>CM038042.1:96140781-97522685 GCA_021397845.1 Areca catechu | reverse complement strand
ATGCAGGACTCATGGGTGTTCCAACTTCTTTGCTTTATTCCATGCCAAACTTTAGATAATTTTTTTAATGTATTTGGCTTGATTGACTAGAATCTCTTCCTTTGATTATTTGATTTGAAGTATGAGGAAGTAGCTTAGCTCACCCATTAAACTCATTTCGAATTCTCCCTACATTAACTTTGTAAAATCTTAGCACAAAGATTCATCAGTAGATCCAAATATTATATCATTAACATAAATTTGAACAACCAAAATATTATTATTTTTCTTTGAATAAATAAGGTAGTATCAACATTACCTCTTATAAAACCATTTTCAAGTAGAAACTTAATCTGTCATACCAGGGTCTAGGTGCTTGTTTAAGACTGTTGCTGATCTCGCCGCCGCGCCTATGGCTTCGGAGCCGCCGATCGGACTAGACCGTCTCGCCCCGGGGTCTCTGGCTATTCGAACCTGCAAGGCAAGGTCAGAAACCCTGGCCGGGGATCCCGGCGAGGGAGCTCCGACGGTCAAGTTAGTAGATGGCGAGAGGGAACAGAGTCTCTGAGACGGGCCCCCGAAGGAGTCCCAGACTTAGAGATCGTGCTAGCAAGAAAGGTCCTAGAAAGAATAGAAACTCGGCCGGGTTCCTTCACCGAGCTCACGCCAAAGGTCCCCTCTCGGGATCTTGGATCCTGCTCTTGGAACAGAATCTCCTCTCCTAGCCTTTGTTTCTTGCTTACCTTGTCGTCTATTCTCTCCTTCCTTTTAACTCCTCATATCGCCTTTTCGTTTGCCACCCCTGGGAGGCTCCTTCGTCGCTTTCACCTCCTCCCCTCCATCTCTTTCCCTTTCCCTTCTAGATCAAAGAAACCAGGCGGCTTCTCGCCTTGCTTGCCGAGCCTAGCGAGGAAAGAGTAAAGGGAGGGCGCCGGTCAGATCGCCGACCAAAACTTGGGCCGAGCGTGAGCGCTCTCCTTCCCATGCACCGATAATGTCCATTATCGGGTCCTGTTTTGTCAGGACCTCGCCTCTCGACTACGGAACCTGTCGGGCCGATGAAAGTAATGTTTCGCGTGTCGCCACCTACTGTACGGGGCGCTTTTCTCGGGGTGCGGCGCGCACGGCTCGAGGGGCAATCTCGGAGCTCGCGCTCCTGCTTTCGGAAGCTTCTCTGCACAGGCTAGCCTGCCTCGGCCGAGGTGGACCCCTCCTAGGTGACACTGGCGGAGTGGCAGAGGGGTGCTCGACTTCGGCTGATGTGGTCCCGTCTCCGGGTGCCACCTGGCGAGGGAGCAGGGGGGCCGCCGGCTTCGGCCGAGGTGGACCCCTCCTGGGTGGACTCCCGACGGAGCGGCAGGAAGGCCTGGACCAACCTCAACCTCGGCTGAGGCGGATCCACATCAGACTTTGCCGAAAAACTCCACGTGGCTCGAATCACGCCCAGCGAAATCTGAGATATGCCACATCATCGTAACGGCCGTAACAGTTGCCCCCCATCCCCCCGTTCCGTTGAGGTGTCATGGCACAGAATGTGGGATTTAATGCGGAAGATGTGGGGAAGGCGAAGATCTCGCGCCATGATTGCCATGATCCTCGTCGCCGTCCTCGTTTCACCCCGAGCCCTATAAGAGGCTACCATGTGTCATCTCTCCGACCGTAATAATGCGTCACTTCAAAACAGAGGCCGTTTCCCTGCAACCAAGGCGTCGGTGTCGGGCGTGCATCCACGCGGCATCCATCCGATGGTCCGGAATGGAATGACGGGTGCGGCCACTGCCGATCGAATTTGAAAAGGAAGGGACTTTCCGGAACGAGGCCCTTTCCCTTTCTCACGCTCCGTCGGTGGTTCGCAGCAGGCTATCTCCCACTCCCCCGGGTTGCCGCCTCTTTTGCACAGTGCATTTCGGTGAGTGTTTCCGCTTTCTCTCTCGCTCCGTCCCTTTCCTTCAGCATCTTTTCCTCACCTCCTTCTTCTCCATGGCATGCCGTCGCCATGTTTCGTCTAACTCGGATGATGCCGGTCCGTCCCGATCGAGGACTCCATCGTCTTCCTCCTCAAAGCGGAGATGATCCGGAGGAGACCCGCAGGCGACTCCAGCCTGGGGGTATCACCATAGGCATTCCTAGGGGTCTTAGGTCTCCCCCTGTCTTGTCTGCCCGTCCTATCTCTTCTCATCCTCCTCCGGCCCTTCCTTCTGTCGGTCCCTCCAGTCATGTTTCAACGATGATCGAAGGTGACCTTTTCTTGCTCCGGGAAGTCTACGGCATCCGGGATCAATCCATCTCTCTCTCTGCGGCCGGGGGATCGCATCACTTGAGTGGCCCCGGCCGCATAGCTTTCTACGAGGACTTCCTCCTTGGGGGTCTTCGGTTTCCTCTGCACCCCTTTTTCCTTTCTTTCCTCAGTCATTTCCGTCTGGTCCTGGCCCAATTGGCTCCAACGCCATCCGGGTCATCTTCTCCTTCATCATTTTCTGCCACTTTCACGGGTTTGTTGCCCATTTCTCCCTCTTCAGGGCTCTTTTCATCCTGAAGCGGTACTCCACCGATGATGGCTGGTGGTACATCTCGCCCCGGCCTAGGTTCTCTGGTTCGATCCCTTCCTCCATCAAGGGTTGGAAGAACCGGTTCTTTTCGTCTCGATCCAGGACGTCGACTGGGCCTGGAGCGAGCTGGATCAGTCCCCGAACCGGAATTCCTAAGTTGAGCCGCGGACCAGGAGGCTTACTCCCAGTTATTGAGCGACGTGATCCCCCCGCTCGATGTTCTGCTCTCGGAGCAGAACTTGTTCGAGGCGGGGGATCAGTCCCATCCGAGAGCCGGGTGAGGCTCAGCTTTTTCTCTTACTCTGCACTTCCCCCCTTTCTCCCCTTTTTTCTTTAACTGGGCTGACCGACCTCCTTTCCTTTGCAGGTATGAAGTTCTCGATGGAAAATCTCCTGGAGGGCACGGCTCAGAGGGACATCGCTGAGGGAGATGAGCCTGCGGTGAAGAGAGCTCGCACCGAGGCGAGCCAGGAGGCCATGCCGACGCCTGCCCCCAGTCTAGCAGCTGCTGCGCCCAGGCCACCTCGGGCCCGGGCCACCGATGCTCCTGTCGTCCGCCCTGACGGGGCCACCGAAGAGGCAGGCCCATCGACAGCGGTTCCCTCCCGGGCAGGCCCCGTCATCACTGCAGCTCCGACGGTGTTGCCCGCTACTCGGGCTGCCCCGCCGGTGGCAATCCCACCCAGGGGGTCGGTCGCCCCTGCCGCCGATCTGTTCGCTCCACCGCCGACCATCACCAGCCGGTGTTTTGTGATCCATGACCAGGGGCTCACGGAGCGGGTGATGGAGTTCGCCTGCACTTCTCGGGACCGCTGACTTCGGGGCGGCCGGGACTATGCTGATGCTCTGCTCGGGATCCTCCCGCAGCTTTTCACGGTAAGTCCGAGCTCCGGTCCTTCTCCTTCACAATTCCAGCTAACTCCTTACTGATAAATTTGCCTCTTCGTGTAGATCGGGACCGACGTGATCCTGTTGAGGAATTTCCTCGCAGGGCACGCCAAGAAAGATGCCGAGAAGGAGGAGAAGCTCGACAAGCTCGCAGCTGACGTGAACGATCTCATGGAGAAGGGGGTCGAGCTGCGGGGGAGTAACCAGGCCCATCAATCGGACCTGGCATGTGCCGAGGGGCGCATCAAGGAACTGGAGTCCTTTCTGTTCGAGGAGAGGATCTCCAACCAGCGGTGCATGGAGGAGGACGCGGCGGAGAGGGCTCGTCTCCGAGCTCAGTCCCAGTCACTGGAGCGCCAGTTGGAGGAGGCCCGGTGGGAGGCGAGCGCGGCCAAGGAATGGAGCGCCTACATCAACGGGCTCCTGGAGGCTTTGAAGCGGGAGGCACAGGAGGCCATCTTGAGATTCCGGGCCTCCGACGGATACGTCTCGGAGGTCCGAGAGGCTGCCGTGGACTCCTTTCTGAACGGGTTCCAGGTGTGCCGGGAGAAGGTGGGCTCCTTCTACCCCGAGCTCGACCTCAGTGGGGTGGTGCTTGGTGTTAGAAGGCAAGGGCCCACCGGTGAGGCTCCAGTTGCAGTGGGCGACGCGGCTGCAGCTCCAGAGCGGCCCTCCGAGCAACCAGTCACCGACGGTGAGGACGGAGAGCGTGCACCCCAGCCTGAAGATCTTGCCACCGCACCGAACTAGGCCCCGTTGTATCTCTTTTCTTTCTCTTCTTCTTCTTTTCTTTCTAAGGACTCCCGGCCTGTCGGGACTCCTTCATTGTAACCCTTTTTTTTTTAAAATTAATGAAAACTCAGATTTGTTAAGTATCGACCTCTTCTCACTTTTCTCTCTCTTTTTTTTTTGTGTCTTGTCGAGATGTTGTGTCGAGTGCCGAGATAAGGTCCTGCGACTTGCTCCGGGCTGAGTCCGCGGGTGGAATGGGTCCCATCCAGCGTTTAGATCAAGTTTGGAGCTTCCGGGTTGGGCGATAGTAGAGCAGGCCTTGCGCGAGTCCTTCGGGCTTGCTAGGCTGTCCTTCATGATCACGTGAGCAAGGGGGACTCTGCCTTGCCTTCTGGACCGAAGTCCGGGACTTCCGGACTGAACCCCGGGGCTGCAGGCTTTATCCAAGCCTTGCATGGCTTGCCGAGCTGTTCTTCGTGATCGCGTGGGCGAGCTGGGCTCTGCCCCGCCTTCCAGACCGAAGTCCAGGACTTCCGGACTGAACCTCGAGG
This sequence comes from Areca catechu, assembly GCA_021397845.1. Taxonomy (NCBI): domain Eukaryota; kingdom Viridiplantae; phylum Streptophyta; class Magnoliopsida; order Arecales; family Arecaceae; genus Areca; species Areca catechu. The sequence goes on along the minus strand of CM038042.1, from coordinate 97,517,986 downwards.
CCGCAGGCTTTATCCAAGCCTTGCTCGGCTTGCCGAGCTGTTCTCCGTGATCGCATGGGCGAGCTGGGCTCTGCCCCACCTTCCAGACCGAAGTCCGGGACTTCCGGACTGAACCTCGGGGCCGCAGGCTTTATCCAAGCCTTGCGCGGCTTGTCGAGCTGTTCTCCATGATCGCGTGGGCGAGCTGGGCTCTGCCCCACCTTCCAGACCGAAGTCGGGACTTCCAGATTGAACCCTGAGGCCGCAGGCTTTATCCAAGCCTTGCACGGCTTGCCGAGCTATTCTCTGTGATCACGTGGGTGAGCTGGGCTCTGCCCACCTTCCAGACCGAAGTCCGGGACTTCCGGACTGAACCCCGAGGTCGCAGGCTTTATCCTAGCCTTGCACGGCTTGCCGAGCTGTTGGTGGGGACACCTGAGGCACCAGAATAAGACAGAGGCTTTTTCAACCCTCTATAAATTGATCAATAATTATGAGTCCATCTGTAATAAGGGCTTAACTCATCTTAGTCCATTTTAGTTGTTATTTGAGTTTTTGGTTGTTATTTTAGTTCTGTACTAGTCAGCTCATGTTGAGCTAGTTCAGTCCAATGCTAGTCAGCTCATGTTGAGCTAATTTTATTTTTTGAGTCCTGTCCAAGCATACTGACGACTCAAGACTATATCATACAAGTGAAGACCAAGTCCAACTAGATTGAAGACATGGAAGTATAGCCCAAGTCCAACCCAGCTTGAAGATTTGAAGACCCCAGGAGAAAATTCAGAAAACCCTGATTTCTTGCAGATACCCTCCAGATGCCCAGATTTCTTCCAGATGCCAAAATATACTCATAGACCAAGGCATCCATGATTTTAGAGGTCCATCTGCATCCTAGCTCAAAGAAATCAAGCCCAGGCACCAAGCCCAAGCCCCTAAGAAGCAAGATACCAGGGAATATTCCTGCTACCTGGCTACCGGGCACCCCAGCTTCCGAGGCCCAAACCCATGCACCCGGGCCCTTTGGGCCAGCCCCTTGCTGCTCTTAGAAGCCCAACACGCCCCCCTAGGTGTCCTTGGAGTGTTGGCCAAGTCAAGAGAAGTTTTAGGATTTTTTCTACCTAATATTTTTTTATTTTCTAGCTAGGGTTTGAGAGGGAAAAGGATTCTTATGTAAAGACTAATGTGCCCTTACTTGGAGCCCAAGGTTAAGGGTCTATTTAAGGGACCCTAGCCTCTTGTATGAAGGGAGAATTTTGATGAATGAAAACCTTGAGTTCTTCTATTGAGTTGTGTGATACCCTGCTGTGTGCATAAAGGGGTTTGTGAGAGTTTTCTTCCCAGTGCTGCAATCATCTTCCTGCTGCCAACAAGCCTCTCAGATCCCTGGATGCCCACTCCAAAAGAAGCCTTCTCTTGCTATTTTCCCATTGTTTCTTGTTCTTTGTGAGTTTTCTAACCCCTGATAGGTCATTTGCAGGTCCCCGAGTTCCTACGAATCCAACGACTCCAGCCAAGCCTCAATCAGATCACCGAGCAGAAAGCCGGGTATCCGTGGGTCTTTGGCTCGATTTTCCAGGCCGCATCTGTCGAGGAACAAGAGACCCCTTACTGCGATCTTCACAGACGTTGTCAGGTACACCCCTCTACCTCCAGTAGTTTTATTGTAGGAGAACTTGCCCTAACCGAGGCTTCTTAGCCCCGGCGATCCTTCTTTTCTACTTTTCTAGGTCCTAATCTGCATGCTGATCTTCTAAAATTCATATAAAATTCTCTACAACTTATTTTAATCTAAAATTCGAGAATTAATCACTCAACCCCACATATAAAACATACAAAAAAAATTGCATGCATATTAGTCCCCCATTAGCTGTTCTCTGTGATCGCGTGGGCGAGCTAGGCTCTGCCCCGCCTTCCAGACCGAAGTCCAGGACTTCCGGACTGAACCCGGGTCGCAGGCTTTATCCAAGCCTTGCGCGGCTTGCCGAGCTGTTCTCCATGATCGCGTGGGTGAGCTGGGCTGCCCGCCTTCCAGACCAAAGTCCGGGACTTCTCGCTTTCTTGGGTCTCCGACCACAGTCGTGTTTGCCGAACTCAGAGCCATGTGCCCGTTTTCCTACGAGGCGAGAAAAGCATTTGAAGTAAAAGAATTTATTGCAGGAGTTGGAGGAACCTTACATTATTGATAATACATCCTTAGGTTCGAGGCATTCCAAGTTCGAGGGAATCTGGATCCTCCTAATTCCTCCAAGTAATAGGCCCTGTGAGGGAGGACTTCCGCTACCCTGTACGGGCCTTCCCAGTTCGGAGAGAGCTTCCCGCACTCTCGGGGCTAAGAAGCTTCTCACGCGCCGGAGCACCAGATCTCTGGGGCGAAAGGACTTTGGCCGCACTCGGGAGTTGTAGTACCTGGCCACTCGCTGCCTGTACGCCGCCATCCGGACTCGGGCCTTATCCCTCGTCTCCTCAAGAAGGTCCAGGTTGAGCATCATCTTGGCGGGGTTCTCCGCTTCGTCGTACTGCTCCACATGTAGGGTGGGTAGACTGAGCTCAATCGGGATAACCGCCTCAGCTCCGAAGATGAGATTGAAGGGGGTCTCGTCGATGGCCGTTTTCGGGATGGTGTGGTACACCCACAGGATGCTCGGGAGCTCTTCTGCCCACCTGCCCTTGGCATAATCTAGCCTCATTCGGAGGCCTTACAGAATGGTCCTATCATGACCTCGACTTCTTCATTTGTCTGTGGGTGCGCCACCGAGGTGAAGTGATGGTGGATGCCGAGGTTGCTACAGAATTCTTCAAACTCCCAACAGTCGAACTGACGACGCCGTTATCGGTGATCACGGTATGGGGGAGGCCGAAATGGAAAATGATTGACTTCCAGAAAAACTTGGTGACATTTGCCTCTGTGATCCGTGCTAGGGGTTCGGCCTCAACCCACTTCGTGAAGTAGTCGATGGCCACGATCAGGAACTTCCACTGTCCGGACGCCGGGGAAAATGGTCCTAGGAGGTCCATTCCCCATTAGGCGAATGGCCACGGAGCCGAGAGCTGGGAGAGTGGAGTGGAGGGCTGCCGCTGCACCACGACGTGCCGTTGGCACCAATCACACTTCTTCACGAAATCGGTGGCGTCCTCCTTCATCGTCTCCCAGAAATAACCTTGGCGGAGGGCTTATAGGCTAGCATCCTACCCCCCACGTGGTTCCGCAGATGCCCTCATGGATTTCCTGGAGCACGAGTGTGGCCTCCGCGGGTCTCAGGCACTTGAGGAGGGGATAGGAGTAAGACCTCCGATACAGCTGCCCATCCATCAGGACAAACCGCGCGGCCTTTTTTGATAAGGTGGGCCGCTGCACGGTCCTCCGGTAAGGGCCGCCGGTTAAGTACTCGGCGTACTTGTCCATCCAGCTGGGCTTGTGGCTGACCTGTTGGACCTCTACAGGGGTCTCGTAGCTCGGGCATTGAGGCGCTCTACATGAGCGCGACCCAGTAACGAGTCCGGCAAGGTCGCCAGCCGGGAGAGAGCGTCCGCACGGGCATTTTCCCCGCGGGGGATATGGGAGATGCTGAAACACCGGAATCTGGCTGCGCGTTTTGACGAGCTCCAAATACTTCACCATTTGAGGGTCGTGCACAGCATATTCTCTGGAGATCTGTCCGGCCACCAGCTGGGAATCAGTGAAGGCCTTGAGGTTGGCCATGCCCAACTCGCGGGAGACTCTCAGCCCGGCGAGGAGCACCTCGTATTTCGCCTGGTTGTTGGTTGCGGCGAACTGGAAATAGAGTGCGCATTCGGCAACGACCCCACCGCCATTGGCGAGAATGAGTCCAGCTCCGCTCCCGTCGGAGTTCGAGGCTCCATCCACGTGAAGGATCCAGGCATCCTCCTCGGGTTCTGGTTTTAGCTGCTGGTGCGGAGAGTCCCCCTCTGGCTCCTTGCCAGGCCCGCACACTCGACCAAGAAGTCGGCCAGCACTTACTCTTTCATGGCCGACCTCAGCCTATAAGCGATATTGAATTCGTTGAGCTTGAGCGCCCACTTCTCCAATCGCCCCGATGTGTTGGGTCGGCTGAGTATCACTTTCAGCGGCTGATCTGTCAGGATGGCAATGGGATGCGCTTGGAAATAGGGCTTGAGACGCTGAGCAGACACTATTAACGCAAAAATGAGCTTTACGGGCCGGGAATACCTGAGCTCCGCATCGCAGAGAAGTTTGCTTGTGTAGTATACCGGCCGCTGGACTCTCTGGTCGTCGGTCTGAACTAGGACCGAGCTGATGGCCTCCGGGGTGACCGCCAGGTAGAGGATGAGTTCCTCTCCTTCTTCGGGCCTAGAAAGTAGTGGGGGCGATGCAAGCATCTTCTTTATCTCCCAAACGCCTCCTGGCACTCCTCAGTCCAGGTGAAGTCGTTCATCTTCCTCAGCACTTTGAAAAAGGGTCAGCAGCGGCGGTCGACCTGAGATGAACGGCTCAGGGCGGCTATCCAACCAGTGAGTCACTACACTTGCTTCTTGGAGGCGGGCTGCTCCATGTCCAGGATGGCCTGGACCTTTTCCGGGTTGGCTTTAATCTCTCTTTGGGTTACCATGAACCCAAGAATTTCCCGGCGGAGATGCCGAAGGCGCACTTCGCCGGGTTCAGCTTCATCTGATGAAGTCGGAGGTTGCCGAAGGTCTCCGCCAAGTCGGCAACATGATCCGAGAGGGGCTTGCTCATCACCAGCATATCATCCACGTATACCTGCATGTTGCGGCCGATCTGGTCCTTAAAGACCTTGTTGACTAGTCGCTGGTACGTGGCCCCGGCATTCTTGAGGCCAAATGCATCATCCTGTAACAAAAAGTTCCATGGTCGGTGACGAAGGCGGTGTGCTCTTCGTCCTCCGGGTTCATTCAGATCTGGTTGTACCCAAAGAAAGCATCCATGAAAGATAGGAGGCGATGCCCTGAGGTGGTGTCGACCAGCTGGTCAATCTTTGGAAGAGGGAAGCATCCTTCGGGCAGGCTCGGTTGAGGTCGGTGTAGTCCACACAGATCCTCCACTTGCCACTGCTCTTCTTCACCATGACCACATTCGCCAGCCAGCTGGGATACTGAACTTCCCGCACGAAGACGGCAGCGAGGAGTTTCTCCACCTCTTCGTTGATGGCCCTCTGCCTCTCCGTGGTGAAACTCCTCTTCTTCTGGCGGACCGGGCGGCACCTCGGGTCCACGTTCAGCCTGTGCGTAATGACCTCGGGGGGATGCCCGGCATGTCGGGCGCGGACCAGGCGAACACGTCCGTGTTCATGCGGAGGAATTCCAGCAGGCGGGTCCGTTCCTCCTCCGGGAGTTGGGCCCCCACCTGCACCATCTTCAGAGGGTCCAAACCGAGGGGATAAGTCAACAGACGCTCTACGGGTCCTCCCCTGGGTTCCTTCTCCCTTAGGTCGAGGTCGTCGACGTCGGGGCCGAGCTCGGTGCCCCGGGCACCCGGGATCGTTTGAAGGTAATGCTGAATTGGCTGGGTCGAACCCCTTATCACCCCAGGCCCAGAGGCTGTGGAGAATTGCACTAGCAACCGCTTCGTAGAAATCATGGCATCCAGTTGGTTGAGCCCGGGCGCCCGAGGACCGCATTGTAAGGCGAAGGAAGCTTGACGACGGTAAACGTCATCATGATTGTGGTCTGCCCAGGTGGGGATCCAGCGGTGACCGGGAGAGTGATCTCCCCTCGACCCCCACTGAGTCCCCGGTAAAGCCTATAGGGGTGTGCATCGGCCTTAGCTGATCATGGGACAGATTCATTCGGGAGAAAGCATCATAAAAAAGCACGTCAGCGGAGCTTCCACTATCTACCATAATTCGATGTACAAGATGCTTCGCGATGGTCATCTCGACCACCCAGCATTGTTATTTACATTTTTGTTTTCACTCCCCTTCTCAGAAGGGGGTACATCCTCTGGGTTCCCGACCTCCCAGGCTCTCTTCCACCGCCCGATTCCACAAGAGATCATGCCCACTGGCTTCTCCGTCAGATGGTTGTCGATCGCGAGAACCGGGGGTAAGGCCGCGAGCAGCTGTCCCTCCGCCGGGGCTTTGTTCCTCATGAACTTCCTGAGGTAGCCTCTTTTGATCAGCTCATCGATTTCCCGCTTCAGATTACGACACTCCTCTGTGTCGTGGCCATGCTCGCGGTGGAACTGGCAGTACTTCGACTTGTCGAGGGTACTTCTTGGGTTCTGAGGAGGAGGTCGCGGAGGTAGCGCTCGCCCTCAATTTTCATGAGGATCTTCGTTCGGGGAGCGAGGAGATGGATGAACCTTCACTCCGGGGTGGCCTTACCCTTCATCTTCGGATTTGGACGAGGGTCGGCAGATGGCCCAGGCTACCGGGCCCCTGGAACGTCTCTCGGGGCCAGCTTCTTCAAGGTCCTCCCGTCCAGCTCTCGGTGGGTGCGATCGGCCTCCTCCATTCGGATATACTTGTGGACATGGAGGAGGAGCTCGGAGTACATCCTGGGGGGTTTTTATCCAGGGAATAGGTCAGGCGGGATGTCTTGAGCCCGCACTTTAAAGCCAGCATGGCAACGGGCTCGTCTAGGCTGTAGATCTCCAGGGCAGCGGTCTTGAAACGGGTGATGTAGTCCCAAAGCAGCTCCTGGTCCTGCTGGCGGATAGAGAAGAGGCTGTCCACCTCTCTTGGCACCTTCCGACAAGCGTCAAAGTGCACCACATACTTTCCTTCCAACTGATGGAAGGAGCAGATGGATCTAGGCTCGAGGCGGGTGAACCAGACTCGAGCAGCCTTCCAGAGGGTAGCGGGGAAGGCAATGCACAAAAGAGCATCCGTGGCCCCCTGGACCCTCATGAGATCCTTGTAGCTCTCCAGATGGTCCAAAGGGTCAGTGGTCCCGTCGTAGGGATCCACCTGCGGCATGCGGAACCAGCTCGGAATCGGCTCCCCTGGATTTCTTCGGAAAAGGGGGGACGGGAGTCGTAGCCCGCCGGGTTCGCCGAGGAGTTCTGCAGGTCGGCAAATCGGCGGGCGAACTCCGCCAATTTGCACTCGTGCTCCTCCAGGTGCCGCTCGGCCTGGCGCCTGATGGCCTCGTCAGTGGAATCTTCCATCGAGCCGCCGGTGAAGGGGCACCGATCGGTCTCGGCGCAGGGTCTTGCCTCGGCGTCGTTGCTGCGATGCGCTATCTCGGCTTCATCGACGGGGATCGACTCTCGTGATCCGCCGAACCAGAGTAATTTCTTTTCGCGGGGGTTTGGTGGCTCCCGTGAGGATTGGAGGCCGCCTGCGGTTGGGATGGCCTGCCGTGGATGGAGCGCAGGCTCCCGCGCGCCCTGCGGCCCGAGCCGCGGGGTTCCCTGGCTGAGGCTGTGTGGCCAAGGAGCGCTGCTGATGTTGCAGCTACCGAACTGCCGTAGTCAAGGTCTGCAGCTGCTGGATGACAGCCGCAAGAGGTCCGTCCGTCGAGGTCGACTGTGGTGGAAGAGGAGGGGGAGCAGGGAGCTCCCTCTCCGGGCTGTGTGGCCCCTGATGGGAGGGGACCTCCCCTACTCGGCTGGTGGACGCTTCGCATCCACGAGTGACCACCATGGTTGGAGCGCGCTTCGTTCACAGAAAGCTAGCTCCCACTGGGGGTGTTGTCCTGCCCTCCCTACCTGGTAGCCAATCTATTGCCGATCTCGCCGCCGTGCCTGTGGCTTCGAAGCCGCCGATCGGACTAGACCGTCTCGCCCCTGGGATCTCCTGGCTGTTCGAACCTGCAAGGCAAGGTTAGAACCCTGGCCGGGGATCCTGGCGAGGGAGCTCCGACGGTCAAGTTAGTAGACGGCGAGAGGGAACAGAGTCTCTGAGACGGGCCCCCGAAGGAGTCCCAGACTTAGAGATCGTGCTAACTAGAAAGGTCCCAGAAAGAATAGAAACCCGACCAAGTTCCTTCACCGAGCTCATGCCAAAGGTCCTCTAGGGATCTTGGATCCTGCTCTTGGAACGGGAATCTCCTCTCCCAGCCTTTGTTTCTTGCTTACCTTGTCATCTATTCTCTCCTTCCTTTTAACTCCTTATGTTGCCTTTTCGTTTGCCACCCCTGGGAGGCTCCTTCGTCGCTTTCACCTCCTCCCCTCCATCTCTTTCCCTTTTCCCTTCTAGATCAAAGAACCAGGCGGCTTCCCAGCCTTTCTTGCCGAGCCTAGCGCGAGGAAAGAGTAAAGGGAGGGCACCGGTCAGATCGCCGACCAAACCTTGGGCAGAGCGTGAGCGCTCTCCTTCCCAGGCACCAACAATGTCCATTATCGGGTCCTGTTTTGTCAGGACGTCGCCTCTCGATTGCGGAACCTGTCGGGCCGATGTAAGTGATGTTTCGTGTGTCACCACCGACCGTATGGGGCGCTTTTCTCGGGGTGCGACACGCACGGCTCGAGGGGCAATCTTGGAGCTCGCGCTGCTGCTCTTCGGAAGCTTCTCTGCATAGGCTGGCCTGCCTCGGCCAAGGTGGACCCCTCCTGGGTGGACACTTGGAGGAGCGGTAGAGGGGCGCTCAACTTCGGCCGAGGTGGTCTCATCTCCGAGCGCCACCTGGCGAGGGAGCAGGGGGGGCCACCGACTTTGGCCAAGGTGGACCCCTCCTGGGTGGACTCCTGGCGGAGCGACAGGAAAGCCTGGACCGACCTCGACCTCGGCCGAGGCAGATCCACATCAGACTTTGCCGAAAAACTCCACGTGGCTCGAATCACGCCCAGCGAAATCTGAAATTGCCATGTCATCATAACGGCCGTAACAAAGACCATATAAAGCTTTATTCAACTTGAAAACATGATTTGGAAAAGTGTGATCGATAAAACCAGGTGGTTGTTCCATAAAAATTCTTCGAATAGATAACCATTTAGAAAAGCACTCTTTACATCCATTTGAAATAATTTAAAGTTCATAAAACATGCATATGCCAAGAGTAATCTAATGGCTTCTAATCTAGCTACTGGTGCATAGGTTTCATCAAAATCTATTCCTTCTCTTGATTGTAATCTTGAGCTACCAGTCTAGCCTTGTTCCTAATTACATTACCTTGCTCATTTAGCTTATTCTTGTAAACCCATCTAGTACCTATAACAGGGTAGTCATTTGGTCTTTCTACAAGTGTCCAAACATTTTCTCCTAAATTGGTTTAACTCATCATGCATAGCTAACATCTACTTAGGATCGGTTCAGCTTCTATAGTGTATGGTTCTATATGAGATACAAAAGCAATCAAATAATGTGCATCCTTATGTGAAGCTCTAGTTCTAATACCTTGTGATGGATCTCCTATAATAAGTTCTTTAGGATGTGAGTGTACATACCTCCATTCTTTAGGTATATCTTCATGATCTTTGCTTACCATTTCTTCATGTTGTTCACTTATTTGCTTATCTTTGATAGTCATATCCTTTAGTCCATGCTCAAGTGTACCTGCATCATCATCAGCACAATCTTCTTTTCTAGAAAATGTCATGTCAGTTTCATTGAAAACAACATAGATTGATTCTTCCACAGTTAAAGTTCTTTATTAAAAACTCTATAGGCTTTACTATTTGTAAAATAACCAAGAAAAATAGCTTCATCAGATTTTGCATCAAACTTACCAAGATTTTCTTTACCATTATTAAGAACAAAACATTTGCAATCAAAAAATATGAAAATAATTTATGTTTGGTTTTCTATTGTTCCACAGTTCATAGAGGGTTTTCTAATAATAGGTCTAATCAAAACTCTGTTTAAAATATAGCAAGCGATATTTACAGCTTCTGCCTAAAAGTTTTTTGGAAGATTTCCTTCATAAAGTATTATTTTGGACATTTCTTCCAAAGTTCTATTCTTTTTCTCTACAGCACCATTTTGCTATGGTGTTCTAGGAGCGGAGAAGTTGTGATCAATACCATGCTTTGTGTAAAAGTGATCAAAATATTGATTTTCAAATTCCGTACCATGATCACTATGAATAAAAATAATAGAAAGATTTTTCAAATTTGAAACTCTTTTGTAAAACTTTTAAGTACCTTAAAAGTCTCATCTTTATGTGCAATGAATAAAATCCAAGTGTATCTTGAAAAATCATTTACAATCACAAGACCATACTCATACCACATAGGCTTGTTGTCCTGGTAGGTTCGAAGAGATCCATGTGAAGTAGCTCTAGAGGTCTAGTAGTAGAAACAATATTCTTTGATTTAAAACTTTCCTCACTTGCTTTCCTAATTGACAAGCATCACAGACATAATCAAAATTTACTTTAAATTTTGGCAGACCTTTAACCAAATCTTTGAAATAAGCTTTGCAATAGTGTCCATACTAGCATTCCAAGTCGTCCATGCTATAATAGACTTGATTCCTTGCTCTTATCATTCACTGCCACAAGACTTATATTGCTTGATAATTAGATCATTAAGATCTACTAACATATTACCAAGTTTATGTCCAATGAACTTTGTACTAGAGTCAAGATGATTAACTACTATACACATTGAAGACTTGAAGAAAATATTTAAGCCAATATCACAAAGTTGATGATGCTTAAAAGATTATGCTTTAATTTCTCTACAAGTAGTACATTCTCAATAAAAGTAGGAGTAATTTTATTTTACCAATACCAATTATCCTTCCTTTGCGGTTATCACCAAAGGTTACCATGCTGCCATCTTTTTGTTTCAGGGTGAAGAATTGATCTGTATCACCCGTCATATGTCTTGAATAGCCACTATCAAGGTCCCATCTTTTTTTTGCATTCATGGCTACAAGACATCCCTACAAAACAATCAAGTAACGGATTTAGGTACCCAAGCTCTCTTGGTCCTTGCAAGTTAGTAGGATTGGTTCCTTTTGGAACCCAAATTTCTTGATTTTTTTTTTGCCATTATATTTCAAATGGTATTCAAATGCTTTATGATCAATGTTATTGCATGCATAACAAATAATTCTTGACTTTGAATAAGAAGCATGTGATGCAAACTTAGATCCTATATTGCTTTGATGTAATGAACTTCGGGGCATAAGAAGTGGATGTAGAAAACTTATTTGAATTTGAGTTTTCATATCCAATTCCAAACTTGTTGCTAGAATCTCTTTGACTTTTCAAAATCAATTCAAGTTTGTTAGAGCTTAAAGTTAATTTTCAACCAAAGGTTTAAGCTTTTGAACTTCCTTTTGCAAGTCAGTATTTTCATTTTGCAAAATTTATTCTTTTCAAGAAGTTCTTCCTTTTCAAACTGAATAGCTTTGAGTCTTTCACAAGTCAAATTTAATTCTCTTTGTAAGATCTTGTTTCTTTCACCAATTTCATTTTATCTTTTTTGAAAGTACCATAATTATTTTTTAAACTCTTGATTTTTAAACCAGCCTTTTTGTATTCAATTAATAGTTCACAAAAGGCATTATGCATCTCATCATAAGTAAAATCTAAATTAGGTTCAGAAGTTATTACCTCATCCTCCAAATCCATAAGACATATTTGAGCTATTTTGTTGTATCTTTTTGGTGCGGGCACCAGACTCAGAAGAAGACTTCAGGGCTCCATCTGGATCTCTGATTGACCTTGCCCAAAGAATTAGGGTTTTCTGGTTTTGTAATAAGGGTTGACTTGGTCAACTCAAATTTAGTTGAGTCTGTATTTCCCTGTAATTTAAATTTTGTTGAGTCATGTTGACTCAGTACAAGTCCTAGTAGTGGTCTAGGTCTTCTCCTGGTGCCACATTTTTCTCCCAAGCCCAAGCAAGTGGGTGCCACATTCCCAGCCACACGCCAGAGTCCAGGAGGTGCCACATCTCATCCCAGTGTCTTGGTCCCCACACCCAAGGGAGCAAGAATTTTTCTTGAAGCCAAAATCAAGGAGGTGCCCCACATATACCTTAAAAGGCCAAGCTAAAGGAGGAAAGAGGCATTTCTTGGGGAGCACTTCAAGGGGGTGCCCAATCCATGCCTAAAAAGACCAAAGCAAAGTTGGGAAGAGCCATGACCTGGGGGAGAAAGAAAAGGAGGTGTCCAAAAGAGTTGAGCCATGGAAGGAAAAAAATTTTCTTGAAGAGCAAGGCTAGGAGGCGCCACCTACTTACCATTTGGAGCCATCAATCAACACTTATGGAACCTCTTGGCCGGCCATATGAGAAGGATTTGATTCTACAAGCCTAATTTGAAGATCCATCCTATTAGTCCCACATGGGAAGATGTAAAACCCTGACCTCTTGTAAAGTCCTATAAAATAAACCCCTCTTGTAAGTTTTAAAAACAAATGATGAATGAAATCAATTTCTTTGTGAGCAACTTTGTGTTCTGTCTTCCGCACTTGTGTTCAGGTGTTGAGCTCCGTGAGGGAGTAAATCCAGGTTCCCTAGGAACCTTGAGGAGGTGTGAGATCTCCAACCCCAAAATCCTACCAAAACCCTAGGTTAGCCACTTCAATTCCAAACCCTAGCTACCCATCATCTTCTTCATTCCACCAATCATCCAAACCCTAATCTACCTCATCATCTCACGGCCCTCTCTTCCAAGTAGACGCCGACCACCAGCATCCGGGTCCAGATCAGCTACTTCGAATACAGAGCAAATCCCAGAGGAAGTCAGATCAGCATCCAGGAGAATCAGGATTTCAGCAACATCAATTTTCAAGTTCTTCTTATCTGGTAAATCCTTTCTTTGAGTATCTGGTTCCTTAACTTGTTCTTCTTCTTTTCCAGATCCTGAGTTCAGGAGAAGCCAACTCTACCAAAGGACCAGTATTGGAGGATCCATTGCGAAGATATCTGAATCCGAGGATCCAACAATCTGCTCGAGAGAGTCCTTCCACCAAACTCTGTGAAGATCACTGTCTGGTACATAACCCTTCCCTTCTCTTTATTTCTGTCATGTTGAAAGTTCAGAGCAAAACCCTAGGTCTGGGAGTTTCTCAACCTCCAGCGATCCTTTACTTCTGAACTACTCTGATAATCTAGTTTCTTTGAATTGTGCTTTCAATTATTATATAGTTTCTTTCAATTTAGTTTAACTTTCCTTTGAGTCAAAGTCGACTTCTAAAAATATTATAAAAATAAATAAATAAATACATTAATTTTAATTTACTTCCATATCGCATCATCTCTTTCGTTCTGCATCATTTTGGTATCAGAGCCCTGTCTAGGGTTTCTGACTTGCTTGCATGTTTTGAGTGTCTCTCTTTTTTACTTTGTCTGTCGAAGTAGACTCCCGGACGTCCGGTCCTAGGAACGAAGCGAGGTGCAAGCCTCCTCTTCCCATTCCATGGGGTGTTCCTAGGGCATGTAGGGGATCCGCTGGGTTACAACTTCGTAGCAGGAATTGTAAACAGTGGAAGCATTCTATTTTCAGTCTGTAACTATCCTATTTTAGGAATTGTTTCTCATTACAGATAACTCCAAATTGCATGATTTTTATTTTTCTGGAACCAATATAATTGAATCTATTTTACATAATTTTACTGTAATTTATTGGTTTTGTGAATTTTTGAGAGTTAAATTACAGCAATTCTGTTTCTGTGTTTCTGCAATTCAATTTTTTTTTTTGAGTGATCATCTCCTAATTCATCTTAAGGGCAATTGAGCATCTAAGATAAGGGGAGGAGTTGATAACCTCTCCTTAGCCCAAAACCACCACCCATTCATTCGATCCTAAGCCTAATTTTAAAATTTATTAGACTTAATTTGCCCTAGTGGGCTAGGAACACCAACTGGTCAGGTCCAGCCTATGGTTTAGTCAGTTTGTCTGGTTACTCTGTGTGTGCTTTATACTCAGTGTCTAGAATGGTGATTCAGGGACTACGTCCCGAAGGGCTTGTGTGCTGGTCCGCCTACCTGGCCAATCACTGATTGGTGTCTAGGATTGGCAATTAGGGACCTAACACTCCCCTTACACCTGCCTGGCTGAGTCCCGAGTTACTACAGGCTAGCTTGCCACTCTGATTGGGCATCTAGTTTGGGCTCTAGGTCTAGTTAGCCATAGTCGTTTTAGTCGAGTCTCATTTGGTGTGCTTGCTTGCATCATCATGTCCACCCGGAATGGAGTACCCTACCAACCTGGTCAAACCCAACCTGATTTAGAGGCCATGATTAGAACTCTTACCGAAAGTATGACCAAATTGAGTCAGGATATGAATGAGGGTTTTGCCCAATTTAGAGACCGAGCCCAGGGACTTGAGAAACATAGACGTCAAAATTGGACCCCTGATCCAAAATTTAATAGGCCCCAACCTCATCCATGCCAGGAGCCTAGGAGGACATAACCCTAGGAGCCTATATCCATACTTGGTGACTCAGAAAAGGGACCTGTTAGGAACACCGAACCTTATGCACCCACTTTTGATGGAAGACAAGAGACATATATTAAGTGGGAAGAACAAATGGATCGGTATTTTGAGTGCACTAATATATCGGAATTAGGACAAGTTAGGTTGGCCAAAACCAAGTTCACCAAACATGCTAGGTCGCATTTGTATGCTATTGAGTGTGAGTGTTATCAAAGAAAAGAGAAAATATATACTTGGAGAGATATGAGAAGTAAGTTGAGAGATAGGTACCTAGGTAGATCCTATGAGAAAAGACTTTTAGACCAATGGTACCAATTGCGACAAGGTAATAGGCCTGTGTCTAAATATATCGAGGACTTCCAGTGGTATGACATGAAATGCAATACCATTGAGACCAAAGCTCAGATCACATCGAGGTTTAGGGTTGGGTTACACCCAGACATTTATAGGAAGCTATGCCTTGAAAAGACCAATAAGTTAGACCGAGCCTACCAAGAAGCCCAAGACTATGAGTGGTCTTTAAGATATAACCAATCAAGTACTTTGGACTTAAAGCCAACCTCTACCAACTTGAGTCAAGTTCCGATTGATCCGACATCCGTAGTGAACCAGACTTTTGTTTGTCAATTCCCACTTGTGTCACCTCTTGACCAGAAGGATAACATTGAGAAGGAGTTAGGCATGGCCATCCAAAATTAGTTGACCCGACCAGAGCCGTACTTAAAGAGGAATCAAAGGAGAATTGATTAGGACCTTTCAGTGAGATTGAGGAAGAAATATATGAGCCTGATATAAGTTTGATAGATGAATATGAAGAAGAAGAATTTGAGGATATCTCTCCCGATAATTCAATTAACCAACTCCTACCTAATGGGGTTATTGAGGGGACCCCTGCCACTCAAGGAATTCAGGAGCTAACCCTAAGAGAAGACCCTTTTGAGGAAGTTCAGGAAGAGGAAATTACACCAAATGAAAGTTTAAGTGAGAATACCCCTGAACTCATTGAGGAATCCAAAAAAGACACCCCTGGTCAAATCTGGTAGAGAAGTGTGAAGAAGGAAGGGGTTCACAAGAATTGCCCATTGAGAATGTCCAAGAACAAGAAAAAGACAGTAGCTTAGAGGACTTTCTAGATAAACATTCCAAAGACCTTCTTGATAACCTTCCACCTTCTAGGAGCACCCAGCCTATCCTAGAACTTGCACTTGTAGACCCTCCTAGAGCAAATCATGAGGTTTGGATGAGTGCACCTATAGAACAATGTCCTCATTTTAAGGTCGTCCTGAATAACCAAGGTTTGTTTCTTGTTTTCGATAAGCCACCTCAAAACTCTGATTCTTATTTCCTACCCTTCCTGAATCTTCTCATGTTTCTAGAGCTATGGGATTACACTTTACTGAGATCTCTAGGTTGCAAGACTCCTTAGAACCTATTAGGTTTGCCACCTACTTTTGGAAGACCTTATGGCACCTAAGGCATCCATAATAAGTTTTCATGCTCTGCATGCCCTCCTCCGACCCAAGATCAAACCTAGAGAGCCTTAGTTTGTTAGGTTTAGACCTAGGGTTCCTTTTGAATAAAGTCCATTCTTTAGGAATGCATCGTCAGTCTAGTTTAGTTTTTCTTGACCCTTTACTAGGCTTTGGCTTAGATTTTGGTTTGATTGAGAGCACCAGGAATTGGGATTTGTATTTTGTCCAGGGTGAAATTGCATTCAATGTTTCGATCAATAGGTCTATAGGCTAGAGTTCCTTTGAAATTGTTCATGGATACAAGCCTCACACACTACTTGATCTGATTTCACTATTAGCCATACACACAAGTCTCTTGATGCACTTGCATAGCATGTAAAGGACTTGCATAAAGAAATTCATGCCAAAATAACTTTAAGTAATGAAACTTATAAGAAGTTGGCTGATTCTTAAAGACGAGTCAAAACTTTTGTTGAGAGAGACTATGTAATGATTAGGTAAGGCCTGAGCGATTTTTTCTGGAACCGTTAGAAAGTTACATGCTAAAGGAGCTGGACCATTTAGAGTAGTGAAGAGAGTAGGATCCAATGCCTATGTGCTCGAGTTGCCTCCAGAACTAGGCAATAGCTCTACTTTCAACATTACAGACTTAGTAGAGTATAGGGAGCCAGCTGTGATTCCTAGTAAGCCTTTGAAACCTAATCCTGTTATTGAGAGTGATCTCGACCCTGTGTGTCCACCAACAAACTGGCCTGTGAGGAAAGAGCAGATTGAAAAGATCCTGGATGATCAGGTTATCTCTACTCGTAATCGAGGATACCAAAGATACCTGGTCCACTGGCAAGGAAGGCCAGATTCTGATGACTCTTGGATCTCCCGAGAAGAATTACAAGAATTGGACCCAGACCTCTTGGAGAGATACCAGAGCCAACTTGATCCATACTCGACAGGGTCGAGTTCCTCCCACCCGGGAGAATTGGTGCAGGCACCAGACTCAGAAGAAGACTTCAAGGCTCCATCTGGATCTCTGATTGACTTGCTCGAAGAATTAGGATTTTCTGGTTTGTAATAAGGGTTGACTTGGTCAACTCAAATTTAGTTGAGTCTGTATTTCCCTGCAATTTAAATTTTGTTGAGTCATGTTGACTCAGTACAAGTCCTAGTAGTGGTCTAGGTCTTCTCCTGGGTGCCACATTTTTCTCCCAAGCCCAAGCAAGTGGGCGCCACACTCCCAGCCACATGCCAGAGTCCAGGAGGTGCCACATCTCATCCCAGTGTCTTGGTACCACACCCAAGGGAGCAAGAATTTTTCTTGAAGCCAAAATCAAGGAGGCGACCCACATATACCTTAAAAGGCCAAGCTAAAGGAGGAAAGAGGCATTTCTGGGGAGGCACTTCAAGGGGGCGCCCAATCCATGCCTAAAAAGACCAAAGCAAAGTTGGGAAGAGCCATGACTTGGGGAGAAAGAAAAGGAGGTGTCCAAAAGAGTTGAGCCATGGAAGGAAAAAAATTTTTCTTGAAGAGCAAGGCTAGGAGGTGCCACCTACTTACATTTGGAGCCATCAATCAACACTTATGGAACCTCTTGGCCGGCCATATGAGAAGGATTTGATTCTACAAGCCTAATTTGAAGATCCATCCTATTAGTTCCACATGAGAAGATGTAAACCCTGACCTCTTGTAAAGTCCTATAAAATAAACCCCTCTTGTAAGTTTTAAAACAAATGATGAATGAAATCAATTTCTTTGTGAGCAACTTTGTGTTTCTCTCTTTCGCACTTGTGTTCAGGTGTTGAGCTCATGAGGGAGTAAATCAGGGTTCCCTAGGAACCTTGAGGATGTGTGAGATCTCCAACCCAAAAATCCTATCAAAACCCTAGGTTAGCCACTTCAATTCCAAACCCTAGCCGCCCATCATCTTCTTCATTCCACCAATCATCCAAACCCTAATCTACTCATCATCTCACGCCCTCTCTTCTAAGTAGAGGCTGACCACCAGCATCGGGTCCAGATTAGCTACTTCGAATACAGAGCAAATCCCAGAGGAAGTCAGATCAGCATCCAGGAGAATTAGGATTTCAGCAACATCAATTTTCAAGTTCTTCTTATCTGGTAAATCCTTTTTTGAGTATCTGGTTCCTTAACTTGTTCTTCTTCTTTCCCAGATCCTGAGTTCAGGAGAAGCCAACTCTGCCAAAGGACCAGTATTGGAGGATCCATTGCGAAGATATCCGAATCCGAGGATCCAACAATCTGCTCGAGAGAGTCCTTCCACCAAACTCTGTGAAGATCACTGTCTGGTACATAACCTTCCCTTCTCTTTATTCTGTCCTTTGAAAGTTCAGAGCGAAACCCTAGGTCTGGGAGTTTCTCAACCCCCAGCGATCCTTTACTTCTGAACTACTCTGATAATCTAGTTTCTTTGAATTGTGCTTTCAATTATTATATAGTTTCTTTTATTTAGTTTAACTTTCCTTTAGTCAAAGCCGACTTCTGAAAACATATATAAAAAATAAATAAATAAATTCATTAATTTTAATTTACTTTCACATCGCATCATCTCTTTCGTTCTGCATCATTTTCTTCTTCAATTGATGTAGATTCATCACTATCGCTCCACGCTGCAAGCATAGCTTTCTTTTTCTTTTGCTTGAATTTTGGACAATCAAGATGTATGTGTCCTAGTTTTTTGCATCCATAATAAATTGGAGTTTGATCTTTGTCCTTATCCTTTTTTAATCTTTTCTTTTTCTTTTCCTTAGTCTCCTCTTCTGAATTGCTTCCTCCATCTGTTCATTCTTTTTTGCCCATAAATCTCTTAAACTTTCTCATAAATAGGGAAAATTCACCATCTTATATATCATCCTCCGATGTTTCTGAATCTTCATCTTTTCTTCTTTAGTAGACTTAAAAGCAATGGCCTTTTTCCTTTTTGAATCTTCTTCTATCCTTTGCTGCATGGCTAGCTCATGAGTAATCAATGATCCCAGCAGCTCATCCAATGGTAGGGTGTTTAAGTCCTTTGCCTCTTGTATAGCTGTAACATTTGCTTCCCATTTTTTTGGCAAAGATCTCAAAACCTTTTGGACTAGATCAGCATTAGTATAAGTCCTACCAAGACTTTAAGACCATTTATGATAACAGTAAAACGTGTGTACATAGCAGATATAGTTTCATTTGGGTCCATTTTAAACAATTCATAATTGTGCATAAGAAGATTGATTTTTGATGTCTTGACTTGAGATGTGCCCTCGTGTGTGATTTCAAGCTTATCACAAATTTCTTTAGCATAATTGCAAGTGAAAATTTTGTTAAACTCATTTGGATCCAAAGTGCAATAAAGTAAATTTATGGCTTTGGCATTTAGCTCAGCCAATTTCATATCATTTTCGTCCCATTCCTCTTCCAGTTTGGGAACCTCAACATTATTAATTTAATAGTGGGTGTGCGAGATCCTTTTAGAATTATTTTCCATAAATGAAAGTTATGGCTTGAATGTATATCTTCATCCTAGCCTTCCAATATGTATAATTAATTCTAGTAAAAAGTGAAGGTCGATTTGTGGATTGGCCTTCAGCCAAAGAGGTGCTCATGGGATGTGCCATCAATCATTACTCTAAGAAATTTCAGAGAGACTCTGCTTTGATATCACTTGTTGCCTAGGTGGGTTCCAAGAGGGTGATGAATTGGGATTATAAAAATATTAGCAAGTATGTGCACTTTTAAAAATTCCTTAAGTGTTGTGATAAGTTATGCAATGCGGAAGCAAGTAAGTAAACACAATTAAGCAATCACAAACACAATAGTTTAGAGTGGTTTAGAGCAACCGGCTCCTACGTCCACTATCCAAGCACCACTTGGGATTTCTATTAGATTTCCCACCAGAATACAGTCGGATTGTTTTAACAGGCTCACAATCTAAATCTCTATACTTTGGTTTTACCGGGATCACCAAAAAAAATCCACACTTGGTTTTAACACAGGCTAACCAAGAACCTAACTCCCTTTGGTTTTTAGAATCGGGCTCATCAAAGAAACCCAAACTTAGATTTTAATAGGCTCACCTAAAAACCTTTCAACACTCTTAAGACACAGCCCCTTGTTGTTCTTAGAGAAAACACAAGATATATCAAATGGAAATAGCAACTCTTATAACAAACCAAATTGTTAGATAGTTATTGATGAAGATCAATTTGAAGCCTAGCTTTAATGCTCTTGAATGTTCTTCAAGCTGCTTCTTAACTTCCTCAAAAGGTTGGATTCAAGAATGAAGATCAGTTGGTGAAGCTTTGAATCCTTTCTTGAATGCTCACTTGAAGTAGGTTGGTGAAAGACTTTAAATCAACTTGAATGCTTAATAACTTTTAAGAATAATCAATGAATAATCTCTTAAGCCCTCATAAATACTTCCTTTATAGTTTTCAAGCAAAACTAGCCGTTATAGGCCTAGGAAACCGAAAAATAGCTGTTGAAGGGCTTTTGGAATTCAAAAAACTGTTCCAGTAACTAGCTGT
The DNA here is from genome assembly GCA_021397845.1 of Areca catechu. NCBI lineage: Eukaryota > Viridiplantae > Streptophyta > Magnoliopsida > Arecales > Arecaceae > Areca > Areca catechu. Next base: position 97,497,746 of record CM038042.1, on the reverse strand, counting down.
TACAGGTCGGAACCCGTCACTCGAGTCGGCTCGAGAACCATGAATCGGCTCGAAGTCTCAAACAATGCCAAATAAATTTTAAAGGAGTTGGCTCTTCAAGGCTGAGTTGGCTCGAAGTCTCAATCACCAACAACTTAAACTCTGGATGAGTTGGCTCTTCTGGGCTCGAGTCGGCTTGAAGTCTCAATCATCATAGATACAAGTTTTGGTCGAGTTGGCTCTTCTAGGTTGAGTCGGCTCGAACTCTCAGTCAGAAAAAATATAAGTTCTTATCGAGTCGGCTCTTAAGGCTTGAGTCAGCTCGAACTACTGAAACTTTGAAATCTTCGTGCCATGCCAGAATAGGAGTAGGCTCTTGGTCCATGAGTCGGCTCTTGCAAAAATTCTTCTTAAGCTTTCAAAATTCTCTAAACTTCTTTAAATCAAGATTCCAATAAAAGTAGGTCTTTCAAACAGTTCAAAGATTATCACACATGTCTAACCTACTTAAACTCATTTTTACTAATTTTAGAATCCTTTTACAAGATTACATGGATGAAAATTAGGGCTTTATAACTTGAAATGTACATGAGTTTATACAATACTGGAATACATTCCAACTGGATAGAAAACCAACTGATATACATATAAATACTTCCTGTAAAACTTCTTGAGTGATTGAAAGAATTAGTAAAACATACATGCTCCAATATTTTATAATCATCAAAATCATTCCAAGGGTCAACAAAAGCAATAATCCTAGTTTGGATGATTTCTTAATCATTAGATCTTGTTTTCCTTATTAATTTTGGTGAGTCTACATTGCAGGTATCGTAACAATCACCTAGTTGACTTCGTCTAGGGTTTTTTTGAGTTATATAATCTATGAATTGCTGAGGTTAATTGATCATTGCTCACATTAAAATAACATTAAGATTGTTAGGAATAGTTTGCAAATCTCGTCCTGCATCAGTTAAGATATAGTTCATAACAGTGAGACTTAAATCCCTATAAATCCTAATCTAAAAATATTCTAGTCATTGGATCATAGAGTTAGGGATCGATATTTCTGGTAAGACGGGCACATCCTATGTATTCTTGATGGAGAGGGTGGTTGGTCTTACAACCACTTATATAGGGATACTAATACAAGGTGTGGGTGCTCATCTAGGAATGAGTCAACTAAATTGATCTACCATAAGAACATCTCAAGGAGTTTTATTTATTTATCAAAAGATGATTTTCTAAGTAGAAGTTGTGCAAGTGATCCTTAGACCTGATATCACTATGAAGTTTTATGCATATGAATCTATGTTTTGGTTCATACTTATTCATGACTAAGTTATGTATGGGGTGTTCATGGATATGGTGGATTATGTATGAAGGTTGTGAGTAGGTCAGCAAGGAATCAGTGACTCCTAATAAGAGAAGAATTTATCCAATGTAATCTCATCATATGATGACTCTATAAGTCTTTGATCAAAGCAAGATGAAATTAGAAATGATTTCTAATTTTTCATTAATCAAGTTTCATTATTGGATTGAGATTTAAATAAATAAAATATTAGGGTTTGATAAATTTTCATATCCATCACTTATTCGAGATAAAGGGTGATCGAAGGATTGAATTGCATGGTAACTTGCCACTAAAGGATATTTTGATAATTTTTATCAAATTTCTCATCTTTTAGATAGGCATGATAAGTTTCTAGATGTCAATTATGTCTCGTATGTTTATATGAATAAAAGTGATTAATTCATAGTCAATTAGAAAGAAGGTCTAATTTGACAATTAGGGCTAGCATGAGTTTGACTTAAATTGATTAAATAGATTCTTATCGATTAGGTTAAACATGTACCCAGACCTACTGTTGTCTAGATGTGAAATCCATAGGGTCATACATATAAGAAAATTAATCAAAAATAAGATTTGGTTGGTTAGTTGGACCAAAGGAACCAATTAGGATAGCAGGAAACTTGCTAGCACATGTGGCATAAACCCTTGTTCCTTAATTGATTTAATTTGATCAAAATATTATTGAATTAATTAGTTTAATTAAGTTATTAACTAAATTAGGTTAGCATCTTACTTGGACTATTTTATCTAGATTTTATTGGATGTTTTTCAGCTATGTCACTAATTATAGATCCAAGTAGACTTGGATTCTATTATGTTTTGTGCTAAGGATAAGGTTGATTGTTTTGTGTGACTTGGAGTTCTATTGATGCAGGATGAAGGGATGGGAACATCAATATAAAGAAATACAGAATTTTAAAGTAAGCAATGATCCAAACAAGATGGCATAACTTATCTGCAATGAATGAAAAGGTGCACTAAAGCAGACTACTAGAAGATGTAATCACTTTCTCGCAAAGTAGATCTAGTTCAAGCAAAAAGTAAATAGACCTAATGGTTGAGAAACCATACAAATTAGGACAACGCTCTCTTCAAGAGGTCAGATGAAGGAGTATAGGGTAGGACTTGTTACAAGATAATGAGCTCTTTGCCCTCATTAGTAGGATCACTCTACACTCATGGAGTGGGTGGCTGGATAAGAAGGCTGACTTCCTGAATGAAGTACTTCTCGTTAATAGTTCAAAGGCAAGGAGGACCTCCTCTTTGGCTCTATGCACCGAGGGATCCTGCAAACAGATTAATCAGAGATCATAGAAGAATAGGTGAAAGGAAGGAAAGGAAAAATATTAAAGGAAGGTGAAGAAAAGATTGTAGATTCTTGAAGACCAGAAGACTTGGCTAGGCCTCATACTCTTCTCCCTCACGAAGTTACAATACCAAGGAGCAATTGGAGAGAAAATAAATTTTCATTCATTCATCAAGATGCCTTACAAGAGGAGGAGGGGGTATTTAACATTTACCCAAGCCGCTTTGAAATTTAAATGGGAGAGATTACATGCATTAATCAAGGAGGAAAAAGTGGGGCACCCAACTTGATTTTGAATTTAAATTTGTCATGAAAAAGTGGGGCACCCAACATGATTTTGAATTTGATGCCTTGGGCGATAAGGGTGGGGACCTTCCATGTTGGCATGGAGAGTGAGGTGCCTTCCTTGTTGGCATGGAGAGTGAGGTGGGGCCCTTCTTATGTGGGGGATGAGGTGGCACAAGGGTGTGTGGTCCTTTCTGGGGTCCTTTCTTGCATGGGGGGTGAGGTGGCTTCCTCCTTTCAATGGTCATGCTCGGTCTTGACTTGGATCTATGTTGGTTGTCCTCTTGAGTGAAACTGACTAACTTGACTCAAATAACCACATAGACTAACTATTGGATATAGGCTTAAGAAAGAACAAATTAACTAATTACAGGACTAATTACAGGACTTTTGCCAAAGGAATAAAACTCATGAAAGGAAGAGCATAGCTTAAAGACTCAAAAACTTATTCATCTATAATCCATAATGAGTTTGAGTTGGCCTGGATCGAGTGTAGCCTCTTTCAAATCTTGGTGCCCGCACCAACTCTCCTAGGATGGGAAGAACTCGACCCTATCGAGTATGGGTCAGCTTGACTTTGATAATAGTCTAATAAGTCTAGATCAATGTGTTGCAGATCCTCTCGAGTGATCCACGAGTTCTCAGATTCTGGTCGACTTTGCCAATGAACCAAATAATGTTAATAGCCTTTATTTCGAGTAGTAAAAGTCTAGTCATCCAGAATATGCTCAATCCGATCTCGCCATTTTGGTAGAGTGACTGGTGGATACTCAAGTATGGGTTCACTCTCAAGAATTGGATCAGGTCTAAAAGGCTCTCTAGGTATCATTGCTGGTTCCTTGTACTCAACTAGATCTGAAATATTGAAGGTCGAGCCGGTGCCCAAATCAGGTGGCAACTCAGCACATAGGCATTAGGTCCAATTTCTTTATTACTTTAAAAGGACCTACTCCATGGGCATGTAATTTTTTCATAGTTTCGAGTGGAAACCATTCAGGTTTAAGCCTAATCATTATATAGTCTCCCTCAATGAACTCTTTAACTCGTTTACGAGAATTAGCCAAATGCATATAAGTTTCATTGCTTAAATTAATTTTCTTGCTAATTTTCTTATGTAGATCTCTAACATGCTGTGCATATGACTTTCCAGACTCAAAAAATCATGCATGCATGGATAAAGGGATGAGATCTATGGGTCTTTAGGCTTGTATCCATGGAGAATTTCAAATGGGCTCTTTCTAGTGGACCTATTGACTAAACTATTGTAGGCAAATTTAGTACAAGGTAATAAAAGGTTCCAAATTCCAAGACTCTCACCAACAAGACATCTTAATAGGTTTCCAAGACTCCTATTCACAACTTCAGTTTGGCCATCAGTTTGTAGATGGTTGGCGATAAAAAATTTAAGTTTGGTTCCTAACATGTGCCAAAGGGTCTTCCAAAAATAGCTAGTGAACCGAACATCCCTATCAGAAATAATGGTTTTGGGCAAACCATGTAACCTAACCACTTCATCTAAAAAAAGTTTGGCCATTTTCGAAGCATCGAAAGTTTGAGAATAGGATAAAAAAATGTACCATCTTGGAAAATCGATCGACCATAACTAAGATAGAATCCTGTTTCTGCATAGTATTTGGTAACCGTAATACAAAACCCATGCTAAGGTCTTGCCATGGACAATCAAGTATTGGTAAAGGGGTATAAAGGCCGGTATTTTGTCTCTGTTGCTTGGCAATAGCATAGGTTCGACATTGGGCACAACTTGGGCAACATTTCTCTTGAGGCTTGGCCAAAAAATTGATCTTCAACAGTTAGGATGGTTTTGTTTTACTAAAATGGCCAGCTAAGCCTCCAGCATGGATCTCCCAAACTAAAAATTCTCTAATGGAGGTTCGAGAGATGCACAACCTGTTTCTTTGAAAAGGAATCCATCATGAAGGGTATACTCACTATACAAGCTAGATGGTCCTTGGTGAATAGATCAATAGATATCACTAAAATCTGGACAATCTTATATTATTCTTTTAGTTCTCAAATCCTATGACTTCAGTGCTAACAGAGGTCAATAGCATAGATCTATGGCTAAGAGCATCAGTGACTCGATTTTCAGTGCTCGCACGGTGTTTCAAGATAAAGGTGTAAGTCTGAATGTACTCTACCCACTTTCCATGCCTAGGATAGAGTTTCTTTTAGGAACTAAGGAATCAGAGTGCTTCATGGTCTGAATATAGAATAAACTCCTGTGGTAAAAGATATTATCTCCAATATCTTAAGGCTTGACTATTGCATAAAATTCTTTATCATAGGTTGAATACTTCAATTTAGCATCATTTAGTTTCTCACTAAAAAAGGCACAAGGTGGTTTCCTGACTTAAAACTCCTCTAATTCTAATCCGAAGGCATCACAAGTAACTTCAAAGACCTTTAAAAAGTCAGGTTATCTCAAAATGGGTGCTTGGGTCATTTTCTTTTTGATGTCTAGGAAGGCTCTATCAGCAACCTTGGTCCATTCAAAGGTTTCTTTCTTAATACAGTCAGTTATGGGTACGACAATCATGCTAAAACCTCGAATAAATCATCTACAGAAAGTAGCAAGGCCATGGAAGCTATGCACTTCATGAATACTATTAGGTACAGGATACGCAACTATGCACTTAATCTTTTCTGGGTTGGCAGATCTCTTTCGGGGGTAACGACAAAACCTAGGAAAATGACTCTATGGGTCAAGAAGTCACATTTCTTCAAATTGGCATAAAGGCTATCTTCCTAAGGGCTTGGCATACTTGGTGAAGATGGTTTAGGTGGTCTTCCTTAATCCTACTATAGATAAGGATGTCATCGAAGTAGACTATAAGAATTTTTCCAATGAATGATCTAGGAATTGGGTCATGATCCTCATGAAAGTACTAAGGGCATTTAATAGACCAAAAGGCATCACTACCCATTCGTAAAGGCCATCCTTAGTTTTGAAAGCTATTTTTCACTCATCCGCTGGCCTAATTCTAACTTGATGATAAACACTCTTAAGGTTAATCTTAGAAAATGGTGGCTCCGGCCATCATGTCCAACATATCATCAAGACGGGGAATGAAAAAATTGATCATTATCTTATTGATGGCATGACTATCTACACACATTCTCCAAGTGATATCCTTCTTGGGGGTCAATAGGGTAGGTACTACACAAGGGCTCAGACTTTCTCTAATGAATCCCTTTTGGAGAAGATCTCCAACTTGCCTTTGCAGTTCTGAATGTTCAATGGGATTCATCCTATAATGTGGAAGGTTGGGTAAAGTGGCTTTTAGGACTAAGTCTATGGCATGTTGAATATCCCTTAATGGTGGGAGATGATCAGGAAGATCTTCTAGAAAGACATCTTGTAAATCTTTCAAAATTTTACTACTTCCTGGGACTGTTCCCTCTAGGGTCGATCCTGGACTTCCTTAGTAGTCAATATCCAAATGGGTGAACCTTCATTAATCTCTCATTCTAAATCCTTAGCATTGATCAAATTAATCCTTGTTTCTTTTCCTTTAGATTGCTAGATCCTCTTTTGGTGTTGTCCTTAGGTGGTAAAGAGTTTATAACGATTTTCTTTCCTAGGTGGGTGAATGAACAAGAGTTTGATCGACCGTACAAGGTAGTATCATGATCATACAACCAGGATTAGTCTAGAATGATACTGCTAACCCCCATAGGAAGAACATCATACCAGACTTTCTCCTGTAGGATTGGAATTGGATTGTAACTTGGCATTTTAACTTAATAGGAATGGAGGTCGAATCAATCCAAGATACCTTATAAGGGTTAGGATGGGGAACAGTGGTCAATCCTAGACTCTTGACAGCACTAGTGGAAATGGCATTAACATAGCTCCCACTATCTATGATTATGATCTTGCAAACCTTTCCTCCTATTTTGAAAAATGTTTATAGGAAGTTGGTACGATGCCAATCCTCATGCTCTCTTGTTTGGGTCAGAAATATCTAACGACTCCCAAAACTCAGGTGGATCTATAGTTTCCTTATCTCCCTCAGACTCATCCACTAAGTTTGTTCTTACTTCATACACTTCTTCCTCAAATTCTTCTAGGGATTCAGGAGCTTCTTCCTCTAATTCTCCTATATGTAAAGCTCGAGTAGGACACTGACTAGCATAGTGGCCAACCTTATGACACCTAAAGCAATGAATGTCATATTATTGCTTCTTTAAACTTCAAGTTCCTTACCTCTATCATCCTTGCAAACTAATGGGATAGTAGGAGTGGGTCGATTTGAAGGAACTTGACTAGAACTTGTCCTATGTCTAGGGGTACTAATCTTGTTGGGTTCATGACAGATCATGGGTCCCCTCTGAAATCTCTCGAAGTCCCTAGCATTTGATAAGCTTGTTCTAGGTCATGGACTTCTCTTAGAAACAATTTCTTTTGGATTTTCTCACATAGGCCAGCTCGAAATTTAGATAGAGTCATGGCCTCAAACTTGACTATGCTACATCTCATGACAAACTCATCGAATTGGCAATGTACTCAACATAGTTCTATTACCTTGACTCAACCTTTGCCATTAGTCTAAAAGTCTTTGCTCATAGGACATGGGTAGGTACTTCTCCCTAAGCTTAATCTTCATGGCTCTCCATGTGGCAATGGGCATGTCTCCTCTTGACGATAAATGCACTCATATTTTTTTCAATATAACCTAGCTTGTCGGACTAACCTAAGTTTGGCGAATTTGAACTTCCTCTCTTCCGATATCTCATACTACTCAAAATATTGATCCATGTCACCTTCCCAATCAATGTACACTTAGGATCTAAGTTTCCATCAAAGGTGGGTGCATCAAGGTGAATGTTCCTAATGGCTCTTTCATCCCGGTCTACAAAATCATGGTGAGGGCACCTATGGTTATGCTCCAAGGTGGGATCATGGTGATGGGTCCTAGGACTGGGTGGCATTGGTCTAGGTGATTTAGTTGCAGTACGGGTCACATGGGTTTCTTCAAGAGTCCCAATACACTCCTCCATTCGATTGAACCTATTATTTAGTTGGGTGAATTGCTCGATCATGGTTATTAGCAAGGTCTCAAAATTAGGATCCATAGTGACACTGGGTTGGATTTGGGAATGTTGATATGGAGTTCCTGATCTAGTGGTCATGCAACATAAAATCCTAGTTCTGGGGCTTCCTAGACCCTAAAAATTCAATATAGCATGAATTTCCAAAGCACAAATCAAGACTGTAGTCACCTTTTTAATTGGCCAGGTAAGAGATGGGATTGTGGGAGGCTCTCCCTGCTCTCGCAGGGTCCTAATTAAAAACCACAGATCCGCTTAAGGTGTTTGCCATTGGACCTCTAGCCTTAGACACCAATCTCCAGGAATAAATACATACCAAGTCTCAACATGAAACATGAACTTGACTTGTTGGTGTCCCTAGTTTAGGTTTCTACTTAGTTTTAGTTTAAGCTTGGGCTAATGCAAATGTTGTTTGTTATTTTTGGACTAAGAAAATGTGATGAAATCCTTCCCTTATCTTATGATGGGATTGCCTTTAAGTGATATAGAATGAATGCACAAACAAAGATCTAACTTATCAACATAATATAAGCACTAAGCTAGACATTTTTTTTAAAAAAAATTAAATTTCAAAATTTAAATCTCAAAACTAAAATTTCAAATTTGAAAATTCAGATTTCAAGAATTCAAAATTTCCAAATTTGAAATTTTAAATCTAAATTCCTTATGGAGAACTTAGATTTGAATTGTGCCAATAAAAGAAAAATAAAAATGTTCATTATGCCAGTAAAAGATCATTCAATGAAGCATTCGCTAATCTAACTTCAATCATGCAAGCATGCAGTCAGCACACGAACTCTTTAATCTAGAAGGTCTCATATCTGACCGTAGCTCATTACTCCATGGGTCATAAGTATACTTTCGTATACCCTCCAAGAGGCGTGAAATCTTAGATTAAACGTTGGAAATAAGGAAAAAAAATTTGAAAATTTAGATCTAGAAATCTATAGGAGAGATTTTAGATCTGGGTTTGAATCTAGAAAGTTAATTAAAAAATTACTATTAAACTTAGATCTAAAAAGTTATGAGAAGAACTTCGGATCTAGACCTTAAAATGCAGAAATATCAGCAACTTGCATATCTTGTCCTAATTTAACCATGCTTTGATACCAAAATGATGATGGGGAGGAAGGAATGGGAACATCAACATAAAGAAATGCAGAATTTTAAAGTGAGAAATGATCCAAACAAGATGGCATCCATTGAACCTTGAGTGATTTTGATGATAACAAAATATTGGAGCATGTATTTGTCTTACTAACAACTCTTCAAGTGAATTACAAGTTTTTGTAGGTTGATCTTAATGCCCAATTGCAACTCCTACAACTTTGTTATATGTCTTGTGTAATGTTTCATGTAAAGAAGAACCCAAAGAAAGATTGATGCAATATTCATGAAAAAGGGTTACTTCTAAGTATTTTCAAGCTTAAAATTCTTTAGAATTTGTGTTAGTTGGATTAGGAAGAGTCTTAAGTGTTGAAGAGTTGTTGGATGATTCTAGAGAAGGGCTAAAGTTTTTATTGAAATTCACTCGAGCCAACTCATGTAAAGAGAGCCAACTCTAATCCATGGCATGGTTGAAGGATTCTAGCATGCAGAGATGAGCTGACTCGAAGGAACCTGAGCTGACTCGTCTAGAGCTCATTTCTTGAATCAGAAAGGCAAGCCAACCCGAAGGCAATCTGAGCTGACTAAACCATTCAGTCAGGTATCCGAGTCGACCCTTCAGTAATCCGAGCCGACACCTCCAGAGTCCAGAAAAAATTAGTTCTGAGAGAACAGCTAGACAAATCGACTCTATTGAGAAGAGCCGACTCCTTTAGAGTACACTTTGAAGACCTAAGAATCCGAGCCGACTCGACTGAGGCAAGCCAACTTAACCAAAGTAAGGAATCATTGATGCTGAGGATCCGAGCCGACTTGATTATGGCGAGCCAACTTGACCAGAGTGAAGAATCAACTCTCTAAGATCCGAGCCGACTCGAAGCATTCAAGCCGACTTGAATGTCGATTCCAGGCAAGTAACAGCTTGTTCCAAAACTTCATTTTTGAATTTAAAAAGTGAATCATTGATGCTGAGGATCCGAGCCGACTTGATTATGGCAAGCCAACTTGACCAGAGTGAAGAATCAACTCTCTAAGGATCCGAGCCGACTCGAAGCATTCGAGCCGACTTGAATGTCGATTCCAGGCAAGTAACAGCTTGTTCCAAAACTTCATTTTGAATTTAAAAAGTGCTCCAACGATCAATATATCAAGTCCAATGGTCTACAATAACTATATCCATCCAAGTAGAGTACAAGACTCTATAAATGAGGGATTTGGACAACCTTTGAAGAAGCTAATGCATGATTAACATTAAATAAGCTTGTAAGCAAGAGAGCATAAAAAGAACATTTAAGTCAACCTTCAAGTCCTCACAACTCCAATCAGAATCTTGAAGCACTTATTGAGGAAGAAGAAGAAGCCATTAAAGTGCATTAAAGTATAATTAAAAAGGCTTCTCTTGAGCTGCAACTGCAACTATCAGACAACTTGGTTTGTCATTAGTTGCTTACTTTCTTTTAACTCTCTGTGAGTTTGTGGGTTAATGGTGAGCCCGGTTTAAAAACTGGTGCGGCCACCAGAATCAGAAGAAGACTTCAGGGTTCTATCTGGATCTCTGATTGACCTTGCCCGAGAAAATTAGGGTTTGTAATAAGGATTGACCTGATCAATCCAATTTTGAGTCTGTAATTTTGTCATTTCAATTTTGTGTTGAGTCATGTTGACTCAGTCCAAGTCCTAGTAGTGGTCTAGGTCTTCTCCAGGTTGGTGCTAATTTTTTTCAGCCAAGTCAAGGCCCAAGCAAGTGGGCGCACACTCCCAGCCATATGCCAGAGCCCATGAGGTGCCACAGCCCTTGCCCAGTGTGCTTTGGTCCCCACACCCACAAGAAAGCAGGTCCCTTCTTTCATGCGCCACTTAAGGAGAGATCAATCTAGGATCCTCAATCCAAGGGGGTGCCCAAAACAATTCCATAAGAGCCAAGCTATGAAAAGAAAGGAGCAACACTTGGGGAGCAAGACTAGGAGGTGCCCAAATACTTCCAAATAAACCAAGCATGGAAGGAAAATACTTGTCTTGAAGAGCAAGGCTTGGAGGCGCCATCTTCTTGCCATTTGGAGCCACCAATCAACACTTAAGGAAGCTTTTGGCCGGCCATTATGAGGAGGATTTGATTCTACACGCCTAATTGAGGATCCATCCTATTAGTCCCACATGGGAAGATGTAAAACCTGATTTCTTGTAAAGGCCTATAAAATAGACCCCTCTTGTAAGTTTTAAAAAACAATGATGAATGAAATCAATTTCTTTGCGAGCAACTTAGTGTTCCTCTCTTCCACACTTGTATTCAAGTGTTGAGCTCCGTGAGGGAGTAATTCCGGGTTCCATAGGAACCTTGAGGAGGTGTGAGATCTCCAAACCCTACCAAAACCCTAGGTTAGCCACTTCAAATCCCAAACCCTAGCTGCCCATCATTTCTTCATTCACCAATCCTCCAAACCTAATCTACCTCATCATCTCATGGCCCCTCTCTTCCAAGTAGAGGCCGACCACGAGCATCCAGGTCCAGATCGGCTACTTCGAAATCAGAGCAAATCCCAGAGGAAGTCAGATCAGCATCCAAGAGAATCAGGATTTCAGCAACATCAATTTTTCAAGTTCTTCTTATCTGGTAAATCCTTTCTTTGAGTATCTGGTCCTTAACTTGTTCTTCTTCTTTCCCAGATCCTGAGTTCAGGAGAAGCCAACTCTGCCAAAGGACCAGTATTGGAAGATCCATTACGAAGATATCCGAATCTGAGGATCCAACAATCTGCTCGAGAGAGTCCTTCCACCAAACTCTGTGAAGATCACTGCCTGGTATATAACCCTTCCCTTCTCTTTATTTCTGTCCTGTTGAAAGTTCAGAGCGAAACCCTAGGTCTGGGATTTTCTCAACCCCCAGCGATCCTTTACTTCTGAACTACTCTAATAATCTAGTTCCTTTGAATTGTGCTTTCAATTATTATATAGTTTCTTTCAATTTAGTTTAACTTTCATTTGAGTCAAAGCCAACTTCTGAAAATATATAAAAATAAAAATACATTAATTTAATTTGCTTCCGCATTCCACATATCTGTTCTGCATCAATTTTGGTATCAGAGCCCTGTCTAGGGTTCTTGCTTGTTGATTATTTTTTTTCGTTCCTTTTTACTTTTGCTGCCTGGAGTAGACTCCCATGGCCGTCCGGTCCTAGGAACAAGCGAGACGCAAGCCTCCTCCTCCCATTCCACGGGGGTTCCTAGGGTGTGTAGGGGTGCCGCTGGGTTATAACTTCTAGGCAGGGATTGTAAACGGGATACACGTTTTGTTTTCTGCCAATAATTATCTGTTATTAGAATTGTTTCTCCCTGTAGAAAATCTTAAATTAAGTAATCTTATTTTTCTGGAACCAGTATAATTGAAAGTAATTTACATAAAATTTCATGATTTATTAATTTCTGTAGATTTTTTGAGATCAATTTTACTGCTGTTCTATTTTTTTTATTTTCTGCAAGCTGTTTTTTTTTTTTTATTTGAGTGTGCGTAAATTGAATCTATCTTAAGGGCACCGAAGTTGCAACATAAGGAGAGGATTGAGACCCTCTTCTTAGCCCAAAACCACCTCCATGCATTCGAACCTAAGCCTTTAATCTTAAAATTAATTAGACCTAATTTGCCCTAGTGGGCCAGGGACACCAACAAGTCGGGTCTAGGCTAGTGTTGAGTCAGTTTGTCTAGTTACTCTGTATGTGCTTTGTACTCAGTGTCTAGAACGGTGGTTCAGGGATTCTATCCCGAAGGGCTTGTGTGCTGGTCCGCCTACCTGGCCAATCACTGGTGTCTAGGTTGGTTTGGCATTTAGGGACCTAACACTCCCCTTACACCTGCCTGGCTGAGTCCCGAGTTACTATAGGCTAGCTTGCCACTCTGATTAGGCATTTAGTTTGGGCTCTAGGTATAGTTAGCCCGTAGTCGTTTCAGTCGAGTCTCATTGGTGTGCTTGCTTGCATCATCATGTCCACCCGGAACGGAGTACCCTACCAACCTGGTCAAATCCAACCTGATTTAGAGGCATGATTAGAACTCTTACCGAAAGTATGACCAAACTGAGTCAGGATATGAATGAGGGTTTTGCCCAGTTTAGAGACTGAGCCCAGGGACTTAAGAAACGTAGACATCAAAATTGGAGCCCTGATCCAAAATTTAATAGGCCCAACCTCACCCATGCCAGGAGCCTAAGAGGACCTTATACTGTGATCCCGAGCATAACCCTAGGAGCCTATACCCATACTTGGTTGACTTAGAAAAGGGACCTGTTAGGAACACTGAACCTTAAGCACCCACTTTTGATGGAAGACAAGAGGATATATTAAGTGGGAAGAACAAATGGATCGGTATTTTGAGTGCACTAACATATCGGAATTAGGACAAGTTAGGTTGGCCAAAACCAAGTTCACCAAACATGCTAGGTCACATTGGTATGCTATTGAGCGTGAGTGTTATCAAGAAAAGAGGAAATATATACTTGGAGAGATATGAGAAGTAAGTTGAGAGATAGGTACTAGGTAGATCCTATGAGAAAAGACTTTTAGACCAATGGTACCAATTGCGACAAGGTAATAGGCCTGTGTCTAAATATATCGAGGACTTCCAGTGGTATGACATGAAATGCAATACCATTGAGACCGAAGCTCAGATCACATCGAGGTTTAGGGTTGGGTTACACCTAGACATTTATAGGAAGCTATTCCTTGAAAAGACCAATAAGTTAGACCGAGCCTACCGAAGCCCAAGACTATGAGTGGTCTTTAAGATATAACCAATCAAGTACTTTGGACTTAAAGCCAACCTCTACCAACTTGAGTCAAGTTCCGATTGATCCGACACCCGTAGTGGACCAGACTTTTGTTTGTCAATTCCCACTTGTGTCACCTCTTGACTAGAAGGATAACACTGAGAAGGAGTTAGGCATGGCCATCCCAAAATTAGTTGACCTGACCAGAGCCGTACTTAAAGAGAATCAAAGGAGAATAGATTAGAACCTTTAGTGAGATTGAGAAAAAATATATGAGCTGACATAAGTTTGATAGATGAATATGAAGAAGAAGAATTTGAGGATATCTCTCCCGATAATTCAATTAACCAACTCCTACCTGATGGGGTTATTGAGGGGACCCTGCCACTCAAGGAATTCAGGAGCTAACCCTAAGAGAAGACCCTTTTGAGGAAGTTCAGGAAGAGGAAATTGCAACCAATGAGAGTTTAAGTGAGAATACCCTGAACTCATTGAGGAATCCAAAGAAGACGCCCTTAGTCAAATCTGGTAGAGAAGTGTGAAGAAGGAAGGGTTCACAAGAATTGCCATTGAGAAGGTCCAAGAACAAGAAAAAGACAATAGCTTAAAAGACTTTCTAGATAAACATTCCAAAGACCTTCCTCATAACCTTCCACCTTCTAAGAGCACCCAGCCTACCCTAGAACTTGCACTTGTAGACCCTCCTAGAGCAAATCATGAGGTTTGATGAGTGCACCTATAGAACAATGTCCTCAGTTTAAGGTTGTCCTGAATAACCAAGGTATGTTTCTTATTTCCTATAAGCCACCTCAAAACTCTGATTCTTATTCCTACCCTTCCCTGAATCTTCTCATGTTTCTAGAGCTATGGGATTACACTTACTGAGATTTCTAGGTTACAAGACTCCTTAGAACCTATTAGGTTTGCCACCTACTTCTGGAAGACCTTATGGCACCTACTAGGCACCCATGAAAGTTTTCATGCTCTGCATGCCATCCTCCGACCCAATGTCAACCTAGAGAGCCTTAGTTTGTTAGTTGAGACCTAGGGTTCCTTTGAATAAAGTCCATTCTTTAGGAATGCGTGTCAGTCGAGTTTAGGACATGACTCAGATTTTGGTTGAGTAAGAATACCATGAATTGGGATTTGTATTTACCTAGGGCTGAATTTGCATATAATGACCGGTCAATAGGTCTATAGGTAAAAGCCCTTTTGAGATTGTTCATGGGTACAAGCCTCATACACCACTTGACTAGTTCCTTTGCCAGTCCACACACGAGTCTCCGAGTCTACCGAAGACTTTGCACAGCATGTAAAGAACTTGCATAAAGAAATTCATGCCAAAATAACTTTAAGTAATGAAACTTATAAGAAGTTGGCTAATTCTCAAAGGCGAGTCAAAACTTTTGTTGAGGGAGACTATGTAATGATTAGGTTAAGGCCTGAGCGGTTTCCTCCTGGAACCGTTAGAAATCTACATGCTAGAGGAGCTGGACCATTTAGAGTGATGAAGAGAGTGGGACCCAATGCCTATGTGCTTGAGTTGCCTCCAGAGCTAGGCATTAGCTCCACTTTCAACAAGACAGACCTAGTAGAGTACAGGGAGCTAGCTGTGATTCCTAGTGAGCCTTTTGAACCTAATCCTGTATTGAGAGTGATCTCGACCCTGTGTGTCCACCAACAAACTGGCCTGTGAGGAAAGAGCAGATTGAAAAGATCCTGGATGATCAGGATATCTCTACTCATAATCGAGGATACCAAAGATACCTGGTCCGCTGGCAAGGAAGGTCAGATTCTGATGACTCTTGGATCTCCCGAGAAGAATTACAAGAATTGGACCAGACCTCTTGGAGAGATACCAGAGCCAGCTTAATCCATACTCGACAGGGTCGAGTTCCTCCCACCCCGGGAGAATTGGTGCGGGCACCAGAATCAGAAGAGGCTTCAGGGTTCCATCTGGATCTTGATTGACCTTGCCCGAGAAAATTAGGGTTTGTAATAAGGATTGACCTGATCAATCCAATTTTGAGTCTGTAATTTTGTCATTTCAATTTGTTGAGTCATGTTGACTCAGTCCAAGTCTAGTAGTGGTCTAGGTCTCTCCAGGTTGGTGCCATTTTTTTTAGCCAAGTCAAGGCCCAAGTAAGTGGGCGCCACACTCTCAGCCACACGCCAGAGCCCATGAGGCACCACATCCCTTGCCAGTGTGCTTTGGTCCCCACACCACAAGAAAGCAGGTCCCTTCTTTCATGCGCCACTTAAGGAGAGATCATCTAGGATCCTCAATCCAAGGGGGCACCCAAAACAATTCCATAAGAGCTAAGCTATGAAAAGAAAGGAGGAACACTTGGGGAGCAAGATAGGAGGCGCCCAAATACTTCCAAATAAAACCAAGCATGGAAGGAAAATACTTGTCTTGAAGAGCAAGGCTAGGAGGCGCCATCTTCTTGCCATTTGGAGCCACCATCAACACTTAAGAAAGCTTTGGCGGCCATTATGAGGAGGGGATTAAATTATACACGCCTAATTGAGGATCCATCCCATTAGTTCCCACATGGGAAGATGTAAAAACCTGATTTCTTGTTAAGGCCTATAAAATAGACCCCTCTTGTAAGTTTTAAAAATAATGATGAATGAAATCAATTTCTTTGTGAGCAACTTTGTGTTCCTCTCTTCTGTACTTGTATTCAAGTGTTGAGCTCCGTGAGGGAGTGATTCCGGGTTCCACAGGAACCTTGAGGAGGTGTGAGATCTCCAACCCTACCAAAATCCTAGGTTAGCCACTTCAATTCCCAAACCCTAGCCGTCCATCATCTTCTTCATTCCACCAATCCTCCAAACCCTAATCTACCTCATCATCTCACGGCCCCTCTCTTCCAAGTAGAGGCCGACCACCAGCATATAGGTCCAGATCGGCTACTTCGAAATCAGAGCAAATCCCAGAGGAAGTCAGATCAGCATCCAGGAGAATCAAGATTTCAGCAACATCAGTTTTTCAAGTTCTTCTTATCTGGTAAATCCTTTCTTTGAGTATCTGGTTCCTTAACTTGTTCTTCTTCTTTCCCAGATCCTGAGTTCAGGAGAAGCCAACTCTGCCAAAGGACCAGTATTGGAGGATCCATTACGAAGATATTCGAATCCGAGAATCCAACAATCTGCTCCAGAGAGTCCTTCCACCAAACTCTGTGAAGATCACTGCCTGGTATATAACCCTTCCCTTCTCTTTATTTCTGTCCTGTTGAAAGTTTAGAGCGAAACCCTAGGTCTGGGAGTTTCTCAACCCCCAGCGATCCTTTACTTCTGAACTACTCTGATAATCTAGTTCCTTTGAATTGTGATTTCAATTATTATATAGTTTCTTTCAATTTAGTTTAACTTTCATTTGAGTCAAAGCCGACTTCTGAAAATATAAAAAAAAATACATTAATTTTAATTTGCTTCCGCATTCCACATATCCGTTTTGCATCAAAAACCAAGTGTAAGTTGTTAGTAATTCCATTTTAAAACTAACATTGTAAGGGTTTTTGGTGAGCCCGATCAAAATCAAGGTTGGGTTCTTGGTGATCCTGTTCAAAACCAAGTTGGGTTCTTAATCATCTTATTTAAAACCAAGTTGGGTTCTTGGTGATCCTGTTGAAAACCAAGTGTTGAGTTTTGGATTGTGAGCCTGGTAAAATAATCTGACTATATTTCGATAGTGAATATAATGGAAATTCCAAGTGGTATCTTGGGTAGTGAACGTAAAAGTGAAGTTGCTCGAACCACTATAATTTGTTGTGTTGCATTGTGCTTTTCTCCTTGTGTTTGCTTCCGCTTTCAATTATTTGAAACACATCACCTCCATACTAAAGTTGATTTAAAAGAGCACATATCTATTCAAATTTTTTAAATTCTCAATTCATCCCCCTCTTGGGAAAGCCACCTAGGCAACAACTAGTATCAGAGCGAAGTCTCTGAACTTATTTAGAGTAAAGATTATAATGGCTACCCATGAGTACTTCCTTGGTCGAGGGCCAATCCACTAATAGACCTCCACTGTTCACTGGCATGAATTATTTCTACTGAAAAGCTAGAATGAAGATATACATTCAAGCTATTGATTTTCAGTTGTAGAAGGTCATTCTTAAGGGTCTACAAAGACTCATGATTAAAGTTGATGGTATGGATATCCCAAAACCTGAAGAAGATTGGGATGATCACGACATGAAAATGGATGAACTGAATGCCAAAGTCATGAACTCACTATATTATACTTTGGATGCAAATGAGTTTAATCAATTTCTATGTGCTCGTCTACAAAAAAATTTGGGATAAACTCGAAGTGATCCATGAAGGAACTTTCCAAGTGAAGACCTCAAAGATCAATCTTCTAGTACATAGCTATGAATTATTTAAGATGGAGCAAAATGAAACTATCTCTACCATGTTTCATAGTTTACAAATATTATTAACGATTTGAAAAGTCTTGGCAGGGTTTATTCTAATGCAGACTTAGTACAAAAGATTCTAAGATCACTTCTAGACAAATAGGATCCCAAAGTACTGCCATCCATTAAGCAAAAGATCTAAACATACTAACTCTGGATGAACTACTGGGTTCTCTCATCACACATGAATTGGCCATGCAGCATAGGAATGAAGATGAATAGAAAAAGAAGAAAACTATTGCCTTCAAAGCTGTATCAGAATCAAAGAAACCAGATGAGGAATCGAAAGATGAATGCTCATCCTCCGAAGATGACTTAGAAAGATGAAGATATAGCTATGGTCATGAGAAGATTTAGAAGGTTTATGGAAAAGATGAAAGAAAGATACTTTAGAAAGTTTCACAAGAGAGGTGAACACAGTAAGGACAAAGAAAGAGAAAAGAAAAGGATCAAATGCCCACATGTTATGAGTGTAAGAAACCAGGGCATATCCATCCTAATTGTCCTCTGTTAAAGAAAATGTTTAAGAAGAAGAAAGCGATGGTTGCTACTTGGAGCAACAGTGAGGAGTCGACTTTAACAAAAGAAGAAGAGACCATAAAAACTGCCAATTTATGCCTTATGGGTCTCGAAGACGAGGTAATGTCCCCTGAACCTCAAGCTGAATTTATTTTTGATGAACTAAATTCTGCATTCCATGATTTGCTTTCAGAATTTAAAAAGGCTGGAATAAAAATTAGTGCTTTAAAGAACAATAATGATTCTTTGTTAAATGAAAAGGAAGAGATTTTAGAAAAGAATAAGTTATTGCAAAAAGAATTAATTATCTTTTCTAAAAATAACAAAGCTTTGAAAATTGAGAAAAATCTATATCTTGAAAAAAATAAAGCTTTGATTGATGAAAATAATGATTTGAAAAAAGAAGATGGAAAAACTCAAGTCTTTGGTTAAAAAGCTTACTTTAAGTTCAAATAAGCTTGAGTTGATTTTGAAAGAGCAAAGAATTTCAAGTAACAAGGCTGGAATCGGTTATAATTCTTCAAATTCAAATGGAATATCAGCTACTTGATTTGTATCTTCAAAAGCATTTGTACCTAAATCTATTTCTCAAAATGCTTTTGTATCACATGGTTTTACATCTGCATCACATGCTTCTACATCTAGAACTTCAAAATTTACATCTTTTCAAAATACTAGAATTGTTTGTTATGCATGTCATGGGGTTGGACATAAGTTTTTCCCATGTAATTTGTTAAAGAAAAATGAAAATGCAAGGAATAGAACATTTTGGTTCCTAAAGGAACCACCTCTGCTAACCTGCAAGGACCCGAAGTAGCTTGGATACCTAAAAGAACTACTTGATTTTTTTGCAGGAATGTCTTACAGTCCAAAAAATGAAGAAAAGATGGTATCTGGATAGTGGCTATTCAAGATATATGACGGGTGACAAGGATCAATTCATCACCCTAGAGATGAAAGAAGAAGGTATGGTAACTTTTGGAGACAATGGCAAGGAAAAAATAATCGAAATTAGTAAGATCAAAATATCCCCCTATATTTTTATTGAACATGTATTGCTAGTAGACAAATTGAAGCATAACTTGTTAAGTATTAGTCAATTATGTGATAAAGGCTTCAAGGTTGTTTTTGAAACATCTATGTGTATATAACAAACTCACATGATTCTAGCAATAAATTCATTGGACACAGACTTGAAAATATTTATGTGGTAGATTTGAATGATCTAGCCATGTCTAGTAGTGCCAGTCTAGTAGCAATGAATGCTAAGACCAAGGAGTCTTGATTATTTTGGCATAAATGATTAGGTCATACTAGCATACATACTATTGCCAAATTGATTTCCAAGAATCTTGTTAGAGGTTTACCTAAATTTAAAGTAGATTTTGAACATGTTTGTGATGCTTGCAAAATGGATAAACAAACCAAAGAGAGTTTTAAATCTAAAATATAATTTCAACTTCTAGACCCCTTGAGCTACTTCACATGGACTTATTTGGACCAACTAGGACCACAAGCCTAGGTAGTATGAAATATGCACTTGTGATAGTAGATGAATTTTCAAGATTTACATGGGGCTTGTTTATTGCACATAAAGATGAAACTTTTAAAGTTTTTTAAAAATTTTATAAAAAGTTTCAAATCAAAAAAACCTTTCAAATGTTTTCTATTAGAAGTGATCATAGCATAGAATTTGAAAATTAATTTTTTGATGATTATTGCACAGAAAATGACATTGATCACAACTTCTCCACTCCTAGAACACCACAACAAAATGATGTTGTAGAGAGAAAAAATAGGACTTTAGAAGAGATGGCTCGAACAATGTTATGTGAGGGCAATCTTCCAAGGTACTTTTGGGTAGAAGTGGTGAACACTGCTTGTTATATTTTAAACCATGTTTTGATTCAACCAATTTTAAAGAAAATCCCTTATGAGCTTTGGAATGAAAAGAAACCAAATATTAATTATTTTCATGTTTTTGGTTGATAAATGCTTTGTGCTGAATAATGAAAAGGATAATCTAGAAAAATTTGATGCTAAATCTGATGAAGCAATTTTTCTTGGTTATTCAATATATAGCAAAGCATATAGAGTATTTAATAAAAGAACATTGACTGTAGAAGAATCAGTATATGTTATATTTGATGAAACTAACCCCTCACCTTCAAGAAAGAAGAGTGCATAGATAAGGATGCAGGTACACTTGAAAAGAAAATGGAAGATATGAGCATTCAAGAGAGATCAACTCAAGAAGGGGAAGAGATGGGAAGTAAGGATCATGCTGATCTACCAAGAGAATGGAGATATGTAACTTCTTATCCAAGAGATTTAATTATTCACATGATTACCTAGCATTTGTATCACAAATAGAGCCATATAATTTAGAAAAAGCTGAAAATGATCCAAACTGAATGTTGGCCATGCATGAAGAACTAAACTAGTTTAAAAGAAATAATATGTGGACTCTAGTTGATAGACCTTCAGACTATCCCATTATAGGAACCAATGGGTCTATAAAAATAAACTAGATGAATAGGTAATGTAGTTAGAAACAAAGCTAGGTTTGTAGCTAAAGGTTACATCCAAGAGGAAGGAATAGACTTTGATGAAACCTATGCACCCGTAGCAAGACTAGAAGTCATAAGATTACTACTTGCATTTGCTTACTACATGAATTTCAAACTTTTCTAAATGGATGTAAAAGTGCATTTTTAAATGATTTTATATCAGAATAAGTTTGTGTAGAACAGCCACCAGGTTTTGAAAGTCATGCTTTTTCTAATCATGTTTTTAAACTCGATAAAGCATTGTATGGACTTAAACAAGCACCTAGAGCCTGGTATGATAGATTGAGCAAATTCTTACTTGAAAATGATTTTGCAAGAGGAAATGTTGATAAAACTTGTTTATCAAAAAAAAATATTGATATGTTGTTGTATAAATTTATGTTGATGATATTATATTTGGTGCAACTAATGAAACACGTTATAGAGAATTTGCTGAGTTAATGCAGGGTGAATTTGAAATGAGTCTAATGGGTGAACTAAATTACTTCCTTGGACTTCAAGTGAAACAAACAAAGAAAGGGATCTTCATAAACCAAGCTAAATACATCAAAGAAATCACCAAGAAGTTTGGTATGGAGACAAGCAAAGAAGCAAGCACACCATGAGCCCTACCTACAGATTAGATAAAGATGAAGATGGCATCAACATTGATCAAAAACTTTATCAAGGTATGATCGGATCATTATTGTACTTAACTGCTATTAGACCTGATATCTTGTTTAGCGTATATGTTTGTGCTAGATTTCAATCTAATCCTAAAGAATCACATATGCTTGTAGTAAAAAGAATCATAAAATTCTAAGAGGAATAAGTAATTTAGGTCTATGGAATTCAAAGCAATATTCATTGAATTTAATTAGTTTTTCAGATGTTGATTATGGTGGATGCAAAATAGATAGAAAGAGCACTAGTGGTACATGCCAATTTCTAGGATTGAATTTAATCTCATGGCATTGTAAAAAACAAAACTCGGTAGCACTATCCACTACTAAGACAAAGTACGTAGCTGCAGGGAGTTGTTGTGCATAAGTGCTTTGGATTAAACAACAACTAGAAGACTTTGGTATTTCATAATCCAAAATTTCTATCAAATATGATAACACAAGTGCGATTAATTTGTCAAAAAATCCAATTCAGCATTCTAGAACAAAGCACATAGAGATTAGATATTTTTATTAGGGATGATGTTTTTGAATGGTGATATTGTGCTTGATTTTGTTCCTACTGAAAATTAACTTGCTGATATTTTTACTAAACCTCTTAACTTAGATAGATTTCAATTGATAAGGTGAATTAGGTCTATGTGACCCTTTTTAGAAAACATGATATAATTCTTCAAAACTAAGAAAACATTATCTAGAAAGCCTCTTATATCAAATTAAGGATAATGACCATTTCTCTTAGTGTGTACCTTTCACTTGAGACCATTTTTGAACTGTTTAGAACATTTTATGGAGTTTTGGTTCGAGTCGACTCGAGCTACAGTGCTCAAGTCGAGCCGACTCAAATTTCGGGTTAACCATTTTTATATAAAATTCGCAGAACCCTTCTTAGAGCTGTAAGTTCATTCAAACCCTAGCAGAACTCTTGTTTACTCTCTCCAAGCTTAGAATCACAAATTCCTACCCTACATTCTCCCAAATCCATTCTATCCAAACCTAATTGGTCGTAATGGCTCCGAAGAAGGCTGTCGGCAAGAGATCTTGATGAGCTAAGCCTACTGTTGAAAGAGAAAGAAGAACAAAGAGAAGGCAAGAAGAGTTGACTTGGATAGATGAAGTGGAAGAATAGGAAGACAATGAGGAAGACCGAAATCCATCACCCGTGCAGCCATGACCAATCATTATGATGGGGAACTGACCCGTGACTACTGATAGGAAAATTAACTTTACATTTTTAGAAAACCAGGTTTCTGGATTGGTGATTGTATAGAATCTCAGGGCTAGGTATTTTTTTGCACTTTGGATTTACCTACATACCCTAGTCTAGTCAGAACCTTTTTGAAAACCTAACCCTAGAGAAAAATGGTGTTACATCAACTGTTAAAGGGGTTAGACTGACTATGAATGAAGTGTCTAAGCCAAGTTCTTCAAATGCTGAGCAGAAAAAGCTGCCATCTGATTATGAGGAAAAGACAAAGGACTTTGAGGTTAATTTTAGAAACCAATAGTGTGGATGAAATTTCTAATGTAAAAGCTAATGTCCTTTTCCTAGAAATGAGGCTACTTCATAACATTATTAGTAGAATCTTTTTGCTTCGCACCAGTATATTTGACTGGGTCAGCGAGAAAGATTTGGTCTTCATGAGATATGTGATTGAGGGGGAGGCCCTCAATCTTTCATTCATTATGCTGACTCAGATGAGAGATGCAGCTAGGAAGGCCAAGGCATGTTTACCCTATGGTATGGCCTTCACACTCATTTTTAGACATTTTGGTGTTGAGCTAGATGGTATGGACAGCAAGTTATTATATCATACTGATACCTATTCAGCTAAATTTCTTCAACATATGGGTTACCATCAGGTTGAAGGGGCTTGGTTGAAGAAGGGATTAGATCAGAGAGTTGGAGCATCATCAAATGATGATGAGGAGCATGAGGAGCAGCTACCTGAGGAGATTGGGACTGCTGCTGAGCCTTCTATACTTGAGGAGACTACTACTACTATTGCTGCTGAGCTTACTATTACTGATGCTGAGGAGTTAGAGCATAAAGAGAGGACTCCTAGGACTTCTCCAGCATCTCCACCTGCTTCAATACCAGTACCTCTAGCACCAACACCTGCAGTGACCTGCTCCGGGTCCTACTGATCTCTAGGACCATCTGTTGATACTCCAGGACCTTCTGTGTCTCATGCATTCTTTGTATAGCAAATGAGACAACTATCTCAGACTCTGACTAGCTCCATTGGTTCGATGTTTGGTGAGCTTCGTCAAATAGTTGATACCAAACTTGAGGAGATCTGTGGTGAGATAGACAGCTACATTCCAAGGTAAATAGTGTTGAGACTGCCAGACCACAGCCATATATTGATTTATAGGCACAGCCATATATTGATATATAGGCACAGCCATATATTGATAT
Organism: Areca catechu; assembly: GCA_021397845.1. Classification (NCBI taxonomy): domain Eukaryota; kingdom Viridiplantae; phylum Streptophyta; class Magnoliopsida; order Arecales; family Arecaceae; genus Areca; species Areca catechu. Next base: position 97,473,283 of record CM038042.1, on the reverse strand, counting down.
ATAGGCTCTATCAAACTCCCTCAGGATAGCATCAGATGACATCCGACAAACTGTAGCTCATAGCATTGAAGAATTCAGATCTGAGTTGCGAGAGATGAGCTATAGGATGGGATCTATTGAGCAGAGCAAGAAGATGAAAGATGATTATACAGGAGTGGAAATTCTCAGAGCAGAGTTTGGAAGAATGAGAGGCTCAGTAGAGGCTTTTATTAAAGCTCAAGCTAGTGAGCTCATTGCTCTCCAAGAAGGAAACAAAAGATTCAGACAGAGCTAAGCACTGTATGGATTTTTCTAGCAAGGCTATCTTCAGTCATTGAGACTCTTGGAGTTGCTAGACCTACACCTAGTCAACCTGCACCTCATCTTAGACAGCCTACACCACATTCTTCACAACCACCACCTTTTGTACCTCCTGGTTTATTTGACCCAGAGCCTATCTCTTCTAGACCACCACCTAAAACATCCACTACCACTAGAGGACCTTCTAGTAAACCTAAATCTTGGGAAGGTAGATCTGAACCCATTAAGGAAGAACCTAGTGATGTGAATAGAATAATCTTTTATATTTTTGTTTATTTTTCTATAAGCTATATTGAACATTTTGAAAGAAATGAAAGTATCTCCTTTATTACTTCTTATTGTGTTGTAATGTGATTTGTGGAATGTGATAATGATTTTTAAATCAGTTTATCAATTTTTTTTTGAGAAAGTCAAATTATCTATCTCAAACAATCTTGACAATCTTCTCATTCTATTTCAAAAATCAAGATTAGTGTACTTAACAAAGGTAGAGATTAATTTTAATTGAATACCTTTTTGATTATTGACAAAAAGGGGGAGAATGGTATTGATAATGATTGCATGGAAAAATGGCAAAAGAATTTAATGAAACCTCATGTTGTTTCAAAATTTTAAGAACATACAAAAAGGGGGAGAAAAATTTGTTGAATGGCTTGAATTCATTTACATTCCTCTCAAATATTTGCAAATTTTGACTGATTAGAACTTGCTATAAGCATTTGTTGATATCTCAAGACCTAATACCTTTTGCCAACCTAAACTCTGATACATTTCTGGCAAAAATAGCTTTTGATAAGTGTTTATTATGATACATATTGGACTTATTTAAAAAGCTCTAATACATTATCAATATGCTTTAATTCTTTCAAATATATTCTTGGTATACAGGTCATACATGTTAATATTTACTTCCAAGTATACTTATACATGTAATTGTAAAGTTTTTCCATGCCCGGTGTTTTATCATCATCAAAAAGGGAGAGATTGTTGACCCCTTAAGTGATTTTGATGATAACAAAATATTGGAGCATGTATTTGTCTTACTAACAACTCTTCAAGTGTATAACAAGTTTTTGTAGGATGATCTTAATGCCCAATTGCAACTCCTACAACTCTGTTATATGTCTTGTGTAATGTTTCATGTAAAGAAGAACCCAAAGAAAGATTGATGTAATATTCATGAAAAAGGGTTACTTCTAAGTATTTTTCAAGCTTAAAACTCTTTAGAATTTGTTATTAGTTGGATTAAGAAGAGTCTTAAGTGTTGAAGAGTTGCTAGATGATTTTTGGAAAAGAGCTAAAGTTTTTATTGGAAATCACTCGAGCCGACTCATGTAAAGAGAGCCGACTCTAATCCATGCCACGGTTAAAGGATTCTAGCATGCAAAGATCCGAGCCGACTCGAAGGAACCCAGCCGACTCATCCAAAGCATCATTTCTTGAATCAAATAGGTGAGCCAACTCGAAGGCAATTCGAGACGACTTAACCATTCAGTCAGGCATCTGAGTCGACCATTCAGTAATCCGAGCCGACTCCTCCAGAGTCCAAAAAAATCAGTTTTAAGAGAACATCTAGGCGAGCCAACTCTACTAAGAAGAGCCTACTCCTCCAGAGTATAACTTTCAAGACCTAAGAATTTGAGCTGACTGGACTGAGGTGAGCTGACTCAACTAGAGTAATGACTCAACTAGAGTAAAAATCATCGACACTGAGGATCCGAGCCAACTCGATTATGGTGAGCCGACTCGACCAGAGTGAAGAATCAACTCTCTAAGGATCCAAGCCGACTTGAACGTCGATTCTAGTCAAGTAATGGCTAGTTCCAGAACTTCATTTTTTAATTTAAAAGTGCTCCAATGATCAAATATCAAGTCCTAATGGTCTACAATGACTATATCCACCCAAGAAGTGTACAAGACTCTCTAAATGAGGGATTTGGACAACCTTTGAAGAAGCTAATGCATGATTGAACATTAAATGAGCTTGTGAGCAAGAGAGCATAAAATGAATATTCAAGTCAGCCTTCAAGTCTTCACCAACTCTAATCAAAAGCTTGAAGGACTTATTGAGGAAGAAGAAGAAGCCATTGAAGTGCATTAAAGTGCAATTAAGAAGGCTTCTCTTGAGCTGCAACTGCAACCATCAGACAACTTGGGTTTGTCATTAGTTGCTTACTTTCTTTTAACTCTTTGTGAGTTTTTGGGTTATTGGTGAGCCCGGTTTTAAAACCAAGTGTGGGTTGTTAGTGATCCCATTTTAAAACTAACGTTGTAAGGGTTTTTGGTGAGCCCAGTCAAAATCAAGGTTGGGTTCTTGGTGATCCTGTTGAAAACCTAGTATTGGGTTTTGGATTGTGAGCATGGTAAAACAATCTGATTATATTCCGGTAGTGAATATAATGGAAATCCCAAGTGGTATCTTAGGTAGTGGATGTAGGAGCAAGATTGCTCCGAACCACTATAATTTGCTGTGTTTGTATTGTTCTTTTCTCCTTGTGTTTGCTTCCGCTTTCAATTATTTGAAACACAGCACCTCCACACTAAAGTTGATTTAAAAGAGCACATATCTGTTCAGATTTTTTAAATTTTCAATTCACCCCCCTCTTGGGAAGCCACCTGGGCAATAATAACTTATCCATATAGAATGAAAAAGGCGGAATAAAGCAGACTACTAGAAGATGTAATCACTTTCCTGTAGAGTAGATCTAGTTAAAGCAAAAAGTAAATGGACCTAATAGTTGAAAACCATACAAATTAGGACAACACTCTTTTCAAGAGGTCAGATCAAAGAGTGTAGGGTAGGACTTGTTACTAGACAATGAGCTCTTTACCCTCATTAGTAGGATCACTCTATGCTCATGGAGTGGGCGGCTAGATAAGAAGGCTGACTCGAATGAAGTGCTTCTCGTCAATGGTTCAAAGGCAAGGAGGACCTCCTCTTTGGCTTTATGCACCCAGGGATCCTGCAAACAGATTAATTAGAGATCATAGAAGAATAGGTGAAAGGAAAGGAAAAATATCGAAGGAAGGAGAAGAGAAGATTGTAGATTCTTGAAGACTAGAAGACTTGGCTTGGCCTCACACCCTTCTCCCTCATGGAGTGACAATGCCAAGGAGCAATTGAAAGAGAACAAATTTTCATTCATTCATCAAGATGCCTTATAAGAGGAGGGGGGGGGTATTTAACATTTACCAAAGCCCCTTTGAAACTTAAATGGGAGAGATTACATGCCTTAATCAAGGAGGATAAAGTAGGGCGCCCAACTTGATTTTGAATTTAAATCTTTCATGAAAAAGTGGGGCACCCAACTTCATTTTTGAATTTGATGCCTTGGGCAACAAGGGTGGGGACCTTCCATGTTTGGCATGGTGAGTGAGGTGGCCTTCCCTGTTGGCATGGAGAGTGAGGAGGAGCCCTTCTTATGTGGGGGATGAGGTGGTGCAAGGGGTGTGGTCCTTTCTGGGGTCCTTTCTTGTATAGGGGTTAGGTGGCTTCCTCCTTTCAATGGTCATGCTTCTTGGTCTTGACTTGGATCTATGTTGACTGTCCTCTTGAGTTGAACCTGACTAACTTGACTCAAATAACCACATTGATTGACTACTGGACATAAGCTTAAGAAAGAACAAATTGACTAATTATAGGACTTTGGGTAAGAAAAAAAACTCACGAAAGGAAGAGCATAGCCTAAAGACTCAAAATCTTATTCATTTGCAATCCATAATGAGTTTGGGTTAGCCTAGATTAAGTGTAGCCTTTTTCGGATCCTGGTGCTCGCACCATCTATTTGAAAAGTGTTTTCTCAAATATTTTAGATCCATGTAGTAGCCTTCTAAGTTCTCCATCACATATACATATATTTTAATGTGTGTGTGTTGGCCACAAGGGGCATGGAACTCATGTTTCTCTCTAGCACGTGTGACAAATATTCATGCTACATGACATGTGATGTTTGATCTATTTTGGGTAGAATATAACATCTTTTAATCTAAGATTTGTTCCATCTAAAGTTGATTAAAAGATCTATCAAGATGTCAAAATTAAGATTTTTTGGATTTATAAAAGGATGTAAAAATTTCTCTCATGATGGGGCACGCGGGAAGGCTGAATTGACGTATCTCATAATTAAGAGTCCTTATATGAGACTCTTATTTTTGATACATTGATTTGTGTTGCTTTGAGACTGACATATCTAATCCATTTGGCACCTCTCTTATTACTATAAAAAAGGCATTGACAGATAAGGTTCAAGCCATTCCAACTCTATCCAAGTATTTTCTTCCTTCTCTTGTTAAGATAAGGTCTTAATATTAAGACAAGTTTGCCTATTTAAGACAAGAGTTTAGGAACATAATTATGAGAAGATTAGAGTTAGGAAGAGAGGGATTATAAGTCTAATTCCAAGTCTAAGAGAGTCCAAGTCCAAGTCAAGAGTGGGTTTGACCAGGTTGTGTCAACCGAGTTCTATAGGTTAGAACTCATCAATAAGATTTTGGAAGGAGTCTTGTTCTTGGAGTGATTTTCATATGGATCACCTCTAGAGGGCATGCACTTGTATGCCTATGAAAAATATTAGGAATTAGTGTTATAGATATTCTTCTAAATCCTTTATATATTAGCCTAATTAATTGTTATAGTCAAGGGGTCTTGGATCTAGGATTTTGGTTGACTCATATTTCAATACTAAAAATTTTGAAATCCATTTTTGGCTACACAATCGTAGCCCTACAGGAGCCTAGCCAACTATCATAGGGAGAGTTATGATGCCCTCAATGGAAACAACATCTCTAGAGAAACCAATCAAGGGAGTGCTCGTCATTTGGAGGTGATCCTTGGGCAAGCTTTTTTGGGAGAAAGCATAGTAAAACAAAGTATATGTAGAGCTTCCATTATCCACTAAGATTCTTCTTACATCATAGTCTAGACAGTAATGAAAACAACCATAGGATCATCATGCAAGAATAAGATTTCATTGTGTCAGCAATAGAGAAGCTAATGGGTTCCTCCTTTGCCCTCTGGTGTTTGACTAGGGAATCTCCATCTAGGCTATCTGGCATAGGCTCGCTTCCTATAGGATCTTGCCCCTAGTGGCCAGTCCACCTGAGATTGTATCAATGAGGATTTTTTCTTTGTAGGGGTTTGACTACCAGTTGGGGCTCTCGGTTGGCAGCCTTCGATATGCTGGCCTGATTGACATAGTTGTGCAGGTAGCCTCATCGAATCAGCAACTTGATCTCCCTCTTCAAGAAGATGCAATTCTTAGTGTCGTGTCCATAGTTTTGATGAAATTAATAGTACTTCTTAGATCCTTTTGGGCTTCTTGTTGATCTTCTATGGCCATTGGATAATATCTTGACCTTAAATCTCTATCAATATTTGCCATTGGATAGTTTTGATGAGGCATTTAGAGGGATGAAGTCCTTGCGACGAGGTTTCCTGGGACTTTTGGATTGTGGGCAAACCTCTTTGCCCTATTTTTCTTTTGCTACTATTGCTATGGCTAAGGAGGGAAGGATAGGAGTGGTCCTCTTGAGGATGCTTTCGATTGCCCTTCTTTTCTACTTCTCTACCATGCCTTTCTTAGCATTGATGTACTTCTTAGCACAGGCCAGGAGTTTAGAAAAGCTTCTAGAAAACTTTTTGGAGAGAGAAGTAGAAACTCCTTGGTGCGGACACCAGGGCCAGAAGAACATGACAGGTCGAACCCACATCCTTGTGGATCACCTATGAATGAAGCTCTAAGCCCAAACCTCACTTGTAATAGTTATCTTGAGTTTTTTTAATTTTAGCTTAGTTGGGTTTAGCCCTAAACCCCAAAATTGAGTCCTTGTAAAAATCCCTGGACCTAAAATTGAGTCTGTAAAAAAATTTCAATTTCAATTGGGTCAAAATTCTATTATAATGGTCCAGTGTTAGTTAGCCCTTTTGACCAATTAGGGTTTGTATATAAACCCTATTTATCATGTTGTGTCAAAACCTATTTAAACTCTTTTGGGCCAAACCCTATTTACCAAGTTTATTTAGTTGTTTATGCCTTTTGATCAATTTGATCATGTTGGCTTTAATTAATTAGTTAGTTGAGTCTTGTAATTATTAGTTGAGTCCTGTAATACAAGAGGGAACCCAAGTCAAAATCCATGTAACTCCATGTGCTAGCTCAAGTCAAGCCATGTGACTCCATGTGCTAGCCCAGTCACTTGCCACATGACAACCACTTCTTGGCGCCACCTTTTCAAGATTTTGGACAACATCACATGACATGTTTTGATATCACTTGCCACCTCATCGGGACAACATCACATGCCATGTCACTTACCTTGGTCAGCCATATGAGAAGAAATTAGTGCCATGTATTTTAAGATGAGTAAAGCAAAAGGAGTCCAAGCCTTAGCACCACCCATCCTTTTTTTTGTCACCAATTCCAAGAAGGAGGATGCCACTTAGCTTCTCATCGCCCATCTCAATGCAATTCTATCTCAAAGGATGCCTAAGTTGGAAAGGTTCAATGGTTTTTCTTACTTCAAGAGTTCAAGGCAATCAAGTTCCAGGAAATCAAGATTTCATGAACTTATGAATCCCACTAAAATTCATGAGTTTTTTCTATCCAGATTGAAGAGTCCACTCTCATACAAGAGCCCTCATCATCTAGACTCCAGAGTCCACTCTCATGGCCACTCAAGAATCCATCTTGGCCACACATCACCATCCATCAAGATCGCCCATCAAGGATGAAGTCAATCCCATTTTGCACCCAAGGATGGATAAAGTCCAAGGAAGATCAAACTCAAGAGTCATGACACCAGAAGAAGGAATTCAAGGAGTTGCTGCCCAAGAAGAATTAACTCTACTCTTTGTATCGCTTACAACTCATGTTGGTGGTCTATAAATACCACCATTAATCCCTCTTATAAATATAATATTATTAATTCCATATATGAAATAAAGTAGACATTCTATCAAATTTCCTTTATTATGTGCATCATGGGGTGTGAGGCCCTATTCCTTTATTCTTCGAAGCATCGCGGGGTGTGAGGCCCTAGTTATCCTATATCTATCCCACCATTAGAAACCCTAGCCGCCTTTAAGCTTCTTCCTCTCTTTCCTTTTTTCCATTGAAATTCTTTCTTCCTTTCATGTTTACTTTTGAGTGTTTGACTGATTACAGGTGATCGAGATTGAAATGATGGTTATCTTTGCCTTGGAACCAGTCGAGTTGAAGATCGGAGCCCGAGGATCGACAATCTTGAAGTATTGCCGCAAGATCCTAGAAAGTCCTATCAGATCTATATCAAGAGGGTTATCATCTTCGTTGGTAAAGTATTAACCATCCCTAACTCTTAATTTCTGATCCTTTGATAAGTAGAATCCTAGTTTTAGGTGATTCCTTAATCACCAAATCCTTCTTTCTTAACTAGTTTTGTTAGTTTGATATTATGGGCAAAAACTAGCTGGCTAGTCTTGTTTATTTAATTGCTTCGAGTCCTTATTCTAAAATTCTAGAAAAAAAAATCTTTGATTAATCTCTGAAATTAGATTTAAAATTAGTAATTTATTTTTACATTTTGTCCCGCATCAGTTTTGGTATCAGAGTAAAGGTTTAACTAAGGTTTAACTACTAGTTCTAAAATTTCTGCATACCTAGAACTAGGCTGAAATTAAAACTGCATAAAACCATCCTAAAAAAATTAGTAATTAATTTGTCGTTAATCCTCTGCTAATCTCAGAAAAAAATTAGAAAAAAAATTTATTTTCTATTTTTTGGTGGAAGGAAATCACGCCTCTTAAGCAGGTATACATAAGTATACTGTCACGACCCATGGAAGTAATGAGCTACGGCCGGATGTGATATCCCGAGATCCAAAATATAAAAATTGATTAGATCTGAGATTTAATAATTAAAAAAATTATTAGTTTTTTGCTATTTTTAATTATTTTAGTTTCATTGCATATTAGGGTTTCATATCATATGATTGCATCATCTAGTAACATAATCTTAAGGGCACTTGACCATTTCAGATCAGGGCAAGATTTATCACCTGTCTTGGGCCCACAACCACCACCTTTCCATCGAACCTAATCCTAATTAAAATTAATTAGAAACTTAAAGCAATTAGGGACATCAACAAGGTCGGGTTCTGAGTATTATGTGAAAGCTAGTGCACCCAATCCTTTGATTATACTTGAACACTACAAAAAAAGTCACATACACCCACGCTTTTTAGACACATAAAATATACATGAGTAAAAGTTTAAATTCTAAAAAAAAATTATATATATCCACGTTTGGTAAATGTGAAAATGCTATAATCAATTTGTAACTCACGTTTCAATTATTAAACATGAGTAAATCAAATATAATGGATAAATATTGGTATGCCAAGAAAAAAATGTCTACAAAAATTAATATGATCTAGGTTTAGGTCTGGACTATTCCTTTTCCCCTCCGATCCCTCACTCCTCCTCCGATTCCGAGCCCTAGATCCCTCCCTCCTCCTCCTCCTCCGATTCCGAGCCCTAGATCCCTTCTCATCCTCCTCCGCTTCCCTCGTCACCCTCCGCAACTCCCTCCAGGAGATCCCCACCCTCTACCCCTTCTCCAAGATTTCCACCGCTACCAAGAACTTCGTCGCCTCCTCCTCCTCCTCCTCTTCCCGGCGCTGCTCCCTCCATGGCAAGGACGCCATCGTCTTCCGGTGCCCCTTCCATGGCGACCCCGCCGCCCTCCCTACCTGCCTTGTTGCCATCTACAAGAGCCACCACAGCAGCCTCGTGTGCCTCCTTGGTGCCTCTCTCGTCGACGGCATCATCTACCTCATCTGCAAACACTCCCCTGGCACCCCCCTCGCCGACTGGGGGGGCGAGACCAATCCCCCTCTCCAAGCCTTCCCATATGCCATGCCCAATCCAAGTCTTTTGGTCGGCCAAAGAGAGGAGAAGATGAAAATTTTGGGCGCCACCCAAGAAAGCTTGTAATTTGGTTTCATTTGAATTTCAAATGGGCCTTAGTGCCTATTTAAAGGACCCAATCCCTCCCTTGTAGAACTATTGAATGATTAATGAAAAAAAGAGTTTGAGTATTCCATCTTCCAACCCTTGTCTCTTAGACTAGGTTGAGTGAAATTACCTTCGTCCCCAGGGACGTCGAGTGATGTGAGGCCACCTGTCCTCGTCCCAGGGCATCGCGAATCCTTCATCCTCCTGGACGTCGCATGGTGTGAGGCCATAATTCTTCATCCTCCGGGACGTCGCGGGGTGCGAGGCTCCAAGTTATCTCCATCTTCGACTTCGAAATCCAGTCGGACACCGGGCTCGAAGCCCTTTCTCAACCCCATCTCAGTTCCTTTCTGCGCATCTCCCCGTCTCGCTGATCCTTCTTGTGTTTGCCTACAGGTCCTCCCTGGCATCTCGGGCACCGGAGACAGTCAGCTTTGCCATCACGACATTTCGACTGAAAGCTAGTGCTTCCACGGTTCGACTGCTCGGGCATCCAGGCCGCATCCGCCGAGTTGAGCAATCTCTGCACCGGGCGCGTCAAACGTGTGAGGTTTGCTCTCTCTATCTTCTAAGTAGGTATTGAGTTTTGAGCTAGTCCTACCAGGATTTCTTAATCCCAGGGTCTTGTTCTCGTTCTCACTTTTAGGGCTTTAAACTGTTAGCATAAGTTTCCGTTACTTATCTTTCTTATTTCTTGCCTTTGCTTGTGATTGGGAATCAAAACCCTAAGAAACATATAAAACTCTTCAACTATAAAAAAAAAAATTCCTTTGCATCATAAGCATCCATTCCAGCATCCCTAGCCCTAACCCCCTTGTTCCACACCAATCTTGGTATCAGAGCAAGGCTAGGACTAGTGCATTTTGTTTTCCTCATTTTCTGCATTCTGGTCAGCCCATATATGGTCTAATCATTGGATTGTTTCTCTCTGTAGAGACTTCCAAATTTCATGATTTCTATTCTTATAGATCATATTAATTCAAGTGTTTTTTTCTATTTTCTTAGATTTTATTTCAATTTGTAGAATTTCTATAAGCCGAAATACTACCTGAAAAAATCTCAGGTCTGAAATTTCAGCAAGCATCTCATTCATCCATCTAGTTTATTTCTTGCATTTAGGGGCACATTTTATTTCTGCATTTTGTTTAGCATTCACCAATCTAAAAGACACAAAAAAAACAAGAAATTTTTAGTCATTTCATTAGTCATTTTTGTGCATCATTCTCCATAACTTATCTTAAGGGCGTCAAATTAACATAGGGTCAGGATTTCATTACCTGTCCCTAGCCCAAAAACCACCACTCGACATATCGAACTCTAGCCATTAACTAAAATTGATTAGATGTTTAATCTGCTCTAGTGAGCTAGGGACACCCACGAGTGGGTCGACCCAAGTGCCGAGCCAAGCTAGATTACTGTTGGTGTGTGCTTTAATAGCTGGTGTCTAGGCAAGTGGTTCAGGGACTAGAGCCCGAAGGGAAGTGGGTTGGTTCGCTTACCTGGCCAATTTCTAATTGGTGTCTAGGTAAGCAAAGAGGAACCTCCACTAACCTTACACTTACCTGGCCAGGTGCCAAGTTACTACTTCCAGGTTCATCTTCTTGACTTTACATTTGGAGAGATCTCCTAGGTCTAGCAAACCGTAGCATCGGTTGTTACATGTGCACTAGATCAGGAACCTCTTTTCACCCACTTTCTCCACCCTCTACCAACACCATGGACCAACTGCGAGCTGACATTGGAGCCTTAACCCAATCCATCCATGACTCAATCCATGACCCAGTTAGGCAACCAGTTGAATAATAGACTGGATCAAATAGAGGCCAGACTGAGACCCATAGAGGAAGCTGCTAGGCCCCGACCTGAACCCAGTCCTGAGTCCCCTCATCCCAGGAGAAACCTGCCACAAGACCCTTACTTTGAGGATGACTTTGGAGAGACCTAACCCCTTTGTTGATACCCGTCCTAGGAGACCCAATTTGGAGAACCGTGAAGAAAGGGCCCTTAGGAGCATCAAGCTTGAGGGCCCCACTTTCGATGGTAGCTTAGATCCCAGGGTGTATGAAGATTGGGAGTCTGCTATGGAGCAGTATTTTGACTGGTATTCTATGTCTGAGAGAATAAGTTTAAGTTTGTTGCCAAGCTTAGGTTGGTTCACCAAGCTAGGTTGTTCTGGAAGAGTGTGAAAATTACATAGAGCAGAAAGGTCAATTACCCATAACCGCCTAGGGGGAGATGAGAGATAAGCTTAGAAGGGAATACTTACCTGCATCTTACACCCAAAACTGTTGGACCAATGGCAAACCTTGAGTCAAGGGAGTAAGAGTGTGGTCGATTACATCGCCAAGTTTGATGAATATGTTATGCGATGTAAGGTTGTTGAATCACCTGAGGTAACCCTGTCTAGGTTTAGGGCTGGGCCTACACCCAGACATTCAGAGAGAGCTGTATTTTAGATCAACTAGAACCTTGGAAGAAGCTTACCAAGTTGCTAGGCTCTGTGAGCGTTTCTAGAGAGCTCCCACCTACAGAAGACCGAGCCCTTTAGAAACCCGAGCCGTATCCCTGGATCCACCCAAGGTTATAACCAAACTTACCCGATTTGACCAAACCCAAACTGAACTGATCCAAGTCGACCAACCCAGCCCGACCCAGTCCTAGTCGGTCCCAGCCTGAACCGACCCCAGTATAGCAGAGAGGAAAAGGGTAAGGCTGTTGAAGTCCTGAGGAGACTCGATCCGCAAGGTAAATGCTTTAGGTGTCATAAAAACCTGGACATTTTGCTAGCCAGTGCACGGCGGGCCTCTGGCCCTAGCTCATAAAAGAACCAACTTGAGACTGAACTTCCGAACAGAAAAATCTGGACAGCCGGCCCTGCCCCCTACTCATAAAAGAACCAACTGAGACTGAACCCGAACCAACCATAGAACCTGAAGAGGACATCTATGATCCCGAAAATCAGTTATTGGAAGGGTACGAGGGAGAGGAAGAAGTGTATGAATCTGAAGACCTTGTAGGGGTAGTCCGATGCATCCTAGCCCAAAATATAGTACAGGAAGACTGGCGTAGGACCAACATCCTACAGACCCTGATCAAGCTAGGAGATAAGGTTTGTAAGGTCATCATTGATAGTGAAGCTGTGTTAATGCCCTTTCCTTAAGTACAGTCAAATCTTTAGGACTAGCCACAGTTCCCCACCCCAACCCTTACAAAGTCTCCTGGATAGATTCAACTTCAAATCCCGTAAAATCTAGGTGCCAAATCAAGATAAAAATGAGCTCCTATGAAGAATCGATTTGGTGTGACGTCTTACCCATGGGTGTGGGTAGTATCATTCTAGGATGACCCTGGCTTTTCGACCATGATGCCACCCTTTATGGTCGATCCAATACCTGTGTCTTTCTCCACCAAGGAAAAAAGATCACAATCAACCCAATCCAACCTAAGGACCCCGTCAAGAAAGGATCTAGTAGCCTTAAGGAGAAGAAAGCAGAAGTCAACCTGATCACACCTAAGGAGCTAGAGAAAAGAGATTTTAGAGGGAGACCCTGTTTGGATTCTAGCCACCAAGGAGAGTCACGAGCCAACCAATGTAGAACACCCCCAAGAGGTAGTAAAGACTCTGAAAGAATTTGAGGATGTTTTCCCGGAAGAATTACCTGATCAACTGCCACCCCTTAGGGACATCCAGCACGCTATAGATTTGGTCCCAGGATCCACTTTGCCCAACCTTCCCCACTATAGGATGACCCCACTGAACATCAGGAGCTTCAGAAACAAGTGGGAGAGCTGCTTAGGAAGGGTTTTCTTAGGGAGAGTTTAAGTCCCTGTGCTGTCCCTGCCCTACTTACCCCTAAGAAAGACGAGACCTGGAGGATGTGTGTTGATAGCAGGGCTATCAACAAAATTACAATCAAATATAGGTTTCCTATTCCCCGCCTGGATGATATGCTTGATATGATGGCCGGTGCCACTATCTTTTCAAAGATAGACCTCAAGAGTGGTTACCACCAATTAGAATTCGACCGGGGGATGAATGGAAATAGCATTTAAGACTAAGGATGGTCTGTTCGAGTGGGTAGTGATGCCTTTCGGGTGTTGTCTAATGCGCCCTGTACCTTTATGAGAGTCATGACCCAAGTCTTGCGCGAGTTCACTGGAAAATTCCTTGTAGTGTATTTTGATGACATCTTGATCTATAGCAAGACCAAAGAGGACCATCTTCACCACTTAAGGTTAGTCTGCCAAACCCTTAGGGAGAATAGCCTTTACGCCAACCCTAAGAAGTGTGAATTTATGACAACTAGGGTTATCTTTTTAGGCTTTGTAGTTACCCCTAAGGAGTTTCAGCCGACCCCGAAAAGGTTAGAGCTATAGTTGAGTGGCCTGTGGCTAGCATCCATGATGTACGTAGTTTCCATGGCCTAGTGGTGCAGGCGGTTGTCAAACGCCTGCAGCGACCAAAACCCCGACTCAGCGAGAACGGTTCTTAGAATTCTTGGATGCTAGGATTGAGCAAGATGGGGAAGATCCTTTGAAACCTGCAACGATCAAGCGCTGGAAGGGTAGCGTGATTCCTCACGTTGCCAGCCCTCTACCGAATTTCAATCCGGGTCTTCACGAATGGAAGGGACGAACGATGGGTTTCTCACCATGAGTCCCTATTTTATTTTTTTTTTTCTACAAGAACTTGGAACGGATGAAGTGATTCCTCACGGAATCGTCCTCTCCCAACCAGGCTTTCAACCTGGTGTGCGCGAGGGGGAAAAGAAGGCCGACAGCCTTCCACGGAACAAACACAAAGCACCGTGAAAAAAATTCCAAAACGCTCTCCTTTCTTTATTCTTTGGTTCGGTTTTTAAAGCATCAATACAACCCATAACAAAGTCTTCCACGTGACTAACAGGAAGGAAAACAACAAAACAAACACAAACTCCAACACGCTGACTCCATAAGTGAAATACTTCAAACAGGATTTTTTTTTTTTTTAAAGATTAAAGATCAAGAGATCATGCCACTAATAAATAATAATAATAATAATAAGACTAAAGACTCCGTTTGTTTTCCCTGATCCGAAACTCCACGGGCGCTAATAGTGTATTAGGCCTTCAGCCCAATTCCCAATTAATTGTTTTCATCCCAAAAATGGGTCATTTGAAACTTGCTTCCCTTGAAGGCGTCTGGACCTGTGCACGTTTCTTGCTGGCGAGGCTGGCTGCCCCAAATCATCATGGGCCGGAAGCTGAACCGAAACGTCTGGGTTGGGCTTCGCCGAACTATCACCGGGCTGTCCTGATATATGAGTCAACTGATCAGGTTCAATATTCATCTCGATGTCCGCATCACTCTCCCCTTCCTCTGAAAAGCTTGTCCTCAAGCTTGAATTATCACCTGCATAAGGGGTTAGATGTCGAATATTGAATACATCAGAAATAAGGACATCGTCTGGTAATTCAACTTGGTAGGCATTGTCACTAAATTCTCCAACACCTGACAAGGACCAATTTTCTTTGGTTTGAGTTTGGTGTAGGCCCCCTGTGGATATCGTTCTCTTGGCAAGAAGACCCATACCAAATCACCAATCTCAAAAGTCTACTGTCGACGCGTCTGATCAGCCTTAGCCTTATACTTGGCATAATTTTGCTCTAGATTGGCTTTAACAGTTGCGTGCACCTCACGTAGATCAGCCACTCGATCTTCTATCTTCTTACTTGATTTGTTTGGCACATCAACAGGTAAAATATCAAGTGGTCCTCTTGGCAGAAATCCATACAATACCTGAAAGGGTGCAAAACCAGTAGAACGGTTCACCAAAGAATTGAACTCAAACTCAATCTTCGGCAAACATACATCCCAGTTTTAAATTCTTGCACATTGGCTCTTAACAAGTTACCAAGACTTCGGTTGACAGTCTCGGTTTGCCCATCGGTCTGAGGATGATAGGGACTACTAAATTTTAATTTTATACCCAATTTTTTTCACAATTCATGCCAGAAATGCCCCATAACTTGCTATCTCGGTCCGAAACTATCGATGATGGTAACCCATAATGTCGAACAACTGTAGAAAAATAAAGATCAGCTACTTTCGACGCATCAAATATCGTTTTGCATGGCAAGAAACAAGCCATCTTGCTGAACCGATCTACGACTACCATAATCGAGTCTA
The DNA here is from genome assembly GCA_021397845.1 of Areca catechu. NCBI lineage: Eukaryota > Viridiplantae > Streptophyta > Magnoliopsida > Arecales > Arecaceae > Areca > Areca catechu. Next base: position 97,457,823 of record CM038042.1, on the reverse strand, counting down.
GACCTCTCACTGTCCGTGGTAAACCTATAACAAAATCCATAGATACCTCTCGCCACGGCTCATCTGGAATCGGTAAAGAGGTATATAAACCTTGATTTGTATCTGATCCTTTGGATTCCTGACACAAATGACATCTCTTCACAAAGGCTTTGACATCTCGATCAAGCCCAGGCCAATAAAACCGTTGACGAATTAACCATGCAGTTTTGTCTCTTCCAAAATATCCTTGATTATGCAGCTCCTGAATAATCAATACACGTAGTGAATGTTAGGAATACAGAGGCAATTACCACGGAATAAATATCCATCATGTAGGATGAAGTCAGATCGACCTCCAGCTTCCAATTTAGTCACAATGCTCTGGAAATGCTCATCTGCACGGATATCATCCTTCATGCTTTCAAACCCAAGGGTTATACTTGCATAGCACCAATCAATAAACTCCGTCTACTTAAAGCATCTGCCACTTTGTTCAAAGTGCCTGACTTATGCTTGATGCTGAAAGTATACTCCTGTAGAGTACTTACCCATTTTGCATGTTTGGAGCTCAACTTATGCTGTCCCTGTAGAATTTTAATGCTTGATGATCTGAGTACAGCACAAATTCTCGCTGGATCAAGTAATGTTGCCAATGATGCAATGACCTCACAATGGCTTATAGCTCCAAATCATAAACCAAATACATCAGTTTGGCACCTCCAAGCTTCTTACTGTAGAAAGCAACGGGTCTCCCATCTTGGCTGAGTACTGCGCCAATCCCAGTCTTCGAAGCATCACAATCCACTTCGAATACCTTGTCAAAATCTGGAAGAACCAACTGTGGTACTTGTGTCAACTTGACTTTCATCTCATCAAATGCTGCCTGAGCAGTGTCATTCCATCCAAACTGATTTAATTTCAACAAGTCTGTTAAGGGTGCAGCAATCTCACTATACCTCTTCACAAACCTTCTGTAAAAACCCGCAAGACCCAAAAAGGATCTCAATTCAGTCAAAGTTGTAGGTGATGGCCAGTCCACTATCGCTCGCACCTTACTTTCATCTGGAAGAATCCCATCACCAGTAACAACATATCCCAGAAAAATTAATTTGTCTACCATCCAAATACACTTCTCTGGGTTAGCAAAAAGCTGGTTTTCACATAATACTGTTAGAACTTGTGAAACATGCTTAACATGCTCTTGTGCTATCTTACTGTATATCAATATATCATCAAAGTATGCAACAACAAAAGAACTAAGGAATGGACGCAAAACCTGGTTCATTACTTGCATAAACGTACTAGGCGCATTAGATAGCCCGAATGGCATCACCAACCATTCATACAGGCCTTCCTTTATCTTGAAGGCTGTCTTCCATTCATCACCTAGGTTCATTCTGATCTGATGATACCCACTTTTCAAATCAATCTTAGTGAAGAACACGGCACCACTCAACTGATCTAGCATATCATCCAGCCTCAGTATTGGAAATCTATACTTCACAGTAATTCTGTTTATTGCCGACTGTCAACACACATATGCCATGAACCATTCTTTTTTGGCACCAAAAGTGCTGGTACCATGCACGGGCTAATGCTTTCCCGTACAAAGCCTTTGTCTAAAAGATCTTGAACCTGCCTCTTCAGCTCCTCATGCTGCTGCGGGTCATTCGATAATAAGCCTTATTCGGCAACACAGACCCGGAATCAGATCAATCTTATGCTGAATATCTCGAAGTGGTGGCAAACCTGCAGGAAGCTCACTCCGTACAACATCCCGAAATTCCTCCAAAACTGACACCAACTCCTGAGAAAGATCATGTAGCTCCTGCTCCCCATCTGGCCAAACTCTTCTGGCTTACTAACAAGGGCAAAATAGAAATCTTCTCCCTCTAAACTCGCCTCAAACTCCCTGCTTGGCAAACAAATTACTACCTTCTGTTCAGCCATGTCCTGTAGCTGTTTCAAGATCACTTTTCTCCCATCTGGTCGCAGTATATAAGTATGAGTGTAACCATTATACACTGCATTATTATCAAACTGCCAAGGTCGTCCCAAAATGATGTGTGTCGCATCCATCGTACAACATCAGCTACATTGACGTCTCAAGCTGAGGACCAAAAGACAAGCCAACCTACAATGTCGACTGACCTGAATATCTGCATCCCGATTCACCCAGCCGAGCTTGTATGGTTGAGGATGGGGCTCAGTCATCAACCCCAATTTCTTCATAACTTCCTCAGCAATCACATTCTCTCAACTTCTAGAATCAATAATTACCTTGCAAGTTTTACTAGTTACAGTGCACTTTGTTGAGAAAATATCGTGCCGACGCCAATCTCCACCAGCTCTTGGTGCAAGACACATCCTCCTAATGATCAGACTCTCTCCCTGGATGTGGTATGGGTCAATCACATACATCTCATCCTCGAACTCCTCATCCTCGAGAAATTCAACTTCCTGCTCCTCCATAGTAACTGGGTACGCGCCTTGGGGCACTCATTGGCATAATGTCCTAAGTCATGACACCGATGGCAGCGAACATTGGCTTAATTGCTGCCCACCCTCTGCTGGGGACCTGAAGCCCCACTCAGCACTGTAGGTCTCGGAGGAACTACCGAAGTTTGTTGCCTCACCACAAGAGGTGCACTCCTACTACCAGAACTCTGCCCCGAAGACTGACCAGATAATTTTCCTCTACTCTGGAACCCTCTATTCTGCATCAGGCTCCGCTCCACTTCTTGCGCCCGCATGTACGCATCACCAACACTGTCAATCCAATGCAGAGCCACGCATCCTGGATCGGGAATCACAGTCCAAGCAAATACATAGCTACCAACCTTGGTTCTGACTCCATCAATCGGTTTCGAGCCACCAGTCGGTAGAACTCTGTAGTATAATCTTCCACGCATCGATTTCCTTGTGTTAAACCATGCAATTTAGAATAAATGACCTATTCATGGTTCTGAGGAAGGAACTCCGATTCATCTCCTGCTTCAAGGCTGCCCATGATGCAATTGGTGGCCTCCCCTCCATATACCTCGGTAGTGCTGTGCATGCCACCAAGCCACTGTTCGATCTCGGAATCGGATTATGATAAGCGACACTTGCTTGTCCAAAGGCACTTCTTTCAACCAAAAACATCATCAACCTGCAGGGCCCAATCCACATACTCATCAGGATTCAAACCACCTCTGAACTCTGGCATCTCAATCCGAAACCCGGACTCCCAACGAGTCTGATTGTCATGCACAGGCGGCGATCCAAATCCTGGGAAGCGCTACATCACACCGCGGTTCTGCTGCCCTCTTGCAATGGTGGTGGATCTTCAATATTATGGAAAGGGTCGGCAACACCTTCTCGATGTTCATCAGGTACATCGCGATCTTGATGGGTATAGCACGATCTTGCGCCTCCAACCATGCCATCATTGCTTGCAAAACAGCCATCATCTGCTGCTGGTCACCACAATGTCACGAAGAGAAGGCTCCTCGTTGTTCCGCTCCATGGTTGCCGGCAGAATTTTTTTTTTTTTTTTAATCAAGAACGGATCAAGGACAGATCAAGAACGAATCAGGGCTCTGATACCAAGCTGGTGCAGGGCGGTTATCAAACGCCTGCAGCGACCAAAATCCCGACTCAGCGAGAACGGGTTCTTAGAATTCTTGGATGCTAGGATTGAGCAAGATGGGGAAGATCCTTTGAAACCTGCAACAATCAAGCGCTGGAAGGGTAGCGTGATTCCTCACATTGCCAACCCTCTATCGGATTTCAATCCGGGTCTTCACGAATGGAAGGGATGAACGATGGGTTTCTCACCGTGAGTCCCTGTTTTTTTTTTTTTTTTCTACAAGAACTTGGAACGGACGAAGTGATTCCTCACGGAATCGTCCTCTCCCAACCAGGCTTTCAACCTGGTGTGCGCGAGGGGGAAAAGAAGGCCGGACAGCCTTCCACGGAAACAAAACAAAAACACCAAAGCCCGTGAAAAAATTCCAAAATGCTCTCCTTTCTTTATTCCTTGGTTCGGTTTTTAAAGCATCAATACAACCCATAAAAAGTCTTCCACGTGACTAACAGGGAGGAAACACAAACAAACACAAAACTCCAACACACTGACTCCATGCGTGAAATACTTCAACGAGATTTTTTTTTTTTTAAGATTAAAGATCAAGAGATCACGCCACTAATAAAATTATAATAATAATAATAAGACTAAAGACTCGGTGTTTTCCCGGATCCGAAACTCCACGGGCGCTAATAGTGTATTGGGCCTTCGGCCCAATTCCCAATTATTATTTTCATCCAAAAATGGGTCAGATTTGAAACTTGCTTTCCTTGAAGGCGTCTGGACCTGCGCACGTTTCCTGCTGGCGAGGCTGGCTACCCCAAATCATCATGGGCCGGAAGCTGAACTGAAACGTCTGGGTTGGGCTTCGTCGAACTATCACCGCCGGGCTGTCCTGATATATGAGTCATTGATCAGGTTTAATATTCATCTCGATGTCCGCATCACCTAGCCATATTTTATAGATGATTCATTCGGGGATTCAGTTTAATTGTAGCACCCATAACTGACTGCATCAGGAAGGGAGGTTTTCATGGACTAAAGCTGCAGACAAAGCCTTCCTTGAAATTAAGGATAGAATGGTACAAGCACATGTCTTGAGATTGCCAGATTTTTCTAAGGTTTTTGAGGTTGCTTGTGATGCTTCGGAGTTAGGATTGGTGGAGTACTTAGTCAGGAAAATCAACCCGTGGCCTTCTTTAGCGAAAAAACTAATGAGGCCAAAATTAAGTACTTGACGTATGATAAGGAGCTTTATGCAGTCGTCCAAGCCCTTAGGTATGGGAGGCACTACCTTTTACCCCATGAGTTTGTCCTGTTTTCAGACCATGAAGCCCTTCGATACTTGAACTCCCAGAAGAGATTGAACCCTAGGCACGCTAAGTGGGTCGAGTATATATCCAAGCATATACCTTTGTGCATAAACATCATGCTGGTACTGAGATAAGGTAGCTGATGCCCTTAGCCGTCGTGCCCTTTTGTTAAACATGGTTAGGACTGAGGTTGTAGGATTTGACCGACTTAAGGAGCAATATGAATCTTGTCCTGACTTCAGTGAGATCTTCCAGTCTAAGCTTCAAGAACCATTTAGTGCCCATAGTGACTATACCTTACAGGATGGTTATCTTTTCAAGGGTAATAAGTTGTGCATTCCCAAGACTTCACTCCGAGATTTTTTAGTGTGGGAAACCATGCGGGAGGCCTAGCTGGTCACTTTGGTAGGAGAAGACCATTTTAGCTGTTGAAGACCAGTTCTTTTGGCCTAGCCTTAAGAAAGATGTCGCCAATATTGTCTCTAGGTGCCGAACCTGTGCTGTGGCCAAGCTGCAGAAACAGAATACTGGCCTTTACACCCCTTGCCCGTACTTAGCCCTCCTTGGCAAGACCTCAGCATGGATTTTGTGGTAGGATTACCCAAGACCGCAAGGAAGCACGATTCTGTCTTTGTAGTAGTGGATAGGCTTTCCAAATGGCTCATTTTATACCTTGCTCCCATACTGTAGATGTTTCCAAAGTTGCCAAGCTTTTTCTGGAACATGTGGTTAAGTTACATGGCCTACCTAAGACTATAGTGTCCGATAGGGATGTCCGCTTCACTAGCTATTTCTGGAAATCTTTTGGCACCTCCTAGGCACCAAGCTCCAATTCTCCACTGCCTACCACCCACAAACCGACGGTCAAACTGAGGTGGTCAACCGTAGCCTAGGAAACCTTCTTAGATGCTTGATAGTTGAACATACGGGAAATTGGGATCTTCTTTTGCCTCAAGCCGAGTTTGCCTACAACAACTCTGTAAATAGGACCACCGGGAAGAGTCCTTTTGAAGTTGTCTCTGGATACAAGCCTAACTGACCTCTTTACCTAATTCCTCTACCTATCCATGCACGTGTCTCCGAGTCAGCTGACTCACTTGCACAGCATATTAGGGACATGCATAAAGAAATTAGCCAAAAAATTAATATAAGTAATAACACATATAAAAGGCTGCTGATTCCTGAAAGCGAGCAAAAGAGTTTGAAATAGGGGATTTTGTAATGATTAGGCTTCGGCCTGAACGGTTTTCATCGAGAATCGTTAAAACGTCATGCTCATGGGGCGGGTCCCTTTAAAGTGATTAGGAGAATGGGCCCTAACGCCTATGTGCTAGAATTACCTCTGGATTATGGAATAGCTCAACATTCAATATCTCTGACTTAGTCGAGTATAGAGAACCCGCAAACATACCCAGTGAGCCATTTGGGCCTGACCTCCCTTTTGAGAGTGAACCTAACCTGAGTGTCCACCTCCAAATATACCTGAGCAAGGAGAGCGGATCGAGCGTGGATCACATGGGAGGACTTGCAGCACATCGACCACGACATCCTGGAAAGATACCAAAGCCAAGCTAACCTCTACTCGACAGGGTCGAGTTCCTCCCACCCCGGGAGAACTGGTGTGGGCACCAGTATCCGATAGAGGCTCCTCAACCCTCAATGGATCTCAGATTAGGGTTCCCCTTCTATGAGTCCTGTAATAAGGCCTTGAGCCAAAGCAATTTCCTAATTCTTGTCAAAGTTTGTTTAGTCATGTACCTTGACCAATTTGGGTCAAGTTAGGTCATGAGTCCTGTATTTGTTCGAGTCTGAGTTTAGACAGGGCCCAAGCCCAATTGAAGTCACCCTGGCTTTTCATAACCAAGTTAAGTCCTTGTGGGCCAACCACCCCTTCCACTTGGAATAATGCCAACTCAGGAGCCACCTCAGCTACCTATATGGCACCACATTAGTTGCCACTTGGGCATCTAAGGAGGGAAACAAGGTGGCACCCTCATGCTTTCCACATGCCATCCCCTTGCCTCTTTCTCTTGGGCAACATTGGAAGGAAGAAACACCATCCCCCTCTTCCCTCCCCCACATCAGCCTTGATCCATCAAAAGAGGGGCATTGAAGATCCTTGAAGAGACCAAGCCACAAGCAAGCCCCCTTCCAAGCCTTCTTTCCAAAGTGTTCATGCAAGGATGGAAGGTCAAAGGACACACTCCTCTCCCAAGCCCTCAACTATGCAATGCCCAAGAGCTCTCCACTTGGTCGGCCTTGAATCAACCAAGAAATGGCGTTGAAGAGTCCAAGGGAACACATCCCTTCAAGCAAGCCATGCCCCACGCTTTCTTCCAAAATGAATGCTAATGAAGGAAGTCAAGAGACCAACCCCCTCTCCAAGCCTTCCATATGCCATGCCCAATCCAAGTCTTTAGGTCGGCCAAAGAGAGGAGAAGATGAAAATTTTGGGCGCCACCCAAGAAAGCTTTTTTGGTTTCATTTGAATTTCAAATGGGCCTTAAGTGCCTATTTAAAGGACCCAATCCATCCCTTGTAGAACTATTGAATGATTATGAAAAAAAGAGTTTGAGTATTCATCTTCCAACCCTGTCTCTTAGACTAGGTTGAGTGAAATTGCCTTCGTTCCCAGGGACGTCGAGTGGTGTGAGGCCACCTGTCCGTCGCCCAGGGCGTCGCGAATCCTTCGTCCTCCTGGACGTCGCGTGGTGTGAGGCCACAATCCTTCATCCTCCAGGACGTCGTAGGGTGCGAGGCCCCAAGTTATCTCCATCTTCGACTTCGAATCCAGCCGGACACCGGGCTCGAAGCCCTTTCTCAACCCCATCTCAGTTCCTTTCTGTGCATCTCCCATCTTGTTGATCCTTCTTATGTTTGCCTACAGGTCCTCCTTGGCATCTCGGGCACCGAGACAGTCGACGTTGCCATCGTGACCTTCCGATCGAAGCCAGTGCTTCCACGGGTTTGACTGCTCGGCATCCGGGCCCCCGCTCCCCCGCATCAACCGATATGAGACGTCATCTCCATGCACCTGGCAACGTCAGACATGTGAGTTTGCTCTCTGCTATCACCTACGTAGGTATTGAATTTCGAGCTATTCCTATCATGGTAGCAGGGTTTCTTAATCCCGGGGTCCTGTTCTCGTTCTCACTTTTAGGGCTTTAAACTGCTAGTATAAGTTTCCGTTACTTATCTTTCTTATTTCTTGCCTTTGCTTGTGATCGGGAATCAAAACCCTAAGAAACATATAAAACTCAACTATAAAAAAAAAAATTCCTTTGCATCATAAGCATCCATTCTAGCATCCCTAGCCCTAACCCCCTTGTTCCACACCAATAATTATTTTATATGTTTCTATTTTTATTTGTTATTACAGGTGATCCATATTTTGAAATTGGATTTAGCATGACTATATTTAATTATATACCTACATTTTATTATTGATAGTACAGGTTCATTTATACCCACATTTTGTTAATTCTAATAAATTCTAATTCGTATCTATTTAATTACTCACATTTTTAATTTGTATGTATTTAATTACCCATGTATTATAAAAGAGGGTATAGACTAGATTTATATCCACGTATATAATCTTACCTATGTTAGATATTCGTGGGTAAAGCACGTCTACACATACATAAAAAAATATGGATATAAGCTATAGCCATGCCGACATACCCATGTTTAACCAAACGTGTGTACCAACATGGGTGTAGATATCCATGTTTTTTAAGCTTTTATCTACATTTTTCTACATGGGTATAGCTTTGTTTTTTTGTAATCTGGTGTCTAAGGCTAGAGGTTATGAGGTAAACGCCCTAAGTGGACTTGTGATTTGTAATTAGGACCCTGTGAAAGCTGGGAGAGCCTCCCATGACCCCACCTCTTACCTGGCCAGTGGACAGGATAATTGCTGAATTGGTTGTAAATTGAGCTAACCCATTCTACTTGAACTCTAGGTCTAGGAAATCCTATCTCGAGTTTTGTGTGATTGCATTGTATAACCATTAGATTAGAAGTCTAACCCAACCAGTAATCTCAAACCCACCCAATTTAACCATAGACCTTAATTTTGAAACCTTTTTGAGGTTCATGACTGAATAATGTACCCAAATAAACAATAGGTTTGATCGACTAGACAAATGATTCGAAAACCTAGAGAAAACCCCTAAGACCCGTACTAACCCTAGTTTACCCAAACTGATGGGGACATCAGATCGGACATAGACTTCAAGCTTCAATTTGTTCTTTAAGTCACGTGTTGGTGATGGGCACAGGATAGGGATAGGATCGTCGACGAGCTAAGAAGTCGTCGAAGATTAGGGTATCCTATTTTTTTCTATTTCTGGTTTCTTTATGGTGGTGATGAAGAAAAAAAATAGGGATGGAGGATAACGAGGATGGACTACCACGAACCCTAAAACCCACTCTCACAGAGAGACTTCACACCTCTAGGGCATTATACCTACCACCCACCTCACTACATGCAGTCTAGGGTATCTCACCTACCACCCATCTCACTACACACGGAGCCTAGGGTATTTCACCTGCCACCCAGGTCACTCCTGGAGCCATGAAGGGGGTTTCAAAGAACGTGGAGGAAAATGAAGATGAGGGGATAACTAGGACATCACGCCCCTACGATGTCCCGAAGGACAAAGACAACATCAACACCCGCAGGTGAAGACATAATGGGCCATAGCCTGAACAACAACTGCCAACCAACTGACAAACCAAATCCAAAAAATTTAATTTCATCTACCTTTTTTACAATAGGAATGAGGGGTTATTTATAAGCTCCATAACCCTCATTTGAATTTGAACAGGATAGGGATAACTCAAATTTAAATACAAGATAGGATAAGATAAGCCTATCCATATCTCAATCCTAACCAACAAAATCCTAATTAAATTTTAAATAAAAGATAAATCCTAAATTATTTTCAAATATTGCTGCTCCAAATTTGTGCTGCTCCGAGATTCTTGCAGGCTGATGTCCCCATCATTCCCTGAGGTGGGAAAAACTCGACTCCGCGAGTCAGGCTAGCTAGGCTCAAGATGCACATGACTTGTAAAATGATTTTTTTTTTTCTGAATTTTTTTTTGTCTTTTTTTTTCACTGATTTTCTTTTTTTTTCCTTTCTTCTCACGGCTGGTGTTTTTTTTTTCCTATGCTTGAAGTCGGCTGCCAACGCCGGTTATACCTTCACGATCGTGCGAGGCCTCTCCTGATGCTTTAACGGCGTGCAAGAACGAGGGAAGGTCCCGGACATGGAGATCCGGTGGACTTTGTCGGTGATGGGGCTGAGGACGAGGACGACGGCCGGGGAATGGTGGCGTGACCTCTCCAGCGGGCGGCAGGCGTCATGGCAGCAGGGAATCGGGCGGTGTGTCCGTGAGGCATTGCTGGCGGGATGGATGGGAGCCTAGCGGGTTTTCGGCGGCTCTCCAGCGTCGGGCGAATCTGCGACACGGGCGTGCGGCGGCGAGCCTGCGGAAATGGTCTTCCGGCCTGAGACTTCGCGGGCTGCACGGGGGTGCCGGCCGAGGGCGTTGCTGGAGGCACGGGTTGTACCGACTCGGGGGTGATGCGAGCCTTGCTTCCGATGGCTGGTGATGGTGGAAGGGGCCACACGGTAGACGGCATCTCAGGCGGTGGGAGGGGCTTCACGGAGGGGTTCGGCTGTAGGCGAGAATGGTGATGCATGGGGGCCCGATTCCGATGATTGACAGCGGACAAGGGAGGAGCCTAGCGAATCGGTGTCTTGCTGGCAGAGATGGGAGCGGAGGAGTCCTTCGGTGGGATCGACCGTGACGAAAACAGGGGATCGAAAAAGGGTTTGCTGGCAATGGTGTGCTTGGGAGAATAATTCACAGGATGTTTTGAATGACAGAGATTAAGAGGAAGACCAATAGAGTAAAGGAGGAAGAGGGAAAAAAGAATCTGAGAAGAGACGGAGAGGGGGATCACGGGACGGAGGCGGAGGGGAGGCTGATCGGAGGGGTCGGGCGTGAACTTCTGGATCGGCTGCGGAGGCGACGGAGACGGTCTCACGAGCGATGGTAGCAAGGGGGGTCAACACAAAAAAGAGTTGGGAAGAAGAAACGTACCATAATCCGTCTGGGCTCTGATACCAAGTTGATGGGGCACGGGATAGGGATAGGATCGTCGACGAGCTAAGAAGTCGTCGAAGATTAGGGTATCCTATTTTTTTCTATTTCTGATTTCTTTATGGTGGTGACGAAGGAAAAAAATAGGGATGGAGGATAACGAGGATGGACTACCACGAACCCTGAAACCCACTCTCACAGAGAGACTTCACACCTCTAGGGCATTATACCTACCACCCACCTCACTACATGCAGTCTAGGGTATCTCACCTACCACCCATCTCACTACACTTGGAAATAAGTTCACTCTCTAATGAAAGTTTCTGGCCCAAAAGGCTCACTAGGTATTAGTACTGGTTCTTGTATTCTACTAGGTCTGAAACATTAAAGGTTGTACTGATACCCATATCAGGTAGAAGTTCCAAAACATACGCATTAGGCTCTATTTTCTTTAAGATCTTGAAAGGTCCCGCTTCGGGCATGCAGCTTCTTTACGGTTCCAGAGGGGAACCGTTCAGGGTGAGCGTAATCATCGCATAATCCCCTTCATAGAATTCTTTAGCCCTCTTATGTGAATCAGCTAAATGTTTGTAAGTCTCATTACTCAGTTTGATCTTATTACTGATTCTTATGCAAATTTGTGACATGCTGTGCGAAAGATTCAGTAGACTCAGAAATTTTCACAAGCACTTACAAAATGTAGACTAAACTAGGCATCCTTATTAGAGGAATTTTATTGGACTTTCTAGGACCTAAACCTAAAGATTAATGACTCTCTAGGTTTAACCTGGTCTGGTATGCACATGAGGAATTACCATGGGTTCCTAGCAAATGCCATAAGGTTTTCCAAAAGTATGTAGCAAAAGGAATAGGCTTTAAAAGCTCATGCATCTAGTAATCTCATTAAATGAAAGTTAATGGCTCTAAATTATAATAAGACTCAGGGAAAGGCAGGAAATAGGAATCCGAGACTTGGGGTAATTTAGGGGAATCTTGAAATAGACCTTGGTTACTCATGATGACCTTAAGATTAGAATTTTGATCTACAGGCGGGATGCTCTAGGTAGTTGAAGGTCATCAGGAAAGTCTTCTAGAATAATGATTGGGTTCTTCTCAGGTACCTGAAGGAGTTCTTGTGTCAAAGCTAAAGTATTGGGTTCTTCCTGAGGGCATTGTCTCACGGGAACCAAGTCCTCACTAAATTTGGTGTTCTGATGTTTCAGGACTAGGCTCAATAATCTTTTCTTTACCAAAGGTTTCCTCAGGTAAGTACTAAAGTTGTTCCCTTCACAGTCTTCCCTTCATATTCATCTATTAAACTTATGTTAGTCTCATACACATATTTACTAGGTTCATATTTGCCTTCTTCCTTCCCTAGCCCTTCAGTTTGAGGATACCCTAAGTCTGGGTATTAATGAACTCAACTTGTACTTCAGGGTTCTTACTCCTATCATTCATATAAGCTAATGGGATAGTAGGAGTTGGTTGGTCTAAGGAAAATGTTTAGCCAGCATTTGGTTCAATTGGGCCATTAGATCATTTTGGCCTTTTAGCATGGTTTCAAGATTCGGGTCCATGGCTACACTGGACTGGGTCTGGACTGGTGAATATGAGGCCCCTGATCTAGTTTTCATGCATGCAAGTAGACTCAAGCTCGAGCTAAGGTTCCTAGACCTAGAGCACAAATTAGAGGTCTAATAAGTGAACCAACTAGCTAGTAGTACTTATGGGACTTAGCCAGGTAGGTGGAGGGGAGTGAAGGTCCCTGATTGCCAACCTTAGACACCAATATGAGATTGGCCAGGTAGGCGAACCAAATCACAAGCCCTGATGCACCAATCCTAGACACCAAGCTAGTAAGCACACACCAATTAGCTGACACAGTTAACTTGACCCTAACCTGAACCAACTGTTGGTGTCCTAACCCACTAGGGCAATTAACGTTCTACTCAATTTAAATAATGGGCTGGGATCGATATGCTGGTGGTGTTTTTGACATGAATAATGGGCTGGGATCGATATGCTGGTTGGTGATTTTTGGACTAGGGACAGGTGTGAAACCCTGACCCTATGTCAAATTGATGCCCTTAATTTGATTTCCCATAAGATGAATGAAATGCAAAGGTGCTGCAGAAGTGTGTTGCAATTTGAAAGTGGTGTGGAAAACGTGATGAAAAAAAATATCCAAAAATTCTGAAAGATTCACAAATGATTCCTGAATATATGTTTCAATGAAGATAAAAGGAAATTTAAAACTAAAATCTATACTACTCTAAGCAGATCCTACAAATGAAGATAAATAAAAAGGACAGAACAGAACCCTAATGATAGTGTCGAACTGCAGAAATTTCATTTTTTTTATAATTTTTTTTGATGATGAAATTTAATATTGTGATAACTGACTTAAAAAGGAACAAGAAAAAAATATTTCAATAAAAAATTAGTGACTTGCCTTTGGAGCTGCAGAGGATTACAGTAAATAGATGCAAATTTTCAGAAAACAGAACCTAATCAAACAAGTGCAATGGCTTACCCAAAACTTCAATCTAGAAAACTCACATCCGGCTAGGGGCTCATTATTCCCATGGGTCATGACAGTGTACATGACTGGAGTACACCGCTCAGGAGGCGTGAATTTTAGATCTTGCTTGGATTTAAAGAAAACTATTCTACCCTAATGCAACCATGCTTTGATACCAATATGATGCGGCAACGCATATGATTAATGTTTTTAATATGGTGTTTGTAGAGCAATGAAAACCTAATTATACTTAGCATTGTACTCATCTTAATAAGATTTAAGGATTATATGAAAAGGGACTAACATGATTAGACACAACTCTAAAATTAAGAAGGAAGAAGATCTAGACAATAGGGGCTAATGATTGAGGACTTACCTGATGAGTTTTCCAACTTCCTATGATTCAAAACTTGAAACTACTGATGCTCTGGACTGGAGAACTTGGATAACAGTGATCAGAACCTTGGACTTGGGCTTCAGCTTGTTAGGTTTGTCAAGGGAACCTGTTCAAAACTCAAGGACTTCGAAGGACCCTGCAATGAAGATCAAAGTTAAGGTTGAAGGATGCAAACATAAAGAAGGAATGGGAGAACTTGTGAACAAAGAAAATATAGTTGAGAAGATCTGGCCGACTCCAATGCCTTTGCCTTGAGCTTGGATGATGAATTGCTAGGAAGAGAGTGGCTTTGGGCGTGGAAGAAAAAGATAGGATTCACACATAAAACTCAAGACAACTTCACTTCAAACTTCATTCATTTCCAAAATCAAATCCCTTTGGCAATGGGGCGTCCAAGGCTTTTTAATAGCCTTACAAAACTTTGAAATTTGAAAACTCCCCAAATTGTGGAGGATACAAGGAGATTAGAGGATATGGGGCCTTGTTACATTGGATAAGGAGAAATTCATGGAGATTCTCCCAAATTGTGGAGGATTACAAGGGAGGTTGGAGGATATGGGGCCTTTACATGGGATAAGGAGAAATTCATGGAGATTGGCCGGTTTTTGAATTTAAAATGCTTGGTCGATCTCCCCTTTAGGTGCCCATTGAAGGTGATGTGGCTGATGATGTGGCATCCCTGGTGGCTGCTTTGTTGGCATGGTGATGTGGAATTCCAGCTTGGTGGACCAAGGTCTTGATTTGGAAGCTCCAAGTGGTTTGGTGAACCTCAACTTGAAGTAGCTTGGACTTGATTTAAATAAACCTAATGAAACTCTAATTGAGTTCTTATTGAACCCAGATTAAGACAGGACATACAGGACTCGATTGGACATAATTACAGGATTTATGAAATTGAAACTAAGTAATTACAGGACTCTTGAAAGTAAATTGCCCTTTACAAGAAAAATTTAACCTAGGATTTCGATCCAAAGTGGAATCAGGTTAACCTTATTTGAGTGAGGTTTATTCTGCTTTTGCTTCTGGTGTCCACACCAATTCTCCTGGGTGGGCAGAACTCGATCCAGTCGAGTATGGTTCAGTTTTGCCCTGGTAATGCTCGAACAAGTCTGGGTTAAGTCTTTGCAGGTCCTCTCGAGTAATCCAAGAGTTGTTGGACTCAGGTCGACCTTACCATTGAACCAGGTATCGTTGATAGTCCTTATTCCTGGTAGTAATGGTCTTGTCATCAGGATTCTCTCAATCCTCTCTCTTCGCTCAGGTAGGGTTGGTGGTGGACACTTGGAAATAAGTTCACTCTCAATGAAAGTTTCTGGCCCAAAAGGCTCACTAGGTATTAGTATGGTTCTTTGTATTCTACTAGGTCTGAAACATTAAAGGTTGTACTGATACCCATATCAGGTGGAAGTTCCAAAAAACATACGCATTAGGCCCTATTTTCTTTAAGATCTTGAAAGGTCCCGCTTCGTGGCATGTAGCTTCTTTATGGTTCCAGAGGGGAACCGTTCAGGGTGAGCCTAATCATCACATAATCCCCTTCACAGAATTTTAGCCCTCTTATGTGAATCAGCTAAATGTTGTAAGTCTCATTGCTCAGTTGATCTTATTACTGATTCCTTATGCAAATTTGTGACATGCTATGCGAAAGATTCAGTAGACTCAGAAATTTACACAAGCACTTACAAAATGCAGACTAAACTAGGCATCCTTATTGAGAGGAATTTATTGGACTTTCTAGGACCTAAACCTAACAGATTAATGACTCTCTAGGTTTAACCCGGTCTGGTATGCACATGAGAATTTACCATGGGTTCCTAGCAAATGCCATAAGGTTTTCCAAAAGTAGGTAACAAAAGGAATAGGCTTTAAAAGCTCATGCATCATAGTAATCTCATTAAAATGAAACTTAATGGCTCTAAAATTATAATAAGACTCAGGGAAAGGCAGGAAATAGGAATCCGAGACTTGGGATAATTTAGGAGAATCTTGAAATAGACCTTGGTTACTCATGATGACCTTAAGATTAGAATTTTGATCTACAGGCGGGATGCTTCTAGGTAGTTGAAGGTCATCAGGAAAGTCTTCTAGAATAATGATTGGGTTCTTCTCAGGTACCTGAAGGAGTTCTTGTGTCAAAGCTGAAGTATTGGGTTCTTCCTGAGGGCATTGTCTCACGGGAACCAAGTCCTCACTAAATTTTGGTTGTTTGATGTTTCAGGACTAGGCTCAATAATCTTTTCTTTACCAAAGGTTTCCTCAGGTAAGGTACTAAAGTGCTCTCTTCACAGTCTTCCCCTTCATATCATCTATTAAACTTATGTTAGTCTCATACACATATTTACTAGGTTCATATTTGCCTTCTTCCTTCCCTAGCCCTTCAGTTTGAGGATACCCTAAGTCTTGGGTATAATGAACTCAACTTGTACTTCAGGGTTCTACTCCTATCATTCATATAAGCTAATGGGATAGTAGGAGTTGGTTGGTCTAAGGAAAATTGTTTAGCCAGCATTTGGTTCAATTAGGCCATTAGATCATTTAGGCCTTTTAGCATGGTTTCAAGATTCGGGTCCATGGCTACACTGGACTGGGTCTGGACTGGTGATATGAGGCCCTGATCTAGTTTTCATGCATGCAAGTAGACTCAAGCTCGAGCTAAGGTTTCCTAGACCTAGAGTACAAATTAGAGGTCTAATAAGTGAACCAACTAGCTAGTAGTACTTATGGGACTTAGCCAGGTAGGTGAAGGGGAGTGAAGGTCCCTGATTGCCAACCTTAGACACCAATCTGAGATTGGCCAGGTAGGCGAACCAAATCACAATCCCTGATGCACCAATCCTAGACACCAAGCCAGTAAGCACACACCAATAGCTGACACAGTTAACTTGACCCTAACCTGAACCCAACTTGTTGGTGTCCCTAACCCACTAGGGCAATTAACGTTCTACTCAATTTTAAATAATGGGCTGGGATCGATATGCTGGTTGGTGATTTTTGGGCTAGGGACAGGTGATGAACCCTGACCCTATGTCAAATGATGCCCTTAATTTGATTTCCCATAAGATGAATGAAATGCAAAGGTGCTGCAGAAGTGTGTTGCAGTTTGAAAGTGGTGTGGAAAACGTGATGAAAAAAATGTCCAAAAATTCTGAAAGATTCACAAAGGATTCCTAACTTATATGTTCAATGAAGATAAAAGGAAATTTAAAACTAAAATCTATACTACTCTAAGCAGATCCTACAAATGAAGATAAATAAAAAGGACAGAACAGAACCCTAATGATAGTGTCAAACAACAGAGATTTTCATTTTTTTTATAATTTTTTCTGATGATGAAATTTAATATGTGATAACTGACTTAAAAAGGAACAAGAAAAAAATATTTCAATAAAAAATTAGTGACTTGCCTTGGAGCTGCAGACGGATTACAGTAAATAGATGCAAATTTTCAGAAAACAGAACCTAATCAAACAAGTGCAATGGCTTACCAAAACTTCAATCTAAAAAACTCACGTCCGGCCACGGGCTCATTATTCCCATGGTCATGACAGTGTACTGGAGTACACCCACTCAGGAGGTGTGAATTTTAGATCTTGCTTGGATTTAAAAAAACTATTCTACCCTAATGCAACCATGCTCTGATACCAATATGATGCGGCAACGCATATGATTAATGTTTTTAATATGGTGTTTGTAGAGCAATGAAACCTAATTATACTTAGCATTGTACTCATCTTAATAAGATTTAAGGATTATATGAAAAGGGACTATTACATGATTAGACACAACTCTAAAACTAAGAAGGAAGAAGATCTAGACAATAGGGGTAATGATGAGGACTTACCTTGATGAGTTTTCCAACCTCCTATGATTCAAAACTTGAAACTACTGATGCTGGACTGGAGAACTGGATAACAGTGATCAGAACCTGGACTTGGGCTTCAGCTTGTTGGTTCATTGTCAAGGGGAACCCTGTTCACAACTCAAGGACTTGAAGGACCCTGCAATGAAGATCAAAGTTAAGGTTGAAGGATGCAAACATAAAGAAGGAATGGGAGAACTTGTGAACCAAGAAAAGATAGTTGAGAAGATCTGGCCGACTCCAATGCCTTTCCTTGAGCTTGGATGATGAATTGCTAGGGAAGAGAGTGGCTTTGGGCGTGGAAGAAAAAGATAGGAAAATTTCATACATAAAACTCAAGACAACTTCACTTCAAATTCATTCATTTCCAAAATCAAATCCCTTGTACAATGGGGCGTCCAAGGCTTTTAATAGCCTTACAAAACTTTTGAAATTGAAAACTCCCCAAATTGGAGGATTACAAGGGAGATTGGAGGATATGGGGCCTTGTTACATTGGATAAGGAGAAATTCATGGAGATTCTCCCCAAATTATGGAGGGATTACAAGGAGGTTGGAGGATATGGGGCCTTGTTCATGGATAAGGAGAATTCATGGAGATTGGCCGTTTCTTTGAATTTAAATGCTTGGTCGATCTCCCCTTTAGGTGCCCATTTGAAGGTGACGTGGCTGATGATGTGGCATCCCTGGTGGCTGCTTTGTTGGCATGTGATGTGGAATTCTAGCTTGGTGGACCAAGGTCTTGATTTGGAAGCTCCAAGTGGTTTGGTGAACCTCAACTTGAAGTAGCTTGGACTTGATTTAAATAAACCTAATGAAACTCTAATTGAGTTCTTATTTGAACCCAGATTGAGACAGGACATAATTACAGGACTCGATTGGATATAATTACAGGACTCGATTGGACTTAATTACAGGATTCATGAAATTGAAACTAAGTAATTACAGGACTCTTGAAAGTAAATTGCCCTTTACAAGAAAAATTTAACCTAGTGATTTTCGATCCAAAGTGGAATCAGGTTAACCTTATTTGAGTGAGGTTTTATTCTGCTTCTGCTTTTGGTGTCCACACCAGTTGGTCAATTTTGATCCTGTAATAGAATTTAATTTGAGTCCACTAATAATGTGTCACTTATTTTAAGTGAGCCAAGCTTTGTAATAAGTATACAATTAAGTCCTGTAATAAGTTGAGACAAGAAGTCTATTAAGTCCAGTGAATCTCTTGTCTCAACCTCATGAGTCCTTAAGTTTATTTGAGTCACATAAGTTTGTTTCTAGTCAGTTTTGTACAAGAGGAGGATTACCATACCAGAACATTTACCAGGCTACTCTACTAGAACTGAGTTCAAATACCTAGATCTCTGCCAGGCCCTCCTAGCTATGCCGTCCAAGAGGTGGGCCTTCATGCCACCAAGCCTAGGTGGGGCACCCTCCCAGATTTGGCGCCCTACCCAGCATCAGCATCCAGGCCTTGGCACCCTGCCCTGGCCCACTAAAGATGGCACCCCCCCAGGCCCTTCAAGATATGGCACCCTAGCCCAAGCCCCTTTTATGAATGGTGCCCCATCTAGCCCAAGTCCAAGCCTAGCAGGAGTGGAAAAGTCAAAGCAGCCCAAGAGAATTTCATCCTAGCCCAAGCCCATGGAAAAAAGTCAAAGCTTCCAAGTTCTACAAGGAGTCCAATGACCAAGTCCTACTAGAATTTAGGCCTCCTAATTTGATCGAAATTTGTACTCCTAATTCTAGTTGAACCTTGTACTCCTTGTCCCATACAAACTTGTAATCCAATTTTGACAGGAAAATGGTTGGATGAATCTATAAATACCCACCCCCTCCCCTCTTGTAATCATAATCTCTTATTCATGAAATAAACTCTGGTGAGTTTTCTTGTGATAATTGTGTTCTTCGGAAGTGTGCGTGTGAGACTTGAGTGCCCTAGCTTTTCAAACCCTAGCCACCCCCTGCTAATCTCTCTTCCCTATAAGCCAAGCCATCCAGCCTTCTTCTTCAAGCCAAGACACCCTCCTTGCTGCCAAGCCGCCCTCATCCAAGACTAGACGTCCATCTTCTCAAGCAGACCGCCAGCCTCTCCAATAGCCCCTCTCTTCCCCTCTTCCATCTTCTTCCAGTTTTATATTTTTTCCATCATCCTTGACACTAACCCTGACATTTGCAGGATCCCTGCAGTACCACGCCCTTTGGATAACATCTTCTTTGCCCTGGAATGAATTTAATAAAAAGTTGATGGATCCACAGGAAAGTGACCGGATCATCCAGGCACTGATCTGAGCGGAGCGATCTCTTCTGTAGCAATTAGAAATCATTGCTCGGTATGTAAATCATTGCCCGGTATGTTAAACCTAATTCCATCTCTTTTTGTCTGATTTCTTGAAGGTGAACATTCTCCTAATAGGCCTTCTTAGACATAGGATCCTAATTTTCTTTTTTTTTATTGATCTAGCATGTGGGAAGGATGCTAATTGATACAGGATAATCCTAACCTAATCTAGGCTAGTTTCGAGAATCAAAACCATAAAAAAAAAATCCAAAAATATTTGCCTGCTTTAATCTGATTTTTTTCATGTTCATCCCTTGCATATCATCCTACATCATATTAGAATCTTGTCCCTCATCATTTACTCCTACTAGTGATAGTTTTGTCATCCAAATCTGCTCAATCTTATCTCTCCATTTTGATAATTTGGCTGGTGGACACTCAGGGTAGGGTCACTCTCAAAAATGGAATCAAGCCTAAATGGCTCACTAGTATCGTTATTGATTCCTTATACTCAACAAGATCTGATACATTGAAGGTTGGACTAATACCTCATTCAGGTGATAACTCTAATACATAGGCATTAGACCTAATTTTCCTTATGATCTTATATGGTCCTGCACTATTGGCATGTAGTTTCTTCATGGTTCCAGATGGGAATCGTTAAGGTTGAAGCCTAATCATGACAAAGTCTCCTTCACTAAATTCTTTGAAACGTTTATTCAAGTTAGCCATATGCTCATAAGATTCATTACTTTCATTAATCTTTTTACTTATTTCTTTATGCAATTTCTTAATATGCTGTGCATATGACACTACAGACTCAAAATGCATGCATGCATGGGCAAGGGAATAAGATCTAAAGGCTTTCTAGGTTTATACCCATGAACAATCTCAAAAGGACTTTTTCTTGTGTTCCTATAGTAGGTGAACTCATCTCAAAGATTAAGAGGTGCCAATTTCCAATGATCTTGACTACCAGACATCCTAACAAATTTCCAAGACTTTGGTTCATAATTCTAGTCTGGCCATCGGCTTGTGGGTGGTAGGATGCAGAAAATTTATGCTTGGTTCCTAGCAAGTGCCAAAGGGTCTTCTGAACGTAGGTAGCAAATCTAACGGGCTCAGAGAATTGATGCAACCTGCTAACTTCAACAAAGTAGAATTGAATGGTTCTAGAAGCATTGTAGACCTTAGGATAGGGCAGAAAATAAGAGGTGATTCATCAGATGGTCCTGATAGATAGGGTGACACTAAGGTTCGGACATAGAGTTACATCAACAGGCAACAAAGGTCTACTCTATGGATGGACGAGTCAATAATTTCAGGAAAGATATCTTCAACTAGGACTAAAGGAGTGAATTTCTCTTGAGGGTGCTGGATTAAGAAAATCAAGTCCTCACCAATTACTTCGGATTCTTGAATCTTAGGACTAGGATCTATGGCTTGGCTCTCTTCTAGTATTCCCTCAAGTAGAGCTCTAATAGTAGGGTTAGGCTCCTCATGGTTCTCTTTGTCCACTTGTCCTTCTAATATGGCTTGAGTATTTTCATGGTCAACTAACTTTGGGTCGACTACATGTATTTCCTCTTTAATGTCAACTGTATGAACCAATGGGGTAGTAGAAGTGGGTCGGCTAAGAGAAAATTGACTAGTATCTGGGGTAGTAGGGTGGATTGGCTAAAGGAAAATTGATCGATTCCGGGTTCTTGACTCGGTGCACTGATCCTAGTGGGTTTGGGTCGATGGATTCTGGGGCCAAGGGTAATTGGTTTAGGTGAACCAGGATTAGTACGGGTCCTATGGATTCTCTTTAAGTTTTCGAATCGCTCATCCAGGCGGTCAAACTTAGTATTGAGTTGCCTAAACTGTTCAGTCATAGTCTTCATTAAAGCTTCCAGATTTGGGTCCATGGTAGGACTGGTTTGAGTTTGAGGCTGTTGATATGGAGTTCCTACTCTAGTGCTCATGCAATACAATCCTAGCTTCTAGGGCTCCTAGACCTAGAGCTCAAGTAGAATAGTTAACTCAATTTACACCCAACTCAACATTAGTCCTTCCACTAGCCAGGTAAGAGATGGATGGTGGGAGGCTCCCCCTGCTTGTCATAGGGTCCTAATTAAGAACCACCAGTCTGCTTAGGGCATTTGCCTCTGGACCTCTAGCCTTAGACACCAACTTCCAGTAATAATTGGAGGATTGAGTGCACTAGTTTTCTCACAAGACTCGAACCCGACCTGTTGGTGTCCCTAAGCTGTATTAGGTTACTACTCAATTTTAGATTAGGGCTAGGACAATACAAGATGAGTTGGTTGTTTTTGGGCTAAGAAAAGGTGATGAATCCTTCCCTTATCTTATGATAGCGTGCCCTTAAGTGATTTCAGATAAGATGAATACACAACCAAACAAATTAGCTAACAGGAAAGATAAAGATAAACTTGCAACTCAAAATTTAAACTTTAAATTTCAAGATTGGATTTCAGATTTAAATTTAAATTTTAAATTTTAAATTTTCAGATTTTAGATTTTAAATTGCAAAATTAAATTTAATTTTTTTGGGAGATTAGGTTGGATAATTTTAGAATTCTAAATGTGCCAGAATCTTTTCCTATGTTGTTCTTAGAAGATTAACATGCAATCTTTCAAGCAATTAACAATTCAAACATGCATACACTAAGCACAACTAATTTTCGATATCGGGTTATCACGTCTGGCCGTAGCTCATTACTACCATGGGTCGTGATAGTATACTTTCGTATACCCGCTCAGGAGGTATGATTTCCTTCCACCAAAAAATACTAAGAAAAATAATGCAATTTTTTTTGAAAAAAATTTAGATCTGAAATCTACGAGAGAAGATTACAGATCTGGTTTCAATCTGGCAAAATTATTAAAATTAATGCAAAAGAGACTAAGATCTGAAGAGCTATAGATGAGCTTTTCAGATCTAATGCTAGAATGATGCAGAAATTTTAGCAAGTAACTATATCCTAGTCTAACCTTTGGCTTTGATACCAAAGATGATGCGGGATGGATGCAATGCTAATATAATGAATAAGAATTATTTATTTTTTTTTTAAATTTTAACGAGAAATGGCAGCAACTCAAATAAAGCAATCAAAGGATCTAAGAAAGTTAGACAAAAAGATTACTACTAGCTACCAGCAATGTATTCGCGTTAATCACATAAAGAATCCTGGATTCGATGATTAAGAAACCACCAAAACTAGGACATCCATGCCTCAACTAACCAGATCTAATGAGATTTGGAAGGGATTTACTTATCAATAACGATTTTCCTTCCTTTGTAGTAGGTCTGAATTCAACTCTCAAGATCTCATGTTAGGATTCCAAAATACGTTTCTTCAGAGCAGATGTTCCCGTAGATGGTTGTATGGCAAGGAAAACCTCCTCTTCAGATCTAGAACACCGAGGATCCTGCAAAAGAACAGCAATTAGAACTTGGAGGGAGGAGAAAATGTTAGAAAGAATGGAAAAAGGAAAGAAGAGGGTGGAAGGCATCTTGGATCTTGGATCTTGGACTTGGATCTTGGGAGATAACTAGGGCTTCAGCACCCCACTCTTACCTATGCAATGCTTGCCTAGTAGAGCACTCTCAATGCTTATCTAGCAATAGGAGAAAATAACAGAGTTTCATTAACAAAGCAAAAAATTAGTTACAAGGGGAGAAATGGAGTGGTATTTATAGACCCTCCATACATGCTAGAACGATAAGAATAAACTTCTATAAGATAAATGAGATAACTGAGGACTCTACTCTCCTTCTAGACTTGGATGAAACTCCTTGAAATTTAAACTGGATAAGCTCCCTTTGCACTTGGACTCCTCCATGTGAAGGGCAACAAGATTGCTTCATAATGGGCGATAAGAATGAAGTGCCCTTTCTTCTTACTCCTCTTAAATTGACGACAATTTTGAATGGGCATCAAATGAAGGAAGATCTCATAAAACCACTTCTTAATTTTGAATTGGGTAACAAATGAGATGTGGATGAATATGGCATCCCATCCTTCTCCTTCTTGGCATCAATCCCCTCTTGGTGTCTATCTTGCTTTTGAGAAGTAGATGAAGATAATTTAAATACAAGTTAGATAAGGTTAGACTCCTATTTTCCATGGACTCCTTTGAAGTAGCTAGATAAGATTAGATTCCCATCTTCCATGGACTCCTTGAAGTAGTTTGGCACCCCCCTTGAATTTGGGCGATAAAATGAGATGAAGTCTCTTGGCCGACTTTTCTTAGAATGGGCAACATTGAGAAAAAAATTATGGGCACCCTCTTTTGGATAAACTTGAATTTTAAATATTATCTTAACATCTTGATATCTTGATTTCTTGATGTAAATAAAAGACAACCTTCTTTTGACATTGAGTTGGCCATCCAAGGTGATGTGGTGAGGCATACTACTCCAAGTGGTGGTGACAAGGCTCCATGACATAGTGATGTGGCAAAAGGTGATGATGTGACACGATGACACGGCTTGATGACATGGCTTCATCAATTGGGCTTAAACCTTGGATAACTTATAAAACCTTGACTAATTCAAGTACTAATTACAAGACTCAACTTAACCAATTTGCAATCAAAGTAAACTAATTTTAATTACAGGACTCAATTATTCATGGCTAAATTAAGACAAGCTACTCATTGGTGATCCACGATGAGCTTGGAGGGTTCTGACGTCTCTTCCTAGCTCTGGTGTCCTCACCAACTGGCCACTTAACTATAGATTTAACCATTCAGGGTCAGCTGAAACTCCTTCGGGGGTCACTATGAATCCTAGGAAGATGACTCTATGAGTCATAAAATCATACTTCTTTAAATTGGCATAGAGACTCTCTTTCCTAAGGGTTTGGCAAACTTGTCTAATGTGATCAAGATGGTCTTCCTTAGTCCTACTATAGATCAAGATGTCATCAAAGTAAACCACTACAAATTTTTCTATGAACACTCGTAGGACTTGTGGTAAGGACACCAGGGCCAGAAAAGATCGACAGGTCGAACCCACATCCCTGTGGAGCATCTATGAATAAAGCCATGAACCCAAACCCCTTTTATCAACTATAAATATTTTATTTTAAATTATATTATTTAGGGTTAGTTGGGTTTAGCCCTTTCTATCAACTGCAATTAGGATTTTTTATTTTTAACCTTTTGGGCTAAACCCTTTTTACCAAGTTGAACCATTTGTTTACATATCTAGCCTTTTGATCAAATTGGATTCTAAATGATCAAGTGGGGCTTTAGTTATTTGGTTGGTTTAATTAGTCTTAAGTCTTGTAATTATTAAATGAGTCTTGTAATACAAGGGGGACCCAGTCCAGACCCATGTGACTCCATATGCTAGCTCAAGATAAGCCATGTGACTCCATGTACTAGCCCAAGTCACTTTTCATATGCAACCACTTCTTGGCACCACTTTTTTTCAAGAATTTGGACAACATCACATGACTTTTGGACATCACTTGACACTTCATCGAGACAACACTACTTGACACTTCATCAGGACAACACAACACTTGCCATGTCACTCCCTTGGTCAGCTTCTTTTCATGAATTAGCGCCACTTTTGTTTTAAGAAGAGTAAAGAAGAAGGAGTCTCCAAATTGGCACCCTCCCACTCAATTATTTGATGCCAAAATCAAAGGAGTCGGCCAATGCATCTCCCACTCTTTTATCGCCCATATCTAAGAAGCATTTCAATTTGAGATGCCCAAGTTGGAGAAGGTTCAAGGGAACTTCCTACTTTATAGTTCAAACTACTCAAGTTCCAAACTCAAGAATCCAGAAAAATCTCTTGAGTTTTCTTCTATCCATACTAGAGAGTCTACCATCCTACAGGAGTCCACATCATCCGAACTCCGGAATCCACATCATCCAGACTCCAGAGTCCAGCAATCAGGGCCAATCCGTGAAGCAATCTTGGCCCTTCATCATGACACCTCACCAATCCCCATCTTAGTGCCCAACTTGGATGGAGATCCTTTGATGTTGCCCACCTTGGGAGAGTCCCAGATCAGCCCAAGAGCAGGGGTCCAAGATGCCTAGAGCAAGATTTTCAGGAGTTGTTGCCTAAGGGAAACAAACACTAGTCTTTGTAACCCTTACACCTCTGGTTGTTGGTCTATAAATACTCCATCAACCCCTTATATTATTAATGATTTTGATGAAATACAACGATATTCTGTCCAATTCTTTTCCTTTGTCGTGTGCATCACGGGATGTAAGGCCCTTTCTTTTATTGTTCGGAGCATCGCGGGGTATGAGGCCCTACTTATCCAGACACCGGAAAACCCTAGCCGACCTCTTCCTTCCCTCTTCTCTTTCACTTTTCCATCATTTTTCTTCTTTGTTTCTTTCTAACCGATCAATCTTTCTTTGTTAAGTGATTGCAGGTGATCAATGATTAAAGTCAAGTGTTCTTGCCTTGGAACTAATATCGCGAAAGATCGAAACCCGAAGATCGAGATCTTGAACTCTTGCTGCAAGATCCTGAGAGTTCCAACAGATCTACTTTAGAAGGAAAAAAGTTCTTTGATGTGGACCTCGACCTGCATGAATCTCGAAGCAGCACGAATCTCAGAGCAACATGGATTTTGATGTAAATAAATTTAAATTCAAAGATTAGATGTTTAGGATTTATCTTTATTTTGAAATTTGTTAGTTGGTTAGGATTGAGATATCCAGTTGTTAGGATTGGGATAGACCTCATCTTATCTTGTATTTGAATTTGAACCCCTATCTTTCTATCCTGTATTCAAATTCAAATGAGGGTTAGGAAAGGTCTATAAATACCACCCTCAGTCCTTTGTAAAAAATTGGTTAATAAAGATGAGTTTTTAGGAAAGAGTGATTCTTTATTCTACCTCCGTAAAGGAGTGGGCGTGAGGCCCATCTTGCCTTCACCTTCAGGCATTGAGGGGTGTGAGACCCTATGCCTTTGCTTTCGAGCATCAAGAGGCGTGAGGCCTGAAAGAAAAGTGCCCTAAAAAGCTAATCATTGTAAGGGCATTTTTGTAATCTTTCAACTCTTGTATGATATTATATTAATAAAGGTATTTATTTTCATCATATACTGCTATGTCTTATTTATGGATTATGATGAATCCCATAGATTAGAGCAATGAAATTAGGGTTATGATAAAAATCATAATAGTGATAACTAAGTTCCTATAAACCCTAATCAAAATGTTCCTAGTCAATGGACCATCGATTTGGGGATCGATGAATCCGGTAAGACTAGCTTATCCTATATATGCTCAATTAATAAGGATGGTTAGTCTCACAACCATTTATGCAGAGACACTAATACAAGGATAAGGGTGCTCATCAGGATATGAGTACACTGAACTGATCCGCACCGGGATTATCTTATGGAAGTCTTATTGCTTGTCAAAAGATAGGTCTCAGAGTAGGAGTTGTGCATGTGATCTTCAGACCTGAGGTCACCATGGTTCCTTGTGTACACTAAGCCATAATTTTGGTTCATACTCTTTCATGACATTGAGTCATGTACGGGGTGTTCTGGATATGGTGAAGGTGTACGAAGGATATGAGTGTACCAACAAGGAATCGTCATTCCTGGTAAGAGGAATTGTTATCCCATGTAATCTCTTCGATGAGTGACTCAAGGAGTCTTTGATCAAAGCAAGAAGAGATTAGAAGTGTTTTCTAATTAGTCATCAATTGAGTCCTCATGATCGAGCTGAGATTTGATATGACTAAGTGTTAGGGTTTGACATATATCCATACCTATCACTTAATCGGGATAATGAGAGATCGAAAGATTGAATTGCACGGTAACTTTCTACTGAAGGGTATTTTGGTACTTTCTACCAAATTTCATATTTTCTGGGTAGGCATGACATGTTCCTGATGTCAATCTTGTCTTGTAGGTTTTCATGAACTAATTGGATTGGTTTCATGAGTCAATTCGATGGATGTTTTGAATTGGACAATTAGGTGAGCCAATTTGACCTAATTAGGTTAATGGGTTAGATTGGTTCGAATTGACTTAAACCTAACCCTACTACTAGCTAAATATGGAATCCAAAGGGTCACACACATTAGGAAGTTGACCAAGAAAGTCATACATAATTTAATTAGTATCATGGGATCCTAATTGGTTAGCTAGATTGCATACTAGCATGTGTAGGCTAATTTAATTCCTAACCCAAATGATTTGGGTCCAGTTGCTTGCTATTTTGATTAACCAATTTAAGAGAGACTTAAATTGGGTTAAGTTGGGGTTAAGACAATCTTAATCATATTTTATCCTGATTTATTTGGACTTGAAATGCCACTTCGATTAGAGTCCAAGTCGGCATGGACTCTTGGGCACAATATTGCGCACACCAAGGAAGAGTGGGCGCAGAAAGGACAAAGAGTCCTTCTGCAGATGAATCACTTTGGCTGATTCATCTGGGACTCTCTTGGCACACATCTCCATGCCCCTTAGGATAATTTTTGATCGATCGAACCTTTTGAATTGGCATGATAAGTGTGGAAGGAAAACACGCGCATGAAGAGATGCGTCTCTTCATTTGGCACGCGACCTGAAGCAGTGTCCTTCTACTATCAGGACTCTTCATATTCTTCGATGATTGGAGATTGAAAAGGCACCTCTTGGCTTCCCAAAGAATGGTACTTGCCATGTGCCAAGTCACAAATTGTCCAGGAATAGCCATGGATGCTGATATGGGCTTTGATGCATGATAAGACATATTGGATATGATTTTTCAAGCCAGATAACCTCTCTTTGGTCTTGAAAAATCATATCTGATAACTTGAGGGAGGACATATCACACTCCTTTCTTAAAACTATATATAGGGGTGGTGATATGAGTTTTAGATATCAGATTCCACCATAAAGATATTCTGAGAGTTTTTTTTTTGTTCTCCCTCCCTCATCCCTTAAGACAAAACCTTGTCTCTTTAAGACAAGGTTGTTCTTTCTAAGACAAGTCTTAGAATTTAAGACATAAGCTTAGAGTGTTCTAGAGGAGGGCAATACCAAATCCAAGAGTGGTTTTGGAAGGTATTTAGAGTACCCTACAGAAGGACAGGGTGTCCTTCAAAGGTCAAAGTCCAGAAGGCTGTCAAGAAGAGTCTTAGTCAAGCAAGCAATTGAAGAAAGAATTCTTCCTTGGTTCAATTCTCATGTGGATCACCGTTGGAGGGCTTGCACTTGTGAGCCTTGTGGAAAGAAGTGGAAAATAGCATTTCAGGTATGTTTCTTGTACTTAATTTATGATTCATTAATTGATAATATCTAAGGGGATCCAGGAATTAAGGTTTCTTCTAGCCAGTTAGGATTTTCATGCTTGAATTTTTGTTTTAAAATTTACTTCCGCATATAGCATGATGACCTAGGCTCCTAGAAATTTCCTTCAGTGGTATCAGAGCCACCCTTAGTTCATTCAATTATGTATCATTTTGAAGTTCATGAACATCCACATTCGAGTCGACCCGAACCCTATTCGAGTCGACCCGACCAGATATCGAGTTGACCTGAAACCGTTCGAGTTGACTCTTCCAGAATTGTGATTATATGCATATTAGAATTAATATGTTTGGTTTCTATTTTATCATGAAAATAGCATGATTTTGTTATGATATGATGTTATGCAAATTAAATGCATCATTATAACAAGTTTTATCCTAGTAACTGCTTTGGATTGGGTTAGTCACCATGACCATCTAGTCATAGGAGCCAAGTAGGGTTTAAAGGCCCTCTCCTCCCATTCAATGGGTCTTCTATGACGTGTAGGGGTGCCACTATTGTTGGGGATTCCGGTGCACCGCAGCGAAAGTGTAATTTCAAAATGATGAAATTTGCACCATAATCCCTTAGCCAAAATCTCCTTATTCAGGATTAAAACATATATTGAACATTTAAACATACATTGTTAGAATTAGAGTACCAACATGTAATCACTAATTCCAGCAAAGTTGATGTTGAAGTCGCTGATTGAATTCACCAGGAGTCCAAGTGTCCGCCCTCCGATGGTGATCCACACAGAGCAGTGATCAAGACAATTCTATCTTCTTTTCAAAGGTTCCTTCTATTGAGTTCTTCTTCCTAGAACTCAATTGCTTGGATTATGGCTTGAATTCCTCCACACAAAAGCTTGCTTTTCTTTCCTTGACTCCTTCTCCTCCTTCCACTAAGACCTTGGCCCTTTAGACACCCTTGTCTTGAAGAAAAAGACCTTGTCCTAAGAGGACATAGGCTTGTCTTAAGTTGGAGGAGAAATTAAGACAATGATGTCTTAATGTAAGAAAGAAAGGAACAAATCAGAACTTCTTTCTTTCCTTTACCGTCGAAGACTTTTACTTTTATTCTTGTTCAGTAGCAGAGTTTTGACAG
This sequence comes from Areca catechu, assembly GCA_021397845.1. Taxonomy (NCBI): domain Eukaryota; kingdom Viridiplantae; phylum Streptophyta; class Magnoliopsida; order Arecales; family Arecaceae; genus Areca; species Areca catechu. The sequence goes on along the minus strand of CM038042.1, from coordinate 97,427,405 downwards.
AGGTTTACTCTGTAAAGGAAACAATGCAAGAGCAAGAAAAAAATAAAAGAGTCTTCAGGAGAGGAAGAAAGAAAAGATTACCCTGTTATGATTTTTCCCGACCCTTTAAATAATTCTCAGATAGGCGCCTACACACCTCTCTGTAAAGACTTTCTCACGCCCTTCTCAATTTCTCACGCCCCATCCTCCCATCTCACGGCCTTCTAGATTAAATCCCATGGCTTTTCTTAAAGGAAAAACCGCAGTGTTTAAAAAGGAAAGGGGTCGCGACTTTTCATCTCCGAAGAGATGTTATTTCGCGCGCCCGGGAGGAAACAACGACTTTTGTCTTTCTTAAAAGACTTCTAGCCATTGGATTCCCATCCAAAGGGAGGTATTTGAGGCGCTAATGACTAAGCAAGGAGGCCACCCCAAATAAAATCATCGGAGAAATTTTTGGGGTGCGCCAAGAGTCCATGCGCCATGGACTCTTCCTTAAGGCGCGCCAAGAGTCCATAAGCGCATGGACTCTTGGCATTTGGCATGGAAAAATAAAGGAGGCAGGTGGGGAGGCTAGCCAAGCTACATGGCTAGCCAATAGGGTTAGCCATATTCCTGTTTTCTCAATTAGGATCTAATTAGGTCCAATTAAAACCCAATTTGAACCAATCCGGAACCCTAATTCGAATCCGATCCGAATAGAAGCTAGGGTTTGCAACACCTGCTAGAGTGTTATCCTGCAAAGATGATTTAATTCCAAATTAAACTCTTGATCAATCCTCTTAAGTGTGTGACCCATTGGGTTCCACATCTAGCCAACAGTGGGTTCGAATACAAGTTGACCTAATTTGATTAGAACTCTTTCTAATCGATTTAGGTCAAACCGGGCTTACCCGATTCGATCAATTAGGACTCTTCCTAACATGTGATCTTTGAACTTGATCAACCCACAATACAAGATTGACATCTAGCAATGTGTCATGTCTACCCGGAAGATATGGAAATTCTGGTGAAATACCAAAATTACCCTTCAGTAGAGAGTTACTGTACAATTAAATCTTTCGATCAGCCTGCACCCAAATATAACTATGGATATGGATATATGTCAAATCCAATATTATATTTATTTCTAGCTCAATCTTATAATGATGATTCGATTATCTTGATATTAGAAACCATCTCTAATATCTTCACTTTGATCAAAGATTCCCTGAATCATCATGCGATTGTTGACTAGCTGGATGCAATCTCCTCTTACTAAGAGTGATCGATTCCTTGTTGACCTACTCATTACCTTCATATCCAATTCACCATTCCCAGTATCAATCCTGTGCATGGCTCAGTGTCATGATTAGGATTGAACCAAAGAATGGGTTCATGTACATAAGGTACTTATGGCAGTCTTAGGTCAAAAGATTACTTGTACCACTCCCACTATGAGAACCTTCTATTGACATGTAGCTAAGACTCCATTAGATGTTCTCAAGTTGGATCATATCAGTGAACTCATTCTCCAATGAGCACCCACATCCCAGTATTAGTGTCATACACAAGTGACTGTGAGAGCAGTCACCCTTTCCAGTATACCCAGGATGTGCTAGTCTTATCGAAAAACCCTGATCCCCTACTCAGGGTTCCTTTGACTAGGAATACTTTAGATTAAGGTTTTAAGATTTTAGGTCTCACTGGTATGATCTCATCATAACCCTAAAATCATAGCCCTAATCTATGGGGTTCATCATATAATATAAACATAGCGTATGATGAAAAAATAATGCCTTTATTTAGAAAATTGTCAATTACAATGGTTTGGGAGATACAACATAGATTGGCTTGTAGGGCATATCCCTTTCAATCTCCCACTTGCACTAAAGCCAATCGCCTTTAAATCTTAATCCCATACATTCGAGGTGGCGATCAAAATCTCGCTGTGGTAGAGCCTTAGTGAACGGGTCTGCTACATTGTTCTTTGTATCAACTCTATCTATGTAGACATCTTGTCTCTCTACTATTTCTCGGACGAGATGGAAGCGTCTCAGAATGTGCTTGGACTTATGATGAGCTCTTGGTTCCTTAGCTTGAGCAATAGCCCCAGTGTTGTCACAGTAAAGTGGCACTGGGTTTTCAATTTGAGGAACAACACCCAACTCTGTGATGAACTTCTTCATCCAGACTGCTTCCTTGGCGGCTTCACTAACAGCTATGTATTCTGCCTCTGTGGTTGAGTCAGCTACAGTCTGCTGCTTGGTACTCTTCCAACTCACTGCTCCACCATTTAGGGTAAAAACATATCCCGAAATGGATTTGCTATCATCAGGGTCTGATTGAAAACTAGAATCAGAATTAGCTTCTAGTTTAAGATCAAAACCACCATAAACCAGAAAAATATCCTTAGTCCTTCTTAGATACTTAAGAATATTTTTAACTGATTTCCAATGATCCTCTCCTGGATCAGCCTGAAACCTACTGACAATGCCTAAAGCATATGCCACATCAGGCCTGGTACATAACATGGCATACATTATGGACCCTATTGCTGAAGCATAGGGTATAGAATTCATTCTATTTTTTTCTTCAGGTGTCTTAGAAGACATCCTTTTAGAAAGATGTATGCCTTGACTCATAGGAAGATAACCTCTTTTACTTCCTTCCATGCTGAATCTTTTCAGCACTAAGTCAATGTACCTAGATTGGGATAAACCTAGCATCCTCTTAGATTTATCTCTATAGATCTTAATACCTAGTATATAGGATGCTTCTCCCAAATCTTTCATGGAAAACTGGTTTGATAGCCAAACCTTGACTGATTGCAACATTGGGATATCATTCCCAATGAGGAGTATGTCATCTACATACAGAACCAAGAAGACTATGGCACTCCCACTAGTCTTCTTATAAACACAGGGTTCATCCACATTTTTGATAAAACCAAACTTTTTAATAGTTTCATCAAAGCAGATGTTCCAACTCCTGGAAGCTTGCTTTAATCCATAAATGGATTTCTTTAGCTTGCATACTTGATTAGGTTTATTCTTTGAAATAAAACCTTCTGGCTGTGACATGTAGACTTCTTCCTCAAGGAAACCATTGAGGAATGCAGTCTTTACATCCATCTGCCATATCTCATAATCGTGGTATGCTGCTATAGCAAGTAAAACCCGAATTGATTTCAGCATGGCAACAGGCGAAAATGTTTCATCATAATCAATTCCCTGTTTTTGTCTGAAACCTTTAGCCACTAATCTGGCTTTATAGGTTTCAACTTGGCCATCAGCCCCAATCTTTTTCTTATAGACCCATTTACACCCAATAGGATTAACACCCTCTGGTGCATCAACCAAAGACCATACTTGGTTTACATACATAGAGTCTACTTCGGATTCCATGGCTTCTTGCCATTTATCTGAGTCAGTACTCAAGATAGCTTCCGTATAGGTTAGAGGTTCATCATTTTGAATGACTTGAGCTTCATTATTTTCAATAATAAACCCATACCTCTCAGGTGCCCGTGGCACTCTGTCAGACCTACGAGGAGGAGTTTTGTGTTCTGGTTCTGTCCTAACTATATGTCTAATGGTTGAGAATTGTCTATCTGTATTTCTTGTACTTCTCCAAGTTCAATGTTCTACCATTGCCCTTTTCTAAAATGAACTCTTTTTCTAGAAAAGTGGCATGCCTGCTGACAAAAATCTTTTGTTCAGTAGGATGGTAGAATAGATATCCTCTACCTTCTTTAGGATATCCTACAAATAGACATTTATCTGCTCTAGGTTCCAACTTATGTCCAAAATTTCTTTTAACATAAGCTTGACATCCCCATACCTTGAAATATTTAAGATATGGTTTCTTTCCACTCCAAATTTCATATAGAGTACTAACAACGGATTTAGAAGGTACCTTGTTCAGAATGTAAACAGCAGTTTCAAGGGCATAACCCCAGAAGGAAATGGGTAAATTTATGAAGCACATCATGGATCGTACCATATCTAATAAGGTACGATTCCTCCTTTCAGCTATACCATTTAGCTGTGGTGTATAAGGAGGGGTCCATTTAGAAATGATTTCATTAACTTTAAGATAGTCTAAAAACTCTGTGGATAAGTATTCTCCTCCTCGATCAGAACGAAGAACTTTAATACTTTTCCCGGTTTGTTTTTCGACCATACTTTGATACTCCTTAAATTTATCAAAGGCTTCAGATTTGTGTTTCATAAGATACACATATCCGAACCTAGATAATCATCTATAAAGTGATAAAATATGAGTATCCTCCTCTGGCCTGAGTTGTCATTGGACCACATACATCAGTATGTATCAGTCCTAATAAATTAGTTGACCTTTCCCCATGTCCAGTGAATGAAGTTTTTGTCATCTTACCCATGAGACATGATTCGCAAGTTCCTAATGATTCATACTCATAAGGATCAAGGAATTTTTCCTTGTATAACTTGCTAATCCTAGACTCATTAACATGACCAAGTCTATGATGCCAAAGTAAAGTATCATTAAAGTCTTTTCTTTTCCTTTTAGTATTGACATGAAAAATACTATCATTGGAAGAAAGAGTTAAGAGCCCATTGCTAAAAATGCCAGAACAAATAATTTTATTAGATAACATTATCGAGCAACCAGTGCTCGTTACATCCATCACATATCCTTGTTTTAATAACAAAGGAATAGATATAATGTTCCTAATAATCTTTGGCATATAGTAACAATTTTCTAACTCCAAGATCTTCCCTGAAGGCAACTTCAGAATATATGTTCCTACAGCTTCTGCTTGGATGATATCACCACCAGCACCGTAGAGATTGAAGTCACCTTCCTTCAATACTTTAAGCTTGTGGAGGTCCTGCAAAGATTTGCATATATGGTAACCACAAGCGGTATCCAATACCCAAGTATTTGATATAGACGAATTTAATGTCAATATAGTATGTATCTCATACATACCTTTTGGTGCGTCTGCCGCACCAGGCTTCACAGTTGCAAGGTAAGCCTTGCAATTCCTTTTCCAATGTCCCGCTTTGCCGCAAAAGAAACAGGTTGACTGTTTTGAGGCCTTCTTTCCTTTCTTGTTCTTATTGATGCCACCCTTAGGGTTTAGCCTCCTACTAAAACCCTTTTTGCCCGATTTCTTCTTATTGGTCTTATCAACAAGGAGAAGTGGAGCCTTTTTTTTCTTAACATGGCTCTCTGCTATTTTAACATATTTAACAGCTCAGGCAAGGAAGTGGTGCGGACACCAAAGGCACCAGAATAAGGCAGAGGCTTCTCAACCCTCTGTAATTGATCAATAATTTATGAGTCCATCTGTAATAAGGGCTTAGCTCATCTGAGTCCATTTTAGTTGTTATTTGAGTATTTTTAGTTGTTATTTCACTTCTGTACTAGTCAGCTCATGTTGAGCTAGTTCAGTCCAATGCTAGTTAGCTCATGTTGAGCTAATTTTATTTTTTTGAGTCCTGTCCAAGCATACTGAAGACTCAAGACTATATTATACAAGTGAAGACCAAGTCCAGCCAGATTGAAGACATGGAAGTTTAGCCCAAGTCCAACCCAGCTTGAAGATTTGAAGACCCCAGGAGAAAAATCAGAAACCCTGATTCCTTGCAGATGCCCTCCAGATGCCCAGATTCCCTTCCAGATGCCAAAGTATATTCATAAATAAGGGCATCCATGATTCCAGAGGTCCATCTGCATCCTAGCCCAATGAAATCAAGCCCAGGTGCCAAGCCCAAGCCCCTAAGAAGCAAGATACCAGGGAATATTCCTGCTACCTGGCTACCAGGCCACCCCAGCTTCCAGAGGCCCAAACCCATGCACCCGAGCCCCTTTGGGCCGGCCTTTTGCTGCTCCTAGAAGCCCAACACGCCCCCCTAGGCGTCCTTGGAGTCTTGACCAAGTCAAGAAAAATTTTAGGGATTTTTCTACCTAATATTTCCTTATTTTCTAGCTAGGGTTTGAGAGGGAAAAGGATTCTTATGTAAAGACTTATGTACCCTTACTTGGAGCCCAAGGTTAAGGGTCTATTTAAGGGACCCTAGCCTCTTGTATGAAAAAAAAAATTTTTGATGAATGAAAACCTTGAGTTCTTCTATTGAGTTGTGTGATACCCTGCTGTGTGCATAAAGGGGTTTGCGAGAGTTCTTCTTCCCAGTGCTGCAATCATCTTCCTGCTACCAACAAGCATCTCAGATCCCTGGACGCCCACTCCAAAAGAAGCCTTCCCTTGCTGTTTTTCCTTTATTTTCTTGTTCCTTTGTGAGTTTTCTAACCCCTGACAGGTCGTTTGCAGGTCCCCGAGTTCCTACGAATCCAACGACTCCAGCCAAGCCTCAATCGGATCACCGAGCAGAAAGCCGGATATCCGCGGGTCTTTGGCTCGATTTTCTAGGCCGCATCCGTCGAGGAATGAGAGACCCTTTTGCTGCGATCTTCACAGACATTATCAGGTACACCCCTCTACCTCCAGTAGTTTTATTGTAGGAGAACTTGCCCTAACCGAGGCTTCTCAGCCCCGGCGATCCTTCTTTTCTACTTTTCTAGGTCCTAATCTGCATGCTGATCTTCTAAAATTCATATAAAATTCCCTATAACTTATTTTAATCTGAAATTCGGGAATTAATCACCCAACCCCACATATAAAACATATAAAAAAAAATTGCATGCATATTAGTTCCCCATCATTTGGAATCAGAGCTTAGATTAGGGCTTGTTTTCTGTAATTTTTCAGTCCGTATATACTCTGTTATTTTAATTATTTCTCCCTTTTAAAAACTCCAAAAATTCTGAAATTTATTTTCCTGGATTTATCATAATTCACAGTAATTTTAAAACTTTTTTCAGATTTTATTATGGCCTGTGAATTTTCTGAAAGCCGAAATAGGGCCTGCAAATTTTCGGCTCTGTTTTTTTTAGCAAGACATGTTTGGAAGTTTTAGGGTTTTGTTTAGGAGTTTTTGCATATTTCTTAATTTTAGTATATTTCCAGTATATTAGGTCATGATTTGAAAGTTTTCTTCTATTTAAAAAAATACCAAAAAAATATATATATATATACATATTTTCCAAAAATACCAAAAAAAAAAAAAATATCTAAACCCTAATTTGCATCCTCATCTGCCTGCCATCATTGCATAATTTACTTTTAAGGGCACTCTTGCTATATCAGATGGGGGGAGGATTTGATCACCTCTCCTTAGCCCAAAACCACATCCCTTGCATTCAGTCCCAAGCCTTAACCTAAAATTAATTAGACTTAATTTGCCCTAGTGGGCTAGGGACACCAACTGGTCGGGTCCGGGCTAGTGTTAGATCACTATGTCAAGTTAACCTGTGTGTGCCTTGTGCTTAGTGTCTAGAACGGTGGTTTAGGGATTCAATCCCGAAGGGCTTGTGTGCTGGTCCGCCTACCTGGCCAATCTCTGATTGGTGTCTAGGATTGGCAATCAGGGACCTAACACTCCCCTTACACCTGCCTGGCTGAGTACAGGGTTACTATAGGCTAGTTTGCCACCCTGATTGAGCATCTAGTTTGGACTTTAGGTTTAGTCAGCTATAGTCGGTCTGATCGAGTCTTGCATGAGCACTAGATCAGGAGTTTCATATCACCCACCTCCTTCATAAATGTCTGAACCCATGGAAAATTTACAAGCCCAAATAAAAGCCCTAGCTGATCAAATTGCCCAGATAACTATCCAGATGACCCAGTTAACTCAGTCTCGTATTCAAACCAATGATAGAATTGACTATCGTGCCAATAGGTTTGATCAGTTAAAAGTCCGGGTAGGGACCCCAAGAAAAACCCATGGGTCACAGTCTGAGCCAGATCCTGACTCCCCTCAACCTAGGAGGACCCCAAACCCTGATCTATACCATGAGGTCGAACCTAGGAGAGCCCCTTATCCTGACCCGTACTACAATCCTCAACCTAGGAGGACCCCAAACCCTGATCCATACCTTGAGGCTGAACCTAGGAGAGCCCATCATCCTGACCCAATCCCTAAGGTTAGTCCCAGAAGACCCAATCAGGATTTTATAGACCAAGAAGATAGATCCTATTTACCCTCTCCCTATAAGCCTAGTATACCCACAACCTATAGATCTTATGACTCTAAATCCTATGACTCTAGATCCCATGATCATAGATCCTATACACCCATACCCTATGAGCCTAGTAGACCCAACACCCAATATTCTGACCCATATAGGGAGTCAAACCCTAGGAGAACCTAATATTCTGACCCATATAGGGAGTCCAACCCTAGGAGAACCCAGTATTCTGACCCATATAGGGAGTCCAATCCTAGGAGGACCCAATATCCTGACCCATATAGAGAGCCCAACCTTAGGAGGACCCCATACCTTGATCCAACCTTAGAACCTGATCATAGAGCTGACCCAAAATCCTATGACCCCAGATCCTATAATCCCATGACCCATAGATCTGCACCCTTGTCCTATGAGCTTAGAGAACCCATAACCCCTAAGTATCAGCCTAGTACTAGTCATGCTTCCCCTAGTCAACTTGAACCCTATAGGATGAGTATCCCTAAATATGAACCCAATAGTGAGCCACTACCTCTTATACAACCTGAACCTAGTAGGAGTGGTACCCATAATCAGAGACCAGAACCTAACCAATTTCCTGCTAGCCGACCTTCTCCAACCATTCCTGAGATTCGCAAGGCTTACATTAACGTGGAAGTGTATGAAGCTGATGTGAGCCTAGTGGATGAGTATGAGGGAGAAGAGGAGACACCTTTAGTAGACCTAGAATTAGCTGACCCAGTAGATACCCAGGTAGATTCCAACCCAGAGCTAGTTGACCTTGACCACATCCAACCTAAAGCTATAATGGAAGAACAAATAGAGGAAGAGAACCTAGGTACTGCTGCTAGAGCCTTACCTGAGGAAACCATAGAGGAGAGCCAAATTATAGAGTCTAGTCCAAAAATACAAGAACCAGAAGAATTTATTAAGGACCTGATCTCTTTGAATCAATACCTTCAAGATGAGTCCCCTCCTATAGTTCCCATTAAGGACCTCTTCCCCGAAATTAGTGACCCATCCTTCCATTATGCAAATCCTGTAGATATAGCTCAACCTCATAAGGTTAACCTCATTAGTATAGGATTAGTTCCTGACACCCCGTCTTTTATCCTATTTTATCCAACTAACCATGAACCTTTTTCTCTACCTTACCAAACTAATTCTGAACCCACTTCCTATTTTCTGCCCTTTCCTGACACCTCCAGCATTTCTAGGATCATTAGATTGCATTTAGCTGAGATTAGCATACTGCATGCATTCATCACGCATGTTAGGTTTGCATCTTACTTCTGGCATACTCTTTGGAATTTGCTAGGAGTTCACTGTAAATTTTCATGTGCATGTCAAGCTAGGATCAAACCTAGAGAACCTATAATCTATTAGGTTTAGATCCAAAGAGTTCAATAAAATTTCCTTCGATAGGAATGCATAGTCGAGTCTGTTAGGTGTCAGTATGAGTCCTTTGCATCATTTGTCTGCATGTGCCTAGCATGTTCACCACCCGCACTAATCTTAAAACAACTGGCTAATTCCCGAAGAAGAGTCAAAGAATTTGATGTAGTGGATTCTATCTTGGTTAGGCTTAGGCCTAAAAGAAGCTTCATGCTCGCAGAGCCGGACCTTTTAAAGTGATAGAGAAGGATTGGATCAAATGCCTAGGTGTTAGACTTGCCTTCGGATTTGGGCATTAGTTCTACCTTCAATATTACAGACCTGGTTGAGTATAGGGAACCGGCAGCGATACCTAGTAAGGCCTTTGGGCCTATTCCTTTTCATTGTGAGTGACCCTAACCCAGAGTGTCCACTAACAAATTGGCCTGAGAGAGGAGAACGGATCGAGCGTATCCTGGACGATCAAGCCATCACGACCCGGGGCCGTGACTATCAATGCTTCCTGATCCGATGGCAAGGCCAGCCAGAGTCGGACATTCGTAGATTTCTCGAGAGGACATGCAATGCCTCAGCCCAGACCTTCTCGAGAGATATGTGAGCCAGTCTGATCTTCACTCGACAGGGTCGAGTTCCTCCCACCCCGGGAGAATTGGTGCGGACACCAAAGGCACCAGAATAAGGCAGAGGCTTCTCAACCCTCTGTAATTGATCAATAATTTATGAGTCCATCTGTAATAAGGGCTTAGCTCATCTGAGTCCATTTTAGTTGTTATTTGAGTATTTTTAGTTGTTATTTCACTTCTGTACTAGTCAGCTCATGTTGAGCTAGTTCAGTCCAATGCTAGTTAGCTCATGTTGAGCTAATTTTATTTTTTTGAGTCCTGTCCAAGCATACTGAAGACTCAAGACTATATTATACAAGTGAAGACCAAGTCCAGCCAGATTGAAGACATGGAAGTTTAGCCCAAGTCCAACCCAGCTTGAAGATTTGAAGACCCCAGGAGAAAAATCAGAAACCCTGATTCCTTGCAGATGCCCTCCAGATGCCCAGATTCCCTTCCAGATGCCAAAGTATATTCATAAATAAGGGCATCCATGATTCCAGAGGTCCATCTACATCCTAGCCCAATGAAATCAAGCCCAGGTGCCAAGCCCAAGCCCCTAAGAAGCAAGATACCAGGGAATATTCCTGCTACCTGGCTACCATGCCACCCCAGCTTCCAGAGGCCCAAACCCATGCACCCGGGCCCCTTTGGGCCGGCCTTTTGCTGCTCCTAGAAGCCCAACATGCCCCCCTAGGCATCCTTGGAGTCTTGACCAAGTCAAGAAAAATTTTAGGGATTTTTCTACCTAATATTTCCTTATTTTCTAGCTAGGGTTTGAGAGGGAAAAGGATTCTTATGTAAAGACTTATGTACCCTTACTTGGAGCCCAAGGTTAAGGGTCTATTTAAGGGACCCTAGCCTCTTGTATGAAAAAAAAAATTTTTGATGAATGAAAACCTTGAGTTCTTCTATTGAGTTGTGTGATACCCTGCTGTGTGCATAAAGGGGTTTGCGAGAGTTCTTCTTCCCAGTGCTGCAATCATCTTCCTGCTACCAACAAGCATCTCAGATCCCTGGACGCCCACTCCAAAAGAAGCCTTCCCTTGCTATTTTTCCTTTATTTTCTTGTTTCTTTGTGAGTTTTCTAACCCCTGACAGGTCGTTTGCAGGTCCCCGAGTTCCTACGAATCCAACGACTCCAGCCAAGCCTCAATCGGATCACCGAGCAGAAAGCCGGATATCCGTGGGTCTTTGGCTCGATTTTCCAGGCCACATCCGTCGAGGAATGAGAGACCCTTTTGCTGCGATCTTCACAGACGTTGTCAGGTACACCCCTCTACCTCCAGTAGTTTTATTGTAGGAGAACTTGCCCTAACCGAGGCTTCTCAGCCCCGGCGATCCTTCTTTTCTACTTTTCTAGGTCCTAATCTGCATGCTGATCTTCTAAAATTCATATAAAATTCCCTATAACTTATTTTAATCTGAAATTCGGGAATTAATCACCCAACCCCACATATAAAACATATAAAAAAAATTGCATGCATATTAGTTCCCCATCAAGAAGTGTTCAGTTTGTTCATGTTATAATTCAAGACAAACTGAGAAAATGACTCCGGGAGTGATTGCAGGATTAAATCCTGATTCAGCTCCCCATCCATAATAAATCCTAATTGACCCAATCTGGTGATTAAGTCAATTACCTTCAGGACATGATCCTGAATAGATGTACCCTCTGTCATCCTAGCATGGAATAACTGCTTAGATATTTCGTATCTAGCAGTTCTGCTTTGTTCTCCATAAAGCTCCTTTAAATTGAGCATTATGGATTGAGTATCCATGCTTTCATGCTGCCTCTATAACTCATTGGTCATAGAGGCCAGTATGATACACTTGACAGTGAGGGAGTCATTCTGCCACATTTTGTATATGGCCATATCTTCCTGTGTGGCATCATCCCCTAGTGGATTAAGACTAGGGGTATCAAGAATATAAGAAAGTTTTTCTGAACTCAGTACAATCTTTAAGTTTCTCAACCAGTCCACATAGTTTGGACCAGTCAATTTGTTGGTATCTAAGATGCTTCTCAGTGATAATGAAGATGCCATTTATCTACATTTAATTAAGAACAATACATAAGCAAACAACCATGAAATGACTTACATAATTAAATTAGGTCTTCAATTTAATTATGTCTCCCACTATTTTATCAAAAATCATAGCCCTCACTATGATAATCGAGAAGAACCCTGATCGGTTTTCTTAGTGAGATCGAGATCCTTATAATTTATAAAAGATCTTGCAGATAACACAACAAATCTTTTATAAGTTCAAAGGTAGGAAACTCTTCCAATTATATCTCATATAATTCTCAAAAATAACTTGGCCTCTAGAACGTTATAAGTCTTGCAGAAAACACAACAAACCATAATGTTCTAGTTAAGTCAAGACCCTTTCATTTCTATACAGTCAGTATTCAAATATAATGCCCTTGCAGATAACACAACAAGGCATTATACTGAATATACTGTAAGCATATTTTTGCACTAGACCAATATTATGTCAATCACCCTATTAGGTCTTGCAGATAACACAACAAACCTAATGTGGTTCATAACACAGTAATGATCCAGCATGAAGGAAGGCCAACATATAGCATTTTTTTAACACTAAGCATATAAGTCAAGATTTAAATATAATCAAATCGGCCAGGCAAGTGGAAGAGATGTGGGAGTCCTCCCGTTGCTTTCCTAGACACCAGTAAAAATTGGCCAGGTCAGTCAACGTAACCAATTAAAAATCACGATTCTCTTTACCTTCCTAGAACCATCTTTCTAGACACCGAATGATCAATTGTTCATCATGACTAGTGATGCTTATTAGTTAAATATACTATGACTTAATATAATTTTAAGAAGAGGGCTTTATAAAATTGCCAGCACATTCTTATAAAAACATATCATAATGATATCACTCTGATAAACATATATGTGTTAAGTGTGTCATCATACTAGGACAACCATTTACCACATAATGGATCCACCATTATGCCAGGGCAACCTTATTTCAGTATGATGACTTCAAAACTAATCATATCTCTATAATAATTAGGGTTTGAGTGAAAAACCCTAACTAGTGGCATACATCAAAACATTAATTATCATATATGCATTCCTTAAATTATGCTAAGTGTATCAGCATTCAAGGGTTTAAAACCCTAATTGCGATACTACAACAAAAATGCATATAAATAATTTTCATATGTTTTAACTGTAATAAGGATGGCTCTGATACCACTGTTGGGGATTCCGGTGCACCGTAGTGGAAGTGTAATTTCAAAATGATGAAATTTGCACCATAATCCCTTAGCCAAAATCTCCTTATTCAGGTTAAAATATATATTGAACATTTAAACATACATTGTTAGAATTAGAGTACCAACCTGTAATTGCTAATTCCAACAAAGTTGATGTTGAAGGGGATGATTGAATTCACCAGGCATCCAAGTATCCGCCCTCTGATGGTGATCCACACAGAGTAGTGATCAAGACAACTCTATCTTCTTTTCAAAGGTTCCTTCTATTGAGTTCTTCTTCCTAGAACTCAATTGCTTGGATTATGGCTTGAATTCCTCCACACAAAAGCTTGCTTTCCTTTCCTTGACTCATTCTCCTCCTTCCACTAAGACCTTGGCCCTTTAGACACCCTTGTCTTGAAGAAAAAGACCTTGTCCTAAGAGGACATAGGCTTGTCTTAAGTTGGAGGAGAAATTAAGACAATGATGTCTTAATGTAAGAAAGAAAGGAACAAATCAGAACTTCTTTCTTTCCTTTACCGTCGGAGACTTTTACTTTTATTCTTGTTCAGTAGCAGAGTTTTGACAGAGGTTTACTCTGTAAAGGAAACAATGCAAGAGCAAGAAAAAAATAAAAGAGTCTTCAGGAGAGGAAGAAAGAAAAGATTACCCTGTTCTGATTTTTCTCGACCCTTTAAATAATTCTCAGATAGGTGCCTACACACCTCTCCGTAAAGACTTTCTCACGCCCTTCTCAATTTCTCACGCCCCATCCTCCCATCTCACGGCCTTCCAGATTAAATCCCATGGCTTTTCTTAAAGGAAAAACCACGGTGTTTAAAAAGGAAAGGGGTCGCGACTTTTCATCTCCGAAGAGATGTTATTTCGCGCGCCCGGGAGGAAACAGCGACTTTTATCTTTCTTAAAAGACTTCTAGCCATTGGATTCCCATCCAAAGGGAGGTATTTAAGGTGCTAATGAGTAAGCAAGGAGGCCGCCCCAAATAAAATCATCGAAGAAATTTTTGGGGCACGCCAAGAGTCCATGCGCCATGGACTCTTCCTTAAGGCGCGCCAAGAGTCCATAAGCGCATGGACTCTTGGCATTTGGCATGGAAAAATAAAGGGGGCGGGTAGGGAGGCTAGCCAAGCTACATGGCTAGCCAATAGGGTTAGCCATATTCCTGTTTTCTCAATTAGGGTCTAATTAGGTCCAATTAGAACCCAATTTGAACCAATCCGGAACCCTAATTCGAATCCGATCCGAATAGAAGCTAGGATTTGCAACACCTGCTAGAGTGTTATCCTGCAAAGATGATTTAATTCTAAATTAAACTCTTGATCAATCCTCTTAAGTGTGTGACCCATTGGGTTCCACATCTAGCCAGCAGTGGGTTTGAATACAAGTTGACCTAATTTGATTAGAACTCTTTCTAATCGATTTAGGTCAAACCGGGCTTACCCGATTCGATCAATTAGGACTCTTCCTAACATGTGATCTTTGAACTTGATCAACCCACAAGACAAGATTGACGTCTAGCAACATGTCATGTCTACCCGGAAGATATGGAAATTCTGGTGAAATACCAAAATTACCCTTCAGTAGAGAGTTACCGTACAATTAAATCTTTCGATCAGCCTGCACCCAAAATATAACTATGGGTATGGATATATGTCAAATCCAATATTATATTTATTTCTAGCTCAATCTTATAATGATGATTCGATTATCTTGATATTAGAAATCATCTCTAATATCTTCACTTTGATCAAAGATTCCCTGAATCATCATGCGATTGTTGACTAGTTGGATGCAATCTCCTCTTTCTAAGAGTGATCGATTCCTTGTTGACCTACTCATTACCTTCATATCCAATTCACCATTCCCAGTATCAATCCTGTGCATGGCTCAGTGTCATGATTAGGATTGAACCAAAGAATGGGTTCATGTACATAAGGTACTTATGGCAGTCTCAGGTCAAAAGATTACTTGTACCACTCCCACTATGAGAACCTTCTATTGACATGTAGCTAAGACTCCATTAGATGTTCTCAAGTTGGATCATATCAGTGAACTCATTCTCTAATGAGCACCCACATCCCAGTATTAGTGTCATACACAAGTGACTGTGAGAGCAGTCACCCTTTCCAGTATACCCGGGATGTGCTAGTCTTATCAGAAAACCCTGATCCCCTACTCAGGGTTCCTTTGACTAGGAATACTTTAGATTAAGGTTTTAAGATTTTAGGTCTCACTGGTATGATCTCATCATAACCCTAAAATCATAGCCCTAATCTATGGGGTTCATCATATAATATAAACACAGCGTATGATGAAAAAATAATACCTTTATTTAGAAAATTGTCAATTACAATGGTTTGGGAGATACAACATAGATTGGCTTGTAGGGCATATCCCTTTCAACTATGGCCATATCCCATGAAAAAGTGAGGTGAACGGGGTATTGAAATATCATGCTATGACATGATTGCTATGTAATCATGCAATGTTATGCATATGCTGAATGATATGCTTCATGTTTATACTTGTTGTTATGAACATTGTTGATATGATTATTTAGGATGTGTTTGAGACCATCAAAGCCTTCATTAAAAATTATATTTGGTCATAGTAAAAACTTAATCATGATGTAAAAACCAATTAGGGTTTGATCAACCAGTTGGTGTCTAGGCAAGTGGTTCTGGGAAGGTAAAGGGATTGAGGTTTTTAATTGGTTCTGTTGTCTGACCTGGCCAATTCAATTAGTGTTTAAGGAAAGCAACGGGGGGACCCCCTCACCCCTTCCACTTACCTGGCCAATTTGGTCATATCTAAAATCTTAATTTGAAAAATGCTAATTGATTAAGAATACTATAATTTGCCTTCCTTCATGCTAAGCAAAATTTATATCAACACTATAGTAGGTTTGTTGTGTACACACAAGGCCTACTTTAGGGTTTGATATGAAATTTGTCTTGGTGCACTAGGTGATTTTTAGCATGATTGGTATTGTTGCTTTGTTGTGTACACACAAGAGCAATATTATTCAATCATGGCTATATAGAAATGAAGGGTCTGACTAAACAAAGACATTATAGTTTGTTGTGTACACACAAGGCTATAAGTGTCTTGAGGCAAGTTTAATAGTTGAGAATTGCATAGATTGCAATTGAAAAGGAAGTCCTACCTTTGAACTCATAAGTACTTGTTGTGTAAACACAAGGCATTCACGAAAGGATCTCAACTCCACTAAAGAAACCAGTAAGGTTTCTCGCTTACCATAGATTGAGGGTTATGGTATTCGAAGAAAATAGTGGGAGACATAATTAGATATAAAAGTTCTTATCTAATTATGAATGTCATCTTGGGTGGTCTGCTGATATTGTTCTTTAAATATAGGATATTTACATTATAGCTTCAAATTTATCACTGTAGGGCATTTTAAATACCAACAAGTTAACCGGTCCCAATTACGTGGACTGGCTGAGGAACCTGAGGATTGTACTGACTCAAGAGAAGCTTATTCTTGATTCTTTGAATCTTGAGATGATCAGAGAGACTGCTTCAGAGGAGGAAATTGCCATATACAGAATGTGGCAAAATGATAGTACAACTGTTAGGTGCATCATGTTAGCCTCGATGAGCAATAAGCTCCAGAGGCAACATGAAGGTATGGAACCTCAGTCCATATTGCTCAATTTAAAGGAGCTATATGAAGAGCAAAGTAGGACTGCTCGATACGAGATATCGAAGTAGTTGTTCCATGCATGGATGAGTGAGGGTTCATCTATACAAATCCATGTATTGAAAATGATTGACTTAATCACCTGATTATATCAATTAGGGTTTGTCATGGATGGTGAACTGAATCAAGACTTCATCCTGCAGTCACTCCTTGATTCTTTCTCTCAGTTTGTTTTTAATTACTATATGAACAAACTGAATACTTTATTGCCAGAGCTGCTTAATAAACATAAGACAGTAGAGAGACATTCGAAAGGAAATAAGGCTCATCATCTTCTAGTTGATGGAAAAAAGAAACAAGCAAAGAAGAAGGGCTTGAAAAGAAAATTCAACCCTAAAAAGAGCTTCCAGAATAAGAAGAAAGCTAAGAAGGCTGATGGAGCCTGTTTCCACTGTGACAAGCAAGGGCACTGGAAAAAAAATTGCAAGATATATCTTGCAAGTGTGAAGTAAGATGCAAGTGGAGCATCTAAAGGTTTGTACATGATACAAACAAATTTATCATTGAGTTCTTCAAATTCAAATTCATGGGTATTGGATACCGCATGTGGATCTCATATTTGCAATTCATTGCAGGGACTCCACCAAATTAGGAATTTGAAGAAAGGTGACTTCAAGCTATATGGGGCAGGTGGTGAGTCCATTTATGCTAAAGCTGTGGGCACCTATATCTTATTATTACCTTTTGGTAATATGTTAAAGCTAGAAGAATGTTACTACATACCCAATATTGTAAGAAACATTATTTCTATACCCTTGTTATTACAACAAGGATATGAAATATATGTAAAGAGCAGTGGCTGCTCTATTCTTCAAAATAATAAAATATTTGGGCATGGATGTTTCATTAATGTTCTTCTTGCTTTGGAACTCAATAATGAAATACTTCTTATTAATGATAAGAAGAGAAAGAAAGATAATGTCATTGTCACATATCTCTGGCATTGCTGGTTAGGTCATATCAGTGAGTCAAGCATAAACAAGTTAGTCAAAGATAATTACTTTGGCCTTTATGATTTTCAATCATTAGGAACTTGTGAGTCTTGCCTCAAAGGAAAAATAAACAAGTCTCCATTCACTGGACATGGAGAAAGGGTAACTGAGTTACTAGGTCTTGTGCATACTGATGTATGTGGACCTATGTCAACTCAAGCCAGAGGTGGAGATTCTTACTTCATCACTTTTATTGATGATTTATCACGAGTTTGTCATGTGTATCTTGAAGCTTTTGGAATAAGTTGGAAGACTATCAAAGTAGGGTGAAAAACAAAACAGACATAGTATTAAAGCTCTTCATTCTGATTGAAGAGGTGAATACTTGTCTAGTGAGTTTCTAAACCATCTTAAAGACAAAGGCATAATCTCTGAATGGACTCCTCCTTATACACCCCAGTTAAATGGTATGGCAGAAACGAGAAATCGCACCTTGTTAGACATGGTGAGGTCTATGATGAGTTCACAGATCTTCCCATTTCCTTTTGGGGACATGTTTTGGAAACTGGTGCACACATTTTAAACAGGGTTCCATCTAAGTCAATAAGTAGCTCCATATGAGTTATGGAATGCCAAAAGACCAAGTCTTAAGTACTTAAAGATTTAGGGTTGCTATGCTTATGTCAAAAATAACTTTGGACATAAGTTAAGTACAAGGGCTGATAAGTGTAGGTTTGTTGGTTATCCTAAAGAAGGTATTGGATACCTCTTTTATAATGCTATTGAGCAAACGATCTTTGTCAGTAAGCATGCTACATTCTTGTAGCAAGAATTTATCCAAGAAAGATGTAGTGATTCTTCACTTGAGTTATGTGAAGAATAGAACCCACAACCTATTGAGCCTTTAAATGAAATTCCTTAACCAGAAGTTCTTGTAGATCAAGAATAGCCACTATACATACCTCCTCTCCGAAGGTTAGACAGGTGCGGGGAGCACCTCTAAGATATGGCTTTGTCATCGGAGATGATAATGAAGCTAGTATCATCAGGATGATGATCCTGTGACCTATTCGGAAGCTGTCGAGAGAAAAGACTTCGATAAATTGCTAAGTGCCATGAAATCTGAAATGGATTCCATGTATTCCAATCAGGTTTGGACCTTGGTAGATCCACTTGATGGAATTAACCCAATAGGGTGTAAATGGGTCTTAGAAGAAAATAGGAGCAGATGGTCAAGTAGAAACCTATAAGGCCAGACTGGTAGCAAAAGGTTTTAGATAAAAACATGGCATTGACTATGATGAAACCTTTTCTCCAGTAGGCATGCTCAAATCCATTTGGATTTTGCTTACCATAGTAGCATACCATGATTATGAAATCTGGCAAATGGATGTCAAGACTGTTTTTCTCAATGGAAACATTGAGGAAGAAGTCTATATGACACAGCAGAGGGTTTTGTCTCAATTGGGAGACCAAACTAGGTATGCAAGTTAAAGAAGTCTATTTATGGACTAAAGCAAGCATCAAGGAGTTGGAACATCTATTTTGATGAAACAATCAAGAGTTTTGGTTTTGTCAAAAATGAGGATGAACCATGTGTGTATAAGAAGACAAGTGGGAGTGCACCTATTTTCTTGATCTTGTATGTTGATGACATACTAATCATTGAGAATGATATCCCAATGTTACAATCGATTAAAACTTGGCTATCATCAAAATTTTCCATGAAAAATTTGGGAGAAGCATCTTATATACTAGGTATAAAGATCTATAAAGATAGATCTAAAAGGATGCTAGGCTTATCCCAGTCTAGGTACATAGACTTAGTGTTGAAGAGATTCAACATGGATGGAAGTAAGAAAGGTTACTTGCCTATAAGTCAAGGCATACATCTCTCTAAGAAAATGTTTCCTAAGACATTTGAAGAAAGAGAGAGGATGGCTATGATTTCTTATGCTTCGACTGTAGGATCAATTATGTATGCTATGATATGTACCAGACATGATGTTGCTTATGCCTTGAGCATAGTGAGCAGGTTTCAGGCAGATCCAGGAGAGGATCATTGGAAAGCTGTGAAAATATTTTTAAGTAACTGAGAAGGACTAAAGATATTTTCTAGTATATAGAGGATCTGAGTTGAAACTAGAAGGCTATACAGATTTTAGTTTTCAATCAGATCCAGATGATAGTAAATCAACATCAGGATATGTCTTCACCCTGAATGGTGGTGCAGTGAGTTGGAAGAGTACAAAGTAGCCAACAGTAGCTGACTCAGTCACTGAGGTAGAATACATAACTTTGAGTGAAGCTGCGAAGGAAGCTGTCTGGATGAAGAAATTCATCACGAAATTGGATGTGGTTCCTGATGTACATCAACCAGTGCCATTATATTGTGATAAACTAGAGCTGCTGCACAAGCAAAGGAACCGAGGTCTCACCATACATCTAAGCACATTCTAAGATGGTTCCACCATGTTCGAGAGATAATAGAAAGACAAGATGTTGTCATCGAACGAGTTGATACAAAGAACAATATAGCAAACCCATTTACTAAAGCATTACCCAAGCAGCAGTTAGATCACCACGTAGATAGTATGGGTATAAAGTATAAGGACGATGGCTTTAGCGCAAGTGGGAGATTGAAAGAAAAGTATCCTAAAAAGCCAATCATTATAAGGGCATTTTTGTAATCTTCCAACTCTTGTTTGACATTATATTAATAAGGCATTTATTTTCATCATATACTGTTGTGTCTTATTATGGATTATGATGAACCCTATAGATTAGGATAATGAAATTAGGGTTATGATAAAAATCATAATAGTGAGAACTAAGTTTCTATAAATCCTAATCAAATGTTCCTAGTCAATGGACCATCAATTCGGGAATCGATGAATCCAATAAGACTAGCTTATCCTATGCATGCTCGGTTAATGAGGATGATTAGTCTCACAACCATTTGTGTAGAGACATTAATACAAGGATAAGGGTGCTCATCAGGGTAAGAGTACACTAAACTGATCCACACCAGGATTATCTTATGGAAGTCTACTGCTTGTCAAAAGATAGGTCTCAAAGTAGGAGTTATGCATGTGATCTTTAGACCTGAGGTCACCATGGTTCCTTGTGCACATTAAGCCATATTTTTGGTTCATACTCATTCATGATATTGAGTCATGTACAGGGTGTCTGGGTATGGTGAAAGGTGTACGAAGGATGTGAGTGGACCAACAAGGAATCGATTATTCCTAGTAAGAGGAATTGTTATCCCATGTAATCTCTTCGATGAGTGACTCAAGGAGACTTTGATCAAAGCAGGAAGAGATTATAAGTGTTTTCTAATCAGTCATCAGTTGAGTCCTCATGATCGAGCTGAGATTCAATATGACTAAGTGTTAGGGTTTGACATATATCCATACCTATCACTTAATCAGGATAATGGGAGATCGAAAGATTGAATTGCACGATAACTTTCTACTGAAGGGTATTTTGGTACTTTCTATCAAATTTCACATTTTTTGGGTAGGCATGACATGTTGCTAGATGCTAATCTTATCTTATAGGTTTTCATGAACCAATTGGATTGGTTTCATGAGTCAATTCGATGGATGTTTCGAATTGGACAATTAAGTGAGCCAATTTGACCAAATTAAGTCAATCGAGTTGATTGGTTCGAATCGGCTTAAACCTAAACCTACTGCTGGCTAAATGTGGAACCAAAGGATCACACACATTAGGGAGTTGACCAAGGAAGTCATACATAATTTAATTAGGGTCATGGGATCCTAATTGGTTAGCTAGATTGCACACAAGTATGTGTAGGCTAACCTAATTCCTAACCCAAATGATTTGGGTCCAGTTGCTTGCTATTTTGATTAACCAATTTAAGAGAGAGACTTAAATTGGATTAAGTCTAGGTTAAGACAACCTTAATCAGGTTTTATCCTGATTTATTTGGACTTGAAATGCCACTTGGATTAGAGTCCAAGTCAGCATGGACTCTTAGGCGCAATATTGCACGCGCCAAGGAAGAGTGGGTGCAGAAAGGACCAAGAGTCCTTCTGCAGATGAATCACTTTGGCTGATTCATCTAGGACTCTCTTGGCACACATCCCCATGCCCCTTAGGATAATTTTTGACCAGTTGAACCTTTTTGAATTGGCTTGAAAGGTGTGGAAGGAAAATGCATGCATGAAGAGACACATCTCTTCATTTGGCGCGTGGCTTGAAGCAGTGTCCTTCTGCTGTCAGGACTCTTCATATTCTCCAATGTTTGGAGATTGAAGAGGCACCTCTTAGCTTTCCAGAGACTGGTACTTGCCATGTGGCAAGTCACAAATTATCCAAGAATGGGAATGGATGCTGATATGGCCTTTGATGCATAATAAGACATATTGGATATGATTTTTCAAGCAAGATTACCTCTCTTCAGTCTTGAAAAATCATATATGATAACTTGAGGGAGGACATCACACGCCCTTCTTAAAACTATATATAGGGGTGGTGATATGAGTTTCATATATCAGATTCCACCGTAAAGATATTCTGAGAGTTTTTTTTTTGTTCTCCCTCCCTCCTCCTTTAAGACAAAACCTTGTCTCTTTAAGACAAGGTTGTTCTTTCTAGGACAAGTCTTAGAATTTAAGACATAATCCTAGAGTGTTTTAGAGGAGGGCAATACCAAATCCAAGAGTAGTTTTGGAAGTCATTCAGAGTACCCTACAGAAGGACAGGGTGTCCTTCAAAGGTCAAAGTCTAGAAGGCTGTCAAGAAGAGTCCTAGTCAAGCAAGCAACTGAAGAAGGAATTCTTCCTTGGTTTAATTCTCATGTGGATCACCGTTGGAGGGCTTGCACTTGTGAGCCTTGTAGAAAGAAGTGAAAAATAGCATTTCAGGTACGTTTCTTGTACTTAATTTATGATTCATTAATTGATAATGTTTAAGGGGATCCGAGAATTAGGGTTTCTTCTAGCCAGTTAGGGTTTTTATGATTGAATTTTTGTTTTAAAATTCACTTCCGCATGTAGCATGATGACCTAGGCTCCTAGAAATTCTCTTCAAGGCCCTAGTTATCCCCTTCCCTATTGAGTCCCCTCTATGATCTTAGAGATTTTCCTTCATGGCCCTAGGTAGCAATTTGGGTAGGATGCCCTAGGTTTCGCATGTAGTGAGATGGGTGGGATGCCCAAGGCTACATGTAATGGGGTGGGTGAGATGCTTTAGAGGTGAGAGGTCTCTATGTGAATATAAGTCCCAAGTCCGTAATGTATCCATTTTCCTACCCTCCATCTACATTGTCCATTCGCCATCCCCTAGAAAAATAAAATAAAAAAAATAGTGGTACCTAATCATCGATGACTTCTCAGCTCGCCGATGATCCTATCACTGATCCCGTCCCCCATAAATTTGGTATCAGAGCATGGTTGCATGGCTAATAATGATAGCATGTATGTTTCCTTAAGTACTCGGATTGGGTGCATCACCAAGGCCATCCAGTCATAGGAGAGAAGTAGGGCTACAATACCCTCTCATCCCACTTAAGTGGGTCTCCTAGGCATGTAGGGGTGCCGTTGTGATTTGACCCATGAAGAAGAAAACAAAGAGATAACTTTTTTAGGGTTTAATTTCTGCATCCCGTAATTCCAGTATATGGCATGTTCATTTAATTGTTTTCTATATAGGAAACTCAGAAAACTCTGATTCTTATTTGTTGAATTCATCATATTTGATACTTTTCATCAGAATTTTTCCTGATTTATTTCGCTCTGTAA
The DNA here is from genome assembly GCA_021397845.1 of Areca catechu. Classification (NCBI taxonomy): domain Eukaryota; kingdom Viridiplantae; phylum Streptophyta; class Magnoliopsida; order Arecales; family Arecaceae; genus Areca; species Areca catechu. The sequence goes on along the minus strand of CM038042.1, from coordinate 97,403,694 downwards.
ATTTTTTGCACATCAATTTTTTGCCTGAGAATAATTCTATCCTAAATTTTTAGCAAGTCTATTTTAGCATTTTTAGTTAGATTATTGTTTGTTGCATTCATTTTAAACTACTTAAGGACGATAATATCAAAAGATAAGGGAAGGAGGTCATTACCTTTTCTTGGCCCAAAAATAACCAACCACATTTTGCATCGAACCTAAATCTTTTAATAAAATTGAGTAGCAACCTAATTAGAATTAGGGACACCTACAAGTCAAGCTCAATTGTGGTTAAGACAAGTGTGAATCATTTCTTCATCTACTTCTAGAAATTGGTGTCTAAGGCTAGAGGTCCAAAGGTAAACACCTTAAGTGGATTTGTGGTTTCTTAATTGGGTCCTCACGAAAGCGGGAGGGCCTCCCATAATCCCACCTCTTACTGGCCAATTGAAAGGGTATTTGTAGTTTTGATCTATACTGAGTTAATTCATACTACATTGGACTTTTAGGCTTAGCAACCTTAGAACGAGTCTTTGTATTGAATGACTACTAGATCAGGAACTCTATACTAGCATTCACAAGACCAACCAGGTTCTACCATGGACCCCAATCTAGAAGCTCTAATGAGAACTATGACTGAGCAATTCAAGCAATTGAACAATAGGTTTGATCAAATAGAATAGAGGATAGGAACTCTTGAAGAGACCTGCATGACCCCTACTGAGCCAAGATCACCCAGTTTGCCACCCATCCATCCTAGAATCCAATGCCAGGAACATACTCCTGACCCATATCAAAGGAGACCACACCATGATTATGTTGACCAAGATGAGAGAGCCCTTAGAAACATTCATCTAGATGCATCCACATTCGATGGAAACTTGGATCCTAAGGTGTATATAGATTAGGAAAGTGATATGGATCAATACTTCGATTGGTATGAAATGTCAGAAGATAGAAAATTTAAGTTTGCCAAACTTAGATTGGTCCGTTAGGCTAGGTTGTATTGGGGTAATGTTGAGCACATTAGTAGACAGGGAGGTGACATGCCCATAGCCACTTGGAGAGCTATGAAGGTAAAGCTTAGGGAGAAGTATTTATCCCTGTCCTATGAACAAAGACTCTTGGATCAATGGCAACAATTAAGTCAAGGAACTAAGATGGTGTCAGAGTATATTGCCAAGTTTCATGAGATGCGATGATGTTCAGTGTGGTTGAGTCGGAAGCTGTGACCTTGTCTAGGTTTAGAGCAGGTCTACGAAAAGAAATCCAGAGAGAGTTATTCTTTAGAGAGGTCCATGATCTAGACCAAGCCTACCAAATTGCTCGGGACTGTGAGAGATTTTAGAGGGGACTCATTTTCTATCGACCCGAATCCAATAGGTTCAATTCTCCTGGAAGTAGACCCAGCCCAAGCCCAAGTCCATCCAACAGACCCAATCCTACTACTTCATTAGCTCATAGAGATGACAAAGGAAAGAGCCTTGAAATTCAAAGAGAAGGTAATTTCCATTGTTTTAGGTGCCATAAGGCAGGTCACATTGCAAGCCAATGTCCCACTAGAGCATTACACATAGGAGAGATAGAAGAGGAGGTCCCTGAACCCATAAAAGATTGTGAGGAAGAAGTATATGAGGCCAGGGTGAGCTTAGCTGATAAGTATGAAGGGGATGAAGAGATCATAGACTCATCAGAATTTTTAGGAGTTGTGAAATATATCTTGACCCAAGATAAGGAGCAAGAAGATTGGCATAGGACCAACATCCTACAAACCTTTGTTAAGATAGGAGAAAAAGTTTGCAAGATCATCTTAGATAGTGAAAGTTGTGTCAATGCCATATCGACTAGTACGGTCAAGAACTTAGGATTATCCACTGAACCCCATACCAACCCATGTAAGGTATCCTGGATATATTCAACCTCGATTCCTATCAAATTTAGGAACCAAGTTATAATCCAAATCCAGTCATACCAAGAAAAGGTTTGGTGAGATGTTCTTCCCATGGGAGTAAGCAGCATCATATTAGGTCGACCATGGTTGTATGATCATGATGCTATACTCTATGGTCGCTCTAATTCTTGTTTTTTACTCATAATGGAAAGAAGATTGTAATTAATTCTTCACTACCTAAGGACCATGTTAAGAGAGGATCAAGTCACCTGAGGGACAAGAAACAAGGAATAAACATGATCAGTGCTAAGAATTGGAGCAAGAGCTTAACGGTGGTTCACCTATTTGGATTTTAATAACTAAGGAAATTCAGGAACAACCCCATAAAGAACAACCCCAGGAAGTGTTAAGGTTTCTAGAGGAATTTCAAGACATATTTCAAGAGGACCTTCCTAATCACCTTCCACCCTTAAGAGATATTCAACATGCCATAGATCTCATCCCATTGCCCATACATGCATGAGTTTCTGAGTCTGCTGAGTCATATGCACAGCATTAAGGATTTGTATAAAGAAATCAGTAAAAAAATCAACATGAGCAATAAAACCTACAAGTATATGGCTAATTCACATAAGAGGATCAAAGAATTTTATGAAGGAGACCACGTAATGATTATACTCAGACCTGAATGGTTCCTATTTGGAACCATTAAAAAATTACATGCCCGCGATGCATGCCCATTTAAAATCATAAAGAAGATTGGACCTAACGCGTATATACTTGAGTTACCATCTAACCTAGGTATCAGCTCGACCTTCAATGTTTCAAACTTGATAGAGTATAAGGAGCCAATGATGATACCTAGTGAGCCTTTTGGGCCTAACTCTATTTTTGAGAGTGAGCCTATCCCTGAGTATCCACTAGCCACTTTTCCAAAGTGGTGAGACAAAATTGAGCGAATTATGGATGACAAGACTATCATTACCAGGAATAAAGACTACCAACGCTATCTGGTTCGTTGGCAAGGTCAGCTAGAATCTAAAAACTCATGGATTACTAGGAAAGACCTGCAATGAATTAATCCAGACTTATTAAAGCATTACTAGAGTCAGGTTGACCCATACTCGACAGGGTCGAGTTCTTGCCACCCCGGGAAAATTAGTGCGGACACCAACAATGGCCTTCAATCAAATTTTTATGGATTAAATGATAAATTTGAAGCCCAATAAGTCAGTTCAACTACAACCTAAAGAGCCAACTTGAGCATTAGAGCTGACTCAACCAGAAAATTCTGTTACTTCAATTTCTACTTCAACATTTTAGCTATTCAACACTTATTCAGCTACTTGGAATAACTCAACACTTTAGCGCTTATTTAGCTACCTAGAATAACCTCAGCTATTTGGGATAACACGGTACTTGGGATAAATCAGCAAGTCAACTACAAGACCAAGTTAGACTGCCACATCACCGAGCCTAGGTAGTAGCCATGCCAACATGGAGGACACCTCACACCCCCTCCACTTGGGTGCCTACTTTCAAATTCAAATTGGAGTGGCCAGCCCTTAATCCTCTCCTTGAATCAAGCTTGGTTGTAATTCTCCACCATTTTCTCCATGAAATTCGAAATTTCAAAATAGCTTTGGGAGGTCTATTAATACCTCTCCATAGCTTCTTGTAATGTAGAATGAATGAAAATTTTTGAGTTCCATATTTCTTTCCATTTGTGTGATGCAAATATCCTCCGTGAGGGAGTGAGCGAGAGGCTCAATCTATCTACCTACCACTTAGTTTGTCATGTCCCGAATCCAGATTTAGGTCAGCTACGTGACCGGCTGCACAACCCTGGGTATCACCCTAGAGATCATGCCAGGCCTAACCTTCAATTTAATATCCAAACAGTGGTAAAGAACAAATTTCACTAATTTTTTTTCTAAATTTTCCATAACGATTAACCAGATAGATAAAATTTAACTAAAATTTAACATAAACTCAGGGATTAATACCTAAACCCTAGCTCCTCACTGACTGGTCCCAAAGCTTGCTTGATTTTCTAGATCTGCAACAAAAATATAGAAAAATAGGGGATGAGCTATATAGGCTCTGTAAGTTATCATCACCTTCAATATAGATATACACAATATGTCAAAAACAACCAGTAACATATACAACTCATACATACAAGATATCCATTTAAAATAATATACCAGCAACAGTATACAAATGTGTACACTTAAATGCAACTGACACAAATACTACACGACTATGGATGGCCAACCATTTACTCTATTCTCCTAGTCCCTCTGACTATGGCCACGGTCGGCCCGTGGCTTACCTCAAAAGAGAATAGATCCTGTGTCACATACCGTTCAACAGTCATATGCCAGCGATAGCCCTGTTGGAGGCCCAAAAGGAAAACTAGCTCTGAGTATCACACGAGAAACATGCATCCTCTGCATGTGCCTACCATGCATGACTAAAATAGGGCAACTAGCTCTTGTGTCACATACCGCTCAACGGTCATGTCCCAGTGATAGCCCCGCTGGAGGCCTAAAAGGAGACTAGGTCCTCGTATGATCATAGTCAGACAAGAGGGCACCCACACCAACATGATGCATGCAACCAATACAATCAAATATAGACATATATATATATTTACTATTTCATAAATATATACATATTGGCATACAATATCAGAGGTCAAGATAACTTACCGAAGAGCATCCACCAACAACGTATAATTCAAATACTAGACCTGGCCTTCCAAGGACAATGACGATCCTGATCAATAATTTAAACATACAATTAATTTCTATTTCAAAAACTAAAAAGAAAACTAAATTATCATAGGATACTCTCCTCAATTCAATTCCAATTCTGGTCTGGAAATTAACCCTTCCTCCCTTTCTTTTCTTTCTCCTCTCTCTCCCATCTTTCTCTCTCCTCTCTCCTCTATCTCCTTTTCTCTCTCCTCTCTCATCTTTCTTTCCTCTCTCTCCTCTTTCTCTCTCCTCTATTTTTCTCTTGAACTCCCTTGTTGCTCCCTCGGCTTGACCAAGTCGGCCTCCCCATGGCTACCAGTGGCAGCCATGAAAGACGGCCACCGAGAAGGGCTTTGCTGACCGGAGTGGATGGCGGCGTGACCACCAGCAACCATCCAGCCAGCCACACAAATCCCAAAACAAGAACCCTCCTGTTAACAGAGCCAGCCCCTCTATCAATAGGGCCAACCAAAACCCATGACAAATGCCGGAAGGAAGGATCGGGGCAATCATAGCGATCGTCCATCGAGAGGATGATCGGAAGAAATGGAAGGGATTGGTGGTGATCAACGACCACCCGGACTCTTCCAAAAATCCCAAAGAAAAGAAATAAGAAGACGGGATGGACTCCTCCCTCCTCCCTATCGATCATCTCAACACAACCCACGCCTGAGAGGAAACAAAGAAGGAGAACTTACCGGCGATGTTGGCTTCGGGTCGCGATGGTCACCGGAGGAGAATGGCCTTTAGAATGGTAGAGGCACCATGAAAGGATTTTGACGAGATCGACATCAATCTCTGGCAATCCACTGGAGGAAGAAGGATCTGGTTTCGACTGATGCACGCGAGGGACTTTTAAACTCCAAGAAGGACCCTCATCCCCGCGTGCCGTCGACCGGCCTCTCCGAAACCTTCACCGATCGCTTCGATGGTTCGGTGTTAGGTTGATTTCAAACTAAAATCGGCAACGGCTTCCAACTTCAGCCCAAAAATGGCCTAATAACACCAGGCCTCACATTCTCCCCTCCTAAAACAAAATTTCAGCCTCAAAACTTTAAAAAATCTAAGTCTTCTAAAACTCAAAAATATGCAATCCAAAACTCACATGATTCATTTGTCCAAAAATTCAGTAATCCCAATAAGAGCTCCTATTCATTCATCATAATACACTTTAATCCTAATATCTTTAATCCACCACTCTTCCGCTATGCACTCTGATATAAATTTTCAAATCCTCTAATTTGATTAGATAAATTTCTAACAAGGATACCACCACTTTACGATAGAATCCAACCTTCAAATATCGAGATCAAAACTATTAAATTTTCTTGTCCTTACTAGGCCTCGAGCATATCACATCAAATTTAAATTCTGATCCACTTCCTACATTTAAAGCCTTTACATAAAATTGTATCATCCATTCAATACATCAATAATTCTAGTCCCAATTCGAACTATTTATGTTTTCCTTAACAATTCAATTGAATAATTTAGATCAACTTTTCTCTTGGAAAGTTAAACAACTCTAACAAGATAAATGACTTGGAGTTCAACATATCCATTAAGCTCCATAAACATATGGAAGATCAAATAATCCAATCTAAAACTGCTAACATAAATCATCAAAGATTTTACCAAGATATGTATGCCATGCCACATAATATCCTTTAATCTGCTAATAGCAAATTACAAATCTATGCATTATCCAAAACATATTTCCATTTCATAATCCATATACAGATTCATCAAAAAATTCTCCTTCTTAATCTCATTAAACTTTTTCATAACCTACATCATAAACATCTTGCAACAGTCTCCAATTTATAATCCAAAATTTAACAAAACTTACAAGCTATCATGATCTTCATCCATATCATCTAAATATACATATTTAGCATACCACAATATATTATACTTCCAATCCACTACTCCTGAAGCTAGATCAAATTCATTTATCAGAGATGAAGACAAATATTATCCAGCTCTTCAATATCCATAATGTTTACTTATCATGATCAACTAGTATTAACCATTCAGTCTCATACAAGATCAATCTCTATAAAAATCATATTCTAGATCTTATGCACAGTATCTTAGGATTAGAAATCCAACTTTGAATCCATTCCAATTGATCATAACATTAAGTTCAAATATCACAATCCATAGTGATCACAATCTAAATTTTAATGTCACTCAATCATATCCTAACTACTTATGTTGGTCTCAAGTGATCATAATCCAAACTTCGATATCAATCAATCATGCCTTAATAACCATCTTATTAATTTCTAATCACCTATATCACAGTCTTTAATTTTAACAAAATTAGATTCCCAAAATAAATCAAATCCATAACATAACTTAAAATATACTTCCATATATCTATTATCTAGTCTCGATAATATCCTTCCAAAAATTAAGCTAGGGAATTTTAATCCAACATTTTATTCGTGCAAGCCTTCTATACTTAGCAAAATCCTTGAATCTATAATATACACCTATCAAAGGGAATTATATAATTTCTCAGTATTAATAATTATTCTAGAATATTCAATCAAAATCCTAATTCTATCCCACTCTCACTAACTAGGTCATCTTGATCTTGAACCTTTGCTATAATACCAATTTGTCACGTCCCGAATCCAGATTTAGGATCGATTATGTGACTGGCCGCACAATCCTAGGTATCATCCTAGAGATCATGCCAGGCCTAACCTTCAATTTAATATCCAAACAGTGATAAAGAACAAATCTCACTAATTTTTTTTTCTAAATTTTCCATAAAGGTTAACTAGATAGATAAAATTTAACTAAAATTTAATATAAACTCAGGGATTAACACCTAAACCCTAGCTCTTCACTAACTAGTCCCAAGGCCCGCTTGATTTTCTGGATCTGCAACAAAAATATAGGAAAACAGGGATGAGCTATACAGGCTCAGTAAGTTATCATCACCTCTAATATACATATACAAATATGTCAATAACAACCAGTAACATATACAACTCATACATACAAATATCCATCTCAAAATAATATACAAGCAACACTATGCAAATGTGTACACTTAAAAGCAACCAACACAAACACAACACGACTATGGATGGCCAACCATTTACTCTACTCTCCTAGTCCCTCTGACTATGGCCACGGTCGGCCGTGGCTTACCCTGAAAGAGACTAGATCCTGTGTCACATACCGCTCAACAGTCATGTACCAGCGATAGCCCTGTTGGAGGCCCAAAAGGAAAACTATCTCTAAGTATCACATGAGAAACATGCATCCTCTGCATGTGCCTGCCATGCATGGCTAAAATAAGGCAACTAGCTCCTGTGTCACATACCGCTCAACGGTCATGTGCCAGCGATAGCCCTGCTGGAGGCCCAAAAAAAGACTAGATCCTCGTATGATCATAGTCGAACTAGAGAGCACCCACACCGACACGATGCACGCAACCCAATGCAATCAAATACAGATATATTACATATATTTACTATTTCATAAATATATACATATAGGTATACAATATCAGAGGTCAAGATAACTTACTGAAGAGCATCCACCAACAACGTACAATTCAAATACTAGACCAGGTCTTCCAAGGACAATGACGATCCTGATCAACAATTTAAACATACAATTGACTTCTATTTCAAAAACTAAAAAGAAAACTAAATTATCATAGGGCACTCTCCTTAATTTAATTCCAATATTGGTTCAAAAATTAACCTTCCTCCCTTTCTTTTCTTTCTCCTCTCTCTCCCCTCTTTCTCTCTCCTCTCTCCTCTCTCTCCTTTTCTCTCTCCTCTCTCTCTCCTCTTTCTCTCTCCTTTTTTTTTTTTACCCAAACTCTCCTGTTGCTGCCTTGGCTTGACCGAGTTGACCTCCCCATGGCTATCGGTGGCAGCCATGGGAGATGGCCACAGAGAAGGGCTTGGCTGACTAGAGTGGACGATGGTGTGACCACCAGCAGCCATCCGGCCAGCCACACAAATCCCAAAATAAGAATCCCTTCTGTTAACAGAGCCAGCCCCTCTATCAATAGGGCTGACCAAAACCCATGACAAATGATGGAAGGAAGGATCGGTGGCGATCATAGCAATCATCCATCGAGAGGATGATCAGAAGAAATGGAAGGGACTGGCGGGATCAATGACCACCCAGCCTCTTCCAAAAATTCCAAAGAAAAGAAATAAGAAGACGGGATGAACTCCTCCCTCCTCCCCATCGATCATCTCAACACAACCCATGCCCAAGAGGAAATGGAGAAGGAGAACTTACTGATGATGTCGGCTTCGGGTCGCGACTGTCACTGGAGGAGAACGGCCTTCAAAATGGAAGAGGCACTAGGAAAGGTTTCCGACAAGATCGACATCGATCTCTAGCAATCCACCAGAGGAGGAAGGATCTGGTTTGATTGAGGCATACGAGGGACTTTTAAACCCCAAGAAGGACCCTCATCCCCCCCATGCCATCGACCAGCCTCTCCAAAACCTCCGTCGATCGCTCCGATGGTTCGGTGTTAGGCTGATTTCGAACTGAAATCGACAAGGACTGCCGACTTTCAGCCCAAAAATGGCCCAATAACACTGGGCCTTACATAGTTTTTAGTCTACCTTAGCAAAGCTTTCCCCTTCATTCTTTCCTAAACCTCAATTTCAACAAGCCCCAAAGGTCGCATCTCCAAGGAAGCCCTCTCCAACATTCCACTCAAGATTGCCTTCTACACATTCCGTCCAAGGCCAATCACCAACTACAAGAAAGCCATTCATCCACTCCAACACAAAAATGCCAACCTCTCTCAATTCTTCCTTTTGATCACTTCTTTCAGCTTTTTCCAAAACCATATCACTAATATCATTCATTACAGGGTTCCCTACAATTCTGAGTTAAAGAGGAGGTTTTACTTTGCCTTGGAACTAGCCATGGAGGGAGTTTCCATTCTGGAAGTGGTAGTCTTCAAGTCCAGTTGCAGCTCTATGGAGTGCTAAAAATTGATCTACCTGCAAAGGAGGGAGAGCTCATCATTGGTTAGTAAACCCATCCGAGTCTCTTAGGTCTGTTCATATGAAGGTTTATGCCCTAGTTAGAATGGTTTCTCAACCATTAAGTCTATTCTTCCTTGATTAAAATTGAACTACATTGTGGGTGAAGAGGAGGTTTTACTTTTCCTTGGAACCAGCCATGGAGGGAGTTTCCATTTCGGAAGTGGTAGTCCTCAAGTCCAATTGCAGCTCTATGGAGTGCTGAAAATTGATCTACCTTCAAAGGAGGGAGAGCTCATCATTGGTTAGTAAACCCATCCAAGTCTCTTAGGTCTGTTCATATGAAGGTTTATGCCCTAGCTAGAATGGTTTCTCAACCATTAGGTCTGTTCTTCCTTGATTAAAATTGAACTACATTGCGGGTGAGTTTCCTACTTTGGCCCTTTCTTATGAATGAGTTTAGCCTTATGTAAGTTAGAATAATTGCTCACTAACTAATTAATCCTCTAAGTTAGAACTTATCTTTGCATGCCACATCAATTTGGTATCAGAGCAGGTTGATTAGGGTATGCTTCAACCAGTTCGTCCAAATGATTCCACGCCACTGATCCATTCGCCAACTGCCGATCCCATCACTGAGCATCATCCTCCCGTCACTGATCCCCTCATCTCTAATCATGTTTCCACCCAACCCCATCGGCAACTCCTGATCAATGTCGCCACTGCATCGCCCGAATCCCACTTCCTCTCTCCACTATTCTTACCAGTAAGCAAAAAAAAAAATCCTGCACTGTCTCTCTTCCTTACCTCTGGTCGACATCGCCATTACCATTGGAGCCCCAGCAACTGCCACCTTCTCCCTCATCTGATCCAAAGAAGAACCTCCATAGTTGCCTGAGACACCATCTTCCACCATTCACCCATCTTCTGATGGCTGATTTCATGGGAGACATCTTCGTTTACTGACTTCCATGAAGCCCCATCTCTGTTGAACACCAACGGACACTGCCCATATCTTCCGTCTGCCATCGCTGGAACAGAGTCATCGATTACTGCTCTCCCACCTCCCATCCAACCTCCACTAAATCGATCTAAGAAGCCATCATCCATCGGACTCTCCCAATCACCGCCGTGGCAGTTGATGCCCTTCTGATTGCTACCACCATTGGTCACTCCTCATGCCATCGACCATGGCAGCCCAGCCCATCTGCTGCTACCAATCACTAGGAACAGCCACCGACCGATCCCTTCCTCCCATCCGATCCCAATCGTGCCGTCACCAATTACCAGAATAGGGCCAGTGCACCTTCTCCTTCCCTCACCACCGAACTTCTTCAGTCCATGAGCAAAACCACCATCGATCGGACCCTCTCCGCCTAGATCCAAGCCCCTCCATCTCTGTCGTGATTGCCTCCTTGCCGGCACCCCGTGAGGTCATTCTCATTCCAAACCCGGCATCACCTCCTTCGAGTCCGGCCAACTGTCTCCTCCATTCCTAGACGATGCGAACCCCTGAACAACCGAACTCCTTCCTTCTCTCCCTGCATTTGTGCTGCCCACGCTCTGCTGCAGTGCCACCGTGCCGGCCTTCTTCCCTGTCGTGTCGCCATCTCCGCCCAACACCGTCGCCGGAGAGCCCGCCAATGAAACCCCCCTATGCAAGCCTCCCCTGTTCCTTGCTATCGGTTCATGAAGTGGAGAAGGGATCGCACAATCATGAAAGCCATTCCGGCTTCTGTTGCCAATTTCAAGCTCTACATGCTTCTCAAAGCAAGGTGCCAACCCCTTTGCCGACTTCAAGATTAGGCAGGAAATAAAAAAGTGAAAAAAAAAAGAAAAAGATAAAAAAAATGAATAAAAAAAATGGGGAAAAAATAATTTAGAATTGTTTTCAGAGCTGCATGGATTTCAAAGCTACACAGATCTTAAAGCAGAGCCTTTGGATGTGGTTCATCGAAGCCCCTACTGATCTTGACTCGACGGAGTTGAGTTCTCCCACCTCAAGGAAATGATGGGGACATCAACCCGCATGAATCTTGAAGTAGCATGGATCCCGGAGCAGCACCAATCTCGAAGCAGCATGGATTTTGATGTAAATAAATTTAAATTCAAAGATTAGATGTTTAGGATTTATCTTTATTTTGAAATTTGTTAGTTGGTTAGGATTGAGATATCTAGTTGTTAAGATTGGGATACCTCATCTTATCTTGTATTTGAATTTGAACCCCTATCTTTCTATCCTATATTCAAATTCAAACGAGGGTTAGAAAAGATCTATAAATACCACCCTCAGTCCTTTATAAAAAATTGGTTAATAAAGATGAGTTTTAGGGAAAAGTGATTCTTCGTTCTACCTCCGTAAAGGAGTGGGCGTGAGGCCCATCTTGAAGACCTTTGGGCGTCGAGGGGTGTGAGACCCTATGCCTTCGCTTTCGAGTATCGAGGGACGTGAGGCCCTAGTTATCCCCTTCCCCATCGAGTCCCCTCTATAGTCTTAGAGATTTTTCTTCATGGCCCCAGGCTCCTCATGTGGAGGTGAGAGGTCTCTCTATGAATGTATGTCCCAAGTCCATAGAGTGTCTAATTTTCTTACCCTCCATCTCCATTGTTCATTCGCCATCCCCTAGAAAAATAAAATTAAAAAAAATAGTGGTACCCTAATCATTGGTGACTTCTCAGCTCGTCGATGATCCTACCCCTGATCCCGTCCCCCATCATTCTTCGTTGATAAAATTCAAAAACCCTTCCCTACTTTTGATTTCTGAATCTTTTCAAAGTAGACCCTAGTTTATAGTGATTTTTTAGCCACCAAATCTTGATTTTCTAGTGATTTGTTAGATCTACTTGAGCGGGCATAAACTAGTTGACTAGTTTTCTTAATTGCTTCCTTTGAGTCATTAAAAAAACTAAAAATTATTAAAAATTAATCTCTATTTTTCTCTGTTAATTAGATTAATAATCAGTAGATTAGGTTTTCATAATTGTCCCACATCATCTTAGTATCAGAGCGAAGGTTAAACTAGGATTTAACTTCTAGTTCTAAAATTTTTGCATACCTAGAACTAGGCTGAAATTAAAACTGCATAAAACCTATTTTAAAAAATTCAGAAAAATTAAAAAAAATATATGTTAATACTCTATTAATCTTAAAAAGAATCAAGTAAAAAATAATTATTTTCTATTTTTGGTGGAAGGAAATCTCACCTCCTGAGCGGGTATATGCAAGTATACTATCACGATCCATGGAAGTAATGAGCTACAACCGGACATGATATCCTGAGATCGAATTAGATCTGAAATTTAATTTTGAGATAATAAAAATTTAATTTCTATTTTTCTACTATTTAATTATTTTATTGCTTCATTACATATTAGGGTTTCATCTTGTGTGTGCATCATTAAGTAACTGAATCTTAAGGACACTTGAGCATCTTAGATCAGGGCTCGATCTCATCACCTATCCTGGGCCCACAACAACCTTCTTTTGCATCCGAGCCTAGCTTAATTAAAACCAATTAGACTTAATTTGCTCTAGTGAGCTAAAGACACCAACAGGTCGGGTTCCAAGTATTGTATGAAAGCGAGTACACCCAACCCATTGATTATCAATTGAATCTGGTGTCTAAGGTTAGAGATCTAGAGGCAAATGCCCTAAGAGGTTTCATGGTTTTTAATTAGGACCCTGCGAGAGTAGGGAGAGCCTCCCATGACCCCACCTCTTACCTGGCCAGTGGATAGGGTAATTACTGAATTGGGTATAATTTAAGCTAACCCATTCTACTTGAGCTCTAGGTCTAGGAAACCCTAGTTCGAGTCTTGTCTATATGATTGCATTGCATGACCACTAGATCAGGCACACCCTATCAGCCTACTCAAACCCAACCCAATTCATCCATGGACCCTAACATGGAGGCTTGGTTCACTGAGCAATTTAGGTGACTTACTACTAGGCTAGACTAGATGGATAAGAGAATAGGAAACATTGAGGAATCCCATGCGACTCGTTCAAACTCTGAAACACCTAGACCCACTCCCCTAGGTCAAAGCTCTGAAATGCCTAGACCCATTCCCCTAATTCCAAGAGCCCAACTCACTCCTCCAGATCCAAGAGGTAGAGGCCAACATAGAGAAATTACTCCTGACCCAATCCCTAGGCACCATACCCCTGATGTGAATGAGCAGGAAGAAAGGATTCTTAAGAGCATTCAATTAGATGCACCCACATTTGAGGGTAGTTTAGATCCTAAGGTCTATACTGATTGGGAGAGTGATATGGACCAGTACTTTAAATAGTACAAAATTTTAAAGGAGAGAAAATTTCAAATTTGCTAAGCTTAAACTAGTCCAACAAGCTAGATTATACTAGAAAAACGTAGAACGACTGAACCGATAAAGAGGTGATTTACCTATAAACACATGGAGAGCAATGAAGGTAAAGCTTAGAGAGAAATACCTACCATTCTCATATGAACAAAAATTGTTAGATCAATGGAAAAAATTGACTCAAGGAAATAATATGTGGCTAACTATATAGCCAAATTTGACGAGTTCGTTATGAGGTATAGTGTAGTCGAATCATAAGCTGTTACCTTATCAAGGTTAGAGCTGGCTTACATGAAGATATCCAGAAGGAGCTATTCTTGAGAGAGGTTAGTGATTTAGATCAGGCTTACCAGATTGCTAGGGATTGCGAACGATTTTAGAGGAGACCTGTTACCTATCAACCTGAGTCAAATAGGTTCAATACCCTTGGAAGTAGACCTAGCCCTAGCCAATTTCCACCTAGCCGACCCATTCCCACCTCCCAACCAGCTCGTAGGGAAGATAAAGGAAAGGCACCTATAGTCCAAAGAGATAGAAACCAGAACACATTATGTTTAGGTATCGTAAAACAGGCCATTTGCTGCTGACTGCCTAGAAGGACCTTACATATAGGTGAGTGTGAAGAAGAGAATCTAGAAAATGTTGAAGAATTTGAGGAAGAAATTTATGAAGCTAAGAAAGATTTAGTAGAAGAGTATGAAGGTGATGAAGAGCCCATAGAGTTACCTGACCTACTAGGTATAGTTTGGTGTACTCTAGCTCAGACCAAGAAAAACAAGGACTGGCGTAGGACAAATATTTCACAGACCTTTATTAAGCTAGGAGATAAAGTGTGCAAGATTATTATAGATAGTGGAAGTTGTGTGAATACCATATTACCAATGCTATTAAGAGTTTAAGCTTACCCACAGTACCACTTCCTAGCCCATATAAGGTATCCTGGATTAATGTGACATCCATTCCTATTAGGTTACAATGCCAGGTCCTAGTCCAAATTTAATCTTACCAGGAGAAAGTATGGTATGATGTGATTCCAATGGGGGTTAGTAATATCATCCTAGGCAAACCATGTGGTGCGGGACGGGCTGACAAACCCTATACCTAAGGGAAATTACTTTGGGACCGTTGATCATTAAGAAATGATAACTAGATTAGGGCTGATCAATTTAAATATTAGATCTAAATAAATAAAAATAATCAGCAATCAATTGGGTCAGGTTATCAAAGTGGATCTCATCCGAAATCACAGAATTTTACGAAATTTGGAAAGGGAGATTGTCTTAAGGTCGTCCAAAAATCCGGACCTGTGGTTCACGGGCAAACAGATTTGAAGTCATCGAACCTGAATCACAAAAAGAAATGATTAATAATCCCAAATCAAAATAATTAAATAAATCCAGTGCTTTGAGATCAATGAAGCTTTGGAATCCGTGAGGCTTTAGGATATGTGCAACTCTGAGAACCGCGTGCCTCTCTTGCTTTCACGTTCATGCCAAAATGCCTTTCTTCTCCATGGATCACACCACGAAGAATAGGGGAGGCCGGAGCTTGCGGCTGGGTTCACTGGTGATGGTGCCAGGCGACGGACGGCAAAGATCGGCTCGAGAGAGGGCACAGCAGTAGGGGGCGAGTTTCGGGCGATTTTCGGCCTGAGGATTCATGGGAGGGGTGCTCGGTTGTAGGCCGTGTGGTGGCCGAGGAGGGCACGACGGGGCAACAGCAGGGTGGGCAGCGGCGTTGATGTTGGGTGGCGACGGTGTTGTGACACGGGCGTGCGGTGGAGATGGAGGAGGGAGAGATCCGTTGGAGGGAAAATGGAGTGGAGCACCGTTGGCGGGAGATCCAGTGGGAGGCATCGCGTGGAGGGCTCGGCTGCAGCGACACTCGGTCGAAAGGGAGGAGACGGACTGGCAGGGCGATAGTGGCTTGCATGGGCAGATCTGACGAGTGGAGGTCTACGACGTCACTGGGCTTTGTCGGGATCTGCTGGGAGGAGCCTGGGTGATGGGTTCCGATCGATGGATCTCGGTGGACCGGATGGTTTGATCGGACAGATCCGGGGAGATGGGTTCCAACGGCGTCGATTGACGGTTCTTGTCACAGGCGAAGACTTGGAGGCTTTGGTTGGTTGTTAAGAGGAGTTTGATTCTCAAATTGGAGAAGGAACAAGTAACAGAGAAGAAGAGGGAGGAGGAAGAAAGTCCAAGGAGAAGAAGAACTCAGAGAGAGAAGGGGAAGAAGAAGAATATGGGAAAAGAGAATCGGGAAGAGAGGAGGAAGAGGAGGGGGGGAAGAAAATCGGGACACACCCTGATTTTTTTTTCTGAAAATATTCTCATCGATAATTTTATTCGATCACAAAAGATCTTAAATAAAGAAAGAAAACAACAATAAACATAAATCCCTAAGCAATCTCAAAATAATCGAAACTATAAGAGATTCCGATAACTCTAAATACAAATAAAAACTAATCTCCGATTCGGAGATATCCCAAACCCTCGTACACCCATAAAAATAATAAAATACTTCAAGATTCGTGCGAGCTGAAATATTTAGGATTCGTGCTGGGCTAGTACTGGGATCTGGACTATACTAGCTAGAATCTGGGCTTGCTGGATCTGCTTAATTCCCCATCATTTCTCCTGTGGTGGGAAGAACTCAACTCCATCTAGTCAGGCTGGAGGTGCTCAAATAGATTGGATCAATATTCTGTAGCTCCTCTTCAGTAATCCAGGAGTCCTCTGATTTTGGTCTGCCTCGCCAGTGAACCAGGTAGCGGTAGCAATTTCGAATCCTCAAAGACTTGGTCTTCTCATCCAAAATTCGTTCAATGACATCATGCTTTCCTCTCATTTGGACTGGTGGGCTCTCAAGAGGAGGGTCACTCTCAAAGGAAGATGCAGGGCCAAATACATCACCAGGTGTCAATGCTGGTTCTTTATATTCAATTAGATCCAAATTATATTAATCAAATTAACTTCTAATTATTTCTCAGCTCTAGTCTCATGGTCATGTTCTTCGTAGGCATCAGCTAATCCTGGGTCAGTAGTGTAGATTTCTTCTTCAATAACATCACCTGGATCTTCTTGTTCTACAAGTGCCCCTATATGCAAGGTTCTAGACGGACATTGGCTAGCCACATGACCTATTCTGTTACACCTAATGCAGTAGATCTTAGAGCTACTTCCATGGGAAGTCTCTCCTATAATCCCTTTTCCTTTGTCATCACTCTTAATGGTGGGGTTGTACACGGGGGTCGGCTACCAGGGGTCTGACTAATGTTAGGCTGTGGACCAGTTGGGGCTTGATTCATGCTAGGCCTTGAACCTAAAATTCCTGGTCTAGAAGGTTCAGGTCTACATATGATAGACATTTCCTGAAATCTTTCATAGTCTTGGGCTAATTGATATGCTTGCTCTAGACTATAAACTTCTCTCAAAAATAGTTCCTTTTGAATGTCCACCCTCAGATCAGCTCTAAATCGGGAAAGTAACAGATGGGTCTTCATTCACTTTACATCGCATAAGATATTCATCAAATTTATCGATGTAATCATTTACAGATCCGATTCCCTGGGTCAACCTTTGCCATTGGTCCAGGAGTCACTGTTGAAAAGATGCAGGAAGATACTTCTCATGAAGCTTATCCTTCATCTCATCCCATGTCTCAATAGGGTCCTATCTCCTATGAATGGCTAACCTCTGGACATTGTGCCAATATAGTTTAGCTTGACCTAACAATCTCATTTGGGCAAACCTAACTTTCATATCCTCAGACATATCATACCAAGTGAAATAGTGGTCCATATAAGCTTCCCAGTCAATATATTCTCTAGGGTCCAGGCGACCTACAACACTCAGGGCGTCAACCTTAACAATCCTCATGATTCGTTCATCTTGATCTATTAGGTTGTGATAAGGTCTAAGTGTTGGATGACTACCTACATCAAAACCTGGATGATCATGTCTATCCCTAGGGTTAGGTCGAAGGATTCAAGTACGACCACCATAAACCAGGTAGTCATTTCGGTCTCTAGGGTCTCTAAGATCTGTAACTCTAGAATCTATAACTCTAGGATTTGTAACTCTTGATGAAGAGTTCCTAATAGGGTAATTGGTGTTCACTAGTTGTTCCTCTTCAAGAGCTCCTACCCTTGCATCTAAAGATCCTAACTTGCTATCAATTGCTTCGAGTTTACCCATGATTTCCTGAAGAATAGTTTCTAAACAGTGATCCATTTTGTTATCTAAAGAGGAAAGTTCTGATTGATACTTGATTCCTGACCTAGTTGTCATGCAACATTAAAAATTGAAATGACCCTAACCTAACCTAAACTTGCTCTGATACCAAGACTGGTGCAGGACGGGTCGACAAACCCTAGACCCAGGGAAATTACTTTGGGACCATTGATCATTAAGAAATGATCACTAGATTAGGGCTGATCAATTTAAATAAATTAGATCTAAATAAATAAAAATAACCAGCAATCATTTGGGTCAGGTTATCAAAGTGGATCTCACCCGAAATCATGAAATTTTATGAAATTTAGAAAAGGGAGATCGTCTTGAGGTCGTCCAAAAAATCGGACCTGTGGTTCGTGGGCAAACAGATTTGAAGTCATCGAACCTGAATCACCAAAAGAAATGATTAATAATCCCAAATCAAAATAATTAAATAAATCCAGTGCTTTGAGATTAATGAAGCTTTGGAATTCGTGAGGCTTTAGGATATGTGCAACTCTGAGAACCGCGTGCCTCTCTTGCTTTCACGTTCGTGCCAAAATGCCTTTCTTCTCCACGGATCACACCACGAAGAACAGGGGAGGCCGGAGCTTGCGGCTGGGTTCACTGGTGACGGTGCCAGGCGGTGGATGACAAAGATCGACTCGAGGGAGGGCACAGCGGCAGGGGGCGAGTTCCGGGCGATTTCCGGCCTGAGGCTTCATGGGAGGGGTGCTCGATTGCAGGGGCGTGTGGTGGCCAAGGAGGGCACCGCAGGGCGACAGCAGGGTGGGCAGCGGCGTTGATGTTGGGTGGCGACGATGTTGTGACACGGGCATGCGGTGGAGATGGAGGGAGAGATCCGCTAGAGGGAAAATGGGGTGGAGTCGTTGGCGGGAGATCCGGTGGGAGGCATCATGGGGGGCTCGGCTGCAGCGACGCTCGGTCGAAAGGGAGGAGACGGACTGCAGGGCGACAGTGGCTTGCATGGCATCGGCAGTGGAGGTGCGCGTCGCAGAGGAGGAGACGACGGGACGACGGGCTGGCGGCGGTCGGGGAGTCTACGGACCGTGACGGTCTCGAGGTTCGATCGGTCGGTGGACCGGTGGATCGGATGATCATGGTTCGATCGGATCCGGGGAGATGGGTTCCAACGGCATCGATTGACGGTTCTTGTCACAGGCGGAGACTTGGAGGCTTTGGTTACTTGTTAAGAGGAGTTTGATTCTCAAATGGGAGAAGGAACAAGTAACAGAGAAGAAGAGGGAGGAGGAAGAAAGTCCAAGGAGAAGAAGAACTCAGAGAGAGAAGGGGAAGAAGAAGAATATAGGAAAAGAGAATCGGGAAGAGAGGAGGAAGAGGAGGGAGGGAAGAAAATCGGGACACACCCTGATTTTTTTTCTCAAAATATTCTCATCGATAATTTTATTCGATCACAAAGGATCTTAAATAAAGAAAGAAAAAACGATAAACATAAATCCCTAAGCAATCTCAAAAAATGGAACTATAAGAGATTCCGATAACTCTAAATACAAATAAAACTAATCTCCGATTCGGAGATATCCTAAACCCTCGTACACCCAAAAAAAGAATATAATACTTCAAGATTCGTGCGGGCTGAAATCTTCAGGATTCGTGCTGGGCTGGCACCGGGATCTTTACTAGACTAGCTGGATCTGCTCAATTCTCCATCATTTCTCCTATGATGGGGAGAACTCGACTCCATCTAGTCAGGCTGGAGGTGCTCAAATAGATTTGGATCAATATTCTGTAGCTCCTCTTCAGTAATCCAGGAGTCCTTGACTTCGGTCTGCCTCACCAGTGAACCAGGTAGCGGTAGCAATTTCGAATCCTCAAAGACTTGATCTTCTCATCAAAAATTCGTTCAATCACATCGTGCTTTCCTCTCATTTGGACTGGTGGGCTCTCAAGAGGAGGGTCACTCTCAAAGAAAGATGCAGGCTCAAATACATCACCAGGTGTCAATGCTGGTCTTATGTTTAATTATATCCAAATTATTAATCAAATAACTCCTAATTATTTTTCAGCTCTAGTCTCATGGTCATGTTCTTCGTAGGCATCAGCTAATCCTGGGTTAGCAGTGTAGATTTCTTCTTCAATAACATCACCTGGATCTTCTTGTTCTACAAGTGCCCCTATATGCAAGGTTCTAGACGGACATTGGCTAGCCACAGGACCTATTCCGTTACACCTAAAGCAGTAGATCTTAGAGCTACTTCCATGGGAAGTCTCTCCTATAATCCCTTTTCCTTTGTCATCTCTCTTAATGGTGGGGTTGTAAACGGGGGTCGGCTACCAGGGGTCTGACTAATGTTAGGTTGTGGACTAGTTGGGGCTTGATTCATGCTAGGCCTTGAACCTAAAATTCCTGGTCTAGAAAGTTCAGGTCTACATGTGATAGACATTTCCTGAAATCTTTCATAGTCTTGGGCTAATTGATATGCTTGCTCTAGACTATAAACTTCTCTCAAAAATAGTTCCTTTTGAATGTCCACCCTCAGATCAGCTCTAAACCGGGATAAAGTAACAGATGGGTCTTCATTCACATTACATCGCAAAAGATATTCATCAAATTTATCGATGTAATCATTAACAGATCCGATTCCTTGGGTCAACCTTTGCCATTGGTCCAGGAGTCGCTGTTGATAAGATGCAGGAAGATACTTCTCACGAAGCTTATCCTTCATCTCATCCCATGTCCCAATGGGGTCCTGTCTCCTATAAATGGCTAACCACTGGACATTGTGCCAATATAGTTTAGCTTGACCTAACAATCTCATTTGGGCAAACCTAACTTTCATATACTCAGACATATCATACCAAGTGAAATAGTGGTCCACATCAGCTTCCCAGTCAATATATTCTTTGGGGTCTAGGCAACCTACAACACTTAGGGTGTCAACCTTAACACTCCTCATGATTTGTTCATCTTGATCTATTGGGTTGTGATAAGGTCTAAGTGTTGGATGACTACCTACATCAAAACCTGGATGATCATGTCGATCCCTAGGGTCAGGTCGAAGGATTCGAGTACGACCACCATCATAACCCAGGTAGTCATTTCGGTCTCTAGGGTCTCTAGGATCTGTAACTCTAGAATCTGTAACTCTAGGATTTGTAACTCTTGATGAAGAGTTCCTAATAGGGTAATTGTATTCAACATCTTCAAGAGCTCCTACCCTTGCATCTAAAGATCCTAACTTGCTATCAATTGCTTTGAGTTTACCCATGATTTCCTGAAGGATAGTTTCTAAACAGGGATCCATTTTGTTATCTAAAGAGGAAAGTTCTGATTGATACTTGATTCCTGACCTAGTTGTCATGCAACATTAAAAATTGAAACGACCTAACCTAACCTAAACTTGCTCTAATACCAAGACTGGTGCGGGACGGGCCGACAAACCCTAGACCTAAGGGAAATTACTTTGGGACCATTGATGTTAAGAAACAATCACTAGATTAGGGCTGATCAATTTAAATAAATTAGATCTAAATAAATAAAAATAATCAGCAATCATTTGGGTCAGGTTATCAAAGTGGATCTCACCCGAAATCATGGAATTTTATGAAATTTGGAAAAGGGAGATCATCTTGAGGTCATCCAAAAATCAGAACCTATGGTTCACGGGCAAATAGATTTGAAGTCATCGGACTTGAATCACCAAAAAGAAATGATTAATAATCCCAAATCAAAATAATTAAATAAATCCAGTGCTTTGAGATCAGTGAAGCTTTGGAATCCATGAGGCTTTAGGATCTGTGCAACTCTGAGAACTGTGCATATCTTGCTTTCACGTTCGTTCAAAAAATGCCTTTCTTCTCCATGGATCACACCATGAAGAATAGGGGAGGCCGGAGCTTGCAGCTGGGTTCACCGGTGATGGTGCTAAGCGATGGACAGTAGAGATTGGCTGGAGGGAGGGCACAGTGGCAGGGGGAGAGTTCTGGGTGGTTTCTAGCCTGAGGCTTCATGGGAGGGGCGCTCGGTTGCAGGTCATGCGGTGGCCAAGGAGGGCACGACGGGGCGACAGCACGGGCGGGGGCGGCGGTGTCGGTGTTGGGTGGTGACGGCACTGCGACACGGGCATGTGGTGGAGATGGAGGAGGGAGAGATCCGTAGGAGGGAAAATGGAGTGGAGCACCGTTGGTGGGAGATCCGGTGGGAGGCATCGTGTGGAGGGCTTGGCTACAGTGACGCTCGGTCGAAAGGGAGGAGACGGACTGGCAGGGCGGTAGTAGATTGCATAGGCAGATCCGGCGAGTGGAGGTCTACGGCGTCACTGGGCTTCGTTGGGATCTACTGGGAGGAGCCTGGGTGATGGGGTTTCGATCAGTGGATCTCGGTGGACCTGGTGGTTCGATCGGACAGATCCTGGGAGATGGGTTCCAGTGGCATCGATTGACGGTTCTTGTCACAGGCAAAGACTTGGAGGCTTTGGTTGCTTGTTAAGAGGAGTTTGATTATCAGATTGGGAGAAGTAACAAGTAACAGAGAAGAATAGGGAGGAGGAAGAAAGTCCAAGGAGAAGAAGAACTCGGAGAGAGAAGGGGACAAGAAGAATATGGGAAAAGAGAATCGGGAAGAGAGGAGCAAGAGAAGGGGGGGAAGAAAATCAGGACACACCCTGATTTCTTTTTCTCAAAATATTCTCATCGATAATTTTATTCGATCACAAAAGATCTTAAATAAAGAAAGAAAACAACGATAAACAAAAATCCCTAAGCAATCTCAAAATAATCAAAACTATAAGAGATTCCGATAACTCTAAATACAAATAAAAACTAATCTCTGATTCGAAGATATCCCAAACCCTCGTACACCCATAAAAATAATAAAATACTTCAAGATTCATGTGGATTGAAATCTTCAAGATTCGTGCTGGGCTGGCACCGGGATCTGGACTGGACTAGCTGGAATCTGGGCTGGCTAGATCTGCCCAATGTCTCCATCACCATGGTTATATGATCATGATGCAACCCTCTTTGGCCGATCTAACTCATGTTCTTTTAAACACCATGAAAAGAGAATTATGATCAACTCGACCCCACCCAAAAATAATACCAAAAGAGGGTCTGGTCATTTGAGAGAGAAAGAACCCAGAATGAACGTAATTACTGCTAAGGAATTAGAGCACAAAATTATTGAACTTTCAACAGTCTAGATGCTGACTGCTAAAGAAGTTCATGATGAACCACAAAAGGAACACCCTAAGGAGATCTTAGAGTTTCTTAAGGAGTTTAAGGATGTGTTCCCAGAAGACCTCCCTGATTGTTACCTCCATTAAGGGACATTCAACATGCTATAGACGTAGTCCCAGGAGCGACCTTGCCGAATCTACCCCATTATAGGATGAACCCTACTGAACATAACGAATTACATAGGCAAGTTGCGGATCTTCTTAGAAAAGGATTCATCAGAGAAAGTTTGAGCCATGTGCCATTCCAGCTCTCTTGACCCCCAAGAAGGATGGCACTTGGAGAATGTGTGTTGATAGTAGAGCCATCAATAAGATTATAGTGAAGTATAGGTTTCCCATACCCGGACTTGATAACATTCTAGACATGATGGCGGTGCGTGCTACCATATTTTCAAATATAAACCTTAAGAGTGGCTATCATCATGTTAGAATTAGGCTCGGGGATGAATGGAAGACTACATTTAAACCAAGGATGGTTTGCACGAATGGTTGGTGATGCCTTTTGGCTTATCGAATGCACCTAGTACTTTTATGAGGATTATGACTCAAGTTCTGAAATCTTTTATTGAAAAATTTGTAGTAGTATATTTGATGACATCCTCATATATAGTAAAAATAAGAAGGATCACTTAGACCATCTTCAGTAGGTTTGTCAAGTTCTTAGAGGAGATAATCTTTATGCAAATTTAAACAAATGTAGTTTATGACTCGAGGATATTTTCTAGGTTTTGTAGTGACTGCTGAAGGAGTATCGGTAGACCCGAAAAGATAAAATTCATAGTTGAGTGGCCTATACCTAAGAATGTTCATAATGTTTGAAGTTTATGGATTAGCTACTTTCTATAGGAGATTTACTTGAGGGTTTAGTACGGTTGTTGCACCAATAACTGATTGTATGAGGAAAGGAGCTTTTGAATGGTCTAAAGATGCCGATAGGGCCTTCCATGACATTAAGGACAAGATGACCCAACCCCAATTCTGAGGCTATCAGATTTTTCGAAAGTCTTCGAGGTTGCTTGTGATGCCTCAGGGGTAGGAATTGGAAGAGTCTTAAGTCAAGAAAATATGGTTGCATTCTTTACTGAGAAATTAAATGATGCTAAATTGAAATATTCTACTTATGATAAGGAATTGTATGCGGTGGTTCAAGCACTTAGGTACTGGAGACACTACTTGCTATCACAGGAGTTTGTACTCTATTTGATCATGAAGCTCTTAGATTCCTTAACTCATAAAAGAAGTTGAATGCTAGGCATGAAAAATGGGTTGAATATATATAGGCCTATACTTTTGTTTTGAGACATCAATCGGGTACTGATAACAGGTTGCTGATGCGCTTAGTAGAAGATTATGCTCTTGAATTGTGTTAGTACTAGAGTAGTCGGATTTGAGAAATTAAAGGATGAATATGAAAATTGTTCGAACTTTGATGAATCTATAAGGCAGTTAAACAAGGACCGTCTAGCTTATATAGTGAGTACACTATTCAAGATGGTTATCTTTTTAAGGAAAGTAATCTATGTATTGTTAATACTTCACTTAGAGACTTTTTGACTTGGAAAACACATGCTGGAGGTTTAGCCTGATACTTCGGTAGAAATAGATAATTTTAGCTTTAGAGGATCAATTCTATTGGCCGAACCTTAAAAAAATGTTGCTCAAATAGTAGCTAGATATCGAACTTGTATTGTTGCCAAATAGCAAAAGCAGAACACTGGCTTATACACCCCACTTCCTGTTCGGATTGTCCATGGCAATATCTTATCATGGACTTTGTTCTTGGATTACCTAAAACCATTAGGAGAAATGATTCTATATTTATAATGGTTGATAGGTTTTCAAAGATGGCACATTTTTTACCATGTTCCAAACCTATGATGCTCTAAGGTAGCTAAGTTATTTCGAATGAAGTGGTTAGACTACTGATGGTTTACCTAGGGAATATAGTATCCAACAGGGACGTACGGTTCACCAGTTATTTCTGGAAAATACTGGCATTTTTAGGGCAAAACTTAATTTTCTACAGCTTATCACCCTTAAATGATGGCCAAAACTGAGGTTGTATATCATAATCTAGGAAACTTACTGAGAAGTTAGTTGGAGAGCATACTGCCAATGGGGATCTATTATGTCTGGGCTGAATTTACATATAATAGCTTCAGTGAATAGGTCTATCGAAAGAAGTCCTTTTGAAATTGTTCATGGTACAAACCTAGAAAACCTCTAGATCTCATTCCTTTACCTTATCCATGCATGAACGCATCTCAGAGTCTGCTGAGTCATATGCTGAGCATGTTAGAGAGTTGCAAAAAAAATAAGTAAAACAATTAATGAAAGCAACGAATCTTATAAATATATGGCTGATACAAGAAAAAGATTCAAAGAATACAATGAAGGAGACTTTGTCATGGTTAGACTATGACCTGAACGATTCCCTCCTGGAATTATGAAGAAGTTACATGCCCGTAGTAGTGGACCATACAAAGTAATTAGGAAAATCGGATCTATATCTATGTGCTTGAGTTACCACCTGAACTAGGAATTAGTTCTACTTTCAATGTTTCGGACTTTATCGAGTATAAGGAGCCAACGTTGATTCCTAGTGAGCCTTTTGGGCCTGATCCAATCCTTGAGAGTGAGCCAACCCATGTGTGTCCACCTGCTATACCACCAGTCTGGAGAGACAGGATCGAACAGATCTTGGATGATAAGATTATCGCTACTTGGGACAAAAATTATCAGCGATATCTGGTTTATTGGCAAGAATGACCTGAGACTAATGATTCTTGGATCACCAGAGAAGACTTGCAAAGAGTTGACCCAGACTTACTAGAGTGCTATCATAGTGGAGTTGATCCATACTCGACAGGGTCGAGTTTCTCCCATCCGGGAAGAATTGGTGCGGACACCAGGACCAGAAAAGATCGACAGGTCGAACCCACATCCCCGTGGATCACCTATGAATAAAGCTCTGAACCCAAACCCCTTTTATCAATTGTTAATATATTATTTAAATTCTGTTATTTAGGCTTAGTTGGTTTAGTCCTTTTACCAACTATAATTAGGATTTTTTATTTTTAGCCTTTTAGGCCAAACCCCTTTTACCAAGTTGAACCATTTGTTTACATATTTGCCTTTTGATCAAATTGGGTTCAATTGATCAAGCGGGGCTTTAGTTATTTGGTTGGTTTAATTAGTCTTGAGTCTTGTAATTATTAATTGAGTCCTGTAATACAAGGGGGATCCAAGTCCAGACCCATGTGACTCCATGTGCTAGCTCAAGTCACTTGTCATATGCAACCACTTCTTGGCACCACTTTTTTTCAAGAATTTGGATAACATCACATGACTTTTGGACATCACTTAACACTTCATCGGGACAACACTACTTGACACTTCATCGGGACAACACAACACTTGCCATGTCACTCCCTTGGTCAGCTTCTTTTCATGAATTAGCGCCACTTTTGTTTTAAGAAGAGTAAAGCAGAAGGAGTCTCCAAATTGGTGCCCTCCCACTCATTATTTGATGCCAAAATCAAGGAGTCGACCAATGCATCTCCCCTCTTTGTCACCCATATCTAAGAAGCATTTCAATTTGAGACGCCCAAGTTGGAGAAGGTTCAAGAGAACTTCCTACTTTAGAGTTCAAGTTACTCAAGTTCCAAACTCAAGAATCCAAAAAAACTCTTGAGTTTTCTTCTATCCAGACTAGAGAGTCCACCATTCTACAGGAGCCCACATCATCCAGACTCTAGAGTCCAGCAATCAGGGCCAATCCATGAAGCAATCTTGGCCCTTCATCATGACACCTCACCAATCCCCATCTTGGCACCCAACTTGGATGGAGATCCTTTGATGTCGCCCACTTTGGAGAGAGTCCCAGATCAGCCCAAGAGCAGGAGTCCAAGATGCCAAGAGCAAGATTTCCAGGAGTTGTTGCCTAAGGATAACAAACACTAATCTTTGTAACCCTTACACCTCTAGTTGTTGGTGTATAAATACTCTATCAACCCCCCTGTATTATTAATGATTTTTATGAAATACAACGACATTCTGTCCAATTCTTTTCCTTTGTGTGTGCACCATGGGGGTGAGGCCCTTTCCTTTGTTCATCGGAGCATCACAGGGTGTGAGGCCCTACTTATCCAGACACCGGAAAACCCTAGCCGACCTCTCCTTCCCTCTTCTCTTTCACTTTTCCATCCTTTTTCTTCTTTGTTTCTTTCTAACAGATTGATCTTCCTTTGTTGAGTGATTGCAGGTGATCAAGGATTAAAGTCAGGTGTTCTTTCCTTGGAACCAATATTACAGAAGATCGGAGCCCGAAGATCGAGATCTTGAAGCCCTACCACGAGATCCTAAGAGTTCCAACATATCTACTTTAGAGGAAAAAAAAATTCTTCGTTGATAAAATTCAAAACCCTTCCCTACTCTTGATTTCTGAATCTTTTGAAAGTAGACCCTAGTTTACAATGATTTCTTAGCCACCAAATCCTAACTTTCTAGTTGGCATAAGCTAGTTGACTAGTTTCCTTAATTGCTTCCAAAAGTCATTAAAAAAATTAAAAATTATTAAAAATTAATCTCTGTTGTTCTCTATTAATTAGGTAATATTAGTATATTAGGTTTTCATAATTATCCCGCATCAACTTGGGTCATGTTTTCATGAAGGTGCTAGGGGCATTGGATAAACCGAAAGGCATCACTACCCATTCATAAAGACCATCCTTAGTTTTGAATGTAGTGTTTCACTCATCCCCAGGTCTGATCCTAACCAGATGATAGCCGCTCTTAAGCTCAATCTTTGAGAAAATGGTTGCACCGGCCATCATGTCTAACATATCATCTAATCGGGGGATGGAAAACCTATACTTCATCATAATCTTATTTATAGAACGACTGTCGACGCACATTCTCCACGTGCCATCTTTTTAGGGATGAGCAGGCAGGTATGGCACATGGGCTAAGGCTCTTCCTAATAAATCCTTTTCTAAGGAGTTCTCCTACCTGTTTCTGTAGTTTTAAATGTTCGGAAGGGTTCATCCTATAGTGTGGTAGGTTCGGTAGGGTGGCTCCTAGGACTAAGTCTATGGCATGCTGGATGTCCCTTAATGGTGGTAACTAGTCAGGCAAGTCTTCAGGGAACACATCTTCAAACTTACTTAAAATTTCCTTAACCTCCTGAGGGTGCTCTTTCTGGGTCTGATCAGGTACTTCCTTAGTAGCTAACATCCAAATGGTTGAACACTCAATAATCTCTCATTCTAGCTCCTTAGCAGTAATCAAATTGACTCCTGATTTCTTCTCTTTCAATGAGCTAGATTCCCTCTAACATTGTCCTTAGGTGGGGTGGGGTTAATCATAATTTTCTTTCCATGAAAATTAAATGAACATGAATTTGATCAGCCGTACAGGAAAGCATCGTGGTCATAAAGCCAAGGTCTGCCTAAGACAATGCTACTAACTCCCATGGGAATGACAACACACCATACCTTTTCCTGGTAAGATTAAAGCTGGATCAAGACTTGGCATCTAAGTTTGATGGGGATGGAGGTCGAGTCTATCCAAGAAACCTTATAGGGGCTAGGATGGGGAATTGGGGTCAAGCCTAAAGTTTGATATCATTGGTCGAGATGGCATTCACACAGCTCTCACTATCTATGATGATTTTGCATACCTTATCCCCTAATTTCATAAAGGTCTGTAGGATGTTGGTCCTACGCCAATCCTCTTATATCTTAGTTTGGGCTAGGATGCACCTAACTATCCCTAACAGGTCAGATTGCTCGACAACCTCCTCATCTCCTTCATATTCGCCTACCAGGTTCACTTCAGCTTCATAAACTTCTTCCTCAAAATCATTGGTGGGTTCAGGATCCTCCTCCTCAAGTTCTCCTATATGCAGGGATCGGGTTGGCATTGGCTAGCATAGTGTCCCACCTAATGACAATTGAAACAAGTATTAGGGTTGGGACTTGGGTTCCTTTGGATTTTAGGTGCCTTACCCTTATCATCCCTAGAGGTCACTGGGTTGCTAGGACTAGGTCAGCTCAGGTTAGGGTTGGGTCAGCTCGGGTTAGGGTTGGGTTGGCCGGGGTATGCTTGGCTAGGACTTGGTCTTAGAATAGGGGCACTATTCCTAGTGGGCTCAAGTCGATGATACATGGGTCCCCTCTGGAATCTCTCATAGTCTCTAGCTATCTGGTAGGCTTGCTCAAGATCACGAACCTCCCTCAAGAATAGCTCTCTCTAGATGTCATCATGAAGTCCAACCCTAAATCTAGATAAGGTCACTGACTCAGACTTGTCTATGCTACACCTCATGGCAAACTCATCAAACTTGGCTATGTACTCTGATACAGTCCTATTTCCTTGGCTTAACCTTTGCCATTGGTATAGGAGTCTCTAATGGTAGGATTCAGGAAGGTACTTATCCCTAAGTTTCAACTTCATGGCTCTCCAGGTGACTATGGGAAGTTATCCTCGTTGTCTAATTAGGTGCTCAACATTCCTTCAATATAGCCTAGCCTGGAAGACTAACTAAGTCTAGCAAATTTGCACTTCCTCTCCTCACTTATCTCATACCATTTGAAATATTGGTCCATGTCTGCTTCCTAATCTAGATAGACCTTAGGATCTAGACTGCCATCAAATGTGGGTGCTTCTAGTTTGATGTTCCTAATGGCTCTCTCATCCTGGTCAAAGAAATCATGATTGGGTCTTCTATGGTTAGGCTCCAAGAATGGGTCAGGGTGTTGGGCTCTCCTAAGGTTGGGCTCCAAGAATGGGTCAGGGTATTGGGCTCTCCTAGGGTTGGGCTCCAAGAATGGGTCGGGTGTGGGCTCTCCTAGGGTTGGGCTCCAAGAATGGGTCGGCATATTGGGCTCTCCTAGGGTTAGGCTCCAAGAATGGGTCGGGGCGTTAGTCTCTCCTGGTTGGGCTCCAAGAATGAGTCGGGGTGTTGGGCTCTCCTAGGGTTGGGCTCCAAGAATGGGTTAGGGTGCTGGGCTCTCCTAGGGTTGGGCTCCAAGAATGGGTCAGGCTGTTGGGCTCTTGATTGGGGGATGGGCTTGGGATGGATCATTGGCGAGCCTAGAAGTCACCAAAATTAGGGTACCACTAGTTTTCTTTTATTTTTTTATTTTCTATGGAGGTGGTGAAGGAATAATGGAGATGGAAGATAGGGATCAGGGCATTCATGAACTTTAGGACTCACACTCACGGAGAGATCTCACACCTCTAGGGTATCCCATCTCACTAATGGAGCCGTACAGAGAGATCTCACACCTCTAGGGCATCCTACCCACCTCACTAATGGAGCCGTACGAGAGATCTCACACCTCTAGGGCATCCTACCCACCTCACTAACAGAGCCATTAGGGTGAATCTCAAAGGATATGAGGGTGGGTAAAGAAGATGAAATTAGGGAAGGGACTAACTAGACATGACCTCGCATCATGTTCGGGGTTTGCACCTCACATGCTCTCCTTACGAAGTGAAAGTTGGGCCTCTCACCCTCTCTATGCGGAGTGAAAAAGAAGAATCACTCTTCTCTAAAAACTCATTTTCATTCACCAATTATTTACAGAGGAATGAGGGTGGTATTTATAGCCTTTCCAACCCTCATTTGAATTTGAATACAAGATAAAAAGATAATGATGGTTCAAATTCAAATACAAGATAAGGTCTATCCATACTAGATAACTCAATCCTAACCAAACTAATCCTAAATCAAATTTTAAAATAATTGATAAAGATAAATCCTAAACTAATTTATTCTGGTACTGGATATGCATCAAAATTCATGCAACTCCAGGATTTGTGCTACTCCAAGATTCATGTGGATCGATGTCTCCGTCATTAAATTGATGGGGGACGGGCTAGGGATGGATCGTTAGCGAGCCTAGAAGTCATCAAAATTAGGGTACCACTAGTTTTTCCTTTTATTTTCTAATTTTCAATGGAGGTGGCAAAGGAATAATGGAGATGGAAGACAGGGGTCGGGGCTTTCATGAACTTTGAGACTCACACTCATGGAGAGATCTTATACCTTAGGGAATCCTACCTCACTAATGGAGCCATACAGAGAGATCTCATACCTCTAGGACATCCTACCCATCTCACTAATAGAGCCATACGGAGAGATCTCACACCTCTAGGGCATCCAACCCACCTCACTAATGGAGCTATTAAGGTGAATCTCAAAGGACATGAGGACGGTAAAGAAGTGGAATTAGGGAAGGGGATAACTAGACATGACCTCACATCAAGTCGGGGGTTGCACCATTAGGGTGAATCTCAAAGGATATGAGAATGGTAAAGAAGATAGAATTAGGAAAGGGGATAACTAGACATGACCTCACATCATGTCCAGGGGTTGCACCTCATGTGCTCTCCTTACGGAGCGAAAGTTGGGCCTCTCACCCTCTCCATGTGGAGCAAAAAAGAAGAATCACTCTTCTCTAAAAACTCATTTTTATTCACTAATTATTACAAAGGAATGAGGGTGGTATTTATAGACCTTTCTAACCCTCATTTGAATTTGAATACAAGATAGAAAGATGAGGATGGTTCAATTCAAATACAAGATAAGGTCTATCCATACTAGATAACTCAATCCTAACCAAACTAATCCTAAATCAATTTTTAAATAATTGATAAAGATAAATCCTGAACTAGTTTATTCTGGTACTGGATATGCATCGAATTCGTGCTACTCCAGGATTCGTGCTACTCTGAGATTCGTGTGAGTTGATGTCCCCATCAACTCTTCTAGGGTTGGGCTCCAAGAATGGGTCAGGGCATGGGGCTCTCCTAGGGTTGGGAGGTGTGGGAAAGGGTGACTTCGGCTTGGGTTCAGTATTGGACTCTTGCGTTTTCTTTAGGTTTCCTAAATGATCTTCTATTTAGGTAAGCCTATTGTTCGTTAGGTCATACTTATGATTCATTTGGTCATACTTATGGTTTTGGGGCTAGTTGCTCAGTAATGGCCCTCAGTTGGGTGGCCAGATTGCAGTCCATGGTTAAATTGGTTTGGGGTTGAGACTAATGATAGTAGGCTCCTAATCTGGTGGTCATGCAACTAAGCACACAAGAGTTGTACGTTCTAGGGCTTGCTAGACCTAGAGCCCAAGTAGAGTGAACAACTCAACTTACACTTAACTCAACAATTAATCTTTCCACTAGCCAGGTAAGAGGTGGGGTGGTTGGAGGCTCCCCCTGCTTGTCACAGGGTCCTAATTAAAAACCACCAGTCCACTTAGGGTGTTTGCCTCTAGATCTCTAGCCTTAGACACCAGCTTCCAATAATAATTGGAGGGTTGAGTGCACTAGTGTTCTTACAAGACTCGAATCCACCTGTTGGTGTCCCTAAATTAATTAAGTTTCTACTTGATTTTATTAGGCTTGGGTTGAATGCAGGATGGATGGTTATTTTGGCCCAAGAAAGGTGATAAAATCCTTCCTTGATCTGACAGAGTAAAAGTGCCCTTAGATTAGTTTTATGCAAGATGATGCACACACTTATGAAACCCTAATGCAGTCTAAAATTAGAAAAAATCAGAAAATAAAAAAAAATGTGTTTTATGAGATGGTGAATTTAATTTCAGTTAATTAGTGTACAAACAAAAGTGGCTTGGGTTTGGGGGGTTTGATTGTCAATTAAATTTTCAGCCCTAAACTAACATGTAGAAATTTTAGCAAGTACATTTTTTAGTGAGGGTTTTTCTTTGCAGATTTTTTGATTTTTATGATCTATAAAATCAGGCAAAAATAGCAGTAAATAAGAAGACAACTCAGGGATCATATTGGTGTATCAGGAAAAAATAGTAACAAATTAATGAGAAACTAGACCTATATTTGGACTACTAGTACAGAAATCAGCATGCATAATTTTTTTTGTGGTGTTTTATGTTTATAGAAGATGCAAAATTTCCCTAATCCTAAGCTCTGATACCAAACTGATGCAGGATGATGATGATGAGGATGAACATAAAGAAAAAAATAGAAAATTAATGAGTACAATTAATTTCAAGTTTTAATTTGGATTATGTTCCTGAAAAAGAGAAGAAGAACGATTAGGGGATGATGTAAGGACCAAACTACTACTACCCGCAGATAAGAACAATCAAAGAAATAAAGGAACAGGACCACAAGGGTTAAGAAACCCCCTATTAGGATAGTTTACCTTCAATAAAATAGAACTTAGAGAAGGGTTTGGGCTAAATACCTAGCAACGATGTTGTCTTCAACGTAAAAGCGGTCACTCTGCACTCCAGATCGGTGCCTGGATGAACAAGTCTCTTTTCCACAGATCCACTGGCTTTTTATCCACTGGTCTCAAGGGCAAGGAAAACCTCTTCCTTCGATAGTTTCATCAGAGGGATCCTACAAATGTTAGGGGCTAGAGATAAAAAAGATGGAAAAAAATATGAAACTAGAGATCGGGTTGGAGGAAGGTTGGTGGCTTGAAGTGTTGGAGGGGCTGGCGGCTTGAAGTGTTGGAGGATGCCTAGACTATGAGGGTGGCCTGGGCTGATGGAAGATGCCTGGGCTAAAGGGTGGATGCCTGGATGCACTTGGGGTGGTGGCCAGGAGGGGAGAGAATCCCTGGCGGGTTAGGGTTTGTGGAGGGATTGGATGTCGGCGGCCTAGAAGAAGGTGGTTGGGGTGGCTTGGAAGGAGGATTAATGGGGTGTCCTAGGGTTTTTAGAGTGTGGATGGGGCAGCTAGGGTTTGTTGGAGGGGGTGAGGTGTTGGGCAGCTAGGGTTTGCAAGCAAGAAAAAGAAAACGGGCCTCACACCCACTCCTTTCGAAGGCAACAATGAAACAAAGAAAAGATCTCAAATTTTATATTCATCAAAAGTTGTGCATACAAGAGGGGAGGGGTGGGAATTTATAGATTCACCCTAGTCCCTAGACTCCTTTACAGACTAGGACTATAAACTTGAGGGCCAAGAAAGCTCCTCTTGGGCTTGGGCAGCAACTCCATGGGCTAGGGCACCTCTTCTTCAAAAATTTGGGCTGCAATGGTCAGCCTCCTTATGGGCTTGGCGCATGAACTCCTAGTGGGCTAGGAAAGGCCTAGGATGCCAACTATATGCTGGACTGGGGAAGGCCTGGGTGCCAACTACTTGTGGATCTGGGGCACCAACTCTTGGACTGGGAAGGGGCACCCTTATGGGCTTGGCATGAGATGGCCCAAGCACCTGGCTAGGGCTGGAGTAGGGGCCTAGATGCATGAAGCTCAACTCTGGCTGGGGGCCTTGTGAATCTCCTGGTCTAGTGACCTCTCTCTTAAATGAAAATTACATGGACTCGATTGGAAACAAAAGGACTTAACTTAACTTACTAAACAAGACTTAATGGACTTAGTGAATCCAATTGACTCACTTGTCCCACTTCATTCAAACTTTATACATGACTCAATTGACATAGTACTCAAAAACTTAATCAGTGATCCATAATAGGCCCAGTAATCTCTGTCTAATCCTGGTGCCTACACCATTATTTCCAAAAATATTTACAATATAAGCAAGACAACTCCAAATCTTAAGATATTTAAGACTTGGCCATTTTTCTTTTCATAATTCATATGGAGTGCTAGTTACTGATTTTGATGGAATCCTATTTAGGATATGGGCAGCGGTCTATAGGGCATAACCCTAGAAGGATACAAGAAGATCGGTGAAGCTCATCATGGATCACACCATGTTTGAAAAGTGTGATTCCTCCTTTCCACTACACCATTTAATTGGGGTATATAAGGAGGTGTCCATTCAGAGAGAATACCTTTGTCTTTAAGATGATTAAGAAATTCACTGGATAAGTATTCCCGTCCTCGATCGATGCAAAGGATTTTAATACTTTTTCTATTTTATTTATCAATCATACTTTGATACTCTTTAAATTTATTAAAGGCTTCAATTTGTGTTTTATTAAATATACATGTTTAAACCTTGATAAGTCATTAGTAAAGGTAATAAAATAGGAGTATCCTCCCTTGGCTTGAGTTGATATAGGTCCACATACATCTATATGCATCAAACCTAATAACTCAGTTGCCATTTCTCTATGTCTAGGGCATGGAGACTTGGTCATTTTTTCTTAACACAGGATTATAAGTCACTAATAATTTATAATTATAAGCATCAAAGAAATTATCTTTGTATAACTTGTTTATCTTAGACTCACTAATATGACCGAGTTCACAATACCAAATAAAAGTGATATTAGCATCTTCTCTTTTTCTTTTCTTGTTTTCAATAAGTAATACTTCATCATTGAGTGAAAACATTAAAAGTCCATTACTAAATAAACAATTTCCAAATAATTTATAAGAATGATAAATTGAGCATCCATTGCTTTTTAGATTAATTTCAAAAACTTGTTGTAATAACAAGGATACATAAATGATATTTTTAATGACATTTGGAATATAGTAACAGTCCTTCAATTCTCATATTTTGTCCAAAAGTAATAATAATAGATAGGTGCCTACAGTTGTTAATTGAATTGCTTCACCACTCACACCATAAAGCTCAAAGTCACCCTTCTTCAAAACCTATCTATAATAATTTGGAATATAGTAACAGTCCTTCAATTCTCATATTTTGTCCAAAAGTAATAATAATAGATAGGTGCCTATAGTTGTTAATTGAATGGCTTCACTACTCACACCATAAAGCTCAAAGTCACCCTTCTTCAAGTTCCTAATTCTCTATAGTCCTTGAAATGACTTTCATATATGAGACCTATATGCAGTATCCAATATCCATGAATTAGAAGCTGAAGTACTCAATGATAAATTAGTTTATATCATCTATAAATCTTTTGATACCCACTAGTATCAAGCTTCAAACTTGCAAGATAACTCTTGTAATTCTTTTTCCAGTGTCCCTACTTCACACAATGAAAACATGTTCCATGAACGGAAGGCATTTTTGTCTTCTTCCTCTTCTGGATGTTTTTCTTAGGATCCACTTTCTCTTTGAGCCCTTCTTCATTGCCATGTTCTTCTTCCCATCAATTAGAAGAAAATGAGCCTCATCCCTTTAAAATGGTTCTCGGCTTTCTTAAGCATGTTAAGCAGCTCAGGCAATGAAATGTTCAATTTGTTCATATGATAGTTAATGACAAACCTAAAGAAGGAATCCAGGGTAAATACAGGACCAAGTTCTGACTAAGCTCTCCTTCCATAACAGATCCTAATTAACCTAATTGAGTGATTAAGTCAATTATTTAATACATGGGCTTGTATGGATGAACTCTCACTCATTCCTGCTCAGAACAACTGCTTCGATATTTCATATCGAACAGTCATACTTCTATATAACTCTTTAAGATTACATAATATGGACTAAAGTTCTATATTTTCATGTTGACTCTGCAATTCATTGCTCATGGAAGCCAATATGATGTATTGATAGTTAAACTATTATTTTGCCACATATAATATGTGGCCTTTTCCTCCTTGGTAGCATCCTCTCTGATCAGTTCGGGATCAAAAGTGTTGAGGATGTAGGAGACCTATTTTCTCCTATATCAGGATAATCCTCAAGTTCTTAACCAATCCATATAATTAGAACTGGTCAATTTATTGGCATCTAAAATATCCACAGTGATAAAGTAGAAGCCATTAAATAAAATCTACATAAAAAAAAGAACATATAAGTAGATAACTCAAGATGATATACACAACAACTAAATGAGGACTTATAAATCTAATTATATCTCCCATTATTTATCACAAAATACCATAGCCATCACCTATGGTAAGTAGAAACTCTACTAGGATTTCTTTAGTGGGGTTAAGATCTCAATTCCTCACAAATGCCTTGTGTTACATAACAAAATTCATGAGTTCAATGGTAGGGAATTCCCTTTTCAATTGCAATCCATGAAATTCTCAATAAAATAAATGCCTCTAAGACACTTATAGCCTTGTATTACATAACAAACTATAATGTCTTAGTTTAGTCAGACCCTTCAATTCCATATAGTTATGTTTAAATAATATTGCCCTTATATTATGCAATAAATCAGCATCATCAAACATGCTATAAAGTAATAGATGCACTAAGACAATTTCACATTAATCCCTAGAAAAGGCTTTGTATTACACAACAAACCTACTATAATTTTTAACATGAATTTGGCTTAGGATAAAGGAAGGCATTAGTAGTGTTCTAATCATTTAGCATTTTTAATTCAAGATTTAAAATTAATCAAATGACCAGGGAAGTGGTAGAAAGGTGGGAGGCCCCCATGCTTGCCTTCAATACCAAAAGATTGGCCATGTAAGTAATGGACCAAATTAAAAACCATGATCTCTTTACCTTCCAGAACTACTTGCTTAAACACTAATTGATCAATTATACCCTTAATAGATCTACAATTTGATTTCTAATGCTACGACTAAATATAATGTTTAAGAGGGCTTTCATGGTCTCATGTACATCTTAATACTACAAACTAGCTATAGGCATATAACATCACAAATATATATGCCAAGTATGTCATCATTCTAAGATAATCTTACAATTTAGCAGTCATCCATTATTATATTAGAATAACCTTATTTTAGAATGATGACTAAACAATCCATACATATTCTATGTTTGATTAGGGTTTATGTGAAATACCTAATCAGTGACATTTACAAAGCATTATATGTTATAACTATCAAGCTAGATATTTAACAAAATATTCATATATGTAACAAAAATTAACCATTATTTGAATTAATCAAAATTGCTCTTATACCACTGTAGGGTTAGGGTTGTGTAGAAGAAGAATGGATTTCAAAATTTTTAGTATTGAAACCCTAGCCAACCAAAATCCTAAACCCAGGACCCCTTGACTATAATAATTAATTAGGATAATATATAAAGGATTTAAAGAATACTTGTAATGCTAAATCCTAATATTTTCATAAGTACGTAAGTGCATACCCTCTAAAGGTCACCCACAAGAAAATCACTCCAAGAATATGACTCCTTCGAAAATCTTGTTGATGAGTTCAAACCTATAGACTTGGTTTGACCTAACCTGGTCAAACCCATTCTTGACTTAGACTTAGAATCTCTTAGACTTGAAATTAGACTTCTAAATCCTCTCTTCCTAACTCTAACTTTTTTACAATCATCTCTCTAAACTCTTATCTTTAATGGGCACACTTGTCTTAATATTAAGACCCTATCTTAACAAGAGAAGGAAGAAAATTGCTTGGATAAAGTTGGAATACTTGAACCTTATCTGTCGATCCCTTTTATAGTAATAGGAGAGGGCCAAATGGCTTAGATATGTCAGTCTCAAAGTCATATAAATCAGCATATCAAAAATTAAGTCTTATATGAGAAAGATTCTTAATTATGAGATACGTCAATTTAGCCTTCCCCATGAGTGCCCCATCATGGAGAGAAATATTTCACATCTTTTCACAATCCAAAAAATCTTGATTTTGCCATGTAGATAGTCCTTTTAATCAACTTTTAGATGGAATAAATCTTAGATTAAAAAACATTATATTCCCAAAATAAATAAAAAATCATGCATCGCTTTGCATGAATATCTGCCACATATGCCAAAAAGAAACATAAGTTCCATGCCCCTTGAGGACTTAGAGGGCTGCTACATGGGTTTGAAATATTTTAAAAAACCCTTCTCAAAAAAATTTCAAGTCACACAAAATAATTAGCCTTATCTTTAGTGCAAAACATGATAGAGTCTAAGTCAACTTAGACTCTATAATTAGCACCATAATTACTGAACAATAGCCAATAAAATCTAGATAAAATCAATCCAAGTTATAGGCTAACACAATTTAATTAATAACTTAATTGGGTTAATTAATTCACTAATATTTTGATCAAATTAAATTAATTAATGTGCTAGGGTATGCCTCATGTGCTACCATGTTTCCTAGCTATCCTAATTGGTTCCTTTGGTCCAACTAACTAACTAATATTGTTCTTGGTTAATTTTCTTATATGCATGACCCTATAGGTTCCACATCTACTCATTCTATTCTATAATCTTGTCTTTTAATGATTTCATAAATAAGATGGAAGCACCTTAGGATATGCTTAAACTTTTGATGAGACCTTGGTTCCTTTGCTTGTGCAATAGCTCTAGTATTGTCACAATAAAGTGGCACTGGTTATTGTATCACAAAAACTGATGTGGAATGAACCTAAGACCGATATGAATGCAAGAAAACAGAATCTAATTTTTTATAATTTTTTTTAGAATTATAATTTGTAGGCTAAATTCCAAAATCAAGTAAAGATTAGCAAGCAACTAACAATGTAAAGAATCAATATACCCGCATATGAACTCATGCAAAATAATAAAAGCAGGACCTCAGGAATTGAGAAACCTCCGGTTAGGATAGCATACCTTCAATAAATCAGAAATTAGGAGGGGAGAAGGATTGTACTAAACAATGATTGAAGATCTGATCGAAGATGGGGTCACACGACACTCGGGATTATCGCTTGGAAGACAAGCCTATAGTTCCTCGATCTGGATGCTATCTGGGATTAGTCCTAGAGGCAAAGAGGGCCTCCTCCTGGAGGTGAACACTTCGGGGATCCTACAAGCATTAGACGTCAGTAGAAGAATGAATAAGAAAGCAAAGAAAAGGATCTAGGGTTTGAAAGGATGGAATTAGGGATGATTGAAGCTGGCGGCCTAGAAAAGGAAGAAAGCTCCTTGTTGTGGGGGCTAGGCTTCTTCTCCTTGGGCATCTTAGGGTTTGGAAGAAGGTACTTGGGGCGGCTAGGGCTTTGAAGGATTAGGGCTCACAAATAACTCTCACACACCTCAAACAAGAACACAAGCTAGCAAATTTCAATAGAGTTTCATTCATAATAATAGATTGATTACAAGAGGGGGAGGGGTGGGGTATTTATAGATGTTCCCTATGTCCTCTCCTTGTTATGATAGAATTATAAAGTTGAGTGGGAGAGGAATACAAATTTGCTTAAAACTAGGAGTATACAATTTGAATAGAAGTAAAACATAATCTCCTTGTTTGAAGTAGATTCCTCTCCTCATTTGACTTGGTCAAGGAGCTTCATTTGGGCTTGGACGCCATTTTCTCTTAGGCTTGGACCTTGGGCAGCAAGGATGGTCTTCATTGGGCGTGGACAGCCTTCAAAGCTTGGCTTGAAGCATGGGCTTGGGTATGGCTTTGGGTGGCCTCCAAGGTATGGTGCTTGGGCTTTGATACATGTCCCCTGGTGGGCTGGAAACCCTGGGTGCCAACTTAGAAGTGGACTTGTGAAAGCCTAGGGTGCCATGGGCTTTGGACTTGAAGAACTTCTAGGCTGGGGTGCCTGGAAGAAGAATATGCCTGGAATCTTCATGTGGAGGACTTCATGGGCTTCTACTTTGGTGATCCTCCTCTTGTATGAAACTGGTACTTGACATGGACTTGTAATATAAACTTGTACTGGACTAATACGACTTACAAGACTCACTTAGACTAGACAGAGGTTAAGATAACTCAACTTATTACAGGACTTATTCAACTCAACTGAGCTAACTTCATTACAAAACTCTCAACTGGACTATCTTATTACAAAACTTGATGACAAAACTTGACATATTATTAAGGATTTAAAAAATCCTAATCAATAAACCATATAGGGCCCAGTAATCTATGTCAGATCCTGGTGCCCTCACCAATCCTCCTAGGGTGGGAGGAACTCGACCCTGTCGAGTAAGGATCAATGCAGCTCTCATATTGCTCAAGAAGGTCTAGGTTGAGGCACTGCATATCCTCTAGGGTGATCCACGAGTTCTCAGATTTCGGTTGACCTTGCCATCGGACCAAATACCATTGATAGCCTTTATTCTGAGTATGATGGCTTGATTATCCAGGATGTGCTCAATCCTTTCCTCACTAATAGGCCAATTTGTAAGTGGACACTCTGTAATGGGTTCACTCTCAAGGGAAGGGATAGGTTCAAAGTGCTCGCTAGGTATTGCTATTGGCTCCCATTACTTCACAAGGTCTGTAATACTGAAGGTGGAACTAATACCTAATTCGGGTGGCAACTCGAGCACATATGCATTGGATCCAACTCTCTTTATTATTTGAATGGTCCAGCTTTGCGAGCATGAAATTTCTTTACGATCCTTGGAGGGAACAGCTTAGGCCTAAGCTGATCATTACATAATCCCCTGTAGAAAACTCTTTAGCTTGTTTCGAGAATTAGCCATGTTTTATAGAGTTCATTAATTATGTTTATCTTTTGACTAATGTCCTGATGCAAATGCTGTGCAGAGGTCAGTGCAGGTGTGAATAGATGGATAAGATCAGTGGACTGATGGACTTAAAATCAGATATTATTTAAATACCTACATCTACTTCTTGGGGTTGTTCTTAGGGACTTGTTCTTGGATTTCCTCTATCAATAACTCTTATGACCCTCACTTTCACCTATAATATTGATCCTGGCTCAGTCACTGTTCCTCAAATGCTATAGTGGGTTCAAGATCATTTTCCTTTAATTCTCATTAGGTTCACTCCTAAATTCCTCTTCTTCAGGTTCCTCTACTGGACTCAACTCATCAATGTCCTCTTTAGATCCTTCAATGGGCTCAGGATTAGCCTTAATTAGATTAACTCCTGGTTTCCTTACTCTAAGGCTACTAGAATCTCTTCTAACTGGATCTCTGGGTTGAGTCAGATGAATTACAAATTTCTTCACATGGTGACTAAAGGTACAGATGTTGGTTCGACCAAACAGGGATGCATCATGATCATAAAGCCATGGTCTACCTAAGATGATGTTACTAGCTCACCATGGGAAGGACATCATACCAATCTCTCCTCATATGATTGCAGTTTAATCAAGATTTGGAACCTAGACTTGATTAGAATGGATGTGAAATTATCCATGAGACCTTATAGGGGCTAGGATGGGGAACTGGGGTCAATCCTAATATTTAACTATATCGGTAGAGATGGCATTGACACAACTCCCACTATCTATTAATCTTGCATACCTTATCCCCATTTTATAAAAGTTTGTAGGAAGCACTAGTCCTACGCCAATCTTCCTATGACTTGGTTTGGGATGGGATGCATCTAACTACCCTACTAAGTCAGACTGATCAAATTCCTCCTCATCTCCTTCATATTCCTCTATCAAGTCTACCTTAGCTTCATAACCTCTTCTTCCTCATCATCATTGGGTTCAGGCTCTTCCTTAAGCTTCCTATATGTAAAGATCTGGTGGGACACT
This sequence comes from Areca catechu, assembly GCA_021397845.1. Taxonomy (NCBI): domain Eukaryota; kingdom Viridiplantae; phylum Streptophyta; class Magnoliopsida; order Arecales; family Arecaceae; genus Areca; species Areca catechu. Next base: position 97,361,055 of record CM038042.1, on the reverse strand, counting down.
GGCTAGCATAATGACCTACCTTGTTGCATCTAAAGCAAGCATTGGGGCTGGGGCTTGGGGCTTTCTGAAATGCTGGTGCCTATCCTTGTCATCCAAAAGGATGTAGAATTACTAGAACTGGTGATGCGGAACTAAAATTGCATGCAAAGTTATTTTTGTAATTTTTTAGTTAAGTGATGAATCTAAATCCTGAAGAATAAACCAAGAACCTAAGTAGGGAAATCTATGCAAGATAAGAAGCTAAGCATGCAAGATAGGACCTAAAAGTAATAGAAAAAGAGGATCGACGAGGCTGAGAAGTCTTGATTGGGCTAGTTCATCTCCAATAAGGTAACTGGTAGGTAGAGGGGGTGTACCTGACAACAGTTTATTGTGCCTGATGTAGATCGTAGATGAAGGGATCGTGCTCACTCCCGGATGCATCCTGGAAAATCAGCCGGAGACCCGCGGATTCTCGACTTCTGCCCGGTGACCTGATTGCTACCTGGGCTAGAGTTGTTAGATTAGTAGGAGTCAAGGGACCTGCAAACAGCCTTTCAGGGGTTAGAAAACAAAGCAAATTTGAAGGATTAATTAAGAAAATAGCAAGGGGAAGAGGGATTGATGTGGGCAGCCAGGGTTGGAGAGGTAGATGGTGGCTGGAGATTAGGCGCAGGACATCAGGAAGAAGAGGAGGGCTCACACAGAATCCCCTTAGCACACAGTTATAAGCACACAGCAATTGAAAGAACTCAATTATATTTCATGAGAAAAAGTGTTTCATACAGAGAATAGAGTCTTTAAATAGACTCATAAACTTGGACCCCAAGTAAGGTTACAATAGTCATACCAAGGAATTGAATCCACCAAATCCTAGCTAGAATACATGGTAGGTCTAGGTTGAAAATCCCTCATTTCTCCTCCTCTCTCTTGCCTTGGTCAGCCAAGGGAGGTGACCCTAGTGGCCACAAAGAGGGTGGTGACCATAGGGTGGATGGCACCCAGAGCCCCCTCCTAGGCCTTGGCTGGCCCATTTTGCTTTAAGCTACGGTCCAGGATTCCAGGGCTTCTGATTTGCTCCCGGGCTTTTGATTTCTCTCTTAGGCCTTTCATGTTCTTCATAGCTTCCAATTTGGTTGGTATTCACTTGGATTGGCTTGGTCTTCACTTGTATGAGTCTTCACTAGACTAGACTAACATGTACAATACTCAGAAAGAAGACTAGCTCATGAACTGACTGGTACATGACTCAAATAATAAAAGATAATGTAGGCTCAAGTAGGCAACCCAAGAGGGGGGGTGAATTGGATTTTATAAAACTTTTGTACTATTTAAAATATCTATGAACTAAAGCAAGTAAGAGCTAATGCAATTCAAGTACTTATATTTCAAATAAATGTAGAAGAAATAAAGAAATAAAAGCACAAGGAGAACAATCACACAACACAAATATTATAGTGGTTCGGTGCCAACCAAGCACCTACATCCACTCTCCAAGATCCCTTGGAAATTCTACTATAATCTCAGATTACAGTCAACTTGTTTTCTGGGCTCACAAGTCAAAAAAATGGTTTTCACGGGCTAACCAAAACCCCTTGGTTTTCCAGGCTAACAAAAACTTGCGTTTTGCGGCTCACCCACAACCCACCTGGTTTTACGGCTAACCAAGAACCTAGTGGTTTTACGGGCTAACCAACAACCTACTGTTGTTTTTCTTCCAGCTCACAAGTCAAAATCCTAGTGGTTTTACCATATAGGCTCACCATCAACCTTTGATGGTTTTCACTAGGCTCACACCAACCTAGATTAAGAAATGAAGAATGAAATACAAAAGCTTTCTACAAAGCAATTTTCGTTGAAGCACGTTGATTATGATGTTGAGCTTGTCTCCATATTGTAGAAGCTTCAATGGATGCTTGATCATGTTTCTCTTGGAAGCTCCCTCTCCTCTTTGAATCTTGGTGGCTCAACACTCAACAAATTGATCTCAATATCCTTCAATATTTCACTTGGCCAAAGGATTATCTTTCAACCAGGATCCTCTTTCTCTTCTTCTCCCTTGCCTCCAAGTGTTCAATAGCCCTCCAACCTTATTTGATGACTGTTTATGATCGTTGGAGGATGAATTATAGCCATTGGAGCCAAGTTGGAGAAGTTCTGCAGCCCAGAAAACTAGCCGTATGTTCAAGTGTCGACACTTTACCTCCAAGTGTCGACACATCAGTTTCAAGTGTCAAAACTTCATTCTCAAGTGTCGACACTTCACTTCCAAGTGTCGACACTTCAGCTCCAGGTGTTGACACTTGACTGAAAGTGCTTTCTGAAGTTTTTTGTTGTCTCAGGCCTTGAATCGACACTTCACTCTTCAAGTGTCGACACTTGATCCTCAGGTGTCGACACTTGCTTTCCAGGTATCGACACTTCATCTGTGCCAGGCTGAATTTTTTTCAAATTTCACTTCTTTAAGTACCTATAACTGATTTATAAACTTAACGCACAATTAGTACTCAAATATACTTAAGTGTTTTGTCATAATCAAAACCAGAGTTAACAGATAACTTAAATAAGCTAAGCCTTTATTACAAATGGACTCAAATGCTACTAAGTAATCCACAAAGGGTTGAGAAGCCTCTGTCTATTCTAGTGCCTTGGTATCTGCACCAATTCTCCTGGGGTGGGAGGAACTCGATCTGTCGAGTAAGGGTACACTAGCTCACATAGCTCTCAGTCAAGGTCTAGGTCGAGGCACTGCAAGTCCTCTCAAAAAATCCACTAATCATTTGACTCTAGCCAGCCTTGCCATCGGACAGGTAGTATTGATAGTCGCCGCCCAAGGTCATGATGACTTGATCGTCCAGGATATGCTCGATCCATTCTTCTCTCTCAGGCCAAATAGTTGGTGGACACTCTGGGCTAGGGTCACTCATAATGGAAGGAGTAGGTCCAAAGGCCTCACTGGGTATCACTGCCAGTTCCCTATACTCAACCAAGTCTGCGATATTGAAGGTAGAATAATGCCCAAATCCGAAGGCAAATCTAACATATAGGCATTTAGTCCAACCCTCTCTATCACTTTAAAAGGTCTAGCTCCACGAGCATGAAGCTTCTTAACAGTCTCAAGTGGAACCGCTCAGGCCTAAGCCTAATCATGATAGAATCCCCTACATCAAATTCCTTGGCCCTTCTTCAAGAATTAGCCAGTTTCTTATATGTTTCATTGCTTAGGTTAATCTTTTGGCTAATGTCCTTATGCAAGTCTCTAATATGCTGTGTGAATGGTTCTGCAGACTCTGAGACTCGTGCATGAACAGGTAAAGGAATCAGATCAATAGGGCGATTAGGCTTATACCTATGGACTATCTTAAAAGGACTCTTGCCCATGGTCCTATTTACTAAGCCATTATAGGCGAACTTTGCTATAGGCAACAATAGATCCCAATTTCCATGTATTCACTACCAGGCATCTACGGAGGTTTCCTAGGCTATGGTTCACCACTTCGGTTGGCCATCTGTCTGGGGGTGGTAGGCTATAGAAAACTTAAGCTTGGTCCCTAACAAGTGCCAAAGGGTTTTCCAGAAATAACTGGTGAACCTAACATCCCTATCTGATACAATGGTCTTGGGTAGGCCATGGAGTCTAACCATATTGTCTAAGAAAAGCTTGGCTACTTTAGATGCATCAAATGTCTGGGAACATGGGATGAAGTGAGCCATCTTAGAGAACCTATCGACCACTGCAAAGATAGAATCATGTCTTTTCTGGGTCTTAGTTAATCATAACATGAAGTCCATACTGAGATCCTGCCAAGGATGATCAGGCACTGGTAAAGGTGTGTAGAGATCAGTGTTTTGCATCTGCTGTTTTGCAGCGGCACAAGTTCTACCTGGCTACAATCGAGTAACATGCCTTTTCATTCCTGGCCAATAAAACTGGTCTTTTATCACTAAAATGGTCTTATTCCTACCAAAGTGACCAGCTAAACCTCTAGCATGGGTCTCCCAAATCAGGAATTCTCTAAGAGAAGTCTAGGGATACAAAGTCTATTATTCTGGAAAAGGTAGCCATCCTGAATGGTATACTTACTATGGGTACTGGATGGTCCTAGCCTAAGGGTCTGGTAAATGTCACCAAAGTCTGGGTAGGCTTGATACTCTTTCTTTAGTCGATCAAACCCTATGACCTGGGTGCTGACTGAACCTAAAAGCAAAGATCTACGGCTAAGGGCGTCTGCTATCTTATTGTCTGTTCCGGCACAGTGTTTCAGGACAAAGGTGTATGCCTGAATGTACTCGATCCATTTACCATGCCATGGGTTGAGTTTCATTTGGGAGTTTAGGAACTCGAGTGCCTCATGGTCAGAAAAAAGACAAACTCCTATGATAGTAAGTAATGTCTCCAATATCTAAGGACCTGGACTACCATATAAAATTCCTTGTCATAGGTAGAGTACTTAAGTTTAGCCTCATTCAGCTTTTCATTAAAGAAGGCCACGGGATGATTTTCTTGACTTAGTAACCCACCTATTCCTACTCCCGAGGCATCGCAAGTGACCTCAAACACCTTAGAGAAATCAGGTGATCTAAGGATGGGTGCATGGGTCTTATCCTTAAGTTCTAGGAAGGCCTTATCAGTTGCTTTGGTCCACTCAAATGTACCCTCCTAATGCAATCGGTTATTAGTGCGACGATAGTACTAAAACCCATAATAAATCTTCTGTAAAAGGTTGCTAGGCCATGGAAACTATGCACGTCATGGACACTAGTGGGTACAAGCCACTTAACAATTGCCCTAACCTTTTCAGAATCTACAGAAACTCCCTCAGGGGTGACAAACAAAACCTAGGAAGATAACCCTATGTGTCATGAACTCACATTTCTTAAAGTTGGCATAGAGGCTATTCTCCCTAAGGTTCTGACATACTAGTATAAGGTAACTAAGGTAGTCCTTTTTAGTCTGCTATAAATTAAGATGTCATCAAAATAGATCATAACAAATTTTCCAATATATTCTCTCATAACTTGGATCATAATCTTCATGAATGTACTTGGCACATTGGAAAGGCCGAAAGGCATCACAACCCACTCAAACAGGCCATCCTTAGTTTTGAAAGCAGTCTTCCACTCATCCCCAGGTCTAATCCTAACCTGATGATAGCCGTTCTTAAGATCTATCTTTGAGAAAACTTTAGCATCAGCCATCATATCTAGCATGTTGTCCAATCGGGGAATGGGAAACTATACTTCACAGTTATTTTGTTGATGGCTCTATTGTTACACACATCCTCCAGGTACTATCTTTCTTAGGGGTTAGTAGAGCAGGGACTGCATATGAACTCAAGCTCTCCCTAATGAAACCCTTCCTAAGTAACTCTCACTTGTTTCTGTAATTCTTGATGCTCACTGGGGTTCATTCTATAATGAAGAAGAAGGTTGGTAAAGTGGCTCCTAGGACTAGATATATGGCATGTGGATGTCTTAAAGTGGTGGTAATTGATCAGGTAAATCATCAGGGAAGACATCCTCAAATTCTTTAATAGCCTCAACAATTTATGGAGGGTGTTCCTTTTGGGTCGCTCATGAATTCTTTGGAGGTCAAGTAACAAATAGGGCTACCCTCAGCAATTTCTTTCTCTAACTCCTTAGCCTTAATCAGATTAACTCCTGGTTTCTTTTCCTTAAGGCTACTAGAACCTCTCTTGACTGGGTCACTAGGTGGAGTTGGGTGGATAACAAACTATTCCCATGGTGGCTAAAAGCACAGACATTGGTTCGACCAAACAGGGTTGCATCATGATCAAAAAGCCAAGGTCGACCTAAAATGGTACTACTTACTTTCATTGGAATGACATCACACCAATCTTTTCTCATAGGTTTGCAATTTAACTAAGATTTGGCACCTAGACTTGATTTGGATGGAGGTGGAATCTACTTAAGAAATCTTGTAAGGGCTAGGATGGGGAACTGTGGTCAACCCTAAAGATTTGACTGTACTAGCAGAGACGGCATTGACACAACTCCCACTGTCTATGATGATCTTGAGCACCTTACCCCTGTCTTAACAAAGGTTTGTAGAATGTTAGTCCTACGCCAATCTTCCTTAACTTGGGTTTGGGTCAAGATGCACCTAACCACTCCTAATAGGTTCTCAGATTCAGGTTCCCTTTTCTCTCCTTCGTATTCATCCAGCAATGGTCATTAGCCTCATAGATTTCTCCCTCAGGTTCAGCTATGGGTTCAGGCTCCTCTTCCTCTAGCTCACCTAAGTGTAGGGAACTAACTAAGCACTGGCTAGCAAAGTGGCCTGGTTTCCGACATTTAAAACAGGTCTTCTGGGGATTGGGACTCCTGTGGACCTTATAGATTTAACTCTATCATCTCTACGGGTCAAAGGAGTACTAGGCTGGGGTCGACTCGGGTCAGGGTGACTCGGATTGGGTTGACTCGGGCTAGGTCGGCTAGGGCTGGGTCAGCTCTAGTGGGACTAGCTAGCTCCTGGGTACTGATTAGGATATCTAGTGGGCTTGGGTCTACGGTAGATGGGCCCTCTCTGAAAATGCTCATAATCCCTAGCAATCTGGTAGGCATGGTCCAGGTCACTAACCTCTCTCATGTAGAGCTCCCTCTTTAATATCATTTCTAAGGCCAGCCCTAAACCTAGACAGAACAACATCCTCAACTTCACTTAAGTCACATCGCATGGAATACTCATCAAATTTTGCGATGTACTCATCTACACTCTTGCTACCCTGACTCGACCTTTGTCACTGATCCAACAAACCATAATATATGAGGTTGGAACGTATTTCCTTCTAAGCTTAGCCTTCATAGCCCTCTAGGTGACTATGGGTTCATGGCCTCTCCTAGTCTAAGTGCTCTCTCAATAGTAGCCCAATACAATCTGGCCTAGTAGACCAACTTAAGCTTGGCAAACTATACTTACATTCCTTCGACATATCGTACCACTCAAAATACTGATCAACTTCTCCCTCCCAATCTATATAGGCCTTTGGGTCAAGACAACTATCAAAATGGGTGCATCAAGTTTAATGTTCTATAGGCTCTGTCTTCCTGGTCCATATAATCTTGATTGGGTCTCCTTGGACAAACCTCTAGGACTGGGTCATGATGATGGGCTCTCCTAGGTTCAGCCTCAAAGTATGGATCAAGGTTTGGGATCCTCCTAGGGTCAGCCTCATAGTAAGGATCATGGCGAGGGGTTCTCCTAGGATGGGGAGGTGACTCAGGGTCTGGCTCATTGCGAGGCCTATGTGCCTCCTCTAGGGTTCCAAGTCGGTTGTCTATATGTTCAAACCTATGGTTCATCTAGGCCATTTGGTCTACAAGGGCTTGAATTTGGGCTTCCAGCTTATCCATGGGTTCAGCCAAAGGTGGAGATGGTGCATGAAATGGGACTCCTGATCTAAGCACATGCAAGACTCAACACTGACTCGACTACAGCTGCCTAGACCTAGAGCCCAATCATAATGGGTTGACTCAACTTACACACAACTCAAATCCTAGTCCTTCAATCTGGCCAGGTAAGAGGTGGGATGGTGGGAGGCTCCCTTCTCTCATAGGGACCCAATTAAGGAACCACCAATCCGCTTAGGTCGTTTGACACTGTACCTCTAGCCTGGACACCAGAATCTAGTAATAGGAAATAAATTGGGTGCACTAGTCATCCCATAATGGTTGAACCCAACCAACTGGTGTCCCTAGCCCACTAGGGTAAATTAAGTCTAGTTAATTTTAGATTAGGCTTGGGACTGAATGCAAGGGATGTGGTTTTGGGCTAAGGAGAGGTTATCAACTCCTCCCCTTATCTGACATATAGAAAGTGCCCTTAAAGTATTTTATGCAATGATGGCAGGCAGATGAAAATGCAAATTAGGGTTTAAATGTTTTTGGTGTTTTATGAATATATGTATTTTTTTTTGTTTTGGTATTTTTTAAAATAGAAAGGTAATTTGCAGATAATGACCTAATATGTAGGAAACATGCCAAATTATAAGATATGCAAAAATTATGCTAAAAACAACCCTAAACTTGCTGAAATTTGTTTTGCTACCAAAAACCGGGCAAAACTATTCTTAGGCAGTATTTCGGTTGGAAGAAAACTAATAGACCAAAATAATTCCTGAGAAAATTTTAAAAATTAATTTCAATTATAAGGAATTCAGTAAAAACAATTTCAGATTTTACTATGCAAGTAGAAATAATTAAAACAGCAGGTAATGTACTGAAAAGGCCGAAATGCAAAAACCCTAATGAACTCTTTGTGTTCTTCTTCAGGGGTCAATTCACAACGGCACCCCAACACGCCATAGGAGATCCCGTATATTAGAAAGAGAGGGTCTTGCAACCCTACTTATCTCCTATGACCGGATGACCATGGTGAAGCACCTGATCCGAATATGCAAAGAGAACTGAGCCCAAAACAGGCTCTGATACCAAATGATGCGGAACTAAAATTGCATGCAAAGTTATTTTTGTATTTTTTAAGTTAAGTGATGAATCTAAATCCCAAAGAACAGACCAAGAACCTAAGTAGGGAAATCTATGCAAGATAAGAAGCTAAAGCATGCAAGATAGAACCTAAAAGCAATAGAAAAAGAGGATCACCGAGGCTGAGAAGTCTCTATTGGGCTAGTTCATCTCCAATAAGGCGACTGGTAGGTAGAAGGGGTATACCTGATAACAGTTGATCTCGATGTAGATCGTAGATGAAGGGATCGCTCTCACTCCCGGATGCTTCTGGAAAATTAAGCCGGAGACCCGTAGATTCTTGGCTTCTGTCCGGTGATTTGATTGCTGCCCGGTTGGAGTCGTAGGATTCGTAGGAGTCGAGGAACCTGCAAACAACCTTTCAGGGGTTAGAAAACAAAGCAAAGATAAATAAAATTTTGAGAAAATAGTAAGCAAAAGAAGGGATTGATGTGGGCAGCCAGGGTTTGGAGAGGTAGATGGCGGTTGGAGAATGGGTGCAGGACACAGGAAGAAGAAGAGGGGCTCACACAGAATCCCCTTAGCACATAACTGTAAGCACACAGCAATTGGAAGAACTCAATTATATTTCATGAGAAAAAGTGTCTTCATACAAGAGAATAGAGTCTCTTAAATCGACTCATAAACTTGGCCCCCAAGTAAGGTTACAATAGTCATTACAGGAATTTGAATCCCACCCAAACCCTAGCTAGAATACATGGTAGGTCTAGGTGAAAATCCCTCAAATTCCTCCTCCTCTCTCTTACCTTGGTCAGCCAAGGGAGGTGACCATAGTGGCCAAACCAAGAGGGTGGTGACCATAGGGTGGATGGCACCCTAGCTCCCTCCTGGGCCTTGGCTAGCCCATTTTGCTTCAGGCTATGGTCCAGGGTTCCAGGGCTTCTGATTTGGCTCCCGGGCTTCTGATTTCTTCTCCTAGGCCTTTCATGGTCTTCATAGCTTCCAGTTAGGTTGGTATTCACTTGGATTGGCTTGGTCTTCACTTGTATAAGTCTTCACTGGACTTCGACTAACATGTACAGGACTCAGAAAGAAGACTAGCTCAACATGAGCTGACTGGTACAGGACTCAAATAATAAAAGACAACTCAAATAGGCTAAGCCTTATTATAAATGGACTCAAATGCTACTAAGTAATCCATAGAGAGTTGAAAAGCCTCTATCTTATTATGGTGCCTCTGGTGTCCGCACCAACTGGGTTGACTCAGACTCGGGTTGGGACGAGATGGGTTAGGGTTGGAACGGGTTGGGTTGAGATTGGGTCAGGTTGGATTAGGGTTGGGACGGGCTGGATTAGGATTGGGTCGGCCAGAGTTGGAGTTAGGTCGGGTTAAGTTAAGGCTGGGTCAGCCTGAGTAACCTGGGTTCTGGTTGGATCTAAAACTAGAAGTGTGTTGCCCTAAAGGTCTCAGGTCGACGGGCTAACGGTGCTTTTTGGAATCTTTCAAAGTGTTCAGCTATCAAATAGGCCTGATCTATGTGTTCAACTCCCTTTAGGTACAGTTCTCTCTTAATATCATCATGGAGGCTAGCTCTAAACCTTGATAAAGTCATTGATTCATGTTCATCTAGGGCACACCTAAGGGCACATTCATCAAACTGGGTTATATACTCTCACAGTCTTGGCTCCTTGTTTTAATCTTTGCCATTGATCTAGGAGACACTGTTGGTAGTATGGGGGAACATATTTTTCTCTAAGTTTAGCTTTTTGGCCTCCCACATGGCGATGGGTGGATGGTTTCTTTGTCTAGTGAGGTGCTCTACGTGTTCCCAATATAAACTAGCATGATCGGTTAGCCTAAGCTTGGCAAATTGACACTTTCTTTCATCATGCAAGGCATACCACTTAAAATATTGCTCCATGCCTCCTTCCCAATCTATGTAGGCCTTGGGATCCAGGGTGCCATCAAAAAGGGATGGATCTACTTGATGCTCCTAAAGATTCTCTCATCATGTTCTGGTCATCATGATTGGGCCTCCTAGGGTTAGGATCCTGGTAGGGTTCCTGGCATGGGGCTATCCTAGGATTGGGTTCCATAAATTGGCCCTGGTTCTGGATTCTCTAGGGTTGGGCTCCATAAATTGGTTTTGATTTTGGGCTCCCCTAGGGTTATGAGAGAAAGAACAGGGTGAATCAAGATCGGGTTCAGTATTGGACTCTTGGGTGATTTCTATGGTACCTAATTAGTTTTCTACTTAGTCAAGCCTTGGTTAATTGTCAATCCTATGGGTTGCTTGGTTATTAGATTGGATCATTTGGTCAAATCTATGATTCAATTGGGTCATCTGGGTGGTCAATTAGGTATTGGATTGGTCAAGCTTGTGGTTCATTTGGGTGGTTAACTAGGCAAGTTGATTTTGAGTTTGGGCATTCGCCTGGTTCATTGGGCTAACTAATTTTGGGATTGGGTGTTCATTCGGTCAAGTCGTTCAATCATGGCTTTAATAAGGGTTTCTAAACTAAGTTCCATGGTTGAGCTGGATTGGGATTTAGACTGTTGATATTTGGTCCCTAGTCTAGTGGTCATGCAATCAAACAAGCAAGGTGGTATGATGCAGTCAGCTACACAAGATGAAATTGGACTACATTTTGCTAGACCTAGAGCCAAAATTGAATGGATCTACTCAACTTCCACTTAACTCAACAACTAGTCCTTCCACTAGCCAGGTAAGAGATTGGGTGGTGGGAGGCTCCCCTGCCTGTGACAGTGTCATAATTAAGTAACCACCAGTCCACTTAGGGCATTTGCCTCTGGACCTCTAGGCTTAAACACAAGTTTTCAATAATAGCTGGGGAATTAGGTGCACTAGTTGGCCCACACAATTCAAACCCGACCTGTTGGTGTCCCTAAGCTCACTAGAGCAATTAGATTGCTAATTGATTTTAGTTAAGGCTTGGATTCTTATGCTAGGTGGTTGTTTTAGGACCAAGATAGGTGATAAAATCCTACCCTGATCTAAGATAGAAAAATGCCCTTAAGATTGATTAAATGAAATGACGACACTCGATAAGCCCTAATGCAACTAATAACAATCAGAAAAATAAAATATTTCTTTTCTTTTATGAGGTGACAAATAAATTTAAGTTGATTAAATTATTAAACAAAATTGGGACTTGGGTGAGGTAGGGTTTGGAAGTTGATTAGATTTGGTTTAATCAAGTATGCAGAATAAAAATTAGGGTTGGCTTAGAAGCGGGATTTGGTATGGTTTTCGATGCACAAAAAAATCAAAAAAAATTTAGGATAGAAGATGAATAGTGCATATGATCCCTACCAAATTTCATGTAGAGCAAGATTCGGATGATGATGTAAAACCTAGGGTTTTCAAACTATGTGCAGAAGTTCAGAATTTCTATTAGGATTTTTAAGATGCAGAATTTTTATATTTTTATTTTGATAAAAATAATTAAAAATTATGAAAATTATAAGGACTAAACAAAGAGAATGTCATACAAATTTCAATGAAAAATAAAATTCCTAATGGACCAAAACCTAGACCCCTATTGTAGGTGACAAAATGCATATAAAAATAGATATAAAGGTTTTTGTGTTTTGATGAAGATGCAAGCTATCCTAAACCTGCTCTGATACCAAACTAATGTGGGATGAACCTAAGACCGATATGAATGCAAAAAAATAGAAGCTAATTTTTTGTAATTTTTTTAGAATTTTAATTTGTAGGCTAAAGTCCCAAAATCAAGTAAAGATTAGCAGGAAAACTAGCAATGCAAAGAATCAACATACCCGCATATGAACTCATGCAAAATAATAAAACTAGGACCTCAGGAATTGAGAAACCACCAGTTATGATAGCATACCTTCAGTAAATTAGAAATCAGGAGGAGAAGGATTGTACCAAATAATGATTGAAGATCTGATCGAAGACGGGGTCACACGGCACTCAGGATTATAGTCGAGAAGACAAGCCTATAGTTCCTCAGATCTGGATGCTATCTGGGATTAGTCCTAGAGGCAAAGAGGGCCTCCTCCTTGGAGGTGAACACTTTGGGGATCTGCAAGTGTTAGAAGTCAGTAGAAGAACGAATAAGAAAGCAAAAGAAAATTTCTAGGGTTTGAAAGGATAGAATTAGGGTTGATTGAAGCTGGCGGCCTAGAGGAGGAAGAAAGTTCCTTGTTATGGGCAGCTAGGGCTTCTTCTCCTTGGGAGTCTTAGGGTTTGGAAGAAGGTACTTGAGGTGGCTAGGGCTTTGAAGGATTAGGGCTCACAAATAACTCTCACACACCTCAACACAAGGACACAGGCTAGCAAAATTTCAACAGAGTTTCATTCATGAATAATAGATTGATTACAAGAGGGGGAAGGATGGGGTATTTATAGATGTTCCCCATGTCCTCTCCTTGTTAGGATAGAATTACAAAGTTGAGTGGGAGAGGGATTACAAATTTGCTTAAAACTAGGAGTATACAATTTGAATAGAATTAGAACATTATCTCCTTGTTTGAAGTGGATTCTCTCATCATTTGACTTGGTCAAGGAGCTTCATTTGGGCTTGGACGCCATCCTCTCTTGGGCTTGGACCTTGGGCAGCAAGGGATGGTCTTCATTGGGCTTGGGCGGCCTTCAAAGCTTGGCTTGGTGCATGGGCTTGGGTATGGCTTTGGGCGGCCTCCAACGCATGGTGCTTGGGCTTTGATGCATGTCCCTGGTGGGCTAAAAACCTTGGGCACCAACTTAGAAGTGGACTTGTGAAAGCCTGGGGTGCCATGGGCTTTGGACTTGAAGAACTTCTGGGCTAGCGAACCAAGAAGAAGAATATGCCTAGAATCTTCATGTGGAGAGACTTCATGGACTTCTACTTTGGTGATCCTCCTCTTGTATGAAACTGGCACTTTACATGGACTTGTAACATAAACTTGTACTGGACTAATACAACTTACAAGACTCACTTGGACTAGACAGAGGTTGAGACAACTCAACTTATTACAAGACTCAATTCAACTCAACTGAGCTAACTTCATTACAAAACTCTCAACTAGACTATCTTTATTATAAAACTTGATGACAAAACTTGACACGTTCTTAAGGGTTTAAAAAAAACCCTAATCAGTAAATCAGATAGGGCCCAGTAATCTGTGTCAGATCCTGGTGCCCCCACCAAGAACTATACCCAACTTTGAGATAAGTTTTTTCATCTAGATTGCTTCCTTAGTAGCTTTACTAGTAGCTATATATTTATCTCAAAAACTGAGTTAGCTACGGTTTGCTGCCTGGTACTTTTTCAAGTCACTGCACCTCCATATAGAGTAAAGACATACCCTGATATAGATTTACTATTATCTGGATCTGATTGAAAACTAGAGTCAATATAGCCTTCTAGATTTAAATCTGATCCTTCATATATTAGAAAAATATCTTTAATCCTTTTAAGGTACTTTAAAATATTTTTCACAGCTTTAAATGATCTTCCCTGAATCAGCCCTACTTGTTATGCCTAAGGCATAAGCAACATCAGGCCCGGTATATAACATAGCATATATGATGATCCTATAGCCAAAGCATAAGAAATTTTACTCATCCTTTATCTCTTTCAGATATCTTAGGAGACATCTCTTATAAAGATGAATGCCTTGACTCATGGGCAAGCATTCCCTTTTACTTTTCTCCATATTGAATCTTTTCAATACTAAGTCAATGTACTTGATTGGGATAAGCCAAGCATCCTCTTAGATTATCTCTACAGATCTTAATACCTGGTATATAGGATACTTGTCCAAAATCCTAATGAAAAACTTTTTAGATAGCCAAGCTTTGATCAATTGCAATATTGGAATTTCATTCCCAATGATAAGTATTCATGAACATATAATATTAAAAAGATAATGGCACTCCCACTTGTCTTCTTATACCATATGGATCATCTATATTTTTTATGAAACCAAATTCATTGCTTATTTTATCAAAGTGAATGTTCCAACTCCTCGAGCTTGCTTAATCCATAATGAATTTTTAAGCTTGCATACTTAGTTCAGTCTCCCACTTGAGACAAACCCTTCTGGCTATGATATATAAACTTTTTTCTCAAGATGCCCATTAAGGAAGGCAGTCTTTATATCTATTTACCAGATTTCATAATCATAGTATGCAGCTTTAGCAAGCAAAATCCTAATGGACTTGAGCATAGCTACTGGTGAAAATATTGATCATAGTCAATTCCATGTTTTTGTCTGAAACTTTTGCCACTAGCCTAGCCTTATAGGTTCTACTTGGCCATCTAATCCAATCTTCCTTTTGAAGATCCATTTGCACCATATTGGTTTACTCCCTCAAGTAGATCAACCAAGGTCTAAACTTAGTTAAAATACATGGAGTCTAATTCATATTCATGGTATCAAGCCATTTATCAGAGTCTTTACTCTTGACAGCTTTCGTATAGGTCATAGGATCAGTATTTTGAATGATGCTGGCTTCATTATCATTTTAATGACAAAACCATATCTAAGAAGTGCATTCCACACTCTCTTTGATCTATAGAGAGGATGTATGTATGTGGTGGTACCTGATTAATAGGTACTTATGGTTAAGAAATTCAGGTTGATTATCTAAGAGTAGGTTGTTGATCTTGAACTTCACTAAGTTCAAGTATCCTCCCACTGCCTCCTTCTTGAATAAATTCCTTCTCTAAGAAAGTGGCATGCCTATTGACAAAATGTTTTATTCAGTAGAATGATAAAAGAGGTATCCAATACCCCTCGGGGATAACCTATGAACCTACATTTATCAGCCCTAGCACTTAGCTTTTGTCCAAACATATTTTTAACATAAGTAGGGCTACCCTAAGTCTTAAGATATTTGAAACTTGGCCTTTTGCCTTTTTATAATTTATATAGAGTGCTAGATACTAATTTTGATGGTACCCTATTTAGTATATAGGCAGTATCTCTAGGACATAAACAAAAAATATAGGAAGATCAGTGAAGCTCATCATGGACCTTATCATATCCAACAAGGTGCGATTCCTCCTTTTTGCTATATCATTTAATTGGGTGTATATGGTGGTGTCCATTTTGAAAGAATGCCTTTATCCTTAAGATGATCAAGGAACTTACTAGATAAGTATTCTCCTTCAAGATCTGACTAAAAGATTTTAATACTTTCCAGTTTGCTTCTCAACCATACTTTGTGTTGCCCAGCAAGCAATCCAAGAGGGAAGGTGAATTGGATTTCAAAAACTTTTGAAAACTTTTACAAGTATGTACTAATTCAAAAACAATTAGGTGCTAGTGATTTGCAAGTGCTTGTACTATTGAAGAGTATACAATGGAAATAAATAAGTAAATGCAAAGTAAATAAGAGCAAGTAATGGAAAAGCAAGCAATGCAAACATAAAAAATATATAGTAGTTCGGTACACCAAAGCACCTACATCCACTCTCCAAGCTTTCCTGGGAAATTCACTATAATTTTTCTTGATTATAGCTGATTAGATTTTCAGGCTCACTAATCAAAATCCAACTTGTTTCACGGAAAACACAAGTCAAAATCCCTTGATTTTACAAGCTAACCAAAAACCTAGCTGGTTTTGTAACTTAGGCTAACCAAAAATCTCCATTGGTTTAATACAAAGCCTCACCAACAAACCTCAACTCTAGTTTCAAATCCCTTGAAACTAGAAAATAATAGAAAGATTCAAGTATAACATATGAAATATAAAAAGCCTTCAACTAAAAACAAAAATCTCTTTGAAGCTCATTGATTGCTATTGAAGATGCTTGTCTTAAAGTATTGAAGCCTTAATGATGCTTGATGGTTGGACTAATACTCTTGAATGCTTGAAGGCTTAACTTGACTTGAAAGTAGTTGTTCTTTAATGAATATTTGAGTGAATGTACTTAACTTCTCATCTCTTGCTTTCTCTTTAGTTTGGTCCACTTTAAATACCTTTCCAAGCTTCAAATGGCAGTTTTTGACCGTTGGAGAGGAGAAAATAGCTGTTGGGGATAAAAATGACCATTTCTATGCTTCAAAAAAACTAGTTGTTACTGTTCATTAGAACTTCAAGTGTCGATACTTCAGGTCATGAGTCGACACTTCATCTTCATGAGTCGATACTAGTTTAAAAAAGTCTTCTGAAGCTCTTAAAATCTCAGGTGAGTCGATACTTTTTGTTGAGTCGACCTTGAGTCGACACTTGACTTCCATGAGTCGATACTTGAGAGAAATCTTGAAATTCAGCATGTTATGTATAATTTTATTTCAGGCCTTGAGTCGACCCTTGAGTCGACCCTTGAGTCGATACTATGAGTTGACACTTGAGCTCCATATGTCAACACTTCAAGCATGCCATCTGAAACTTCTTTTGCATATCAGCTCAAGCCTCCATGAGTCGACACTGAGTCGATACTTGAATTCCATGAGTCGATACTTGGCTGAAACTTTCTAAAACTTAATTAAAACTCTGCTGAATCTTCTCTAAACTTCAAACTTGAGTTCTTCCAAGTCGTTCTTTTATACTTAAGTCCATTTAACATGAAATTTCATCAATAAAGGAGACTTCTTCAACTATTAAACAAGCAGTCAAATTTTTAACATGAAACAGCTTTGGTGAGTACCCTGTCTTTACAAAACACATCTTCAATACGCAGTTAGTACTCAAATATACTTAAGTATTTTATTATTCATCAAAATCAATACAAGAGTCAACAATCTCTCCTCT
The DNA here is from genome assembly GCA_021397845.1 of Areca catechu. Taxonomy (NCBI): domain Eukaryota; kingdom Viridiplantae; phylum Streptophyta; class Magnoliopsida; order Arecales; family Arecaceae; genus Areca; species Areca catechu. Next base: position 97,343,896 of record CM038042.1, on the reverse strand, counting down.
TTTGATGATGACAAAATCTTTAAGTATACATATAGTAAGCTCAAAGGATTCATAATAAGAATCAGAGCGTAATAAAGATTTTCAATATGAGCTTTTGGCTTCAAGTGTTAGAGCTTTTGGCTTCAAGTGTTAGAACTAATGATGATAATTATCAAAGTCTAAATTTATAGAGATTATCAAGAACTGAGACTCATTTATTGTATCAAAGCTATTAGTGCATGTATAAAGAAAATTTAAGTCTATATAGCTTCAATGTCAGAACTGTAATTGTAATGAATCAGAGCTAGAGATTATGAAGAATTAGAGTTATTATTAAAAAGTATCAGAGCTGAGATGTATATATATAAAGATGATGCTCAATGGGTGTACTAGAGCTAGAACAATTTGAAATACATACATTTCAGCATGAAGAGTATCAGAGCAAAAACAATAAAGAAAAGCTTTAAGAGTATAAATACTTAACATGTACAAAGAGGATAGATAGTATCAAAGAAAGAAATTAATAGATCATAAAGAGTATCAAAGTATAAAATCAAAGAGTTTCGGAGCATATAGAAAGTGATAAGTATCAGAGCATAAAAGATAAGAGTGAATAAATATCAGAGCATTGAATTGAAGGAGTATAAATCAAGGATAAAAATAATAAAAACTTCCTCTCAATATATGATCTGAGAAAATAAAAATAAAAAAAAATTGAGAAAATTTTCAAAGATTACTGCTTTAAAAAATTATTACTTTAGTATATTTTCTTTCTTACTCTCCCCTTACTCATTGCTCCCTTCTTTTCATTAATTCTCCTTAATTTTTCAATACTATTCCAATTATTATTTCTCCCCCTTTAGTACTTGTTCTTTCTTACTCTCCCCTTTTTGTCATCATTAAAAAGGATGAGAAAGAGAATAAAGCAGATATGAAGCATTTCATTCTAGTAAGAGTGCACATATGAAATTTGAAAAAGTCAATATATATATAAGCTTCAAAGTTTGATACATTAGATTCAAAATGAGACATATAACAAATTTGATACATGAACACAGATACATAAAAAAAACAAAATAAGAAGCACTGAAATACAGTTAGACAGATAGACAGACCAATCCTAAGGGATACTTTCCTCATCAGAGGAAGACATGATCTCAAGAATAATCGGCCCGATAATCCTAGAAGGTCATGGTCGTGGCCACATTAGCCGGAGATCAAAAAGTCTAGTCCAGATAGGTCTGGGGCATCACCACAACCTCATCTTCTGCATCTGGTATATGCTCATCTCTAGTTGGTGCTGAAGAGGAGGAGGAGGCAACATCAGGTGCAGGAGCATCAACTATGATGGAAATTATAGGTGTGCCAGTGATCGACGGGGGTGTGTCATCAAAAATAGGACCTGAACTAAGAACATGGAAACCAGGTGCATAAAAACCTAGTTCCTGGATCAAGGAAGATATGGAAGGAACAGGTGGAGTCCTATGTGAATACTAAGAATAGGTGTGGGAAAATCAGTGTTAAGGGGGTCTATATGAAGTATGGGTGTGGTAATAATAGTATCAGGTGGGTCAGGATGGTGGATGAGCTAGATAGAACTAGAGTCTGGATAGATAACCTAGAAGGATCTGGAATAGGAGTCCTCGAAACATCCTCAGCAACATCCGGCTTTGGCTCCATCGTCTATAACATCAAACTCTATGGAAGAGTCGCGCTGACCATCTCTATGTCTGGTGTTGGGGATGCAGGTGGTGTTGGAGGTGCTAGAGGAGAATCTAAAGATGAAGGAGGTGAAGGTGCTGGACTCTCACAAAACTCAACCTCTCCAGTGCAACTAGAATAGTAGTAATACTCTATCTGAAATCTAGTGATATGCCCTCATCTCCAAATGAATATGGTCAACCACTGTCTGTAATCATAGTGTTTATCTCCAACCAGGCGATCCTATCCTCAATGGAGTCTCTGGGAGGTGGCATCTCTATCTGTGCTAGAATGGAAGGCTCGAGTTGAGAATCTAGAATCTCTCTCTATGGCTCAGACGGCCCTGCCTCATCAGTATAAATTTGCTCCTTCTCAGTGACATCCTCATCTGCCTCAGTAGCCTGACCGAAGATCCTCCATCTCCAATGTCCTCTATGCAGATGAAATCCCATCCTATGTAAAGAACGCTCATCGTAGACATCTGTATGAAGTAGTTGCCTGAACGGCTCTCCATCCACGATGACACCATATGCTCAGAACAGGATAGTCAAGCCCATACCATAGGGCAAACACCGTCTCTGACTCAAAGCAGCCTCAATCATCTAATGTACCATCAAACTGGTAGGCATACTGGAGTGTGCTAAATCAGTGAGACCATAACCAACAGCTCTTGCTTCATGATGAAGTCAAAACATCTGGTCTTCGACAGAAGAATCCAGGCGACAATATGATGATGTAACAACCTCATCTTCGGTGAGAGTCTAAAAGCAACTACAGTATTTCCCTCTCTCAACTAATCAGTCTCAAAGATGCACCTCAGTCCATTGAATATGTCCACTAAGGAGTCTGCCACTGACCCTCTCATGGGAATCTTCTAAGCTCTACTCAACACACTTAGCCATAAGTGGAATCTCAGTTTCTCGGACCTCAGCGATCCAACCATCTACTCCTTTGGCTAGAGTTCCGTTAAACTCTCTAATCAAGCCAGGATAAAATCTCTCGGTCAAAGAGCAGAAATATGCTAGCCCAGCATCCCTCGGCCAGTCTCCAATGCGAAAATGCTGCTAATCCAAGAAGTCAAAATCAACCTGTCGTCCTCTAGCTATGTCCTTGGAGGCATCCTATCAGCTCTGAGATGGGTGTTTGACTGGAGTGCTCTGCTAAACCTGGGCTCCACTACTGCTGAATCCTCATGCCATGCCTTTGTGCATCGCTCGGCCTCTGAATTAATGGACAAGGTCTCCTCACAACTTGCTTTCAGGGACCCATTTCCAGAAAGGAAGAATAGAAATAGTCTAGGACAAAAGGAACAGGAATTTCATGGTGAGAAACCGTGAGATAACGGTGAGGGAACGATGGAAAAAAAAATGGGAAGAAACAACTTCAATAGGAAATTGAACAAAAAGAATAGTAATCGGAGGGAAATGAAGGTTAGGAAACTATTTTAGGGTGAGTCGGCTCAAGGGATTGAAGAAAAATAGGAAGAAGAATGATCGGTTTCCCTATTTGTTTTCGGGTTTTGCCGCTCATGTGTCGACTCGCAATACTCGGTCAAGTGTCGACACTGAAGGTGTCGACACTTGGAGGTGTCGACACTTCAAAGTGTCAACACTTCGATAAGAAATCCAAAAAAAATGAAAAAAAAAATAGAAAATTATAGAAATTAATTTCAAGAGATTATGAATAATTAAACATGATATTCAAGAAATTTGATTAGAGAAATTTCAAGAAGAATTTGAAAGATCATTGAGATTTAGTCAAAAGGATTGATGATCCCTAATTCCCTTCTAATTATATAGAACCAATCTCGAAGAGGGTTGGTTAGAATGTCAGCCAATTGCATTTCAGTGCACACAAATCAAGCATAACATCATTGTTTTCAACATGAACTCTAATAAAATGGTGTCTAATTTCAATGTGCTTACTTTTAGAGTGTTGAACAGGATTTTTAGTCAAATTTATAATACTTGTGTTATCACATCTTACGGGTGTCTTAGTTGATTTGATTTCAAAATCTTCAAGTTATTGCTTAATCCATAAGATTTGAGCACAATAACTTCCAGCTATAATATATTCAGCCTCAGTTGTAGATAGTACAATCGAAGTTGTTTTTTACTAAACCATGAGATTAAGTTAACTCAAAGAAATTGGCAAGTTCTACTAGTACTTTTCTATCTAATTATATCCAGCAAAGTCAGCATCAGAATAGCCAATTAAATCAATTGATGAATCTCTAGAGTACCATAGTTCAATATCAATAGTACCAGATAAATATCTAAGAATGCACTTAACAGCCATTAAATGAGATTCTTCAGAGTAGACTAATATCTAGCACACATGCAAAACACTAAACATAATATCTGGTCTGCTGGCAGTCAAGTATAGTAATGAACCAATGATACCCTACATAATTTTTGATCTACATTTTTACCACATTCATCTATATCAAGTTTACAAGAAGGGCTCATAGGTGTACCTATTGGCTTGGTTGTCTCCATTCCAAACTTCTTTAAGATTCTCTAGTATACTTAGCTTGGTGATGAAGATCCCTCTCTAGTTGCTTGATTTGAAGTCCGAGAAAGTAGTTCACCTATCATACTCATCTCGAACTCTTCCTGCATAAGCTTGGCAAACACTTGACAAAGTGTTCATAGTAGCACCGAAAATGATTCATCAATATAAAATTTATACTACTAAGAGTTCATCTTCCTTCTTTTTCAAAAAATAGGGTAGTATCAACATGGCCTCTAGAGAAATCATTATCAATCAAAAATTGCTAAGTTTTTATACCATGCACAGGGTGCTTGTTTTAAACCATAAAGTGCTTTGTGTAGTTTAAAACATGATCAGGATGTACATGATTTTCAAATCTAGGTGATTGTTTAACAAAAACTTCTTCAACAATATAACCATTTAAAAATACACTTTTAACATCCATTTGAAATAGTTTGAAATTTATGAAAATGCAAATACTAAAAGTAATCTAATGGCTTCAAGTCTAGCTATTGGAGCAAAGGTTTCATCAAAATCAATCCTTCTTTTTATTATAACCCTTAGCTACCAGTCTAGCCTTGTTTCTAGTAACCATTCCATTTTATATAGTTATTCCTATACACCCATTTGTACCAATTATTGAAATATTAGATGGTCTTTATTAGTGTACAAACTTTGTTTCGTTCAAATTGATTTAATTCTTCTTGCATTGCATTATCCAGTTAGGTCTTTTTAATTTTTTCAATGCATTTTGGTTCAATTTGAGAAATAAAAGCAATGTAATCACATTCATTTCTAATAGATGATCTAGTCTTACCCTCTTGATGGATCACCTAAGATTAATTCTTAGGATGTCCATGAGCGTACCTCCATTCTTTGGATAGATCTTTGTACTTTGGTGAGGATTTTGTAGCTTCTTTTCCATCCTTCTTATTATATCTTCTTCTTCATTTCTTTGGAAGGGGGATCATCCAAGGTAAAATTCTTTAGTCCTTCAATACCTGCACATGTATCAAAAGTATCCTCTTTTCTAGAGGATTTGTTAGCAGATTCTTCAAATAAATATATACCGATTCTTTACTACTAGTGTTCTTTTACTAAAAACTCTATATGCCTTGCTAGATGTTAAAGTATCCTAAGAAGATTCATCATCTGAGTGGCATTAATTTGCCTAGATTATCTTTCCATTATTCAAAATAAAGCATTGACAAAAAAAAACTTGAAAATATTTCAAAATATATTTTCTTCTTTCCAAAGTTTATAGGAGTTTTCTTCAAAATAGGTCTAATTAAAATCGATTATTTAAAATATAAAAGCAGTTATTAACAGCTTCAGCCTAAAAATCTAGGTAAATCATTTCACAAAGCATTGTGTGTGGACATTTCTTCTAAAGTGATAATTTTTTCTTTCTACCACCCCATTCTGTTGAGGTGTCCTAGGTGCAGAAAATTATGCTCAATTTCTTTTTCATTACAAAAGTTTTCAAAATCTTGGTTTTCAAATTCAGTACCATGGTCACTTCGAATATAAACAACTAAAGTACCTTTTTATTTAAAACTTTTTGATAAAACTTCAAGAAAGCTAAAAATGATTCATCTTTATGAGCAAAAATAAAATCCATATAAATCGAGAGAAATCATCCATTATAACTAATCCATATCTCTTGCCTCCTAGGCTTGTTGTCCTAGTTAGTTCAAAGAGATCCATATGGAGTAGCTCTAATAGCCTAGAAGTTGAAACAAAACCTTTTGGTTTAAAATGTTTTTGCTTTTTTACAAATTGACATGCTTCACAAATTTTTTTTTTTCAAAACTAAGTTTTGGTAAATCTCTTACTAAATCCTTTTTGCATAACTTATAAAGTAAATGCATGCTTGCATGACCTAATCTATGATGCCAAAGCCAGCTAGTCTCATTAATAGTAGAATTTATAGCAACTAGGCATTCACCATCATGTAAAGATAAATTGTCAAGGTTAACAAGATAGATATTGCCATGCCTATTTTCAATGAATTTCACTCCATTACTATCAGGACTAGCAACCATGCAAGGAGATGATTCAAAAATAACTTTAAAACCTTTATCGCAAAATTGACTAATGCTAAGAAGATTATGTTTCAATCCTTCAACCAATAGAAAATTATCAAAAAATGTAGAAGGGAAGATGTAAACTTTATCAATACCGATGATTTGTCCTTTATCATTATCTCTAAAAGTTACACTCCCTCCATTCAGTGCCTCAAGAGAAGTGAATTGCTTCACATCTCTAGTCATGTATCTTGAGCAACCATTGTCAAGATACCATAATATCTTCTTTTCTTTGGTTGCAAGACACACCTGCAAAATAAATTAAGTTTTTATTTTAGGTACCCAAGCCATCTTGGGTCTTTTAGGGTTAGTACTAAGAGTGGTTCCTTTTAGAACTCAAATCTTTTTAGAATTATTTATCTTTCTAAGATCACATTGATATGCTTTATGGACTAACTTTCTACAAGAATAGCATGTAATGCTAGAGGATGCATGTATAAAAAATTTAAAAGTTTTTTTGCTATTTTTGAGGTTTAAAATCCAAACATGCTTTATTAAAAACTATTTTTTGATTTTTTAAAAGCAAATTTAACTTTTCAGAACTATAAGTAAATTTTTCAACAAATGGTTTAACTTTATCAAGCTCATCTTTGAATTTCTTATTTTCTGCCTCAAAGTCTTTATTTTTCTTCAAAAGTTGATCATTTAAAATAACAATCTTGGATCTTTTCAAAACCTCAATTTTCATTGACAAAAGCATTCTTTTGTTTTTCTAAAACATCAATCTTAGCTTTTAAATCATTGTTTCATTTGTAAGATTGGTATTTTCATAAGAAAATGTATTTGCATGCTTTTTCAACTTTTTGTTTTCAATTTTTAGCAATCTATATTCATGCATGAGCTCATCAAATGCATCTCTAAGTTCATCAAATATAAATTCAGGTTTAAAGTCAAATTGTACCTCATCTTCTTGAACCATGAAGCAAAGATTGGCTACTTCTTGTTGCTCTTCCTTCGAGCTTGAATCTTCACTATCGCTCCAGGTAGTCATCATTGCCTTCTTTCTAAATTTCTTTTTGGATTTCTTTAGGAGAGTGCAATCAGCTTTGAAGTGTCCCAGCTTCTTGCATTCGAAGCAAATTGGTTGTTCCTTCTCCTTTACTTTTTCTTTTTCTTTTCTATTTTCTTGCTTGGTTGAGGCTTCTTCTCGTAAAGAAATTTTTTCCTTCTCATAAATCTTTTGAATCTTCTTGCAATGAGTGCCTCTCCATCCCCATTTTCTTCTTCTTCAGATTCTTCACTTAAAGACTCATCTTGTATGGTAAATTTGAATGCTATGGTCTTCTTGTTTTATCACCATCCATTGCCTTTGCTTCAAGTTCAACTCATAAGTCATCTTTAAAGGAAAATCTTTTAGGAAATCAAGTGAGCTTCATTTTTCAGACTCAAGAGAGATTCAAGATCATTCTATTATAACTCTTGAGGCATCTTTTGAAGAAGAGAAAGAGCTTTGAAGCGCACATCTTGAAGCCTTAGAGCTACACCAAATCAAGCTAAAGCTGCAACCATCCACTCTCAAGGAGTTTGTATAAGTTGCATTTTTTACTTGTTTATTTTCCTTGTTTTTGCATGTGGGTTTTTGGTGATCCCGTGAAAACCAAGTTTGGGTTCTTGGTAAGCCCGTGTAAAACCAAGAGTGGGTTTTTGGTGAGCCTATAAAAACCAAAGTTTGGGTTCTTGGTGATCTTGGTATAAAACCAAGATTGGGTTTTGATTTGTAAGCCCGGTAAAAACAAACCGGCTGTATTCATTTGTGAATATAGTGAAAATCCCAAGTGGTATCTTGAGTAGTGGACGTAGGAGCCGTGGATTTCTCTGAACCACTATACATCATTGTGTTTGTGTGATTGTTATTTTTGTGTGCATTTACTTGCTTCCGCTCTACATACAGACAAGGCTCACAATACACATATTGTATTTGTTTTAAAAGAAACATACTTATTAACAAAACTTTTAATACCCAATTCATCCCCTCTCTTGGGTTGGCCAACTGGACAACAACTGGTATTAGAGCTGAGTCTCTATGCCTCTAGTTTAACAACTAGGAGTAAAGATAATGGCTACCCATATGATCACACATCTTGCCGAAGGGCAATGTTTTACATGACCTCCACTTTTATCGGCACAAACTATAGCTATTGGAAAGCACGTATAAAAATATATATTCAATCTATAGATTTTAAATTATGAAAAATTATTTTAAGAAAACCTCCCACACCCATGATAAATGTTGATGGCATAAACATTCCAAACCATAATTGGATTGGAATGCTTATGAGATGCAAATGGGAGAGTTGAATGCAAGAGCAATGAACCTCTTGTATTATGCTTTGGATGCTAATGAGTTTAACCAGATTTTTACTTGCACCTCTGTAAAAGAAATTTGAGATAAACTTGAAATCACTCATGAAGGCACAACACAAGTTAAAAACTCTAAGATCAATATGCTCATGCATGATTATGAAATGTTTAAAATGAAACCTCATGAATCTATTTCTAAAATATTTTGAGGTTTACTAATATTACTAATGATTTGAAAAGTTTTGGTAGAATGTGTCTAATACAGATATGGTTCAAAAGATTCTTCGATCTTTGCCAGAAGTTTGGGACCCTAAAGTAACGCAATCCAAGAGGCAAATGATTTAAGTAATCTTGCATTAGAAGAGCTTCTTGGATCACTTATCACTCATGAATTCACATTGAAGAACCGAAGTGAAGAAGAGGAAAAGAAAAAGAAAGCAATAGCACTCAAGGCAACTACTAAAGAAACTAAAGAAGAGTTCACCAGTTCATCATCTAAAGAGGAGCTAGATGAAGATGACTTAGCCCTTGTTTTGAAAAAAATTAGAAAATTTATGGAAAAGGGCATATTCAAAGATAGAAAAAAGGTATGGCTAAGGGGGAGCCATACAAAGAGAAAGAAAAGAAAAAGAAGGTATTGGCAGCCACTTTGAGCAACAGCAAAGATTCAAGCTCAAGTGAAAATGAAGAGCAATCAAAAATTACCAACACTTGCTTTATAGTTCTACAAAATGAGGTAAATTCTATACCTAACTCAGAATTTACATTTGATGAACTTAATGATGTTTTTTATGATTTATTTTCTGAATTTAGAAAATTAGGAGCAAAGCATAAATGTTTACAAGAATCATATGATATGCTTTTGAATGAAAAATGATGCTTTTGATAAAATTGAATCTTTGCAAAGTGAACATGATGATAGCTCTAAAAAGATTAGTGTTTTGCAAGATGATTTGAACTTAATTAAAGAGAATTGCAAAACCATTCAAAATGAAAAAGATATATGTTTAGAAAAGAATGTATCTTTGCAAAATATATTGAAAAATGCAAAACCTTGGAAAAAGAAAAGAGTGAATATCTTGAAAAGAATAAGATTTTACATGAAGAAAATATCTGTTTGCAAAAAGAAGTTGAAGAACTCAAGCCTTTAGTTGATAAATTGACTTTAAGTTCTAATAAGCTTGAGTTGATTTTGAAAAATCAAAAATTTTCAAAGGATAGAGCTGGAATTGGTTATAATTCAAATTCTAATCATGTTGAAAGAAAGATTTCAGCTCAAAACAAATTTCAAAAATCTAATATTGTTTGTTTTTGTTGCAAAAAATTTGGATACAAAACTATCCTTTGCAATCTGAAAATGAAAAAGAAAAGTGATGTAAAGAAAGTTTGGGTTCCAAAAGGAACCACATGTACTAACTCCAATGGATCCAAAAAGATTTGGGTACCAAAGGTGTTCACTTAGCTGTTTTGCAGGTTTGTCTTGTAGCCCATCATAAGAAAAAAAAGATTGCAATTATAAAGTGGCTGTGCAAGGCATGAAGAATGATGGAAGAGTAAGTCTTCACCATAAAGTTAAAGCAAGTGGACTAATAGTTTGTAAACAATGGCAAATGAAAGATTATTCATATTGGTATATTTACTCAAACCCTTCCTTACTTTTTGATATATGTAATGCTAGTCATTTACTTGAAGCAATTTGCTACATTTATTATATTTGATGCTTCAAGACAAGTTAAATGTTAACTATGCAAAAGTTACTAGTATTCTTGATTATGTGAAATTATTGAACTTTGACTTGAAATATTTTGAATGTTTAAGGTATGATTGATATTCAAGTATTGTGGCAATGAACTATGAAATCAAGAGTTCTAGCTTACTCTTGCATAGATATTTAAAATGTGCTAGCATACTTAATGTTTAACATTAAACCTCACAAGCCTAGTCAATTACCTTAGTTAATGCTTAAATGTGACTATGCTTGTGTTGTGTGCTTTAATTGAAAATGTCTCAAATTTGATCATTATAAGTTTACTTATGTTAATGATTAAAATTGATCATGCTTATAATGTATATGATTAGAATGCTTTATTGAAAATCATTATGTAATGTGAAAAATATTGTTGACCATGAGAAATGATTGATTTTGATGCATACTATGCTCTCATGACTTTAATACACTTAATTGTTGAGCATATACATTGAAAATCTTATCAAGTAATGTAATGCTCCATCTACTATGGTTTTGATGAATTTGGATATAAAAAGAGAAGTATGTTGACATGAAAAAGTTTATGTTGAATTTTATATCAAGGGGAAATGTTTAAGGAGACATGAGAATGAATGTAAAAAAAAAGTGGGGGGTGGGGGGCGGGGAGAATATTGACAAGAATATGAAGAAAGTAAAGAAAAGGTAAAATTATCTCAAAACATTTTAATATTCTTGTGGTATTATGAAAATCATTGAAAATTATTGATTGATATCCCCATAAAGAATGGTTAAGAATATTTTTTGTTGATGACAAAAAGGGAGAGAGATATAAGGTATCATAAAAAAGAACATTTGAAAAGCGAGAATTTTATTTGTGAAAAATATTGATAAATTAAGGGGGAGTTTATTGTTTATATGTTTAAGTTTATGATACTTGTTAATTTGATTGAAATACAATTTTTATAGAGTTAATCTTTTTAAGTTCTTTTTCATGCCTAATATTTTGTCATCATCAGAAAGAGGATGATTGTTGACCCTAGGATTGATTTTGATGATTACAAAATATTGATGCATGATTATGTTACTAATTATCTTTGTAAAGATTATTTTTGTAGAGTATCATAAGTTTAGAAGATATTTAAAGTGGTTTGGAAGTGTTGGAAGAAGTTTAGAGAAATTTGAAAGCCTTTTGGACAAAGTTCACTCGAGCTGACTCGCTGAGAATTCGAGCTGACTTTTCTAGAGTGGCTAAAATTGAGTTCTGAATAGAGCTGACTCCAGAATGGTAGAACTCTAATTATTCGAGTCGACTCGAGTCTTCCGAGCCAGTTCGAATCCCATAATTCAAACAGCAATGGCTAGTTTTCTGCAACAAGTCTTTTCTTCTCCAATGGCCATAAATGGCTAGTTTTCGCTTTCCAAGGCATTCCAATAGCAAAATTTACCAAGGAACACCTCAAGGAGTATAAAATGAAGATCCAAACTCAAGAGGAACAAGGATTTTGAGGAATGGAATGGTTTTGGAGTTAGAGAAGAAAGAGTGAGCTTCAAAGAAAAATCTTTTAGGAAATCAAGTGAGCTTCATCTTCCACACTCAAAAGAGATTCAAGATCATTCTACTACAACTCTTGAGGCATCTTTTGAAAAAGAGAAAGAGCTTTGAAGAGCACATCTTAAAGCCTTAGAGCTACACCAAATCAAGCTAAAGCTACAACCATCCTCTCTCAAGGAGTTTGTATAAGTTGTATTATTTACTTGTTTATTTTCCTTGTTTTAGTATGTGGGTTTTTGGTGATCCCGTGAAATCCAAGTTTGGGTTCTTGGTAAGCCCGGTTTAAAACCAAGAGTGGATTTTTAGTGAGCTCGTGAAAACCAAAGGTTGGGTTCTTGATAAGCCCAGTGTAAAACCAAGAGTGGGTTTTTGGTGAGCCCGTGAAAACCAAAGTTTGGATTCTTGGTGATCCCAGTATAAAACTAAGATTGGATTTTAGTTTGTGAGCCCGGTGTAAAACAAACCGGTTGTATTCATTTATGAATATAGTGGAAATCCCAAATGGTATCTTAAGTAATGGACATAGGAGCCGTGGGTTGCTCCGAACCACTATACATCATTGTATTTGTATGATTGTTATTTTTATGGGCATTTACTTGCTCTGCTCCACACACAACACAAGGCTCACAATACATATATTATATTTGTTTTAAAAGGCACATACTTGTTGAAAAATTTTTAATACCCAATTCACACCCTCTCTTGGATTGGCTAACTGGGCAATAGTATGGAAATGCCACTAACAATGACTGAAGGAATATGTGGACCTTTATCAACTACTTTTCACAAATTATAATCTATAGATTGCATATAAATTCTCATACATATTTTTCAATACGTGTAGTTTGTACCATTAAAGTAAGGAGGTCTGTTTAAGGCTTGTCCCTCAACAACACTAGAACTAAGTGGGGTTGCCATAGATCTTTACTCAAGGTGATTAGACCTATAAACTAAAAATGTGGCTCTGATACCACTTGTTGCCCAGCAAGCAACCCAAGAGGGGGGTGAATTAGGTTTCAAAAACTTTTAAAAACTTTTGCAAGTTGAGCAGAGGAAGAAGTTCACCAAAGAAGGTGTTCTCCAAGAGGGCTTGGCCATGGGGGAGAGATCTAGAAGAGGAAGGGAAGGATCCAAGCAAAGAGGACATTCAAAGTCCCGGAGGAAGAGTAGGATAAGGAATGAAGCAAAGTGCTACAAGTGCAAAGAGATCGGGCCACTTTAAATGGGATTGCCCACAGTGGAAGAACTAGAAGGGAGACAAAGGAGGATATGATTCTTTGAACATGGTGGCTGATAAAGAGGTGGAGGATGACCTCTTGTTTGTATCAGATGGTCACCGGCATCACACAGATATATGGACTCTTGACTTCACCTATTCGCATCACTACACCTTGAATTGGTCTTGGTTTGTACCTATACCAAGATTAATGAGAGAAGCGTGACACTTGGAGATAATCACTCTTTCAAGGTTTCTAGTAATGGAAGTGTTCGAGTGAGAATGTTCGATGGGATCATGAGGACTCTTACAAATGTAAGGCATGTTCCCGAACTGAAGAAAAATCTAGTGTCACTTGGCTACCTGGAGCAGAGCGATTTCAGCTTTAACAGTCAAGCCAGGAGTGGAGTTCTAAATATCTCAAATAGAGCTATGATAGTGATGAGAGGTAGGAGGCTGGATAATAACCTCTACAGCATGGAGGGATCAGTTATGATTGAGGAGACTGATATAGCAGCTATAGTGCATGTCGATTGTGTTATTACCACCTAGGCCACATGGGAGATCATGGGATGAAGGAGCTGAGCAAACATGGATTGATTTCAGATCTAGATGGAGAAGTTTTAGAGGTGTGTGAGCCATGCTAGATGGAAAAATAGAAGAGAGTTCAGTTTGTCAGTAGTTCAGCCCATAGTGTAGCCCTACTAGAACTAGTTCACACTAATGTGTGTGGACCAGCTTCAATTTTAGCCAAAAATAGAGAAGATACTTCTTGACCCTGATAGATGATTTTTTCAGGAAGGTTTGGGTCTATTTCATGTAGGAAAAATCAAAAGTCTTCTCAAGATTCAAGGTGTAGAAAGCTGAAGTAGAGAAGGAGTAGGGTAGAAGTGTGAAGTGTCTGCGATAGACAATGGCGAAGAGTACACCAGTAAGGAGTTCAAATTTTTTGTTAGGAGTGTGGCATCAAAAGACACTTCTCGTTTAGAAAAACTCCTCAACAAAATGGGGTGGCCAAATGAATGAACAGGACCCTTATGGAAAAGGCACGGTGCATGAGACTGTGGGTAGGGCTTCTTTAAGGCATTCTGGATTGACATAGTTGATGCAGCCTATTATTTGGTAAATCGATTACCTCACTCTAAGTTAGATGGTGGAATTCCATAGGAGAGATGGTCTAGAAGGAAGATTGGGCTGAGCCATCTATAGGTGTTTGGGTGCATGGCATTTGTGCACGTAGGTACTGGTGAGCGGAGTAAATTGGATGCCAGATCTCAGAAGATGGTATTCTTGGGATATCCACAAGAAGTTAAGGGATACCAACTGTGGGATCCCTTGGAGATGAAGGTCATCATCAGTAGGGATGTGACCTTTGATGAAAATTCAGTTCTCCAAAGGTCAAGTGGCATGGAAGAAGCAATAGGAGCAGCAAGCGGTCCAGCAGGGCAGCATTGGATAACTCACATCATTTCTGTTTTGCCATGTTCAGGTGCATCTGGAGGACTTGAAATTCAGGTGGAGCACTCCCAAAGGGTGCCTCCATATATGGAGAGAGCTCAGATAGCTGATGGAAGCCAGGAGGCCTAGCAGGAGTGGGCTAGACTTAGGAGGGATATCAGGACTATGCTACACAAGCCCAAAAGGAATGTTAGGCAACCGGATTGATATGACTTCAGATAGATGGTGTCATACACCCTGGTGACAGCAAATGGAGACCCTTACACTTATAAGGAGGCTATGGAAAGCCAATACAAAGAGAGGTGGGTCCAAGTAATGTCCAAGGAGATGCAGTCTCTCCACAATAATGATATATGGCGATTGGTACAGTTGCCACAAGGAAAGAACCTATAGGATGCAAGTGGGTTTACCAATGCAAGGAGGGACCTTTGGAACAGAGAGGCAAAGCTCGATTAGTGACCAAGAGATACTCTCAGGAGGAAGGATTGATTTCAGCAAGTTTTTCTCCCGTTGTCAGACATACTTCATTAAGGTACTACTAAGCATTATAGCAGCTCAAGACTTGGAGCTAGAGCAGATGGATGTCAAGATGGCATTTGTCCATGGGCATCTAGAGAGAGCATCTATATGGAGTAGCCCCTTCAGAGAGCAAGGATTAGAATGAAAAGTCTATTTATTGTAGAAGTCATTGTACGGGTTGAAGCAGTCACCGAGGCAGAGGTGCAAGCAATTCGATACTTTTATAAGGAGAATTGGACTTTTCAGGTGCAATCATGATTCTTTGTTTATGTGAGGACTTTGGATGATGGCTCTAGGATCTATCTACTCTTGTATATGGATGACATGCTGATAGCATGTAAGAGTAGAAAGATTGTATAGGAACTGAAGGGAGCTTTGTCTCGGGAGTTTGAGATGAAAGATTTGGGATTGCAAGAAAGATCTTAGGGATGGAAATCTTTAGAGACCGAGACAAGAAGGTGCTACATTTATCTTAGGGTGGTTATATAAAGAAGGTTTTGGAGAGATCTGGAATGAAGGAAGCAAAACCGATAAAGCTGCCTATTGCCAGATACTTCAGACTCTCGAAGACCATGGCACCATAGACTGAGATGGAGGTTTAAGAGATGGAGAGGGTACTATATGCCTCTGGTGTAGGAAGTCTCATGTATACCATGTGTTGGGACATCTCAGTCCAAGTACGAGCCAACCACCGGTTCAGCCGGCTGAAGCCTTAATCCGAACCGTAAACTTCAGACCAAGATATTCAGAAAAACCAGGCGACCTATGGGCAAGCCAAAACTCTTAATAGGCCTACGGCTTTCGAAGACAAGGTCATCGGATTATGTCTTCAGCCTTCATCGAAGACCAAGTTCTATGGCCCCTAAAGATAATATCCTCAGCCTGAACCAAGGAATGACCTTCACCAACTCCCGAAGACACGGTCTTCGGTTTATGTCGAAGACATAGTCTTTGGCCTATGATAAAGATCAAGTCCTCGATCTATGCCGAAGATAGGATCTATGATCTGTCTCGAGAGGATCCGTGAAGATATTCCCTGATTCATCATCATGGAAATCTCCCTAAAAGGGAAGTCTAAATATGGGCTCTTGACCTATCTCAAATCTCTACGAACAGGACAAGCAACGGTTATCATCGACTATTTTTGGAATCTAATCATGGCATAACTCCAGTGACAACACCTCTGGTCTGGCCACCAGAACTGCCTAATAACAACCCATGATTCCAAATTATGAAAAAGAAATAACCCCTCCATCGTAACCGCTGGAGGAAGAATGGAATCCAGGCCAGACACCTCCTTATAAATAACGGTAAGAGGGAATTCTCCAGGTAAGGCACCAGATATCTCTAAAAATCTTGGAATCCTTCCCTTTTTCATCCTCCTCAAAATCTTCCCCATTCTGTGGCTGGAGCCCACCTTTGACCTAGGCATCGGAGTGTCCCCCATCGAGCAATTCCGGCCAGGGATTTGTTTTACAGGTGAACCAGGGAGCGGGCCTGCGATCCAGTAGCTCCGCCCGATTGGAAAAGGGATTCTACGCCAATAGATTGGCTCGCCAGGTAGGGGATCTATGCAATTCGCATTGTTAAGCTCCCCTCCTTGACTAAGGGAAAATAAGAAATTTTCGATCGCGAGAGGGAAGACTCAGGTTGCCTCAATGAGTCGAAATCATGCTCCATCCCAGGGGGGTGCACCCTCGGTAGAGAACGATTTTCCACCTCGCACAATTGCCATGGGACAGCAGCAATTCGAAGCCCTCCTTAACCAGGTCACTAACCTCACGGTTATGGTTCAGGATTTCCCAAATAAAGCTTTCTAGGTGGGCATCTGCCGGCCACCTAGACATAGCTCTCGATCCTGGAGGAAGAGAGCCCCTTGAGAGGGGTCCACACATCTCTCCCCCCCGCCTCGGCCCTCTCCTAAAGGTCGAAGTTCAAGAATGCCTAGGCCCGTTGATTCCCCGTAGAAAGGGAAAAGACCTAGGCAAACTTCCTCACCCTCTTCTGAAGACTCTACTCCCGTAGAGAAAGCGCCAAAGCAGGCTCTCCCTGATTACGATGGAAAATTTAAGGCCATCACGTCAGAGATGGCGAGAATGCGGGAGCAGAAAGATTACAATGATTTGGCGGTGTGTTATCTGCGCCTGCCCTACACCAACCGCGTCATGGCCAAGTCATCCCTTGGCACTTCAGGGTTCCTCAGATGGAACCCTACGATGGCATCTCTGATCCCCTTGACCATTTGGACAGTTTTAAGGTCCATATGATGATCCAGGGAGCTTCGGATGCGATGTACTGCCTTGCATTCCCAGTTACCTTAAAGAAAGCTGCTCGGATATGGTACTCGAGCATACGCCCAGGTACCATCGATTAATTCTCCAATTTAGAAAAATTATTTGTCTTGCATTTTCGGACTTGTCACAAGACCCCCCGGAATACAGACACACTGTTTCTCCTTTACCAGAATGAAAAAAAGCCTGCAAGATTACATCTCCAAGTTTAATGCGGCTACACTTGAGATCCCCGATCTCAACGAGCATGTGGCCATGCCTGCATTGAAGAAGGGACTTTGTACATCCAGGCTCACCTTTTTCCTAGATAAGAAGTTCCTAAAAGCTATGCTGAGCTCCTATCGAGGGCTCAGAAATATGCTGATGCCGAAGCGTAGGCGACAAATTGACGACTAATCGAAGGGAAACCCCCTTCAAAGAAGAAAATAACAGGGGACACAGCCCCCCTATTCCAACAACAACTACAAGTATGCTGACCATCGAAGAAGTCCTCCCAGGCCCAGAGCATCGAGCGGGAGATTCGACTCCTATACCCCTCTCAACCTCCCTTGTGAGAAAATTCTCTTGGAGATAGAAAAAGAAAACTATCTCCAGTTGCCATGTCCCATGAAGGCATCCTCTTCCCTAAGGAACAGGAACAAATATTGCCGATTCCACCAGGACCACGGCCATAATACTGAAGAATGCATCCAACTGAGAGATGCAATAGAGGATCTCATTAAGAGAGGAATTTGGGGTGGTACATTGTGAAAGAAAAAATGGTGCAAGTGGTTTAACATGGTCCTACACTAGGCATGCAAACAGCTGCGGGAGCAGAATGGATTTTAAAAACAATTTTAAAAAATCCGCGCAGCGGAAAACTGCTCCGCCCAGAACCTAACCTATTCATGTTGCATGAAGGCATATTGATAATATAAAATATTTGCAAAACATTAAACAAATAAATCTATTCATGCATGATTAAAAAATGATTTTCCATACCTTTATTCCGCCTGGAATAACTCTGGAATAAACTGGAATAGGCTGGAATAAGTGGGATAAACTTATTCCGTCTTCTTCTTCCTTGGGCTGATTGAAAACTCTGTTTTGAGCTTGAAAAACGTTGCCAGAACGATGGCTTCCGGACCTCCATTTGCTCCCAATTTGAGCAGCAGCAAGGTGGACAAGTGCTCTTCGATCTTCAATCGAAATCTGCAATCAAAACAAGCTAAAATGGGTGTATAAAATCCCCAAAGTCTGCTGCCAGAAATTCTGTAGCAGAACTGGGCAGCAGGCTTTGGCCTTCGATTTGGAGTAGCTGGAGCGATCCCGGCTCACGTGGCTTGCTCCTAGGAGTAGAAGGGTACTCCCTCTAGAGGGGAGACATGCCGGGGGCCCTCCAATCTCTCTCCACACGTGGTGCTAGTCGCTGGAAGTGAGTCACATGGTCACAGGAAGCAGCAGATTTCTTTGCTGCAGTGCAGAATTTTGAGCACCAGAAACAATGGGAAAAGAGTTTGGTTTCTCTCCCTCTCACCCTCCAAAACCCAGCCTATAAGAGAAAACTCTAAGCTCTCAACCAGGGGGTCTCTCAACCTCTCAAAGAATGAACACTCAGGTGCAATATCACAGTGTTCTCATGGCTGAAAACTCATCTTTGAAACAGGGGACTGCTAGAGTTTTATAGGACAGCAGGGAGAGGGAGGTGGAGAGACGGGGAGCCAAGAGGCAGTAGCTGCCAAACACCATTAAACCAGCAAATAAACAGGAGTTTTAAACCAGCCGGTGGAGGAGAGGAAGAGACACCCAGCGAGTTCAACTTCGGACGCTTGGCCTTCAACGGATGGCAAGAATTTTTTCCGACGTTTTTACCGTGTAAAACGGTCCAAGTGGAGAAAAACCACCGTTTCAAAACTGGTCCAACCAAAACCGCAACCCCTTTTTAAACCTCTTGGTTCAATCCAATTGAACCGGTTCAAACCCAATTAAATGGTTCAAGGGATTAAAATTGGTTCAAGGGATTAAAATTGGTTCACAACCAATTGAAGGCCGAAATGAACTCCGAATCAGTTCAAAACTGATTCAGAAAAATCTTGGCACAGTCTTGGTCAGCCCAGAACAATTTTCGGTTGACACAGATAAGGGCAAGACAGGAAAAAGAGTGCTCAAAAAATACCATGACCATAAAACCGAGACGATTCTCAATCGTAATCGATATCCGGATCAGAGAGTAATCCTTTGTGGCGTGTGACCTCATAGGTTCGAACCTAAACAGTAGCACTAGAACAATTCTAGTACCAGCACAGGAAACCATCTAGCAATGGGTCCCGGCGTTCGGATAGGTCGAAGATGCGGGAGCAAACTATCGAACCTCTGGCATATGGTTACCGTATAATTCATCCCTTTAACCTCTAATGCTCAGGACGACTGAGATTGGGCTGCCAACCCAGACAGAGTCAGTCCACTACGTGTCTCAACCTCGCAAGCCCAGAGACTTTTCACTAGGGCTACCCTGGCCGAGGATTGCTAAATTGAGATATGGCGAGACATTCAATCCAAACTGTTTGGACAGGTCAATTCCATCTTGGTCCATCACTGCTCCATAAGTACTTGCCTGTACCCAGAAACCTTCCATCACTGGATTAAAAATCGGGATAGTCCGCACCAAAGCATAGGGAGTTGCTTGCAAGATACCGCGATGACCTCAGGTCGAAGGGACACATATACTCATATCCAATCGTGAGCATCCCTTTGGCAGAAAGGGGATGCACGGAGTCACGTTCAATAAGATATCACATATCCCACTTGCAGATCATATCAGTGTCACCACACTCATTTGGTCAAGAGGACAACCAAACGATGTGAACTACAATAACCTATACTTGATATATTGCCGTCCAGTACAATATATCATTTGGTTGTGAACAGGGTTTAAGGACCACTCGATACATCCTCTCTGTATCGAAGTCAGTGTAGTCCTAAGGACTTCATCACATGGAAAGAGTTCATTTCATTTCAAGAAAATTTAGTATGTGATAAGCTGCCAAAAATATATTTTTATTAATTCAAAAAAAAAGTACATACTTAGCTCAATCGCCTACAACCCAGGCGATTGGCTTTGGGACACAATTCCCAACAACTCCCACTTGTACTAAAGCCAATCAGAAGTATCTAATACCCATTTCCCATTTACAATAGTCGAACTATTTTATTCCGAGGGCTTTAGTGAAGGGGTCGGCAAGATTTTCTTTTCCATCGATCTTCAGAAGATTGATGTCGCCTCGTTCCACGATCTCTCGTACGAGGTGGTAGCACCGCAGAATGTGCTTGGTGTGGTGATGAGCTTTAGGCTCCTTAGCTTGAGCAATGGCTCCAGTGCTGTCACAGTACACCGGAACAGGACCATCTAGGGAAGGTGCCACCCCTAGCTCTCCAAGGAACTTCCGTAACCACACAGCTTCCTTTGCTACATCTGATGCTGCAATGTATTCTGCTTCGCATACCGAGTCTACAATAGTTGCCTACTTGGAACTTTTTCAACAGATCGCTCCTCCATTCAGGGTAAAAACAAACCCTGACACACTCTTGCTATCATCTCTATCCGACTAGAAACTGGAGTCAGAGTACCCCACAAGTTTCAAGTCAGGTTCTCCATAAATCAGCCATTGATCTTAGTATTTCTCAAATACTTAAGGATGGACTAAACCACCTTCCAATGCACCTCACCTGGGTCAGACTGGTATCTGCTCACTACTCCTAGTGAGTATGCCACGTCTGGTCTAGTACAAGTCATAGCATACATGATAGAGCCTACTGCAGAAGTATAAGGTACTCTACTCATGCGCTCTCTTTCCTTAGGAGTTGTCGCACAATCCTTCTTGGAAAGAGTAATTCCAGAACCTATCGGGAGATAGCCTTTCTTGGAATTTCCATGCTGAACCGTTTCAGCACGGTGACAATGTACGTAGACTGGGACAATCCCAAAAGCTTCTTAGATCTATCTCTATAGATCTTCATACATAGTATATAAGAGCTTCACCCAAGTCTTTCATGGAGAACTGAGATGATAACCAGACCTTTATTCCTTGTAATGCTGCGATATCATTCCCGATAAGAGAATGTCATCAACATACAGTACTAGGAATACAATCACAGAACCATTAACCCATTTATAGATGCACGGTTCTTCTCCGTTCCTAACGAAGCCATACGATTTGATACACCTATCAACCGTAAGTTCCAACTTCGAGACGCTTGCTTGAGTCCATAGATGAACCTCTGCAACTTGCATACTTTTGATTCATCTGTGGATGTGAACCCTTCAGGCGTATCATATACACCTCCTCTTCCAGCTCCCCATTTAGGAAAGCGGTTCGGACATCCATCTGCTAGATCTCGTAATCAAATATGCTGCCAAGGCAAGCATGATCCAAATGGACTTGAGCATTGCCACAGGGGAGAAAGTCTCGTCATAATCGATACCATATCGCTGACGATACCCCTTTGCAACCAGACGGTTTATAGGTCTCTACCTTTCATCTGTGCCCCTTTTCCTCTTGAAGATCCATTTATACCCGATGGATTTTATCCCTTCAGGCAGATCAACCATGTCCAAACATTATTGATTTCCATGGACTCCATTTTGGATCGCATGGCTCCAAGCCATACCTCAGAGTCAGATCTCTGAAGTGCATCCATATAGGTGATCAAATCCTCATTGTTCACATCGAGCTCAATGGGATCGCCGTCCCGGACCAAGAAACCTAGTATCTGTCCAACTAACGCGGTATTCTACCGAATCTCCTAATGGGTTCTGGGTGTGATTCAATCATAGCCGATTCTACGATGTCCTTAGAGTGTGCAGGTTCTTCTATTGGCTGAACTTTCATCAAGTTCATTCTTAGAGGCTATAGTTCCTTCTCCAAGGAACTCCTTTTCCAAAAAGATAGCTCTAAGAGCAACGAACACCTTTTGTTCATTCTCCAAGTAAAAGAAATACCCTTTGGTTTCCTTAGGATAACCAATGAATAAACACTGATCAGACCTTGGACCAAGTTTGTCTGAGTCTAAAATGCTTTACATAAGCCGGACAACCCCAGACCCGAAGGTGTGAGATTAAGGGTTTACGCCCATTCCACATCTCATACGGAGTGGAGACAACAGACTTACTTGGAACATCATTTAACAAGTAACAGGCTGTCTGAAGCGCATATCCCCAAAGGATAGCGGCAGAGTTGCAAAGCCCATCATGGATCGAACCATGTCCAACAAGGTTCGATTCCTCCTTTCGGACACACTATTCAACTGTGGTGTTCCTGGAGGAGTCCACTGAGAGAGAATTCCATTCTCCTCAAGATATGTCAAAAAAGCACCAGATAAGTATTCGCCACTTCGATCAGATCGAAAGGTTTTAATACTTTTTCCAGTTTGCTTTTCTACTTCATTACGGTATCATTTGAACATTTCAAACGACTCAGACTTATATCTCATTAAAAAGACATAACCGAACCTTGAAAAGTCGTCTGTAAAAGTAATGAAATATTTGTATCCTTCTCTGGCACTAACTGTCATCGGTCCACATACATCAGTATGTATTAGACTTATAAGTTTTGTAACTCGTTCACCTTTTCCAGTAAAAGGTGACTCGGTCATTTTACCAAGTAAACAGGATTCACAAGTGGGCAGTGATTCAGAATCACTGACCTCGAGGAGTCCATCTCCTCGCATCTTGTTTATCCTATTTTGGTTAATATGACCTAGCCTACAGTGCCAAAGATACAAATCGTTGACATTATCTAACCTTGGGCATTTGCTAGAAGTGTACATTACACTAACAGTGCCTTGATAGTAATATATGCTTTATTTAATCTAGCTTTCATTAACAGAGTTATTCAAAAACATTGCAAAAATCTCCTTTATTGATAGTGCAAACCCACAATTGGCCAAAGGCCTACAGAGATTATGCCCATAATGAAATATGACAATAGTGACAGTTCCGACTAGTTCTCCAGTAACAAGCTCAAAGACAAGACGCACTGCCTCCCTACCGCCAGTATCTGGAACACGATTTTCCTTCCTAGCAGGACTCCGACCGCCAGTACTGGAACACGATTTCCATTCCTGACGCTCAGAAACTGTTCTCCATCTTCAAATCTTTGCTAACTTGAAGTCCCTGTAACGAATTACAAACATGAATTGGACTACCAGTATCCAATACCCAGTTAGCAGTATCAACAATTGAGTAATTGCAAGGTTTTATCATATAAATACCTTGTTCAGCAGACTTCTGCTTCCTCGGCCTGTTCGGATCAAGGGACGCAATATAAAGAGGACAGTTCCTCTTCCAGTGTCTCTTCTTCTTGCAGTAGAAACATTCTGCAGAAGAATAATCAGCCTTATACTTCCTGGTCTGACTAGGGCCAGGAGCATTCTGCACCTTCTTTCCTTCTTATTTGATTTCTTCTTCCCTTTCTTAAAGGGATGACGACCTCTACTACCTCCCACTAAATTCACCACCCCTTATTCAGTTGGTGGTCTTTCTCGAAAGTCTACAGCAATCCCAAAAGACCATGGTAGTTGACTGCATGCTTATTCATTCTATAATGATCGAGAAAATCAAGATAGGAGGAGGGAAGAGAATTCAGGATCGCATCCTTGCCGAGCTTATCGTGCAAGGGTCATCCGAGTTTGCCCAGTTTTTCAATCAGCTCGATCATGTACAGTACATGATCAGTGACTGAACCGCCATTCGGCATCTTGGAATTGTAGATGGCACAAGACACTTTGTACCGTTCTACATCATCGGGGTGCCGAAGGATTCCTTCAACTTTTGAAGGATTTCATCAGGTTGGGCCTCGAATTTGCGACTAAACTCGTCATTCATCGCCGCTAACATAATGCATCGGACAGTAGTCCGATCAGAGACCCACTTCAGATAAGCATCTCTGACCGCACTCCGTGCATTAGCGGGAGGGATTTCAGGTGCCAGATCCGTTATCACATAGAGGATCCGTTCATGCTCCAGAACGATTCTCAATCTTCGATACCAACTATCGAAGTTGTGACCCTTTAACTTCTTGTTATCGAGAAGTGATGGAGCGATAAATTAAAAGACATCTGAAAAGAAAATAAGACCAAATTAGTGTATGAATTAATAATTTAACCAAAAGACTTGGACTTTAGTCTAAAGGTTTCTCCCACTAATTTTCAGATTGGTAGCCTCTAACTCCAATCCGTGAAAACACTTTTTCAAGTGGGTACTGAAATCCAATAGGCCACGCATGAGCCTGACTTTGGCCAGCTCACCCATACGAGCCTAAAGGTAGGTTTGTAAACCAATTGTTTCCCTAAACAATTTCAGTATTTTATTTTGCCCCAGAGAACACCCTAATCGGCCTTGGGGCCTCCTATTGCGGGTCTCTGGTTAGGTCCAACCATTAAAATGACAAATCCAATGCTTCCAGCTAACTAAAGACCAAGCCGACTTTGCCGGCCCACCTGGTCCCGTTAAGGAGGTTGCACTGAACCATCATCGATCAGATAGAAATTCTAGTCGCGGATGTACACCCGTTCTATGGAACTGCCGATGCACACCAAGCTAGTGGACACATTTCTAACCGACTTAATGGGAGGCTAAGACACTGTCAACTCCTTGACTTAGTCTTTTTAAGGACCTAATAATTTTAGAGGATTTTTTTTTTTTTTAGTTGTGACAGAAGAAAAAGACAAGGACATGGATCATCCTCCTACTAAATCAATCAAATTTCAAGAGGGTTGAAATAAATCAACAAATTGATCCATGGGCACCTATAGATCAGTCAGACCGATCAACCTGGGTGACATGGGTTAACTCGAGTCATTGAGCTTTTCCAATCAGTTCTGGTCGACTCGACTAGCCAGGTAGGTGAGATCATGGGTGAGTATCCGCCATTAACCATCTTTCCTAAATACCAACCAAGTTGGCCAGGAAAGAGGTAGCCTCATACAACCATGATCACACTGCCAAACCTACCTCGACACCAGTCGGTTTACCAGACTCGATCAGACTAGCCAAAAGACTCGGGCGTCCACTGAGCCACTAATTGGATCCATTTTAGATGAACGGATCAACTAATCTAACTATTAGATAGTTCTAAAGAAGGGCCTTAAATAATTTGTTTAATCTTCTTGTAATCCAGTTCAACTAAACTTAGGTCTAACCCATTTATGGATCCAACTAGCCAGCTAACCCAATTACCCAAAATGGCTTATGCAAATTTGATTAGATTTCAAAAACCTAAAAAATTTGTTTAATAAGCCAAACTCTTAATTAATTTTTTTTTAATTAAGTCTCTATGTAAAACAATTTTACATAACAAATCATGCATCTAGATTCAAAATTTTACAAATATTTATATCCAATAAAACATGCCTAAAACATGTATCAACAAATTAAAACAATTTTAATTTAATATTCTTTAAGGATCCTTCTGAAGAGGCCAACACAGACGATCCGCATCGTGTCAAAGACACACGGTCATGGTGAAGGTCTCAACTAGGTTCCAAAAAGAATCTGGATACATTATTAGATTAAACCAATTTTAATCTAAAAACATGCATACAGGAATAGGTTACACATGCAACCTGGCTCTGATACCACTGAAAGAAAACTGGTGCAGGTGGTTTGACATGATCCTACACTAGGCATGCAAACAGTTGCAGGAGCAGAATGGATTTTAAAAACTTTTTAAAAATTCGCGCAGCGGAAGACTGCTCCGCCCAAAACCTAACCTATTCATGTTGCATGAAGGCATGTATGATAATATAAAATATTTGCAAAACATTAAACAAATAAATCTATTCATGCATGATTAAAAAAATAATTTTCCATACCTTTATTTTGCCTGGAATAACTCTGGAATAAACCTGGAATAGGCTGGAATAAGTGGGATAAACTTATTCCAGTCTTCTTCTTCCTTGGGCTGATTGAAAACTCTGTTTTGAGCTTGAAAAACGTCGCCGGAACGATGGCTTCCGGACCTCCATTTGCTCCCAAATTTGAGCAGCAGCAAGGTGGATAAGCGCTCTTCGATCTTCAATCGAAATCTGCAAGAAAAGGTCAGTGTATACGGTGTACAATATGACCAAAACCTGCTGCCCAAAACTGGTTGCAGAAAACCAGCAGTGATCTTCTCGGCGTTTGGAGCTGCAGCGGCATCCTGGCTCATGAAGCTTGCTCCCAGGAGTAGAAGGGTACTCCCTCTAGAGGGGAGACACGCCGGGGGCCCTCCGATCCCTCTCCACATGCGGTGCTAGCCGCTGGAAGAAGAATTAGCCACAGTGAACGGCAGCAACTGAGCTTGCTGCAGTCCTGGGTTTGAGCACTCAAATGGACAAGGAAATGGGGCCTGTGACTCTCCCTCTCACCCTCTAAAACCTAGCATATAAGAGCAAACTCTAAGCTCTCAACCAGGGGGTCTCTCAACCTCTCAAAGAAAGAACACTCAGGTGCAATATCATAGTGTTCTCATGGCTGAAATCTCATCTTTGAAACAGGGGACTGCTAGAGTTTTTATAGGACAGCAGGGAGAGGGAGGTGGGAGAGACGGGGAGGCCAAGAGGTAGCAGCTGCCAAACACCATTAAACCAGCAAATAAACGGGAGTTTTAAACCAGCCAGTGGAGGAGAGGAAGAGATGCACAGTGGGTTCAACTTCGGATGCTTGGCCTTCAACGGATGCAAGAATTTTTTCCAACATTTTTACCGTGTAAAACGGTCCAAGTGGAGAAAAACCACCGGTTCAAAACTGGTCCAACCAAAACCGGTCAACCCTTTTTAAACCTCTTGGTTCAATCCAACTGAATCGGTTCAAACCCAATTAAAATTGGTTCAAGGGATTAAAATTGGTTCACAACCAATTGAAGGCCGAAATGAACTCCGAATCAGTTCAAAACTGATTCAGAAAAATCCTGGCGCAGTCCTGGTCAGCCAGAACAATTTTCGGTTGACACAGATAAGGGCAAGATGGGAAAAAGATTGCTCAAAATACCGTGACCATAAAACCGAGATGATTCTCAATCGTAATCGGTATCCGGATCAGAGAGTAATCCTCTATGGCGTGTGACCTCATAGGTTCGAACCTAAACGGTAGCACTAGAACAATTCTAGTACCAGCACAGGAAACCATCTAGCAATGGATCCCAGCGTTCGGATAGGTCGAAGATGCGGGAGCAAACTATCGAACCTCTGGCATATGGTTACCGTATAATTCATCCCTTTGACCTCTAATGCTCAGGACAACTGAGATTGGGCTGCCAACCCAGACTGAGTCAGTCGACTACGTGTCTCAACCTTGCAAGCCCAGTGACTCTTCACTAGGGCTACCCCAGCCAAGGATTTGCTAAATTGAGATACTGCGAGACATTCAATCCAAACTGTTTGGACAGGTCAATTCCATCTTGGTCCATCACTGCTCCACAAGTACTTGCCTGTACCCAGAAACCTTCCGTCACCGGATTAAAAATCCGGGTAGTCCGGCACCAAAGCACAGGGAGTTGCTTGCAAGCTACCGCGATGACCTCAGGTCAGAGGGACACATATACCCATATCCAATCGTGAGCATCCCTTTGGCAGAAAGGGGCTGCACAGAGTCACGTTCAATAAGATATCACATATCCCACTTGCAGATCACATCAGTGTCACCACACTCATTTGGTCAAGAGGACAACCAAACGATGTGAACTACAACAACCTATACTTGATATATTGTCGTACAGTACAATATATCCTTTGGTTGTGAACAAGGTTTAAGGACCACTCGATACTCTGTATCGAAGTCAGTGTAGTCCTAAGGACTTCATCACATGGAAAGAGTTCATTTCAGGAAAATTTAGTATGTGATGAGCTACCAAAAATATATTTTATTAATTCAAAGAAAAAGTACAATACTTAGCTCAATCGCCTACAACCCAGACGATTGGCTTTGGGACACAATTCCCAATAGTCAGACCTAGGTCCAAGTTTGTCCGTTTCCAAACATTTTACATAAGCTGGGCACCCCAGACCCGAAGGTATGAAAGTGTCGGCTTACGTCCAGTCCATATCTTATATTGTGTTTACTAATGGACTTACTTGGAGCCCTATTCAGAAGGTAGCAGGCTGATTTTAGAGCATATCCCCAAAGGATACTAGCAAAGAGGCAAAGCCCATCATAGACTGAACCATGTCTAACAGGGTTCATTCCTCCTCTCAGACACTCCATTTAATTGAGGTGTCCCTGGAGGTGTCCACTGTGAGAGAATCCGATTCTCCTCAAGATATGTAGAAACTCACCGAAAGGTATTTACCACCTCGATTGGATCGAAGGGTTTTGATACACTTTCTAGTTTATTTTTTCACTTCATTTCGATATCGTTTGAACATTTCAAATGATTTAGAATTATGTCTCATTAAGAAGATATAACCATATCTCGAAAGATCGTCTGTAAAAGTAATGAAATAACCATACCCTCCCCTCGCACTAACATTCATGGCATACATCAGTATGTATCAGACTTAGAATTTCATTAGCTCGTTCACCTTTTCCAGTAAAATGTGACTTAGTCATTTTTCCAAGAAGATAGGATTCACAGGTTGGAAGTGAACTATCTTCGCTAAAATCGAGGAGACCCACGGTTTTTAACCTATTTATCCTATTCCTGTTAATATGACCTATCCTACAATGCCATAGGTACGCTTCGCTGACATTATCTATCCTAGGATGTTTGCAAGACGTGTACATTATACTAACAGGTTGTGATAGTACATAGATACCATCACACATTTGTCCATTCAAAATAACAGAATCATTCAAAATAATTTTGTAAATATCATTCTTTATTATTAGTTCATAACCATACATGGCCAACTAGCCTACAAAAATGACATTCAAAATAAAAGGACAAAAATGACATTCGTTCAAAATGATATTACAGGACTCGAAAACAAGTTTAAGGACTCCCAATGTCAGAACTGGAACTCGGCTTCCATTTTCCATGTTCAAGAACCTCTCGCCGTCCTCGAATCTTTTACTAATTTGAAGTCCCTACAAAGAATTACAAATGTGAATTGACTTCCTGTATCCAATACCCAGTTAGTAGTATCGCAAACAAAGAAACTACAAGGTGTTATCATATAAATACCTTGTCCACGACCATCTTGCACCTTTCTCTTCTTAGACTTGTTCGGGTCAAGGGATGCAATATAAAGAGGACAATTCCTATTCCAATGACCCTGCTTCTTGCAGAAGAAGTACTCTGCACGACTTTGATCAGCCTTCACTTTCTTGGCCTAACTGGGCCCAGAAGCACTAAGCATATTTTTCCTTTATTATTTTTCTTCTTCCCTTTCTTAAAGGGATGATGCCCTCTCGAAGAACCTCCCACTAGATTCCACCCCTTTATTCAACGGTGGTCTTTCTCATAAGTCTGTAGCAACCCCAACAGACCGTGGTAGTTAACTGCAGGCTTATTCATTTCTGTAATGATCAAGAAAATCTAGATAAGAGGAGGGGAGAGAATTCAAAATCGCATCTTTTCCAAGCTGTTCATGCAAGGGACATCAAGCTTGCCCAGGCACTCAATCATCTCGATCATGTACAATACATGATCAGTGACCGAGGCCCCATCATGTATCCATGCATTGTAGATGGCATAGGAAACCCTGTACCTCTCAACATCGTCTGGTGTCTCGAAAGACTCCTTCAACCTTTGAAGGATTTCTTCAGGCTGGGCTTCCTCAAATTTGTGACTGAACTCATCGTTCATCATAGCCAACATGATGCATCGAACAGTGGTCCTGTCAGAGAGCCACTTTTGATAAGTGTCTCTGATCGAACCCCGAGCATTGGCAGCCAGGATCTCAGGTGCCGAATCCGATATCACATACAGGATCCGTTCGTACTCCAGGACAATCCTGAGCCTTCAATACCAGCATCGAAGTTGGGTCCATTGAGCTTCTCATTGTCAAGAAGAGACCGAAGTAACGGTTGGAAGACATCTGAAAGGAAAACCAAAACTAATTAGTGTATATGAATTATTAACCTAAAGGCATGGACTTTAGTCTAAAGGTCCCTCCCACTATTTTGCATAGATTGGTAGACATGGACTTTAGTCTAAAGGTCCCTCCCACTATTTTGCATAGATTGGTAGCCTCTACCTCTAATCCGAGGAATACTTTAATTCCTTAGTAGGCATTAATCCAATAGACAACACATGAGCCCGACTTTGATCGGCCCACCCATGTATGTTAAAGGTAGGTTCTTTAACCAATTACTTCTCCAAGTAACCTCTAATAATTGGGTTTTTTCCCAAGGAGCACTTCAATCGGCCTTTGGGCCTCCTATTGAAGGTCCTGGTTAGGTCCAACCATTAACATGACAAAATTCAATGCTTCTAACTAACGAATGGTCAAGCCCGACTTTGGCCGGCCCACCTGACCACCATTGAGAGAGTCACACTGAGCCATCATATTAGGAACAGCAATTCCAATAGCCCGATGAACACCCGATCTTTGGATCTGCTGATGAACACCGAACTACTGGACACATTACTATCCCACTTAATGGGAGGCTAGGACTAGGTTATCTCTATAACTTTATCCTTTTAAGGACATAATAATTTAGAGGATTTTTTAATTTTAATGTGACAGATGAAGAGATGAGAAAACATGGACCAAGCTCTCACTGACCAAATCAGCAATCTAGGAGGGTTACACATAACAAATGATTCATGGGTACCTAAAATCAGTCAAGACTGATTAACCTTGGGTGACAAGGGTTAACACGAGTCAATGAGCTATCTAATCAATCATGATCGACCACATTGGCCTGGTAAGTGAGATCATGGATTGGGTTCCGTCATTAACCGTCTTGCCTTAGACACCAACAAAGTTGGCCAGGTAAGAGGTAGCCCCAAAGAACCATGATCACAATGCCAAACTTATCTCGACACCAATTGGTTCATCAAACTTGATTAGACTAGCCTAAAGACTCGGGCTTTCCACTGAGCCACAAATTAGGTCCATTTAGATTATGGACTAATCAATCTAACTATTAGATAGAACTAGAGAAGAAATCCTAACTCAACATTTGATTATAATAGTTCTCTAATTAGTCAAATGCATCCAAAACTTAGGTCTAACCCAATAAAGGACCTAATAAAAGTTAACCCATGACCTTAAGGCTTATTGAAATGACTTAAAATCTTTGAATCACATTCTTAGAATTCTTAGTCATTCTTAATTCAAAATTAAGTTCAACAGCCTCAAATAAATTAAAACAATTTTAATTTATAAATGTAAAATAATTTTACAAAAAATAAAATTTGAATTCACTATTTTTTAGAATTTTTCAACCCAAGTGTCGACTCTTCAGAACCAAGTGTCGACTCAAGCTGAGAGGAACGAGAAGAACAACAGAACACATGTTTTTCTGCACAAGTGTCTCAAGTCAAGTCAAGGTCGACACTTCAAAGGTCAAGTGTCGACACTTTAACCTGTCTCAGAAGAAAAACAGAAACCAGATCTCAAGAAATTTTCCATGAGTCTACACTTCAAAAGCCAAGTATCGACTCACAACCGAGACAATGAGACAAAAAACAGTGATTTCAAATCTAATGTTTATCCAAACATTCAAGCAAAACCAATCAAAAATAACTCTTAGATCTTATCTAAAGTTATTTTATGATCTTCATTAGATTAAAACATTTTTAACTTATAATTTTCTTTCTTCTTATTTTCCTTTTCAAGAGTCAATCACAGCAACACCCTTACATGCCATAGGAGACCCATTGAATGGAAAGAGAGGATCTTGCAGCCCTATTTCTCTCCTATGACTGGATGGCCATGGTGAAGCACTCAATCCAAGTACTTAAGAAAGAAAGGAGATGTTATTAGCATACTAGCATCATTATACTACAAAAAGAGACCTATTGCTCTGATATCATTAAAGGTGAAAAACACCTACACCTAGCATACATTATGCAAGAAAAGAGGACAGAAGATATGCATTTTAAAATATTTTTAGACAAGCACAGCGGAAGGCTCGGTAGATAGATCTAAACAATCTACCGATCTGCCCGTAACAGGATCTAGCATAATAATCTAGCATGCATATAATATGAAAAACAAGAAATGAACATAAATATAAAGGGCATACCTCTATATCTCTGAGAGTGCTGGAGAGAGCTGTGAAGAGCTGTGAGAAGGAGGAGGGTGCTCGAGACACACACATCTGGCCTTTACAGGATATCCACACCTGGGCTCGACTTTGATCAACTCCCTTGGAGTGCTAGCTCTTCAGGATCCTTGGCCGATCTTCTTCTTCCAGGAAGAGTAGGAGGAGAGCAGGAACCCCTTCCCAAAACCTCTCTTCCCAAGACCTAGCTTGATTGCTAGGTAGCACACACCCAATCCCTAAAGCTCTCACTACTCTTCTAATCTTCTTCTCCCAAAAATCTATTACAGTTCTTGTAACCCTTAGCAGCCACCACAATGACCTTCATTTATAGGGGCAGCAAGGAGAGGGAGAAGAATGAAGGAGGAGAGATGAGAGGAGAGAATGGGGGAGAAGATCAAGGCCATACCAAATGGGTCTAACCCATTAAGGCATGTATGACTTTTATACCATAAAGCCTTGGAGCCAAAACTGGTTTGAATTCAAAATTCAAACCAGGTCAAACCTGCCCAAAAAAATCTCCATGAAATCCTTCCAGAAAACTGTTCATCACAGGAAGTGTCGACACTCGAAAATTGCCAAGTATCGATACTTCACCAAGTGTCGACACCTGCAAAATTCGAAGTGTCGACACTTGGAACAAAGTCAATCATATTGACTTCGAGTGATGACAAACGATTCTCAATCATCGATTAGCCACAAGATTAGATAGAAATCCTCTATGGTGTGTGACCCCATAAGTTCGAACACTAAGCCAATAGCACTGGAACATTTCTAGTACTAGTAAAGTCCTCATCTAGCAATGATACCCGACGTCCGGATAGGTCGAAGATGCAGAGCACCATACAAGAACCTCTGGTATATGGTTGCCGCATAATTCATCCCTTTGACCTTATAATGCTCAGGATGACCTAGGGTTAGATTGCCAACCCTAATTTGGTTATCCAGATCATGTCTCAACCTCACAAGTTCTGTGACTCCTCACAAGAACTACCCTGACCAAGGTTTTGCTGAATTGAGATATAATGAGTCATGCACTCCAAACTATTTGGAGAGGTCAATTCCATCTTGGTCCACCACCGCTCTGCAAGTACTTGACTGCACCCAGAAACCTTCCATCACTAGATTAGAAATCCAGGTAGTCCAGTACCAAAGTACAGTGAGTTGCTTGTAAGCTGCCATGGTGACCTCAGGTCTGAGGGACACATATACCCATGTCCCTTCACGAGCAACCCTTGGAAGAAGGGAGCTCCATATATGGTCACTTTCAGTGAGATGTCATACATTTCACTTGCATGTCATACCAGTATCTCCACACTCCTTGGTTTAGAGGACAACCAACAAATGTGATATATAACAACCTACACTTGATATATCATCGTCATATAACAATGTATCATTTGGCTGTGAACCAGTTTAAGAACTACTTGGTATATCCTCTCTATATCAAACAATGTAGTTCTAAGGACTCCATCACACAAGAGTTCTTTACAATAAAAGTAAATATGATGGATAGCCAAAAATAACTTTTATTTATTAAAAGAAAATTCATATACAAATACAAAGATAGCACAACCATTACAGCCTAGATGATTTGCTTTGGGATACAATTCCCAACAGAGCCCAGATTATTAGTTAACCTAATTGAATCTTGTCAGTCATTGGTGTCTAAGGAAGGTTTCGATCATGGTTTTAATTGGGGCTAACTCTTTCTCAACCAACTAGTTTGGCGGAAAGAGGGTAAATTGGCAGAACCATCCCATGGATCAAACTAACCTGGCCAATTTGGTTGATTAAGTTTTTAAAAGGATCACTTTTGATTTGAGTTCATCCATGCTAACTAATTTTAGTCAGACATGAGATTGTGCTGACAAAATGTTTTTAGTCAGACATGAGATTGTACTGATTTATGTAATTTGTTAGTCATGATTTGGCTGATCAATTTAGAAAAGACCTGAACCCAAGCTCCCAATAAATATTAAGTCATACATCTTCCACCATTATAGGTGTGCGGGTGTCCTACTAGAGTTAATTATTCTCGGCTGGTTACAGTGGTCTAGTTACATTGGGAAGACACAACCACCCTATTAGGCATGAGATGTTGCTAGACACTGATGGGGTTAGGCCCAATAAACGGGCACGTTGAGGGACTCAATGATGGCTTTGTCTAGCAGGAATGGTGGGTCTGACTTAACTAATGATTGGACCAAAAAATGGGCACATTAAGGTTCCATGGTTTAGAGACCAAGAGCTATAACTTGTATTAGATATATTGGACAAGAGTTGGCCACTTATTGGTGTAGCATGTTACCAATAACCGGATACGGTGAGGTGCCGCACATCGATGGGACAGTAGCATCTACTAGAAACCTAGAGTCGCAGGGCTTTCGCATCTCCACGGGGAGTGTGAGAAATCCCAGAAAATAGTGAGAGTTCTAAAATTATTTCTTAAAGATCCAAGAATAATTTTTATGATTAAGTATAAAGCATATAATTTGAATCTTCTACTCTTGCAGCTAACCATGTCTGCTTCAAATTTCTTAGTCCGTATTCTAGAGACAAACTGACTTGTAGGTCTCAATTTTAAAGATTGGTTGAAAAAAATCAAATTATTTTAAGTTCTGAGAAGTTGGGTTATGTGCTTGACTAGGAACCTCCTATTTTACCTGACCATCCAAATGCTCGTCAAATGACTACATATGAGAAATGGATGGAAGATGATAATAAGGTTAAGTGTTATATGTTGGTCTCCATGTCAAATGATTGCAGAGTCAACATGAGGATATGCCAACTGCTAAATCGATTCTGATTCACCTATAAGAGTTATATAGTGAACAAAGTCAGATTGCATACTTCGAAGTGTCGAAAAGGCTTTTCAACAACAAGATGCATGAAGGGCAATCAATGCACGATCATTGTTTGACAATGATCAAGGACATCAAACAGCTTGAAAAGCTAGGTATTTCGATTCATAAGGAGCTACAGGTGGATTTGATCCTCCAATCCTTGACTAGTTTATATGCTCAGTTTGTAATGAACTGTATGAATAAGTTGAATTATACTTTGCTTGAATTATTGAACATGCTAGTAAGCAATGAGGGGATCTTGAAAAGTTTAAGGGGCTCTGTTTTCTCTATGGAGCAGTCTTCCTCCAAAAGAAAGTCTACTTGGAAGAAGAAGAAACCTACGAAGAAGCAGAAGAAGGAGAACAAACAGAAAAAGGACACTCCCAAGAAAGCCAAGGTTAGCAAAGGAAAATGTTTCACTGCAATACAGATGGCCATTGGAAAAGGAATTATCCTCTCTACCTAGAAAGCCTAAACAAACAGAAGGAGGTTGCACCTTCTGAAGGTAAGCCTATGCTCGTTATTGAATCTAACATAACGGTTTCATCTACTTCTAGTTGGATTTTAGCTCTGGCTCTAGTGCTCATATATGCATTTCAATGCAAGGCCTATAGAGAAGTAGAATGCTGAGAGAAGTAAGATTGTCCTTCGTGTCAGAAATGGAGCAAAAATTACTGCTCAAGTCATTGGATCATATTCTCTAGTGTTACCTTTAGGATTTAGATTAGTTCTTAGTGACTGTTATTTTGTGCCTAGAGCTACTAGAAATTAGATTTCTGTCTCTATGCTAGCACAGGAAGGATTTGGATTTATGTTCAATAAAGACTTTTGTAGTATTTATTTCAGAAATAAATTGGTTGCAAAAGCTATTTTAATAGACAGTCTCTAACATTTGGATGCCGATGCATCTTTGAACATTAACGAAAAATTAAAGTGAATGCCATAGGACATAAACATCCTAGAGATGACCTGAATGATAAATTTATGTGGCATCTAAAGCTCGGTCATATGGTGAGGACAGAATTAATAAACTGAAAAGGGATGAATCCTAGATTCAGTTAATTATGAATCATACCCACCTTGTGAGTCATGTCTTCAAAGCAAAATGACCAAGTTATCTGATGCGGGACAAACTCGATGATACCTGGATTATTTGGAAAAGGGAAACACCTAAATAAACTAGGACTGTGGGAGGGCTAAGAAGCCTCCCAGGACTAGGACGAAACTGAAACTAAAATCCTAAAATAGCTGATCTCTTTTGCTTTTCAATTTTCTTGGTGGAGGTGGCGAAGGAAGGATGGGGATGGGAGATTGGGAACTGGAACTCATGGCCCTATGACTCACTCTAATGGGGAGATGCACACAGAAAGTCAGGGATCAAAGCACACAGCTATCCTGAGCTCTCATCGAAGCCATAATGCACACAGCAGGGCTCTCATAGATGCCTCGCTCATCGAACCCATAATGCACACAGCAGGGCTCTCAATAGCACACAGCAAAGGCATCCCGCTTGGATGACTCTCAGAAGACATGAGGGGATAAGAAGATGGGATATGGGATAAATAGGGTCTCACACCCCTCATTGAACCCATAATGCACACAGCAAGGAACGAAGGCAAAATGGGCCTCAGCCCAGAACTAGAACCAGTGGCTAACCAAAAATTTCAATCAACAAAAGTAATATAGGAGGGGAGGGGGCCTTTATATAAAAAAACAAACCCCTCACTTACTTAGCCTACAAGCAACCCAAAAAAGGAAAATAAACTACATCAAAATCCATGCTACATCAATATTGGTGCTGATCTGCTCTGGAAAGCATTTTAGCTTGATGAAGTGCTTTGAAGAGCGTGCTACTCTGAAAACTAGACTGCTCCAAAATTTGTGCGGAACCTCTCATGGCTATGCATAGAGGAAGAGAACGATCTCGCTGGCAACCGATGGACGGCCGGCGGCCGGGAAGTGGACGGCGGATGGGGCCGACGGACGGTGAGTGGTGGACGGTCAACGACGGCTGCAAGCGGGGTGGTGGCACAGTGGTGGCACGGCATGCCCAGGCTATGCCGTTTGGTCTCCCATGACCGTGGGGGACCCATGGGCACTGGCGAGGCCTTCGATGGCCGGACTTTGGCCAGCAGACGGCGGGACAGCATGGACGGTGCGCGGCATCCAGGCGGTGGATGATGGCAGCAGGCGACGGTGCAGGGGCGGCACGGCCGCACGGCATGCATGAGCATGCCGTTTGGTCTTCCCGGGGTGTGGGGCCCAAGGGCGCGGGTGGGCGGCCGGCAGCAGGCCGGCGGCGGCGGGAGGCAACGGCGGCCATGGGGCGGCGGTTTGTCTTCCCAGGGCAATCCCTTCGTCTTCCATGGGCGGGGGCGATGGATGCCGGGTTTTCTGGCGAGGGCGGGGCCGCGGGCATGATGGGCGGGCCGGCGGAGGCGGCCAGGGGTCGGGCAGCTCAGATCTGGGGCAGTAAGGTGGCGGCTAGGGTTTGGGAAGTTTTTTTTTAAAAATCACGAGATGAAGATGGAATAAGGTAGGAATAAGGTGGGGATAGTTGGGATAAAGCTGGAATAGTGGGAATATATGGAATAGCAGGAATAGGCAAAAATAAAAAAATGCAAGAAAATAAAAAAAAATAGAAAAAGAATCCGAACCTGCCCTGGATCCCCATCATTCTCCTTGACCGCGAAGAACTCGACTCTGTCGAGTTTGAAAAAATGGAGCACACCCTAATCCATACTTGCTTTGATACCAAATTGATGTGGGACAGACTCGATGATACCTGGATTATTTGGAAAAGGGAAACACCTAAACAAACTTAGACCGTAGGAGGGCTAAGAAGCCTCCCGGACTAGGGCAAAACTAAAACTAAAATCCTAAAATAGCTTATCTCTTTTGCTTTTTCAATTTTCTTGATGGAGGTGGCGAAGGAAGGATGGGGATGGCAGACTGGGAACTGAAACTCATGACCCTGGGACTCACTCTAACGGGGAGACATATACAGAAAGTCAGGGATCAAAGCACACAGCTATCCTGAGCTCTCATCGAACCCATAATGCACACAGCAGGGCTCTCATAGATGCCTCGCTCATCGAACCCATAATGCACACAATAGGGCTCTCAATAGCACACAGCAAAGGCATCCGCTTGGATGACTCTTAGAGGACATGAGGGGATAAGAAGATAGGATGGGGATAAATAGGGCCTCATACCCCTCATCGAACCCATAATGCACACAACAGGAAATGAAGGCAAAATGGGCCTCAGCCCAGAACTAGAACCAGAACTAGTGGCTAAACCAAAAATTTCATATCAATTGAGTAATACAGGAGGGGAGGAAGCCTTTATATAGAAAAACCAAACCCCTCACTTACTTAGCCTACAAGCAACCCAAAAAAGAAAAATAAACTACATCAAAATCCATGCTACATCAATATTGGTGCTAATCTGCTTTGGAAATCGTGTTGGCTTGATAAAGTGATCTAAAGAGCATGTTTCTATGAAAATTGGACTGCTCCAAAATCCGTGCAGAATCCTCTCATGGCCATGCACAAGGGAAGAGAATGATCTCCGATGGCAACCGGTGGCCGGGAAGCGGGCAGTGAATGGGGCCGACGAACGGTGAGCGGTGGATAGCCGACAGTGGCTACAGGCGGGGCGGCGGCACAGAGGTGGCACGGCATGCCCAGGGCGTGTCGTTTGGTCTCCCATGACCGTGGGGGACCCCTGAGTGTCGGTGAGGCCTCCGGCAGCCGAACTTTGGCCGGCGAACGGCGGATGGTGGCGGACGGGGGCGGTGGGCGGCGGCGGACGACGGCGGCGAGCGGCTATGCAAGGGTGGCATAGCTGCACAGCATGCACGAGCTGAAAGAAACAGGTGCAGGTGGTTTGACATAAACCTACACTAGGCATGTAAACAGGGCACGAGAGCATAGGGGATTTTAAAACATTTTTAAAATCGCGCAGCGGAAAACTGCAATGCCCAGAACCTAATCTATTCAAGTTGCATGTATTAAAAATAGGCATGTAACAAGCATATAATATTTGTAAAATATATTAACAAATAGATCTAATTATGCATGATTTAATAAATATTTCCATACCTTTATTCACCTAGAATAGCCCTGGAATAAAGATGGAATAGGTGGAATAAGTGGGATAAAACTTATTCCATCCATCTTCAACCTTGAGATGCTTGGAATCCTCTATTTTTCTCTTCAAAACAGCAATCAAAAGATGGCGTCTAGACCTCCTTTTCCTCCCAAATCGGAACAGCAGCTGGGGATTAGATGTTCTTCGATCTTCAACAGCAATGGGGAAAAAAAAAAAAACAGCAAACGATCCGTCCAAGAGCTGCTGGAAATCTGCACTGCAGAAAATAAAATAGGACTTTGGATTTGAAACAGCAAAGGAAGTCCGATTTGGTTGCTCTGAGGAGTTGAAAGGAACTCCCTCTAGAGGGAGAGACACGCCGGGGGATCCCTGAACCTCCCTCACGAGCGGTGCTAGCCGCTGGAAGAGGACACGATCACAGGTAAGTTGCAGCAACTTCTCTTTACTGCAGAGCAGATTTGAGCACTTCGAAAGAGAGGGATTAAGGCCTTGTTTCTCTCCCTCACACTCTCCTAAAACCAGCTCTCAATAGAAGGTAAAGGATCAAGCTTTCAGCCTCTCAAAGGGAAGAACACTCTTGGTGTTCTCTCTTCACACGATGCAACAGCTCCCTCATGAAATAGGGGACTAGCTGGGAATAAATAGGCAGCCGGGAGAGGGAGTTGGAGAGGCGGGAAAGCCATGCGCAGCAGTTGCCAAACACCCATAAAACAGTGTTAAAGCTAGCGGGTGAAGGAGAGAAGAGACGCCAGCAACGTTCGGACGAATGGGCTTCGGTCGTTTTGGCCTTTGGGTTTCTCCCAGCGTCAAGAAAAAAATCCAATGATAAAATACCGTGTAAACGATCACATGGGAGAATAAATCACCGGTTCAAACAAATCCGATCCATTCCCATTAAACCAAGTGGTTCAATCCAATTGAACCGGTTCAAAATTTGGTTCAAGGGAAAAATTGGTTCAATTGGTTCACAAACAATTTGAGGCCAAACAAACTCCGAATCAGTTCAAAACTGATTCAGAAAAAACCTGGCGCAGTCATGGTCAGCCCGGAATAATTTTTGATTAACTCAGACAAGGGCAAAACGGGAAAAAGAGTGCTCAAAAAATACTGTGACCATAAAATTGAGACGATTCCCAATCATAATCGGTATCCAGATCAGAGAGTTATCCTCTGTGGCGTGTGACCTCATAGGTACGAATCTAAATGGTAGCACTAGAACAATTCTAGTACCAGCACAGGAAACCATCTATCAATGGGTCCCGGCATCCGGATAGGTCGAAAATGCGGGAGCAAACTATCAAACCTCTGGCATATGGTTACCGTATAATTCATCCCTTTGACCTCTAATGCTCAGGACGGCTGAGATTAGACTACCAACCCAGACAGAGTTAGTCCACTACGTGTCTCAACCTCGCAAGCCCAGTGACCCTTCACTAGGGCTACCCCGGCCGAGGATTTGCTAAACTGAGATACTGCGAGATTTTCAATCCAAACTGTTTGGACAGTCAATTCCATCTTGGTCCATCACTGCTCCATAAGTACTTGCCTGTACCCAGAAACCTTTCGTCACTGGATTAAAAATCGGGGTAGTCCGGCACCAAAGCACAGGGAGTTGCTTGCAAGCTACCTGATGACCTCAGGTCAGAGGGACACATATACCCATATCCAATCGTGAGTTTCCCTTTGGCAGAAAGGGGCTGCATAGAGTCACGTTCAATAAGATATCACATATCCCATTTGCAGATCACAACAGTGTCACCACACTCATTTGGTCAAGAGGACAACCAAACGATGTGAACTACAATAACCTATACTTGATATTGCCGTCCAGTACAATATATCCTTTGGTTGTGAACAGGATTTAAGGACCATTCGATACATCCTCTCTGTATCGAAGTCAGTGTAGTCCTAAGGACTTCATCACATCGAAAGAGTTCATTTCAGGAAAATTTAGTATGTGATGAGCTGCCATAAATAATATTTTATTAATTCATAAAAAGAATACAATACTTTAGCACAACTGCCCACAACCCAGGCGATTGGCTTTGGGACACAATTCCCAACACGAGCATGCCGTTTGGTCTTCCCACGGGTATGGGGCCCAAGGGTGCCGGCGAGGACCTCTAGCAGCCAGGCATGGGTCGGCAGATGGTGGGTGGGCGGCCGGCAGCAGGCCGACAGTGGCGGGCAGCAGCGGCGGCTGTGGGGTGGCGGTTGGTCTTCCCATGACCATCCCTTCGTCTTCCACGGGTGGGGGCAGCGGACGTCAGGTTCCCGGCGAGGGTGGGGCCGGTGGGCGGGCCGGCGGAGGCGACCAGGGGTCGGGCAGCCCAGATCTGGGGCGGCGACTAGGGTTTGGGAAGTTTTTTTTTAAATCATGGGATGAAGATGGAATAAGACAGGAATAAGGTGGGGATAAGTTGGGATAAAGTTGGAATAGTGGGAATAGGTGGAATAGCGGGAATAGGCAAAAATAAAAAAATGCAATAAAATAAGAAAAAATAGAAAAAGAATCCGGACCTGCCCTTGATCCCCATCATTATCCTTTGTAGGACATTGAGAGAGGGCTACAGAATTACTTGTCCTGGTACACACTGATGCGTGTGGTCCATTTGATGTGCAGTCTAGTGATGGTTTTTACTACATAATATTTACTGATGATTATTCATTGTATGGTTATGTGTTTCTTATGAAACATAAATCTGAAGCTTTTGAAAAGTTTAAGGAATTCAGACATGAGGTAGAAAAACAAACAGGTAAAATCGTTAAGGTTCTTCGATCAGATCGGGGAGGAGAATACCTTAGCGGGGAATTTTTGGTTATCTTAAGGACAATGGCATAGTCTCACAATGGACTCCACCAGGTACGTCTCAGCTTAACGGGGTGTCTAAGAGGAAAATAGGACATTATTAGATATGGTCCAATCCATGATGAGTTTCACTAACTTGCCTTTATTTCTTTTTGGGAGATGCCCTACAAACTTCAATTTATATTCTAAATAGGGTTCTATCTAAATCTGTTCCTACCACACCATATGAGATTTGGCATGGTAAGAAACCAAGTCTTGCTCATTTCAAATTTGGGAATGTCCAACCTATGTCAAAAGACTAATGGTGGATAAGTTGGAATCTAGATTTGTGAAAGCTCGGTTATAGGATCCTAAAGAAACTTTAGGGTATTACTTTTACCTTCCAGAAGATCATAATGTGATTATGAGAAACATGCTACATTTCTTGAAAA
Organism: Areca catechu; assembly: GCA_021397845.1. Lineage (NCBI taxonomy): Eukaryota > Viridiplantae > Streptophyta > Magnoliopsida > Arecales > Arecaceae > Areca > Areca catechu. The sequence goes on along the minus strand of CM038042.1, from coordinate 97,301,220 downwards.
ATAGTTTACTCAGGAAGGTGATAGTGGGAGGTTAATTGAGCTCGATGAGAAAGTCTCTGAAGAGCAGCTAGCTGGAGATCAGATTGAACCTAATCAACCAATACACGTAAATGCTCTTCCACCTCGCAGGTCTATTAGAGTCTCCATACCTCCTGAAAGGTACTTGGATATGCTTACAGAGGATATAAAGGAAATGTTTCTTGTTGGGGACAAGGATCAATTAATTGATCCTAAGACTTATGATGAGGCGATGTCAGACATCGACTCCGAGAAATGGTTGAATGCTATGAAGTCAGAAATTGATTCAATGCATTCTAGCCAAGTTTGATCCTTAGTGGATCCACCAGAGGGTATTCTACCTATTGATTATAAATGATCTACAAAAAAAAGTAGGTGCAGATGGTAAGGTAGAGACCTTTAAAACTAGGTTAGTGGCGAAAGGGTATAGTCAATGTGAAGACATTGACTATCATGATATCTTTTCACCAGTAGCTATGCTGAAGTCCATCCGTACATTGCTTGCAATTGCAGCATATCATGATTATGAGATATGGTAGATAGATGTGAAAACTGCATTCTTGAATGGATATCTTGAGGAAGATATCTATATGGAGCAGCCTTTGGGTTTCACTTCCAATGATGAAGAACATAAGGTCTGCAAGCAGCATAGATCAATCTACGGATTGAAGCAAGCTTCTCGGAGTTGGAATACTCATTTTGATGATGCAATCAAATCATTTGATTTTATCAAAAATGAGGATGAGCCATGTATTTACAGGAAGGCTAGTGGAAGGGCAGTGACATTCCTCGTATTGTACGTGGATGACATCCTCCTTATAGGAAATGATATTTCATATTGACTTCGATCAAAAGTTGGTTATCTAAGGAATTCTCTATGAAAGACTTAGATGAAGCATCTTATATTTTGGGGATTAAGGTCTATAGAGATAGATCTAATTGGATGCTTGGCCTTTCACAAAAATTATACATAGAGGAAGTGCTGAAAAGGTTCAGCATGGAGAACTCTAAAAGAGGATTGTTACCTCTTCGACATGGCATTAATCTCTCCAAGAAAATGTTTCCCAACACACCTAAAGAGGTTCAACACATGAGCAAGATTCCATATGCTTCGACAATTGAAAGCCTTATGTATGTCATGTTGTGTACTCAACCTGATATTGCTCTTGTTGTGAGTGTCACGAGCAGATATCAGTCGAATCCAGGTGAAGAATACTGGATAGCTATGAAGAACATTCTTAAGTACTTGAGAAGGACTAAAGATTTATTCTTAGTCTTTGGAGGAAGTTCGAAATTAGGGATAAAGGGATACACAGACTCAGACTTCATGTCTAATCCTGATGATAGAAAGTCTACATCAGGGTCTATGTTTTTGTGCAATGATGGGGCAACTAGTTGAAAAAGTTCAAGCAGCCATCATAGCAGATTCAAAAATGGAAGTATAGTACATTGATAACTACATTAAGCATAAATATAAAAGTATTAATTTAATATTAAAATATCATTATTCCTTCAAAATTAATATTTTTATATGTTATTTACAGGAAAGAATATCTCCAACATGGAGAGCCTGATTTTAGAAGTCCAACGGCAAGAACGGCACTCGAATCGGACTTAAAACGGGTCCAAAATGAATTTTTGAAGAATTTACTAAAAATTGCATAGAGTTTAAAGCAGCCGGTCCACAGTGGACCGGCTGCTTGGTCCACTGCACAACCTGTGGGCCGCGATCTACCATTGACGTGGTCCATGAACAGAGCCGTGGACCGCAGTGCCCCATTCACGCCGGGACTCGCCGGAGAGCCGCCCCCACCGCCAGGGAGGTCACCGGCACGCTCACCGCTGGCCAGAGAAGCCCCGGTGGCCGAAAAAATACATCCGAAGGGGCTGTTCACCATTTTTTCTTTCTCTCGGCCGAACCTCACTAAAACCCACCATCTCACGCCGCCGAACCGCCTACCCGGTCCACCGCCGGCCGAAGATGACGGCGATGAGCTATTCCTCGCTGCCGAGAGGGTCCTCATCGTGAATTGCAGCCGTTGATGGTCTCTTTCGGTCTGAACCATTTGTGGACCGAACCTGTGCTGGGTTGGACCGAACCGGAGAGAAAAATCTGGAGCCTCGCCAGATGATCTGGAGATAGATGGGAGCTCGACCAGAACCAGTGAAATGGTGGAGCGACTTCGTTGCAACCATGGGAGCGGTGTCCGTTACTCTGTTGGGTTGGTTGGAGGAGGAGCAGGTTGGTTCAACGGTGGAGCGGCTTTGTTAAAACCATGGAGCGAGGAGAACCTATAAAAAGGGCTCCAGGGGAGCATTCGGGCATGGGATCAGTCGAGCATTCGGCCAGTTCTTCTTCTTCCCCATTGTTTTTTTTTCTTCTCTGTCTCTTCTTCTCCATCACACAGAACACTGTGTCTTCTCCATTCCACACCACAGAGAGCTCTTCTCTCCACTATTCCAGCTTAATCATAGAGGTCGACCCCATCCCAGCTTTTAGTCCATCCTTCTGTTCTCCCAAGCTCTTAGATCATTCACAGTCCAACCACAGTCCTGAGATCCATCTTTTCTTCCCCGTAGTTCTTTTAGTTCTCTCCTATTCCAGTTATCCCAACCTTATTCCCACCATTCCAGCACTCTTCCAACCTTATCCCAATCCTATTCCAGCAGTCCTATTCTCACCGGTCAGCTTCATTTTCAACTTTTGAGCATGTAGAAATCACTGGAGGCCGGAGCTTCACTTGGGAAAGAGGTTTTTCATTTTTTGTTGTATTACTTTGATATACTCCCTCTTACATGAAATCAAAGTATCCTTTGATTAATTCATGTTCTTTTGTTTTGAATCAGATGCGTTGCTAGGGCAAAGCTTTGGAGATAAGTCAAGGGAAATTAATCCTGACTGATCTATTCCCAAGTGGGTACAGGCGATGCTCTCGTGAGATAGATCATATCTAGGTTATTTCATTAGCATTTAGACCAATCTATTCCCAAAAAGGGACGAGCCATGATTCACGGATACGGGCCACATTCTCACTCGGATAGATCTTTTTTTGAGTTACCTTTACTGCTAATTACTTGTTAATCTCCTTTTTAGTTTTAAGATTTTAATTTCTGTTGCGCATTTATTGTTTTCAAAGTAATCAAGAAAGTCCCTACGGATTCGACCCTTGCTCCTGCTATCCTATTCTAGAATAGTATTTTAAGGTAATTAAATCGGTGCATTGCGACACGAATCATATTTTTGGTACTATTGCTGGGACTTTTGGCATTATTTTAAAATTTCAAAATTCAAAAAAAAATTCAAATATCAAAAATTCAAATTTTTTGTTATTTTTGTTTTGTTCTATTTGATCTCCTTTTAAAGTTACTTAGGTAAACTTACTTTCCTACAAAATCAAAAAAAAAGAAAAAAATTCATAATTCATTAGGGAATTAGATACTTAACCACCAAATTTTTTAAAAAATAATTAGTTTAGTTTAATTTTGTTTGATAATTTCAAGATATGGACACATTGCTTATTGCATCCATTTCATTTCTCATAATTCATCTTAAGGGCACTTACCTCGTTAATCAGATAAGGTGGGGATTTCATTACCCTTCCTTGGCCCACAAATCATTTCCCATCATTTGTATTCACCTAAGCCTCTAACCCTAAAATCAATTAGATGTCAGCCCAAAGGAATTCGAGCTCAATAGGACAAGGGAACCTTAGAGTTATACTGGGTTCAGGTTAGTTAACTACTTGGTGTCTAAGAAAAATGGTTCAGGGACAAGAGCCCGAAGGGAGGTGCGTTGGTTCCGCTTACCTGGCCAATTTTTAATTGGTGTCTAAGGCAAGCGATAAGGGAACCTTCACCAACCTTACACTTACCTGGCCAAGTTAGTTGGGCGATTTTGGACTTGGAGTGCTCAAAGCTGACCTTGGAATAGTTAGAAGCTATCTAGGTCTAAGCTAACCCTAGGATAGAGTTGTGTAAATTATTTGTGTAAATTGTTTGAAAAAAATTCATCTAGTTTTAGGATTCTCTTAGGAGTCTTCCTTTAGACCTTTTCTCATTTTTTTTGCATAAAAAATCTTATAAAAATTTTGAACTGCTGTTGTTTGCTCTAGAATACCATTGTAGGGTGTATGTTAGGTCGTCGATCACTAGAACCGAAACTTGTACCCCTAGACCTAGAAATTGACAGAACTTGTAGAGCAAACAAATCAGGTACTATGGACCCCAACCAGGAAATTGATCCTCCACGTCAATTGAGGGAGTACTTCACTCCTTCAAAGTATACCTATTCACCTTGTATCCAAGTACCTCCAGTTGAGGCTGTCCAATATGAAATTAAGTCTAGCATAATCCAGATGTTACCATCTTTCTATGGACTTACAAATGAAGACCCTTACAAATATTTAGATGAGTTCCTAAAAATATGTTCAACCATCAAAATCCAACATTTCTCTAATGATGCTCTTAGGCTTAAGTTGTTCCCTTTTTCCCTAAAAGATAGAGCTAAGTACTGGTTGAATTCCCTAGACACTGTAACAATTTTAACTTGGGATCAACTTCAGAGGGAATTTCTTAAGAAGACTTTCCAATCGGAAAAACAAACCAAATTAGAAAAGCCATAACCAGTTTTTCCCAGTTAGACGAAGAGATGTTTCATGAAACATGGGAGAGATTATAGGATCTGATTAGAAAATGTCCACATCATGCCATACCAAAATGGCAATTGGTTCAATGTTTTTATGATGGTCTGTCTAAAATACCGGCAAATGGTAGATGCTTCATGTGGAGGAACATTTATGCTTAAAAATGAACATGAAGCTTGGCAGCTGTTTGAAACCCTTAGTAAAACTCATTACATCACATGTCTGCTGCCGTAGAGATCCTCCCCTAGGACCCAAGAGGGGGAAATATATGAATTAGGTCACTCTGTAGACATCTACAGCAAGGTAGATGAATTGTCCCAAAAGCTTGACCGAATTCTACAAAGTGGAAATATTTCCTCCTCACCTCAAAAAAATCCTCATCAAAACCATGATGTTTGCATCATTTGTTCAAGTCCTACCCATTCGATAGGTGATTGTCCAGCTGCCTATCAATTTCCCGATCTTGTTCAGGAACAAGTCCATCACGCACAAACCCGTATGGTTCCTAGACCAGGAAATGACCCATTTGCAAATACTTACAATCCTGGCTGGCGAAACCATCCAAATTTTTCTTGGAACCCCAAGCTGCTAATAATCCAACACCAATTAGGACCAACTATCAGAGACCAACTTTGGAAACATGCCTTATTCCCAATACCCGAGTGCTACACAACCTCCACCGAATAATCATGGTCCTACATTTGAAGAGAAGGTACTTCAAGCATTAAAAGGCTAGAAATGAACACCCAACTCCTTCACTCCCACATGCAATCCATTGCAAAGCTAGAAACCTAGATAGGTCAGCTAGCTACATCTTTTAATAGAAGAGAGGAAGGTAAGTTGCCTAGTCAGCCCATCAGTAACCCAAAAGGACATTACATGGCTGAAAGTTCTACCAAACCTGAAACATTCCCAGAACAAGCTAAATCAATCACAACTTTAAGAAGTGGGAAAATATTGAATCAGCCTGACCTGACCTAAAAATTTGAGTTGGCTAAGCCAGAAGATGAAAAAGAATGAAGAGAGAAAGGAACCTATTAGCCAAGCACCAACACTTAGGGCTCCGTTTCCTAAAGCCTTAGAATCACCTATATTTTTTGATAAGAAGAGCCTTAAAATGAATGAAATGCTTGAGTTGTTCAAACAAGTCCAGATAAACCTACCTCTTCTTGATGCCATCAAATAAGTGTCGGCTTATGCCAAATTCCTTAAGGATCTATGCACATAGAAATGAAAATCTAAGGCACACATACCAAAAAAGATCTAGTTGACTGAGCAAGCGAGCTCAGTTTTTCAGCAAATTATCCCACCCAAATTAAAAGACCCTGGTACCCCAACTATTTCCTATGTCATAGGGGATCTCACAATCAAGAAAGCTTTTTTAGATTTGGGTGCGAGTGTGAACCTTCTCCCAGGCTCAATATATGATTTTGGATTTGGGGGACTGAAACCCATGTCGGTAATTGCAGTTAGCAGATCGATCAATTAAGGTACCCTGTGGATTATTAGAGGATGTGTTGGTGAAAGTCGATGAGTTTTACTTTCCTGTTGACTTTCTTGTCCTGGATATGAAGTCTAGCAGTAATCCTAGCCAAATACCCATTATCCTTGGAAGACCTTTTCTAGCTACCGCTAATGCCTGTATAAACTATAGGACAGGGGTTATGGATGTATCCTTTGGAAATAAAAAGATGAGATTGAACATTTTTAATGCATCCCAAGGACCACCTGTATTTGATGAAGTGAACATGCTTGAGGAAGTTATAGACAAGAAACTCCCTATTTTACTCGAGTCGGACCCTCTACAAGCATGTTTGACACATGTTGGAATAGATGAGTTTGATGAAGTGAGTGCTTTGTTGGAGCCACCGAAGCCTAACACTATTCCTTCTTGGACTGTCAAGTTTGAACCTTTACCGACTCAATCAACCCCTTTAGTGCCATCCTTAGAAACACCACCAATGCTAGAGTTGAAGCCTCTTCCTGAAAAGTTGAAATATTCTTTTCTTGGACCCAAGGATACCCTCCTAGTGATCATTGCATCCACTCTAACTCCAGTTCAGGAAGAGAAATTGGGTGGAAGTACTTATGGAACATAGAGAAGCAATAGGATGGGCAGTAGCTGATCTTAAGAGAATTGACCCTTCTATTTGCATGCATCATATTCACTGTGAGCCTGAATCTAAACCACATAGGGACATGCAATGAAGGCTTAATCCAAACATGAGGGAAGTCATTAAGAAAGAAGTGGTAAATGGCTCGATGCTGGAATCATTTATCCAATCTCGGATAGCCAATGGGTCAGTCCAACTCAGGTAGTACCTAAGAAGTCAGGTATTACTGTTGTTGAGAATGAAAAGGCAAGTCAATTCCTACTCGAATGACAACTAGTTGGAGAGTGTGTATAGACTATCGAAAACTGAATGCCGTCACTAGGAAAGATCACTTTCCTTTGCCTTTCATTGATCAAATTTTAGAATGGCTAGCTAGGCAGAGTTTCTTCTATTTTCTAGATGGATATTCAGGATATAACCAAGTTTCGTATTTCCTGCTGATCAAGAAAAGACCACCTTTACCTGCCCTTTGGAACATTTGCCTTTAGACGCATGTCATTTGGTCTATGCAATGCACCAACCACTTTTCAACGATGTATGCTATCCATATTTTCTGATATGGTTGGTCAGTTTCTTGAGATATTTATGGACGACTTTTCGGTGTTTGGATCTTCATTTGATAATTGTCTCCAAAACTTGACTAAGGTTTTGAATGATGTATAGAAATGAACCTAGTCTTAAGTTGGGAGAAGAGCCATTTTATGGTTTATGAGGGAATCGTGCTCAGACATATTATTTCAGAGCGAGGGATTGAGGTTGACAAAGCTAAGGTAGAATTGATCTCGAAATTGCCTCCCCCGACCTCGGTTAAACAAGTACGATCCTTCCTTGGTCATGCTGGATTTTATAGATGCTTTATCAAGGATTTCAGCAAAATTTCGTGACCTTTGTGTAATCTGCTTATTAAAGACAATCATTTTATTTCAATAAGGAATGTATGGCTACTTATCAAGTCTCCCGATTGGACCCTGCCTTTCGAATCATGTGTGATGCCTCTAATTATACTGTAGGGGCAGTTTTAGGATAAAGTTTAATATGGAACCACATGTAATTTATTATGCTAGTAAAACTTTTCAGATGCACAAATAAACTACACCACTACTGAAAAGGAGTTGCTAGCAGTTGTTTTTGTCCTGGAGAAATTCCGATCATATTGTTAGGGTCTAAAATCTTGGTTTATACTGATCATGCAGCATTACGACATCTGCTATCTAAGAAAGACACAAAGCCTAAACTGATTAGATGGATCCTTCTACTACAGGAATTGGACTTAGAAATCTTAGATAAGAAGGGTTCTGAAAATTTGGTAGCAGATCATATTTCTAGGATCTTAGTAGAATGCAACAAAGAAATAATCAGAGATCAGTTTCCTGATGAACAGCTTTTCTCTATTTTGTATGGTAGTCTACCCTGGTTTGCCCATATTGTTAATTACTTAGCAACAGGGCAAGTTCCTTCCCACTGGTCCAAATAAAAAAAGATAGATTTTTCTCATAAATTAAATATTACTTTTAGGAGGAACCTGAGTTGTTTAAGTACTGTTCAGTTCAGGTGATTAGATGTTGTGTCCCTAAGATTGAATTCCAGGCACTCACTTTTTGTCATTCTCTGCTTGTGGGGGACACTTTAGTGGAAGGAAAACTGCAGCAAAAGTACGCAAAGTGGGTTTTACTGGCCAACTCTTTTTAAAGATGCACACGAATTTGCCATAATTGTCTGAGATGTCAACAAATGGGGAATATTTTGCATAGAGATATGATGCCTCTGACCCCTATTTTAGTTGTTGAGATTTTTGATGTCTGGGGTATTGACTTCATGGACCATTCCCTTCTTCTTTTGGGTTTGAGTATATTCTGGTTGTAGTTGATTATGTGTCTAAATAGATTGAAGCCATAGCAACCAAACCATGATCGCAAGGTTGTAATCAAGTTCATTCAGTGTAACATCCTTAGTCGGTTTGGGTGCCCAAGGGCAATTATTAGTGATGGGGGCGTGCATTTCACAAATAAACATTTTGAAGGATTAATGAAGAAATATGGAATTACACATAAGATAGCCACACCTTACCATCCCCAACTTGTAGCCAGGTTGAAGTATCAAACAGAGAAATTAAACACATCCTGGAGAAAACGGTAAGGCCCGATAGGAAAGATTGGTCATAATGTTTGAATGATGCGCATTATGGGCTTACCGGACTACCTTTAGACTCCCCTAGAATGTCTCCATACCGGTTAGTGTTTGGCAAGGCATGTCATTTACTGGTAGACTTACAACATCTGCATTTGGGCTATCAAGCAATATAATTTTGATCTGAAGACTGCGTTCTAATAGGAAACTTCAATTGAGTGAATTAGAAGAGCTGCGAAATGAAGCTTATGAAAGTTCAAAAATTTATAAGGCTCGAACTAAGGCATATCATGATAAATTCTTAATCGAAAAATGTTTAAACCTGATCAGAAAGTGTGGCTCTATAATTCTAGGTTGCACCTTTTTCCTGGAAAACTTCGCTCATGATGGGATGGACCTTTCATCATTACTCAAGTATTTTCTCATGGCACTGTTGAACTTAAAGATCCCAAACAAGGAAATATTTTTAAAGTAAATGGCCAATGCTTGAAACCCAATGTTGAGGATATTCATGATGGAGAAATTGTTGAAATTCTTGACCTTATGGACCTAGTACTACCATCAGCTGAGTCTGGCTGAAGACTTCAAACTTAGCACTCCTGGGAGGCAACCAAGTTTATGCTTTTAATTTTAACTAGTTACTTTCTTTTCTTTTTAGAAAATAAAGTGAGGGAGTATAGCAACAAAGGAACCCTACTTCATGAAACCTTTGAAGCATATTTTTTCCAAGGTGTATTCTTTCCTAATATACTTCTCATTTTCTTTCCTACTCCATTGAGGACAATGTCGATTAAGTTGGAGGGAAAGATTAACTTGACTTGCTTAGATCTTCGAGTACGGTTAGAAATGATTAGGTTATGTGTACATAATTATTGTCTCGAACTGGAGTTACACAGGCACCTTAATTAAATGATCGATTAATGGCCTAGATAATGCTAGAGATGCTGAGGGATAATTATTAAAGAATCTCAATAAATGGTAGGGTATAAATCATAAATAATTTCATGGAGTAATTCCAAAGCTTTTGATAATTGATCTTAATAAAGAGTCTACTTTATGGAATATAAATCAAAAGATTAAGTATGCTAAAGTTTTCCCTTTGAAAAAAAAAAAAAAAAATTAGTCTAGTCTCACAACTTTGCTTGAACTCTTACTAAATAACTGGGCCCCTTCGTCTAAGTAAGCATTGTGGTTCATGTTAAAAGGTGAGAAGGTCAAGAAATCTGTTAAGCAATGGTACCTCCCTGAGTAACCAGGCCCCTTTGCCTAAGTAAGCATTGTGGTTACATCAAAAGGGGAGAATACTAATACTTATGAGGCTTGGATATAACACATACAAAACAATGAAAGGGGAAAAATCATCTAGCAGAAAGGTAATGAACTAAACCCAGAAAGTTAGAGGATTTTAAGAGTGAGATGGAAAGTTGGTAGAAAAAGAACTATAGAAATCTTTATGAGCTCTACGTAACCACTAAAAGAGTTGAATTAATAATCCAATGAAGTATCTCAGTAATAGTCTGACCAGGTATCATCTACTTTTAGGGTTGCTTGAGTTAACATCTAATTCAAGGATAGGTTAATACACATGGATAATCTACCTGCTTTACTCGAGGACGAGCAAAGTTCAATTGAGAGGTGTGATAACTACATTAAGCATAAATAAAATTATTATTTAATATTAAAATATCATTATTCCTTCAAAGTTAATACTTTTTATATATCATTTACATAAAAGAACATCACCAACATGGAGAGCCCGATTTTAGAAGTCCAACGGTGCAAACAGCACTCGAATCGGACTTAAAACGAGCCCAAACTGAATTTTTGAAGAATTTACTAAGAAATTGCATGGAGTTTAAAGTAGCCGGTCCATAGTGGACCGACCGCTTGGTCCACTGCACAGCCCGTGGGCCACGATCTACCATTGACATAGTCCACGGAGCAGAGCCATGGACCGCAGTGCCCCATTCACACTGGGACTCGCCAGAGAGTCGCCCCCACTGCCAGGGAGGTCGCCGGCACGCTCATCACCAGTCGGAGATCCTGATGGTCAGAAAAACACATCCGAAGGGGGCTGTTCACCTTTTTTTCTTTCTCTTGGCCGAACATCAATGAAACCCACCATCCCACGCCGCCGGACCGCCTACCCAGTCCACCGCCGGCCAGAGATGACGGCGGTGCGCTCTTCCTCGCCGCTGGGAGGGTCCTCACGGTGAATTGTAGCTGTTGATGGTCTCTTTCGGTCTGAACTATTTGTGGGCCGAATCGTGTGCTGGGTTGGACCAACTGGGGAAAGAATCTGGAGCCTCTCCAGATGAGCTAGAGATCGATGGGAGCTCGACCAAAACTAGTGAAATGGTGGAGCGGTTTCGTTGCAACCGTGGGAGTGTGTCCTTACTTTGTTGTGTTGGGTGTGGAGAGGAGCGGGTTGGTTCAATGGTGTAGCGGCTTTTTTGAAACCATGGAGGGGGAGAGCCTATAAAAAGGGCTCCAGGGGAGCATTTGGGCATGGGATCAGTCGAGCATTCGGCCAGTTCTTCTTCTTCCCCATTGTTTTTTTTCTTCTCTGTCTCTTCTTCTCCATCACACAGAACACTGTGTCTTCTCCATTCCACACCATAGAGAGCTCTTTTCTCTACTATTCCAGCTTATCATAGAGGTCGACCCCATCCCGCTTCCAATCCATCTTCTGTTCTCCCAAGCTCGCAGATCTTTCACAGTCCAACCACAGTCCTGAGATCCATCTTTTCTTCCCCGTAGTTCTTTTAGTTCTCTCCTATTCCAGTTATCTCAACTTTATTCCCACCATCCAACACTATTCCAACCTTATCCCAATCCTATTCCAGCAGTCCTATTCTCCACGATCAGCTTCATCTTCAACTTTTGAGCATGCAGAATCACTGGAGGCCGGAGCTTCACTTGGGAAAAGGGGTGTTTTATTTTTGGTTGTATTACTTTGATGTACTCCCTCTTACATTAAATAAAAGTTATCCTTTGATTAATTCATGTTCTTTTGTTTCTGAATCAGATGCGTGTTAGGCGAAGCTTTGGAGTTAAGTCAAGTGAAATAATTCTGACTGATCTATTCCCAAGTGGGTACAAGCTGTGCTCTCATGAGATAGATCATATCTAGGTTATTTTCAAGTGTTTTTAGACCAATCATTCCCAAAAGGGATGAGCTGTGATTTCACGGATACGGCCGTGCTCTCACTTGGATAGATCTTTTTGAGTTATCTTTTTACTGCAATTACTTGTTATCTTCCTTTTTAGTTTTAAGATTTCAATTTTTGTTGCGCATTTATTATTTTTAAAGTATCAAGAAAGTCCCTGTTGGATTCGACCCTTCTCCTTCTTCCCTTCTGAATATATTTTTAAGGTACTTAAAATTGGTGGCGTTTTGATGCGCCATCATATATCACTAGTATCCTATTCTAGAATAGTAGTTTTAAGGTAATTAAATTGGTGCGTTGTGATGCGCATCATATATCACTGCCTCTGAAGCTACAAAAGAAGCCTCTGGTACAAAAAGTTCATTGCAGAGCTGGAGTGATGCCATCTGATGCCATCCCCATATATTGTGATAATAATGGTGCAATGCTCTTGTTAAGGAGCCAAGGTCTCACTAGAAGTCCAAGCATATTGAGCGGTGGTTTCATATCATACGCGACTACCTCGAGAAGAAATATGTTGAGGTGCAAAGAGTAGACTCCACGGATAATGTGGCAGACCCACTAACTAAGACTCTAAGCCAGCAGAAGGCTGAAGTCCACTTTGAGAAGATGGGACTTAGATATGTAGCCAATTAGCTTTAATGCAAATGGGAGATTAATAGATGTATGCCCTAAAAGCCAAGTTGGCTAGACACATTATAATTTTTAAGGTATTAACTTTGTACTTAATTCTTCTTTATTAATAAAGGGCATTAGTTTCATTCATATTGATGTGTCTATGAATCATCCATGGAGTTGATGGGCAATGACACATATTCTTAAGAGTTGAGAATCTGAGACATGTGTCTTTGTAGATTAACTCCTAAAAGCTCTCGATTGTTGGAATATCATGAGGACGGTAATTGATCCATTAAAATTGGTGCACAGATCACTTCCCTTTCAGGGTAGATGAGTCTCTGACCTATAGTGTAGGTGACACTGGAGTAAGAGTGCAGGTAGTTGATAGAGGTCAACGGTACTGAGCATGACCAAGTACAGAAAGTTATATGGATGACTAATCACTCATCGATAACTTCCTGATGCTATAGTCATGTGAATAGTTCTTTGACCTAGAGTATCTCAACTACTCACAATAAGGTTACTGTAGTTTAACAATACAATCACATGGTTCCTATCCATACGGGACCTTGCGGTGTTCGTTGGCTACAGTAAGTTTATTATAAGAGTAAGGTGTTCACTTGTAGGGATATATTAATCTTAGTAGTAAGAAATAATCCTATGCAAGCTTAATGAGACTAAGTCCAGAAGTCTTTGGCCATAGTAGCATGATAATGAAAAGGTATTTTCATTAGTATCACAATTGGACTTGAGTCGATTAAGTTAAGCATATGATTGATGGGTTTGACGAGTATCCATAACCAACATCATGTCAGGATTTTGATAGAGGAACCGAATCACATGGTAACTACACCTAGGGGTTCCAATCTTATTATGCTGGGTTGCCACTACATACTGCTAGGTGTCACTAGTAGATTATAAGAGACCATTAGGATTATTCTCGGATCAATGATCCTAATTAGGGTTGAGCTAATCAGTCCATCGAAAGGAGTTTCGATGATATATTATGGAGATTATAGCATATCTCATTATCAGACAGGATAGGACCTGAGGGGTTATATACATTAGGAGCTCAAGTAACCAATCAGCAAATCAATTTGGACCTAATTATAAGTGTTACAATTAATATTTGACCTAATTGTAAATGTTACAATTAATTGATTATGGATTAATTGTTATTTAATTTAAATTAGATTTAATTTAATTGAGTTAGACTCAATTAATTAATCCTAATTGATTCGGTCAATGTCCGCTTTGAAATAGTTCGATCGGATTTAAAATCGACTTCAGTTTGACTGTAAAATTACTTCGTTTGGACCAAGACCTAGAGTCCAGTTAGACTGGGACTCCCTCTCCCTATCTCTCTTTGTCTCCCCTTCCCTCCACATGCCTAAGTGGGCCCTTTATGTTTGTGCAACAAAAAAGGATGGGGCGTGAATAGGTGGGCACTAATATGAGATTGGCGTGAATGAATTTTAAGAGGAGTCCTATTTTACTCCTCTTAAAATTTCAAACCAGATAAAACTAAACACCAGTCTTTTGCCTTTTGGGGATGGGAGATTTTTTCATGGTAAATAAAAGGGAGAGAAAGGGGTGGCCGACTACAAGCTTTGGTTTTGGCATTCGATTTCTCCCTTGGGCATCCTCTCTAGATAATCTCTCTCCTGGGCACCATCTCTTCTTCTCTCCTTTCCACTTTATTTTCTTCCATGTGATCTTCAAGAGTCTTGAGAGGTTTTCCATATAAGAGAAAAAGGAGAGGAAAGGGTCCAAAGGTCTTACATAGTTCGATTTGCAAGATAGAAGCCAAAAAACGGTTAGGATTTGGATCGACACGTTTTTAAAGTAGATGATTTGCTAAAAGAGGAGAGGGCTGCAAGGATCTAGCAGTCTGGTGCCCTCTATGACTCGGTTGCGAGAGATTCGTATGGATACCAGCAGAGGCTGGACGATTGCACGGCTCCGACAGAATCCCATTTTTCAATAGCGAATCTACATACTTTTCAGAGCGAGCCTGGATAGTGATCCAGGTAAGTATTTTATGTTTAAAATAAATTTTATTTCAGATCTAATATTTTTCTCATGTTATTTAGCATGTTAGGAATTTATGATAAATAAATTAGATTTATTTATGATTTGCATGATTAGATATAAATTATTTTTATATCTGCTTCTACTGCGATAGGTTGTTGATGCCTGTTTGATTGTAATTTCCTATTCCTGGGAGAAAACCAACACTCCTTTCCAGGGACATCTATTTTCTTCTTCGATAACCGAACAGGCCTTTCCTCCAATGCTTGATCCAGATCCAACTGAACCAAGAGATCTTCCATACGGACTTTCAACATGAAAAAATTCCCTTTCCCATCAACTTCTCGAAATCAACCTTCATGCTACTACCCATGGCCGGATCCAAGCAAAACATGCAACAAATAAACCAAGGGATTTGAGAAATATCTTGACAGGAACCTTGCTGAAATTTCAGCACTTGAAGATCTATAATTTCCGATGTCTCCCACGAACTCCATGCAACTCAGGCTCTGATACCACTTGTTGGAACATATTTCCAGGTGCATATATAACCTTCTACCATTAACCAATCTCAGAACATTATATTGGAAGCAGCAGCAACAGGGAATTGAAGCAATTAGCCTGGCAGGGATTCAGCCTTCTTGTGCAGAAATCTCCTAACTTGTTTAGAGTGCCTTAAATGTTCCAGATTTGATATGGATGTGAAACCACCTCTCTGGAACCTCCAACCAGTGAGGATTCAACTCTCCAAAGATCTTGGTCGAACTCCAAAAGGGTAGAGAGAGGGATGACTCCAAAGATGCTAGGTGATGGGTTTTCCTACTAGACTAGGAAACTATGACAATCTTCTTCCAATGCCCACCAATCTAACCAGATCTCTTCTAGATCTAATCACCCTCTGAGTAGGACCTAGAGCCAATCTTGAAGAGGCCTAAGATCACCAAGTTTGATGGAAATAGGGTTTACAAGTGGGCAGCACAAGAATCCCTTGTATTAGGGATTCCTTCTTCGACTAGGAGTCCCTAGGCATTGAGGAATTTTTACCTTCCTAGGGTATGGCGACTTGGATACTGATATTACCCTGATAGAGAGAGACAATCAGAGAGAAAGAGAGGGAGGAAGAAGATGGATATCAGGGAGAAAAGGTTATTTCACTATGACGGCTCCCATCACCCCCATATACAAAGTATATATATACTAGGTCACCATGACCTAACCCCAAAACTCCCATAGGCCAACTTAATGCATAATTGAGTTTCCCAAGCCCAGGTACACCCTTGACTCAATCCAATCATACATACCTAGGACTCAAAACCAGCCCAATACAAGTAGGCTCCTTGAGGCCCAAGTCCCTTGAACCTCCAGACCCGAAAGGCTAACAGCCTTTCATCCTAGGGCCCAAACTAACCCTAGAAATTTCATGATAGCATCATTATAATTGGGCCTTGGCCTTAGCCTTGTTCCCCTGAGCCTTGGAAGTACCACATGAGACCCAACATTTCTTATATAAACATTGAAAATGGCACAAGATATTTGTTCCTTTCAATATCGATAGAAGTGCCGATAGATTCTTCAATACTTAAAGTATATCCTCTGGCTGAGTATCCTCGAATATGTGACTGAACTAGTCATTCATGGATACCTACATAGTGCATCAAATTATGATTCAAGCACTGAGCCACTTCTAGTAAGTATCTCTAACCAAATCTCGGGCATTCGAAGCAGGTTCCTTAGGTGCTAGATCTGTCAGCACATACAAGATTCGTTTATGCTCCAGGACTATTTTCAGCTTCAATACTAATTCTCCAAATTGGATCCCATCAACTTTTCATTGTTCAATAATGAATGGAGCAATAATGTATTGGCCACATTTAACACTGAAAAGGAAAAGAGAATAAGACCTATCAGTACATGAATTATTTAATCCTAAAACTATAAACTTTAGTCTTAGGGTCTTCCCACTATTTTGTTTAAATTGATAGCCTCTACCTCCAATCCTAGGAATTACATTAATTTCTTAGCGAGTACTAGAATCCTACAGACTACACATGATCCCAAGTGTGGCTTGGCCCATCCATGTGGATCTAAAGTTGGGTTCTCAACCAATTATATCTCCAAACAACTTCTAGTATTCAATTTTTCCCTAAGCTCCTCTTCAGTAGGTGTGTGGTGCTTCCACTAAAAATCCTAGTTAAGTCCAACCATTAACATGACTGAGTCAGTACTTCTAACCAATAAATGACCAAGCTCATGTATGGCTCGACCCATATGATCACCGTTAAGAGAGTCACAACTGAATCATCATAATATGTATGATAATTTCAATAACTAGATGAGCACCAGGTCTTTGGACCTCCAATAATCATCTTAACTATTGAACCCATTGCTATCCTCTTAATAGGAGACTATGACTTGATTATTCCCATAACTTTATCATTTTAAGGACCTAATAATTTTAGAATTTTTTATTAATGGTTCAAAGAGAAAAGAAGACATGGACCAATCCTCCCACTGACTTTACTAAATATGTGATGATGGTCAAAGACATAATTAGTCCAAGGATACCTAGATCAATCAAGTTGACTATCCTTACTAGCTTAGTTTAACTCGAATTAATGAGCTATTTGATTAAATTCTGACTGACCACATAGACAAGGTAAGTGAAATCAATGGAAAGGTTCCACCATTAATCTTTTTTCTTGGACACCAAATTAGTTGGCCAGGTAAGAGGTAGTCCCAATAAATGACCATGATCGAAATGTCAAACTTACCTTAGATACTAATTGGTTCATCAGATTCGATCTGATTAGTATAAAGACTCAGGTCTGATCGTTGAGCTATAATCAAGTTCATTTATTATAATAAAGACTTGATCAAATTATCACTATAAATTTGATCTAGAAAAAACTTGATCTAATCCTAATCAACTTTTGATTAGATTAAATCTAATTCTCTATTGGATCCATATTATTCTAAATTCTAACCCTAGCTCTAACACAATTATTTGATCTAATTCAAGCTAACCCAAAGTCTATGATTTATGAATATGAATAGATTTAATTCATAATTCTAGATCTAATCTTAAAGCTCTTAATTATAGTAATTAATCAAGATTAATTTTGCTAAATTTTAGATCTAAATAATTTATATGCATTACATAGACATTAATACTTTTAGATCTCAATTATATGATATAGTCTTATGCTGAAATTAATTTTATATTTCATATTCTAAACATAGAAAAAAATCCTAATACATTAATTTCATATCAAAAATAGTAATTAATGAAGATTAAATTATTAAAAATAG
The DNA here is from genome assembly GCA_021397845.1 of Areca catechu. Lineage (NCBI taxonomy): Eukaryota > Viridiplantae > Streptophyta > Magnoliopsida > Arecales > Arecaceae > Areca > Areca catechu. The sequence goes on along the minus strand of CM038042.1, from coordinate 97,283,190 downwards.
ATCTAATTATCAAAATAATTTTAATGGTTTTTCTTTCATCTCATTTGTCATAGGATACAAGTGGCATTCCTACATGCCATAGGAGATCCCATGGAATGGAAAAAGCGAAACTTTAAACTCTACTTTTCTTCTATAACTGGATGGTCATGGTGATCAATCCAATCTAAAGTAGTTACTTAAATTAAGATTACATCTAACATGTAAGGTTTTACATCTATATATCATATTATAAAGACTAATCACTCTGATACCATTGTTGAAAATTATCTAGGATTTCATGCATGAATTTTTTTCTTAATAATTTATAATATAAGTATATTTATTTTAAAACTATTTTTTAAAAAAATATTTAGAATAATTCTAAAAAACTCTAATCAAAATCATAATATAATGTACAGTATAGAAATAAAATCAACATGCATCGATCTACCCGTGCATGCTATAGATCACCATAAATAATATGAAATCTAATTTCATACTTGATCATGGGTCCATGATCTCTACTATTGATAGCATATAGTAAGGGCTCTCCATCTCACTTCATAGCTACATAGGATGTCCATCCCTATGAATTGTCCACATAAAGCCTCGATGTGATCAACCCCGAGATTGCTAGGTCCTTCCAAAGGCCACTAGATGGCCAAAACTAAATTATTTCTTGGTTTTCTTGAGCCTTCTAAGAATCTAAGAAGAGGATGAAGAGGTCTAGATCAAGGAGGAAGACAATAAAATTCAAAAAACCTTTTTTTAGTATTTTATTCTTCTTTTTTTCTCTCACTTCAACCCTAGTGCCTAAGAGAACCTCTCACATCGATCTAAGAATTCAAGCCCCCTTTTTCTTTTATTTTCATTGTAACTTCACTTCATATTTTGCATGGTCTCTTAATTTCACATATATGATGAAAAATTGAAGTGAAATCTCATCGATTAGAGGAGGAATTAGATTAGGATAAGGTGATATTGTTTGAATGGGACTAGGTGTTCTATTCCTAATAGAATTCTTCTAATTAAATTCAAAAAATCTAGATTTAATTCAAATAATCCTAATCTAAATGGAAATGAGAAAGAACAAAAAAAAACTAATTCTTTACAGAGAGTTCATGAAAAAAATTAGGAAGGCATGAAAAATTTTTAGAGAAGAAAATAAGTTGGACTAAGATAGGGTTAGTCCAAGATTTGACCAAATTAGGTAGGAACCAAAACTAATTGGGCTATAACAAATTTAACTAACTTGAACACAATTTAATTAGGTTCCAGTTAGTTTTATTAAAATCTAATTAAATCTAAAATTAACTAAGCTCAAGTCTAAATGAAATCAAAATTAGAAATCCTTAGCGATTAGGTCATCGAATAACCTAATCGAGTGAAACCCAATTGAACCATATTCAATTAGCTTGACCTAAACCTCTTTGCTTAGTCAAATTGAGCCTATTAGCAATTAAATTATTAATTAATATTTTTATATAATTAATTAATTATTAATTTATAATATTTATATAGGATTAATTATTAATTATATTTATAATTTTGTCACTGAATGATTCTTAATTGTTAATCATCCATCATGATCGGTCAGAAACTTCTTATGTATGTGATCCCATAGGTTTAAACACTAAGCTAGTGGCCCAGAAATCAATTCCTAAATTAATCAATATGACCATCTAGCAATGATGCCCGACATCTAGATATGTCAAATATTTGCAAAAGCAACATTCAAGGACCCAGGCATATGATTTCTATATAATTCATCCCTTTGACCTAATGCTTAGGATGATTTTAGAGTCAACTGCCAACTTTTGAATAATGCATCAAGATATGTCTCAACCTAACAAATCTTGTAACTCCTCGCTAGATGGCCCAGGCCAAGTCTCGCTAAATTAAATACAATAGAGCATTTTCTTCAATATCTTGGAGTGGTCAATCTCATCTTGACTCATCATTGATTTAACAAATCTTAACTACATCCAGTAACCTTTTATCACTAGATTAGAAATCCAGAAGTCCAGCACTTAAGTATAATAAATTGCTTGCAAGTCAGCATGATGATCTAATAGATAAAGATACTTATATCACTTATCCCATATCCTTTTGTGACATATCCTCGACAGCAGAGTACTCAATAGAGGAGGTCACATTCAGTGCGTATACACCTACACCTTACTTGCATGCCATATCAGTATCTCCATACTCCTTGATTATGAGGACAACCAACCTATATAACACATTCAGTGCAGTATACACCACTACACTTACTTGCATGCCATATCAGTATCTCTCCATACTCCTTGATTATGAGGACAACCAACCTATATACGTACAATAACTTATGCTTGATAAACATTATTCTCCTAGGTAACAATATATCGTTTAGTCATGAATATGTTTAAGAACTACTCAATAATCCTTTTTTATCAAATTGAAGTAGTTCTAAGTACTTCATCTCAAAAGAGTTCAAAGAAAGATGTAAAAAGAGATGAACTACCCAAATAATTTTTATTTCATTAATAATTTATATGCCAAATTATAAAGAGCATCAAGTCCCATCTATAATCTAGATGATTGGTGGCTATAAGACACATTTTCTAACCCTTTCACTTGACGGCTAGAGCTAATCGAAATAGTTATTAAATAGCCCATCTTCTACTTGTGAATATCAACTCTTTGATTTTGAGGGTTTTAGTAAATGGGTCAGCCAAGTTCTCCTTTCCATTGATCTTCTGAAGTCCAATGTTACCTCGATCCACTATCTCCCGGATAAGTTAGTAGCGATGTAGAATGTACTTGGTATATTGAGGGCCTTTGTTCCTTCACTTGAGCTATGGTCCTAGTGCTATCACAATATAAAAGAACTGGGCCATTAATGGAGGGTGCTACTCCAAGCTCGGTGATAAATTTTCGTAGCCAAACAACTTCCTTTACAGTATCAGATGTTGTAATATACTCTGCCTCGCATACAGAATCGACTACAATGTGCTGCTTGGAACTTTTCAGCAAATAGCTCCTTCATTCAGGATAAAAATATAATCTGATACACTCTTGCTATCGTTCCTATCTAACTAAAAACTTGAGTCAGTATAAGCAACTAGTTTTAAGTCAGAATCTTCATAAATAAGCCAATGGTCCTTAATATTTTTCAAATATTTAAGGATGATTTTTATGACCTTCCAATAGTTCTCACCTGGATTAGATTGGTATTTACTCACTATTCCTAGTGAGTATGCCACATCTGGTCACGTACGTATTACAATATACATAATGAATACCACTACTGAGGTATAAGGAATCCTACTTATATGCTTTCCCTCTTGAGGACTAGTCAGACAATCCTTCTTTAAGAGATTAATTATATGGTATATCAGAAAATAACCTTTCTTAGAATTCACCATGCTAAACCGCTTCAGCACGATCTTAATATACATGGACTGGGTTAACCCTAGCAACCTTTTAGATTTATCCCTACAAATCTTTATCCCAAGGATGTAAGATGCTTCTCTCAAGTCCTTCATAAAAAATTGAGAAGACATACATATTTTTATTCCTTGCAACATAGGATATCATTTTTGATTAAAAGAATGTCATCCACATACAAAATAAAAAATACTATAACTGAACCATTATCCCATTTGTATATGCAGGGCTCTTCTTCATTCCTAACGAGGTAATATGTTCTAATCACTATATCAAAATGCATGTTCTAAGTCCGAGATGCTTGCTTCAATTCTATAAATGCATCTTTGAAGTTTCATCTATGGATGTGAATCCTTCAGGCTCTATCATATACATCTCCTCTTCTAGCTCTCCATTTAGAAAAGCTATTTTTATATCTATTTGCTAGATTTCAAAATCAAGATGTGCCACTTTTGCAAGCATAATCTGAATGGATTTTAGTATTGCCACAAGCAAAAACATCTTATCATAATCAATACCATAATGTTGACGACATCCCTTGGCAACCAACGAGCTTTATAGATCTCCACCTTCTCATCTGCGTCCATTTTTCTTTTGAAAATTTACTTACACCTATAGATTTTTTTCCTTCAAGTGGATCAATGAGTGTCCATACATCATTGACTTTCATGAACTCCATTTTGGAATTCATGGCTTCTATCCATTTATCAAAGTTGATACTTTGCATCACATCCATATAGGTGATCAGATTATTATTATTTTTATCAAGTTTAACAGGATCACCATCCCGGACCAAGAAACCATATTATCTATTCAGCTAATATGGTACTCTGCCAGATCTCCTTAATGATACTTCTACAATGGGCTCCGAGTTTGATTCAATTAGATCCAATGCTATGGTTTAGTCAATGGTGTCAGTTCTTTTACCTATCAAACATTTTCAAGTTCGACCTTGGAGGCATCAGTTCCTACTCCAAGGAACTCCTTTTCTAGAAAGACTACCCCATTCTGACAAACACCTTTTGTTCATCAGTAACATAAAAGAATAATCGTTAGTTTCTTTTGGATATCCTATGAAATATACTTGTTAGACCTAGGTCCTAGTTTGTCTATTTTTAAATGTTTGACATAGGCCAGGTACACCCAGACCCTTAGGTGTGAGAGCACTAGCTTATACCCTATCAATATCTCATATAGAGTTTCATCAACAGACTTGCTCATAATCTTATTTAACAAGTAACAGGCTGACTCAAGAGCATATGTCCAAAAGAAGATCGGTAGACTAGCAAAGCCCATCATCGACTGAACTATGTCTAACAAAGTTTGATTCCTTCTTTAAGACACTCCATTTAATTGAGGTGTCCCTGGAGGTATCCATTAAAAGAGAATCTAATTTTCATCTAGATAAGTCAAAAACTCACTGGTAAGGTATTCTCCTTCTCAATATGATCGAAGGATTTTAATATTCTTTCCAACTTGTTTCTTACCTCATCACGATATCGTCTAAATATTTCAAGTGACTCAGATTTATATCTCATAAGACAGATATAACCAAACCTTAAAAGGTCATCTGTAAATGTAATGAAATAGAAATGCCCATCCCTAGCACTATGTTTATTGATCTTCATACATCAGTATATACTAGACTCAGAACCTTAGTGGCTCTTTCACCTTTTCCAATAAAAGATGACTTGGTCATCTTTTCAAGAAGGCAAGATTCACAGGTTGGCAATGATTCATAATCATTGACCTCATGAAGACCTTCTTATCTCAACATGTTTATCCTATTCTTGTTAAAATGACATAGCCTATAGTGCCAAAGATAAGTATCACTGGTATTATCTATCCTAGGACATTTGCTCATTGTGTACACTACATTAATTGGCTATAATAAAACATAAATATCATTTTCAATTGTCCATGCATTATAGTAACATCATTCAGAATGATATCACAATAATCACCTTTGATAAATAAATAAAAATTACCCTTAGCCAAAAGGTGTACAGAAATAATCATCATAAAACTAGGACAATAATGATAATTATCTAAAATAATGATATTTTTATTGAATACAAGCTTGACAATTCCTAAAGCCAAACTAGAACTACTCTTCCATCTCTAACACTCAGGAATCTTTCATCGTCTTCAAATCTTTTACTAACTTGAAGTCCTTACAATATATTTCAAATATTAATAGGGCTTCCAATATCTAATATCTAGGTAGTAGTATCACAAATAAAAAATTATAAGATATTATTATATAAGTACCTTGTCTAGCAATTATTTGCTAGTTCTTATTCTTCATTGGCCTGTTCAGATCCAGCAAGGCAACGTAAAGTGGACAATTCCTCATCTAGTATTGTTTCCCAGGTGGCTACCCAAGAGGGGGTGAATTGAGTCTTTTAGAATTGGAACAGATGATGTGCAATTAAAATTCCCTTTTAAAGTGTCATGTGTGGTGATTATGAATTAAATGCAGAAGCTAAAAGAAATCAAAGAATCATAAATGCAAACACACAGGATTTATAGTGGTTCGGAGTAACCTAGCTCCTACGTCCACTGCCCAAGATATCACTTGGAATTTCTACTATATTCACACCCGAATACAATAGGATTGTTTTGCAGGATCAGAATCTGAAACCTCTACACTTTGGTTTTAACAGGATCATCAAAGAAAACCAACATCCTTCGGTTTTAAACAGGCTCACCAAAGAAACCTAACTTGGTTTTACCGGATTACCAAGAACCCAACACTTGTTTTTTATCAAGGCTCACCAAGAACCTATTTGGTTTTTCAATTGGGCTCACCAATAACCCAACAATAATTCAGAAAAAGAATTGAAGTGAAAGCAACAATAAATGACAAACTCAATTTGTCGAATAGTTGCCGGTGCAGCTTGATGGAAGTCCACTTGACTTGCACTTGAATAAGCTTTAATTGCTTCAGTGACTTCTTCAAAAGTTGCTTCAAGCTTCAGATCAGAGTTGGTGAAGACTTGAAGGCTGACTTGAATGCTCTTGTGCTCTTTCTCTTTTGGTTGGTGGGATATTCAATGTAGCTCTCAAAACTTTGAAGAACTTTTCAAAAACTAATCTTTTGGATGTTCAAATCCTTCAAATATAAGGTCTTCCATCACTCCAAGGTAGTTAGAGATGTTTTTGACCATTGGGTGTGACTTATGATCGTTGGAGCACTTTTTGGCATTCAAAAATAAATTCTGGAACTAGCCGTTGGATACCTGAAAGCGACGTTCGAGTCAGCTCGGATTCCTTCGAGTCTTCTCGGATCCTTCAGTTGATAGGTCGAGTTGCCAAATCTTCAGTATAGTTGGCTCTTTGTCTTAGAGAGCAAAACATCACTCTGGATGAGTCGGCTCTTGATAACTCGGGTCGGCTCGAACTTGTATCATTGAAAAACTTGAACTCGAGGAATCAGCTCTTTTCAGCTTGGGTCAGCTCTTCTTCTCAGGTTCGGAAATCCTCACTCTAGAGGAGTTCGCTCGATGCAGTTCGGGTCGGCTCGCTTTCTCAGGTCTTCAAAATTAGGTATGGCAGAGTTGGCTCTTTCTGGTTCAGGTCAGCTTGCCTGGCTGTTCTTAGAAATCTTCAGAAACTGGACTCTAGAGGAGTCGGCTCGAATTGTTGCATACCAGAATCCTTGCTGCATGCCATGAAGTAGAGTCGGCTCTTCAACATGCTGGGTCGGCTCGAGTATCTTCTTCAGGATTTTTATAATTAACTCAAAGAAAAATTCTTACCAACACTCTTACAACTTTTCAATCATACCACTCAAAATAATTCTAAGGAACACACAAAGAGATGTAACCCTTTTCACATGATTTTTTCTTAGCTTTTTCATTGGGTTTTTCTTTACACAAACACCTTACAACACAACTCAAACAAGAAACAAAGGTGTAGGAGTTGAAGTTTGAACAATTAAGTCATCCTACAAAAATTTGTAAAACACTTGAAGAGTTGTCAGAAATAAATGTACATGCTCCAATGTTTGGTTATCATCAAAATCACTTATGGGGTCAACAATCTCTCCCTTTTTGGTGATGACAAAATACTGGCAATGAAAAAGCAAGATAAAACTTTACAATTACTTATATACTTGTATTTGCAAGAATGATGAACAAGTAAGAGGAGTTAACTTTTAATTTGAGTCATAAATTATAGAGAAGAATTAGGGCAATGAGAGGTAGTCTCCCCCTCAATACGATACTCCATGTTTTAACACATTTTCTATGTATTTTCAGAGCTCAAAATGTTTTAAAGGAACTTTAAGTATCAGAGCTATTAAAAGTCAAAACTTAAAACATTATGTATTAAAGCTTAAATATGTATCATTATGTATCAGAGCCTCTTAAATATGTATCATTATGTATCAGAGCTTAATTTGAGCTTAGCTTTCAAGCTTTATGCATCAGATCTTTATGTATCAGAGCAAATATATGAATATATTTTAACATTTTCATGCAATGATTTTACAACTTTCTCCTCCTTTTTGTCAATCAATCAAAAAGGTAGAGTAAGATTAAGCTCAGATTTTAAAATAGAATGAGAAAGTATTAAAATTTGTTTGAGATAATTTCACTTTCTCATATTCATCTTGAAATTCTAATTAAAAAATCAGTCATTGTATGAACAATTGAACATAAACATTCATTTGCATAGAGAAATAGAACAATTTAAGAGACAAAAAGTGTACTTTCATTTCATTTCAAAGAAATTCAGTACAAAGTACAAAGTGAAGGCCAATACATTTAGTTACTATCTAGTCTACTCTAGGATGTGAAGGTTGACCAGGAATCCGAATGCCAGGTGGTAGAGAAGCAATTGGGTCAACAAATTATGGGATATTGTCGGATTCTTGTAGTCTAAAGTGTGGAGCATGTTGTCTTGGATGAGCAGATTGACCAGGAAAAGATCTAGAAGAGGGAGGAGCACTTTGAGCAACTCGGATATCTTCAATTTTAGACATCATTTTCCATAAGAAGCTGTTCATAGATTTCAATTCAGCTTCTATTTTCTTTGTGCTTCTTGAAGCAGCTAAATCTTCCAGTGATTCTTTTATTTGTACAACTTCCTTTTGCAATGTAAGGATTTCTGTAGCTTGTACATTAGCAAATGCTTCTATCGAGCCTCTCAATCTTTCAAACTCACTTCTAATTATTCCAATGCCTCTGGTGTAATCTTCTTCCATTCTTTTACCTACTTCTACTGATCCCATTCTTATTCTTAAGTTGTCCATCTCAACTCTGTAAGCTTCAAGTACTAATGTAACAGATTTCTCCATCTTTTCAGAACTTGAAGTAATCAGCTGTAAAATTGGTTGCATATTTGTATCAGTTGTGTATTGTAGTCTTTGAAGTTTCAAGAGAGTCAATTTTGCTTTTTAGATAGTCTATCTGTCCTTCAATTGATTGAGTCTCTCATCAACTGATTTGTGTAATTCTTTAAACATTCCAACCATAAAAGACTTTATAGTTTCAGTCATGTTATTCATTTGCTGTGTAATGAAGTCTTGTAATAATGAAGTGTCTATAGCAGGAGCAGTAGTAGCATGACTTTGAGCTGGAGTATCAGTGGTGGCCTATGTGTAGATTGGTGTGCTTGGTGGCATATCAGGCATATCTAGTACTAAGACATCTGGAAATGATGCGTCAAAGTTTATTTGGACTGGAGATCCTAGCTATGACTGTGATTCTAGGATTTGTATTGTAGTGCCTTCACCGGCTTCTATTTCTGCTTGCTCTTGAACCTCTTCAGTTTCTTCAACTATAGGAGCATCAGTCTTCTTTTTCCAGATTCCTTCAGATAATAAATAACCCATTCTTTGAAGAGTTTTGGCAGTATAGGTATCGGTATGTAAAAGGGTTTTGCTAACTCTTCTGTCAAATCTATATTTGCATTTTGAAAGAAAAGTGAGAGGACCATACCATAAGGTAAGCAAGCCTTAACCTTTCTTACTGCCTCCTTCATTTGACAAATCATAATGGCTAGTAGGTTAATCTTATCACCATTAATCAGAAGCTCCATGAAGCAAAGATCCCTTTCACTTACCCAATCAAAATGGCTAGTTCTGGGTAACATGATCCTGCTGATAAAACTGTGTAGAACTCTCATTTCAATAGACAAAGTGCTGGCCTTGAGAATTCCTACTTCATCTACTTCGGTCCTTTCCAAAATAGTTTGTAAAGATTTAGTTCTATCTTTTAGGACTAAGTACTCAGTGCCCTCAAATGGCATTTCCAAGATATTTCCAAGAATTTCAGTAGAAATGATAATTCTTTTTCCCTTAACAGATGATTCAACAAAATTCTCTCCAAACCTCAAATTTTCATAAAAGGTACTGACTATGTTTGGGTAGGTTTTGATGTCCAAGGAGCACATGGTTCTCCATCCTTGATTCTCAATGAAATCACCAATGACAAAACCTATCTCCTTTAGATATTCAAATAAAATCCATCTGCCAGTGGTAATAGGTCTCTTATCTAAAGAGATCTGGTGGCTAGGAGAAACTGGGCTTGGCTCTTCCTCAGACTGTGGTGGATTTCGGGAAGCACTGTCTTCTTGAAACTTGGTTCTCCTTTCTTGCGGGGCAACTACTGTATCCCGTTTTGATTTCTTTCCAACTGCCCTCTTTGGTGCCATTATGCCTTTATATTCGAATTCCAAAGTAGTTTTTGGAAGTTGGAAGTATTTGGAAAGTTTCTTGGTGCGAAAGAGAGTAGGGTTAAGGAAGAAATGGGAAAGAAAAACCCTACTGCTGAACTAAAAGAGACGGCTCAACATCCTAGCTGGCTCAACTAATAGGTCATCTGCTCGAGTCGGCTCAAGCAGAAAGAGCATAAAAGAAATTTTTGGATTTCAATCAAAGCTCATTTTAAAAAAAATTGGGATTAGGAGGTTACCAAGATAATTTGTCCTTAAGATTATGGGAGTGTTTCTAGAGTGGGTCACATAATCCTAGTTCACTTCTAATCATCACAAATCTATCAAAATTCAAAGGTTTGGTAAAAATATCAGCAAGTTGATTTTAGTTGGCATAAATTCAAGTACTACATCATTATTCAATACATGATCTCTTATAAAATTGTGCCTAATTTTAATATGCTTAGTTCGTGAATGCTGAACAGGATTTTTTATCAAATTAATAGCACTTGTGTTATCACATTTAATTAGAATTTTAAATTGTGTAACACCAAAGTCTTTTAGTTATTGTTTAATCCATAACACTTGAGCACAACAACTACTAGCAGCAACAACGTACTCTGCCTCAGCAGTGGACAATGCTATTGAGTTTTGCTTCTTACAGTGCCATGAAATTAAATTCAACCCTAGAAATTGGCATATACCACTAGTACTTTTCTATCAGTTTTGCAACCAGCATAGTCAGCATCAGAAAAACCAATTAAATTTAAGATGATTCTTTAGAATACCAAAGACCTAAATTACTTGTACTTTTCAAATATTGAAAATTCTTTTAACAGCAAGCATATGTGTTTCTTTAGAATTACATTGAAATCTAGCACATACACATACACTGTATAAGATATCAGGTCTACTGGCTGTCAAATATAAGAGGGATCCGATCATACCTCTATAAAGCTTTTGGTCAACATTGGATCCACTTTCATCTTTTTCTAGCCTGCAGGTAGTGCTCATGGGTGTGTTAGCCTCTTTGCTTGTTTCCATGCTAAATTTCTTGATCATCTCTTTGATGCATTTGGCTTGGCTTATAAAGATTCCTTCCTTCATTTGTTTGACTTGTAGCCCAAGGAAGTAGTTGAGTTCATCCATAAGGCTCATTTCAAACTCACCATGCATCAACTCAGCTCTCCACAAAGATTTTCATTAGTTGCACCAAATATAATGTCATCAACGTAGATTTGTACAACTAGCATATCATTCTTTATTTTTGATAAAAAGAGTTTTGTCAACATTTCTTTTTTGAAATCATTTTCAAGTAAAAATTTGCTTAGTCTGTCATACCAGGCCCTAGGTGCTTGTTTCAAACCATATAAAACTTTGTTCAATTTAAACACATGATTTGGAAAAGCATAATTTTCAAAACTTGGTGGCTGTTCTACAAAAACTTGTTCAGAAATAAATTCATTTAGAAAAGCACTTTTGACATCCATTGAAAGAGTTTAAAGTTCATGTAGCAAGCAAATGCAAGAAGTAATCTAATACCCTCTTCTTGATTGTACCTTTTTGCTACCAACCTTGCTTTATTTCTTATAACATTGCCATTCTCATCTAGTTTGTTCCTATAGACTCATTTAGTTCCTATGATTGGGTAGTCTGTAGGTCTACTAACTAGTGTCCAAGCATTATTCCTTTCAAACTGGTTTAATTCATCATGGATGGCCATCCAGTTATGATCAATTTCAACTTCTTCTAAACTATGTGGTTCAATTTGTGAGACAAAGGCTAGGTAGTCATGTGCATCTCTATGTGCTGACGTAGTCCTAACACCATGAGAAGGATCACCAATAATTAAATCTTTGGGATGTGAAGTTACATACCTCCATTCCTTTGGTAAATCAGTATGATCCTTGCTTACCATTTCATTTCCATTTTGCGTTGGCTTGTCTTGAATGCTTAGGTCTTTCATTTCCTTTGTAGTGTACCTGCATCATTATCTACACACTCATCTTTTCTAGATGGTGAGGGGGCTTCATCAAAAACAACATAAATTGACTCTTCTACAGTAAGAGTCCTTATTAAACACTCTATATGCTTTGCTATATAATGAATAACCAAGAAATATAGATTCATTAGATTTTGCATCAACTTCCTAGGTTATCCTTGCCATTGTTTAATACAAAGCATTTACATCCAAAAATATGAAAATAGTTAATATTCAATTTTCTTCCATTCCAAAGCTCATATGGGGTTTTCTTTGAAATTGGTCTAATTAAAACTCGATTTAATATATAACAGGCAGTGTTCACCACTTCTGCCTAGAAGTACCTTGGAAGATTACCTTCACACAACATGGTTCTGGCCATTTCTTCCAAAGTCCAATTCTTTCTCTCTACAACACCATTTGTTGTGGTGTTCTAGGAGCGGAGAAGTTGTGATAAATGCCGTATCAGTGCAATTTTTATCAAAAAATTGATTTTGAAATTCTGTTCCATGATCACTTCTTATAGAGATAACAGAAAGATTTCACATTTGAAACTTTCTTATGAAGTTTTTGAAATACATCAAAAGTTTCATCCTTATGTGCAATAAATAATACCTATGTGAATCTAGAAAAGTCATCTACAATCACAAGGCCATATTTCATACCTCCTAGGCTTGTGGTCCTAGTAGGTCCAAATTAGTCCATGTAAAGTAGCTCAAGGGGTCTAGTTGTTGAAATAATATTTTTCGATTTAAAACTTCCTCTAGTTTGTTTGCCTAATTGACAAGCATCACATACATAGTCAAAATCAACTTTAAAAAGTGGCAAACCTTTAACTAGATTCTTTGAGATTAATCTGGAAATTGTATGCATGCTAGCATGACCTAATCGTCTATACCATAATAAATATGACTCTTGGTTTTTAACATTCATTATCACTAGATTAGAACTACTGGTCATGGAAAGATCATTTAAATCTACCACATAGATGTTTCCAAGCCTATGACCAATGAATTTGTTGCTAGAATCAAGAGAGTTAGTTACTATACACATAGATGATTCAAAGATAACCTTGAAGCCTTTATCACAGAGTTGACTAATACTCAATAAATTATGCTTCATTTATCTACTAGCAGCACATCTTCAATAAAAGTATAGGGGTTTATTTAATCTTACCGATTTTGAATATTTTCTCCTTGCCATTATCTCCAAAAGTAACCAATCCTCCTTCTTTCATTTGTAGGGTGATGAACTAATCTTTGCCACTCGTCATATGCCTTGAACAGCTATTGTCAAGATACCATCTTTTCTTTAATTTGTAGGCTGCAAGACAATTCTGCAAAATAGTCAATGAGTGATTTTAGGTACCCAAGCTAACTTGGATCCTTTCGGGTTAGCAAACTCGGTCCCTTTGGAACCCAAATGGTTCTATATTTCAATGCACCAATCATGAAATTTTCAAGGAATTGCATTGATAAGATTTATGTCCAAATCTATGACATGCATAACAAATAATTTATCATCAATGAATGATGCACGTTGAAGCTATAACAGATGCAAAAACAGAAATATTTGGTTTGAAGGATTTTTGTATAGAATTCTTAAGAACATATTTCAAGCCATTCGAAATAGATTTTGATGGAAAGCTTTTTGAAATTTAGCATTTAAAGCTGAAGCTTTTGAAGATACAAATTTCATTGTTGAAATCCCTTTGGTATTTAAAGCATTAAATACAATTCCAGCTTTACTTTTTGAATCTTTTTGTTCTTTCAAAATTAGCTCAAGCTTGTTAGAACTCAAAGTAAGTTTTTCTACTAAAGGCTTAAGCTTTTCAACCTCCTTTTAAATCAACATTTTCGGCAACTAAAACTTTGTTTGTCTCCTTTAAAGCCTTTTTCTCATTATTCAAAACAATAACATTTTCAGAAAGGTTATTCAATTCTTTTTACAAAATGTTATTCTTTTCAGAAATCTCATCCTGTCTTTTAATAAAATATCATTTTGCTTCTTCAAGGATTTAATTTTAACCCAGCTTTCTTGAATTCAATAAGTAAATCATGAAATGCAGAATTCAGTTCATCATATATAAATTCAGTTTGAAGCTCAGTGGATGATACCTCATTTTCTAGACCCATCAGACAAAGATTCGCAGATTTCATGGTCTCTTCTTCTTCATTAGATAAGGAGCCTCGTTGTCGCTCCACGTCACTACCATAGCTTTCTTTTTCTTTTTCTTAAAACCCTTTTTCAATAATGGACAGTCTGGTCGGATGTGCCCTGACTTTTTGCATTCATAGCAGGTGAGCACTTCTTTTTCTTTCTCCTTTTCCTTGTCCTTCTCCTTACTAAATTCCTTGTTCTTGTGGAATTTTCTAAATTTTCTTCCTTTTCATCTTCCCAAGAATCTTTGAAATTTCTTGACGACCATGGCAACATCTTCGTCTTCCATGTCACTTTCAGTAGAGGAGCATTCTTCTGCGGATTCTTTATCCTTTCTAGAATCCATAGCAGCTTTGAAGGCAATTGACTTCTTCTTCTTTTGATCGTCTTCAGTTCGGTGCTGCATGGTCAGTTCATGTGTGATGAGAGATCCTAGTAGTTCATCCAGTAATAAGGTATTCAAATATTTTGCTTCCTGGATGGGTGTTATTTTCGGATCCCATTTATCCAGAAGAGATCTTAGAATCTTCTGCACTAGATCTGCATACCCTACCAAGACTCTTTAAGCCATTAATAATGTCAGTAAAATGTGAAAACATGACAGAGATTTCATTAGGTTCCATCTTAAATAATTCGTAACTATGCACAAGAAGATTAATTTTAGAAGACTTCACTTGAGAAGTTCCTTCATGGGTTACTTCGAGTTTATCTCAAATTTTCTTTGTAGAAGAGCAAATAAAAATTTGATTAAACTCATTACTATCCAAAGCACAAATAATAAGTTCGTTGCTTTGGCATTTAACTCACCCATCTTCATGTCATATTCGTCCCAATCCTCTTCGGGTTTAGGAACGTCCACTCCATCAATTTTAACCATGGGAATGTAAGGACCCTTTAGAATGACCATCCACAACTGAAAATCAACTGCTTGAACATAAATTTTCATTCCAGCTTTCTAGTATGCATAATTTGTGCCAGTGAAGAGTGGAGGTCTATTAGTTGACTGGCCTTCCACCAAGGATGTACTCATGGGATGCGCCATCAATCTTTACTTTAGTATAATCAGAGACACTACTCTGATACCAGTTATTGCCCCGGGGGCTATCTAAGAGGGGGGTGAATTGGATCTTTTAAAATTTAGAATAGAAAATGTGCAATTAAAATTCCTTTTAAAGTATCGTGTGTTGTGATTAAGAATTAAATATAGAAGCTAAAAGAAATCAGAGAATCATAATGCAAATACACAGGATTTATAGTGGTTCAGAGCAACCTAGCTCCTACATCCACAATCCAAGATACCACTTGGGATTTTCACTATATTCATTCCCGAATACGGTAGGATTATTTTGCAAGATCACAATCAAAAACCTCTATACTTTGGTTTAATGGGATCACCAAAGAAAATCCAGCACCCTTTGGTTTTCAACAGGCTCACCAAAGAAACCTAACTTGGTTTTACCAGGATCACCAAGAACCCAACACTTGGTTTTTATCAAGGCTCACCAAGAACCTATTTGGTTTTTCAACTGGGCTCACCAATAACCCAACAATTTAGAAAAAGAATTGAAGTGAAAGCAACAATAAATGATAAACTCAATTTGTCGGATAGTTGTTGGTGCAGCTTGATGGAAGTTCACTTGACTTACACTTGAATAAGCTTTGATTGCTTCAGTGGCTTCTTCAAAAGTTGCTTCAAGCTTTAGATCAGAGTTGGTAAAGACTTGAAGGCTGACTTGAATGCTCTGTGCTCTTTCTCTTTTGGTTGGTGGGATATTCAATGTAGCCCTCAAAACCTTGAAGAACTTTTCAAAAACTTATCTTTTGGATGTTCAAATCCTTCAAATATAAGGTCTTCCATCACTCCAAGATAGTTAGAGACGTTTTTGACCATTGGGATGTGACTTATGATCGTTGGAGCACTTTTTGGCATTCAAAAATAAATTCTGGAACTAGCCGTTGGATACCTGAAAGCGACGTTCGAGTCGGCTCGGATCCTTCGAGTCGATAGGTCGAGTTACCAAATCTTCAGTGTAGTCGGCTCTTTGTCTCAGAAAGCAAAACATCACTCTAGACGAGTCGACTCTTGATAGCTCGGGTTGGCTCAAACTTGTATCATTGAAAAACTTGAACTCGAGGAGTCGGCTCTTTTCAGCTTGGGTCGGTTCTTCTTCTCAGGTTAGAAATCCTCACTCTAGAGGAGTCAGCTTGATGTAGTTCAGGTCGGATCGCTTTCTCAGGTCTTTAAAATTAGGTCTAGCAGAGTCGGCTCTTTTTGGTTCGGGTCGGCTCGCCTGGCAGTTCTCAGAAATCTTCAGAAACTGGACTCTGGAGGAGTCGGCTTGGACAAATTCTAGTCGACTCAGATTCATTGGAGTCGGCTCGGTTACCTTCGAGTCAGCTCGGATTGCTACGTACCAGAATCCTTGTTGCATGCCATGAAGTAGAGTCGGCTCTTCACATGCTGGGTTGGCTCGAGTATTTTCTTCAAGATTTTTACAATTGAACTCAAAGAAAAACTCTTACCAACACTCTTACAACTTTTCAATCATACAAACTCAAAATAATTCTAAGGCACACACACAAAGAAGTAACCCTTTTCACATGATTTTTTCTTAGCTTTTTCATGGGTTCTTCTTTACACAAACATCTTACAACACAACTCAAACAAAAAACAAAGGTGTAGGAGTGAAGTTTGAACAATTAACTCATCTTACAAAAACTTGTAAAACACTTGAAGAGTTGTCAGAAATAAATGTACATGCTCCAATGTTTGGTTATCATCAAAATCACTTATGGGGTCAACAAGTATCCATGCTTCTTACAGAAGAAGCACTCTGCCTAGCTCTAGTTGGGCTTGTTTTTCTTGGTCTGGCTTAGTTAAGCATGTCGTACCTTCTTATTATTTTTCTTCTTCCCTTTCTTAAAGAGATGACACCTTGTTGAAGTAAATCCTTCCACTATATTCACTAGTCTGTTATAGAGCTGATGATCCTTCTCATAGGTCACCAGCAATCCTAGTAGGTCATGGTAGTTAATTGCAAGCTTAGTCATTATAAAATGACTAAGGAAGTCGAGGTAGGACTTTGATAAGGAATTCAAGATCACATCATTTTCTAGCTGCTTATGCAAGGAAAATCCAAGGTTTCTTTTTAGGCGCTCAATCAGTTCAATCGGGTATAATACATGAGCAGTGATTGACCTCCCTTTCCTCATCCTGACATTAAAAATAGCTCAAGATATTTTGCACATTTCAACATCATCAGGAGTGCTAAGAGATTCTTTCAACTCTTTAAGTATATCCTCCAACTAAGTATCCTCGAATATGTGACTGAACTAGTCATCATGGATGCCCATATAATGCATCAAACTGTGGTTCGATCATTGAGCCACTTTGATAAGTATCTCTACTGAACCTTGGGCATTCAGAGCAGGCTCCTCAAGTACTAGATCTATCAACATGTATAAGATCTGTTCATGCTCCAGAACTATTTTAGCTTTCGATACCAATATTGATATTGAGTCCTGTCAGCTTTTTATTATTCAATAATGAACGGAGTGACAATGTTTAGCCATGTTTAATACTGAAAAAGAAAAGACAACATGACCTATTAATACATGAATATTTAATTTTAAAGACTTGGACTTTAGCCTAAAGGTCTTTCCACTATTTCGTTCAAATGGTAGCCTCTACCTTTAACCTAGGAATTATATTAATTCTCTAGCGGATACTAGAATCCTATAGACTACACATGAGCCCGAGTGTGGCTTGACCTATCCTTGTGGATCTAAAGGTAGGTTCTTAACAAATTGTGTCTCCAAACAACTTCTAGTATTCAATTTTGCCCCAGGCTCCTCTTCAATAAGCATGTGGAACCTCTACTGAAAATCTTGATTAGGTCCAACATTAACATGACTGACTTAGTACTTCTAACTAATAAATGATCAAGCCCGAGTATGGCTCAGCCCACCTGATACCGTTAAGATAGTCACGACTGAATTATCATAATATGTATGATAATTCTAATAGCTAGATGAGCACCAGGTCTTTGGACCTCCAATGATCATCTTAACTATTAAACCCATTGCCATTCTCTTAATAGGAGCTATGACTTACTTATCCCCATAACTTTATCATTTTAAGGACCTAATAATTTTAGAGATTTTATTAATCATTCAAGAGAAAAGAAGACATGGATCAATCATCCCACTAACTTCATCAAGTCTATGATGAGAGTCAAAGACATAATGGTCTAAGGACACCTAGATTAGTCAAGCTGATCATCCTTACTGACATGGGGCATGGATTAACTCGAATCAATGAGCTATCTGATCAAATTATGATTGACCACATTGGCCAGTTATGTGAGACCAATAAGAGGGTTCCACCATTAATCTCTTTCCTTAGATACTAAACTAGTTGGCCAGGTAAAAGGTAGCCTTAATTATGATCATGATCAAAATGTCAAACTTACCTTACACATCAATTGGTTTCATATTCGATCAGACTAGCCTAAGGACCGGGTCTAACCGTTGAGCCATAATCAAGTTCATTTGTTATAAATGGGCTTGGTCAAACTATCACTATAAAATTTGATCTAGAAAAATTGATATAATTCTTCATCAATTTTTGATTAGATTATAATCTAATTCTCTATTAAGTCCATATTATTCTAAATTCTAATCCTAGGTCTAACCCGATATTTGACTTGATTCAAGCTGACCCAAAGCCCATGATTTATGAAATATAATTAGATCTTTAATTCATAATTCTAAATCTAATATTAGACCTCTTAATTCTAGTAATTAATTAAGATTAATTTTCTAAATTTTAGATCTAAATAATTTATATGCATCATATATACATTAAATACTTTTAGATCTCAACTATACGATATAGTCTTATACTAAAATTAATTTTATATTTCATATTCTAAACATAAAAACAAACCCTAATACATTAATTTTAGATTAAAATAAAAATAATAATAAAGATTAAATTACTAAATAATAGATATAATTATTAGAACAATTTCAATGATTTTTCTTTCACCTCACTTGTTCATGGAATATAACCACAAGCAGCACCTTTACACACCATAGGAGATCCCATGAAATGGAAGAGAGGACTTTTAAATCCTACTTTTCTCCTATGACCAGATGGCCATGGTGATTAATTAAATCTGAAGTAGTTACTCGAATTAATATGATATCAACATGTAAGGTTTTGCATCTATATATCATGTTATAAAAATTGTTTGCACTGATACCATTATTGAAAATTGCCTAGGATTTCATACATGAATTTTTTTAATAATTTATAGTAAAAGTATATTTATTTTAAAACTATTTTAAATAGAAAATATGTATTTAGAATAATTCTAATAAATCCTAATCAAGATTCTAATATAATATGCAGTATAGAAAATAAAATCAACATATATCGATCTACTCGATACATGCTGTAGATCTAATCTATAAATAATATAAAATCTAATTTTATATATGATCATGGGTCGATGATTGCCACTATTGATGGCACGTAGTAAGGGCTCTCCATGTCGCTTTACAGTCCATGGGGTGTCCGGCTCCAATGAATCATTTACACAAAGCCCCAACACGATCAACCTCATGAGATTACTAGGTCCCTTCGAAGGCCACTAGATGGCCAATAATAATTTATTTCATAGACTTTCTTGAGCCTTCCAAGAAATCCAAGAAGATGATGAAGAGGTCCAGATCAAGAAAAAAGAAAACAAAATTCAAGAAACCCTTTTCTAATATTTTATTTTTTTTTCTCTCCCTTCAATGCTTACGCCCAAAAGAACCTCTCATGCTAATCTAGGATTCACACCCCTTTTTTCTTATTTTCATTGTAATTTCATTTCAAATCTTGCACTTGGTCTCTTAATATTGCATATATAACAAAAAATTAAAGTAAAATTTCATTAATTAGAGGAGGGATTAGATTAGGTAAGGTGATATTGTTTGAATAGGACTAGGTATTCTATTTCCAACAGAACTCCTCCAATTAAATTTAGATAAATATAGATTTAATTCAAACCAACCATAATCTAAACAGAAACTGAGAGAGTATGAAAGAAATATATTTTTTCATGGATAATTATAAAAAAATTTAGAAGTGTAGAGAATTTTTAGGGAAGAAAACAAGTTGGACTAAGTTAAAGTTTGACCAATATTTGACTAAAATTAGTTAAAAATCAAAACTAATTTGGTTATAACTAATTTAACCAACTTGAATGTAATATAATTAGTCATAATTAGGATTAATTAAATTACAACTAAATCTAAAATTAACTGAGTCCATGTCTAAATCGATTCGAAATTAGAAATTCTTTATGATTAGGTCATCGAATAACCTAATCGGGTAAAACCTAACTGAACCATATTCTATTAGGCTTGAAAACCTCTTTGCTTAATCAAATTAAGTCAATAATAATTAAATTACTAATCAATCCTTCTATAATTAATTAATTATTATTTTTAATATTTTAATAGGTTATTGTTAGTCATATTTATAATTTTGTCAATGAAAGATTCTTAATCGTTAATTAGCCATCATGATTGGTCAGAAACTTCTTATGTATCTAAGCTAATAGCCCATGAACCAATGCCTGAACTAATCGATGGACCATCTAGCAATGGTACCCAATATCCGGATAGGTTAATATTTGCAAAGCAACATTCAAGAATCCATGCATATAATTTCTATATAATTTATCCCTTTAACCTAATACTCTAGATGATTTTAGAGTCAACTACCAACTCCTAAATAATGCATCAAGATGTGTCTCAACCTAACAAATCCTATGATCCTCCCTAGGATTGTCCTGGCCAAAATCTTGCTAAATTAAAATAAAGTAGAGCATTTTCTCCAATACCTTGGAATGGTTAATCCTATCTTGACTCATCACTGACTTAACAAGTACTTGACTACACCCATTAGCCTTTCATTACTCGATTAGAAATCTAAGTAATCCAACACTTAAGTATAATGAGTTGCTTGCAAATCAAAATGGTGATCTAAAGTCGGATGGATACTTATATCCAGATCCTTCTATGAGATACTCTTGATAGTAGAATACTCAATAGAGTTGATCATATTCTGTGAAGTATACACATACACTCACCTACATGCCATACTAGTATCTTCACACTCCTTGGTTTTGAGGATAACTAACCTATATGACATACAATAGCCTATACCTGATTAATATTGTCATCCTAGGTAATAACATATCAATTAGTCGTGAACATGTTTAAAAATACTCAATAAATCCTTCTTTATCGAATTGAAGTAGTTCTAAAAACCTCATCTCAAAAGAATTCAAAGGAACATAAAAAAAAGATGAACTATTAAAAATAACTTTTATTTATTAATGATTTATGTATAAATTATAAAGAGCTCAACCATCTACAATCCAAATGATTGGCTATATGACACATTTCTTAATAGCCCTATCAAAGTAGATCCTCCCATTATATTCATCAGTCCCTTGTAGAGCTGATGATCCTTCTCATAAGTCCGTAGCGATCCCAACAGACTGTGGTAGTTGACTGTAGACTTAGTCATTCTATAATACATAAAGAAGTCAAGATAGGACTTTGATAAGAAATTCAGGATCGCATCCTTCTCCAGCTGCTCATGCAAGGAAAATCCAAGTTTGCTCAGACACTCGACCGGTTTGATTATACATAATACATGATCAGTGTCTGACACCCCTTCCCTCATCCTAGCATTAAAAATGGCACAAAACATCTTATACCTTTCAAGATCATCAGGATACTAAAGATTTTCTCAATACTTGAAGCATATCCTCTTACAAAGCATCCTCGAAGTTGTGATTGAACTCATCGTTCATAGATGCTTGCATTATGCAACAAACCGTGGTTCGGTCATTGAACCACTTATAGTAAGTATCTCATACTAGACCTTAGGCATTAAGAGCAAGCCTCAAGAGCTAGGTCTGTCAATATGTGCAAGATCTATTTGTGCACTAAGATAATTTTTAACTTTCAATACCAACTATCAAAATTGGATCCTATCAGCTTTTCATTATCCAACAATGATCGAAGTGACAAAGTACCATTTTTAATTGAAAAAAACAAAGACCTATTAGAATATGAATCATTTAATCCTGAAGACTTGGACTTTAGTCTAAAGTTTCTCCCATTTTTATATAAATTGGTAGCATATACCTCCAATTCGAGGAATTACATCAATTCCTTAGCGGATACTTAAATCCAATAGACTACACATGAGCCCATCTTTGGCCCGCTCATTCATGTGCATCTAAAGATAAGTTTACAATCAATTTTTCCTAAATAATTATAGTATTAATTTTGTCCCAAGCACCTCCTTAGCAGGCCTTTGGGCCTTCATTAAAAGTCTTTGTTAGGTCCAACCATTAATATGACAAGACTTGATAGCTCTAGCTAACAAATGGCCAAGCCTGACTTTGGCCGACTCACCTAACCACCGTTAAGAAAGTTATAGCTGAATCATCATAACATGAATGATAATTCTAATAGCTAGATAAACACCATGCTTTGGATCTTCAATGATCATCTTAACTATTGAACCTATTACCATCCTCTTAATGGGTGGCTATGACTTGATTATCTCTATAACTTGATGATCTCTATAATTTTATCATTTTAGAGATCTAATAATTTAAAATATTTATTAAATAGTTAAGAAGAGAGAAGAAGATATGAACCAATTAGTCAAATCTTTTCACTAACTTAACCAAGTCTATGATGAGGGTTGAAGATAAATTGGTCCAAAGGTACCTAGATTAGTCATGCAAATCAACCTTACTAGCATGGATTTACTCAAATCAATAAGCTATCTAATCAAAAATTGATTGACCACATAGGCTAGGTAAGCGAGATCCATAGAAGAGTTTCATCATTAACTTTTTTCTTAGATACAAATAAGTTGGATAGGTAAGAGGTAGCCCCAATTAATAACAATGATCAAAGGCCAAACTTACCTTAGATACCAATCGGTTATTAGATTTGATTAGACTAGCCTAAGGACTCGGGTTCGACCACTGAGCTAGAATCAAGTTCATTTGATATAATATATACTTGATTAAGCTTTCACTATAGAATTAATCTAGAAAATCATTGATCTAATCCTAATTAACTTTTGGTTAAGTTAAATCAATTTCTCTATTAGGTACATATTATTCAAAATTTTAACTCTAGGTCTAATTCAGTTAATTGATGTTGACCCCATAAGTGATTTTGATGATAACCAAATATTGGTGCATGCATTTGTTTTACTAACAACTTTTCAAGTGGTTTACAAGTTTTTGTAGGATGAACTCATGGTTCAAACTTCAACTTCTATATTTTCATTTCTTGTGTTGAGTTGTGTTGTAATTGAATTTGTAAGGAAGAACCCAAAGAAAAAAGTTGAGAAAAATTGTAAATTTGGGTTACTTCTAAATGTGTTTCAAGCTTTTAAATTCTTAGAAATTTGTTGAGTTTGAAGACATCTTGAAGCTTGAAGACATGCTGGATGAATTCTGGAAATAGATTGAAAAAATCATTGAAACATTCATCCGAGCCGACTCTAAGAGAAGAGAGCCGACTGGCACTTCGCACACATGAGGATTCTGGCATGCAGAGATTCAAGCCGACTCTAAGGGACCCGAGCCGACTCATCCAGAGTACTAATTCCTGAATCAGACAAGCGAGCTGATCCAAGGGGAGTCCGAGTAGACTCTATCATATGACAGATATCCGAGCCGACTCTTCAAAAGATCGAGCCGACTCTTCAAAAGATCGAGCCGACTCCTCTAGAGTCAAGAAATTATGTTCTGAGAATAATAGCCAACCGAGTCAACTAGAATGGAAGTTAGCCGACTCGACCAGACTGACATGTTGAATGCCTGAATATCTGAGTCGACCAGAATCAAGGCAAGGTGACTCTTATAGAGTGAGAAATTAGGACACCGTGTAAGTGAGCCAACTAGATTGAAGAGAGATGACTCAACCAGAACAACTCTAAGGATCCGAGCCAACTCGAATGGTAGTTACAGGCATATGATGGCTAGTTCTAGAACTTGGTTTTTGAATTCAAAAAGTGCTCAAACGGTCAAATATCACATCCCAATGATCTACAATGACTAAAACTGCCTGAGAAAGGTACAAGATTATATATTTGAGAGATTTGAACTATTTGAAAAAGTTTTGAGAGAGAGTTCATGCATTATTGAATAGCCAACAAGTCAACAAGCAAGAGAGCACTAAGAGCATTCAAGATAGCCTTCAAGCCTTCACCAACTCTTATCTGAAGCTTGAAGCACTGAGTAAAGAAGCTATAGAGCCATTAAAGTGCATTGAAATGCTTTCAAGTGGGCTTCTCTCAAGCTGCATCGGCAACCATTCAACATTTTTTTGTCATTCTGTTGCTTTTCTTTTCAATTTATTTGAATTGTTGGATTATTGGTGAGTCCGGTCAAAAAACCAAATAGGTTCTTGGTTAGCCTTTATTAAAAATCAAGTGTCAGGTTCTTGGTGATCCTGTGTTAAAACCAAGTTAGGTTCTTGGTGATCCTGGTAAAACCAAGTTGGGTTTCTTTGGTGATCCTAAAAAAACCAAAGTATAGAGGTTTGGATTGTGAGCCTGTGAAAACAATCCGACTGTATTCTGGTGGGGGATATAGTGGAAATCCCAAGTGGTAATCTTGGATAGTGGACGTAAGAGCTAGGTTGCTCTGAACCACTATAATTATTGTGTGTTTATGTTATACTTTTCTGATTTGATTTCTCTTCTCTATTTAAATATTTTATCACTGCACTCAACACCTTAAAAAGGGATTTCAAAGAGCACATTATTGCATAAATTTTTTAATTCCCAATTCATCCCCCTCTTGGGAAAGCTACCTGTACAACAACTGGTATCAGAGCAGTGCCTCTAAATACATTTAGAGTAAAGATTGATGGCTCTTCCCATGAGTACATCCTTGGCTGAAGGCCAATCTACTAATAGACCTCCACTCTTACTGGCACTAATTATTCTTACTAGAAAGCCAGAATGAAAATCTATATACAAGCTATCATTTTTAATTATGGAAGGGGATTCTAAAAGGACCACATATTCCCATAATTAAAATTAGTGGCGTGGATGTCCCAAAGCCTGAAGAGGACTGGGATGAACATGACATGAAGTTGGAAAAATTAAATGCCAAAGCAATGAATCTATTATACTGTGCTTTGGATGCCAACGAGTTTAATTGAATTTTTACTTGCTCCTCAGCAAAGGAAATTTGGGATAAACTCGAAGTGACCCACGAAGGAACTTCCCAAGTGAAGACTTCGAAAATAAATCTTCTTGTACATAGTTACGAATTATTTAAAATGAAATATACTGAAACCATATCTTCCATGTTTACTCGATTTACAGATATTATTAATGGTTTGAAAAGTCTTGGCAGGGTTTACTTAAATGCTGACTTAGTACAGAAGATCTTAAGATTACTTCCGGACAAATGGGACCCCAAAGTGATTGCCATCCAGGAAGTGAAAGATTAAAACACCTTATCTCTAGATGAATTAACGGGTTCTCTCATCACTCACGAATTGGCCATGCAGCATAGAAATGATGACGATCAAAAGAAGAAGAAGACAATTGCCTTTAAAGCTGCATTGGACTCAAAGAAAGATAAGAAATTAGAAGATGACCACCTCCTCCGAAGATGATCTAGAAGATGAAGATATCATAATGGTCATGAGGAGATTTAGAAGGTTTATGGGAAAGAAAGGAAGATATTTCAGAAAATTCTATAAACGATGAGAGTACTCCAAGGACAAAGACAAGGATAAAAAAAGGATAAAGATCAAGTGCCCATATGCTATGAATGTAAGAACCGGGGCACATTCATCCAAATTGTCCACTTCTAAAGAAATTCTTCAAGAAAAAGAAGAAGAAGGCGATGGTTGCCACATTGGGTGATAGTAAAAAATCCACTTCATCTGAAGAGGAAGAGACCAAGAAAATAGCGAATTTATGTTTAATGGGTCGCGAAGACGAGGTAACACCCCAATGCTCAAACTGAATTTATATTTGATGAATTAAATTCTGCTTTTCATGACTTATTATGTGAATTTAAAAAGGCTAGAGTAAAGATTAAAAGTTTAAAGAATATCAATGATTCTTTACTGAGAAAAAAAGAAGAGATTTCATAAAAGAATAACTTATTGCAAAAAGATTTAACTATCTTTTCTGAAAAGTTCAAAGCTTTAAAAATTGAAAATAATGCATATCTAGACAAAAACAAAGCTTTGACAAATAAAATATTAATTTGAAAATGGAGGTTGAAAAACTCAAACGCTTGTTGAAAAACTTACATTATATTCTAACAAGCTTGAGTTGATTTTAAAAGATCAAAGAATTTTTGGAAATAAAGCTGGAATCGATTTTAATTCTTCAAATTCAAATGAAATTTCGGCTACTATTTATGATACCAAAAGGTTTACACCGAATATTTCTACTTCTGCTTCTACTTCTAAAACTACATTGTATGTTCCTAAGAGTTAAATAGAAAATGTTTTACATCTGCATCTCATGCATCAACTTCTAGAACTTTAAAATCTGCATCTTTTAAGAATTCTAGAGTTGAATATTTGCATGCAAAGGGTTAGGACAAAGCTTTTGAATGCAATATTTTTAAAAATGTCAAAAGTAAAATAAGAAAGATTGGGTTCACAAAGGAACCACCTCTGCTAAACTGCAAGGGATCCAAGTTATCTGGATACCTAAAAGAACTTCTTGATTGTCTTGCATGATGCTTGCAGCCCAAAAATTGAAAAAAAGATGGTATCTCGATAGTGGCTGAAGGAGGCATAAGATGGGTGACAAAGATCATCATTTATCATCCTAGAAATGAAAGATGGAGGTATGGCTACTTTGGAGATATAACAAGGAAAAATATAACAATCGATAAGATCAAGATAACCCCTGTACTTTTATTAAAAATATATTGCTAGTAGATAAATTGAAGCATAATTTGTTAAGTATCAGTCAATTATGTGATAAAAGCTTCAAGGTTATCTTTGAATCATCTATGTATATTATAACTAACTCTCTGATTCCAGCAGTAAGTTCATTGGACATAGACTTGAAAATTTTATGTGGTAGACCTTAATGATCTTGCCATGACAAGTAGTTCCAGTCTAGTTGCAATGAAATGCTAAAACCAAAGAGTCTTGTTTACTTGGCATAGATGATTAGGTCATGCTAGCATGCAAATAATTGCCAAGTTAATTTTCAAAAAACCTAGTTAGAGGCATGCCTAAGTTTAAAGTAGACTTTGATCATGTTGTGATGCATGCCAAATGGGTAAACAAACTAGGGGAAGTTTAAACCAAAAAAATATAATTTCAACTACTAGATCTCTTGAGCTACTTCACATGGACTTATTTGGACCAACTAGGACCGCAAGCCTAGGAGGTATGAAATATGCCCTTGTGATTGTAGATGATTTCTCTAGATTTACTTGGATTTTATTTATTGCTCATAAAGATAAAACCTTTAAAGTATTTCAAAAATTCTACAAAAGGTTTTAAATTAGAAAAATCTTTCAATAATTTTATTAGAAGTGATCATGGCACCGAATTTGAAAATCAATTTTTTGATGATTATTGCATTGAAAACGGCATTGATCACAACTTCTCCGCTCCTAGAACACCACAACAAATGATGTTGTATAAAGAAAAAATAGGACTTTGGAAGAGATGGCCCGAACAATGTTATGTGAAGATAATCTTCCAAGGTACTTTTGGATAGAAGTGGTGAACACTGCTTGTTATATTTTAAATCATGTTCAATTCGTCATATTTTGAAGAAAACTTCCTATGAGCTTTAGAATGAAAAGAAACCCAATATTAATTATGTTCATATTTTTGGATGTAAATGTTTTGTTCTTAACAATGGTAAAGGTAATCTAGAAAAATTTGATGCTAAATCTGATGAAGCAATTTTCTTGGTTATTCATTATATAGCAAAGCATATAGAGTATTTAATAAAAGAACTCTTACTGTAGAAGAATCCATGCATATTATTTTTGATGAAACTAACCCTTCACCTTCTAAGAAAGAAGAGTGCATAACAATGATACAGGTACAATTCAAAAGGAAATGGAAGACTTGAGCATACAAGAAAGACCAATTGAAAAAGGAGAAGAAACGGTAAGTAAGGATCATACTGATCTACCAAGGAAATGGAGGTACGTAACTTCTCATCCAAGAGAATTAATCATTGGTGATCCTTCACAAGGTATTAGGACTAGGTCATCATATAGAGATGCACATGATTACTTAGCCTTTGTATCACAAATAGAACCTCATACCTTAGAAGAAGCTAAAAATGATCCAAACTGGATGATGGCCATGCATGAATAATTAAACCAGTTTGAAAGAAATAAGGTATGGACATTAGTTGATAGACCTTCAGTCCATCCAATCATAGGAATCAAACTGGGTCTATAGAAACAAGTTAGATGAACAAGGAAATATTGTAAGAAACAAAGCTAGATTAGTGGCTAAGGGATATAACCAAGAAGAGGGCATTGATTTTGATAAAATATATGCACCTGTAGCAAGACCAAAAGCCATTAGATTACTTCTTGCATTTGCTTGCTACATGAATTTTAAACTTTTTCAAATAGATGTGAAAAGTGCATTTTTAAATAGTTTCATTTTTTAACAAGTTTTTGTAGAACAACCACCAGGTTTTGAAGATCATATTTTTTCGAACCATGTTTTAAATTGAATAAAGCATTATATGATTTGAAACAAACACCTAGAGCCTGGTATGATAGACTTAGTACTTTCTTGATTGAAAATAATTTTTCAAGAGGAAATGTTGATAAAACTCTATTCATCAAGAAGAAAAATAATGATATATTGTTGTACAAATATATGTTGATGATATTATATTTGGTGCAACTAATGAAACTCTTTGTAGAGAATTTGCTAAGTTAATGCACGGAGAATTTGAAATGAGCCTGATGGATGAACTTAACTACTTCCTTGGACTTCAAGTGAAACAAACAAAGGAAGGAATCTTCATCAACCAAGCCAAGTACACCAAAAAGATAATCAAAAAGTTTGTTATGGAGTCAAGTAAACAAATGAACACATCCATGAGCCCATCTTGCAGATTGGACAAAGATGAAAATGGATCCAAATTGACCAAAAGCTCTATAGAGGTATGATCGGGTCCTTATTATACTTAACTACAAGTAGACCTGATATCTTGTACAGCATATGTGTATATGCTAGATTCCAATCCAATCCTAAAGAATCACATATGCTTGCTATTAAAAGGATTATCAAATATTTGAAAGGTATAAGTAATTTAGGTCTATAGTTTTCAAAACATTCTTCATTGAATTTAATTGGATTTTTGGATACTGATTATGCTGGTTGTAGAATTGATAGAAAAAGCACTAGCGGTACATGCCAATTTCTATGATTGAATTTAATCTCTTGGCACTGTAAGAAACAAAACTTGGTAGCACTTTTTACTGTTGAAGCAGAGTATGTTACTGTAGGGAGTTGTTGTACTCAAGTGTTATGGATTAAACAACAACTATAAGACTTTGGTGTTACACAATCTAAAACTCCTATTAAATGTGATAACACAAGTGCTATAAATTTGACAAAAAATCTAATTCATCATTCTAGAACTAAGCATATAGAGATTAGACACCATTTTATTAGAGAACATGTTTTAAATGGTGACATTGAACTAGAATTTATCCCAACTAAGAATCAACTAGCTGACATTTTTACTAAGCCACTCAATCAGGATAGATTTGAAGTTCTTAGAAGTGAATTAGGTCTTCGTGATCCCTTCTAGTTTTTTCTAACCTAATTCCTTCAAAAATTAAGAAAAAATTATTTAGAAAATCTCCTACATCAATTCAAAATCTTTGAACAACTTTCCATGAGATTTTATTGAATTAATTCTAATTTCTAAAATATTTTAATTTTTATGGAAAGTTTCTGTTCGAGTCGACTTGGGCAATTTTGCTCTGGTCGAGCCGGCTTGAATCTCTAATTTTTCTGATCTTGCTATGAAAGAGCTGACTAGGTCAATTTAGGGTTTGCCTAGCCGACTCGATTTCCTATTTCTTCTGAGTTTGCTCTGGATGAGCTGACTCGGATAATTTTAGGGCTAATCGAGCTGACTCGGATGTCGGATTTATGATTTTTCAACAGAGCCGAGTAATATTTTCTAATCTTTTAATACTTGTCATTTTCTCTCCAAACCCTAACACTCTTCTTGAAACTATCTCCAATCCTCCTAAATCCTTTCCCAAAGCCTCAAATTCTTCCTACTTGCCAAATTCTTAAATGGCTCCTAAAACTGCTATGGGAAAGAGATCTAAAAAAAAGGCACCCTTTGCAGAGACAGAAAGAAGAACAAAGAGTCGGCAAGAAGAGCCAACTCGGGCAATAGAAGAAGAAGAAGAAGAAAGAGAAGCAATGGCCATAGCTCCATCTTCGAGACAGGTAGTCTCTATGTCAAATAGACCTGTGACTAGCGGCAGGAGAATTCTATTTAATTTTTGGAAGAGATTGGTCTGAAAATCAGAAATCTGATTGAAATACAAGGTTGGACAAAATTTTGTTCCTTGAATATCACCACATATCCAACACTTGTTAGGACTTTCTATGAAAACCTCAGATTAGAGCCCCGTCACAATGAATCAATTGTGAAAGGAAATAGGGTTATAGTAACTGAAGAGAGGTTAAGCAATTTGCTGGAAATGCCTGCTAATGAAATTAAGCATTTAGTTTTAAAGGACAGAGAAAGGACCCTTCAAATAGTTCTTGGCAGAGAAGATGATGGTGGAATTGGTACTGTAATGGCCAACACATTGTCATTGGAAATGAGGTTACTACACAATTTTATTAGGATATTTCTCCCAAGGACAGGAAGATTTGATTAGGTCAGTGAGAGAGACTTGAGCTTTATGGAAATGTTATTCAAGGAGAGTCACTTAACCTACCCTTCATAATGATCATGCAGATGAAAGAGGCAATCCGAAAGGTAAAAGCTTGTCTTCCTTATGGAATGGTCTTAACTTTGCTATTTCAAGCCTCAAGAATAAGCCTTGAAGGGGAAGTTGGTAAGCCCCTGCACCATACTAATACCTACACCTCCAAGTCACTGTTGAGAATGGGCTATATTTGTACTGAAGGAGTATGGAAGAAAAAGGGGACTAATGAAAGGGCAATTGCAACCTCCTCAAGCAGCAGCAGCAGTTCAGAAGATGAGAGTGAAGATCTACCTAGAGAGATCTCCACTGCAGATCTATCGCACTTGAGAAGACTGTTCCCAGCTCATAGTAGATATTTGACATTCCTATTGATGAGTTTGGCACTCCTACCGAACATTTTACTGAGCCAGCTGAGATTGAGTTTGCATCTACTAGGTCTTAGCATACTTCATTTGAAGCCATGGAGATAGTGCACCTTGAGACTTCTTTACCTACATCTCCATCAGCACCTACTGCTCCTAGACAACCTGCACCTTTAGTTGATACATCAGTTTTGCAGGATTTTATCACTCAACAGTTGAGCACTCAACTGACACACTGACTTGCACTCTATCTAATATATTTAGCGAGCTTCGTCAGTCAGTAAAGACAAGGCTGGACCAATTTAGAGGGGAAATAAGAGAACTGCGCAGCAGAGTAGACATTCTTGAGACCTCCAAGGTGTATCACAGCCTGATCTTCAACCCATTATCGATATGGTATAATCAGGTTCTGAATCTATTAAAAACTCTGTCAATCATATACTTGAAGAATTTATAACTGAATTGAATGATCTTAGATTTAAAATGAGTTCATTGGAAGAAGAAGAAGGAAGAAGGATGGAAGATGACTATACTAAGGGCATTGAAATCTTGAGAGCATAATTTGGAAGATTAAGAAGATCAGCTGAAGCCTTTGCCAATGTACAAGCAGCTGAGATGGTCGCCTTAAATGCTAAAGTAAAGAAGACTAGTGAAGAGATGGAACATATTCAAATTCTACTTGAACAGCTGAGGACAATAGTCATTGCATCTTTTCCCTCTCCGCAACTAGACTTGCTCCCATTCCTACTCCTAGGCCACAGTCTACTTTTTTTGCTGGTCAGTCTGCGCACCCCAGACAGCCAGCTCCACACCTTAGACCTCAGGGATCTCATCCTGCTCCTATACCTTCTGATGTACTTGATGTAGATCCTATAGCATCTATGCCTCCTGGCATTAAGATACCTAGACATTCCACTAGCACCAGATTAGACATAGACAGTGATTGATTGTACTTCCCTTCATGATTTGTAACTTGTATTGATCATTTTAAATGAAATGAAAGTTATTTTGGTATCTACTACCACTGTCTTGAATTAATTTGAGCTTATGCAATGTTTACAATGCTAATATGATGAATTTTAATTAGAATATCTAAATGAAATTGAGAAAGTGAAATTATCTCAAACAAATATTAGAAACTTTCTCATTCTATTTTAAAAATTGAGCCTTATTTCAATTTTTTTTTGATTTTTTGACAAAAAGGGGAGAACTTTGAGCGACATGAAAAATTTGAAAATTTGAGAGCTGACAGGAGAACCTTGAGCTTACTTGAAAAATATCTACAACTAGTTTCATGCATTGAAAAATATTCAAAAAGGGGAGAATGTTAATAAGTGCATGAAAAGAATGAAAAAGGGGGAGAGTATAAATGATTATGATTAAAATGAATTTAAATGTTTCATAATTTAAGAACCTACAGAAAGGGGGAGAAATTTTTTGAAATCAAATGGCTTTTGCTCAATTTTGAGCTCTGATACTCTATGTTTGTGCTATTTCTGATACTTTGAAGAATATAAAATTTAATGCTCTAATACACATAAAAGCACTAACATTGATACTGTAAAGTTTATTCACAAGAAATCTAATACTTATTTGCAAATATAATTAGCTCTGATATATGTGTATACTTACTTTCAAATACAATTATACATGTAACTATAAAGAATTTTTCATGCCCAGTGTTTTGTCATCATCAAAAAGGGGGAGATTGTTGATCCCATAAGTGATTTTGATGATAACCAAACATGGTATATGCATTTATTTTACTAACAACTCTTCAAGTAGTTTACAAGTTTTTGGAGGATGAATTCATGGTTCAAACTTCAACTCCTACATTTTCATTTCTTGTTTTGAGTTGTGTTGTAATTGAATTTTGTAAGGAAGAACCCAAAGGAAAAGGTTGAGAAAGATTGTAAATTTGGGTTACTTCTAAATATGTTTCAAGCTTTTAAATTCTTAGAAATTTGTTGAGTTTGAAGACATCTTGAAGCTTGAAGATATGCTGGATGAATTCTGGAGATAGACTAAAAAAATATTGAAACATTCATCCGAGCCGACTCGAAGAGAAGAGAGTCGACTCTGGCACTTCGCACACATGAGGATTCTAGCATGCAGAGATTCAAGCCGCTCTAAGGAACTCGAGCCGACTCATCCAGAGTACTAATTCCTGAATCAGACAGACGAGCCGACCCAAGAGGAGTCTGAGCCGACTCTATCATATTGACAGATATCCAAGCGGACTCTTTAGAAGTCGAGCCGACTCATCCAGAGTGCAGAAAATATGTTTTGAGAACAACAGCCAACCGAGTCGACTAGAATGAAAGTTAGTCGACTCAACCAGACTGACACGTTAAAGGCCTGAGGATCCGAGTCAGCTAGAATCAAGGTGAGGCGACTCTTACAAAGTGAGAAATCAGGACACTGTACAAGCAAGCCAACTGGATTGAAGAGAGTTGACTCAACCAGAACAACTTTGAGGATCCGAGCCGACTCGAGCAATTCGAGCCGACTCGAATGGCAGTTATAGGCATATAATGGCTAGCTCCAGAACTTGATTTATGAATTCAAAAAGTACTCCAACGTCAATATCACATCCCAACGATCTACAATGACTAAAACTGCCTGAGAAAAGTACTAGATTATATATTTGAGGGATTTGAACTATTTGAAAAAGTTTTGAGAGAGAGTTAATGCATTATTGAATATCCAACCAAGTCAACAAGCAAAAGAGCACTAAGAGCATTCAAGATAGCCATCAAACCTTCACCAGCTCTTATCTGAAGCTTGAAGCACTGAGTAAAGAAGCTATAAAAGCCATTAAAGTTTATTGAAGTGCATTCAAGTGGACTTCTCTTGAGCTGCATCGGTAACCATTTGACAAAATATGTTTGTCATTATGTTGCTTTCCTTTTCAATTTATTTTAAATTATTGGGTTATTGGTGAGCCCAGTTGAAAAATCAAATAGGTTCTTGTTTAGCCTTTGTTAAAAACTAAGTGACAGGTTCTTGGTGATCCTATATTAAAACCAAGTTGAGTTCTTAGTGATCCTGGTAAAACCAAGTTGGGTTTCTTCGGTGATCCCAGAAAAATCAAAGTATAGAAGTTTGGATTGTGAGCCTGTGAAAACAATCTGACTGTATTCCGATCGGGTATATAGTGAAAATCCCAAGTGGTAATCTTGGATAGTGGACATATAAGCTGGGTTGCTCCGAACCACTATAATTGTTATGTATTTGTGTTATGCTTTTCTGATCTGATTTTACTTATGCATTTATATATTTTATCACTACACTCAACACATTAAAAAGGGATTTTAAAGAGCACATTATTGCATAAATTTTTTAATTCTCAATTCACCCCCCTCTTGGGAAAGCCACCTAGGCAACAACCGACCTGATTCAATCTAATCCATAGTCCAAGTTTTATTAATTGATATTAGATAGTTTGTTGCTCAGCTAAAGCAACCCAAAAGGGAGGGTGAATTAGGTTTTTGAAAACTTTTTGCAAGAATTAAATATGGGTGCTTGTGTGTTTCCAAAATGTTTGTGTGCCAAATAATGATATGCAACAAAAGTAGTAAAGTAAATGCAAAGGAATGAAAAGGCAATCACAAACACAAAAATTTATAGTGGTTCGGTGTATCCCAAAATACCTACATCCACTCCTCAAGCTTTCCTTGGATATTTTACTATAATCCAATCTTGATTACAGTAGATTAGTTTTCTGGGCTCATTAATCAAAATATCTTGGTTTTCATAAGGCTAACCAAAAATCTAGTTGGTTTTTATACAAGACTAACCAACAACCTAAGTTGGTTTTTACTCAAGGCTCACTAACAAACCAAGTTGATTTTCACTTAAGGCTCACCAACAAACCTCAATACTCTTGAAACTAGTAACAATAAAATAACTCAAGTATAATATAAAAATACAATAAGCTTTCTCAAAAAGCAAATAAGCTCGATGAAGTTCTTAAATTTTGTTGAGAAGCTTGTCTCCAAGTTGTTGAAGCCTCAATCAATGCTTGAATGATTCGAACTTGAATGCTCTCTTTAAACTTGAATGCTTGAAGGCTTAACTTTACTCAAAAGCAGTAGTTCTTCAATGAATATTTGAATGAATTGCAATGAATACCAATGAATACTTTTCTCTTGTGTTTGGTGGGCTTTAAATACCTTTCCAAGCTTTAAAAGATCGTTTATAGCCATTGAAAAGGAGAAAATAGCTATTAGACACAAATTAAAAAGTTCTGCACTTCAAAAAATTAGCCATTACTATTCATTCAGACCTGCAAGTTCAATACTTCAGACCATGAGTCGATACTTTGAGTCAACATTTTAGACCATGAGTCGACACTGGGTCAAAAAAAAATTTCTGAAGCTCTCTGGAATGCCTTAGTGTGTCGACACTTCTTCTGATGAGTCAACACTTGAGTCGGCACTTCATCTTCATAAGTCAACACTTGAGCAATTTCTTGCAATCAGCAAGTTCTATCATTTTTTTGGTCTCAGGCCCTGAGTCAACACTTGGCTGACCATGAGTCGACACTTGAGTCGACACTTGGTGATTCATGAGTCGACACTTGAGCATGCAAGTTGAAACTTTTTCTGTGTATCAACTCAAACTTCTGTGAGTCGACACCTTGAGTCAACACTTCAATTCCATGAGTCGATACTTGACTAAAATATTGCTGAAACTTGACCAAATTCAAAATTTGAGTCATTCAAAGTCATTCTTATGTGCCAAAGTCCATACAACTTAAAAATCCAATAGTTTAAGAGACTTCTTCAACTGTTTGTCAAGCATTATGAACCTTTCAATACTATAACTTTGATGAATATCTTATTCTGATAAATATATTTTTAACACATAGTTAGTACTCAAATATATTTAAGTATTTTGTTATTCATCAAAATCAAGACAAGAGTCAACAATCTCTTCCTTTTTGATGATGACAAAAAATATAATAAGCTCAAAAGATTAGCAATAAGTATAAAGCAATTGACTATAAGTATCAGAGCTATTGACAATAAGTATCAAAGCTAAGTTGTAATGATTATTAAGAGCAAAAACTCATCATTTAATATATAACTTGAATAAATCTACAATGTATCAGAGCTATATATAAGAATGATTTCAATTCATATAATTGTAATGTGTCAGAGCATATGCTTATATAAGATGTTTAAAAGATGTATCAGAGCTATTTATATATAAAAATGTATCAGAGCTAAAATAGACTTGGAAGAATGAGCATCAGAGCCAAAACAAAAAAGTTTGAGACGTAATGTGAGTGTTAAAGAAAAATCTCTAGAGTATCAAAGCAAATAATATAATATGAAGATAGAGAGTATCACAGCATATAAAATGATGTCAAGATAGAGAATATCAGAGCATATAAAAGAGAGTATCAGAGCTAAAAAATTGAGAGTATCAAAGCATGAAAATAGAGCTCCCCCTCAATATATGATCTAAAAATATTTTTCAAACTTTTCAAAAATGGCTTACAAGTATTAGCATTTTTCAATAAAATATTGCAAAAAAACATTATTCTTCTTTCTTATTTATTACTTATTGCTTTCTTCTCTCTCCCTTTTTTTTACTTATACCATTTGTTCTCTCTCTATGTTATGCCATTTATACCATTCTCCTTACCATTCTCATTTATACCATTCTCCCCTTTTTGCCATCATCAAAAAATGTGAAGAGAGTGCAAAGTGGAGAAAGAAGTAACAAAGCTCCCCCTCAATATAGGATAAAATGGAAAGAATAGAATCAAAAGTAATAAAGAATGAAGCACATACATACATGAGAAAATACTGAAAGCATCATGTATATATAAGTTAAAAAGTTTTATGATACAGACAGATATATACAATAGTACACTGATACAAAGTTTGATGCAAACAATATACAAAATCTGAAACACTCATACAAAATTTGATACATACATCTAATTGATATCCTGACCAATCCTAGTAGGCACTGTCCTCATCAGAGAAAGACCCAATCTTTAAATAATAGGTCCGGTAATCCTAGAAGGACGAGGTCATGGCCACATGGGCCGAAGATTTGCTAGTTTGGTCTGGATGGCTCTAGGAATGTCTCCACTAGCTCTGGCTCTGGCTCTGGCTCATGTTCTCCCTCTAGCTCATGCTGGAAGAGAAACAATGTCAGGAATAGGGTCAGAAGAGGAGACAGGGTCAGCAGGTGTATGATCAAAGATAGGACCAGTGAAAAGAATATGGAATCCAGGAGTATAAAAACCTAACTCCTTGGATAAAGAAGAACTAGGTAAAGATACATAATGGATTACAGGTGTCCTAACGAAAAAGGTAGGGGGAATAGTAATCGATGGTGTAGGTAAGTCAAAGAGAGTTCAGATGGATCAGTAGATAGAACAGGTGTAGATATATCAGGATCAGATGGTTCAGATATGATAGGAGTACTAGGTAGGATAGAGGTCTGAAGAACTAGACTCAAAGGAATGGAAGCATCCCCAGAAGACAACATGACATCAACCAAAGCAGACTCCGTCGAATCCATAACCTGATCTCTCGCCTTAGGCTCGGGCTCCGCTATAAAGTCATCAACATCAAAGTCCAGTAATGGAAAACCCTGATCATCTCCTATCTCAGTATCATCTACAGGTGGAGCTGGTGGTGTTGGTAGAGCAGGTGGAGAATCTGGCAATGGTGGAGGGGAAGATTGTCTACTATAAGTCAATCTCTATAGAGCAGCCATCATTGTAGCAAACCCCTCCCTCATCTCATCAAATCCAGTCCTCATCTCCACATGCATCTGAGCAACTCGCTATCTCATAATCTGCATCTCAATCTCTAGGCAAGTGATCCTGTCCTCAGTAATGTCTACAGGAGGTGGCACCTCAGTATGTGCTGAAATAGAGGGCTCGAGCTATATCTTAGGTGCATCTCTAGGTGGCTCAGATGTCCCGGCCTCATCTCTATATGTCTCCTCCTCCTCTTCCATGGAAGTATCCTCCTCATCATCCGAGTCAGTGTCAGGTGCCTGTCCAGAACCTCTACACCTCCAATGACCTCGGTGTCTAAGATAACCCATCCGGTGTAGAGACCTCTCATCATAGGTGTTGGTGTGCATAAGCTCTCTATAAGGCTCTCTAACGACATCAACTCCATATGCTCTAAATAGTCTGGTGAGACCCATGCCATATGGCAAGTAGAGTCGCCTGCTCGTCGCTGCCCCTATCATCTGATGAACCATAAGTACTGATGAACCATAAGTACTGGCAAGCAAACGGGCATCCTCCGAATGAGTGCCACCATGACCAAAAGCTCTCTCTCTATGATGAAGTCAAAATGCCCAATCTTTGGTAGTAGGATCCGGGCCATAATATGATGAAGCCTCATCTCCGTTGATAATTGCGATGCAACAATAGTGGCTCCCTCACCCAGGTCATCTCTCTCTAAAATGCAGCTAAAATCATCGATCTGTTCTTCAAGAGAATCTGTAACAGTCCCCTTTATGGAAATCTCCCAGACGCGGCTCAGTATCTCTACAGATAGTGGAATAGAGATGCCTCTAACCTCTCCGATCCATCCATCAGCATCTCAGGCCAGAGTCCCGTAGAACTCCCTCATCAGGGCCGGATAAAATCTCTCATGAAGAGTATAAAACTGGACTAATCCGGCATCTCTTAACCAGTCTCTGATCTTGTAGTGCTGCTGGTCGATGAAATCAAAGTCTACCCGACATCCCCCTACAATGGCCTTGGAGGCCATGCGGTTTGCTCTAGGGACTAGTGGTGGTCGAGCCGAAGGATCACGCTGCACTAGAGCCTCTATCCACTGAGGAGAGTCATGTCTAGCCTTGGTTTGGCACTCCATACCCTGAGAAACTGATCGTGGTCTCCTCACCAGCTACTTCCTAGGTCTCATTGTCCAAAGAATAGAGAAATACAAAAATGAAGAGGGGAACGGGCAATGGAGTCACGGTCAAACCATGAAGAACAAAGAAATACGAGGGAAAATGGGCTCAAAACTCAAAATAGAAATGTTAGAACCCTAAACGGGAACTAACAGAGGGAAGGACTCAAGGAGAAGAGGTGTCAGCTCAAGAGAAATGGGAGAAAAAATGGATTGTTTGCCCTATGTGATCACCATTTTTGCCGGTCAAGTGTCGACTCACAGGTTAGTCCAAGTGTCGACATTTCGATGATCAACACTTCGAAGTATCGATACTTCAAAAAAAATTAGGGAAAAATAGGAAAAAATCACAAATATGATTAAGGGAGTTGATTTAAATAGCCAATAATGATTGATCATGAGTTTCAAGGACATTAGATCAAGAAATTTTCCAAGAAAATTCAAAGGGTCATAAGGAATGATTGAGATCTAATCAAAAGGATCAATGACCCCTAATTCTCTTCTGATCATACTGAACCTATCTTCATTAAGTGGCTTGGTCAAAATACTACTAGTTGTTTTTCAGTACAAACAAATTCAAACAAAACATCATTGTTTTGAACATGATCTCTAATGAAGTGATGTCTACTTTCTATGTGCTTACTTCTTGAATGTTATACAGGATTTTTAGTTAAGTTTATTGCATTTATGTTATCACATCTTATAGGTGTCTTAGTTTATTTGATACCAAAATTTTCTAGTTATTGTTTAATCCACAAGATTTGAGCACAATAACTTCTAACTATAATATATTCAGCTTCGACTGTAGATAGTGCAACTGAATTTTGTTTCTTGCTAAACCAGAAAATTAAATTAACTCCAAGAAATTGACAGGTTTCAGAGGTGCTTTTTCTATCTAATTTACACCAGCAAAATCAGCATCAGAATAAGCAATTAAATCTATTGCTGAGTCCTTAGAGTACCACAATCTAATATTAATAGTGCCAGATAAATATCTAAGTATGTGTTTAACAACCATTAAATGTGATTCTTTAGGTTCAAAATGATATCTAGCACATATGCATACACTAAACATGATATCTGGCCTACTAGCAGTTAAGTACAATAAAGATCCAATGATGCCTCTATAAAATTTTTGAACTACTTTCTTACCAGATTCATCTTTGTCAAGCTTACATGAAGGGCTCATAAGTGTGCCAATAGATTTAGTCTTCTCCATCCCAAATCTTTTCAGACTCTCTTTTATGTATTTAGCTTGGTTGATGAAGATCTTTCATTGGTTTGTTTGATCTGGAGTCGAAGAAGTAGCTTAACTCTCCCATCATGCTCATCTTGAACTCATCCTATATAAGCTTAGCAAATTCTTGACAAAGAGATTCATTAGTGGCACCAAAAATAATATCATCAACATAGATTTGTACTGCTAAGAGATTATCAATCTTTTTCTTTAAAAACAAGGTTGTATCTATATGACTCCTAGTAAAGCCATTATCAATTAAAAATTTGCTTAATCTTTCATACCATGCATGTGGGACCTGTTTTAAACCATAAAGAGCTTTATGCAGTTTGAAAACATGGTCAGGATATGCATGATTTTTAAAGCCAGGTGGTTGTTCTACATATACTACTTCAGCTATGTATCATTTAAAAAAGCACTTTTTCATTTGAAATAATTTAAAATTCGTAAAACATGCAAATGCTAACAATAGTCTAATTGCTTCAAGTCTAGCAATAGGAGCAAAAGTTTCATCAAAATCAATCCCTTCCTCCTGATTGTAGCCTTTAGCAACTAGCCTAGCCTTATTTCTAGTTACAATTCTATTTTCATCTAATTTATTTCTATATACCCATTTAGTGCCTATTATGGAGATATTAGATGGTCTTTCTATTAGTGTCCAAACCTTATTTCTTTTAAATTGATTTAATTCTTCTTGCATAGCATTTAATCAATTAGGATCTTTTTCAGCTTCTTCTATGCTTTTGGTTCGATTTGAGATACAAATGCAAGATAATCACATTCATTTCTAAGAAAAGATCTAGTTCTTATCCCTTTTAGTGGATCACCTAAGATTAATTCCTTAGGATGTCCATGAGCATACCTCCACCCTTTAGGTAGGTCCTTTGGTGAAGATCTTGTGACTTCTTCTTCATTCTCTTTATTTTGATCTTTCTCACTTTCTTTGGAAGGAGGATCATTTATATAGTTAGCTTCTCGAGCCCTTGAATACCTGCAACATCATCAGTAGTATCCTCTTTTCTAAAGGACTTGTTAATAGACTCTTCAAACACAATATGCATAGATTATTCTACAACAAGTGTTCTTTTATTGAAAACCATGTATGCCTTGCTAGATATGGAGTATCCTAAGAAAATACCTTTATCTAACTTGGCATCAAATTTGCATAAATTATCTTTGCCATTGTTTAATATGAAACACTAGTAACCAAATACACAAAAATACTTAAGGATCAGTTTTCTTTTTTTCCAAAGTTCATAAGGTATTTTTTAAAAAATTGATCAAAATAATATTTGGTTTAAAATATAACATGCAGTGTTAACAGCTTCGGCTCAAAAATATCTAGGAAGGTCATTTTCATAAAGCATGGTGCTTGCCATTTCTTCTAAAGCTCTATTTTTTTCTTTCTACAATCCTATTTTGTTGAGGTGTTGTAGGTGCAGAAAAATTATATTCAACACCTTTTTCATTACAAAGTTCTTCAAAATCATAATTTTCAAATTCGGTTTCGTGATCACTTCGAATACAAATAATAGAAGTACATTTTTTATTTGAAACTTCTCTATAAAACTTTGTGAAAGCAGAAAAAGATTCATCTTTATGAGCTAAAAATAAAATCTTAGTAAAACGAGAGAAATCATCAACTATAACTAATCCATATCTCTTGCCTTCTAGGCTTGTGGTCCTAGTTGGCCCAAAAAGATCCATATGGAGTAGTTTCAATGCCCTAGTAATTGAAACAATTCCTTTAGATTTAAAAGAGGTTCTTGTTTGTTTACCAAATTAACAAGCACCACAAATTTTATCTTTTTCAAATCTAAGTTTTGGTAAATCTTTAACTAAATCCTTTTTACATAATTTGAAAAGTAAATGCATACTTGCATGACCTTAATTTATGATGTCATAACTAGCTAGTCTTATTGATTGTGGCATTCATTGCAACTAGGCATTCACCATCTTATATAGGAAGATTATCAAGATCAACTAGATAAATGTTGCTATACCTATTTTCATTGAATTTTAGCCCATCATCACTAAGACTAGATACCATGCAAAGAGATGATTCAAAAACAACTTTAAACCTTTATCACAAAATTGACTAATGCTAAGTAAATTATGCTTTAATTCTTCTACTAATAACATATTATCAATAAAAGTAGATGGAGGAATGTAAATTTTACTGATACTAATGATTTTGCCTTTTTCATTATCTCCAAAAGTCACATTCCTCCCATTCAAAGCTTCAAGAGAGGTGAATTGCTTCACATCTCCTGTCATATATCTTAAGCAACCACTATTAAGGTACCACATTCTTCTTTTCTCCTTGGTTGCAAGACACACATGCAAAAAAGATCAAGTTAGTGCTTTAGGTACCCAAGCCATCTTGGGTCTTTTAGGATTAGTAGTAATGGTTCCTTTTGAAATCCAAACTTTTCTTGATTTGATTGCTTTTCTTAGATTACATTGATATGCTTTATGACCAAATTTACCACAATTATAGCATGTAATACTAGAAGATGTAGGAACAAAGAAATTTTTGAAGTACTTTTATTACTTTTGAGTTTTATACCCCAAGCCAGCTTTGTTGAAAACTATACGTTGACTATTCAATAGTAAATTCAATTTTTCAGAACTAAATATGAATTTTTCAACAA
This sequence comes from Areca catechu, assembly GCA_021397845.1. Classification (NCBI taxonomy): domain Eukaryota; kingdom Viridiplantae; phylum Streptophyta; class Magnoliopsida; order Arecales; family Arecaceae; genus Areca; species Areca catechu. Next base: position 97,239,782 of record CM038042.1, on the reverse strand, counting down.
AAGGCTTGACTTTATCAAGCTCTTCTTTAAACTTTTTATTTTCTAACTCAAGATCTTTCTTTTTCTTTATAAGCTCATCATTTAAGATAAAAATCTTGGATCTTTTTAAAACTTCTATCTCTTTTGAGAGAGCAATTTTTTCCTTTTCCAAAATAGCAACCTTGGCTTTTAGTTCTTTGTTTTCATTTCCAAGATTATTATTTTCAAAAGAAAAAGAATCAGCTTGCTTCTTTAATTTCTTGTATTTAATTTTCAACAATTTATATTCATGCACAAGTTCATCAAAAGCATCTCTAAGCCTTTCAAAAGTAAATTCAGATTTATATTATACCTCATTTTCATATGCCATGAGGCAAAGATTGGCAACTTCTTGCTCTTCTTCCTCCGAGCTAGAATCTTCACTTTCACTCTAAGTAGCCATCATTGCCTTCTTCTTGTATTTCTTTTTGAGCTTCTTGAGGAGAGGACAATCTAACTTGTAATGATCGGGCTTCTTGCATTCCAAACAAATGGGTTGGTCCTTCTCCTTTTTCTTTTCTTAATCTTCCTAGTCTTTATCTTTACTAGGCTCTCCTTTATGTGGCTTCTTTTTGTATGAGTACTTCTTCTTCCTCATAAATCTTCTAAATTTTCTAGCCACTGGAGCCTCCTCATCTTCATTTTCACTTTCTTCCGACTTCTCACTTAAAGGTTCCGTTGGTGTAGTGGATTTGAGGGCAATTATCTTCCTTTTTTCTGTTTATATCTACTACCTTTTGCTTTAGGTTCAATTCATAAGTTATGAGTGAACCAACAAGCTGCTCCAAGGGTACGGTCTCAATATCCTTTACTTCTTAGATAGCCGTCACCTTTACATCCCATGAAGATGGCAAAGATCTAAGAATTTTGTTAACCAAATTAGCATTAGACATTGCTTTGCCAAGACTTCTCATTCCATTAATAATATTAGTAAATCTTGTATACATATCAGTGATAGATTCATTAGGTTCCATTCTAAACATTTCATATGTGTGCATAAGCATATTTATTTTTGTGTTTTTCACTTGATGGGTACCTTCATGTGTAACCTCAAGTGTATCCCAAATTTTCTTCATTGATGCACATGTGAAAATCTTATTAAATTTACTAGGATCCAATATGTAATAAAGCAAGTTTATTATTTTGGCATTAAGCTCAGATTGCTTAGATCGTTTTTATCCCAATCTTCTTCAAGCTTAGAAACGGAAATGCCATTAACTAAAATTGAAGGAACACGTGGATCTCTAACTACTACTTTCCAAAGATTATAGTCAATAGAATGTATATAAATATGCATGTAAATTTTCCAATATGTGTAATTTGTGCCATTGAAAAATGGTGGTCTATTTGAGGCTTGATCCTTAACAATACTAGTATCTATTGGGGATGGCATAAATCTTTAACTCAAGGCGATTAGACCTACTTAGCTGAGTACAAGGCTCTGATACCACTTGTTTTCCAGCTAAAACAATCCAAGAGAGGGGATGAATTGGATTCCTAAATTTTTTTTGCAAGAACTAAACACAGGTGCTAGTGTGTTTCCAAAATATTTGTGTGCCAAATAATGATATGCAGTAGAAGTAATAAAATAAATGCAGAAGGAATGAAAAAGCAATCACAAACATAAAAATTTATAGTGGTTCGGTGTATCCCAAAATACCTACATCCACTTTCCAGCTTTCCTTAGATATTTTACTATAATCCAACCTTGATTACGGTAGATTAGTTTTCTGGGTTCACTAATCAAAATTCCTTGATTTTCACAAGGCTAATAAAAAATCTAGTCAGTTTTCATACAAGGCTCACCAACAAACCAAGTTGGTTTTTACTCAAGGCTCACCAACAAACCAAGTTGGTTTTCACTCAAGGCTCACCAACAAATCTCAATACTAGTTTTAATACTCTTGAAATCAGTAACAACAAAATAACTCAAGTATTATATAAAAATACAATAAGCTTTCTCAAAAAGCAAATAAACTCGATGAAGCTCTTGAATTTTGTTGAGAAGCTTATCTCCAAGTTGTTGAAGCTTCAATCAATGCTTGAATGATGTAAACTTGAATGCTCTCTTTAAACTTGAATGCTTGAAGGCTCAACTTTACTCAAAAGTACTAGTTCTTCAATGAATATTTGAATGAATTACAATGAATACCAATGAATACTTCCCTATTGTATTTGGTTGACTTTAAATACCTTTCCAAGCCTTAAAAGACCATTTATAGCCATTGGAGAGGAGAAAATAGCCATTAGACATAAATTGAAAAAGTTCTATGCTTCAAAAAAAGCCATTACTATTCACTCAGACCTGCAAGTATCGACACTTCAGACCATGAATCGATACTTTGAGTCAACACTTCAGACCATGAGTCGACACTATATCAAAAAAAATTTCTGAAATTTTCTAGAATGCACTGGTGCATCGATACTTCTTCTGGTAAGTCGACACTTAAGTCGACACTTCTTTTCATGAGTCGACACTTAAGCAATTTCTTAAAATCAGCATGTTATATCTTCTTTTTGGTTTCAGGCCTTGAGTCGACACTTGAGTTGATACTTGGTGATTCATGAGTCGACACTTGAGCGTGCCAGCTGAAACTCTTTCTATATATCAACTCAAGCTTCTGTGAGTCGATACCTTGAATCGATATTTTAATTCTATGAGTAGACACTTGGTTGAAACATTACTGAAACTTGTCTAAATTCAAAATTTGAGTCCTTCAAAGTTATCTTATGTGCCAAAGTCCATACAACTTAAAAATCCAATAGTTTAAGAGACTTCTTCAACTATTTGTCAAGCATTCTGAACCTTGCAATACTATAACTTTGATGAGTACCTTATTCTGATAAATATAATTTTAACACATAGTTAGTACTCAAATATACTTAAGTATTTTGTTATTCCTCAAAATCAAGACAGAAGTCAACATATTTAATTCACAATTTTAAACCTAATCATTGAGATCTTAATTTTAGCAATTAATCAAGTTTAATTATGCTAAATTCAAATCTAAACAATTTACATGCATATTATACATATTAAATAATTTTAGATTTATACTATATAATATAGTTATAATGCTGAATTTAAGTTATAATTTATATTCCAAATATAAAATTAAATCATAGTAACTTTATTTTAGATCATAAAAAGTAAATTAATCAAGATTAAATCACTAAAAATTAGATCTAATTATCAAACAATTTCAACAAAAAAAATTTATCTCACTTGTTCATGGGATGAGGACATAAGCAACATCTCTATATACCATAAGAGATCCTAAGGAATGAGAAGAGAGGGCCTTTAAACCCTACTTCTCTCCTATAATCGGAAGGCCATGATGATTCATTCAATCTGAAGCAGTTACTCAGATTTAAAACAAATCAAATATGCAAGAATTTGCATCGCAAATCATGTCATGCAACCTTTTACTATGATACTACTGTTGAAAATCAGATAAGATTTCATGCATGTATTTTATTTGTTTTAATCACCGGTAGAAGTAAATCTAATTAAAACCTTTTTGATCAAAAAGCACATGCATTAGACTAATTCTACAAACTCCTACCATGGCTATGATAGAATTAGTTTAGGATATGGATAAAGCAAAGAGTTTTATTTCAATTGAAACTCTTATTTGAATTCAAAACCAATCTAAAACCCATCCAAATTTAATCCTAATCTAATAGATAGAAAGGAGAGGGTGACAACTACAATTTTTCATAAGATCTCTTCATCACACAAAACATGAATTAACATGGAAAAATTCTAGGAAGAAGGAAATGTGGCGCTAGGAAGGAATTTCAATATTGACTTGGTCAAAATAGGTCCTCATCAAATCAAATTTAGTTTAGTCCTTTTAAATAACTTGAACCTAATATAATTAGATCTTAATTAACTTAATTAATTTCTAATTAAATCAAAAATTAATCGAACCCATGTCTGTATCAAATCAAGATTAAAATTCCTTAGTGATTAGGTTATCGTATTACCTAATAGGTAAAATCTAATTGAACCAAATTCAATTAGACTTGACCTAAACCTCTTTGCTCAATCAAATGAACCAATTAGCCATCTAATTACTAACTAATCCTTCTATAATTAATTAATAATTAATTAATTATTTCTTTATAATATTTATATTAGGTTAATTATCAATCGAATTGATAATTATATCATTGAACGATTCTTAATCGTTAATCAGCCATCATGATCACTTAGAAATTTCTATTTTGTATAATTCCATAGGTTTGAGTACTAAGCCGGCAGTACAGGAACAAATTCTTGAACTAATCAATGTGACTATCTAGTAATGATATCCGATATTCGGATAGGTCAAATGATTGCAAAGCAGTATTTAAAAACCTAAACATATGATTACTATATAATTCATCCATTAGATCTAATGCTAAGATGACTTAGAAGTTTACTGCCAACTCTTAATTAAAGCATCCAGAGGTGTTTCAACCTAATAAATCATGTGACTAATCATAATGATTATCTTGGCCAAGATTTTATTAAATTGAAATACTGTAAAGCATTTTCTCCAATACTTTGAAGTGGTCAATTCCTTCTTGACTCATATACCAATTTTACAAGTACTTGATTACACCCAAAAACCTTCCATCACTATATTAGAAATACAAGTAGTCCAGCACCAAAGTATAATAGTTACTTACAAGTCACCATGGTGATCTTAGATCAAAGGATACTTATATCATATCCTTCTGAGAGATACTTTTGATAGTAAAGAAGTCTATAGAGTTGGTCACGTTTGATGAAATATACTCCTACACTTACCTACATACCATACCAATGTCTTCACACTCCTTGGTTATGAGGATGACCAACCTATTTGGCATATAACGACCTATACTCAATAAATATTGTCACCCTAGGTAACAACGTATCATTTAGTTGCGAACAAGTTTAAGAACTATATGACAAATCCTTCTTTATCAAATGAAAGTAGTTCTAAGGACTTCATTACTAAAAAAAATTCAAAAGAAAGATGCACATAATGTGATGAACAGCCAAAAATAACTTTTATTTATTAATGATTCATATATAAATTATAATGAGCTTAACTGTCTATAAGTTAGACGATTAGCTTTAAGATATATTTCATAACACCAAGATTGAAGATCGCTGAGGAGTGGCAAAGCCAATCGCCTAGATTGTAGGCATTGTGCTCAGTATTATAATCTGTATATGAATTAATAAAATATTATTTTGGTAGCTCATCACATCATTTATTTTCCTGTAATGAACTCAATTTATGTGATGAAGTCCTTAGGACTGCAATGACTTCGATATAGAGAGGATATATCGAGTGGTCCTTTAAAAGGTTCATAACCAAAGGATACATTGTATATGACGGTAATGTATCAAGTGTAGGTTGTTGTGGTTCACATCATTTGGTTGTCCTCTTGACCAAAGGAGTGTGGTGACACTGATGTGATCTGCAAGTGGGATGTATGACATCTCATTGAACGTGACCCCGTGGAGCTTCTTTCTGCTAAAGGATTGCTCACGATTGGATATGGGTATATGTGTCCCTCTGACCTGAGGTCACCATGGTAGCTTGCAAGCAACTTCCAATGCTTTGGTGCCGGACTATCCAGATTTCTAATACGGTGACGGAAGGTTTCTGGGTACAGGCAAGTACTTGTGGAGGAGTGGTGGACCAAGATGGAATTGATATGTCCAAGTTGTTTGGATTGAATGACTCGTAGTATCTCAATTTAGCAAATCCTTGGCCAAGGTAGTCCTAGTGAGGAGTCACTGGACTTGCAAGGTTGAGACATGCTGTGGATTGACTCAGTTAGGGTTGGCAGTCTAACCCTAGGTCATCTTGAACATTGGAGGTCAAAGGAATGAATTATACGGTAACCATATGCCAGAGGTTTGATAGATTGCTTTCGCATCTTCGGCCTATCCGGACGTCGGGATCCATTGCAAGATGGTATCTTGTACTGGTACTAGAAGTGTTCCAGTACTACCATTTAAGTTCGAGCCTATGAGGTCACACACCATCGAGGATTTCTTTCTGATACAGGAACTGATCAATGATTGAGAATCGTTTCGGTATTTAGGTCAAACGGACTGATTGAGCACACATTGGATTTTTCTGGTGTGATTTGGATCGACCAGGGTTAATTTGGGTCAACCACGAATTGTTCGTGGATGACTAGGACTGGACCCATTTTTATTGGTTGGGTTTAGTCAGACCAGGTTTTATTAAACAAATTTTTGAAATTGGTGAACCAAGTTTTGGTTTTAAATAAACCAGGTTTAATTTGGTTTGATGAACCAGTTTGAGCATGGAATGGTTTACATGGTGATATGGTTCAGCGTGCGACTTCTCCGATCTCTTCCCAGCCCTCAAACATTTTCTACGGTGGTTGTCTCCCTCTCATCCTCTTCCCTCTCCATGTCTCTCCTTCTTTTTCTCGGATATGCCCTATTTCTCCGTATGGATGGATTTTGAACTGCATCGAATGCCGCATGAGATAAATATGGCTTGGAGTTTGATCTCGCTTGGGAGATCAGTTTGCATTGGACCGGGAGAGGTCTCTCGGTGCTCTTCACGGCCTTCACGTATCTTCCCAGCATTCCACAGGACTTCCCAGCTTTCAAAGGAGTTGATTAGGAGTTCTCTCAGTGGAACTCTCCCGCTGGCCTCTTACTTATTCTCCCTGGTCTTCACGGATTGAATTCCCAGCCTATAAATACAGCCTATGGTTCAATGCTCGGAGGTGAAAAAGAGAAGCAATATATATGAGAAGCAGAGCATGAGAGAGAGGAAGGAAGAGGGCTCTCACCGTGTGAGAAAGAAGCTGAGCGCTTATTTTCCCTAGCCTTCACAAGTGGTGTTCATCTCTTGGTCCTGCGATTGGTTCTTCCCGTTGCCTTGGATTCTCACGGTGGTGTGCCTTCTTGGATGTTCTCTGTTATGTGGAGGCAGAAGCAGGGTGTGAGGAAAAGTTTGTCCGTGGGAGTAATAGAGAGGCAGCCCTTTGAATTGCTGCTAGCCGTGAGGTATGTTTTGGGGTGAGTTGCAGCCATCTTGGTTGCTGGCCATATGAGGTTGCTAGGGAGGCTGTGGCTTGCTTCAGAAAAGGTTATGAGATGTGTTGTAACAAGGGATAGAGAGAGCAGAGAACGAGCCTTTGGGTCGAATCTCTGCATGCAGAAATTTGTTCTACATCCGTGTATTCCTTCCATGTTTTTAAGTATTCTAGTATGCTCTCTTGGTAGAGTTTAGGCGGTCTTAGAGAAGACCATTCATGAGGATTATTTGATATTCCCTGCTCCATCTGTCCATGACTGATTTATGGATTCCTGGTGGACTAGCATCCATTCGGGAGTCGGATCAGCGAGAGCTCTGCGCGTGGATACTCTAGAGGGTGGATGCTTGGACACCTTGAGAGGTTGCATCGACCTGTTTATTTTGCTGTTGCAGATCTTATTTTGCTGTTGAAGGAGTTCAACCGGTCGCTGCTGATCTGATCTGAAGACTGAGGGAGTCGGTTTCGATCAGGTATGTTTTATTTTGAGATCATGCATGCCTAGATCTAGTTGTTATCATATGATTTATAATTATTGCAATTGCCTGTATATGCCTGTATATTATGCTACATGTATCATGATATGTTAGATCCTGTGCATGAGTAGGTTTTTTCCGCTGTATGCTTAAAAATTTTAATTATGCAATACCTGCTCCCTAGTATTGCATGCCTAGAGTAGGCTCCTACTGCACCAGGTTTTTCTTCAGTGGTATCAGAGCCACAGGTTCCTTGTAGCATATCATGATTGCATGTATTATGGATTATGATGCAGAACAAATAAAGGGATGCGATGCGGAAGTAAATTAAGATTAACTAATTTTTTGTTGTTTTTATATGTTTGTAGAAGTTGGCTTCAAATCAAAGAAAGTTAACCTAACATTGAAAGATACTAATATGATAATTGAAAGTACAATTTTAAGGAAACTAAATTATCAGAGTAGTTCAGAAGCAACGGATCGCTGGGGGTTGAGAAACTCCCAGACCTAGGGTTTCGCTCCGAACTTTCAACAGAACAGAAATAAAGAGAAGAGATGGTTTACCTAACCAGACAATGATCTTCACAGATTTTGGTGGAAGAACTCTCCCGAGCAGATTGTTGGATCCTCGGATTCAGATATCTTCGCAATGGATCCTCCAATACTGGTCCTTGGCGGGTTGGCTTCTCCTAAACTCAAGATCTGGAAGAGAAGAAAAACAATTGATGGAATCAGAGAGTCAAGGGAAAAATTTACCAGGTTGATGAACTTGAAGATTGAAATTGCTGAAAACTGGATTCTCTTGGAAGCTGATGTGATTTTCCTTGGAACTTGCTCTGGATCTGAAGTAGCCGGACTGGATCTGGATGAAGGTGGACGGCCTGGACTTGTAGAGAGAGAGAGGCCGTGGGAGATGGAAGGAGCTAGGGTTTGATGGATTGAAAATAATGAAGGGCGGCTAGGGTTTTGGATTTTAAGTGGCTAACCTAGGGTTTTGGATAAAGATGGAGATCTCTCACCTCCTCAAGGCTCCAATGGAACCCGGATTACCCCCTCACGGAGCTCAACACTTAGAATAGTGCGGAAGAAGAGAAACCTAGGTTACTCAACACAAGAGAATAGCAAAATAATTTTTCTTCATTCATTGATTGTTTTCAACTTACAAGAGGGATGTAATTTATAATGCTTTACAAGGGAGAAGGGTTTCATATTTTCCCATGTGGGACTAAAGGAGGAGATCTCCAAATTAGGGCAAATCCCTTACATATGGTTGGCCAAAATACCAAAAATTAGGATTTGGGTTATAAATGGCAGGTAGATGGCGCCACCTTGCTTGGAATTTTTCAAGAAAAATTTTCTTCCTTTCCTGGATGAACTCTTTGGACTCCTCCTTTTCTTCCTCCCTAAGTCAAGGCTCTTCCCATCTTTGTTTTAGATGTTTTTGGCAGGTAATGGGCGCCCCTTGATATTCTCTTCCAAGAAAACTTCTTCCCTTCTTTGCTTGGAATCACTTGGGAAAGTCTTGGCCGCCCCCTTGATTTGTGCTCTTCTCTTTATCTGGTGCATGAAAGAAGGAAGTTGCCATCTGTGGAGTGGGGACCAAAGGCTGCTGGATGTGGATATGGCACCCCCTAGACTGGGAGTGTGGCTGGGAGTGTGGTGTCCACTTGCCTGGTCTTGGAGAAAATGTAACATCCCCGGTTGAAACCCTAGTCCACTACTGAGTCAACATGACTCAACAAAAAAATGCAGGTAATGTAGACTCAAGCTAAATGAGTTGATCTAGTCAACTCTTATTACAAACCAAAAGCCCTAATTCTTCGGGCAAGGTTAATCAGAGATCCAGATGGAGCTCTGAAGTCTTCTTCTGAGTCTGGTGCCCGCACCAGATTACTTTTAGGAACCTAGTTGAGACCTTCACCATGTCCATGTGTTCAGATTAATCAGGGTTTAAAACCCCTAATTTTTATGGTACGAGGCGGTTCATCTATGTTGGCCTTTTCAGAAGGATCCTTAAAGGAAACCTATGAAATTAAAAGTGTTTTAATCCTGATTCATGTACATAGGCATGTCTAAAATGTTTAGGGATTGCAATATTATAATTGATATGATGAAACTAGATATGATGCATGAAACATGTAAAAAGAGTTTTACATGAATTTAATTAAAAATATTTTAATTAAAAGATGGCTTATAATCTAACAATTATGAATTGAAAGATTAATTAAATGGCAAGACTAATTAGGGTTTATGAAACCTAATGTCATTTGAATAAGCCATCCGGGTTAATTGGGTTAGCTGTTTGATTGGGTCCATTAATTGGGTTAGACCTAAGGTTAGTAGAATTGAACTTAAGAGAACTAATCAAATGTTGATTAAGGACTCTCTTTAGTATCTATCTAATAGTTAGATGGGTTAGTCCATTTTTCTAAATGGATCTAATTAGTGGCTCTGCGGAAAGCCCGGGTCCTTGGGCTAGTCTAATCGAGTCTGGTAAATCAATTGGTGTCTAGGCAGGTTTGGCATTCTTGATCATGGCTGTGTGAGGCTACCTCTTTCCTGGCCAACTTGGTTGGTATCTAGGAAAGATGGTTAATGGCGGAAACTCACCCATGATCTCACCTACCTGGTCAATCTGGTCGACCAGAACTGATTAGAAGAGCTTATTGATTTGAGTTAACCATGTCACCCAGGTTGATCAGCTTGTCTGATCTTAAGGTGCCCATGGACCAATTTGTTGAATTTAATTCAACCCTCCTGAGAATTGATTTGATCAGTGGGAGGTTGATCCATGTTCTTCTCTTTATTCTTCTGTCATAATTTAATTAAAATCCTCTAAAATTATTGGTCCTGAAAAAGACTAAGTCAATGAGTTGATGGTATCTTAGCCTCCCATTGAGTGGGTTAGTAATGTGTCCTTTAGCTTGGTGTACATCGGCAGTTCCAAAGAATGGGTGTGCATCCAGTTACTAGAATTACTTTGATGTGGGCATCAGGGTTTGACTTGAGCCCTTCAAACTTCAGGGGATCTCTGATTAGGGTTCTGTGTTTATCGAGTCTTGTAATAAGGCTGTCAGCCTCTAGTTTATTTGCTTAAATGGAGTTTGTACCTCGACCCATCGGGTCGAGCTGAGTCTTGTAATAAGTCGGGTCGAGTCTAAGCCCATGAAGTCTTTAGTGGTTCAAAAGTTAAGTCTCTTTTAAGCCTAACAAAGGCAAGGAGACATGTCAGCTCAGGGCCCACCTTATCTATTTATGTGGCACACTGAGGTGATGACATGTGGTTTGTTTTGGGCGCCGAAGAAAGGGGACCACTCACATGATCCATGCCCCCTTCCCCTCCCCTCTTCAAGCTCTCTTCCAATCTAGGATGGGCGGTCATGGAAAGAAGTTTCAAATTCCTTGATGCATGCCTCCACTCAAGACTCCTTCCATAAAGAAGTCAAGCAAGAAAGGCATCCTCCATTCTCCAAGTGGAAAGAAGTTTCAAATCCCTTGATGCATGCCTCCACTCAAGCCTTCTTCCATAAAGAAGTTAAGCAAGAAAGGCATGGTGAAGAATCAAGCCTCAATCCAAGCCTTCTACCAAAATAAGCCATGCAAGGAAGGAAGGTCAAAGACCAATCCCCCTCTCCAAGCCTCCAATCATGCCACGCCTAGGATTATTCCCATTTGGTCGGCCTTGAATCAAGCCAAGAAAAGTCAAAGTGGGACAAATCCCTCCAAGCTAGCATTACTTCATGTTTTCTACCAAAACCAAGCAAGCAAAGAAAGAAGTTCTCCTCCAAATTTTGGGCGCCAAGTGTAATGGGGTAGTTTAAATTTCAAAGTGCTCTTGGGTGCCTATTTAAAGGACCCAAACCCCTCTTGTAAAGGATAATTGATGATTAATGAAAGAAAGCTTGTGTGTTCCATCCTCTTCTTCAATCCTTGTCTCCTAGGCTAGGTTGAGTGAGAGCTTCCTTCGTCCTCTGGGACGTCGCATGGTGAGAGGCCACATTCCTTCGTCCGAGGGCGTCGCATGGTGAGAGGCCACATTCCTTCGCCTGAGGGCGTCGCGTGGTGAGAGGCCACATTCCTTCGCCTGAGGGCATCGCGTGGTGAGAGGCCACATTCCTTCGTCCTTCCGGGATGTCGCGGGGTGCGAGGCCCCAAGTTATCTCCACCAACACCATCATCCGAACCCCATCTCCTCAACCCTTTGCTTTGTTTTTCTTTCCACCTTTCCATCATCTAAAAGGAAAAAGAACAAAAAAAAAAAAAAAAAACTAATCCTCTTTGTTTGCCTACAGGTGCCCTTGGTGCCACGACCATCAGAGAAGGTCTGCTTTGCCACTATGACCACCCGATCGAAAGCCAGCCTATCCGTGGGTTCGACAGCTCGAACATCCAGGTCACATCCATCAAGGTTGAGCGATCTCTGCACCAAGAGCATCAGAGTGTTGAAAGGTTTGCATCCCTATCTCCTAGGTAGGTATTGATTGTATTGAGCTAGTCCTAATCCCGGGGTTCCTTAATCTCGGGTCCTGGTCTATCATTTCTTAGGGATTGATCTACTAGCATAGACCTCTTTGCTTTCAGTTTTCCTAGGTTCTCTTTGCTTGCAATCGGGAACCAAAGATAAAACCCAAAAAAAAAGAAAACAAGATATAACCACCTTTGCATCATCCGTGCTAGCATCATCATCTTCATCCCTTTTTTTTTTCCCAATCATACTTTCTCATAGATGATGATTCAGTGCAACCTTCTTAACGATGATCAGGTGGGCCGGCCAAAGTCGGGCTTGGTCATTCGTTAGCTGGAAGCATTGGATTTGTCATATTGATGGTTGGACCTAACTAGAGACCCCCAATAGGAGGCCCAAAGGCCGATTGGGGGTTCTGTGGGACAAAATTTATTTATGGAAGTTGCTTAGGGAAGCAATTAGTTAGAGAACCTACCTTTAGGTGCGTATAGGTGAGCTGGCCAAAGTCGGGCTCATACGTGGTCTATTGGATTTCAGTACCCACTATGAAATGGTGATTTCATGGATTGGAGTTAGAGGCTCCCAATCTGAAAAATTAGTGGAAAAGACCTTTAGACTAAAGTCCAAGTCTTTTGGTTTAATTGATTAATTCATATACTGATATGGTCTTAGATTTTCCTTCAGAAGTCTTCAAACCTATTACTCCAGTCACTTCTCGGTAGCGAGAAGTTAAAGGGTCCCAATTTCGATAGCTGGTATCGAAGATTGAGGATAGTCCTGGAGCACGAGCGGATCTTTTATGTGATAACGGATCCAGCACCTGAAATCCCTCTTGCCAATGCTCAAAGTTTGGTAAGGGACACTTATTTAAAGTGGGTTTCTGATCGGACTACTGTTCGATGCATAATGTTGGTGGCTATGAACAACGAGTTCAGTCGCAAATTCGAGGAGGCCCAGCCAGACGAGATTCTTCAAAAGTTGAAAGAATCTTTTGGCATGCCAGACGATGTGGAGTGGTACAAAGTGTCTTGTGCCATCCACAATGTCAAAATGCAAAATAGCATTTCGGTTACTGATCATGTATTGTACATGATCGAGATGATCGAAAGATTGGGCAAGCTCAGATGTCCCTTGCACGAGCAACTCGGCAAGGATGCGATTCTGAATTCTCTACCCTCCTCCTATCTTGACTTTCTCGATCATTATAGAATGATAACCTACAGTCAATTACCATGTTTTGATGGGGTTGTTGCAGATTTATGAGAAGGATCACCAATTGGGGGTGTATTTAGTGGGAGGTTCTAGAGGTCGTCTGATGTGGGCACTAGAATCAGGAAAAGACTCCAACCAATTCAGGTCAAGTCCGAGTCCTAGTGGTTGGAGTAGCAAAAGAGAAGTCCTGTAATTTATTCTTTTTTTGAGTAAAAATAATCTTGTAGTTAATTTCGAGTCCATGTTGGGTCTGGTTTAATATCTTAATTAACCCTGCAATTGAGAGTTGGGTCCAGTTAAATCAAGCCCAATCCATTAGTCCATGAAGCATCAAGACAAGAAGAAGCCACCTCATCAAGTGACCCGCACCTTGTGCCACATGTCAAAAGCTCCAATGGATGTCGCCACCTCAACAAGTGGTCCCCACTTTATGCCACATATCAAGAGCTCCAAAGGACACCGCACCTCATCAAGTGGTCCCCATCTTGCACCACATGTCAAGCTTTGAAGGAGTTTCAAGCAACAAATGCCACCATATCCTCCAACTCCCCATATTTCAAGCAACAAATGCCACCATATCCTCCAACCCCCCTTGTAATCCTCCTCCTATGGGTTTTCAAATTTTAAAAAAATGTTGTAAGGCTTCTATTTAAGCTATGGGATGCCCCATTGAAAAGGATGGTTAATGAATGAAGTTGGTATTTTTTCTTCTATGTGTTTTTTTTTTCCTATGTGTCTATGTGGTAGCTTAGCCTTTCTCTTCCTCCACGCCAACCCTAATCTTTCCTTCTTCCATTCCCAACGCCAAAGACTTCCTCTTCTTTCATAACTTCAAACTAGCTCCAGCGTTCAAGGGTGAATCAAGAAGATCATCACAAGGCGACCAACCTACTCCACTTCAAGCATTCCACCATGATGCCAAGATGGATCTCCTTCAATGCCTCTTCCACCCTTCTTTCTTTTCTCTAGTTGATTGCTTGTTAAGTCACTCATCTTAGGGTTTCTTTGTTGCAGGGTTCTCCGGGATTCTAGCTTCAAGAGAAAGTTTACTTGCCATAGATCCAGAAAACAAGAGGGGCCTTCAGTGGTATTATGTTCATGTCATCCGGGAGACCTCTTCAAGAGTGAATCTATTCTAATTAAAGGGCCAATGTCAGGTATGTCTAGTGTTGATTAAGTCTGCAATGTTAAATTAGACCTAGCTTGGCTTGAGTGGTTCTCTTCTGGTCCTATTCCTTTCTTATTCTGAGAGTCTCGATCACTAGGTTTATGTTAGATCCTTCGAGCTTCTTCACTAGATCTCTTTGATAGTTTATGTTGAGTTGTTTATATGCAAATAAATTGCTTGGTTAATCATTTGCTAATCTCCATTAGGGTTGCATAGTTTCATTTTACATTCTACACCATTCTTGGTATCAGAGCATGGTCGGATAATTTCCTGCATTTAGATATGTTGCATGCATACTTGTTATCTAGTTATTTTTTTAAAATCCAAGCAAGATCTAAAATTCACGTCTCCTGGGCGGGTGTACTCCAGTACACTGTCATGACCCATGGGAATAATGAGCCCTGGCCGGACATGAATTTTTAGATTGAAGTTTGGGTAAGCCAATGCACTTGTTTGATTAGGTTCTGTTTACTGAAAATTTGCATCTATTTACTGTAATCCATCTGCAGCTCCAAAGGCAAGTCACTAATTTCTTATTGAAATATTTTTTTTCTTGTTTCTTTTTAAGTCAGTTATCACCATATTAAATTTCATCATGAAAAAAAAAAATACAAAAAAAAAATGAAAATTCCTACTTCAATCTTCTGTCCTACTAAAATAGTCTACTGTACATGGTCTGTTTTTTTATTGTTTCTCTTTATATACAGATCTAAATTTTCTGATTTTTGTTTTCTGGGATCCTCATAATTCATATTATTCTTCAATAATTTTTCAAATTTTATTTCGATTTTTAGAATTTCTAGCATTCGAAATACTCTCTGAGATTCAGTCTGAACTGAAATTCTAGCAAGAACCAATCTGAGAAAATTTTTTGAATTTGAAGTTCAAATTTTAAATTTTAAAATTTTGAATTCTGACATTCTAGAATCTGAAACTTGAAGTTTGAAATTTAAATTTTAAAATTTAAGTTTGAATTTGAAATTGTTTGAAAACTAATCAAGTCAAATAATTAAGTCAGCTCATAAAACAAAAATATATATATATTTTTGCATTCATTTGAAAACATCTTAAGGGCATCAATATGACATGGTGGCAAGAATTCATCACTTGTCCTTAGCCCAAAACCACAACCCATCATCTCGATCCCAATCCTTAATTAAAACCAATTAGACCTAATCACCCTAGTGGGTTAGGGACACCAACGAGTCGGGTTCGGATTAGGGTCAAGTTAATTGTGTCCACTAATTGGTGTGTGCTTACGGGCTTGGTGTCTAGGATTGGTGTATTAGGGCTTGTGGGTTGGTCCGCCTACCTGGCCAATCATAGATTGGTGTCTAAGGTTGGCAGAACAGGGACCTCCACTCCCCTTCCCACCTACCTGGCCAAGTCACGTAAGTTACTACTAGCTAGTTGGTCCTTTTAATTAGATCTCTAATTCGTACTCTAGGTCTAGAAATCCTTAGCCCGAATTTGAGTCTAATTGTTTGTATGACAACTAGATCAGGAACTCCTTACCACCCTTCACAAGACCAACCAAGTTCATCCATGGACACTAGTATGGAAACCCTTATGAGATCTATGATTGAGCGACTGGAACGTTTGGATGCTAGGTTTGATCAGTTCGAGGAAAGGATAGGAACCCTAGAGGAATCTAGGTTGACCCCAACTGAACCACCTTCACCCAAATTACCTTCAGTTCGCCCTAGAGCCCAACGACAGGAACATACACCTGATCCAATTCATAGAAGGCCACATCAGGATTATGCTGATCACACTCCAGAGCCATATCCTAGAAGACCTCGCCATGATACTTTTGATCAGGATGATCGGGCCTTAAGGAATATCCATCTAGATGCACCAACCTTTGAGGGAAGCCTAGATCCTGCGGTGTACATAGACTGGGAGGCTGACATGGACCAATATTTTGACTGGTATGATATGTCTGAAGAGAGAAGATTCAAGTTTGCCAAAATCAGACTAGTCCGTCAGGCTAGGTTGTATTGGGGAAATGTCGAATGCATAGCTAGGCAGAGGGGAGACTTACCTATAACGTCCTGGAGAGACATGAAGAGAAAGCTTAGAGAGAAATATTTGTCTATGTCTTATCAGCAAAGATTGTTGATCAGTGGCAGCGATTGACACAAGGAAATAAGATCGTTTCTGAATACGTTGCTAAATTTGATGAGTTTGTAATGCGATGCAACGTAGTCAAGTCTGAGGCAGCCACTTTATCGAGGTTTAGATCAGGATTGAATGAAGATATAAAAGGGGAATTATTTTTGAGAGAAGTCCATGGTTTAGAACAGGCATACCAAGTTGCCATGGACTATGAGAGGTTTCAGAGGAGAGCTTCATTTAGGCGACCAGAGCCCACTAGGTTTAATCCTCCTGTTAGTCGACCTAGTTCAGTCCCTAATACAGCCAATAGACCAAGACCCAGCTCGAATCCAACCCCTAGACCCAACCCTGCCATTCCTCCAATTCCTAGAGAAGACAAAGGAAAGGGCCCTGAAGTTTGAGGTGAGAGGGAGCGAGTCTGCTATAAGTGTCGTAAACCCGGTCATTTCCTGAGCCAATGTCCCTCTAGAGCTTTACATATAGGGGAGGTAGAAGAAGAAGAAGAATCATAACCCATGGAGAATAATGAAGAGGAGGTTTATGAAGCAGGGGATTGCTTAGCTGATGAGTATGAAGGAGATGAAGAAAATGTAGACTCATCAGATGTGTTAGGAGTTGTGAGATGTATCAATCATGACACAGACCAAAGAGCAGGAAGACTGGTGTAGGACTAGCATCCTACATACATTTGTCAAAATAAGAGAAAAGGTCTGTAAGATCGTGATCGATAGTGGAAGCTGTTGACTTTGGCTCCTTAGTTTTGATGATTAACAAAAGGTTGAGTATATGTTTGGACTAATGTTTCATCTCAAGATAAAGTTTCAGGACTTAGGTTATTCAAAAAGAGTATCAAGAGTACAATGATGAAACTAAGTTTGCCTGATTTGGAAAAGAGCTCTTCTACCTTGGACAAGATCAAATTTCTCATATTGGACCTTCCTGTTAAGAAATAATTAACAAAAGAAACAAAGGCTTGGAGAAACTCAAGCATGGCACACACATCTCTAAGAGTTTCAGAAAATTTCAGATCAGAGGTCGACCACCAGAGGTCGACACCTTGTCAAAGGTCGACCACCAGAGGTTGACTCATGAGAGAAGAAAAGTTCAGCATGGCCGGCATGGCAAAATCTCAGTGGCACGCTCCAGAGGTCGACCACCAAAGGTCAACACCTGTCCAGAGGTCGACACCAGAGGTCGACTCATAGCCTGAGAATTCAAAATGGGCAGAACTATTATTTTCTAGATTTTTGCCTAAAACAACTGGAGGTCGACTCATGAGGTCGACACTTGATCCAGAGGTCGACTCATGAGGTCGACTCATGGCATAACGGCTAGTTTTTCTGAACTTTTGATTTGATTTCTAACGGCCATAAACGGCCATATTTTTGATTCTAACAGTCTTGTGGAGTTGTTTCAGCATGAATGAGGTATTTAACCTCCACCAAACTTCAAAAAAGACAAGGAGACAAAGTGAAAAAGTTTAGAGTCAAAGTACAAAGCCTTCAATCAATTCCAAGCCAAAAGAGTGAGAAAACCAAGAGATTCCTTTGCCAAAAGCTTTCCATCTTTGAGGAATCCAACTTTCAAGGATTTGGCATTTAGTGAGGTCCAAAGATTCCAAGGGAAAAGGCTTGAAGAGTCTCCATCAAGAGCTTCAACGAATTTCTTATTGCTCAAAAAAGTTTGTCTAGTTTTATTAATTGTATTCATATTCTATTTGTGGTAGGCTAGTTTCAAGGAAATTTGAAACTAGTGTGAGGTTTGTTGGTGAGCCAATTGATAAAACCAACTAGGGTTGCTTGTAAGCCCGAAGCCAAAACAAGTGAGTGAGGTTTGTTGGTGAGCCAATTGATAAAACCAACTAGGGTTGCTTGTAAGCCCGAAGCCAAAACAAGTGTGTAAGGTTTTGACTTGAGCCTGTAAAACAAGTCGGCTGTAATCTAAAGATTATAGTGGAAATTCCCAAGTGGAGCTTGGGGAGTGGATGTAGGTGCTAGGTGCACCGAACCACTATACTTCTTGTGTGTTTGCATTGCTCTTCTTTTGCTCTTTAATTGTTGATTTATTTCATTGCTTCCGTTGCACAATTATTTGAGCACTATCACTCTTCACCTTAAAACTTGATAGCACATATATTGTTTTAATTTTTTAAATACCCAATTCACCCCCCCTCTTGGGCACCATATCTGGGCAACAAGTGGTATCAGAGCACCGGTACTCTCTTGTAGGTCCAACGATCTTGAGTTAAAGATCATGGCCGCCCCAATTGGAATGGGTATAGTTGAAGGACAAGCATCAAATCGCCCTCCTTTCTTTAATGGCACAAACTACACATACTGGAAAACTCGTATGCGTATTTATTTACAAGCTGTAGATTATCATATATGGAGAATAATTACTAAAGGGCCTCATCAGCCCACTCACTTGGTTAATGGATTATCACCCCAAAGTCTGAAGAAGAATGGGATGACAATGACATCAAACAAGCTGAGTTAAATGCTAAGGCGATGAATTTGCTATTCTGTGCACTTGACCCTAGTGAATTCAACAGAATATCAAATTATATTTCCGCCAAAAAAATTTGGGATACACTTGAGGGTACCCATGAGGGTACACACCAAGTGAAGACCACAAAGGTGAACATGCTCATTCATACGTATGAGATGTTCAGGATGGAACCAACTGAAAGTATAAGTGAAATGTATACTAGATTTACCAATATAGTAAATGGTATGAGGAGTTTGGAAAAATTATATCTAATGGTGAACTGGTTAACAAACTTCTCAGGTCTCTTCCGGCTTCATGGAATGCGAAAGTAACAGCTATAGAAGAAGCCAAGGATGTCAATACTCTACCTCTCGAGCAGCTTCTTGGATCACTGATGACTTACGAGCTTTCACTAAAGTAGAAGACAGTGGACAATGACAAGAAGAAGAAAGCCATAGCCTTCAAGTCCACTACAAAAGAAGAGTCAAGTGATGAATCAGAAGAAGAAGCTGATGATGATGAGACAGCCCTCATTACAAGAAAATTCAAAAGATTCATGAGAAAGAAGAAGGGCTTCTACAAGAAAAGGCCACAAAAAGGTGATCACAATAAGGAAAAAGAGAAAGAGAAAGAAAGGGATCCACCCATCTGCTTCGAGTGCAAGAAGCCTGGACATTACAAAACAGATTGCCCTTTGCTTAAAAAGAGTCGAAGAATGTTGAGAAAGAAAGCCATGATGGCTACCTGGAGTGAGAGTGAGGACTCTAGCAGTGATGAAGAGCAGCAGGTAGTCGCCAACTTATGTTTCATGGCCAATGAAGATAATGAGGTAAATTCTGAACCTGAAACTGAATTTACTTTCAATGAATTCCATGATGCTTTTGATGACTTAGTTATGGAATATGAAAAATTAAAACTGAAAAATAAGAAATTAAGAAAGCTAAATTTTGAGCTTACCAAAAATTTAGAAAAGTTTTCAACTGAAATTGAAAATTTAATTCAAGAAAACAAGAAATTAACTGAACATGTAAAGACCTTGACAAATGATAAGGATAATCTTTTAAAAGAAAATGATTCTTTGAAAAATAATAGAAGTCTTAAAACTAATGAAAATATTGAAAAACAAAATAAAGAACTATTGCTTCAAAACAAGAATTACAAGGAAGAGTTAGAAAAAGTAAAACCTTTTGTAGAAAAGTTTACTTTTAGTTCAGAAAAACTAAATATGCTTTTAAATAGTCAACATGCAGTGTTTAACAAAGCTGGACTTGGATTTAAGCCACACAATCGGCAAAAACTTTACAAAAACTTTTTCATACCTGCATCTTCTAATATTACCTGCTATGCATGTGGTAAATTAGGACATAAATCATATGTTTGTAATAGAAGAAAATTAAATACCTTTAAAAGATTTGGGTTCCAAAAGGAACCAATTTGACTAACCCTAAAGGACCCAAGATGACTTGGGTACCTAAAGTTTCAACTTGATCAATTTTTGCAGGTGTGCCTTGCAACCAAAAATAAAAGAAGAATGTGGTATCTGGATAGTGGTTGCTCAAGGCACATGACTGGGGATGTGAAGCAATTCTCATCACTAGCAGCTATTGATGGTGGAAACGTTACTTTTGGTGATAATGGAAAAGGCAAAATCGTCGGAATTGGTAAAATCCATATCACCCCTAATGCTTATGTAGATAATGTATTATTTGTTGATGGCTTGAAGCATAATCTTTTTAGCATTAGTCAGTTTTGTGATAAGGGTTTTAAAGTAATTTTTGAATCATCTTTGTGCATGGTATCTAGTCTAGATGTCGATGGCATCAAGTTCACTGGTCTTAGGCATGGAAACATTTACATGGTTGATCTTGATGATCTAGCCATGGAAAGTGGTCAATGCCTAGTGGCTAAGGAACCAAGGCAAGTGAAACTAGTTGGCTTTGGCATCGTAGGCTAGGGCATGCCAGTATGCAGTTGATTTCAAAATTAAGCAAAAAGAATCTTGTAAAAGAATTGCCAAAACTCACATTTGAAAAAGATAAGATTTGTGCTGCATGTCAATTTAGAAAACAAACTAAATCTACTTTCAAACCTAAAGGAGTAGTATCTACTACTAGACCCCTTGAATTATTGCATATGGACCTCTTTGGACCAACCAGAACAACTAGTTTGGGAGGTAAAAAATATGGGCTAGTAATTGTAGATGATTACTCATGATTTACTTGGGTGATGTTTTTAGCTCATAAAGATGAAACATTTTCAGCTTTTGTTAAATTTCATAAAAGGGTTTCAAATGAAAAAGATCTCACTATTGTTTCTTTGCGTAGTGATCATGGAACTGAATTTGACAATCATGATTTTGAAGCTTTTTGTAATGAAAATGGTATTAGTCATAATTTTTCTGCACCTAGGACACCTCAACAAAATGGGATGGTAGAAAGAAAGAACAGGACACTTGAAGAAATGGCACGCACAATGCTTTGCGAAAATGATTTACCTAGATATTTTTGGGCAGAAGCCATTAATACTTCCTGTTACATTTTAAATCATGTTTTAATTCGACCTATTTTGAAGAAAACACCATATGAGCTTTGAAAAAATCGAAAACCTAATCTCAAGTATTTTCGTGTATTTGGTTGCCGCTGTTTCATATTAAACAATGGCAAAGATAATATCAGTAAATTTGATGCCAAGTCAGATGAGGTATCTTCTTAGGATACTCTACTTCTAGCAAGGCATACAGGGTCTTCAACAGAAGAACTCTTCTGGTTGAAGAATCAATTCATGTAGTGTTTGATGAATCTAACGAAAAATCTTCTAGAAAAGAAGATTCTATTGATGTTGAAACAGGTACAAAGAAGCTTGAACAATTGACAATCAATGAAGATGAGCCCAAAGGAGATGATGATCAAGAGAATCAAGATCAAATTCAAGAGATCAATGCAACTTCACCAAAACCATTACCTAAAGAATGGAGGTATGCACACGGACACCCTAAAGAGCTAATAATTGGTGATCCATCAAAGGGGGTAAGTACACGCTCTTCTATTAGAAATGTTTGTGATTATTTAGTTTTTGTATCTCAGATAGAGCCTAAGTCAATAGAAGAAGCTGAAAAAGATTGTAACTGGATTAATGCTATGCAAGATGAACTAAACCAATTTAAAAGAAATAATGTTTGGACTTTAACTGAAAGACCCCTTAATGTTTCTGTAATTGGCACAAAATGGGTTTTTAGAAATAAACTTGATGAACATGGTATTGTAATTAGGAACAAAGCTAGACTTGTTGCTAAAGGCTACAACCAGGAAGAAGGGATCGACTTTGATGAAACCTTTGCTCCTGTTGCTAGGCTAGAAGCAATTAGACTTTTACTTGCTTTTGCTTGTTTTATGGATTTCAAGTTATTTCAAATGGATGTAAAGAGTACCTTTTTAAATGGATTTATTGAAGAGGAGGTTTATGTTGAACAACCTCCTGGTTTTGAAAATCATGAATTTTCCTAATCATGTCTTTAAATTGCATAAAGCATTGTATGGTTTAAAGCAAGCTCCTAGAGCTTGGTATGATAGATTAAGTTCTTTTTTGATGAAAAATGATTTCTCTAGAGGTAATGTAGATAATACATTTTTTTGAAAAAGAAAAATGATGATCTCTTAGTAGTACAAATCTATGTAGATGATATTATTTTTGGTGCTACTAACGAATGTCTTTGTCAAGAATTTGCAAAGTTAATGCAGAGTGAGTTCGAGATGAGCATGATGGGAGAACTCAACTTCTTCCTCGGACTCCAAATTAAGCAAACCAAAGAGGGGATCTCCATCAACCAAGCCAAGTACACAAGGGAGATATTGAAAAAGTTTGGGATGGAGACTACCAAACCAATAGGTACCCCTATGAGCTCTTCATGTAAATTAGACAAAGATGAATGTGGTAAATCAGTAGACCAAAAATTATATAGAGGCATGATTGGTTCATTGCTATATCTAACTGCCAGTAGACCAGATATAATGTTTAGTGTTTGTATGTGTGCACGTTTTCAGTCTGCTCCTAAAGAATCACATCTCTTAGCTGTAAAATGTATACTTAGATACTTATCTGGGTCTATCGAAATTGGTCTTTGGTACTCTAGAGAGTCATCATATGAATTAATTGCATATTCTGATGCTGATTTTGCTGGGTGTAAACTTGATCGAAAAAGTACTAGTGGAACTTGTCAATTCCTAGGAGTTAATTTGATTTCATGGAGCAGTAAGAAACAGAATTCGGTTGCTCTATCTACGGCGGAAGCCGAATATATAGCAGCTGGAAGCTGTTGTGCTCAGATTCTATGGATCAAACAACAACTCGAGACTTTGGCATCAAACTAACTAAGACACCCATAAGATGTGATAATACTAGTGCAATCAATTTAACGAAAAATCCTGTACAACATTCAAGAAGCAAACATATTGAAATAAGACATCACTTCATAAGAGATCACGTTCAAAACTCTAATGTGTTGTTAGAATTTATATGTACTGATTATCAATTGGCTGATATATTCACAAAACCATTGAATGAAGACAGATTTTGTATGATCAGAAGAGAACTGGGAGTCATTGATCCTTTTGCTTGAAACTCTTCAATTTTCATCAAAATTCCTCAAAAATGATTTATAAATTCTCAAATATGGTTAAAGGCTATTTCTCTAAATTTTATCAATTTTTTAAATCTTACAGAATTTTATTTTAAGTAATTAATTGTTGGAGGTCGACACTTGAGGTTTTCGGAGGTCGACACTTGAGGTCGACACCTAAGTTATGGAGGTCGACACTTGAGGTCGACCCCTGAAAATTTTCAGAGGTCGACACTTGAACGGAAACCTGCTTTTTAAAACCCGTCCGCAAGCCTTGTTTTTCCAATTTTTTTCTTCCTCTCCTTCGTGTGGTCCCCCTCCAACATTCCTAAACCCCTAAATAGTAGATTTCCACCCTTCTCCCTCAACATTTTGGGAAATCCTCTCCTCTCCTCTTGCATTTCTTCGATTCAACCCTCTTTTTGACCGTACTCTTGATTTTGGACAACCGAAAGCCTTCGGATCTATCTACCCTCTAATCCCGGTTGTTTTTCAATAGAAAACACTTGTTTCTACCCTCCATTTCTTACTTTTTCTCCATTTATTTTTTATTTTCTCCACTCTCACAAACCCTATTTCACCATTTCACATTCTTCTCTTTTTCCCAATCCGTGAACCTCTCTTTCCCTCTCTTTTCCTCTTAGCCTTACCTCTTTGCATTTCTCCCTAAGTTACCCCTCATCCTTACACATGGGTCCGAGAAAACACCAGGCAGTAAGGAAAAGGAGATTGGAACAGGGGCAGGGTAGTACTGAGCGGCGAAGGAAAGTCAGACATGAGCATGAGCCGACCCCAGAGCCACCTGCACCAGTGCCAGCCAGCCTAGTCTGGAAGAGCATTGCTAGTGGGAGGCGCGTGGATATTCCATTCTGGGATCAGCATCACTTCTTCATTGGAGATGTACTGAGAGATGCAGGTCTGGTTCATTTTTGTACGATGTCCGAGAGATTCTACCCAGACCTCATCAGGGAGTTTTATGGATCCATGGCCACTGATGGCATTGGATGGTCTGCTACAGTTCGAGGGATCGAGATTCCAGTGACACCTGAGGTCATCAGTCGCATCTGGAGGATTCCACTTCATGGCACTGCTGCCACTACGATCAGCGACAGAGAGCACGCCTTCAGGTGTATCCTAGAGCGTGAGGATGTTAGCGGCATTTCCACAGTAGCCGCTAACCAGCTTTCACTGGAGATGAGAGTGCTGCATCACATCATCGCCCGTATCTTGATTTCGAAGAGCGGGAGATTTGATTTTATCACTGAGCGTGAGCTGGTGTTGATGGTGTCCCTGAGTCAGCGGACTCCCATCAACCTTCCCAGGATCATGCTTCAGCAGATGGGTGAGGCAGCTTCTCACAGGAGACTTGTTCAGCCGTACGGCATGGGACTGACTCAGATATTCAGAGAGCATGGTGTCTCATTCGACGGCATACCCTTCAGTCAGCTACAGCACACAGATACTTATGGAGAGAAATCCCTACATAGGATGGGATTTCGACTGATTAGTGACCGATGGGTACGACGAGAGTCTGGCCAGGAGCCAGATGAGGAGGATGAGATCCGAGCTGCTGAGGCAGGGCCTTCAGGGCCTACTGATCATGGTACACCTCCTCGCCCAGCACCGGAGACAGAGACTGCGGAGCCTGAGCCATTCACGCCACCACCTTCATCAGCTCCGGCACCTACTATTACTGCTACACCACGGAGGACTTCAGTAAGGATATCGGACTTCGAGCAGCGAGTGACTGATCAGATTTCAGAGGTTCGGACAGAGATCACTGGTGTACGGCAGGAGCTTCATGATCTGCGGATACACACAGACACATGCATTAGTGCTCTCTCAGCTAGTATGGATACAGGATTCAGACAGATCCTCAGCTTACTGAGATTAGCACTGCCATCAGGGACTGCAGATCCGACAGTATCTCCTCCACAAGATGATGATGATGATGATGATGATGATGATGATGCTGATGACTCTAGTGGATACAGTGACAGTGATGGAGATCAGCCTGGAGCAGGTAGTTCTGATGTTCCACCTGCAGAGCCGATTCCAGAGATTCCCCCTTCAGCTGATCCTCCTTCCACTGATCTTCCGAGTTCAGATCCTCAGCCACAGCTGTGCCAGTTGATATTGAGCCTACAGAGTCACTATTTGAGACTATCACTGGGATTCCGGATGACATAGATGAGCATACAGAGACAGATATCGATGATCCCACAGCTTATGAGCTAGTCAGCAGGCAGACCCCAGCTCAGTCTACTCAGCATGCTGATCCGTCCACTCCTTCAGCTACTACCTCTGTCTCGACATCTGTGGAGCCCTTACCTAGGACATATAGATCTCGTAGGACTACCCCTAGGTCTGGTCCCTCTCTGAGGACTCGGAGTTCCTCTCATAGGACTCCAAAATCCTCATCTAGGATCATGGCTCCTGTATCTTTTGATATACCTTATGATGAGGAGTAGCCTCTTAGTTTGCTTTTGTATGATCTGTTGTATCAGTATTTTGTGCCTACTTTGTAAGCAATTTTGTAACTGAATACATCTGTTTTTATCTATCTTGTGCCATTTTATCTGATACCAGCTCTTAACATTTACCTTTTTTAAACCCTCAAGTTAGAATATTTTATTATATTGAATGCACAAATTGAGGGGGAGCATGTAGTTTATGCACCTAAATACTTCATTATAATTGAACATAAGTTTCATTAATATATCTTTCACTACAAAAATGAACTTTTTGATTCTTGACAAAAAGGGGGAGTAGTAAAGTATATGTGTATTTATGAGATCAAATTTAGTAAAGTATATATGTATTTATGAGATCTCCGTCTTATGAGTAGTAAAGTTTATATGATTCTTACCTTTTTGACTCATGAGAATGTTTTCACAAAAAGAAAGAAGTAAATAAAAAGTAACTCTTGAAAATATTTTCACAAAAAGAAGATGAAAAGTAAATTTTTATGATACACTCATGCATGTAAGGATTCTTTGAAAATATTTTATTGCTATATCTTGCTTTTGGACTTAATTGCATATATACTCAAGGTTTTGTCATCATCAAAAAGGAGGAGATTGTTGGCTTTGACTCCTTAGTTTTGATGATTAACAAAAGGTTGAGTATATGTTTGGACTAATGTTTAATCTCAAGATAAAGTTTCAGGACTTAGGTTATTCAAAAAGAGTATCAAAAGGACAATGATGAAACTAAGTTTGCCTGATTTGGAAAAGAGCTCTTCTACCTTGGACAAGATCAAAATTCTCATAATGGACCTTCTTGTTAAGAAATATTTGACAAAAGAAACAAAGGCTTAAAAAAACTCAAGCATGGCACGCACATCTCAAAGAGTTTCAGAAAAATTCAGATCAGAGGTTGACCCCCAGAGGTCGACACCTTGTCAAAGGTCGACCACCAGAGGTCGACTCATGAAGAGAAGAAAAGTTCAGCATGGCCGGCACGGCAAAATCTCAGTGGCACGCTCCAGAGGTCGACCACCAGAGGTCAACACCTGTCCAGAGGTCGACACCAGAGGTCGACTCATAGCCTGAGAATTCAAATGGGCAGAACTATGGTATTCTGAACTTTTGCCTAAATTATACTGGAGGTCGACTCATGAGGTCGACACTTAATTCAGAGGTCGACTCATGAGGTCGACTCATGGCATAACGGCTAGTTTTTCTGAACTTCTGATTTGATTTCTAACGGCCATAAACGGCCATATTTTTAATCTAACGGTCTTGTGGAGTTGTTTCAGCATGAATGAGGTATTTAACCTCCACCAAACTTCAAAAAAGACAAGGAGACAAAGTGAAAAAGTGTTGATTCAAAGTACAAAGCCTTCAATCACTTCCAAGCCAAAAGAGTGAGAAAACCAAGAGATTCCCTAGCCAAAAGTTTTCCATCTTTGAGGAATCCAACATTCAAGTGTTTGGCATTTAGTGAGGTCCAAAGATTCCAAGGGAAAAGGCTTGAAGAGTCTCCATCAAGAGCTTCAACGAATTTATTATTGCTCAAAAGGAGTTTGTTTAGTTTTAATTCATTGTATTCATACTCTTTTGTCTTTAGCTAGTTTCAAGGGAATTTGAAACTAGAGTGAGGTTTGTTGGTGAGCTAATTGATAAAACCAACTAGGGTTGCTTGTAAGCCCGAAGCCAAAACAAGTGAGTGAGGTTTGTTGGTGATCCAATTGATAAAACCAACTAGGGTTGCTTGTTAGCCCGAAGCCAAAACAAGTGTGTAAGGTTTTGACTTGTGAGTCTGGTAAAACAAGTCGGCTGTAATCTAAAGATTATAGTGGAAATTCCCAAGTGGAGCTTGGGGAGTGGATGTAGGTGCTAGGTGCACTGAACCACTATATTTCTTGTGTGTTTGCATTGCCTTTCTCTTTAACTTCTTTAGCTCTTTAATTGCCATTTTATTTCATTGCTTCCGTTGCACAATTATTAAAGCACTATCACTCTTCACCTTAAAACTTGATAGCACATATATTGCTTTAAATTTTTAAATACCCAATTCACCCCCCCTCTTGGGCACCATATCTGGGCAACAGAGCTCCCCAGCATCCTCTGGGCATACCACACCACCCTGAGGACGGCGACCGACGAGACCCCATTCAACCTTGTCTTCGGAGCCGAGGCAGTTATCCCGATTGAGCTCAGTCTACCCACACTGTGTGTGGAATAATACGACGAGGCGGAGAACCCCGCCAGAATGATGCTCAACCTGAACCTTCTTGAAGAGACGAGGGACAAGGCCCGAGTCCGGATGGTGGCATACAGGCAGCGAGTGGCCAGGTATTACAACTCCCGGGTGCGGTCGAAGTCCTTTCATCCCGGAGATCTGGTGCTCCGGCGTGCTGAAGCTTCTCAGCCATGAGAGTGCGGGAAGCTCTCCTCGAACTGGGAAGGCCCATACAGGGTAGCGGAAGCCCTCCCTCACGGGGCCTACTACTTGGAGGAATTGGGAGGGTCCAGGTTTTCTCGGATGTGGAACGCCTCGAACCTAAGGATGTATTATCAATAATGTAAGGTTCCCCCAACTCCTGCAATAAAGTTTCTTTGCTTCAAACGCTCTTTCTCACCTCGTAGGGAAATGGGAGCATTGCTCTGAGTTCGGCAAACATGACTATGGCCGAGGACCCGAGAAAGCGAGAAGTCCCGGACTTCGATCTGGAAGGCGGGGCAGAGCCCAGCTCGCCCATGCGATCACGGAGAACAGCTCGGCAAGCCACGCAAGGCTTGAACAAAGCCTGCGGCCCCGGGGTTCAGTCCGGAAGTCCCGGACTTCGGTCTGGAAGGCGGGGCAGAGCCCAGCTCGCCCACGCGATCACGGAGAACAGCTCGGCAAGCCGCGCAAGGCTTGAACAAAGCCTGCGGCCCCGGGGTTCAGTCCGGAAGTCCCGGACTTCGGTTTGGAAGGCGAGGTAGAGTCCAGCTCGCCCACACGAGCACGAAGAATAGCTCGGCAAGCCACGCAAGGCTTGAACAAAGCCTGCAGCCCCGGGATTCAGTCCGAAAGTCCCGGACTTCGGTCTGGAAGGCGGGGCAGAGCCCAGCTCACCCACGCGATCACGGAGAACAGCTCGGCAAGCCGCGCAAGGCTTGAACAAAGCCTGCAGCCCCGGGGTTCAGTCCGGAAGTCCCGGACTTCGATCTGGAAGGCGGGGCAGAGCCCAGCTCGTCCACGCGATCACGGAGAACAGCTCGGCAAGCCGCGCAAGGCTTGAACAAAGCCTGTGGCCCCGGGATTCAGTCCGGAAGTCCCGGACTTCGGTCTGGAGGTAGGGCAGAACCCAGTTCACCCACGCGATCACGAAGGCAAGCCCAAAGAAGGGCCCGTGCAAGGCCTACTCTACTGCCACCCAATCCGAAATGCTCCGAACTTTGATCTGAATGCTGGATGGGACCAGGTCCACCCGCGGACTCAGCCCGGAGCAGGTCCACCCTTGTCTCGGCACTCCACACCAACACCTCAAAAAAAAAAAGAAAAAAAAAGAAGAGAAGAAAAGGTGAAAGAGGAAGGCAAGGTCGAGACTTGGCAAAATTATATCTTCATTAATTCAAAGGCAAGAAGTACAACAAGGGAGTCCCGACATACCGGGAGTCCCTAAAAAACAAAAGGAAAAAAAAAAAGCGATATATCTGCGGCTTAGTTCGGCGCGATGGCAGGGTCCTCAGTCTGGGTCGCGCGCTCCACGTCCTCGCCATCAGCAGCTACTGGCTCGGAGGGCTACTCCGGAGCTACGACCGTGTCGCCTGCTATTGTGTCGCCTGCCATGCCGGAAGCTCCGCTGGCGGGTCCTTGTCTTCTGCCCCCGAGCACCACCCCACTGAGGTCGAGCTCGGGGTAGAAGGACCCGACCTTCTCCTGGCACACTTGGAACCCCTTCAGGAAGGAGTCCACAGTAGCCTCCCGGACCTCCAAGACGTACTCGTCGGAGGCCCGGAACCTCGGGACGGCTTCCTGCACCTCCCGCTTTGCGGCCTCCAGGAGCCCATTGACGTAGGCGCTCCGCTCCTTGGCCGCGCTCGCCTCCCGCCGGGCCTCCTCCAACTGACACTCCAACCACTGAGAATGGGCTTGGAGACGAGCCCTCTCAGCCGCATCCTCCTCCGCGCGCCGCTAGTGGGAGATCCTCTCCTCGGATAGAGAGGACTCCAGGTCCTTGATGCGCTCCTCGGTGCATGCCAGGTCCACCTGAAGGGCCTGGTTGCTCCCTCACAGCTCGACCCCCTTCTCCATGAGGTCTTTTACATTGGCTGTGAGCTTGCCGAACTTCTCCTCCTTCTCGGCATCCTTCTTCGCGTACCCTGCGAGGAAGTTCCTCAGCAGGAGCACGTTGGTCCCAATCTGCACAGCAAAAAGAACAGGTTAGTAGAAAAGCCAACCGAAGTTACAAACAAAAGGGCTCTGAGTTCGGACTCACCGTGAAAAGCTGCGGGAGGATCCTGTGGATGATGATGATGACTCCAGTGGATACAGTGACAGTGATGGAGATCAGCCTGGAGCAGGTAGTTCTGATATTCCACCTGCGGATCCGATTCCAGAGATACCCCCTGCTACTGATCCTCCAGCTACAGATCTTTCGAGTACAGATCCTTCAGCCACAGATGTGCCAGTTGATACTGAGCTTACAGAGTCACTGTTTGAGACTATTACTGGGATTCCGGATGATATAGATGAGCATACAGAGACAGACATTGATGATCCCACAGCTTATGAGCTAGTCAGCAGGCAGACCCCAGCTCAGTCTACTCAGCATACTGATCCGTCTACTCCTTCTGCTACTGCTTCAGTCGGGACACCTGTGGAGCCCTTTCCTCGGACCTATAGATCTCGTAGGACTACCCCTAGGTCTGGTCCCTCTTTGAGGACTCGGAGTCACTCTCATAGGACTCCAAAATCCTCATCTAGGATCATGGCTCCTGTCTCTTTTGATATACCTTCTGATGAGGAGTAGCCTCATAGATTTACTTGTTGTACTTAGTTTGCTTTGTATGGTCTGTTGTATCAGTATTTTGTGCTTACTATGTAAGCAATTTTATAACTGAATACATTTGTTTTTATCTATATTGTGATATTTTACTGTCTGATACCAGCTCTTAGCATTTATCTTTTTAAACCCTCAAGATAGAATATTTTTGTTATATTGAATGCACAAATTGAGGGGAGCATGTATTTTATGCAACTAAATACTTCATTATAATTGAACATAAGTTTCCTTAATATATCTTTCACTACAAAAATGGACTTTTTGATTCTTGACAAAAAGGGGGAGTAGTATAGTATATATGAGACTCCTTCTTATGTATAGTAAAGTATATATGATTCTTATGAGTAAAGCTTGTATGTTTCTTATCTTTTTGACTCATGAGAATGTTTTCACAAAAAGAAAGAAGTAAATGAAAAGTAAAATCTTTTTGACTCTTGAGAATGGTTTCACAAAAAATAGATGAAAAGTAAAATTTTTATGCATGTAAGGATTCTTTGAAAATTTTTATCATTGCTATATTTTGCTTTTGGACTTAATTGCATATATACTCAAGGTTTTGTCATCATCAAAAAGGGGGAGATTGTTGACTTTGGCTCCATAGTTTTGATGATTAACAAAAGGTTGAGTATATGTTTGGACTAATGTTTCATCTCAAGATAAAGTTTCAGGACTTAGGTTATTCAAAAAGAGTATCAAGAGTACAATGATGAAACTAAGTTTGCCTGATTTGGAAAAGACTCTTCTTCCTTGGACAAGATCAAATTTCTCATATTGGACCTTCCTGTTAAGAAATAATTAACAAAAGAAACAAAGGCTTGGAGAAACTCAAGCATGGCACGCACATCTCTAAGAGTTTCAGAAAATTTCAGATCAGAGGTCGACCACCAGAGGTCGACACCTTGTCAAAGGTCGACCACCAGAGGTCGACTCATGAAGAGAAGAAAAGTTCAGCATGGCCGGCACGGCAAAATCTCAGTGGCACGCTCCAGAGGTCGACCACCAGAGGTCAACACCTATCCTGAGGTCGACACCAGAGGTCGACTCATAGCCTGAGAATTCAAAATGGGCAGAACTATTGTTTTCTGGATTTTTGCCTAAAACAAACTGGAGGTCGACTCATGAGGTCGACACTTGATCCAGAGGTCGACTCATGAGGTCGACTCATGGCATAACGGCTAGTTTTTCTGAACTTTTGATTTGATTTCTAACGGCCATAAACGGCCATATTTTTGATTCTAACGGTCTTGTGGAGTTGTTTCAGCATGAATGAGATATTTAACCTCCACCAAACTTCAAAAAAGACAAGGAGACAAAGTGAAAAAGTTTAGAGTCAAAGTACAAAGCCTTCAATCAATTCCAAGCCAAAAGAGTGAGAAAACCAAGAGATTCCTTTGCCAAAAGCTTTCCATCTTTGAGGAATCCAACTTTCAAGGATTTGGCATTTAGTGAGGTCCAAAGATTCCAAGGGAAAAGGCTTGAAGAGTCTCCATCAAGAGCTTCAACGAATTTCTTATTGCTCAAAAGGAGTTTGTCTAGTTTTATTAATTGTATTCATATTCTATTTGTGGTAGGCTAGTTTCAAGGGAATTTGAAACTAGTGTGAGGTTTGTTGGTGAGCCAATTGATAAAACCAACTATGGTTGCTTGTAAGCCCGAAGCCAAAACAAGTGAGTGAGGTTTGTTGGTAAGCCAATTGATAAAACCAACTAGGGTTGCTTGTAAGCCCGAAGCCAAAACAAGTGTGTAAGGTTTTGACTTGTGAGCCTGGTAAAACAAGTCGGCTGTAATCTAAAGATTATAATGGAAATTCCCAAGTGGAGCTTGGGGAGTGGATGTAGGTGCTAGGTGCACCGAACCACTATACTTTTTGTGTGTTTGCATTGCTCTTCTTTTGCTCTTTAATTGTTGATTTATTTCATTGCTTCCGTTGCACAATTATTTGAGCACTATCACTCTTCACCTTAAAACTTGATAGCACATATATTGCTTTGATTTTTTAAATACCCAATTCACCCCCCCTCTTGGGCACCATATCTGGGCAACAGAAGCTGTGTCAACGCCATTTCCACTAGCGCAGCCAAGAGTTTAGGATTATCCACTGAACCACATCCCAATCCATATAAGGTATCCTAGATCAATTCCACTTCTATCCCAATCAAGCAGAGATGTCAGGTCCGAATCCAACTTCAGTCCTATCAGGAACGAATTTGGTGTGATGTGCTCCCTATGGGAGTAAGTAGCATCATCCTAGGTAGGCCATGGCTGTTTGACCATGATGTGACAATTTTTGGTCGATCAAATTCCTGTGCTTTCAATTTCAATGGCAAAAAAATTGTCATTCATCCAACCCAGCCTAAGGACAACATCAAAAGAGGAGCTAGCAACCTGAAAGAAAAAAGGACTGGATTA
The DNA here is from genome assembly GCA_021397845.1 of Areca catechu. Taxonomy (NCBI): domain Eukaryota; kingdom Viridiplantae; phylum Streptophyta; class Magnoliopsida; order Arecales; family Arecaceae; genus Areca; species Areca catechu. The sequence goes on along the minus strand of CM038042.1, from coordinate 97,206,248 downwards.
AATTTGATAGGTGCAAGAGAATTAGAAAAAGACATTAATGAGGGAGCACCTATTTGGATGGTAGCTGCTAAGGAAACTAAGGACCACACCCCTATAAAATACCCTCAAGAGGTGGTCCAATTATTGAAAGAATTTGAAGACGTGTTTCCCGAGGACCTACCCGATAGTCTTCCACCTTTAAGGGACATACAGCATGCCATAGATTTAGTCCCTGGCGCGACTTTACCTAATTTGCCTCATTATAGGATGAATCCAACTGAACATCAGGAGTTACAAAGGCAAGTTAGTGAACTTCTTAGAAAGGGATTTGTTAGAGAAAGTTTAAGCCCATGTGCAGTCCCTGCCTTGTTAACCCTTAAGAATGATGGCACCTGGAGGATGTGTGTAGATAGCCATGCCATCAACAAGATTACTGTCAAATATAGGTTTCCAATCCCACGACTGGACGATATGTTAGACATGATAGCCGGATCAACATTTTCCTCCAAGATAGACTTAAAGAGTGGCTATCACCAGGTTAGGGTTAGGCCTGGAGATGAATGGAAGACCGCTTTTAAGACTAAAGATGGATTATATGAGTGGTTAGTCATGCCGTTCGGTCTGTCCAATGCACCCAGCACCTTTATGAGAATTATGAATCAAGTGTTGACAACTTTCATCGGGAAATTTGTGGTGGTCTACTTTGATGACATTCTTATCTATAGCAAGACTAAGGCAGACCATTTAACCCACCTAAGGCAAGTTTGCCAAGTCCTTAGAAAGGATAGCCCCTATGCCAATATCAAGAAGTGTGATTTCTTAACACATAGAGTTATCTTTCTAGGATTCGTAGTCACTTCTGAAGGAGTGTCGCTGACCCTGCAAAAATTAAGTCCATAGTAGAGTGGCCTGTACCCAAAAGCATCCATGATATCCGTAGTTTCCATGGTTTAGCCACCTTCTATAGGAGATTCATTAGAGGGTTCAGTACGATAGTGGCTCCAATCACTGATTGTATTAGGAAGGGAACTTTTGAGTGAACTAAAGCAGCAGACAAAGCCTTCCTAACAATTAAGAAAAAAATGACACACGCACCCATCTTGAGGTTACCCGATTTTACCAAAGTGTTCGAGGTTGCTTGTGATGCTTCTGGGGTAGGAATTGGAGGTGTCTTGAGTCAAGAGAATCACCCAGTAGCATATTTCAATGAAAAGTTAAATGAAGCGAGACTAAGATATTCCACCTATGATAGGGAGCTGTATGCGGTAGTTCAGGCATTACGTTATTGGAGGCATTATCTTCTACCACAAGAGTTTGTCCTATTTTCTGACCACGAAGCTCTTAGGTTCCTTAGTTCTCAGAAGAAATTGAACCCTAGGCACGGGAAATGGGTAGAGTTCATACAAGCTTATACGTTCGTACTGAAACATCGTGCCGGTACTGAAAATAGGGTTGCCGATGCATTGAGTCGTCGTTCCATGTTGTTGACTTCTGTGAGCACTAAGGTAGTAGGGTTTGATAGATTGAAAGAGGAGTATCCTACATGCCCTGATTTTGGTAACATCTATCGATCCCTTCAACAAGGACCATCTAGTAAGCATAGTGATTATACCCTTTTAGATGGATACCTTTTCAAAGGAAATCAGTTGTGTATTCCCAAGACCTCTGTTAGGGAATTTCTGATCTGGGAAGTTCATGCTGGAGGCTTGTCAAGAAATTTTGGTAAGAATAAGACCATCTTAGCAATAGAAGACCAATTCTTTTGGCCTAGTCTCAAAAAAAATGTGGCCCAGATTGTAGCTCAGTGCCGTACCTGTGCTGTTGCAAAATAGCAAAGACAGAATACCGGTCTGTACACACCCTTACCTGTCCCTGATTATCCATGGCAGGATATCAGCATGGATTTTGTAGTAGGCCTCCCTAAGACGTCTAGGAAGTATGATTCTGTCTTTGTGGTTGTCAATCGTTTCTCCAAGATAGCTCACTTTATTCCTTGTTCTCAAACTTTAGATGCTTCGAAGGTGGCCAAGCTTTTTCTCAATCAGGTCGTTAGGCTTCATGGTTTACCCAAAACCATTGTGTCCGATAGAGATTTCAAATTTACTAGCTATTTCTGGAAAACCCTCTGGCACATGTTCGGTACCAAGCTGAAATTCTCTACTGCCTATCATCCTCAAACCAATGGCCAGACAGAGGTAGTAAACCAAAGCTTAGGAAATCTGTTGAGATGTTTAGTTGGTGACAACCTGGAAAACTGGGACCTATTACTTTCTCGTGCTGAATTTGCCTACAATAGCTCAGTTAATAGGTCTATTGGAAAAAGTCCGTTCGAAGTGGTCCATGGATACAGACCTAGGAAACCTTTAGACCTAGCTCCATTACCTACACATGCATGAGTGTCTGAGTCTGCTGAGTCATATGCACAGCATATTAGGGAATTGCATAAGGAGATTAGCCAAAAGATCCAATCGAGCAATGAACTCTATAAGCATATGACTAATTCACATAAACGGTTAAAAGAATTTAATGAAGGGGACTCCGTTATAATCAAATTTAAACCTGAAAGGTTTCCGCCGGGAACTATGAAGAAACTCCATGCCCGGGGAGCTGGACCTTTCAAAATAATAAAGAAAATTGGACCTAATGCTTATGTATTAGAATTACCACCAAGTTATGGCATTAGTTCAACATTTAACGTTTCAGACTTAAAAGAATACAAAGAACCTGCACTGCATTGATACCTGGTGAGCTTTTTGGTCCTAATACTTCTTTTGAGAGTGAAGCCCCAAAAGAATGCCACCACCGAGTGTTCCTGAGCGAAGGGAGAAAATTGAAAGGATCTTGGATGACCAGATCATTACCACTAGAAATAAGGGCTACCAACGTTATCTGGTTAGATGGCAAGGATGTCCTGATTCTGAAGACTCCTGGATTACTCGAGAGGACCTACAACAAATCGATCAAGATGCATTAGAAGCTTATCAGGCTAATCCTTACTCGACAGGGTCAAGTTCCTCACACCCCGAGAGAATTGATGTGGGCACTAGAATCAGGAAAAGACTCCAACCAATTCAGGTCAAGTTCGAGTGCTTGTGGTTGGAGTAGCAAAAGAGAAGTCCTGTAATTTTTTCTTTTTTTTGAGTCCAAATAATCTTGTAGTTAATTTCGAGTCCATGTTGGGTCTGGTTTAATATCTTAGTTAACCCTGCAATTGAGAGTTGGGTCCAGTTAAATCAAGCCCAATCCATGAGTCCATGAAGCATCAAGACAAGAAGAAGCCACCTCATCAAGTGACCCCCGCCTTGTGCCACATGTCAAAAGCTCCAATGGATGTCGCCACCTCAATAAGTGGTCCCCACTTTATGCCACATGTCAAGATCTCCAAAGGACACCGCCACCTCATCAAGTGGTCCCCACCTTGCGCCACATGTCAAGCTTTGAAGGAGTTTCAAGCAACAAATGCCACCATATCCTCCAACTCTCCACATTTCAAGCAACAAATGCCACCATATCCTCCAACCCCCCCTTGTAATCCTCCTAATCCTATGGATTTTCAAATTTTAAAAAAAATGTTGTAAGGCTTCTATTTAAGCTATGGGATGCCCCATTGAAAAGGATGGTTAATGAATGAAGTTGGTATTTTTTCTTCTATGTATTTTTTTTTCCTATGTGTCTGTGTGGTAACTTAGCCTTTCTCTTCCTCCACGTCAACCCTGATCTTTCCTTCTTCCATTCCCAACGCCAAAGACTTCCTCTTCTTTCATAACTTCAAACTAGCTCCAGCGTTCAAGGGTGAATCAAGAAGATCATCACAAGGCGACCAACCTACTCCACTTCAAGTATTCCACCATGATGCCAAGATGGATCTCCTTCAATGCCTCTTCTACCCTTCTTTCTTTTCTCTAGTTGATTGCTTGTTAAGTCACTCATCTTAGGGTTTCTTTGTTGCAGGGTTCTCCGGGATTCCAGCTTCAAGAGGAAAGTTTACTTACCATAGATCCAGAAAACAAGAGGGGCCTTCAGTGGTATTATGTTCATGTCATCCGGGAGACCTCTTCAAGAGTGAATCTATTCTAATTAAAGGGCCAATGTCAGGTATGTCTAGTGTTGATTAAGTCTGCAATGTTAAATTAGACCTAGCTTGGCTTGCGTGGTTCTCTTCTGGTCCTATTCCTTTCTTATTCTGAGAGTTCGATCACTAGGTTTATGTTAGATCCTTCGAGCTTCTTCACTAAATCTCTTTGATAGTTTATGTTGAGTTGTTTATATGCAAATAGGGAATTGCTTGGTTAATCATTTGCTAATCTCCATTAGGGTTGCATAGCTTCATTTTACATTCTACACCATCGTCGTCCCTTTAAGAAAGGGAAGAAGAATGTAAGGGAAAGAAGGTACGGAGTGCTCCTTGTTGGGGTTTCATGTGCACCGCAGCGGAAGTGTAATTTCAAAATGATGAAATTTGCACCGAAATCCCTTAGCCAAGATCTCCTTTTTACTAATTAAAACATACATACTAACATTCAAACATAGATTGTTAGAATTAGAGTACCAACCTGTAATCGCTAATTCCAACAAAGTTGATGTTGAAGGGGCTGATTGAATTCACCAGGCGTCCAAGTGTCCGCCCTCCGATGGTGATCCACACAGAGCAGTGATCAAGACAACTCTATCTTCTTTTCAAAGGTTCCTTCTATTGAGTTCTTCTTCCTAGAACTCAATTGCTTGGACTATGGCTTGAATTCCTCCACACAAAGGCTTGCTTTCCTTTCCTTGACTCCTTCTCCTCCTTCCACCAAGACCTTGGCCCTTTAGATACCCTTGTCTTGAAGAAAAAGACCTTGTCCTAAGAGGACATAGGCTTGTCTTAAGTTGGAGGAGAAATTAAGACAATGATGTCTTAATGTATGAAAGAAAGGAAGAAATCAGAACTTCTTTCTTTTCTTTACCGTCGGAGACTTTTACTTTTATCTTGTTCAGTAGCAGAGTTTCGACAGAGGTTTACTCTGTAGAGGAAACAATGCAAGAGCAAAAAAATAAAAGAGTCTTCAGGAGAGGAAGAAAGAAAAAGATTACATCATGTTCTGATTTTTCCCGACCCTTTAAATAGAAATCAGATAGGCGCCTACACACCTCTCCGTAATTTCTTTCTCACGCCCTTTCCAATTTCTCACGCCCCATCCTCCCATCTCATGGCCTTCCAGATTAAATCCCACGGCTCTTCTTAAAGGAAAAATCGCGGTGTTTTAAAAAGAAGGAAGTCGCGACTTTTCATCTCCGAAGAGATGTTACTTCGCGCGCCCGGGAGGAGTTAGCGCTTTCTTTCTTTCTCAAAATCCCATCAGCCGTTGGATTCTCATCCAAGGGGGAGAGAAGGTGCGCTAATCACTTAAGAAGGAGGCCGCCCAAATAAAAACATCGGAGAATTTTATTTGGGGCGCGCCAAGAGTCCATGCGCCATGGACTCTTCCTTAAGGCGCGCCAAGAGTCCATATGCGCATGGACTCTTGGTGTTTGGCGTGAAAAACAAAAGGGGGCGGGTGGGGAGGCTAGCCAAGCTACATGGCTAGCCAATAGGGTTAGCCACATTCCCATTTTTCTTAATTAGGGTCTAATTAGGTCCAATTAGAACCCAATTTGAACCAATCCGGAACCCTAATTCGAATCCGATCCGAATAGAAGCTAGGGCTTGCAACACCTGCTAGAGTGTTATCTTGCAAAGACGATTTAATTCTAAATTAAATTCTTGATCAATCCTCTTAAGTGTGTGACTCATTGGGTTCCACATCTAGCCAGCAGTGGGTTCAAATACAAGTTGACCTAATTTGATTAGAACTCTTTCTAATCGATTTAGGTCAAACCGGGCTTACCCGAATCGATCAATTAGGATTCTTCCTAACATGTGATCTTTGAACTTGATCAACCCACAAGACAAGATTGACGTCTAGCAACGTGTCATGTCTACCCGGAAGATATGGAAATTCTGGTGAAATACCAAAATTACCCTTTAGTAGAGAGTTACCGTACAATTAAATCTTTCGATCAGCCTGCACCCAAAATATAACTATGGATATGGATATATGTCAAATCCAATATTATATTTGTTTCTAGCTCAATCTTATAATGATGATTCGATTATCTTGATATTAGAAACCATCTCTAATATCTTTACTTTGATCAAAGATTCCCTGAATCATCATGCGATTGTTGACTAGCTGGATGCAATCTCCTCTTACTAAGAGTGATCGATTCCTTGTTGACCTACTCATTACCTTCATATTCAATTCACCATTCCCAGTATCAATCCTGTGCATGTCTCAGTGTCATGATTAGGATTGAACCAAAGGATGGGTTCATGTACATAAGGTACTTATGGCAGTCTCAGGTCAAAAGATTACTTGTACCACTCCCACTATGAGAACCTTCTATTGACATGTAGCTAAGACTCCATTAGATGTTCTCAAGTTGGATCATATCAGTGAACTCATTCTCCAATGAGCACCCACATCCCAGTATTAGTGTCATACACAAGTGACTGTGAGAGCAGTCACCCTTTCCAGTATACCCAGGGTGTGCTAGTCTTATCGGAAAACCCTGATCCCCTACTCAGGGTTCCTTTGACTAGGAATACTTTAGATTAAGGTTTTAAGATTTTAGGTCTTACTGGTATGATCTCATTATAACCCTAAAATCATAGCCCTAATCTATGGGGTTCATCATATAATAAACACAGCGTATGATGAAAAATAATGCCTTTATTTAGAAAATTATCAATTACAATGGTTTGGGAGATACAACAGAGATTGGTTTGTAGGGCATATCCCTTTCAATCTCCCACTTGCACTAAAGCCAATCGCCTTTGAATCTTAATCCCATACATTCTAGGTGGCGATCAAAATCTCGCTGTGGTAGAGCCTTAGTGAACGGGTCTGCTACATTGTTCTTTGTATCAACTCTATCTATGTAGACATCTTGTCTCTCTACTATTTCTCGGACAAGATGGAAGCGTCTCAGAATGTGCTTGGACTTATGATGAGCTCTTGGTTCCTTAGCTTGAGCAACGGCCCCAGTGTTGTCACAGTAAAGTGGCACTGAGTTTTCAATTTGAGGAACAACACCCAACTCTGTGATGAACTTCTTCATCCAGACTGCTTCCTTGGCGGCTTCACTAACAGCTATGTATTCTGCCTCTGTGGTTGAGTCAGCTACAGTCTGCTGCTTGGTACTCTTCCAACTCACTGCTCCACCATTTAGGGTAAAAACATATCCCGAAATGGATTTGCTATCATCAGGGTCTGATTGAAAACTAGAATCAGAATAAGCTTCTAGTTTAAGATCAGAACCACCATAAACCAAAAAATATCCTTAGTCCTTCTTAGGTACTTAAGAATATTTTTAACTGCTTTCCAATGATCCTCTCCTGGATCAGCCTGAAACCTACTGACAATGCCTAAAGCATATGCCACATCAGGTCTGGTACATAACATGGCATACATTATGGATCCTATTGCCGAAGCATAGGGTATAGAATTCATTCTATCTCTTTCTTCAGGTGTCTTAGGAGACATCCTTTTAGAAAGATGTATGCCTTGACTCATAGGAAGATAACCTCTTTTACTTCCTTCCATGCTGAATCTTTTCAGCACTAAGTCAATGTACCTAGATTGGGATAAACCTAGCATCCTCTTAGATCTATCTCTATAGATCTTAATACCTAGTATATAGGATGCTTCTCCCAAATCTTTCATGGAAAACTGGTTTGATAGCCAAACCTTGACTGATTGCAACATTGGGATATCATTCCCAATGAGGAGTATGTCATCTACATACAGAACCAAGAAGACTATGGCACTCCCACTAGTCTTCTTATAAACACAGGGTTCATCCACATTTTTGATAAAACCAAATCTTTTAATAGTTTCATCAAAGCGGATGTTCCAACTCCTGGAAGCTTGCTTTAATCCATAAATGGATTTCTTCAGCTTGCATACTTGATTAGGTTTATTCTTTGAAATAAAACCTTCTGGCTGTGACATGTAGACTTCTTCCTCAAGGAAACCATTGAGGAATGCAGTTTTCACATCCATCTGCCATATCTCATAATCGTGGTATGCTGCTATAGCAAGTAAAATCCGAATTGATTTTAGCATGGCAACAGGTGAAAAAGTTTCATCATAATCAATTCCCTGTTTTTGTCTAAAACCTTTAGCCACTAATCTGGCTTTATAGGTTTCAACTTGGCCATCAGCCCCAATCTTTTTCTTATAGACCCATTTACACCCAATAGGATTAACACCCTCTGGTGCATCAACCAAAGACCATACTTGGTTTACATACATAGAGTCTACTTCGGATTCCATGGCTTCTTGCCATTTATCTGAGTCAGTACTCAAGATAGCTTCCGTATAGGTCAGAGGTTTATCATTTTGAATGACTTGAGCTTCATTATTTTCAATAATAAACCCATACCTCTCAGGTGCCCGTGGCACTCTGTCAGACCTACGAGGAGGAGTTTTGTGTTCTGGTTCTGTCCTAACTATATGTTCTAATGGTTGAGAATTGTCTATCTGTATTTCTTGCATTTCTCCAAGTTCAATTGTTCTACCATTGCCCTTTTCCAAAATGAACTCTTTTTCTAGAAAAGTGACATGCCTGCTAACAAAAATCTTTTGTTCAGTAGGATGGTAGAATAGATATCCTCTACCTTCTTTAGGATATCCTATAAATAGACATTTATCCGCTCTAGGTTCCAACTTATGTCCAAAATTTCTTTTAACATAAGCTGGACATCCCCATACCTTAAAATATTTAAGATATGGTTTCTTTCCACTCCAAATTTCATATGGAGTACTAACAACGGATTTAGAAGGTACCTTGTTCAGAATATAAACAGCAGTTTCTAGGGCATGACCCCAGAAAGAAATGGGCAAATTTGTGAAGCACATCATGGATCGTACCATATCTAATAAGGTACGATTCCTCCTTTCAGCTATACCATTTAGCTGTGGTGTATAAGGAGGGGTCCATTCAGAAAGGATTCCATTAACTTTAAGATAGTCTAAAAACTCCGTGGATAAGTATTCTCCTCCTCGATCAGAACGAAGAACTTTAATACTTTTCCCGGTTTGTTTTTCGACCATACTTTGATACTCCTTAAATTTATCAAAGGCTTCAGATTTGTGTTTCATAAGATACACATATCCGAACCTAGATAAATCATCTGTAAAAGTGATAAAATATGAGTATCCTCCTCTGGCCTGAGTTGTCATTGGGCCACATACATCAGTATGTATAAGTCCTAATAACTCAGTTGACCTTTCCCCATGTCCAGTGAATGGAGTTTTTGTCATCTTACCCATGAGACATGATTTGCAAGTTCCTAATGATTCATACTCATAAGGATCAAGGAATTTTTCCTTGTATAACTTGCTAATCCTAGACTCATTAACATGACCAAGTCTATGATGCCAAAGTAAAGTATCATTAAAGTCTTTTCTTTTCCTTTTAGTATTGACATGAAAAATACTATCATTGGAAGAAAGAGTTAAGAGCCCATTGCTAAATATGCCAGAACAAATAATTTTATTAGATAACATTATTGAGCAACCAGTGCTCGTTACATCCATTACATATCCTTGTTTTAATAACAAAGGAATAGATATAATGTTCATAATAATCTTTGGCATATAGTAACAATTCTCTAGCTCCAAGATCTTCCCTGAAGGCAACTTCAGAATATAGGTCCCTACAGCTTCTGCTTGGATGATATCACCACCAACACCGTAGAGATTGAAGTCGCCTTCCTTCAATACTTTAAGCTTGTGGAGGTCCTGCAAAGATTTGCATATATGGTAACCACAAGCGGTATCCAATACCCAAGTATTTGATATAGACGAATTTAATGTCAATATAGTATGTATCTCATACATACCTTTTGGTGCGTCTGCCGCACCAGGCTTCACAGTTGCAAGGTAAGCCTTGCAATTCCTTTTCCAATGTCCCGCTTTGCCGCAAAAGAAACAGGTTGACTGTTTTGAGACCTTCTTTCCTTTCTTGTTCTTATTGATGCCACCCTTAGGGTTTAGTCTCCTGCTAAAACCCTTTTTGCCTGATTTCTTCTTATTGGTCTTATCAACAAGAAGAAGTGGAGCCTTTTCTTTCTTAACATGGCTCTCTGCTGTTTTTAACATATTTAACAGCTCAGGCAAGGAAGTGTTCAGTTTGTTCATGTGATAATTCAAGACAAACTGAGAAAATGACTCTGGGAGTGATTGCAGGATTAAATCCTGATTCAGCTCCCCATCCATAATAAACCCTAATTGACCTAATCTGGTGATTAAGTCAATTACCTTCAGGACATGATCCTGAACGGATGTACCCTCTGTCATCCTAGCACGGAATAACTGCTTAGATATTTCGTATCTAGCAGTTCTGCTTTGTTCTCCATAAAGCTCCTTTAAATTGAGCATTATGGATTGAGTATCCATGCTTTCATGCTGCCTCTGTAACTCATTGGTCATAGAGGCCAGTATGATACACTTGACAGTGAGGGAGTCATTCTGCCACATTTTGTATGTGGCCATATCTTCCTGTGTGGCATCATCCCCTAGTGGATTAAGATTAGGGGTATCAAGAATATAAGAAAGTTTTTCTGAACTCAGTACAATCTTTAAGTTTCTCAACCAGTCCACATAGTTTGGACCAGTCAGTTTGTTGGTATCTAAGATGCTTCTCAGTGATAATGAAGATGCCATTTATCTACATTTAATTAAGAACAATACATAAGCAAACAACCATGAAATGACTTACATAATTAAATTAGGTCTTCAATTTAATTATGTCTCCCACTATTTTATCAAAAATCATAGCCCTCACTATGATAATCGAGAAGAACCCTGATCGGTTTTCTTAGTGAGATCGAGATCCTTATAATTTATAAAAGATCTTGCAGACAACACAACAAATCTTTTATAAGTTCTAAGGTAGGAAACTCTTCCAATTATATCTCATATAATTCTCAAAAATAACTTGGCCTCTAGAACATTATAAGTCTTGCAGAATACACAACAAACCATAATGTTCTAGTTAAGTCAAGACCCTTTCATTTCTATACAGTCAATATTCAAATATAATGCCCTTGTAGATAACACAACAAGGCATTATACTGAATATACTGTAAGCATATTTTGCACTAGACCAATATTATGTCAATCACCCTATTAGGTCTTGCAGACAACACAACAAACCTAATGTGGTTCATAACACAGTAATGATCCAGCGTGAAGGAAGGCCAACATATAGCATTTTTTAACACTAAGCATATAAGTCAAGATTTAAATATAATCAAATCGGCCAGGCAAGTGGAAGAGATGTGGGAGTCCCCCCGTTGCTTTCCTAGACACCAATAAAAATTGGCCAGGTCAGTCAACGGAACCAATTAAAAACCACGATTCTCTTTACCTTCCCAGAACCACCTTTCTAGACACCGAATGATCAATTGTTCATCATGACTAGTGATGCTTATTAGTTAAATATGCTATGACTTAATATGATTTTAAGAAGAGGGCTTTATAAAATTGCCAGCACATTCTTACATAAAAACATATCATAATGATATCACTCTGATAAACATATATGTGCTAAGTGTGACATCATACTAGGACAACCATTTACCACATAATGGATCCACCATTATGCCAGGGCAACCTTATTTCAGTATGATGACTTCAAAACTAATCATATCTCTATAATAATTAGGGTTTGAGTGAAAAACCCTAATTAGTGGCATACATCAAAACATTAATTATCATATATGCATTCCTTAAATTATGCTAAGTGTATCAGCATTCAAGGGTTTAAAACCCTAATTTCGATACTACAACAAAAATGCATATAATATGTTTTAACTGTAATAAGGATGGCTCTGATACCACTGTTGGGGTTTCATGTGCACCGCAGCGGAAGTGTAATTTCAAAATGATGAAATTTGCACCGAAATCCCTTAGCCAAGATCTCCTTTTTACTAATTAAAACATACATACTAACATTCAAACATAGATTGTTAGAATTAGAGTACCAACCTGTAATCGCTAATTCCAACAAAGTTGATGTTGAAGGGGCTGATTGAATTCACCAGGCGTCCAAGTGTCCGCCCTCCGATGGTGATCCACACAGAGCAGTGATCAAGACAACTCTATCTTCTTTTCAAAGGTTCCTTCTATTGAGTTCTTCTTCCTAGAACTCAATTGCTTGGACTATGGCTTGAATTCCTCCACACAAAGGCTTGCTTTCCTTTCCTTGACTCCTTCTCCTCCTTCCACCAAGACCTTGGCCCTTTAGATACCCTTGTCTTGAAGAAAAGACCTTGTCCTAAGAGGACATAGGCTTGTCTTAAGTTGGAGGAGAAATTAAGACAATGATGTCTTAATGTATGAAAGAAAGGAAGAAATCAGAACTTCTTTCTTTTCTTTACCGTCGGAGACTTTTACTTTTATCTTGTTCAGTAGCAGAGTTTCGACAGAGGTTTACTCTGTAGAGGAAACAATGCAAGAGCAAGAAAAAATAAAAGAGTCTTCAGGAGAGGAAGAAAGAAAAAGATTACATCATGTTCTGATTTTTCCCGACCCTTTAAATAGAAATCAGATAGGCGCCTACACACCTCTCCGTAATTTCTTTCTCACGCCCTTTCCAATTTCTCACGCCCCATCCTCCCATCTCATGGCCTTCCAGATTAAATCCCACGGCTCTTCTTAAAGGAAAAATCGCGGTGTTTTAAAAAGAAGGAAGTCGCGACTTTTCATCTCCGAAGAGATGTTACTTCGCGCGCCCGGGAGGAGTTAGCGCTTTCTTTCTTTCTCAAAATCCCATCAGCCGTTGGATTCTCATCCAAGGGGGGAGAGAAGGTGCGCTAATCACTTAAGAAGGAGGCCGCCCAAATAAAAACATCGGAGAATTTTATTTGGGGCGCGCCAAGAGTCCATGCGCCATGGACCCTTCCTTAAGGCGCGCCAAGAGTCCATATGCGCATGGACTCTTGGTGTTTGGCGTGAAAAACAAAAGGGGGCGGGTGGGGAGGCTAGCCAAGCTACATGGCTAGCCAATAGGGTTAGCCACATTCCCATTTTTCTTAATTAGGGTCTAATTAGGTCCAATTAGAACCCAATTTGAACCAATCCGGAACCCTAATTCGAATCCGATCCGAATAGAAGCTAGGGCTTGCAACACCTGCTAGAGTGTTATCTTGCAAAGATGATTTAATTCTAAATTAAATTCTTGATCAATCCTCTTAAGTGTGTGACTCATTGGGTTCCATATCTAGCCAGCAGTGGGTTCGAATACAAGTTAACCTAATTTGATTAGAACTCTTTCTAATCGATTTAGGTCAAACCGGGCTTACCCGAATCGATCAATTAGGATTCTTCCTAACATGTGATCTTTGAACTTGATCAACCCACAAGACAAGATTGACGTCTAGCAACGTGTCATGTCTACCCGGAAGATATGGAAATTCTGGTGAAATACCAAAATTACCCTTTAGTAGAGAGTTACCGTACAATTAAATCTTTCGATCAGCCTGCACCCAAAATATAACTATGGATATGGATATATGTCAAATCCAATATTATATTTGTTTCTAGCTCAATCTTATAATGATGATTCGATTATCTTGATATTAGAAACCATCTCTAATATCTTTACTTTGATCAAAGATTCCCTGAATCATCATGCGATTGTTGACTAGCTGGATGCAATCTCCTCTTACTAAGAGTGATCGATTCCTTGTTGACCTACTCATTACCTTCATATTCAATTCACCATTCCCAGTATCAATCCTGTGCATGTCTCAGTGTCATGATTAGGATTGAACCAAAGGATGGGTTCATGTACATAAGGTACTTATGGCAGTCTCAGGTCAAAAGATTACTTGTACCACTCCCACTATGAGAACCTTCTATTGACATGTAGCTAAGACTCCATTAGATGTTCTCAAGTTGGATCATATCAGTGAACTCATTCTCCAATGAGCACCCACATCCCAGTATTAGTGTCATACACAAGTGACTGTGAGAGCAGTCACCCTTTCCAGTATACCCGGGGTGTGCTAGTCTTATCGGAAAACCCTGATCCCCTACTCAGGGTTCCTTTGACTAGGAATACTTTAGATTAAGGTTTTAAGATTTTAGGTCTCACTGGTATGATCTCATTATAACCCTAAAATCATAGCCCTAATCTATGGGGTTCATCATATAATAAACACAGCGTATGATGAAAAATAATGCCTTTATTTAGAAAATTATCAATTACAATGGTTTGGGAGATACAACAGAGATTGGTTTGTAGGGCATATCCCTTTCACTCCTGGCACAAGTCAGACTAAGAAAGTGAAAGCTGATCTAGCTAGTGCAGAGTTCTTCTATTGTAAGAAGCATGGACACTGGAAGAGGAATTGTCCTCTTTATCAGGTGTCCAAAAAACAGCCCAAGAATGGAAAATGTCAGTGACCTATATCTATGGCACTGTAGGCTAAGTCATGTTAACCAGAATAGGATAAACAAGTTGCGAGGAGATGGCCTCCTCGAGGTCAGTGATTCTGACTCACTGCCCACTTGTGAATCCTGTTTTCTTGGTAAATGACCAAGTCATCTTTTACTGGAAAAGGTGAACAAGCTACAGAATTTCTGAGACTCATATATATTGATGTATGCAGACCCATGAAAGTTATTGCTAGAGGTGGATACAAATATTTCATTACGTTTATAGATGACCTGTCTAGGTATAGTTATGTCTTCTTGATGAGACATAAATATGAGTCATTTGAAATGTTCAAACGATATCGTAATGAAGTGGAGAAACAAATTGGAAAGTGTATTAAAATCCTTCGATCTGATCGAGGTGGTGAATACCTATCTTGAGGAGAATGGGATTCTTTTTCAGTGGACTCCTCAAGGAACACCTCAGTTGAATGGTGTGTCTGAAAGGAGGAATCAAACCCTGTTGGACATGGTTCGATCCATGATGGGCTTTGCAACTCTGTCGCTATCCTTCTAGGGATATGCACTTGAGACAGCTTGTTACTTGCTGAATAAAGTTTCGAGTAAGTCTGTTGTCTCCACTCCATATGAGCTATGGACTGGACGTAAGCCCTCAATTTCAAACCTTTGGGTCTGGGGTTGTCCGGTTTATGTAAAGCGTTTAGACACAGATAAACTTGGTCCTATGTCTAATCGGTGCCTGTTTATTGGGTACCCTAAGAAAATAAAAGGGTATTTCTTCTACTTGGAGGATGAACAGAAAGTGTTCGTTACTCTTAGGGCTATCTTTTTGGAAAAGGAGTTCCTTGGAGAAGGAACTTAGCCTCTAAGATTGAACTTGGTGAAGATCAACCAGTGGAAGAACCTGTATACTCTAAGGACATCATAGAACCGATTGTGATTGGATCACACCCGGAACCCATTATTAGGAGATCCGGTAGAGTACCGCGTCAGCCGGACAGATACTACGGTTTCTTGATCCGAGATGGTGATCCCATTGAGCTCGACGAGAATGATGAGGATCCGATCACCTATATGGATGCACTATAGAGATCTGACTTTGAGGTGTGGCTTGGAGCCATGCGATCCAAGATGGAGTCCATGGAAATCAATAATGTATGGACATTGGTTGATCCACCTGAAGAGATAAAACCCATCGGGTCTAAGTGGATTCGCATATGGAAAGGTGGAGACCTATAAAGCCCGTCTGGTTGTCAAGGGGTATCGTCAGCGATATGGTATCGATTATGATGAGACATTCTTCCCTGTGGTAATGCTCAAGTCTATTCGGATCATGCTTATTTTAGCAATGCATTTTGACTACAAAATCTAGCTGATGATGTCCAAACTGCTTTCCTGAATGGGGAGCTGGATGAGGAGGTGTATATGATACAGCTTAAAGGGTTCACATCCACAGATGAGTCAAAAGTGTGCAAAATGCAAAGGTCCATTTATGGACTCAAACAAGCATCTCGAAGTTAGAACATGTGATTTGATAGGTGTATCAAATCGTATGGCTTCGTTATGAATGGAGAGGAACATTGCATCTGTAAGTGGGTTAATGGTTCTGTGATTGTATTCCTGGTACTATATGTTGATGACATTCTCTTAATCGGGAATGACATCGCAGCATTGCAAGGAATAAAAGTTTGGTTGTCATCTCAGTTCTTCATGAAGGACTTGGGTGAAGCTTCTTACATACTGGGTATGAAGATCTATAGAGATAGATCTAAGAGGCTTCTAGGATTGTCCCAGTCTACGTACATTGATACCGTGCTGAAACGGTTCAGCATGAAAAATTCCAAGAATGGCTATCTCCTAATAGGTTCCGGAATTATTCTTTCCAAGAAGGATTGTACGACAACTCCTGAGGAAAGAGAGCACATGAGTATAATTCCTTATGCTTCGGCAGTGGGCTCTATCATGTATGCTATGACATGTACTAGACTAGACATGGCATGCTCACTAGGAGTAGTGAGCAGATACCAGTCTGACCCAGGTGAGATGCATTGGAAGGTGGTTAAGACCATCCTGAAGTATTTGAGAAATATTAAGGACCAATGGCTGATTTATGGAGACCTAACTTGAAACTTGTGGGGTATACTGACTCCAGTTTCCAGTCTGACAGAGATGATAGAAAGAGTGTGTCTGGGTTTGTGTTTACCCTGAATGAAAGAGCGATCTGCTGGAAGAGTTCCAAGCAGGCAACTGTTGCAGACTCGGTAAGCGAAGTAGAGTACATTGTAGCATTAGATGTCGCAATGGAAGTTGTGTGGTTGCGGAAATTCCTTGGAGAGCTAGGGATGGTACCTTCCCTAGATGGTCCTGTTCCTGTGTATTATGACAGCACAGGGGCCACTACTCAAGCTAAGGAGCCAAAGTCATATCACCGCACTAAGCATGTTTTGCGGTACTATCACCTCGTGCGAGAGATCATGGAACGAGGCGACATCAATCTTATGAAGATCGATGGAAAGGAAAGTCAGATCGACCCGTTCACTAAAGCCCTCGGAATCAAAGAGTTCGACAAAGGGAAATGGGTATTAGATACTATTATGATTGGCTTTAGTACAAGTGGGGTTGTTGGGAATTGTGTTCCAAAGCCAATCGCCTAGATTGTAGGCAGTTGTGCTCAGTATTATAATATGCATATGAATTAATAAAACATTGTTTTGGCAGCTCATCACATCATTTATTTTCCTGTAATGAACTCAATTTATGTGATGAAGTCCTTAGGACTGCATTGACTTCGATATAGAGAGAATATATCGAGTGGTCCTTTAAAAGGTTCATAACCAAAGGATACATTGTACAGGATGGTAATGTATCAAGTGTAGGTTGTTGTGGTTCACATCGTTTGGTTGTCCTCTTAACCAAAGGAGTGTGGTGACACTGATGTAATCTGCAAGTGGGATGTGTGACATCTCATTGAACATGACTCCGTGGAGCTCCTTTCTGCCAAAGGATTGCTCGCGATTGGATATGGGTATATGTGTCCCTCCGACCTGAGGTCACCATGGTAGCTTGCAAGCAACTCTCTATGCTTTGTTTCCGAACTACCCGGATTTCTAATGCGGTGATAGAAGGTTTCTGGGTACAGGCTACTTATGGAGCAGTGGTGGACCAAGATGGAATTGACCTGTCCAAGTTGTTTGGATTGAATGTCTCGTAGTGTCTCAATTTAGCAAATCCTTGGCCAAGGTAGTCCTAGTGAGGAGTCACTGGACTTGTGAGGTTGAGACATGTTGTGGATTGACTCGGTTAGGGTTGGCAGTCTAACCCTAGGTTATCTTGAGCATTGGAGGTCAAAGGGATGAATTATACGGTAACCATATGCCAGAGGTTCGATAGATTGCTCTCGCATCTTTGGCCTATCCGGACGCCGGAACCCATTGCTAGATAGTATCTTGTGCTGGTACTAGAAGTGTTCCAGTGCTACCATTTAGGTTTGAGCCTATGAGATCACATGCCATCGAGGATTTCTTTTTGATCCAGGAACCGATCAACGATTGGGAATCGTTTCGGTATTTAGGTCAAACGGACTGATTGAGCACAAATTGGATTTTTCTGGTCTGATTTGGATCGACCAGGGTTAATTTGGGTCAACCAGGAATTGTTCCGGGATGACTAGGACTGGACCCATTTTTATTGGTTGGGTTTAGTCAGACCGGATTTTATTAAATTAATTTTTGAAATTGGTGAACCAAGTTTTGGTTTTAAATAAACCAGGTTTTATTTGCTTTGATGAACTGGTTTGAGCAAGGAATGGTTTACACGGTGATATGGTTCAGTGTGCGACTTCTCCGATCTCTTCCCAGCCCTCACACATTTTCTACGGTGGTTGTCTCCCTCTCGTCTTCTTCCCTCTCCACATCTCTCCTTTTTCTCGGATATGCCCTATTTCTCCGTATGGATGGATTTTGAACTGCATCGGATGCTGCATGGGATAAATACAGCTTGGAGTTGCATGGGATAAATACAGCTTGGAGTTTGATCTCGCTTGAGAGATCAGTTTGCATTAGACCGGGGAGGTCTCTCGGTGCTCTTCATGGCCTTCACGCGTCTTCCCAGCATTCTACCAGACTTCCCAGCTTTCAAAGGAGTTTGATTAGGAGTTCTCTCAGTGGAACTCTCCCGCTGGCCTCTTACTTATTCTCCCTGGTCTTCACGGATTGAATTCCCAGCCTATAAATATAGCCTATGGTTCAACACTCGGAGGTGAAAAAGAGAAGCAATAGATATGAGAAGCAGAGCATGAGAGAGAGGAAGGAAGAGGGCTCTCACCGTGTGAGAGAGAAGCTGAGCGCTTGTTTTCCCTGGCCTTCACAAGTGGTGTTCATCTCTTGGTCCTGCGATTGGTTCTTCCCGTATGCCTTGGATTCTCACGATGGTGTGCCTTCTTGGATGTTCTCTATTGTATGGAGGCAGTAGCAGGGTGTGAGGAAAAGTTTGGCCGTGGGAGTAATAGAGAGGCAGCCCTTTGAATTGCTGCTAGCCGTGAGGTATGTTTTGGGGTGAGTTGCAGCCATCTTGGTTGCTGGCCATATGAGGTTGCTAGGGAGGCCGTGGCTTGCCTGAGAGAAGGTTATGAGATGTGTCGTAACAAGGGATAAGAGAGAGCAGAGAACGAGCCTTTGGGTCGAATCTCTGCAAGCGGAAATTTGTTCAGCATCCATGTATTTCTTCCATGTTTTTAAGTATTCCGGTATGCTCTCTTGGTGGAGTTTAGGCGATCTTGGAGAAGATCGAATTATTTGATATTTTCTGCTCCATTTGTCCATGATTGATTTATGGATTCCTGGTGGACTAGCATCCATTCGGGAGTTGGATCAGCGAAAGCCTTGTACATGGATACTCTAGAGGGTGGACGCTTGAACACCTTGAGAGGTTTATTTTGCTGTTGCAGATCTTATTTTGCTGTTGAAGGAGTTCAACCGGTCGCTGCTGATCTGATCTAAAGACTGAGGGAGTCGATTTCGATCAGGTATGTTTTATTTTGAGATCATGCATGCCTAGATCTAGTTGTTATCATATAATTTATAATTATTGCAATTGCTTATACATGCCTGTATATTATGCTACATGTATTATGATATGTTAGATCCTGTGCATGAGTAGGTTTTTTCCGCTACATGCTTAAAAATTTTAATTATACAATACCTGCTCCCTAGTGTTGCATGCCTAGAGTAGGCTCCTACTGCACCAGATTTTCCTTCACTAAGGACTTCATCGCTAAAAAAAATTCAAAAGAAAGAAGCACATAATGTGATGAACAGCCAAAAATAACTTTTATTTATTAATAGTTCATATATAAATTACAATGAACTCAACTGTTTATAAGTTAGACGATTAGCTTTAAGATATATTTCATAACACCAAGATTGAAGATCGCTAAGGAGTGGCATTCATGGGCTGGACTTGCAAGAAAGTCCTTATTAAGAGGTTGCTTGGGCATGGACTCTCTGATGACCAAGTTAAGAATCAAGAATATATGGAATAAAGCTAGAGCAAAAGGCCAAGGATCAAGATGTCTTACCTTGGGAGCTCCATTAATAGATGAGACCCATAGGCATTTTTAGAATGAAAAGGTTCCGGTGGGTTTCATGAGAAGTGATAACTATCGAAGGTCCAACATGCGGAGTTGCTAGGGGATCATTCCATTCTGAATGGAGTGTATGTCCTCCTTAATTAGGATTTCATCTCTTATGCAGAACTACCTTTGTCCTTTAATTATGATGTTGACCTCTACAAAAGACTGACCACATTTTTTAATTGTGAATATTTGTTAGTGATTATGGAACACGATTTGGCTTACTCGCTATATAACTAGATATATAGAGAAGAGTGTTGGCCAAGCCATCCTTCGGACCATCCAAGGGAGCAGCTCAAGGGACCTTATGACTACGTCGATCATGTGCAAGGACTTAGGATTAGCCCATGCATATTGCTGAAGGGCCAGTCAGGACAAGGGCTTAAGGCATGACCCTGTCCTGCCCGAAGGATAATGGACCCTAATTACCAGAACCGAGGTTCGGTTTACGAAGCCCCATGATATTAAGGGGATCAACCCTCACATCAATATTAATTCTATAATAATAATTAATATATATCTATAGAATTGATAGTTTATAGGATTAATAAACATTTTTATGTAATATATCAATAATCGATATATTAATAAATATAATAATATTTTATTATAATATATTTTATATGATTAAAAATATTTTTATAAAATATATTAGAGATAGTCTTAGTATTATATAGTTAATGATTTTGGATTCTCTGAAATATCAAATAAGTTATCGATGGATATCTAAAATTCATTAATAACTGAAATACAACATATTAAAATTGATGATTTTTTTCATCGAAAACTAGATTATTTTGAAGTAAGAATAATTAATTATTTAAGATTATTTTGGTGATTCCATTCCCACCATCAAATTCCATATAATGAGTAGGGGCACCAATGAATTGGGTTGGACCGGGTCATGAATGACCTCGATTCGACCCGGTTTTTTGATCGGGTTCTAACATTAGACCCAAATCCAATCTACTTAAAAATTGAGTCGGGTCTACTATCAAAATTTTCAATCCAATGGATCATCCCGATTGGATCAGGTCCATAAATAATACAGTTTTAATTTTAAAAATTTGGATCTAGATATGATCCGGATAAAATATAAACAACCATATTTTAGTCATTATGTAGCCAACTATTATTAACCATAAAATAAATAATAAATAATATTATTTATAAAATAAATTAAAATATAAAATAATTATTACTTTATCTTTATGTTAAAAATATATTTTGTTACAGCCGTGACAGTGACGTGGACAGGCTCAGGTATCGCCGAATGAGAGCAAGCCACGTGTAAGTTTCCCCGCCGGATTTGGCGCCACGTCCACATGGCTAGGAGCAGCAAAGACCGCACCACCCTACGACTGTCTGAAGCAAACCGTCCTCGCCGAGGTCAAGCTCGGCCCGGAG
The DNA here is from genome assembly GCA_021397845.1 of Areca catechu. Taxonomy (NCBI): domain Eukaryota; kingdom Viridiplantae; phylum Streptophyta; class Magnoliopsida; order Arecales; family Arecaceae; genus Areca; species Areca catechu. The sequence goes on along the minus strand of CM038042.1, from coordinate 97,184,744 downwards.
TTCCTCTACCACTTCATCGGCGCCCGGGCCCGGAGGGTTCCGACCGAGTGAGGTCGGCCGAAGTCGGGCGGCCCCCTGCCGCCTCGCCAGGTGTCCACCCAGGAGGGGTCCACCTGAGCCGAGGTCGGCCGGTCCTTCGCCTTTCGCCAGGTGGCCACCCGGAGACGGGCCCACCTCGGCCGAAGCCAGGCGACCCCCTGCCGCCTCACCAGGTGTCCGCCCAGGAGGGGTCCACCTGAGCCGAGGTCGGCCGATCCTTCGCCTTTCGCCAGGTGGCCACCCGGAGACGGGCCCACCTCGGCCGAAGCCAGGCGACCCCCTGCCGCCTCGCCAGGTGTCCGCCCAGAGGGGTCCACCTGAGCCAAGGTCGGCCGATCCTTCGCCTTTCGCCAGGTGGCCACCCGGAGACGGGCCCACCTCGGCCGAAGCCAGGCGACCCCCTGCCGCCTCGCCAGGTGTCCGCCCAGGAGGGGTCCACCTGAGCCAAGGTCGGCCGATCCCTTGCCTCTCGCCAGTTGGCCCCCGGAGACGGGTCCAGCTCAGCCGAGGTCAGACCGCTCGTACGGAGAGGCCCCCGGGGAGAGAGACGGGTCCCGAGACCACCCCTCGGGCCGTACAGACCCCAGACGGCATCCCGTACGGAGGGCGGCGGCACGCGGAACGTCACTTGCATCGGCCCGGCAGGTCCCGCAGCCGAGAGACCCGATCCTGACAGAACAGGCCCCATAAACGGATGGCGCCCACGCTCGGGGAAGGGAGCGCTCTCACAGAGCCCGAGGCCTGACGACCGGCCGCTCTGCCAGCGCCGCCCTCCCTCTTTTTCTCTCCTGTCTTTGCCTTTTCCCTGCTGGGCCCGGCGGACGAGGCCGGAAAGCCGCCTGGCCTCCTTCACCAAAAAGGAAAAGGAAGGAAAACAGGGGAGGGGAGTTTCCGAGGAGGAAAAGGACAAGCGCACGATGGAGGGAGATAAAGAGGGAAGAATTGGGGACTACAAGGTAAGCCAATTAGCCTGGGGACAAGGGAGGAGCACCGGCACAAGGCCTTGCGTCGAGAGAGAAACCAGGGATCCCGAGAGGGGAACACTGGGCGTGAGTTCGGCAAGCAAGCCCAGCCGAAATTCCGGTCCCCAGAGCGCTTCCTTCACCAATTAACTCTCTAAATCTGGGACCCTCTCGAGGGCCCGGGTGGGAGAGTCTGTTCCTTCTCGTCGTCTACTGACTTGACCGTCGGAGCTCCCTCGCCGGGATCCCCGGCCAGGGTCTTCTAACCCCTTTTTTGCAGGTTCCCCGCGGGAAGGGAGGCTCCCTCGCCAGGCGGTCAGGAAGGATCAGCTGATCCGCGGCACGGGCGCGGCGACGAGAGCGGCAACAGATTGGCGCGCCAGGTAGGGGGGCAGGACACTAACCCCTAGTGGGAACCAGCTTTCTGCAGGTGTCGCGCTCTCCAGCAATGGTGGTCACTCGTGGTCGCGAGGCGTCCACCAGCCGTGTGGAAGAAGCCCACTCCCCTCCAGGGGGCCACACCCCCGAACGGGAGCTTCCGGCTCCTCCCCCTCTTTCGCAGCAGCCTGCCCCGGTGGACGGATCCCTTGCGGCCATCGTCCAGCAGCTGCAGACCTTGACCTCAGCGGTCCGACAGCTTCAGTATCAGCAGCGGTCCCTGGCCACTCAGCCTCAGCCAGGGACTCCCGCGGCCCGAGCCGCGGGGCAGCATGGGAGCCTGCGCTCAATCCAAGGCAGGCCGTCCCATCCGCGGGCTATCTCCAACCCTCGGGGGAGCCACCAAGCTCCCGCGAAGAGAAACTATTCCGGTTCGGAGGATCACGAGAGTCGATCCCCGGTCGATGGGGCCGAAACGGCGCATCGCAGCAAGCGACGCCGAGGCCAGACCTCGCGCCGAGACCGATCGGCGCCCCCTTCACCTGCAGTCTCGGTGGAAGACTCCACCGACGAGGCCATCAGGCGCCAGGCCGAGAGGCGCCTAGAAGAGCATGAGCGCAAGTTGGCGGAGTTTGCCCGACGGTTCGCCGACCTGCAGAACTCGTCGGCTGGCCCGGTGGGCTACGACTCCCGCCCCCCCTTCTCTGAAGAAATCCAGGCGGAACCGATCCCGAAACGGTTCCGCATGCCGCAGGTGGACCCCTACGACGGGACCACCGACCCCCTGGACCATTTGGAGAGCTATAAAGCTCTCATGAGGGTCCAGGGCACCACCGACGCCCTCCTGTGCATCGCCTTCCCTGCGACCCTTCGGAAGGCCGCTCGAGTCTGGTTCACCCGTCTCGAGCCCGGATCCATTTGCTCCTTCCAGCAGTTGGAAGGAAAGTTCGTGGCGCACTTCGACGCCTGTCGAAAGGTGCCAAGAGAGGTGGACAGCCTCTTCTCCATCCGCCAGCAGGACCAGGAGCTGCTCCGGGACTACATCACCCGGTTCAAGACCGCAGCACTGGAGATCTACAGCTTGGACGAGCCCGTCGCCATGCTGGCCTTGAAGCGCGGACTCAAGACGTCCCGCCTAACCTATTCCCTGGACAAGAAGCCGCCCAGGACGTATTCTGAGCTCCTCCTCCGCGCCCACAAGTACATCCGAGCGGAGGAGGCCGACCGCACCCGTCGAGAGCTGGACGGGAAGACTCCAAAGAAGCCGCTCCCGAGGGACATCCCGGGAGCTCGGAGGCCCGGGCCATCTGCCGAGCTCCGCCCAAATCCAAAGCCGAGAGGCGAAGCCACTCCAGAGCGGAGGTACACCCCTCTCCTCGCACCTCGAACGAAGATCCTCATGAAATCGAGGGCGAGCGCTACCTCCGCCGACCTCCTCCTCAGAACCCGAGAGCCGCCCGAGACAAATCGAAGTACTGCCAGTTCCATCGCGAACACGGGCACGACACGGAGGAGTGTCGCCATCTGAAGCGGGAAATTGAGGAGCTGATCAGCAGGGGTTACCTCAGGAAGTTCGTCAAGAACGAGGCCCCCTCTGAAGGGCAGCCGCTCGCGGCCCTACCGCCTGTCCCGGCGATCGACAACCGCCCAACGGAGAAGCCCGTGGGCATGATCTCGCGCGGGCCCGGCCGAGCAATGAAGAGAGCCCGGGAAGTTCCGGAGAATGTAATCCCTCCCGAGGGAGGGGAAATCAATGACAATGTAAACAACGATGCCGTGGTGGTCGAGATGACCATCGCGAAGCATCCTGTACATCGAATCATGGTGGATAGTGGAAGCTCGGCCGACGTACTTTTTTACGATGCTTTCTCTCGAATGAACTTATCTCCCGATCGGCTGAAACCAGTACACATCCCGCTGGTAGGTTTTACAGGAGACTCCGTGGGGTCGAAGGAGAGATCACTCTCCCGGTCACCGCCGGATCCCCGCCCCGGCAGGCGACCGTCATGATAACATTCACTGTCGTCAAGCTCCCTTCACCTTACAACGCCATTCTCGGGCGTCCCGGGCTCAACCAACTGGACGCCACCATCTCCACGAGGAGGCTGTTGGTGCAGTTCCCCACGCCTTCCGGGCCCGGGGAAATGAAGGGGACAATCCAACCGGTTCCGCTCTGCCTCCAGACGGTCCCAGGCACCAGGAGTGCAGAGCTCGCCCACGATATCGAAGATCTCGATCTGAGAGAGAAGGAACCCAGGGGAGGGCCCGTAGAGCGCCTGCTAACTTTCCCCTCAGTTCGGACCCCATGAAGACGGTGCAAGTCGGGGCCCAGCTCCCCGAGGAAGAGCGAACCCGCCTGCTGGAGTTCCTCCGAGCCAACGCTGACGTGTTCGCCTGGTCAGCGGCCGACATGCCGGGCATCCCGCCCGAGATCATCATGCACAGCCTGAACGTGGACCCAAGTTGCCGCCCGGTCGCCAGAAGAAGAGAAGCTTCGCCATGGAAAGGCAGAAGGCGATCAACGAGGAGGTAGAAAAGCTCCTCGCCGCCGGTTTTGTCCGAGAAGTCCAATACCCCAGCTGGCTAGCAAACGTGGTCATGGTAAAGAAGAGTAGTGGTAAGTGGAGGATCTGTGTGGACTACACCGACCTCAACCGAGCCTGCCCGAAGGATAGCTTCCCTCTGCCGAAGATCGACCAGCTGGTCGACACCACATCGGGGCATCGCCTCCTGTCATTCACGGACGCCTTCTCCGGATACAACCAGATCCGGATGAACCCGGAGGACGAAGAGCGCACTGCCTTCATAACTGACCGCGGGACTTTCTGCTACAGGATGATGCCCTTCGGCCTCAAGAACGCGGGGGCGACGTACCAACGTCTGGTCAATAAAGTCTTCAAAGACCAGATAGGCCGCAACATGCAGGTGTACGTGGACGACATGCTGGTAATGAGCAAACTCGATTCGGACCACGTGGCCGACCTGACGGAAACATTCGGCAACCTCCGGCGCCATCAGATGAAACTCAACCCGGCGAAGTGTGCCTTCGGCGTCTCCGCCGGGAAGTTCCTGGGGTTTATGGTGACCCAAAGAGGAATCGAGGCCAACCCGGAGAAGGTCCAGGCCATCCTGGACATGGAGCAGCCCGCCTCCAAGAAGCAGGTGCAACAATTAACCGGCCGAGTTGCGGCCCTTAGCCGTTTTATTTCCAGGTCGGCGGACCGCTGCCGTCCCTTCTTCAAGGTGCTGAGGAAGATGAATGGCTTTGCTTGGACCGAGGAGTGCCAGCAGGCCTTCGAGGAGCTGAAGAAGATGCTCGCGTCCCCACCTTTGCTGTCCAGGCCCGAGGAGGGAGAGGAGCTAACCCTCTACTTGGCGGTTACCCGGAGGCCGTCAGCTCTGTCTTGGTCCGAACCGACGACCACGGGCTCCAGCGGCCGGTGTACTATACCAGTAAACTCCTCCGAGATGCGGAGCTCAGGTATTCCCGGCCCGAGAAATTGTTTTTGCGCTAATAGTGTCTGCCCAGCGTCTCAGGCCCTATTTCCAAGCGCACCCCATCGCTGTCTTGACGAACCAACCGCTGAAAGCGGTGCTCAGCCGACCCGATACTTCGGGACGATTGGCCAAGTGGGCACTGAAACTCAGCGAGTTCGACATTACATACCGACCGAGGTCGGCCATGAAGGCGCAGGTGCTGGCCGATTTCTTGGTCGAGTGCGCAGGCTTGGGCAAGGAGCCCGAGGAGGGCCCCCCGGCCCGGCCGATGGAGATCGGCACCGACGAGCCCGGAGAGGACGCCTGGATCCTCCATGTGGACGGGGCCTCAAACTCCGGCGGAAGCGGAGCTGGGCTCATCCTTGCCAACGGCGACGGGGTCGTCGCCGAGTGCGCACTCCGCTTCCAGTTCCCCGCAACAAACAACCAGGCGGAGTACGAGGCACTTCTTGCCGGACTGAGAGTCTCCCGCGAGCTGGGCGTGACCAACCTCAGAGCTTTCACTGACTCCCAGCTCGTGGCGGGGCAGGTGTCCGGGGAGTACGTCGCGCACGACCCCCAGATGGCGAAGTATTTGGAGCTCGTCAAGGCGGGCGCGTCCAAGTTCCGGCGCTTCAACATCTTCCATATCCCCCGCGGGGAGAACGCCCGCGCGGATGCCCTCTCTCGGCTGGCAACCCTGCCGGACACGATGCTGGGACGCGCTCATGTGGAGCGACTTGAGGTCCCAAGCCTCGAAGCACCGGTGGAGGTCCATCAGGTCAGCCAGGAGCCCGGCTGGATGGACAAGTACGCTGCGTACATCACCAGCGGCACCCTGCCGGAGGACCGAGAGGCGGCTCGCCTCATCAGGAAGAAGGCCGTGCGGTTCGTCCTGATGGACGGGCAGTTATATCGAAGATCCTACTCTTACCCCCTCCTCAAGTGCATCGGACCCACAGAAGCCAAGCTTGTGCTCCAGGAGATTCACGAAGGCATCTGCGGGAACCACGTGGGGGGCAGGGCATTGGCATACAAGGCCCTCCGTCAAGGCTACTTCTGGGAGACAATGAAGGAAGACGCCGCCGACTTCGTGAAGAAGTGCGATCGGTGCCAGCGTCACGCCACGGTGCAGCGGCAACCCTCCAACCCAATCTCTCAGCTCTCAGCCCCCTGGCCGTTCGCCAGTGGGGGATGGACCTCCTGGGCCCATTCCCGCCGGCGTCCGGTCAGCGGAAGTTCTTGATAGTGGCTATCGACTACTTCACGAAGTGGGTCGAGGCCGAGCCCTTGGCGAGAATCACCGAAGCAAACGTCGCCAAGTTCTTCTGGAAGTCCATCATCTGTCGCTTCGGCCTCCCCCACACCGTGGTCACCGACAACGGACGCCAGTTCGACTGTCGGGAGTTCGGAGACTTCTGCAGCGACCTCGGCATCAAGCATCGCTTCACCTCGGTGGCGCACCCTCAGACCAACGGGGAAGCCGAAGTCACGAACAGGACCATTCTTCAGGGCCTCCGCACGCGGCTAGACCAAGCCAGGGGCAGGTGGGCCGACGAGCTTCCCAGCGTTCTTTGGGCATACCACACTACCCCAAGGATGGCTACCGACGAAACTCCATTCAACCTCGTCTTCGGAGCCGAGGCAGTCATCCCGATCGAGCTCAGCCTACCCACACTGCGCGTGGAGCAATATGACGAGACAGAAAACCCGGCCAGGATGATGCTCAACCTGGACCTTCTCGAGGAAACAAGGGACAAGGCCCGAATCCGAATGGCGGCATACCGACAGCGTGTAGCCAGATATTACAACTCCCGAGTGCGGCCGAAGGTTTTTCGTCCCGGGGACTTGGTCCTCCGACGCGCGGAAGCCTCCCAGCCACGGGAATGCGGCAAGCTTTCACCCAACTGGGAAGGCCCATATCGGGTGGCGGAAGCCCTCCCTCATGGAGCATATTACTTGGAAGAATTGGGAGGTGCCAGGTTCCCCCGGACTTGGAACTCCTCGAACCTGAGAATGTACTACCATGATGTAAGGCTCCCAGTTTCTATAACAAAGCTTCCCCAGTTCACACACTCCCTCCAAAACTTCGACAAGAAGGCCTGAGGCATCGAGCTCAGTCCGGAAGATCCTGGGCTTCGGCCTGGAAGGTGGCGCCGAACCCAGTTCGCCCACGCAAGCCCGGAGCACAGCTCAGCAAGCCGCGCAAGGTTTGAGAAAGCCTGCGGCATTGAGCTCAGTCCGGAAGATCCTGGCTTGGCCTGGAAGGTGGCGCCGAACCCAGTTCGCCCACGCAAGCCCGGAGCACAGCTCAGCAAGCCGCGCAAGGTTTGAGGAAGCCTGCGGCATTGAGCTCAGTCCGGAAGATCCTGGGCTTCGGCCTGGAAGGTGGCGCCGAACCCAGTTCGCCCACGCAAGCCCGGAGCACAGCTCAGCAAGCCGCGCAAGGTTTGAGAAAGCCTGCGGCATTGAGCTCAGTCCGGAAGATCCTGGGCTTCGGCCTGGAAGGTGGCGCCGAACCCAGTTCGCCCACGCAAGCCCGGAGCACAGCTCAGCAAGCCGCGCAAGGTTTGAGAAAGCCTGCGGCATTGAGCTCAGTCCGGAAGATCCTGGGCTTCGGCCTGGAAGGTGGCGCCGAACCCAGTTCGCCCACGCGAGCCCGGGGCACAGCTCAGTGAGCCGCGCAAGGCTTGAGAAAGCCTGCGGCACCAAGCTTAGTCCGGAGATCCCGAGTTTCGGTCTGGAAGACGGTGCAGAAACCGTGTTGTTCGCCCAAGCATGAAGGCAACCCAAAATCGGACCTGCTCAAGGTTTGCCTCGCTGCGACGTGGCTCAGCGGGCCCCATCCTTCGATTTGAGCAATGGAAGGACCAGGCCTGCAGTTACTTCAGGTGTTCCAGACCGACATCTCAGAAAGAAAAGAAGAGAAAAGTATAACGAAACGACGAACAAGGTTTCGATAAAGCTTGGATCTTCATTAATATAAGTAGTCGTTACAAGCTGGGAGCCCCGACAGGCCGGGACTCCCCAAAAAACAAAAACTACAAAGATAGAACAAAAAGATGGTGCCGGGTCACTGGGGGCGGGTTCGAAACCATCTGCCGGAGGCGCGGGCGCTGCTTCCTCAACCTCTGCAGTTGCCGGCTCCTGGGGCTGTTCCGGGGCCGCGGCATCGCTGGTCGACGGCGCCGCAGGCGTCGCTCTGGCCGCGCCGGGAACCCTGCTCTCGCCCCTGGCTTCCGGCCGCCGACGACGACCCCGCTCAGGTCCAGGTGGGGGAAGAAGGCCCCCACCTTCTCCCGGCACATCCGGAACCCCTTCAGGAAGGAGTCCACGGCGGCCTCCCGGACCTCCGCCGTGAACTCGTCGGAGGATCGGAACTTGGGGACGGCTTCTTGCGCTTCCCGCTTGGCCGCCTCCAGGAGCCCGTTGACGTAGGCGCTCCGCTCTTTCGCCGCGGCCACCTCTCGTCGGGCCTCCTCCAGCTGGCGCTCCACCCAGTTGGAGTGGGCCTGCAGGCGGGCCTTCTCCGCCGCCTCCTCCTCGGTTCGGTGCTGGTTGGAGGCCCGCTCCTCCGACAAGGAGGCCTCCAGCTCCTTGTTCCGCTCCTCGGAACGCGCCAGGTCGGACCGGAGGGCTTGCTTCTCGGCTCGCAGCTCGGCCCCCTTCTCCATCAGATCCTTCACGTCGGCCGCGAGCTTGCCGAGCTTCAGCTCCCGATCGGAGTCCCTCTTGGCGTTCCCTACGAGTAATTCCTCAGTAAGAGGACGTCGTTCCCGATCTGCAATACAAAGGCAACACCTGTCAGAGCAGAGGCAGAAAAGCCTCGAGGTTGAAAAAAAGAAAGAAGAGGAAGCTCGCACTTACCGTGAAAAGCTGAGGAAGGATGCCGAGCAGGGCGTCCGCATAGTCTCGGCCGCCCCGAGCTCGGCGGTCCCGGGCGGTGGAGGCGTACTCCATCATCTTCTCCGCCAGTCCCCTGTCGAGGATGACCGAGTCCCGGTGGGAGATCACCGGTGCCGGACCTTTCGGGCCGACCCCTGCGGCAGCTGCCCCCTCGGCCGGAGCCGCAACCGACGGGCCGGCGGTTGCCACAGACGGCGCTGTCGGGCTGGCGGCAATGACAGGCCCAGAGACAGGCGAAGCGGCGGGCGCTGGAGCTCTCTCCGCGGCGCCGCCAGGCCGCGTGGCCGAAGTACCAGGAACCCCGCCCTGAGGTGGCCTGGGCGGGGAAATGGCAGCATCTGGGTCGGGCACGGTGCCGCCACGACCTCCCGGCTCGCCTCTGTACGAGCCCTCTTCGCTGCGGGCTCGTCCACCTCCACGGCGTCCCGCTGGGCCGCCCCCTCCAGGAGGTTCTCCAAAGAAAACTTCATCCCTGCAAAATGAAAAAGACAGAAGGTCAGACAGCTCGACCTTAAAAAAAAGAGGGGGAGGTAGAAATCAATGCGGGGCCAAATCTCACCAGTCTCACGGATGGGACTGATGCCGGCCTCATAAAGGTTCTGCTCAGAGAGCAGAACCTCGAGCGCCGGGACCACGTCACTCAGGAGCTGGGCGTAGGACTCCTGGTCCGCAGACTCCACTCGGGAATTCCGGTTCGGTGACCGGTCCGGTTCGCTCCAGGCCCAATCGACGTCGTCGACCGAGGCGAAGAAAAAACCGGCTCTTCCATCCCTTGACCGAGGAAGGGAGGTCGAACCGGAGACACCTAGGCCGGGGCGAGATGTACCACCAGCCATCATCGGTGGAGCACTTCTTCAGGGTGAACAGGGCCCTGAAGAGAGAAAAACGGGCAACGAACCCGTGAAAGTGGCAGAAGACAATAAAGGAGAAAATGACCCGGATGGCATTAGGAGCCAGCTGGGCCGGGACGAGCCGGAAGTGGCTGAGGAAGGAAAGAAAGAAAGGGTGCAGAGGAAAACGAAGACCCCCGAGGAGGAAGTCTTCGTAGAAAGCAATGCGGCCGGGGCCACTCATGGTGACGCGCTCCCCGGACCGCGGAGCAAAGAGACGGATAGACCCCGGGATGCCATAGGCATCCCGGAGCAGAGAAAGGTCACCTTCGGTCATGGTAGAAGCATGACCGGAGGGACCGGCGGGAAGAGATGGCGGAGCAGGAAGAGAAGGCAAGGCAGGAAGAGAGCGGAGGGGCACGGCAGGCGCAACCGGAGGGGGCCGGATCCCCTTGGGGATGCCAATAGTGACACCCCGGGTTGCAAACGCCGGCGGACCTCCTCTGGGATTACCTCCTCATCCGAGGAGGAAGAAGATGGAGTCCTCGGCCGGGATGGACCGGCATCGTCCGGATTGGAGGAGACATGGCGACGGCGCGCCATGGAAAAGGAAAGGACAAAGAAATCGGACAGAGAATGCGAAAGAAGGAGGGGAGGCCGAAGAAGGAGAAGGAGGCACTCACCGAAAATGCACAAACGAGCGCGAGCAGCAGAAGTTGTTAGCCTGCAGCAAACCGCCCACGAAGCAAGGGAAAAGGCCTCGTTCTGGAAAGTCCCCTCCCTTTCAAACTCAGCCGACAGCAGCCGTACCCATCATTCCGCCTCCGACCACTGGATGGTCGCCACGTGGGCGCACGCCCGACACCGACGCCTCGTTAGCAGAGTAACGGCCTCTGCCTCGAAGCGACGCATTGATTACGGGCAAGTGGACGACGCATGGCGGCTCCCCATAGATCTTCAGCCGCATCGAGCCACGACGAGCGAGGATCGTGGCAATTATGATGCGAGATCTTCGCCTCCCCACGGCATGTCCGCATTTAATCCCGACGTCCCGTTCTACGATGTCCCGACGGAACGGCGGGCTGGGGGGCAACTGTTACAGCCATGACAGTGACGTGGACAGGCTCAGGTATCGCCGAATGAGAGCAAGCCACGTGTAAGTTTCCCCGCCGGATTTTGCGCCACGTCCACATAGCTAGGAGCAGCAAAGACCGCACCACCCTACGACTGTCTGAAGCAAACCGCCCTCGCCGAGGTCAAGCTCGGCCCGGAGTTCCTCTACCACTTCATCGGCGCCCGAGCCCGGAGGGTTCCGACCGAGTGAGGTCGGCCGAAGTCGGGCGGCCCCCTGCCGCCTCGCCAGGTGTCCACCCAGGAGGGGTCCACCTGAGCCGAGGTCGGCCGGTCCTTCGCCTTTCGCCAGGTGGCCACCCGGAGACGGGCCCACCTCGGCCGAAGCCAGGCGACCCCCTGCCGCCTCGCCAGGTGTCCGCCCAGGAGGGGTCCACCTGAGCCGAGGTCGGCCGATCCTTCGCCTTTCGCCAGGTGGCCACCCGGAGACGGGCCCACCTCGGCCGAAGCCAGGCGACCCCCTGCCGCCTCGCCAGGTGTCCGCCCAGATGGGGTCCACCTGAGCCAAGGTCGGCCGATCCTTCGCCTTTCGCCAGGTGGCCACCCGGAGACGGGCCCACCTCGGCCGAAGCCAGGCGACCCCCTGCCGCCTCGCCAGGTGTCCGCCCAAGAGGGGTCCACCTGAGCCAAGGTCGGCCGATCCCTTGCCTCTCGCCAGTTGGCCCCCGGAGACGAGTCCAGCTCAGCCGAGGTCAGACCGCTCGTACGGAGAGGCCCCCGGGGAGAGAGACGGGTCCCGAGACCACCCCTCGGGCCGTACAGACCCCAGACGGCATCCCGTACGGAGGGCGGCGGCACGCAGAACGTCACTTGCATCGGCCCGGCAGGTCCCGCAGTCGAGAGACCCGATCCTGACAGAACAGGCGCCATAAACGGATGGCGCCCACCACTCGGGAAGGGAGCGCTCTCACAGAGCCCGGCCTGACACCGGCCCGCTCTGCCAGCGCCCGCCCTCCCTCTTTTTCTCTCCTGTCTTTGCCTTTCCCTGCTGGGCCCGGCGGACGAGGCCGGAAAGCCGCCTGGCCTCCTTCACCAAAAAGGGAAAAGGAAGGAAACAGGGGAGGGGAGTTTCCGAGGAGGAAAGGACAGCGCACGATGGAGGGAGATAAAGAGGGAAGAATCTGGGGACCACAAGGTAAGCCAATTAGCTGGGGACAAGGGAGGAGCACCGGCACAAGGCCTTGCATCGAGAGAGAAACCAGGGATCCCGAGAGGGGACACTGGGCGTGAGTTCGGCAAGCAAGCCAGCCGAAATTCCGGTCCCCAGAGCGCTTCCTTCACCAATTAACTCTCTAAATCTGGGACCCTCTCGAGGGCCCGGGTGGGAGAGTCTGTTCCTTCTCGTCGTCTACTGACTTGACCGTCGGAGCTCCCTCGCCGGGATCCCCGGCCAGGGTCTTCTAACCCCTTTTTGCAGGTTCCCACGGGAAGGGAGGCTCCCTCGCCAGGCGGTCAGGAAGATCAGCTGATCCGCGCACGGGCGCGGCGACGAGAGCGGCAACATATTTCATATAATTTTGAATTATAATTTAAAATTCAAATATATATGATTCTAATAATATTAGTATGTTTGAGTCAGATCATATTAGATGGATCTAATTTAGTAATTCAGATTCGATCTCAAAAAATAAAATTGATTTAATTAAAAATTTAATTTAGATTTGATTCATAAATTTTTAAAATTAAATTGAATTGTATCTAAATAGGTTGGACGGATTGAGTCGTGAATCAATTTGCAATCTTAACAGGCATGGGGACCTGAGCAGCAAAGTTTAATTAATCGGTTCTCACAGAATTTGGAAGGGGGGAGAGCTAACGGAGTGTGATGTTGTCATGCCCCAATCCAGATCTAGGATCGGCTACATGACCAGCCGCACAATCCTATGTATTATCCTAGAGATCATGCCAGGCCTAACCTTCAATTCAACATCCAAATAGTTGTAAGGAACAAATTTCACCAATTTTTTATTGATTCCAAGAATTTTTCATAAAATTCAATTAAATTTTAATATAAACTCAGAGATCAACACCTAAACCCTACTCCTCACTGACTGGTCCCCAAAACTCGCTTGATTTTCCATATCTGCAACAAAAACATAGGAAAGCAGGGGATGAGCTATACAGGCTCAGTAAGTTATCATTACCTTCAATATACATACACTAATATGCCACTAATAAAACAAGCATAACACATCATACAACAAGATGTCCAGCAATAAATAATATAACCAATAACATGATGCAAATATGTACACTTAAATGCAACTGACACAGACACGACACGACTATGGATGGCCAACCATTTACTCTACTCTCATAGTCCCTCTGACTATGGCCAAGATCGGCCCGTGGCTTATCCCGAAAAAGACTAGATCCTGTGTCACATCCGCTCAACAGTCATGTGCCAGCGATAGCCCCACTGGAGGCCTAAAAGGAAAACTAGTTCTGAGTATCACACGAGAAACATGCATCCTCTGCATGTGCTTGTTATGCATGGCTAAAATAAGCAACTAGCTCTTGTGTCGCATACTGCTCAACGGTCATGTGCCAGCGATAGTCCCGCTGGAGGCCCAAAAGGAGACTAGGTCCTCGCATAATCATAGTTGGACTAGAGAGCACCCACACCAACACAATGTACCCACATCAACATAATGTACCCACACCAACCAATGCACCCATACCAACACGATGCACGCAATCCAATGCAATCGAATACAGATATATTATATATATTTACTATTTCATAAATATATACATATTGGCATATAATATCAGAGGTCAAGATAATTTACCGAAGAGCACCCACCAACAACGTGTAATTCAGTACTAGACCGATCTTCCAAGGACAACAACGATCCTGTACCACAAATTCTTTTATTTATTAATCATCTTATTAATTTTTATGCATATCTAAAAAAGAACTAAGAAGGAAACTAAATTTCCCGAAACACCCTCGAATCCAAGTTCTATCTTTCACTTTTTTCCCCTTTCCTTTCTCTCTCCAAAATTTACTTTCACCGAACAGCCCATCCCAGAAAACCGAGTCAACACATCCCATAGACCGGGTCAATCCAGTTCTGTTGACCGAGTCGACTCACCCCTGCTAACCGAGTCAACTCGATCTGTTGGCCAAGTCAACCCAACCTGCCAACCGAGTTGACTCATCCCCACAAACTGAGTCAACTTGGTTCTCTCCCTTCACCCGACTCTGCCTCCCTTCTTTCTCTCAACCCACTGCCATCTCCCCTACCAAGCCAATCCCCTTAGCCAACAGAAGACCGAAGGAGGAGAGAGACCGGCAGTGACCCTGATGGCTATCCGGCCACCAGCTGGAAACCCAAATCAAAGAAAACCCCTCTCCCTACTGCTCCTCTCTCGGCTTGACGAGCCGGTCTACCCACGGCTGCCGGTGGCTACCATGGAGACGGCCATCGAGAAGGGGGCCCGATTGACAGGAGCGGACGACAGTGCGACCATCGACGGCCGTCCGAACACCCACCAAAATCCCAAAAAAAATAAAATGGATCCTCCCCCGGCCGGTCATCCCCCGCTCGAGCCCACACTTAAAAGGAGATGAGCTCCCTGCGCCACCACTGCTCGTGCCCATGCTCGAGCAGAAATTAGAGGATAGGGTACATACCGGCGAGGTCGACGATGGAATCGGCCACTCTAGAGGAAGATGACTTTGAAAATGGGTCGAGACATGCGGAGAAGTCTTCCCTTATAGGAAGGAATCCTTCTCCCCCACGCTATCGACCTTCCTCTCTGACTTCTCCATCAATTAATCCCAACTCACCACCGCGATCTCCGGCGAAGACTCTGGTTGGATTGAAATCCCCTATTCCAGATGCGGACTTTCCCCTTTTTTAGTTCCTGATAAAGTCGGCAAAGCTGCCGACTTCAGCCCAAAATGGCCCTGGGCCTCGCAGATGTCTGGGATTCGGGAAAAGTCTTTCTGCACCGCGTGCGGTGCAGAAAATCCAGTGTGGCCCGCACCACGCTTTTTTATTGGTCTAAATGTTTCCACTATAGCATGATGGATGGGAGCTGAGTGTGACTAACATTAATTATTATTCAGCTTTTATTTGAAATTTTCATTAGACCAAAATCCTTTCTTCTAGTCCCTTTTTTGCATGGGTGTCATAGGTTTTGAACTAGGGTGTCGTACCTTTTGAACTAGAGGGTGTCGTAATACTGTTTCAGGTTTTAATTTATATTTTTCTGCAGAGATGTCGTAGATTTTGAATTAGGGTGTCGTAGCTTTTGAACTAGGATGTCGTAATACTGTTTTAGGTTTTAATTTATATTTTTCTATAAGGGTGTCGTAGGTTTTGAACTAGGGTGTCGTAGCTTTTGAACTAGGGTGTCGTAATACTGTTTCAAGTTTTAATTTATATTTTTCTGCAGGGATGTCGTAGGTTTTGAACTAGGGTGCCGTAATTTTTGAATTAGGGTATCGTAATACTGTTTCAAGTTTTAATTATATTTTTCTGCAAGGATGTCGTAGGTTTTGAACTAGGGTATCGTAGCTTTTGAACTAAGGTGTCGTAATACTGTTTCTGATTTTAATTTTATTTTATGCAAGGATGTCGTAGGTTTTGAAATAGGGTGTCGTAACTTTTGAACTAGGATGTCGTAATACTGTTTTTGGTTATTTTGAACCAGGGTGTCGTAGGTTTTGAACTAGGGTGTCGTAGGTTTTGAACTAGGATGTCGTAATACTGTTTCAGGTCATTTTTGAAATAGGGTGTCGTAGTTTTTGAATTATGATATCATAATACTGTTTCAGGTCATTTTTTGAACCAAGATGTCATAGATTTTGAACTGGGATGTCGTAGCTTTTGAACTAGGATGTCGTAAGGTATTTTGGTATGGACGAAAATTTCAATTAATGTTAGTCATCTCAGCTTTTGTCCCATTATGCTATAGTGAATATTTTTGGACCAATAGGAGCGTGCGGTGCAGGCCACGCTGGATTTGCTGCACCGCACGCGGTGCACAAAGAATTACTCGTGAATGGTAACAAGGAAAAGTCTTTCTGCACCGTGTGTGGTGCAGAAAATCCAGCGTGGCCCGTACCGCGCTTTTTGATTGATCCAAATATATCCACTGTAGCATGACGGGATGGGAGCTGAGCATGACTAGCATTAATTATTATTCAGCTTTTATTTAAAATTTTTGTTCAGACCAAAATACCCTTTCCTCTAGTCCCTTTTCTGCATAGGTGTCGTAGGTTTTGAACTAAGGTGTCATAGCATTTGAACTAGGATGTCGTAATACTGTTTCAGGTTTTAATTTATATTTTTCTGCAGGGGTGTCGTAGGTTTTGAACTAGAGTGTCGTAGCTTTTGAACTAGGATGTCGTAATACTGTTTCGGGTTTTAATTTATATTTTTCTGCAGGGGTGTCGTAGGTTTTGAACTAGGATGTCGTAGCTTTTGAATAAGGGTGTCGTAATACTGTTTCAGATTTTAATTTATATTTTTCTGCAGGGGTGTCGTAGATTTGAACTAGGGTGTTGTAGCTTTTGAACTAGGATGTCACAATACTATTTCAGGTTTTAACTTATATTTTTCTGCAGGGATGTTGTAGGTTTTGAACTAGGGTATCGTAGCTTTTGAACTAAGGTGTCGTAATACTGTTTCTGATTTTAATTTATATTTTTATACAGGATGTCGTAGATTTTGAACTAGAATGTCGTAACTTTTGAACTAGGATGTCGTAATATTATTTTTGATCATTTTTGAACCAGGGATCGTAGATTTTGAACTAGGATGTCGTAAATTTTGAACTATGATACTTAATACTGTTTAAGTCATTTTTGAATCACGATATCCTAGTTTTTGAAATAGAATATCATAATACTATTTTATGCCATCTTTTAGTGTTGAACTGTGACATCGTAATTTTTGAACTAAAATATCGTAAAAATATTTTGATATAAATAAAAATTTTAATTAATACTAATTATCTTAATTTTTGTTTTATCATATTATAATGAATATTTTTAGATTAATAAAAATATACTGTTGCACCAAGATTATTCTTGAGAGTTGGGATAGCAGAGAGATACGTTCGGTTAAATCGGCGGCGGTGAAGGGCAGCAATCGTCACGGTGTTAGCTGCTACTGCTTTTTGTTTCGGTGATCGACGATGAAGAAGGTGCGGCTCAAGTGGGTGAAGAACCGGGGGTTGGACACATCATCGACCGGGACACCGACATCAAGGCGGCGTCCCTCCTCAAGGATGCCATCGGCCGCAGCCCCGCCGGCGGCGTCCCGGCCAGTTCCCTCGCCCCGCTCCAGAAGCTCCTCGGCCTCACCGTCCCCGTCCTCCGCTTCCTCCGCCGCTACCCTACCCTCTTCCGCGAGTCCCCCCACCCCCGCTTCCCCTCCCTCCCTGTCTTCTCCCTCGCCCCCACCGCCCTCCTCCTCGACCGCCTCGAGCGCTCCGCCCTCGCCGCCTCCCTCCCCGACGCCGCCGACCGCCTCGCCCGCCTCCTCATGATGTCCAGCTCCCGCGCCCTCCCCCTCTCTTCCCTCCTCCCCCTCCGCTACGACCTCGGCCTTCCCCTCGACTTCCCCTCCTCCCTCGCCCCTGCCCACCCCGACTTCTTCCGCCTCTCCCGCCGCCCCCGCGACGGCGTCCCCCTCGTCTCCCTCGCCGACTGGCCCGACCCCTCGCCGTCTCCGCCCTCCAGCGTCGCCACGAAGCCTCGCTCTCCGACCCTTCCTACCGCGACTTCAAGAAGCCCCCGGATTCCTCCTCCGCCCCTCTCGCCTTCCCCATGCGCTTCCCCGGGGCTACGGCTCCATGAAGAAGGTCAAGGTCTGGATGGAGGAGTTCCACCGCCTCCCCTACGTCTCCCCCTACGAGGACGCCTCCGGGATCGACCCCGATAGCGACCTCATGGAGAAGCGAGTCGTCGGAGTCCTCCATGAGCTGCTCAGCCTCACCATCCACAAGAAGACCAAGCGCAACTATCTGCGCTGCCTCCGCGAGGAGCTCGGCCTGCCCCACAAGTTCACCCGCGTATTCACCCGCTACCCGGGGATCTTCTACCTGTCCCTCAAATGCAAGACCACCACGGTGGTCCTTCGGGAGGGGTACGAGAAGGGGAAGTTGGTGGAAACCATCCGCTAACTCGCATCCGAGACAAGTTCTACTATGTCATGAGGACGGGGCTGCTCTTCCGGGGCAAGGGCATGGCACAGCTGGTGCTGGAGGAGGATGATGTGACAAGGGGCATGGAGAAGCAAATGGAGGATGTGAACCATGAAGATGATGATGATGATGTTGATGGAGATCATGATGATAGTGGTGATGAGGATGAATGCTATGAGCTGGATACATCGGATGTGGAATCAGGATCTGATGATGATGATTGAAATGATGGCATAAAATCTCCAACATATTTCCTCTTTCACACAGCATGGCTAGCAGTTAAAAGATTCCATGAGGGAGGACCACTTTCTCAACGCCAAGTTTCATTAGGACAAATTTCGTTCATGCATGAGGAGAATATGCCCTGTAAGTGGTTGATTTGAGAGCACCCTTTTATAGCTCTAGTTGATGATTCATCTTATTTTTGATGGAAACCATGTTCATTTATTTTCTCCCTCTTATGCTATTGATTTCTCTTTGTTAGAACGTTTAGTGGTTATGGTTAGTCATAAAGTGGACTTTTTGTCATTCTAACTTTAATTTCTGGCATGCACATGTTTACATGCTTCAGATTTAGAAATTACTGTTCTAAATGCTGTCATACATGTGATTATAATTTTAGTAAAATCAAGGACTCAGCATGATTAAATGACTGGAAATTGTTATAGGATACTCAAGAACTATTACATGTTCATATAGGATGTGTTCTTGGAGGGAAGCTAGAATCCATGCATGCAAGTGTGATGTATGGATACCTAGGAGTCCCTTTTACTGAGTTTACTCAGAAAAATGTTGTATTAAAGAATTCATGAGCGGGGCAAGATTAAGTAAGAGTCCCTTTTACTGAGTTTACTCAGAAAAATGTTGTATTCAAGACTTCATGAGAGGGGCAAGTTAAGTAATAGGAAAGTTAGAAGAATAAGTTAATTGATGATTCTTAACCTTGTTAACAATCATTCTATTCGGGAAACTGAGTTCCTTCAACATTCTGCAATTTGGCATTGTGTGCCTTTATGTAGAGAGATAAAGCTCTTGAATGAAGATTTCCAGAAGATGGATAGCCATGTACACTAAAGGATGCAAATGATTTTGCAGTACGTATATACTAAAGGATGTTGTTGGAGCTGAGATTTTAAGACAAATAGCTAAGTTTTGGGAATTTAAACTTATATTGTGGGAAGAAAAAATGCCACATAATTCTGTTAAGATTTATGTTCTGTTACCATGAAATGCTAATTGAACAATAATTTTGAAGAATTCCCAAAATTGTTTTAGTGCACGTGCATGTGTCCTATCAATAATTTGAAGAATTCTTTTTTTTTTGGTAAAGGAGTGTGATGGAAAGCAAGGTTTGTAGAAAGGGTACTGGGGCTTGTACTGCTTTGACTTGTTTTTACATCATCACTTTGACTTGTTTTTACATCATGTTGGTTAGTTTTTTACTTGATTCTATGCTAACTAGTTGCTAATCTTTATTTCATCCTACCTCCGCAATTCATATAGATTTAGGTCGCATCCATTTCGCATCAATTTGGTATCAGAGCGTTGGTTAGATTAGGGTTGTCACACCTTGAGTCAAATTAAAATTTCTGTCCATAGAAAAAAAGAATAAAAAAAAAAATCTGAAACTTAATGTTATGGAATCCTAACTCGGCAAGGACTTTTTTTACAATGAAACAAAATTTTTTGGAAACTAAGCCATCGGGCGACTTGTAACGGGCCTTGACTTTCGGGCTTCTATGGAATCCTGTCAGCATAGTTCCTACAGTGTGTTGCCAGAGAAGAATTTGATATTTATTACCAGAACAACTCCAAAATTCATGAAATTTGGTAGATAGAGTCCTGACTCATCTAGAAACTTGGAGTAAAATTTCATTAAAAATGGAAATTCTAGGTTTGTGAAATTACAGTCATAATCGATTTTGTTTCTGTATTGAGCATCCCGCATACAGGGTCTCAGAACCGTATCTGAGATTTGTCACTGAAAACCTTACCAATTGGCTTTATAAAATTATAAAACTTGGTAGGAAGAAACTAGACTCACCTAACAATCTAGGATTCCCGAATTACCCCTGCAACCTGATCATAGTGCTGGAAATTCTGTAAACAGAATTTTCTGGGCAGCGCCAAATTCCTCTGCCAAGAAACTTGACCCAACAAATTCAGAGATTTATAAAATTTGGTAGATGAATTCTAGACTCTGCCCATAATCTGTGGTTTAAATTTCACTGAGATTAGAGGTCTGTAGGATCCCAAAATTAGATCTAAGATCGACTGCTTACTGGAATCCTGCAGCAGAAATTAAAGCAGCCCTTAGATCTCTAAAGCTAAGGCCCTAGGTTGATCTTTGCATGCATACCTGTCGGGAATAGTGTACCAAAGTCCTGATTCCCCACCCTCCATGGATCATGATCAAAACATCAGTCTAAAGGCCACTATGGAAGGAATTGCGAATCTAAATGCCAAGTTAGAATGTCAGAATGGAAGGTTTGATCGCCTAGAAGAAGTAAAGAAGCTTTAGAAGACTCGGCGAGGTCGTGTTAGAAGTGAATCATCCCGACCATCTATGGGACCTAGAGGACGACAATTTGAGTCCAACCAAGTTTTTGACCACCATGAGATTGAGTCATCTAAAGCATCCATAGATCATAGAGGGCAAAGATTTGGTCTGGACTTGAATCCAGGACGTTACATAGGAACCCGTTCCCATCGAGAGTATGACGATCAGGATGAATGAGCTCTTAGGAGTGTTAGGGTTGAAGCTCCTAGCTTTGACAGTTGCCTTGACCCGCAAGAGTATCTAGATTGGGAGACTGTCATGGAGCACTATTTTAAGTGGTATGACATATCAGAATAGAGGAAGGTAAGATATGCAAATATGAAGTTAATTCAACAAGCCAAATTGTATTGGTATAACGTGGAGCGGCTCCTAATCCAAGGAGGACAACCGCCTATTAGAACATGGGATCAAAATGAAAGGAAAGCTGCGAGAAAAGTACCTTCGTCCTATAGGCAGTGCTTTTTTGATCAATGGCAGAAGTTGAGGCAAGGAAATGGATCTGTGAAAGATTATATAGCTAAATTTGATGAGTACCTCATGAGATATGGTGCCACTGAAGAGCGAGAGGTTACCTTTTCAAGATTCAGGGCTGGGCTTTGAGAGGAGATTCGGTGAGAGCTATTCATGCGCAAGATCACTACCCTAGAGCATGCCTACCAGTTTGTAATAATTTTTAGCTTTTTCATAGGTATCTAGCTGTCCGTCGATTCGACTTTAATAGAATTGTCCCTCCTAGTTCAAAATTTACATTTAGCCAGATTGCTACCCGTCAAACCTTTCTTACACAACCTCCACTTAGGAAAGATGACCAAGGAAAGGGAATTTTAGGCGAGGTTCCTAAGGCTATTAGCTCTAAACCTCGATGTTTCACTTGCCATGGAATTGGCCACTTTATGGTCCAGTGTCCTACTAGATCTTTACATATAGTAGATTCTGAGGAGAGTCAGGCCGAGATTACTGAGTAGGAAGTAGTGGAACAGGAAAAATTATACGAGGCTAGTCCTGAGATGGTTGATGAGTATGAGGAAAGTAGTGGATCTTTAGGAGTCATTAGGATAGAGCCGGAGGAAGAGCACCATGAGGATCTACCATTTGAGGGAGCTAGGTGTACCCTGATTGATCCTATGAAAGTCGATGATTGGCATAGAACTATGACTTTTTACACCTTCAAGGTCGACAATAAGGTGTGTAAACTTGTTGTAGATAGTGGGAGTTGCATTAATGCAATCTCTATTAAAGTAGTCAAGTGCCTATGTTTAATCCCAGTAGACCATCTTAGTCCGTATAGTTTGTCATGGGTAGATATGACAACAATTCCTGCCAACTCTAGATGCCGTGTCTCCATACAGCTATAGTGCTATGATGACCAGCCGACCAGGTGTGGTGCGAGATCACTATGGATGTTGGTAGTCTCATATTAGGTAGGCCTTGGTTATATGATAAGGATGTCACCATTCATGGTCAATCAAACATTTGTTCTTTTAAACATCAAGGTAAGAGGATAAAGACACATTCTTCTCAAGTAAATCTATCAAACCTGAGGTTAGAAAAACATAAGATGGCAAGTTAATAAAGAACCTCCATTTGATTAATTCTAGGAAATTTGATAAGGTAGTTAAGATTTGTCCTTTGTGAGTTACATCCTAAGGACCATATGGCATATGTTCGCATATATTGTCATTAGACTTATTGGGATAAGAGCATTCATGGATATTCATGATCATAGATCATTAGGGTCGATAGGTTCTATCTTCATGCTTGGTTATGATAGTGCATCATATTTATTTGAATCATTTGCATTGCATTAAAAAGATCTACATGATGAGATCAGCAATAAAATTAGCATAAAAAAGGTATCAGAACAACCGGCAGATTCACAAACATGTACTCTGGATAATGTTGACGTTGCTTATGTGGGAATCTTAATCAATTTTGATCGTGAAACATGCATGATTAGAATATCGAATAAAACTAGATTATCTATGCTATTTGAATCACTGGATTTAGGGCTAAGCTCTATATTTAACGATCTAGATCTAATTTGGAAGAAGCCAACGATGAACCCTTGTGAGTGTTTTGAGCCTGCATCCTTCTTCATGAGTAAAGCCCTACTTGAGTGTCCAAAAACAAAATTTATGAGAGAGCATGATCGGAATGAGTATATTCTGGACAAGCAAGTTCTTTCTAATAGGAGTCAAAGCCATTTGTACCAGGTTTGGTGGCGAGGGAGACCAAAGCTCGAGGAGTTGCTGATACTTCGAGTGGAGCTATCATTGGTCGAGCCAAAGCTGTAGCTGACTGACTTCAACATGATCGAGTCGATCAAGCCAGAGCTTACTTATACTCGTCAGGGTCGAGTTCTCTCCATCCTAGAGGAATTGGTACAGACACCAAAGCACATCGACATCATTATCCAGTCCCGGAACATCTACATCAATGGTGACCCTTCATTCAAACAGTGGAAGACTACCAATTAGGGCTCAGTTGATGTTGGTAGCTATTGAGTCCAATTGTATTTGTTTTTGCTGGTCCAATTGAGTTTGTGATGATTTGATGATTTTGATCTAAATCAAATCCAAGTAAGTTGGTTTTAGGTTCAGTTGGGTTCAAATTGCTTGTGATTTGGACTTAGTTTGGTTAGGTCAAGGAGTCCTAATTCTTTTGGACTTTTAACTTTTCCAAGTTAAGGACTATTAATTACTTTTTTTTTTAGCATGATTTTGTTAGGGTTTTGACTTTTGAGTCTATAAAAGGGCCTTGTAATCAAGTTATTGAAAAATAGAATGAGAATATTGAGTTGCAATCATCCTCTCTTGAGTTCCTCTTCTTTTCCATTGTGAATCTTCTTTTTCTAAAGTAATTTTCTCCCTCCTTCATGTCCTATTTCTGTGTCCCTGCATCAGCAACCTCCAACCTTCGCAACTCCCAAACCCTACGTCCAAATCTCTTCCCCTTTTTTCTAAAAGCCCGACGTCCTAGATCTTCTTCTCCAATTTACAGATCCTCAAAATTATTTTTCTAGAATTTTTCATGTTTTGTTGAATCAGCCCCCTTGTGCGCAGAAATCTTGTACCCATGATTTGAGTGCTACCTCTTCTAAAATTTTCCCATCCAAACAAAGCACTTCCAAACTACCATCAATTGCCTAACCCTGTTCCCCATATCCTCCAGCACCTTCACAATTTTCTAGAATTTTTTATAAGGAGTTTTGAAGGTCAAAGCCTTCCTAGAAATCTTATATTTTAGGTTTTGTTGGACATCATATTTTGAGTAGAAATTAAGTTACAAAGGTCCTATATTGAAAACAAATATGAGGAAGATTTAGATTCATTGAGTTTAAATGTGGAGAATAGAAATTTGAGGTGTCTATGTCTATGGGTGAGAGTGTGTAGAAGTGGGCACCCACACAACAACTTAACAAGGTAGGTCCTGGCTAAATGATCGAGGACTTTACATCGATCATCTGAGTTGATGAATGTGACTACTATCTTATTATTAATGATTTGAGTGATTTGGATGACTCCTAGCCTACGTATTACTTATGCATCTAGTGATAGAAAATGGATATCTTAAATAACATGAAATAATGCATCTTTTTTGACCATTGAATGCATAAGTTAGTCCAAATCATATAATTTTTTTGCTAGTAAGCAGTTTAGAGATATTAGATGATATCCAGCAGCTTGAGTCATCAATGCCAGCCCACGGTTGTTTGGTTAGGACTGATGTTATTGGGGCTGTTGTGTGGGCACTCTCATATTAGCACTACTATATATATCTATATCTATATATATGTATATGCACGTGTGTAGGTTCAGGATCAAGTTACACCTTGTGTGTAACTCATAAAGTTACACTTCTTTCTGAACTGGATGGTGAGACTCCCACATTGATGATCTGAACCATTAGATATAACCTATTATCACTGAATTGCTCATGCACAAAAAACCATGTGATTAAACTATCTAATTTTTAACCACTTGATTTATAGGCTAGAAACCTCCAAATCATATGATTTTTGATGTGTAAAAAATTCAAGGTATTAGATCATATCCAATGGCTCAGATTATCGATGAGGGACCCCCATCATCCATTTTTAAAAAGTGTAATTCTTTAAAGGTTACAATTATAACGTGAACCTAATCTATATATATATATATACTAGTCATTAGAAGGGCAACCTAAGGAAACTTGTATGGATCATATCTGAAAATATTAGAATAAGGTGCAGAAAACCTACACGACTGGATTGTGATGATGCTCTAGAAGCAAAGAATAAGCATTGAGCAAAGTAAATCCAGCCAAAAGATGAAAAAAAAAGGAATAAGGTGGAAGAAGAACATATATTCTTGAATTTTAGAAATCTTTGCAATACTAAATTGAATTATAGCAAAACTATCCTTTTTATAACTACGGACTCTCTTGATACTCCTAAAATAGGACTCCCAGATAAACAAGGATTCTTCCCTATCTTCCTAAGCACAAAGAAAAGCCAACTTTCCTGAAATACTAAAATTCATTGTAATATAGGACTCATAAAATATCATGAAAATCTTTTTAAATCACAATCCTGGTAAGTCAAACTTTTCATAGTCCAACTAGAATCCAAGGTCAGACATTTAGTTGAAATTCCTACTTAAAATAGGACTTAAACATGGATTAGACCTAGAAAGTAGAAAATCTAGACCTCCTAAATGCAAACTCAATTTTAGACCTTTTGCCTATATCGCCTATGCTTCACCATGAATATGTGATGTTCTACTTTGACTACATCAATCCCCCTTGCTGTGAGAGACTCGATTCCAACGATTTAACCCGAACCTTCTTAGAAAACTTTCTATACTTAAAGCTCTTCTTTTGCTTTGGTGTAATTGTGATTTGATGTTGGTGATGAAGATAGGTGTAAGCAAGGTTCACCATCTTGGTATCGAATCCTATATCGGTACCATTTTATTACAATATTGGGATGCAGTACGGTATGAGATGGCGAGGCATACTGATATAGTATAAGATTGCATACCAATTTGATACCACTATGGTATGGTATGCTCGGTACAGTATGGTACCAATTGGTACAGCAAACCTAAGGTGCAAGTATGTTCTCATTGAATGCTCCTTATCAAAAATGCAAGGCTAAGTTGGTAGAATTTTGTGCCACTACAATAAATATTGCATCACACCATACTCGCCCTTGTAACATGTCTCCAAAGAGTAAAGTTCAGTGTATCGTGATCGCACCATCATGTTTCTCTCTTGGTCCATCCATGAAACTGAACAAGGATGTGCAATTTTATTTTCTCAAATACCTGACCTTCGAAAAAACCTTGGGAAACTAGATTTCCAGTGCTTCCAAGTTCCATCATCAATGACAATTGTACAGTGGCATCCGCAAAAATCGCTTGTGTGAAAGAAAATGTTGCATAGCTAGCCATTGTCTGAAAGTTGCTATTGTGGTTGTGATTCTGATAAAAACAAAGAAATGCCTTTTTCATACACTTGAACAATATATGATGATATTTCTCCACCCTCCTTGGAAGTCTCATCTTGAACATCTTGCTCTTATTGTTCTTTCATTACCAACTATATATTCACTTGACATGCTTGCTATATATCAATTTGGATGCCATAGATGATAGAATAGTACCCTGTAAGCCAATTGCATGAGTCATGCAATGGGAC
Organism: Areca catechu; assembly: GCA_021397845.1. Classification (NCBI taxonomy): domain Eukaryota; kingdom Viridiplantae; phylum Streptophyta; class Magnoliopsida; order Arecales; family Arecaceae; genus Areca; species Areca catechu. The sequence continues at coordinate 97,158,618 of CM038042.1, read as the reverse complement.
TTTTCTATGTAATCTACCAACTCGTGATATGACATTATTCATGTTTCTATGAATTGAAATACTATGATTCATTATGACAGCTACATCTTTTTGTATCTTATTATGATTATGATGAATCCTATAGATTAGGATGATAATTATTCTTTTAGGATAATGATGAGTTTATGCTAGTAAGATCTAAAATCCTAAAATCTTAATTTAAAATGTGCCTGATCATAGGAATATTGAGACGGGAATCAATATTTCAGATAGAATGGCACATCTATATGTATGCTCGTTAGAGAGGGTGGCTAATCTCATAGTTATTTGTGTGGGATAGTAATACAAAGATATGGGTGCTCATTAGAGAATGAGTCCATTGAATTAATCTGCCAAGAGAACTTCTTAGGAGCCTTATCAGCATGTCAAAAGAAGGTTCTTTAAGTGGGAGTTGTACAACTGATCCTTAGACCTGAGATCATTATGAAACCTTGTACACAAGAATCCATGTTTTGGTTCATACTCATTCATGACGATAAAATCATATACAAGGTGTTATGGATATGGTGGAATATGTATGGAGGTTATGAGTAAGTCAATAAGGAATCGATCGTTCCTAATAAGAGGAGATGTCATCTTATGTATTGTCATCTCTAGATAACTCTGGGAGTCTCTGGCCAGAGCAGTATAAAAATTAAAAAGGATTTCTAATGCTTCATCATTGAGTCATCATTGATTGATGGATAATCGAAAGGAATGTGTGATTGAGTTTGACATGATTCCATATAGACATATTCATGATGCAAGATGGTTGAAGGATTGAATTGCACAGTAACTTGCCATTGAAGGGTGTGTTTTTATATTTTTGCCAAATTCCATATCATCCGAATAGGCATAATACATTGCTAGATGTCAATCATGTCTTATGAGTTTTTATAAATTAAAGTGTTTAATTCATGAGCTAATTAGAAAGAGTTCTAAGTTGATAACTCGGGTCGGCATAGTTTGGACCTTAATCAATTAGAAAGGGTCCGATCAAATTAGGTCAACATGCACCCAGACTTACTGTTGGCTAGATATGGAATCCAATGGATCACATATATTAGAAAATTGACCAAGGACTTGTTTTGATATGGTTGATTGGACCAATGGATCCAATCGGGTTGCTGGTAAGCATGCTAACACATATGACAAACCCTAGCTCCTTTGATCAAATTAGATTTGATCAATTGCCTTGCTTTTTGGCTAATCTAATCAAGTGAGGACCTGGATTAGGTTTAGCCATGAAGAGGTAGCCCAAATAGGGCTCCTCAAGCCTTATCCACGTTATTTAGCAACAGTCTCAAGGGCTTAGGACTCTTGGCGTCTAAAACTTAGGGGGTGCATGCCCTCTTGCTTTTGGCATGAGGACTAAGAGTCCTTCTGCAATGGGTTTCAGACCCATGTGGCATGATGATCAGCCCTCCATCTCCATCAGCACATATTCTAAAGGATTAATATGCTTTTGATTTGGTGTGGGATGCCTGAAATCAATTGGCATGCGCGGGTGATCTATAGATCATGCGAAGCATCGCGTGAAGAGTCCTGCTTTAAGCAGAAGGAGGTGCCCCTTATCTAGATCTTTGGCCATTTAAATTCAGATTTAAACGGACATTCCACATGGTAAAATAAGGATAGATCTGATTCCTTTTAGGATGTTGTCTACAGACTTTCATCGGGTGCGTGCGTGGGGGAGAACCGTAGCACTATCATGTGCTGCAGAGTTTTTATATAAGGACTTTTATTTTTGATATGCCTTCTTATATGGGGCATGATAGATAGGCGTGCCACTTAATTTTGTGCCTCTTTTGGCTCTATAAAAGGGGCGATAGATAGGGTTTCGTGTAGAGTTTTCCTTTCAGAACAAAATGCTATCCAATTCTATTTTATTAGCCTAGGGTTTTAGGATAAGGCCTTTTCATTTTAAGACAAGGCTATTCCTATTAAATCAAGGCTAAGGGAAGTCTTAAAGAAGGAATTCATAAAGCCTAAGGAGGTTTTGAAGAGTTCAAAACAGGTGTTGCTACATGGATTGATCAGTTGGAGGTGTAGGACTTCCTAGTGCGAGGTAAAGTGAGGTCTTAGGGCTAGAACTCTTGAAGCAAGATTCGGGAAGGAGCGCTGTCCTTGGTATAGTTCCTGTGTGGATCACCATTGGAGGACAGACACTTGTGTGCCTTTGGAAATTTTAGTGAGACAAGTATGTTCCAACATCTTTTTATTTACATAATGTACCTTTTTGTATTGTCATGGTGAATTTTGGTTCTAGGGTTTCGGTGTGTTGGGTGTTTTTAAATGAAATTTTTAAATGCCAGTTCTTTCGCTGCGCCATTGGAACCTAACATTAGATCTGTCTTCTGTAGCTTTAGATGGTTGTCTTGAGGGTTTGATTGTTGCAATAAGAGCCTCAGAGTCAGGTGGCACATAATAGATCTTCCCTTCAAACTTTTCTTCTTTTTATAAAGCCGTTTGATAGGTTTCTTCAACTGTCTGAAGCTTGAACTGGGTCATATCATCTTGATAAAGTCAAGGGTGTGGATCATGCAAGATATGTTCCATTATGATGATCCAAGCCCTTATAGAATTGCTAGGAGCATCAACCTAAAATATTGGAGCAAAGTTATATGATAGTCCAAAATTGATCATCTATCAAGTTTTGCCTTTCTTTAATCTTTAATTAATTAGTTATAGATACTAGGTTAAAGTCCTTAAGGAACTTAGACATAAATTTACTTGGCCATCAAGTTAATCTTTTTAATTATCGCTTGTCCACCTTATGTGGTCTGCAAGTTACCTTTTCTAGTTGGTTACTTGGCCTTCAAGTTAGGGTAGGCTATATATGTATAGTAAAAGCTAAAGATAGACTCAAATCATGAATTGTATGGTATGAATTTGTATTGTTTGAGAAAGATAGTTGTTGGGGATAATTTCATTCGGGCCAAAAAAATGAAGCCAAGATAGCAAGTTTGGTTGGTCCCTGATAGGCTAACGAATTTTTTGGATTTTGGCATTATTACATTTGAGCCAGAGCTCTTCTAGCAGGCCAAAGCATGCAGAAATAGCTAAGGCCAATGGTTATCCAAGACAAATGAGGGTCATCCATGCCAAAATGAGGGTTATCCATGACAAATAAAGGTCATGCATGCCAAAATGATGGTCATATAGTTCAAATGAGGGTCATCCATGCCAAAATGAAGATCATCCATGCCAAAAGGAAGGTCATCCATGCCAAAATGAGGGTCATCCAGGATAAATGAGGGTCATCCATGCCAAAATGAAGGTCATCTAGGCTAAAATGAGTCATCTATGCCAAAATGAGGGTCATCCATACATAAATACTAAAGTTGCAATCTGGTCGACTGTTACTGAGCCTGGCTGACCGTTATCCAGTCTGGTCGATCGTTACCCATTTAGGTTGACCTAGTCATGCAGAAATGACTAAAGCATGCAGTCTTTGCTCATCCAGGTTGACCGTTGCTCATCCAAGTTGATCCAGTCATGCAAAAATGACCAAGACATGCAGTCTGGCTGACCCTTGCTTATCTAGGCCGATCATTGCTCACCAAGCTAACCCAGTCATGCAGAAATGACTAAGTTATTTGGTCATCCGATTTCAGGAGCGGTCATCTGATCCCAAGAGCGGTCATCTGATCCCAAAAGCGATCATCTGACCCCAGAAATGACTAAGTCATGCAATCATCTGATCTCAGGAGCAGTCATCCTACCCCAAGAGCGATCATCCAATCCCAAGAGTGGTCATCCGATCCCAGAAATGACTAAGTCATGCAGTCATCTGACCCTAAGAGCAGTCATCCAATCTCAGGAGTGGTCATCCGATCCCAAAATGTCTAAGTCATGCAGTCATCTGATCCCAGGAGCGGTCATTCGATCCTAAGAGCGATCATACGATCTCAGAAATGACTAAGGCGTGCAGTCATCCGATCCCAGGAGCGGTCATCTGACCTCAAGAGAAGTCATCCGATCCAAGGAGTGGTCATCTGATCCTAGAAATGACTGTCATGCAGTCATCCGACCTCAGGAACCATCATCCGAACCCACGAGCTGTCATCCAACCTCAGGAGCGGTCATCTGATCCTAGAAATGACTAAGTCATGCAATCATTCGACTCCATGAGCGGTCATTTGATCCCATAAATGACTAAGTTATGCAATCATCCGATTCCAGGAGCGGTCATCCGATTCCAGGAGCGGTCATCCGATTCCAGGAACGGTCATCCGATTCCAGAAATGACTAAGTCAATCAGTCATCCAACCTCAGGAGTACTTATCCGACTCCAAGAATGGTCATTCAATTTCAGGAGCTGTCAATCCAACTCCAGACATGCAGTTGATTCGACCACATCATGGAGAAGGCCTCTTTAGACCTCCCGAGGCACTTCATGCAAGGCTAAGCCAACCAGGCCTTTTTTAGCCATGAAGCCTCTTCAAGCAATTTTTCCTTAGTCAACTAAGGGCTAAATAGCACTTATCTCCACACCCAAATGGCTTGACAAGTCACACATATCTCACTGCCATATCCTTGCATTTAAGAGAAGCATAGAAGCAATCCATGCCACAAGAAAACATGGCAGAACTCTACAAAAAGACAAAGGCTCTATTTATAGGAAGGGACATCTCATAAAAAGCCCCTGTAGCTCGTGTGATAGGCTAGTCATTTCTCACTGGATTTGCTGAGATCTTGATCATCTCGATAGTGCCCTTGTCTGCCATCTCAACTAAAAGGGCTCTTTGAGAGCCCCAAGATATGCCCTTTCTGCGCCCTTTTTTTGCCCATGCTCTTCAATACTGTTGGTATCCATACTGACTTGAGCATCGGAATGCCATTGCCGAGGCCATCCCCGATGGGGCTTTCTTGCAGGTACTTCTTTCAAGAGATTGGTTTGCTTCGCCATCGGTACCTCCAGCACCCAACTCTAGCTCTTCCTTCGGCACTTGACGAATTTTGGCACCAACAGATTAGAGAAAGGGCTTGAAAGGCATTGAGTGCCAAACAAGCAGGAAGTTGCATCTTTTCGCACAGGCACCGCCACTTCCTAGCCAGCGAAGAGTTAGGACAATAGCCTGGTCCTGTCTTCCATGTCAAGATCCTCCATAGCCGGCGGGAGTAAGCACGACCTCATTCAACCTGCTTCTCAGCAGACTTCAAACTTGATGTCAATCGTTCAAATTATTCTAGTCGCCCTTGTAGTGCTCCTTGCAGTGCAACTTCATCTTGTAGCGCCGCGATCTGATCTGGCACCACAGGCATCGCCATCAATATACTGGAGTGATCATGGGCTCTCCCAAAATCCAGAAAATAGGACACCATCACTGGGGGTGCCACAACGGAGACCCCGGTGACAAGTAGAGAATAGCACTAGGCGGCCCCTCCAGCCATGCACAATATCTTGACCGTACGTGGGCTCATCCCTAACTAAGGGATGGTCGTGGTAAAAAATCTAGAGGGCACCTTTAATCCCACTGCAATTCCAACAACCAATGCATAATTTTGGTTCTTTGGATTGAAATAGCATCAACATTTTCACACTGCCAGAAACAAAACCACGCAGGTAAAAGCCTTTCTATTTATGTTATTTTTATCAGCAAAAGTGCCCAAATACTATAAAGTGATCTCTACCTGAGTGATTATAAAGGAATAAGAAGAAGAAAAGAGAACAAGAAAAGAGTAGTATCTCTCTCACACAACTATAGCATCGAGCTAGTAGTCCTATGCAACCTCTTGTTCTTGGTCATGCTCAGTACCGTTGTTCTCTAACAACCACTTGCACTCTCATTCCAATGTCCTTATACTATATACTCGAAACTTATCTATCTAAAAGGGAAGCGGTTCGTGCACCAGTCTTGATGGATCAATCACCATCTCCATGATAATCCAGTGACTGGGAGCAATTTAGGAGTAAATCTATAATAACACATGTCTTAAATTCTCAACTCTTAAAAATGTGTTGTTATCCATTAATTGCTTGGATAATTTATGGATACATCAAACATGAATGAATAAAAAAATGCTCAACTTTGTTGATAAAAGTTTGGTCAAGTACAAAAGATGATTTAGAAAATCATAATGTGTTAGCCAGATTGTCTTCTAAGGTATACACATCTAACAATCTCCTACTTGCACTAAAGCCCATTGGCCATATACATAAGTCCCATCTTCTCAAGGTGGACTTCAGTCTTCTGCTGGCTCAACTGCTTCGTTAGTAGGTCTGCCACGTTATTTGCGAAGTCAGCTCTCTTCACCTTGACATACTTTTTCTTGAGATAGTCGCGTATGATATGGAACTGCAGCTCGATATTATTGGACTTCTGATGAAACCTAGGCTTCTTAGTGAGGGCTATGGCTTCGTTGTTGCAGTTAGGGGGATTGTATTTGATAGCATCACTCCAAGCTCCGTAGTGAATTTCTTGTACCAGAATGTTTCTTTTGCAGCTTTCAAGGCGGCGATATACTCAGCTTCCGTAGTAGAATCAGCAATGATGAGTTGCTTTGAACTCTTACAGCCGGTAGAACCACCATTGCAAAGAAATACACATTCTGATATAGACCTTGTATCATCAGGATTAGATATAAAGTTTGAATCAATGTATCCCTCAACCTGCAACTTTGAATTTTCTTCAAAGATCAAGAAAAATTCTTAGTTCTTCTCAAGTACTTAAGGATGTTCTTCATAACATTCTAATGCTATTCGCCTGGATTCGACTGATACCTGCTTGTGACACTCATAGCAAGGGCTATATCAGGTTATGTACATAACATGGTATACATGAGGCTCCCTATTGCCGAAGTATAAAGGATCTTGCTCATCCTCTGAATCTTCTCAAGTGTGCTAGGACATATCTTCTTGAAGAGACTAATGCCATGCTTAAGGGATAAAAGTCCCCTCTTAGAGTCCATACTGAAACTTTTCTACACTTATATGTACATCTTCTTTGAAAGCCAAGCATCTTATTCAATCATCTTTATAGACCTTAATTGCCAGAATAGAAGATGCTTCATTTAGGTCTTTCATAGAAAATTCTTTGGACAACCAACTCTTGATCGAGATTAGCATGGGAATATCATTCCTAGTAAGGAAGATGTCATCCATGTACAATGAGATATATGATGGCCCTTTCATTGACCTTGATATACAGGGCTTCGTTTTTGATAAAATCAAATAATTTGATGGTATTATTGAAACAAGTGTTCCAACTTTGAGAAGCTTATTTTAATCCATAAATAGATCTAGCAACTTGTAGACTGTGATCTCTATCATTGAAAGTGAAATTTAAAGGCTACTCTATATAGATATCTTATTCAAGATATCCATTAAAGAATGTAGTTTTCATGTTCATCTGCCATATCTCATAATCGTGATATGTTGCAATAGTAAACAGTATACGGATGGATTTTAGCATGGCTATTGGCAAAAAGATGTTTTGATAGTCAATGCTTTCACGCTGACCATACCTGTCACGTCTCGAATCCAATACCTGGATCGGCTACGCGACCGGCCGCACAATCCTAGGTATCATCCTAGAGTTCATGCCAGGCCTAACTTTCAATTCAATATCCAAGCACTCAGGGATTAATACCTATATCCTAACTTCTCACTGACTGATCCCAAAGTCCGATTGATTCTTTTTGATCTGCAACAAAAAACAGAAAAAATAGGGTGAGCTATACAGGCTCAGTAAGTTATCAACACCTTCAGTATACATACACAAATATGTCATTAATAAATAGCAAGTACAAACACACTATACAACAAGATGTTCATCAATATAATAATATATATTCAGCAACATGATGCAAATATGCATACTTAATCTCAACCGACACGATTATGGATGGCCAACCATTTACTTTACTCTCCTAGTCCTCTGATTATGGCCACGATCGGCCCGTGGCTCGTCTCACAAGAGACTATATCCTAACTCACATACCGAAACCGGTCATGTGCCAGTGATCGCCCCACTGGAGGCCCACAAGGAAAACTAGCTCTGAGTATCATACGAGAAACATGCATCCTCTGCATGTGCCTGCCATACATGGCTAAAATAAGGCACTAGCTCCTGACTCACATACCGCTCATCGGTCATGTGCCAGCGATCGCTTCGCTAGAGGCCCATAAGGAGACTAGGTCTTCGTATGATCATAGTCGGACTAGAGAGCGACAACACAACACCAACACAATGCATGCAACCCAATGCAATCCATACAATCCAATGCAAATTAAAATATATTACACGTATTTAATATTTCATAAATACATAACATATTTGGCATATAATATCAGAGGTCAAGATAACTTACTGAAAAGCATCCACCAACTATGCATAATTCAAACACTAGACCTGATCTTCCAAGGACAACAACGATCCTGACCAACAATTTAAACATATAATTAATTTCTATTTAATAAAACTAAAATGGAAACTAAACTATCATGGGCACTCTCGTCAATCCAATTCTAACCCTTTCTCCCTTTCTTTTCTCCTTATTCTCCCTCTTTTCTCTCTCCTCTCTCTCCCTTCCTTATCCTTTCTTTTCTCTCTACTTCTCTCCTTTCTCTCTCCTCTCTCTCTCTCCTTCCTCACCCCCGATGGCGGGGGACCTCGCGAGTGAGCCATCGACGGTAGCTCCAGCCACCAGGAACCATCCCGGCGACGAACTCTCAGGTAGGTTCTCCTCTCTTCATATTTTTTTCTTTTCTTTTTTCATTTTTCTTTTCTTTTTTTCCTCTTTCTTTTTCCTCACGGAACAGAGGCCCCACCTTTTTTCTCTTTCTTTCTCTTCTCCTCTTCTTCTCGAACCTTTCCTGCTGCTCCTCATCTCGACCGAACCGGCCTTCCCCCATGATTGCCGGTGACGGCCATGGGAGGCGGTTGCCGAGGAGGCTCGATGGACCGGTGGAAAGACGGTGGTGGCGCGGCCACCGACGGTGAGTTGTCCGAGCAAACCAAACAAATTAAACCAAAATCCCGTTAATCCTAAAAATAACTAAAGAAGAACTCACCGGTCTTGCAGGGCTTCCGGGTGCTTGCCGGAGATGAGGACGAAGGCGTGGAAATCGATGAAGCTCGATTCGACGACGGTAGAGGGATTTAAAGAGGAACACAATGGTTTCCTCGTCGTTTGGGGAGCGAAGACCACGCCGATCGGAGTTCCAGCCTATTCCAAACTCATCGTTGACTCCTTCCCTCCCCTCCCCGACTCTCCCTCCCGAGTCCTCCGCGAAATCCTCAACCGATCAACACGAACACCCCAACCCTGTTTTGGCTTCTCCGTTTTTTTTTTTTTTGGGTTCCGGGTGAAGTCGGCAAGGGCTGTCGACTTCAGCCACAACGCCTAAAATACGGGTGGGCCTCACATTCTCCCCTCCTAACAAAATTTTCGTCCTCGAAATTTAAAACAAATTTAGGTCTTCCGAAACTCAAATATACATGATCCAAAACTCATATATACCATATGGCCCAAATTCATAATCCCAATAAGAGCTTCTATTCACACGTCATAATACACTTTAATCCTAATATCTTTAGTCCACCACACTTTTACTGCCTACTCTGATATAAATTTTCAAATTCTCTAATTTTATTAGATAATTTCTAACAAGAATACTCTTCAAAGACTAAACCTATATAAGTCTTTCAATACACCTTTTTTTGCTAAATGAAACATCAGTAGCAATATAATCTAAAATTTCTCATAAATCTTAAACTTGACTTGGAGTTTAACATATCCAATAATCTCCAACATATATATATATAGGATCAAATAATCCAATCCAAGACTACTAACATAAGTCATCAAAAATTTTACCAAGATATGCATGCCATGTCCATATTAAATCCAATAAATCTATGCTTTATCTCAACACATTTTTTCATTACATAATTTTAATAATAATCCACATACAGGTTCACCGAAAGATTCTCCTTCTAATATCATTAAACTTCTATATCATAAACATATTGCAACAGTCCTCAAATTTATAATTCAGAATTTAACAAAACTTGCAAGCTATCATATCTTCATCCATATCAAATTTAGGATCCCAACATTATTTAATTAAGAACTGAATACATAATTCATCATATATAACACACTATACTTCCAGGTCAACACTTCTGAAGCTCGGTCTAATCCATTTATCAGAGATAAATATACATCTTAGCTAGCCCATCAATATCCATAATATGCTTACTTATCATGATCAAATAGTATCAACCATTCAGTCTCATCCAAGATCAATCTCTACAAAAATCATATTCTAGATCTTATGCACAGTACCTAGGGGTTAGAAATCCAACTTTGAATCCATTTCAATTGGTCATAACTTTAAGTTCAAATATCATAATCCATAGTGATCACAATCTAATTTTAATATCACTCAATCATATCCTAACTACTTATGTTGGTCTAAAGTTATCATAACCCAAACTTCAATATCATCAGTCATGCCTTAATAACCATCTTATTAATTATATCAAAACTAGATTCCCAAGTAAATCAAATCCATGACATAACTCAAAATACACCTCCATATATCCATTGTCTAGTCTCAATGACATTCTTCCAAAATTAAGCTAGGGAAGTTTAAATCCAATATTTTATTCAAGCAAGTCTCCTATACTTAGCAAAACCCTTGAAACTATAACGTACACCTATCAAAGGGAATTAAATAAATTCTCAGTATCGATAATTACTCTAGAATATTCAATCAAAATCCTAATTCTACCCCTCTCACTAACTAGGTCACTTGATCTTAAACCTTTGCTCCGATACTACTTTGTCATGTCCTAAATCCAATACCTGGATCGGCTACGCGACCGGCCGCACAACCCTAGGTATCATCCTATAGAGTTCATGCCAGGCCTAACCTTCAATTCAATATCCAAGCATTCAGGGATTAACACCTATACCCTAGCTTCTCACTGACTGATCCCAAAGTCCAATTGATTCTTTTTGGATCTGCAACAAAAACACAGAAAAAATAGGGGGTGAGCTATATAGGTTCAGTAAGTTATCAACACCTCCAGTATACATACACAAATATGCTATTAAATAAATAGCAAGCACAAACACACCATACAACAAGATTTCCATCAATATAATATATATTCTAGCAACATGATGCAAATATGCATACTTAATCTCAACCGACACTGACACGGTTATGGATGGCCAACCATTTACTTTACTTTCCTAGTCTTTTTAACTATGGCCACGATCGTCGTGGCTCGTCCTACAAGACTAGATCTAACTCACATATCGAAATGGTCATGTGCCAGTGATCGTCCTACTGGAGGCTCACAAGAAAAACTAGCTCTGAGTATCACACGAGAAACATGCATCCTCTGCATGTGCCTGCCACGCATGGCTAAAATAAGGCAACTAGCTCCTAACTCACATACCGCTCATCGGTCATGTGCCAGCGATCGTCCCGCTGGAGGTCCACAAGGAGACTAGGTCCTCGTATGATCATAGTCGGACTAGAGAGCGACAACACATAACACCAACACAATGCATGCATCCAATGCAATTCAATGCAATCCATATGATTGCAAATTAAAATATATTACACGCATTTAATATTTCATAAATACATAACATATTTGGCATATAATATCAGAGGTCAAGATAATTTATTGAAAAGTATCCACCAACTACGCATATTCAAACACTAGACCAAGGTTCCCGGTACGGTACCGGGTGCTGTACCAGTGGCCGGTCGGTACCGGTTCGGTACTGAATCGTACCGTGCCGACACGGTACAGCGGGGCGTGCCGATCCAAACCGGTACGCCCAAAATTTTTTTTTTGGTTTTTTTTTTTTTGGTATTTTGTAAGTTTAAGGTATTTATTTTAATTTTTAAGGGTTCAGGTTTATTTTTTAAGGTTTTAGGCCTTTTAGGATATAGGATTTAGGCCAGTTTAGGATTTAGGGTTTTAGGATGGCGTACCACTTTAGGTTTAGGACTAAATACTAATATTTAGGACTACTTTCATTGAAATCAAAAAATTTGATAATTAAACTACGATTATTACAATATACTCAAGTAAAATGTGTCCTAACCATATATTACATAGTAGCAATTAATGAAAGTAAAATGTGTCATAAACATATAATTACATACCAATGTCTAGAATGGGTAGAGTGATGATATCCATAAATATACGGATCATGTACTCTGTAGGAAAGTCGGCATGTCCCTCCTGCCAGGCAGCATGATACTCCTCTAAGCTCATCCCAGGAGGTATGCGTGACGGGTCATAACTAATCGCAGATCCCTCTCTAATGTCCCGACTCTGAGAGCTGTTCAGAGACTGATGATATGGCAGTGCAGGTGCAGGGGGGAATCCAAATATACCAGCAACAAAATCAGATGCATAAGATGCTCCGGGATAATAATCACTGGATGCTGACGTCTCGGATGCACCATATGGATCATATGGACCATAAGCTGTCGGTAGCTGCGGATAAGAGGATCCTGAATATGAGGATGATCCAGATACATCCAAGGATCTTACTCTACGTGCAAGATCTGCAGCTGTATCGTGTCCCGAACGACCACGCGGAGCTCGTCGCCTATATGGAATCGTATCACCACGAGGTCTATCAGATGGTGCTCCATGATCTGTATCCTGCGTGGCATGGTAAAACTGCGACTCCCCAGTGAATCGAATAGGACTAGGAGGCTGCGACTCCTGTCCTCCTGTCCCTCTCTGATCACTAGATCCTCCACTATCTGAAGCACTATCATCACTGTCTCTGGTATCTGAACCTGAGTGGACTGAGTGGTCCGATGGAGGTGCAACTGCCTTTCCTTTTTCTGTCTCCAGGTCTACTAGATGGTGGGGACGAACGATGTGCTGTATATGCTGGAGCCCTGTGAGGAATATGACTTGTTGCCCACTGTCCAGCATCCATCCTAGCCTCACTAGCTACAAAACTGGCTGGTCGAGGAGGTGATCCTGGCTCATCAAGCTCTGGCTGCTGCTGCTGCTGATCCATGACCCACCCAATCATTCGATCTTCATCATCATCAATATATGAACTTGCAGTGGGATCAGGATATTTCAATTCTACTTCTTCCTGAATACATTTCAGCCTGGGTTCCTCTGTTTGGAGTGGATAAGACCAAAATAGACCAGTTGCGCTCACATCCACTGGAGGACACTGTCTGGGAGAGGATCTTCACTACAAGAACCTTCAAATTTTAGCTGATCCATCAAAATGCACCCCACCATTCAGCTGCAAAAGACATTACATCATTTAGAATTTTAGATTTGGCAAAATAAAAAATTTGATACTGATATTCAATTAGACTTACTCCTTAGTAGTACCTACCAGGATTTATCTTTGATTTACTTCTGACCGCTACAGTGGATCCAAACGAATCTGTGCTCTCCCTAAAAAATTGTCTGTCAGAAAAAAAATTTGTTAGCTTGTTAAAATTGATGCTATTAAAAATCATTCAATAATTTCAACTTAATTTACTTTTTCAAGGCACATAGCAGCGATATCTGGATCGGGCTCCATCTTATATATAACATTGCACAGGACAGACATAAGATCCTCATCCATGGCAATGTCCGGTACGGAGTACTGAAATCTCGGATTTAGATAGTAAGCTGCATATATATTTTTAGAATCAGTCAAGCGTACTTGTATGAATCTAATTGAAACTTAATTTTTAGGGACTTCATAAAATACTACTACCTGCTAGATGCAAATCCGAACTCATTTGATAACTCCACCGTCCATCAATGATCCGGATATACTCATGTGCATGTGATGGATCTGCCTCCTGGATCTTTTCCTTTGCCCTTTGCATTATGAAATATAAGAAGCCCATCTGAGCATACCTCTCGGAGTCCACGGCACGAAGTACCTCATATAGAGACTTGATAGCCTCCACTACCCTCTCAGCCCGCTGCCAGAATGTCTGTCTCGTTACCAAATTCTCCACATTGCTTCCCTCAGTATTTGTCATAGCGAATCTACTGTCCTGCCACTCCTGACTTGAAGAAGACTATTAAGTGCAATATAATTAGTTGCAAACCGTGTGACCCCGGTCTTAATATTTTTCCCCTGTAAAGCTCCTCATCAATGATAAGACCCATGTATGGTTATATATAAATCCGGTGATAGACTGTGCTAGCTCAACAATCTTCTGCACCCTGCGAATTTTACCAATATCCATCAACATGAGGTCTATACAATGTGCAGCATAAAGGGTCCAAAAAATATGCGGCCGTTGCTCCATCAAGATATGCCTTGCGGTCCTGTACTGTGGTCCATTATCAGTGATGACCTGCACGACATTACGCTCTCCCACCTGATCAATCACTTCCTCCATCAATCTGAGGATATAACTGGCGTCGTGCACCTGATCTGAAGCATCAATAGATTTCTGAAAAAAAGTCTTCCCATCACAATAAATCAAGAAATTGATGATGCTCTGTCTAGTAGGACCAGTCCAACCATCACACATCATCGTCAATCCATGCACAGGCCATTTGCTCTGATATGAGGATATCCATCCTTCTAGCTCCTTATTGCTGTCCAGAAGATGACCATAGATATCCCTCAATGCTGGAGGACTACACCTGCACCAGCAGCCTGTATAGATAAATAGCAGATCAATAATATGTATTGTCTGCTGTATGGGCTGGGATATGACTGAAATGAAACCAGGAGGAGATGGCCTGCCACATATCCTTCTTATTCTTCTTCAGCATTGTGTTAATCCTCTGTTGCTTTGAATCTCTACTGGAAAATGCATGTGGATCGACATCATGGATAGTGGCCCTCTGGAATATCCTTGGGCCTGGAAGACTTCCTCTTACTGCCAAATGCTCCCAACATGGATGCAATACGACTGGTGCCTCTCCTGACGGGCTCTCTAACTGAGGTCCTCTTAAACTCTCATACTCTCATGGAGCACTAGCAGAAGCGGATCCGGATCTTGACTCAAAAGCTGATGGCTCGAATCGCTGTCTATGCCTGGCTACCTCCTGCTGTCTCTGCTCATACAAGCTCGCCTGAATAGCAGCCTCCATCGTGCCTCCTCATCAGAAGGAATAGATGCTTCCTTTGACTCCCTGGAGTGATAAGGTGGTTCTGCGGCTCTGCGGTCCACCTCCTTTTTCTTTGCTGTTCTTTCCTTCTCAGCTTTAAAATCAGCAAAGTGTTTCTTCATCAACTGACGAACCTCCTATGGATACTATTGGCATGCAGATACATCAAGATAGCCGCCAGCCAAGTGCTGCTTCAACCTTGTTACCCCCACCTTTGAATTCGGTATTGCACCATTTACACCTCCAGTGATGCCGACCCGAGAGAATCTCTCCATGTGACCCGCCAATATCCCGCTCCGGATCCTTCTTCCTCCCTGATGGATCCATACCTGAATATTTAAATTACATATAAGGTCAATAATAATGTTATTAATTAACAGTTAATTAACATAATTTTTAAATTTAATTTAATTTTTTTTATTTTTAATTAAAAAAAAAAATTAAAAAATAAAGAAAAATAAAAAAAATTGAATTTTAGATCCATGTAGGATTCCATCAATAATGCTATATATATTTTTTTAAGAGCCTAGAAATGCATTAAAAGTCACTTTTTTTTCAATTTAAGACCTACGGGTACTATTCATGAGATGCACAAAACTTGAATAAATCGACATGAAATTTATAGTGAGAGTAGCTTACAAGCCCTAGATTAATAATTTATAATTACAATTTTTTTCTAATTATTTTTTTATTGATTTATTAATCCAAAATTAATTTTAATTTTAAAAATTATATACTTAACAAAAAATTAAGATTTTAATATCATTGTATTGATCTATCCTAGATCTACCACATACTCTTAAATCATTGCCAACAAATAAATTTTGATAGCATTTCTTCTTAATTTCTAATTTGCACGGATTTTAACAAAATTAACCCTACGAAAGATAAAAATTCGGAAAAAGAATGATATACGGACCTTGATTCTACCTACCCCTTCGATTTTGTAGGTTGAATTGGGTTGAAATTGATCCTACATATTTTTTTTCTTGATTTTCCTTCGTGCGTCGCTGCAAAGAACACACAGAGAGCTCTTAAGCTCTCTGTGTCGTGCCTTTCCTTAATTAAGGAAAGGCAGCAAGGCCCCCCCTTTGGACGTCACATGGCTACACTGTAGCCATGTGACAAAAACAAATGAGCCCCCCCCTTTGGAACCGTACCGAGCCGAACGGGCCGAACCGGCTTGTTCGGACCCGTTTCGACCGGTTCGGGTCCGGTTCGCACCGGTTCGGGCCTGGTTCGGGTCGGTTCATTTTTTTTTGGTTTTTAAGGCGGCTGTGCCGTTTTTTACAGCCGAACCGTCCGGTCGCGGTCCGGTTCGGTATGCCCCTAACCGGCCGGTTCGGCACGGTTCGGTGAACCTTGACTATACCTGATCTTCCAACGACAACGATCATGACCAACAATTTAAACATATAATTAATTTCTATTTAATAAAACTAAAATGGAAACTAAACTACCTTGGACACTCTTGTCAATCCAATTCTAACCCTTTTCCCTTTCTTTTCTCTCTCCTCTCTCCTTTCTTTCCTCTCTCTCCTTCCTCACCCCCGATGGTAGGGGGCCTCGTGAGTGAGCCACCGACAGTAGCTCCAGCCACCGGGAACCACCCCGACGACGGACTCTCAGGTAGGTTTCTCTCTCTTCATATTTTTTTCTTTTCTTTTTTCATTTTTTTTTTCATTTTTTCCTCTTCTTTTTCCTCACGAAACAAAGGGCCCCCCCTTTTTTTTCTTTCTTTCTCTTCCTTCTCTCTTCTTCCCGAACCTTCCTTGCTGCTCCTCATCTCGATCGAACCGGCCTTTCCCCATGATTGCTAGTGATGGCCATGGGAGGCGGTTGCCGGGGAGGCTCGACGTACCGGTGGAAAGACGGAGGCGGCGCGGCCACCGGCGGTGAGTGGTCCGCGCAAACCAAACAAAATCAAACCAAAATCCCGTTAATCCTAAAAAAATAATTAAAGGAAGAACTCACCGATCTTGCAGGGCTTCCGGGTGCTTGTCGGAGAGGAGGACGAAGGCGTGGAAATTGATGAGGCTCGATTCGACGACGATAGAGAGGGATTTAAAGAGGAACACGATGGTTTCCTCGCCGTTTGGGGAGCGAAGACCACGCCGATCGGAGTTCTAGCCTATCCCAAACTTATCGTTGACTCCTCCCTCCCCTCCACGACTCTCCCTCCCAAGTCCTCCGGCGAAATCCTCGGTCGATCAACGCGACACCCCTCCCCTGTTTCGACTTCTCCATTTTTTTCTGGGTTCCGGGTGAAGTCAGCAAGGGCTGCCGACTTCAGCCCACAACGCCCAAAACATGGGCGGGCCTCACAATACCTTTTCACTACTAGCCTAGTTTTATAAGTCTCTACTTTACCATCTGAACCTATCTTCCTTTTGTAGATCCATTTACACTCAATGGGTACAATATCCTCTGGTTGATCCACTAAGGATCAGACTTGGTTCGAATGTATTGAGTCAAATTTTAACTTCATAGGATCATACTTGGTTCGAATGTATTGAGTCAATTTTTAACTTCATAGCACTCAACCATTTCTTGGAGTCAATGTCTGACATCACCTCATCATTAGTCTTATGATCAACTACTTGATCCCTATCTCCATGAGGAACAGTTCCTCTATATTCTTTATAAGCATACCTAAGTACCTTTTAAGAGGACGGGAGACTACTAAACCTACGAGGTATAGGAGGTTCTACAGTAACTGGCTAGGCTAGATAGGTTCAATAGGTTCTATTGCCTACTGCTCTACAGAAATTTTTTCTTTGAGCTTAATTTGCCTCCCATTGCCACCATCTTTGATAAACAATTTTTCCAAGAATATGACATTTTGGCGCACAATCACATTATGATCCGCTAGATAGTAAAAGTAATATTTTAATGACTCTTTAGGATATCTAATAAAATGTGCTCTCGTGGACCTAGCCTCTAACTTGTCTATTGCCTTTTGACATGGTCTAGACATCCCCAAATCTTGATGTGAGCAAGACTCGATTTCTTATCATGCCACATCGCTTATGGTGTGATAGGAACGGATTTAGAGGGAATTTTATTCAATATCTAAATTGCAGTAAGTAGGTGTATCCGCAAAGAAATAAGGATAATTCAGTGAAGCTCACATAGATCGGACCATATCCAATAGGGTCCTATTTCTCCTTTCCGATATCTCGTTGAGCTGAGACGTATCAGGAGTCTACTGTAAGATTGTGCCGTTGTCCTTGAGATAATCCAGAAATTTTCACTAAATATTCTCCTTGATTCGATTGGAGAACCTTAAGAGGTTTTCTTGTTTGTTTCTCTATTTCATGTCTGAATTCCTTAAACTTTTCAAAAGCTTTAGACTTGTATCTTATAAGAAACACATTCATATCGTGAAAAATCATTGATAATGATAATGAAGTATTGATACCATCCCTGGCCTGCACCTTAAATGGGCCTAACACATCAGTGTGTATCAGGACAAGTACATCACTTACCCTCTCCTCATGTCCTACAAAGGGTAACTTGGTTATCTTTCCTTGAAGGCAGGATTTACAAACTGGAAATGAATCAGAGTTCAATGAGTGAAGGATATTCTTTTCTAGTTTGTTTATCCTGTCGTCACCAATATTACTAAGTCTCAGGTGCCACATGTACTTGTGGTTTAGGTTATCTTTAGGTCTCGTATCCTCAGCATACGGCACTCATTAATATTGACTCATAAGCATGTAAATGGTAGAGATTGTCAATCATAAAGTCACGTGCAATCAACTTATTTCTCAATAAATGGAGTCTTATTAAAATTAAAACTATATGCTTCCTGTGCTAAACAAATACATAAATCAAATTTCTACTGGTTACAAGTACATTGTGACAATCTCTAAGCATTAAACAAAATTCTAATGGTAATCAAAGAGGGTAGGTACCAATAGTAATAGCAGCAACTCTTGCATCATTATTAACTCGAAGGATCCTTCGCCTTTCCTCAACCTTCATTTTTTATCAGACCCTACATTGAAGTGCACAAATGTACATTGGAACTAATTTATGACCCAATTAGAAGTAAAAGAAATTGTTAGGTTTGTTTCAACAAGCATATCTGACATACTTTTTGAAGGTGTCACTCCTTTTCTTCAGTCTCTCTAGGTATATTGGATCCTTTGAACTTTTCAAGATCCCTTCTGTATTATGGTCTATGACATATCCTAAACTTTTAGAATTAAGAACCATTCTTAATTTCTTAGGCCAGTTCTTGTGATTAGTTTCGGTCATATGGTTAGAGTCAAGGTTTGGGCTAAGAAAATTGAAGCTGACATGGTTATTTAAAGAAAGAAAACATTTAAGTTAGATGTTTGTATTTTAATTAATTATTTATTCTAGGAATTTTAAGAAACAAATAATAACTCACTATTCTCTCAGATCTTTCACACTTCTCATTAAAGATGCGAAAACCTTTACGCGATTAGGATTCTTAATGAATACTACGGTCCCACTGATTAACATGTACCTCACTCATATAACAGTTATTGGGACACAAACTAATGAGTGGACAATTCTTGTCCCATGGTTCTCAAGCATGTTGCAGTAACTCAATCTCTAAGTCATGTGGGCTTACCTAATAGTTATTGACCATACTCCTTAGTTAAGTCAGATCCATCGTTTAATGCAAAAGTGAAACCGTCGTTGGGTACCTCACTTAATAGTTATTGGGCCCAATCTATCTTTATCCCGCAACATTTTATGTTATAGAGTGGTTGCACCCTTCCGATGCAACCAAACCACTGTATTCAACAAGAACAATCAACACTAAAGAGACTTCCGCATCTCTACAATGGTGGAAGACTTATAGATTTAATATTTGCAAGGATGTTTGGGTTCAGGTCTCATCTTAATTAGTCAATACATCTCATGTTTGACTAATCTGATTTAGGTTAGCACAATCTCTTGTCTGACTAATCTGGTTTAAGTTAGCACATCTCATGTCTAACTAATATGGTTTAGGCCAGCACATCTAATGTCTGACTAATCTAGATCAGGTCAATGCATCTCTTGTCTGACTACCTAGTTCAGGTTAGTATATCTCTTGTCTGACTAACCTAGTTCATGCCAGCACATTTTATGTCTGACGAAGCTAGGTGGCATGGGTGAATACGAATTAATAAGCAATTTTATTCAAAATTTAATCGACCAAGTTAGCCAGGTAAGTGAGATCGATGGGATGAAACCCAATACTTGCCTTAAACACCAACTGAGTTGGCTAGGTAAGCACGGTTTCAATTAAAAACCATCGGTCTAGACTTGTCTTAGATACCAATTGGTCAATTAAATTGAATAAGTCGGCCTAGCAACTTATGCTTGATCTACTGAGCTAAATTAGGTCTTAAGTTAATCAATTCACATCAAAAATATGAATCGATGTGATTAAACTTCAACTAAGCTCGATCTCGAGTTCCTTTGATCTAATCCTAATCAATCATTGATTAGGTTCGATTAACTGTTCAAAATCAAAACAGGATTCTAACTTAATCTAATCAAAACCCTAAGGTGTAGTTCAATCACTAGATCTAATTTTCTACTCACATCCTCATTCATAAATATAAAATTCAGAACCTAAAATATTTTTTTAGATTATGTTTAAGTGTATGATTTAATGGTTTTATGATTTCGAAATGTTTTCAAATCTAAATCTAATATCATATATCTCATAAAGGATGTTTTAGATAAAAACAATTAACATATATCACATGTATGTAATTTCAGATCTAACCCTAAACAAGACATATCTTATACATCTTAAATTCAGATCTTAAGTTAAGATTTTATGTTTCAAAAACCGTTTTTAAAACTAATCAATGTTGTGCTAGGACAATTTTGTACTATAAGGGATTAGGACAACCTTATGTCAGAACAAGATCGATTTGAATCAAACCTAGATTTTTAGATCTGAAGTGAAGTTATATTTAAATCCATTCAAGTTGATAGAAAACCGTGGCTGAAAGATTTTCTAGGTGATAGGCATACTGAAAATCTGGTTTCTAAAACCCTAGTAGCAGAAGTAACATATGAAAATAATTTTCATATCAACATGCAGATTTAATATATAAATCATATGATCACTTAGGGTAGGATCTAAACATGCTGAAATCATGATTAAATATCAGATTTGATAATAGAAAAATAAGAGGAAGAAATCAAGATTTATCTTAATCATTTTTGTTCTTCTACCTCAATTAAGTTGGATTCGGTGGATTCCCAGGGATTCTATCAGAGCCGGGCATGGGCCTCTATTGGTATCCACACGGGGCATGATGCTGATCGAACCTTGAGTGTTACTGGTGTACTAGCACCTTGCAAGCATAGCTTTTGGCTTGGATCGGATTTCCTAGATCCGAAGAAAATTTGTTGTAGCCTTTGTGTGAACCCTTCATGTAGATTGAAGGGAATATAGAGGAATAAAAATCCAGGAAAAGAAACCCTTCCTCGTTTAGATCTCTTTCTAGACTCTTTCCTCCCTGATTTTTGTCATGGGATCCTAAAAAAAGAAGGAATAATAGGAAGGGTGGTGGGAACTTGCGGCAAGATAGATGAAGCGCAGAAATATTATTAGTGCCAGCCCTTTTCTTCCTCTTCTTAAATCATTGCAAAACCCGCATAAACCCATGCCAATTCAGATAAAAACCATCCTAAACCAACCTCATTTAAATTGAAAAATTGGTTGGGATAGTTTTTATTTAGGATTTGAAATAAAGTCCAATTAGACTTAAATTAAATCAAGCTCAATTAAATTAATCTGATTTAAATTAATAAGAATTGATTTATAATTTAATGAAGTCTAATTATATTGCAACACTTGCAATTAAGTTTCTTGTGCTAACAATTAGCGGTTACTAAATCTGTAACTTTACAAGTTAATCCAAATCATCAATTCAATTGGTAATTTGATTTTGATCCAAGCTCTTGATCAGGTTCAGCCCTTTTGTATATGATCTCTCAGATTTCATTCTATTTGATAGTGAGACATATCATGATTTTTATCATAATATCATCAAAACTCTTCCAATGGACTAATACGATTTCCGCTCAATCCTAATAAAGATTGTTGATCTGAAAACGATTCTAGCGAGTTCTCATAATTCACTAGTGATACCTAGTAACAGGATTTGCGGTACCGTCCCGTACCATCCGGTATGAGGCATACTATACCAGCCAAGAGTCGTACGATTTATATATATAAAAAACGGTCTGGCACTCCGGACCGTTAAAAAAATAAAAAAAAATTAAATTCCGTATGGTAAGGTACGGTACTGTAGCGTACCATACGTACCGCCCGATTCGGGCTCAGTTCGGCTCGATTCATGTCTGGTTCAGGTTTGGCTCAACGATTCTTGCTTGAGAGGGGGGAGGAAGAGAGTTTTTTCTTATTTTTTTTAAGTCTGGTACATGTACTAATATGGTACGGACCGTACCGTATCATACCGGTTGCTGACCGGTACGGCCCCCGGTACCGGTTCAGCGATCATTGCCTAGCAATATATAGCGGCAACCTAGTAGAATAGAAAGGTGAACCCTTAGTATACTTATCGTGGATAAGTTTCTTTATCGAGAGTCCTGACAGGATGCAGGCATGAAAACTCGTCAAATTCTAAGCATCCATCATATACAAGACTTAATAAGCTTGAGCCTAATTGTGATTTCCATGAAAATTCTTTCCATTATCACGCTATTATTGCCCACAAATTTATGAACTCAGTCTTTTAGGTCGCATAGGATTACTCAACCACTAAGGCCGATAGATATCCTATAAGTCATACCCTACTACAGTAAACCTACTGCAGCCAACGAATATTGTAAAGTGCCGAAATGACTAGGGATCATGTTTACGTGCTATCAAACTACAGTAACCCTATCATGAGTGATCGAGGCATCACAGGTCAAAAAATACTCACATAATTATAGTATTGAGATAGTTATTGATGAGTGAGTAAACATTCATGTGACTTCTTGTTCTTGATCATGCTTAGTACTGTTGTTCTCTATCAACCACTTATACTCTTATTCCAGTATCCTTATACTGTAAACTCGAGACTTGTTTATCCAAAAAAGAAATGATCTGTGCACCAGTCTTGACGGATTATCACCGTCTCCATGATGATCTAACGATTAGGAACAATTTAGAAGTTAATTTATAATGACACGTCTCAATTCTCAACTCTTGAGAATATGTATTACTGTCCATTAACTTTTTGGACGATTTATAAACACATCAAATACAAATGGATAAGAAAAATGCTTAATTTTGTTGATAAAAGTTTGATCAAGTAAAAAGATGATCTAGAAAATTACAATGTGTCAGCCATATTGGCTTCTAAGCATACACATCTAACTAAGGTTCCCGGTACTGGTACCGGGAGCCGTACTGGGGCCAGTATGGTACCGTGTCATACCATATCAACACGGTACGGTGGGGCATGCCGGTGTGAAACGGTACGTCCAAATTTTTTTTTGATTTTGTTTGATGGATTTTGGGATTTTAAGATTTTTATTTTATTTTTAAAGGGTTTAGGGTTTAGAATTTAGTGTTTAGGATCTTAAGTGCTTGAAATTTAGAGTTTAAGATATGTCCGACTTCAAGGTTTAGGACTAATTCTAATTGAAATAAGATATAAAATGATAATTAACTAAGATTATCAGTAATTAATGAAAGTGAAATGTAACATAAATATATAATTACAATCAATGTCTAGAATCGGGAGTGTCGATGTCCATTAAAATATAGGAATAATTTAGGTACTCTGTAGAAAGATGGTATATCCCTCAGTTAGGCAGCATGATACTTCTTTAAGGTCATCCTATGGAGGTATGCGTGATGGATCATAACTCATTGCAGATCCCTCTCTGATATCTCGATTCTAAGAGCTTTCCAGAGACTAATGATATGGCAGTGCAGGGGTCCATCTAAATATACTAGCAGCAAAATCAGATCCATAAAATGCTCCGGGCTGCATGGGATAATAACCACTGGAAGATGACATCTCAGATGCACCATATAGATCATATGGACCAGAAGCTGCCGGTAGCTGTGGATAAGAGGATCCTGAATATGAGGATGATCCAGATACATTCATGGATTCTTCTCCAAGTGCAAGAGCAGCTGCATCGTGTCTCGATCGACGACCTTGCAGAGCCCGCCTATATGGAATCGTATCACCACAGGGTCTACCAGATAGTACTACATGATCTGTATCCTGTGTGGCATGGCTAAACTGCGATTCCCTAGTGAATCGAATATGAATAGGTGGCTGCGATTCCTGTCCTTCGGCTCCTCCCTGATCACTAGATTCTTCACTATCTGAAGCACTATCATCACTCTCTTTGGTATCTGAATCTGAATGAATTGAGTGCTCCGATGGGAGTGCACCTGCCTTTCATTTTTCTGTCTCCAGACCGAATAGATGGTGGGGAGGGACGATGTGCTGTATCTGCTGGAGCCTTATAAGGAATATGACTTATTGTCCATTGTCCAGCATTCATCCCTGCCTCACTAGCTATAAAACTGGCTGGTCGAAGAGGCGATCCTGGCTCATTAAGCTCTGGCTGCTGCTGTTGCTGACTCATGATCCACCTAATCATTGGATATTCATTCTCATCAACAATGAACTTGTAGTGGGATTGCGATATTTCAATTTTACTTCCTTCTGAATACACTTTAGCCACAACCTTAAATTATAGTGTACATAAAAGATCGTTGAGGCGTTTCTGTTTCAGACGGTTCCTTTACTTGGAGTGGATAAGGCCAAATGTAGACCAGTTGCGCTCACATCCACTATATAACACCGTCTGGGAGAGGTTCTTAACTGTAAGAACCTTCAGATTTTTAGTAGATCCATCAAAATTCACCCACTATTCAGCTGCAAAAGATATTATATCATTTAGAATTTTAGATTTGGCAAAATAAAAAATTTAATCCTGATATAATATTACACTTACTCCTTTATAGTACTTACCAGGATTCATTTTTGATTAACTTTTGATTGCTACAGCGGATCCAAATGAATCTGTGCCATTCCTAAAAAATTTCGTCTGCCAGAAAAAAGTTTTATTATCATGTGCTACTTGTTAAAACTAATGCTCATAAAAATCACTCAATAATTTCAACCTAACTTCTTCTAGGCACGTAACAGTGACATCTGGATCGGGCTTCATCTTATATATACATTGCGTAGGGCAGACATAAGATCTTCATTTATGGCAATGTCCGGTATGGAGTACTAAAATCTCGGATTCAGATAGTAAGCTGCACATATATTTTAAGAATTAGTCAAGCATACTTGTACAAATCTAGTTGAATTTAAATTTTTAGGGACTTCATAAATTACTGCGTACTTGCTAGATGCAAATCCGAACTCATTTGATAACTCCATCGTCCATTATGATCGGATATACTCAAATGCATGTGATGGATCTGCCTCCTGGATCTTTTTCTTTGCCCTTTGCATCATGAAATATAAGAAGCCCATCTGAGCATACTTCTCGGAGTCCACGGCGCGAAGTACCTTATATAGATGCTTGATAGCCTCCACTATCCTCTCAGCCCGTTGCCAGAATGTCCGTCTCATCACTAAATTTTCAACATTACTTTTCTCAATATTTGTCCTAGCATATCTGCTCTGCTGCCACTCCTGACTAACAAACATTTGACGCAGCTCTGCTTTCTTGCCAATAAGACTATCAAGTGCAATGTAATTAATAGCAAACCGTGTGTGACCCCTAGTCTCAATATTTTTCCTATGCAAAGCTTTTCATTAATGATAAGACCCATGTATGGTTATATATAAATCTGGTGATAGAATGTGCTAGCTCAACAATCTTCTGCACCCTGCGGATTTTTTCAATATCCATCAATATGAGGTCTATACAATGTGCAACACAAGGGGTCCAGAAAATATGTGGTCGCCGCTGCATCAAGATCTGTCCTGCGGTCCTATACTGTGGTCCATTATCTGTGATGACCTGCACGACATTATGCTCTCCCACTTGATCAATCACCTCCATCAATCTGAGGATATAATTAGCGTCGTGCACCTGATCTGAAGCATCAACAGACTTCAAAAAAAGTCTTTTCATCATAATAAGTCAAGAAATTGACGATGCTCCGTCTAGTAGGACCAGTCCAACCATCACATCACTGTCAAGCCATACACGAGCCACTTGCTCTAATAGGAAGATATCCATTCTTTAACTTTTCCTTATTGCTGTCTAGAAGCTGACCATAGATATCCCTCGATCCTGGAGGATCTATACCTGCACCGCAGCCTGTATAGATGAAATAGCAGAGCGATAATATAGATTGTCTGCTGCATGCGCTGGGATATGACTGAAATGAAACAAGGAGGAGATGGCTCGCCACATATCCTTCTTCTTATCCTTTTTCAGCATTGTATCAATCCTCTGTTGCTTGGAATCTTTACTAGGAAAGGCACGTGGATCGACATCATGGATAGTGGCTCCCTCTGAAATGTCCCTGGAAGACTTCCTTTTACTACCAAATGCTCCTAATATAGATGCAATACGGCTGGTGCCTCTCCTAACGGGCTCTTTGACTGAGGAGGTCCTTCTAAACTATCTCAGACTCTCCTGCAGCACTAGCAGAATCGAATCCCGATCTTGACTCAAAAGTCGATGGCCCAAATCGTTGTCTATGCTTGGCTGTCTCCTTATACTGCCTCTACTCATACAAGCTCGCTCGAATAGCAGTCTCAATCTGTGCCTCCTCATCAGAAGGAATAGATGCTCTCTCTGACTTCCTAGAGTAATAAGAAGGTGGTTTTGTAGCTCTGCGCTCTACCTCTGCTTTCTTCTTTGCTGCTCTTTCCTTTCCAGCTTTAAAATCAGTAAAGTATTTCTTTATCAACTGACAGACCTCCTGTCGACACTGTCGGCATGCAGATATATTAGAATAGCCGCCAGCCAAGTGCTGCTTTAACCTTGTTACCCCCCACCTTTGAATTCAGTATTGCACCATTTACACCTCCAGTGATGCGACCGAGAGCATCTCTCCATGCAATCAGTCAATGTCGCATTCCGGATTTTTCCTCCTTGATAGATCCATACTCGAATATTTAAATTACATATAAGATCAATAATAATGTTTATTAATTAATATTTTATTAACCTAATTTTTAAATTTAAATTATTATTTATTATTTTTATTTAAAAAAATAAAAAATATTTTTTTAAAAAAAAATTTAATCTTAGATTCATGTAGGATTCTATCATACATGCTACATATATTTTTTTAAGATCCTAAAAATGCAATAAAAGTCAATTTTTATTCAATTTAAGATGTAGAGCACTATTCATGAGATGCATCAAAACTTGAATAAATCGACATGAAATTTATAGTGAGAGTAGCTTACGAGTCCTAGATTAATAATTTATAATTGCAGTTTTTTTACTAATTATTTTTTTAATTAAATTTTTAATCCGAAATTAATTTTTAATTTAAAAAATTATATACTTAACAAAAAATCAAGATTTTCGTATCATTGTGTAGATCTATCCTAAATCTACTACATACTCTAAAATCATAGCCAACAAAAAAGTTTTGAGAGTATTTCTTCTTAATTTTCTATTTTGCACGGATTTTAATACAAAAAAAAGAGAGGAAGAGGGAAATAGGGGAAGGGAAGCTATACGTATCTTGATTCTACCTTTCTTTTCAATTTTTGGATGTTTGATTGCGTTGAAATGGAGGGTTTTTTTTTCGGGCCGTCGTCGTTTAAAGGAGAACAAACGAGAGCTCTCTGCTGTTTAAAGGCTTCTGAGATTCCCCCCACCCCAGCCACATGTCTACAGTAGCCATATGAGCAAAACAAAAAAAAAACCAAAATGGCCTGAACCGGTTCGAATTGGGCCGAACCAGTTTCGAACCGACCGAATCGAGCGGTTTGGCCTTATTCGTTCGGTTCAGCATCGGTTCGGCCCGGTTCTATGCCAGTTAGGGCCGGTAAAATTTTTTTAAAATTTTTAATGGGCGGGAACTATATTGTATAGCCGAACTGTGCAGGTCGGCCACCAGTCCGATTTGGCATGCCCCGAACTGGCCAGTTCGGCACGGTTCGCCGAACCCTGCATCTAACATTCTTCTTGAAGCTAATTTAATTGATAATTAACTTTGTTGTTATCCATGGAGAGAATCTTTGTTTCAATATTTGTTTTCATCTTTTCCCATTTATGAATCTTACCTCTGCCACTTCTTCTGTTTGCGTTTTGAACCTTATCCCACTATATATTAGCAGTCCCTTTTAATTTTCTTGTTGCACATTGCACCTGCCACCTTTCAGTTGATGTCAAGTAAAGAAATTGTCCACACTTGAAAGCCAATCTAAGAATACCTTAGTGTTCTTTCTTTATATGAAATCCTGGAATCTCCAACTTTAGTCTTTTCTCCATCATGCTAAAAGGTTCAATTGCTTGCCAAGGGGCTCGTGTGTTTTTCTAAAATTATGATGATAATACTCTACAATTTGTTCCACAAAATTATGAGCTTGCTATTCTATATTACTGGATATCACTGGCTGACCCATGCACTTTAAACCCATACTTCTGCTGCCAATGTGTTTCAAAAGTTCTAATTTGCAGCTTCATGGTGTTATTATCAGCATATGACTGATTTTGAGAAGAGAAATCTGCATATTATTCCCCAATAATTGAAAATCAAGATCAGATTTTTATGGGATATTTAAGTGCTGTTTTCCATGTGTGCACCATGGGACTTAATTTGGACCAAGGCTTGCTATGCCAATATTGAGATTCATACCAGTTGCCTAGTAGTATGGTATGGTACCATGTTGTTCAGATCTGGGGCCTATACCAACATAGCTAGAGCCTATGAGGAAGGGGGAGAGGGAGAAGGAAAGCAAGGAAAAGAGAGAGGGAGGGAGAGAGAGGGAGAGAGGGGGGAGAGAGAGAGAAGCCATGAGGGGGAGAGAGAGAGAAGGCCATGAGGGGGAGAGAGAGGGCTTTCAAGCCCCCTCTCCTTTGGGTGCATGAAAATAAGCATGGAGCCCCTCTCTCTCCCTCTTGTGGCCTCTCTCCCCCCCCCCACTTTCTCTCCCCTCCCTCCATCTCTCTTTCCTTTTGCCTCTCCCCCTCCCTTTCTAGATTTCTCAAACTGAGAAGTGGAACCAATGCAGTCCACCCTCGATACTATTCCGTATATCCCAAACCAAGTAGTTGGGGATGGTACTGCCTTCCATGTTTTGATATATTTTCCAAATTCAAAAGGAGAGCTGATCTGATTACCTTTGTCCAACACTTTAGGATTTCTATAACTTCATTCAATCTTTTCTCTTTGTTGTCCATTCATTTGTGATCCATCTACAATGCAGTTGTATCTAATTGCTATTGGACATTGCCTATTATTAACCCTAATGTTTCAGGTGTGTCCTCACGTTGTTGGAGTCATTTGTCTAAGTCGACTTATTCACCATTATTGCAACTTTTGAAAAAACTGATGGCATAGGAACTTTTGAGGCCGTGATATGGTTGGAGCTCTACGGGAGTGGACAACAGGGGCTATGGCGCTCCCAACATCAGTAAATACCTAATGTACTATATAGTAGATAGAGAGGAATCTTGGTTATTGTTGTATATTGGCCTTGGTTTTTCAAGAGTTCATTCTAGTTCCTCCATAGCTTTAGTTTCCAAATCAGGCTAAAACTGTGCTTACTTTATTATTGTATCCTATTCTTAAGGAACAAGATCTTATGCTAATAGATAAATAAATAAACAAATAAATTTTGTCAAATAGGAATGATGATTAGGATTCAAGAACACAGCCTTGTAATTTTGGGCATACTGGTTAATAGTTTCCTAGGACAAGAAAAGCATCTTTTGCTTTGCCCTATGCCCACTACATTTGTATTTCTATCATGGTTTTAAATCTTGTGGAGCGAGGTGTCTTAGTTTCTTTAGGGAACCGGACGCCTTGTTATCCCATCATATCCTGGCAGTGATCTTGGTCATGCATCCTAGTAGATATGTTCTGTCTCTTGCCTTCTTTCCTTTCTTTTCATTCTTTTTCTTACCTCTCTTCCTTTCCTTTTTTTTCTTTTTTTATCCCTTCCTTCTATTTTTGTCTTCTTTTTTTTTTTCCTTTCCTTTCTTTCCTTCCTATTGTTTTTCTTCCTTTCTTTTTTTTATTTTTCTTCTTTTCTTTCACTTTTTCCTTTTCTTCATATCCTTTCTTTTTTTTTCTTCTCTCTCTACATGGATAGGTTTTAGAGTCCCGACCCCATCCCAATCTAGTTTTCTCACAAAAATAGGACAACTAGGATACACTCCATCCCATTGGGATGTAAAACCTTGGTTTCTGTTATTTCTCCCACACACCATCCTTCCTTTATGGTGGACCTTCAAAAAAAAACCTACTCCCATTTAGGCAGCCATAGATTTTCGTTGGAGTTTTACAAATGTCTACAAAGAAAAAAGGCTTTAAGGAAAAGTGAAGAGCAAAGCCAAGATTGTCTTTTAATAAGCCATTACTAGGGTCACTAGCCAGTAAGTATTCATTTATATCTAAAATAGCTTATCTCAATTCTTTTTCCCTTTTAAAATTAGTTATATTTCTTACTTTGTTGTTCATGGCTATCCTGTGACAATTTTTTAAACTAAAATTGAGATATATTTTACAATATCAGCAATTAGCACTTATTAGGAAAATTATAATTTTGTCATTATTGATTAACATATTAGGAAAATTATAATTTTGTTCTTATTAGGAAAGTGGTTCCATCCCAGCACTGTGATACTAAATTAACATATCCTTCAAAGGCCAATATGTAGTACTTGTATTTTTAAGTTAGATATGAAAACATTAGCATAAGGTGCAGAAAACCTGTAAGCTGGAAATGTGATGGCACTTTAGAGTACGGTTTGTTGAATTAATACCGGAGGTCGTACTAGCCGATGATCGACATGGAAATGTTCTATTTCATACCCTGATATTTCATGGTGCATTCAAAATAGAGAGGGCGAGAGGGAGAATGAGAAAGGAGAAGGAGCAAAGAGAGGAAGAGAGAGGGAGAAGGAGAGGGAGAGGGAGGGAGAGAGGGGGGGGAAAGAGAGAGAGAGAGAGGGGCCAAGGAAGTTCAATCTGTCCTGATAGAGCTTCATGAGCTCTAGATCTGACAAGGACTGAGGGAGAGTGAGAGAGGCTCAAAGCCCTAGGTGGGCTTCAACAATTAAGCTTCAAGCATGGAGGGCTTTGTTGCTTCGGGGATGGAGGGCTTACAATCCATATGATTGAGTGAGGGAGAATTGAATCGAGGCTAAAGAAAACCAAACCCTTATACCGAACCGACAGGTTGAGTGGTGTTGATGATTGACTAGTCAGTCCTATTCGGTACTCTCTAAATTGGCTGATTTGGCAATCCTTGCTCTAGAGGCGAAGAACAAGCCTCGGGCTAAAGGAACCCAACCAAAGGTTGAAAGAAAAGAATAAAGTGGAAGAAGAAACAAAAATTTTGAATTTTTTATAATGTTTGCAATGCTGATTTCAGTGGCAAAACTAACCCTTTTTAACTATAGATTCCATGATACTTCTAAATTAGGACTCCTAGAAGGACTTTTCCTTATATTTCCTCGCACAAAAGAAAGGCCAAAACATTTTCCTAAAAGTTGAGAAATTCATCACACTATAGGACCTCGCAAAAAAGATCATGAAAATCTTCTCAAATCATAATTCTAATAAGTTTAAAACTTTTCTAATCCTACTAGGACCAAAGGTAGGCTGTTTAGATGACACTCCTTAAAATGTGTCTCAATTACAAAAGGAGGCCTAAAAATAGCATGGGAAACATTAGAAATTAGAAAACTTAGACTTCTCCTAGTGACTTAAACATGAAGCATTTACCAACTAAAATCAAAACATACAAGGACTCGATTTTAGGCTTTTTTGGCCCAAATCACCTATTTTTAACAATGAATATCTGATCCTCAACTTTGGCTACATCATATAGTTGTATACACATATATTGATATTTATTATTATGTTCTAGGTATTTTTTTCTACATGTTTAAAACAACTGACATATTGAGAATTCACATCTAGTTTGAAATTAACACACTTTGATCAACCGTGGAAGCATGATTGTGATCCTGCAGATAGGCACTTTTCATTTCATTGTTAACAAAAGATCGATAAATTGGAAACATACATTGGTCTAAAATTATTCAAAAGAATACCATACACTGTAGACATTTTTTCTTGCAAAATGCTCAACAAAACTCATATTCAACAAAAATTAGATCGTAATTTTGATGACATTCACAGTCATTTGCCAGGTAAGTTTTCAAGTTGACATTGTGCTCGAAGTTGGTTTGCTGAAACAGGATTAACATTAGATTGCATAAAGGGTTAACAGATAGTGCTGAATCCAATGTTGTAGCCAAATTTTCTAATGCTTCAGAATCCTCATCAAATCAACATCATTAGGATGAGGAATTCAGCTTTTGTCATCTAATTCTAGTCTTATTGAAACCTTGTTAATAAACCTTGTGTAATAATGTACAAGTCCAAAGATTGGACTCCATTTTTATGCTTGTTCCTCTTTCATTATGGCTAAAAGAACAAGTGCTCCAACATATCTTTGCACAGGAAGCAATAACATTCAATGACAAAACCTTTGTTGCAAGCCCTGGTAATTCTGGAGAACTTGCACAACACATATCCCACCAACCAATAGGATCCCTCTCATCTCTATCTCTAATGGTTTTCTATCATGCAAATACCCCTTAATTGCAAAAGAAGTTGGTTAGCTGCCTTTTAATAATCGAAGAACTCTTAGGATCTCTAACTAATCATTGGAGAGTATTGAGGTAACCTTTCTGAACTTCATGATCAGCATTTGGCTTGCATCATTTTTCACCTTCTGGCATAAGAAACTCCAGTCAACTTTTGGGTAATATTTTGGTATTGGCACATGTCCAATGCAATAAAGAGGAATATTGAACTTATCCCACATATTAACAACCATATCATGAACTACTTGATAAAAAATGGATTATCAATAAGTGCTTTCTTGATGGATCTTGGCATCATGTCTGTTCTTTCATATGCTTCAATGGTAGCTTTATCAGAATTAGCAAACTTGATCATCGGTGTGCAGGATTTGGGAAATTTAATGTGAACCTCAATTTTGTCCAAAAAGTCATCATCCATGATAGTTTTGGGGACCTTTTCATGCTCTTCTTTGCGTGCAGTCCTCACTTTGCCCATTGGTTACTTATAACTATGGACACTAAAGCTCCTTTAGTAGTTAACAAACAATGCATGACCAAATAATGATTCCCAAATGTGGTTTCTTCTCTTTCAACACATTAAGCTTAGAATAATAACATGGATATTGATTCTTCCCATACTTGACAATTTTCTTTCCCCTTTATAAATGTCTCCCATGACGCTGCTATATGTTTCATCAAGAGAGCAAATTATGAGCCAAACATCATGACCAAAATATGTGCGAGTATGTACTTTCAGTTATATGACCAATTGCTTTGTGATTAGAGACATTGTCAGTGAGCTCTTGAACAACTTTATTAGCCCCAATTGTATCAAACACTTTTAGAAGAGGCCCACCGTACTTGTTAAAAGATGAATAATTAATCCCATAAATGAAGATTGCCTTGCCATTTGTGACAACCATGATATTTATAAGGCTCTGATTTATTTATATTTTTCCACCTATCTAAGACAATTGAGACGTTATAGGCCGACCATTTTCCTTTGATAGGAGCAAGCTCCTCTTCTACTTGGTTTCACTCAACAACTGTCTACCATAGTCACAATATTCAGCATTTTTAAATAAAATTGTTCAGAGGATAATTCGGTCATTTACGAATGAATCATGATTTTATCATCTAATTGATGAAGATCATGAATAAGTTGCGAATCCATAAAAGATTCATCAAGAACAAAAAAAGCTCATGCACCATGATTGTGCGCCCACACTCAAGCATCAATGAACTGACCTGGGCCATGGCATTGGTCATTCATGGCATGCGGTTTTGACATGTCAATTTGAATTGCACTAGTAAAATTACTTTTTCAAAAAAAGGGAAGCTAAAAAGGCCATTCTCTATCTCTCTTATTTACTCTTTTTCTTCTCCTTTGTTTCTCTCCATTCATTTTTCAATTTCCCACATGGCAGGAGCCAGCAACCCTTGTTCACAGGTTATAATGTTGAAGTCCTCAAAAAGAATCTGCTGTCTTGCTGGATTCTGAACTTTCTCATCAGATTGACCATGAACACCTAATTTTTTAATTAATTATATTATTTTTTGCATATTTTTAATTTTAACAATTTCAAACTTCTAGATTTTTTTTCCAAATTTGGAACTTTTCAACCGTTACCTATTTTGACAAACAACTCCTGAAGCGATCCAAAAAAATATTAAAAGCACAAACAAGCGGGATGAAAAAAAGGCATGCTTGTGAATCATCATGATGGCAGGCCATCCCAAGTGTTGGGGTGGGGGACCCTAGTACCATCCTGCCCCAAGGTTCTTTGTTGTCAATAATATTAGCTAAATTTTACCTTTCTATTTATCTTTTCCATTAAAAACCCCACAACCTCCCCTTTCCTTTTTGAAAAATTACCCGAACATCACTGTTAATTATAACTGATTATTTCTCTTCTTTTGTTTATTGATAGCTGGCTTAGAACTAAAACAAGATTTGTTGAAATAAATTACAACAAAAAAAAATGTGGTTCTTATTAACTATCCATAAAGATTCCACTTCAACCACACCATTACCCTAGATCATCAATCCATGGGCAAAATCATTTGTTTTAGGAAGAATTTAATTGCCATCATTAAGAACATATTATGTTGAAACATAATTTCTGCAAGCTTAGCTTTTTCTTTGAAGTTCAAACCATAAGAAACCTTGAAGTTCCTTATTCCTATGTCTTTGCATCAATTCAGGCATAAAAAATGTATATCTTTGATTATATGAAATTAGTTGTGCTAAAATTTGTTTGAGGCTAGATGTCTTTGATCCTGTAGAAAGAATTTGTTTCCTTATCAGCTGTGCTCCTTATTTGCCATGTTTTCTTTTATATCTTGTTCTTATTTATCTACTATGTATAATAAGTATGTTTGAATATTGTATCCTACAATTAGAGGCATGTTTGCTATCGTTACTTTCACACTCCTTTGAGTCTTTAGTGATTGCTCTTCTAATGGAGAAAAGTACTATCAAGATGATTATACTTCGACATTTGTTCAGAATGATGTTCCCAGGCGAGAGAACCAAGATTTGAGTTTAGGCGAGAACTCAGTGTTGGTAGTTTTTGGAGGAGTTGGCGGCAAAGGATGGAGTGGTAGAGGATCGCGAGGTGGGCGGTCCAAGTCCAAGTCGAAGGATGCGAGCAAGATCAAGTGCTACCGGTACGAGTTGGGGTATCCTGGAAGAGATTACCTACAATTCAAAGATTTAACTCAAAGATCGGACGAAGGTTACTGTGGCGGTGGTCGATGGTAGTGATAGTAATGGATACGGTGATGCGCTCATTGTATCCAATGAGGTATCTTCTTTTCAATAGTGGATTTTAAATTTTGCATGTCCTCTTCATGTTGCAGAGTTTTTTGACTTTCTAGAGAGTAGAGGGTGCAGTCTACTTATTAGACGGATCGAGTTGTGTGATCAAGGATGAAGGGATAGTTAGCTTAAAGTTTTATGATGGAACATCGAGAAAACTAGATGAGATCTGATACATATTTAGCTTTAGCAAGAATCTAATCTCACTGAGTAAACTAGATTCAAATAGCTATACATGGAGAGCTAGTGATGGAATCCTGAAGGTTATCCACGGCAATAGAGTTATCTTGCAAGGGAAGAAGCGTGAAGAACACTATCTTTTAATTAGGAATCTAGTGCAAAGCAGTCCTTGATGCAGATGGGAGCCCAGTGCGAGTTGGAGCTTTAGGAGCAGGTGGATCGGGTACGAGATG
This sequence comes from Areca catechu, assembly GCA_021397845.1. Taxonomy (NCBI): domain Eukaryota; kingdom Viridiplantae; phylum Streptophyta; class Magnoliopsida; order Arecales; family Arecaceae; genus Areca; species Areca catechu. Next base: position 97,122,502 of record CM038042.1, on the reverse strand, counting down.
GGAGACTCGAAAGGACGATAGATGATATCGCACGGTGAAGTTCCTATTAATGTAGAAGACTTTTCCAAGTAAGTCTCAGATCAAGGTGAGCACAGTGCATGATGGAGATGGATCGAGCAGCCTGGCTCGACTTTCATATTTGTCCATCCATGAGTAGCGTGCATTTGTTCCAAGTCATTGGGGCGAGATCCTTCAAGAGCTCTCAAAGTCAAGTAGAGTCCGGATATTGAATCAAGATGGAGGTTGTTAGGCTATGCCTCAAGCCTAGCTTGCAGAACTGGATCAAAATCAAGCCCGTAGGGCCATATGGATGCAGGCCTGCATGGCCCAAGCAGGTGCGGCCTAGCACGTGGACACAGGCGTGCGGCCAAGGCACCATGGCACCGTGCGGGTGTTACCATGCTTCTGTGGTCTCGTATTTTCCAGGAGTTTCACATTGCTCACGATGCTTGTTGCCTGATCTGACGGCTGACACGTTTCTCGGGCATGATTGGATAGTTTGAGTTGATTTTAACTTGGTTTGGGCCTCTGACTGATCTAGCAGGATTTCAGACTGATTTTGTGCATCTGTTGATGGTCGGATGGTTGGGAGACTTTACGGATCAAATAGGAGTTGGACAAGGAATATGAGTCCTTTTCAATGCAGTTTGAATCACTGGATTTTTGTTGAACTGCTCTTCGACACAGGCTATAAAATGGGGGACAGACGGCCAGGAACCAAGTATGAGGATTTAGAGGATTTCGAGGGTGTGGCAGTGGTAGAAAAAGCCTACAGGGGCTAGAAAGTTTTCTTGAGAGTTAAAAGCTTTGTGAGGGATTTGGAGTTTCTTGTTGAGAGAAATTGTACGTGATTAAGAGTGTGAGTTATTATCTTATAAGTAATTATTTTTTCATAATGAAGTCTTGCATACCTTATTAATTGTCTTCTATTTTATTTTCTTTTCTTCCTTCTCTTGCAACATCAATAACGATATCGCAATCTTGGAAACGGGAATCCGTATTCTGCATGAGAGATTTCCTAACAAGTGGATTAGTGTAGGTGGTACCACAATAATTAGCATATGTTAAATGTTCATTTCATGATCAAGTTGGAGGCAAAGCAGCAGGTATTTCTTCCCATGCATCATCTAACCGTTCTCAATCTCTTCCTTAGAATTCTTGGATCATAGATTCAGGGGCAGTTGACCATATGACCAGTAAGCAAGAGGGCTTCTCAACTCTTATTCTTATTTTTTGGTGCAGTAAGGTTAGCTAATCGATCAATATATTATGCATCAGAAATGCTACCTATCAGCTATCCTCATCCATGTGTCTTCCTTCTGTAATTCACGATCCCTTATTTCCTTGTAACTTGTTATCTGTAAGCTAGCTTACCAGGCAATTGAAATGTAGCATGACATTTTTCTCATCCCATTGCATTTTTCAGGATCCGGAAACAAAGAAGATGATTGGTGGTGTCCATGAAGCTAATGTTCTTTACTTTCTTGTTATTGATGGAACTCCTACACCATGTTTGAATGATGTCAATAAGATCACAAGCCATGTTCATCGTTAGCATCATGGACTTGGACACATTTGTCTCTTTGTTTACTTTTTCATGGCCAGTTTGAGTTGAATAAAGGAGTGTAGTTATATTGTAAAACATGTTAATCTTTTAAACATTGTAGGACAAGTTATCCTCCAAGTAACAAGCCTTTTCTATTTTTCAGTTTGTTCATTCTGTAGTTTGGGGACCTGCACCTGCTCCTATTTTCTCTTGTTTTGGTTATCATTAAGTAAATTTATTTGTTGTTGATTTTTCTCAAAATTTCTGGTATATTTGATGAAATGTAGGGATGATGTTCCTGGCATTATTTCCTCTTTCTACAAAATATTGGAAATGCAGTTTGGGGTTAAAATCAAGATTTGGTGTTGATGAAGCTAGGGTAATATCAAAAGGAGTTAATGGATTTCTTTGCCTCACAATGGGTTGAAATATAATTTTCTTGTACTGGTATGCCACAATAGAATAATGTTTTGAGAGAAAGAATCACCATCTACTGTAGGTCGCCAGGGCCTCTCTTTTTGGAATGGATGTTTCCAAATTTATTAGGGTAAGTTATCTTTACCACTGCTTATATGGTGAATCATATGTCTACCCAATTCTTGAAGGGATATATCCTTTGCACCTCTTTCCATATGCTCCATTGTTTTTTTCACCTCCTGGTATTTTTGGATATGTTGCCTTTATTCATTTTTAGGTCCAACTAGTGATAAATTAGATCTTCAAGCTAAGGTGTGGCTTTCTTGGTTACTTGAGTACATAAAAGGGGTGCAAGTGCTATTGTCTAACTATGAGAAAGTTGCCTTTCGTAATTTTACTTTGAAGATATCCATTCTTTCAAATCAGTGGAAAAATATTTGAACAGTAAGGATGAAAGTGGATCAAATAATATCTATTTGGATTTATTTTTGTATCCGAATCTATATGAATATGGACAAAAATTTGAGCATCGACTAATACTGTATCCATATCTATATCCATCAAAGAAGAATGGACATGAATATGGATAAACAACTAACCAATCTGTATTCGAGTATGCATTTTATTTATAAAATTATTTAGTTTATAATAGCATTCATTAATTTTTAAGAAAAATTATAATATATTAACATATTATTAACTTGATTTGTCATCTACTTAGTAGTATTTTTTATTCTATAGTCATAAAGTTTAATTATCTGACTTATATTGTGTTTATATCCATACTTTCAGTATCCGGTATGTATTTGTATCATTAAAATAAATATAAAATAATTTTTTTATATTTGGCTAATATTCATATCTGTATTTGTATTTGTTAGACAAAATAAAAGGCTAGAGCAAAAAATGTACAGCTTCGAGAAACCTTGATCAAATTAACTTACCATTCCTTTTCAAGCATAAGAATATATTTGCACCTCTTAGTACCTCTCAAGCTAGATGTAATGCCATTGTTAAGGTGGGCTTTGTTTGCGCACTTTGGAGTAGACTATTAAAGACTTTCTTCAAAATGACCACCTAAAGTAAAGTTCAACATTCATTTACTTTATCCGTTGGGCTAAATCTCAACTTTATTGATTGTCTTGCAGGGCATTGCAAATTTGTCAAGTATTTATAATCAATAACTTGAGCTAGTGGTTGCCTTCCATGGTGCTTATGTAGGTGCAGTAAGTGGTTATTATTGTAGGCTAGGCCAGTAAGATTTATGGAAAACTCCCACTATTGAAATTTCTTGAAAGTCCTGAAATGAAAGATATTAACATTTTTGAGTCAAGACAAATATTTAAACCATATCATTGTAATCAAGAGTAATATTTGTCTTGCAGATTCCTTATAATTCTGAGGAGTCAAATCTTTTAAAACATACATAAAGGTTTGTTGGAAATTTGGAGTCAAGCTCTTGCTTTGGGGTTTGATTTTCCATAAATCAAGTTGCACCACACTCAACTGGTTAAACTGAAATTTGATGGATCTCTTTTAGGAGATATGAACTCTTGTGCTAAAGTACTAATAAAAAATGCCAAATGGGTATATTATTGCTTTGCATTTTTTAAATCTTATTAGTCGAAGCATCTTTATAAACTTAGGCTTTGGCTTCAAGGAAGGAACTTAATTTGGCAATCAGTGTTTTGGTGATAATTTCATAATCACAAGCAATTAGATGCCTTTTTGTTGGATGCTTGAAAGTAACATCCCTACTACTTTTCAGGTGGTAAACATTGGTATCCTTGAAGGGTCATCGGCCTATCTCTCAAGCATGACTATCAAGGTGCTCACATGTTTGCAAATTCTATTGCTAAAGAGTGTATCGGAAGGATGGTTTTTTTTGGAAGAAGCTTATTTTTAGCTTGTTGATTCTCCCTGGATCCGTTGCTGCGTTGTTGAATGTGAATTTTCATAAATTTTCTAACAGGGATTCTATCTTTTTCAGGTTACAAGAAGACATCCTTTTATTAATCCTGTGTCAGTATTTTAGCATCAAAATATATTATCATTGTATGAGTAATTGTTTCCAGGGTTGTTTACATGTCTACTGAATGCTTTTTAGTATGACATCTAAAATTCAACAATCATCTGTGTTGACTCCTGGAATGATTTTGATGATCACAAAATATTGGAGCATGTATATGTTACTAATTTTTTCAATTACTTAAAAAGTTTTTGCAGGAAATTGGTTATCTCTTATTTAAATTGATTTTCAAATTGATTGAGAGGTAATTTAATTATGTATAGACTCTTATGTGCTTTAAATTGTAAATGCCATAATTTTTTAGCTATGTAATCTTGTAAATGGACTGTAAAATTGTAAAAATAAGAGTATGTAGATTAGCACTTGCTTGATTCAAGTGTTGAAGAGTTTTAGAGAAATTTGAAGTATCAATTGAAGTTTTGGCAAGAGTTAACTCATGGATCAAGAGCCGACTTCTTGTGGCATGGCACGAAGAAATTTCAGAGTTTCAGTATCTCGAGCTGACTCGTGTCCAAAGAGCCAACTTGTGGAAGAATATATGTTTCTGAAGTCTGAGATCTTGAGCGACTCGAGCTCCAAGAGCCGACTCGTCTAGAGTTATGATTTTTTGGTGACTGAGACTTCGAGTCGACTCTGCCTGAAGAGCCGACTCAAGGTATTTGTTGTTTTGAATTGATTGAAGGCACGAGCCGACTCCAGCTTGAAGAGCCGACTCTTACAGAAATTGTTTGGACTGTCTGAGACTTCGAGCTGATTCGTGGACCTCGAGCCGACTCGAGTGACCATTTTCTACACCCTAATGGCTAGTTGCTGAAAGTGATTTTTGAACTCCAATTCGTCTCCAACAGTTCTTTCACGAATCCCTAGGCCCTACAACGATTATATCTCTTGGAAAACTATAAAAGGATTGCTTTTAAGGGATTAAACAATTATTAGAGGATTATTATTGATTTATTTTGAGAAATTGAAGAGCATTCAAGTTTTTCACCAACCTACTTCAAGAGCTTTCAAGATAGGATTCAAAGCTTCACCAACTTCTCTTCATCATTGAATTCACTCATTGAAGAAGCATAGAAGTAGCTTGAAGAGCATTAAAGAGCATTCAAAGCTAGGCTTCATCTTGATCTACATCGACAACATTTAAAGAAACTCGGTTTGTTGTGTAGTTGCTTTTTATTTTCTATATCTTTGTTTTCTCTCGAAGAACAGCAAGGGGCTGTGTCTTAAGAGAGGGTTGAAGGTTTTTAGGTGAATCTTGTGAAAACCTAAGTTTGGGTTCTTGGTGATCCCGGTATAAAACCAAGTGTTAGGGTTTTTTTGGTGATCTCGTTGAAAACCAAAGGGAGTTTGGGTTCTTGGTGATCCCGGTATAATACCAAGTGTTAGGGTTTCTTTGGTGATCCCGTTTAAAACCAAAGGGAGTTCGGGTTTTTTTTGGTAATCCCAGTAAACCAAAGTGTATAGGTTTGAATTGTGAGCCTGGTAAAACAATCTGATTGTATTCTGGTTGGGAGATATAGTGAAAATCTCAAGTGGTGCTTGGATAGTAGACGTAGGAGCCGGTTGCTCTGAACCACTCTAAATCTCTTTGTGTTTGTGTTTGTGCTTACTTTAGCTTATTGCATTTACTTGATTACTTCAGCATTGCATTGCACCACAACACAAAGAATTTCAAAGTTCACATAATTATGAAAAATTTTTTAATCCCAATTCATCCCCCTCTTGGGAAGCCACCTGGGCAACAAGTGGTATCAGAGCAGAGTCTCTGAAAACTACTTAGAGTAAAGATAGATGGCACATCCCATGAGCACTTCTTTGGTCGAAGGTCAATCCACAAATCGACCTTCACTTTTCACTAGAACCAATTATACATACTGGAAGGCAAAAATGAAAATATACATTCAAGCCGTAGATTCTCATTTATGGAAAATTATCTTGAAAGGACCTCACACACCCACTGTTAGTGTTAATGATATTGAGGTTTCTAAACCAGAAGAGGAATGGGATGAAAATGATATGAAGTTAGCTGAGCTAAATGCCAAAGCTAATTATTTGTTGTATTGTGCTTTGGATCCAAATAAGTTTAACAGAATTTCAATTTGTAATTCTGCTAAAAAAATTTGGGACAAGCTAGAGATTACACATGAAGGCACATCACAAGTTAAAACATCAAAAATCAATCTTCTTGTACATAATTATGAGTTATTTAAGATGGATCCTTATGAGACTATATCTGCTATGTATACTCGCTTTACTGATATTATCAATGGTTTCAAAAGTCTTGGTAGAACTTACACTAATGCTGATCTTGTTCAAAAAGTTTTGAGATCCTTGCTAGATAAATGGGAAGCTAAGGTGATAGCTATTCAAAAGGTAAAGGACCTAATACCCTACCACTGGATGTGTTGCTTGGTTCATTAATTATACATGAATTAGCCATGCAACAAATGACTGATGAAGATTCCAAGAGAAAAAAAGCTATTTAAAGCTACAGAAGAGGACAAGAATGAAGATTCAGACTCATCAGATGATGATGATTTAGAAAATGATGAGATAGCCCTTGTAATGAGAAGGTTTAAAAGATTTATGGGCAGAAGAAAAATAAATAGATGGAGGAAGCAATTTAGAAAAGGAGATTTTGGGAGAGAGAGAAAAGGACAAAGAAAAGGAGAAGGATAAAGATAAAGATCAAGTTTCAATCTGCTATGGATGCAAGAAGCCGGGACATATTCGTCCTGACTGTCCTGAAGCAAAGTAAAAGATGATCACCAAAAAAAAGAAGAAGGCAATGCTTGCAGTATGGAGTGACAGCGATGAATTTACATCCACTAAAGAGGATGAAGAAGGAACAAAAACTGCACAGATCTGTCTTATGGATTTGGAGGATGAGGTAACTACTTCTGAACCTAATTTAGAATTTACATATGATGAATTGCATAATGTATTTTGTGAATTATTAGTAGAATACAAAAAGGCTGGTTTGAAAATGAAAACTTTGAAAAATCATTGTGACACAATTGATAAAATAAAAATGAATTTGGTGAAAGAAATAAGATTTTGCAAAGGGAATTAAGTCTAATTTGTGAAAGACTTAAGACCATCTAATTTGAAAAAGAAGAAGTTATTGAGAAAAATAAAGGTTTACAAAATGAAAATGATGATTTAAAGAAAGAAGTTCAAAAGCTCAAGCCTTTGGTTGAAAAATTAATCCTAAGTTCCAACAAGCTTGAATTAATTTTGAAAGATCAAGAGAGACAAATAACAAATTTGGAATTGGTTACAAAAGTTCAATTTCAAATAAATTTCTGCATCTATATCATATGCTCCTAAGTTTATTACTTCAAAATAATTTAGACCTAAATTTGCATCATCACATACTTTTTATTCAAAGTCAAGAATTGTATGCTATGCTTGTAACAATATGGTTATAAGGCATTTGAGTGTCATTTGAAACATAATGACAAGAAGAAAATAAAAAAAAATTGGATTCCAAAAGGAACAATTTCTACTAATTGCAAGGATCCAAGAAAGCTTGGGTACCTAAATCTATTACATGATTGTTTTGCAGGGATGTCTTGCAGCCACAAATATAAAGAAAAGATGGTACATGGATAGCGGCTGTTCAATACACATGACGGGTGATATTGATCAATTCTTCACCCTAGAACAAAAAGATGGTGGAATGGTAACATTTGGTGATAATCGTAAAGGAAGGATAATCAGTATTGGTAAAATCAAAATTATTCCTACATTTATCAAAATGTGTTATTTGTAGAAAAATTAAAACATAATCTTTTGAGTATTAGTCAGCTTGGTGACATTGGTTTTAATATTTTCTTCAAGTCTTCAATGTGTATAGTAGTTGATCACTTGACTCTAGTACTAAATTCATTGGATATAGACTTGGTAACATTTATGTAGTAGATCTTAATGATCTGGCTATGTCAAGCAATAAAGTCTTGTAGCAATGAATGACAAGAGCAAGGAATCAAGTTTACTATGACATAGGTGACTTGGATATGCTAGTATGGACTATAGCTAAACTTATTTCAAAAGATTAAGTCAGAGGATTGCCAAAGTTTAAAGTTATTTTGATTATTTTTGCGATGCTTGTCAATTAGGAAAATAAATGAGGGAGAGTTTTAAATATAAAAACATTGTTTCTACTACTAGACCCTTAGAGCTACTTCACATGGATTTATTTGGACCTACTAGGGACTACAAGCCTAGGTGGTATGAAATATGGCCTTGTGATTGTAGATGATTTTTCAAGATACACATGGATTTGTTTATTATACATAAAGATGAAACTTTTAAAGTATTCAAAAAGTTTTACAAAAGAGTTTCAAATTTGAAAAATCTATCTGTTATTTCTATTCGCAGTGATCATGGCACTGAGTTTGAAAATCAACATTTCGATCATTTTTGCACAAAGCACGGTATTGACCATAACTTCTCAGCTCCTAGAATACCACAGCAAAATGGTGTTGTAGAAAGAAAATCGTACTTTGGAAGAGATGTCCAGAACAATGCTTTGTGAAGGAAATCTTCTAAAATACTTTTGGACAGAAGCTGTAAATACTGCTTGCTATATTTTGAACAGATTTTTGATTAGATCTATCATTAGAAAAACTCCCTATGAACTGTGGAACAATAGAAAGCCTAATATCAAATATTTTCATGTTTCGGATGTAAATGTTTTTTTTAATAATGGAAAAGATAATCTTGGTAAATTTGATGCAAAATTCGATGAGGCTTTTTTCTTGGATATTCTTTAAATAGTAAAATCTATCGAGTTTTCAACAAAAGAACTTTGACTGTAGAAGAATCAAATATATTGTTTTCAATGAATCTGACATTTCATCTTCTAGAAGAGAAGATCTTGCTGATGATGATGCAGGTACACTAGAACATGGACTGAAGGATTTGTCTCTCAAAGACAAACAATCAAGTGAACCACATGAAGAAGAGGTAAGTAAAAATCATGATGATATACCCAAAGAATAGATATATGTACACTCACATCCCAAAGAATTAATTATAGGAGACCCATCTCAAGGTGTTAGAACTAGAGCTGCACATAGAGATATACATGACTTGATTGTTTTTGTTTCTCATGTAAAACCACACACTATAGAAGAAGTTGAAACTGATCCTAATTGGATATTAGCCATGCATGATGAGTTAAACCAATTTAGGTGGAATAATGTTTGGCCCTAGTAGAAAGACCTAATACTATCTTGTTATAGGTACTAGGTGGGCTTATAAAAATAAATTAGATGAGGAAGGAAATATAATTAGAAATAAGGCTAGATTGGTAGCACAAGGATGTAATCAAGAAGAGGGAATAGATTTTGATGAGACTAATGCACCAGTAGCTAGATTAGAAGCCATTAGATTACTATTGGCCTATGCATGTTTTATGAATTTTAAATTATTTCAAATGGACGTAAAGAGTGCATTTTTGAATAGTTTTCTATCTGAAGAAGTTTTTGTCGAATAAGCACTAGGTTTTATTGATCACACATTTCTAAATCATGTTTTCAAATTGAATAAAGCTTTGTATGATCTGAAACAGGCACCTAGAGCCTGGTATGACAGACTAAGTAAGTTTTTAATTAAATAATTTGTAAGAGATAGTGTTGACACCATACTGTTATTTAAATAAAAGACAATGATATTTTAGTTGTTCAAATCTATGTTGATGATATTTTTTTGGATCTACTGATGAATCTTTATGTCAAGACTTTGCTAAGCTAATGCAGGGTAATTTGAGATGAGCTTGATGGGTGAGCTGAGTTACTTCCTCGGGCTTCAAATCAAATAATCTAAGGAAGGTATCCTGATTAACCGGCCAAATATATCAAAGAGATTATCAGGAAGTTTGGCATGGAATCAAGCAAAGAAATTGGAACACCCATGAATCTTGCATGCAAACTTGGTAAAGATGAGAATGGCACAAATGTGGATCTAAAGATGTACAGAGGTATGATCGGTTCTTTACTTTATTTGATAGCTAGTAGACCTGATATTTTATTTAGTGTTTGTATGTATGCACATTTTCAATCTAATCCAAAAGAGTCACACATTATAGCTGTTAAAAGAATTATTTAGTATCTCAAAGGCACATGCAATCTAGGTTTATGGTACTCAAAGCACACATATTTGAAATTAATTAGTTATTCTGATACTGATTATAGAGGCTGTAAAATTGATAGAAAAAGTACAAGTGGCACCTGTCAATTTCTAGGTGTTAACTTGATTTCATGGCACTGTCATAAACAGAACTCTGTAGCACTGTCTATTGCTGAGACAGAATATGTGGCTGCGGGGAGCTGTTGTGCTCGAGTGTTATGGATCAAGCAACAACTAGAAGATTATGGTATTGTCCAATCTAAAATTCCTATTAAATGTGATAACACTAGTACTATTAACTTATCCAAAAATCCAATTCAGCATTCTCGAACTAAGCACATAGAAATTAGACATCATTTCATTCGAGATCATGTTTTAAATAATGTTGTTGAATTAGAATTTGTACCTACTGAAGATCAACTTGATGACATTTTACTAAACCCCTTAGTCAAGATAGATTTGAGAAGATTAGAGGCGAATTTGGCCTGTGTGACCCATTTTGAATATCTTGACCTAATTTTTGAAAAATAAGCAAAAATTATCTAGACATTTCAAATTTCCTTCTAGAGTTAATGACAACCTATTTTAGTGATAAGAATCCCTTAGAAATTAATTTTACCTATTTTCGAGTTTTGGGCTGAATTTTGGCTCGAGCCGACTCGAGTCACCAGGTGGTTCGGCAAGCCGACTCGAGAGTCTGGCTGAGGGTTTTTAAATAGGTTCCATAGGTTTGAAATCACTATTTCTTTCTTTATTTCTCACTTTCCCTTAGCCGACTCCTCTCTCTAACCTAGGAAAAGCTCCTAGAACACTTCCTAAACCCTCCAAAATCCTAATCTAAGCTAGATGGCTCCTCGAAAGGCTATATAGCCAAGAAACCTAGGAGAGTGGTTCGGTCAAGTGGCGAAGGAGAGAAGGACAAATGGATACTTCAAATCCGGAAGTGGAACATCAAATAGAGCATGAAGAAGAGCAAGAGGCACCAAGGCAAGTAATTTTAATGGGAAATAGATAAGTTACATGGTAGATGCATAGATTTCAATTTTCTAGAACAAGAGCATTTGCACATTGGTGATTGGTTGGTTAAACAGGGTTGGAAAGATTTTTGTATGCTCAATCTTCCGACTTATTCAAACTTGTTAGGCAATTTTTTGAGAACATGTCCTTAGGTCCATTTCACATTGAATGTATAATGAAGGGTAAGCATATTGAAATCACTGAACAGAAGTTGTCTAGTATTATTCACATACCAATAGAAGGTGAGAGCTATCTTGTGTTGAAGGACAAGCAAAAGACTTTGAGATTGATACTAGAGAGAACAAATGTAAAGGGTGTTATTCATGTTAGTGCAAACCAATTGTCCTTGAAAATGAGGTTATTGCACAACATTATTAGCCGTATCTTTTTGCCCCAGACGGGGAGGTTTGACTGGGTTAGTGAGGTGTGACCTAGTCTTCATGAGATGCTTGGTTGAGGGGGAGGTCCTCAATTTGCCATTCATTATGTATCACAGATGAGGGAGGCTACTCGGAGGGCATGAGCATGTCTTCCATACGAGATGGTATTTATACTTTTATTTCAGGATGCCCTAGTTGATTTGTCTGAAGAGGACATTAGACCACTTTTACACATAGACAGATACAACTTGAAATCTCTGACTCGGATGGGATTTATTAAAGTTAGGGTCACTGGATTAGGAAGAGCTCAGGTCTTCCAGTGACTCATTCAGAGGATGGCTCAGATGAGGATGCTTAGGGAGCACAGGACATGGTGCAGAGGTAGAGACACATGTTGAGGCTGGACCCTCAGAGCTAGCCTACTACTCCTCGTTCACCTGTCAGAGGATCGACAGCTGTTGGACCGGATGCTGATGACCGATTGCAGCGTGTACTGGAGAGATCTAGAGTCTTCACAGAGGAGATCGGAGACTAATGCCAGGATATCTACACTTCAGTCAGAGATGCACCAGGGCTTCTAGGATATCATGACTATTCTTCGACAGCTTATTGCAGCCAACCAGTCTATACTGACTACTTCCACAACAGCACCTGACACTGGCACAGATTCGTGCAGGGACAGGCAGCACACTTCAGTGATATTCCTTAGAGGCCATCCTGCTGATGGCTGAGGCTGGTAAGAGATTCCAGAATCTGACGTTGGAGACACTCCAGCTATAGAGATAGTCTACCACTAGCACTCTGGCCTTGTCTGTTGATCCTCTCTATTGTCAGACCCACTCCTATTATCATTTTCTCTGAGTCCAAAGTTAAAGTCAAAGCCAAAACCAAAACCTTTAGGACTACTACACTTGTTAGGACTAGACTCAGGGACCTTAGGCCTAGGTACCCTAAGTTCAGGCCTGCTCCAGGCATTTTAGAGGTCGGTTCCTCCTCTAGTGAGGAAGACCATAGTGATGATGATCCTAGTCCTTCTTTTGATGTTTTAATATTTCATTTTGATGTTTTTAGGACTTTATGTTTTCATGTTGTATTATTGTGATACTATTTTTATCGTGCCGAGGTGCTTTTGTACTGTATCACTTATGTACTGACACCTTCATACATACAATATATATGACTTTTTATGACACATGTCTTTTATGATACACATTGTGAATGACTTTCTGTGAATGCATGTTCTCCTATTCTATATACCTTTGTTGATGAAAAAAAGGGGGAGAGGGAGAAAATATGAATGTGCATGAAAATGTGAAGATATGAATGTGAATATGAAAATTTATGAAAATTTGATGAAAATATGAAGAAATGTTTTTACAATGGTAAGGGGGAGCTTATGTTAAGTTTTTGTTAAGTTTCCATGAAATTTACTTCAAATACTAGCTCATTTTGTGAAGTTTCGATACGCAATACTTTTGATACATCATGTTTCGATACTTAACGCACATATGATACTCTTGATACATTGTATCGATATATATGATACTTTGTGTTGATAGTTTTCAGTTTATTATACATATGATACATTGTGATACATTGTATTGATACCTTGATACTCAATTGGTTTGATACAAACTATGTCTAATATCATTTGATAATTATGAATATACATAGTAATTGCAAAGTATTTTTAGATTCTGTTCATACCCAATGTTTTGTCATCATCAAAAAGAGAAATTATTGACTCTTGGAATGATTTTGATAATCACAAAATATTGGAGCATGTATATGTTACTAATTCTTTTAATTACTTGAGAAGTTTTTGTAGGAAATTGGTTACCTTTAGTTTAAATTGGTTTTCAATTGATTGAAAGGTAATTCAATTATGTATAGACTCTTATGTATTTTTAATTGTAAATGCCCTAATTTTTCAACTATGTAATCTTGTAAATGAGCCGTAAAATTATAAAAATAAGAGTATGTAGATTAGCTCTTGTTTGATTGAAGTGTTAAAGAGTTTTGGAGAAGTTTGAGCATCATTGAAGTTTTGGCAAGAGCTGACTCATGGATCAAGAGCCGACTCCTTGTGGCACGGCACGAAGAAATTTTAGAGTTTCAGTATCTCGAGCCGACTCGTGTCCCAATAATCGACTCGTGGAATAATACATATTTCTGAAGTCTGAGATCTCGAGCTGACTCGAGCTCCAAGAGCTGACTCGAGCTCCAAGAGCTGACTCGTCCAGAGTTATGATTTTTTGGTGATTGAGACTTCGAGCTGACTCTTCCCTGAAGAGCCGACTCAAGGTATTTGTTATTTTGAATTGATTGAAGGCACGAGCCGACTCCAGCTTGAAGAGTCGACTCTTACAAAAAGTTTGTCTGGGATGTCTGAGACTTCGAGCCGACTCATAGACCTCGAGCCGACTCGAGTGACCATTTTCTGCACTCTAATGGCTAGTTGCTAAAAGTGATTTTTGAACTCCAATTCATCTTCAACAGCTTTTTCACGAATACCTAGGCCTTACAACGGCCATATCTCTTAGAAAACTATAAAGGGATTGCTTTTGAGGGATTAAACAATTATTAGAGGATCATTATTGATTTATCTTGAGAAATTGAAGAGCCTTCAAGTCTTTCACCAACCTACTTCAAGAGCTTTCAAGATAGGATTCAATGCTTCACCAACTTCTCTTCATCATTGAATCCACTTATTGAAGAAGCATAGAAGCAGCTTGAAGAGCATTAAAGAGCATTCAAAGCTAGGTTTCATCTTGATCTACATTGACAATATTTAAAGAAACTCGGTTTGTTGTGTAGTTGCTTTTTTTTCTCTATATCTTTGTTTCTTTCTAAGAACAACAAGGGGTTATGTCTTAAGAGATAGCTGAAGGTTTTAGGTGAACATTGTGAAAACCTAAGTTTGAGTTTTTGGTGATCCCAGTATAAAATCAAGTGTTAGGGTTTCTTTGGTGATCTCGTTTAAAATCAAAGGGAGTTTGGGTTCTTGGTGATCCCAGTATAAAACCAAGTGTTAGGGTTTCTTTGGTGATCCCATTTAAAACCAAAGGGAGTTCGGGTTTCTTTGGTAATCCTAGTAAAACCAAAGTGTATAGGTTTGGATTGTGAGCCTGGTAAAACAATCCGATTGTATTCCGGTTGGGGATATAGGAAATTCCAAGTGGTGCTTGGGTAGTGGACGTAGGAGCCGGTTGCTCCGAACCACTCTAAATCTCTTTGTGTTTGTGTTTGTGCTTACTTTAGCTTATTGCATTTACTTGATTACTTCCGCATTGCATATCACCACAACACTAAAAGAATTTCAAAGTCCACATAATTGTGAAAAGTTTTTTAATCCCAATTCACCCCCCTCTTGGGAAGCCACCTGGGCAACAGCCTGGTATGAGCATACTATTTCTTGGTAACTCCCATGAATTAGGGCAGTGTAGTTTTTGCCTGATGATGGGATTTGTAAAGAATTTTTAGCATATTAACTGGTTGGTTGGGAAAATTACTTGTGTATTAATGAGTTGTGGAGTGGTTCCCTTAAGGTAGTAAGTACAGTGTGTATGGTGGAAAGAACCAAAGGTCTCTTAGAGATTAAGCTAGAAATTGACCCTGAAATACTTTTCCATATGTAGAAGGTCCTGGTGTCTAAGTGCATAAGCAGAATTTCAACAATGTTCAAAATAACTAGACAATGAGCAGTGGCTTTACAAGAACCTGAAACCCATTATTTTGGTGGTAAAAGTTGAAGTATACAGGCTTTTTGCAAGGGAGAAAAAGGTTGCATCATGCAGAAGCTTCTTGTTTCTCCAGAGAGACGCTCCATCATGAATGTTTGTGGCCATGCTTTATGGGAAAATTTATATGTTCATAGGTCTACCAACTATGACATTGGTAAGAAGGGAAAAAGGAGTAGCCTTGTTTTGGCATACAAATAATATAGCCTTTGTTGCAGCAGATTCTGGCTTGAGATCGGAGCCGTTGCTGATTAGCAGCAGTTGTTGTTAGAGTGGCCTGCAAAATAAAATTTCAACAGGATTTAGTTCGGTAAGGATCCTCTGATGCTCAAGTTAAAAATCTAGAATAGAATGAAAGCAGTGAGCATGGAAAAAAGTTATCGGGATTCTTAGGATTCTGGTTATTTATAGTTGAGGGCCAAGAAAATAGGCAATTATGAGAGCATCAGACCTTTGATTGTGTCGTTGTGATATTATAGCATTCATTTGCTCCGTTAGATGAGGAAGGCTCTTACTGGTGAGCCATTATTGGCGATATCATCGATACAGGGTTTTAGCCTTTATATGCTCCCAAGTAGGGGTAGCTATTATTCTTGGCCTATTGTATAAGGTGTCGGTGGTTGTTATATGAGTTAGGAGGTCATTTAATTAAAGTGTTAAAGTAGATCATGCGATTGATAAGATTCAAGTCAAATAAAATATGGAATAGATGGCCAAGTATAAAGATTCTTAGCTTAGCATGAAGGTAATTAGAGATATTTCAGCTTGGCATGAAGATGGTTAGAGATACCCCAGCTTAGCATGAAGATGGCTTGACCCAGCATGAAGATGCCTCAGCCACTTCCAAGATATCTTGACTGTAGGTCCGAGGTTCCAAAAATATCCCCTCCATAACAGTTACTTACTCCCGAGTCCAAGCTTGAAAGGGATTAGATGAAGGAAGAAGTATCACTGAATCCATACTTTGAACCTAGCTCGCTCCCAACCTAATAAGGTATCATATATTTTATTAATGTAAGTGGCATCGGCATATCATCACTTGCTAGCCACTATGCATTGGTCCATCATTACTTAAATAGCTATAACAAAGGAGGCCAAGTGAAAGGCTAGATAATAAAAAGCTGAAGAGAAGGTCTTCAAGGTCGAAGCTGATTATGAGGCTAAGATGATTGAAATAAAAAAAATTAAAGAGTCTGCTAGAAAAATGCAAGGCTGAGGTACTAATTCAAGAATGCTGATTTCGATTCAAGGCAATTATTTGAGAATGTCAATCCAATCTAAGGAATTATTTGAAAATGCCGATCCAATCTGAGGTAAATATTTGAAAATGCCAATCCAATCCAAGGCTTCTTCAAGGTTGCTGCTTTACACGACTTGCTTAGTCAATGTCCTGAGATAATTAGCATATATGATCAGCTCGGATAGTATTATTTTTTCAAGATTGCTACTTTACATGGCTTGCTTAGGCAACATTTTAAGGCAATTATTGTACATGATCAACTCAGATAGCACCGTTTCTTTGAGGCTATTGCTTTATATGGCTTGCTTAGATAATGCCCTGAGATAATTGCCGTACATGACTAGCTAGGATATGCCGTTTTTTCTAAGCTGTTGCTTTACATGGCTTGCTTAAGCAACTTCCTAAGATAATTGCCGTACATGATTAGCTCGGAGATCACCATTTTTTCAAGGTGGCTGCTTTACACAACCTGTTTAAGCAATGCCCAGAGGCAACTACCATACTATTAGCTCGGATGGTGCCATATCTTTGAGGCTATTGCTTTACAGGTCTACTTAAGTAATGCTCAGAGATAATTGCCATACATGACCGGCTCGAATAGTGTCATATCTTCGAGGTTGCTGCTTTATATGCTTGTTTAAATAATATCATGAGGCTGCTGCTTTACATGATCTGCTTAAGCAACACCTATATGTAATTGCCATATACAATTAGCTTGGACAGTGCCCAATCTTCGAGGCTGCTACTTTACACAGCCTGTTTAAGTAAGGTCATGAGGTAATTGCCATACACGACAAGCTCGGACATCGCCATATCTTCGAGGCTCTGGTTAGAAACTAGTCTTCATAGGTTAATCCCTACTCCATGAAGCACAAGTCATCATGTAAAAGATGCACAAGTTAACTAATAAATATGAATTCTTTAAAATAAAATGCATATTACTGATAGATTGGAGCAATTCCATGATTTGGGTTAGCGAAGAAGTCCCATCGAGCTTCTGAATTTATCACCGAGCTACCTCCCAGTAATAACATTTATTATTTTAGCACAGATTCTTTAAGAAGCCAAAACTTCTATTATTTTAGCACAGATTCTTTAAGAACTTGGCTTTTTTGAAGCTCTGGCTTCTTGGGAGCTCAGCTATTAGGAGGTTAGCTTTGAGAGACAAGCCTCCACCTCAGCTCAGCTTCGACTTTCATCTTCTTTGACAAGGACTAGCTCATTGCCATGGAGGAGAGGGGAAACAAGCTGATGAAGTTGCTGCTTGGAGGTGACCACTAGCCCATTATCATCTCGGTGGTTAGCATGAGTGGCTTGGGTAAGACCACCATAGCCTTGAACCTATTCAAGGTTGAATGGGTGAATAATGCCTTTTACTATAGTGCATGGATCGGCATCTTCGAGCCATTGCATTCCAGGAGCTCCTAATTGGTATCATATACCAGCTCTTTCAGTAGGTCCAATTGGTCCTTCCCTAAGGCTGGATTTCATGAGCGAACTGAAGTTGACGAACCATCTCAAACAATTATTTTATGTACCAGCTCTTGGATGGCCGTACACGAGGTGGCACAGTGGGTGGCCATCTTGATGTGGCCAGTGGCGATCCAAGGATGTCGATCCAGCTGAGACCAAGCCCAAGGATGTCGATCCAGCTAGATCAAGCCAAGCAAGGTGTCGAAAGTAGTCGTCGACCCATCCGAAGAAGAGTTGCCCCACCGATGACATCGCTGAGGTTGAGGATGAACCTTAGGTGGGTTTTCATCTGACGGGGATGAGGCAAAGGTGAAGCTTTGAGATTTCAGATTTTAGGTGGTAATAGAGGTGACAGGAAGGAAATGCCACCTCTATGTTGCTTGGATGAAGCATGCAGCCTAGGTGCACCATTAGTGGGTGTAAAACCTTGGTCGACGTCATCAACGATGTGTGAATACTTCAATCTCTGACATGGCTTGGATGGTGCGCATAAATGATAAAAGTATGGTAGCTAGACAAGGGTCGAGTGCCCATGTTAGTAGCTACACCCCGCGGAAGTTGCTAAGCCAAATTTGTCGGGAGTTGAAGCAGCCCCAAGGGGCCAGCATATGGTGGTGTATGATTCAAGGTGGCTACACTAGATAAATAGCATCTTGTTGATGGGGTCGAGCTCACGAACTAGGTGTTGCTATTGGGGTCATGGGAAACGAGTTCCTTACTGGAGCATCGCTGGATGGAGCCGATGCAAGAGTAGAGCTGGGCAGTCTTCCCTTCTTCACTTTGGTTATTTGAGGGATCTTCAAATGACTGAGAGCGATGACTTAGCCTCACATTGTGCTGCACCTCAGCTCTACCCAAGCCACCTGGGAATAAGCCAGGGAGTCTCACGACATTTGATCGAGGTATCCTAGGACTTTACCTCATTGTTGAGCATGATGTACTAGACAAGCTGGCAGTTGGAGAGTAGGGCATTGAAGGGGGAGTGGAGCTGATGGACATGCCGCGATGGCCATGGGACTGAAGGTCGGAGCATTAGTGGTAGGATCGAAACCTAGGGAAGCAGAGCTGATGGTGGAGCCAAAGGCCCGAGGCAATGGAGCACCTAACCATGGCGATGAAAATGTGTCGCAGACCTTTCTATGGTCGAAGCGATCGTCGATGTAGTCAAAATTGAGATCCATCCATGGTAACTGTGGCTGCGGTGGTTGCCGAGCTAGACAGCCAAAAGAGGCCTGTGGCTGAGGCGGTCACCAATCCAACCAAAGAACAGTTGCCCTGCTAAAGATGCTGCCGAGGTTGAAGATGAACCTCAGGTGGGTTTCCATCGAATGGTGGACGAGACGGAGGTGAGGATCTCCAGCAGGCTTCCCATGGATGGGGAGGAACCAGGCTTCCCGTGAACGAAGATGAGATAGAGATGGAGGACCTCTTGTAGACTTCCACAGGGAGGAGACTGGGTTTCCTGTGGGTCCTAGAAGGCCATTGCTTGCTATGAGGACTAGGCATGCAGCAGTCGGCGACCAAGACGAGGGTCGTGGCCTTGTTGTGGGTGACGCAGAGCTAGGCATGAGTGGAGATGGCCATGTACGTGGAAGGGTTGGAATGGGCATGTAGAATAGCTCTTTGCTTTTGATATTGGATGGAAATGTAGAAGCTTCAAGAAGTCTGGATGGCAATGACAAGGGGTCAGAAGGTGAAAGAGGATGCCACCTCTCTCCTCTTTCTTTTAAATTATTTTGTTTTATTTTTTTGAGATAGGAAAAATGCCATCTCTTGGATTTAAATAAGAATGACATGATAAAACTTCATGCTTGAATTCGCCGATGACACCATCGAGGATACCGAAGGTGGCATTATTGGTGTCTTCATGGTCGATCTAGACACCACTGACCATGCCGGAGAGGGCACTGAACAGACCTGGGCAGTAGCACACTAGTTTGGTCAAGCATACTTGGACCAGATGCTGGTTGTACTGACAAGGGGATAAAGGAAGAGATGACCATCCTTTTGCTGTTCTTGTTTTCCTTTTGATTCCATAGGAAATTAAGAATGAGGTTTCGAGGGAATTCCAGTGATGGGAATACAGATACGGGGACTCTTTGTTGCCCAGTAAGCAATCCAAGAGGGGGATGAATTAGATCTCTAAAAATTTAAATGCAAGTATAAGAACCAATCTAATAATCAAACTAAGTACTATAAATAAGTGCAAATTGCTTTTAATAAGTATGCAGCGGAAATATAAAAGTAATAAAAGATGAGCAAATGAAAGAGACAAGTAATCACAAACACAAACCAAATATAATGGTTTGATGCTATCCAATGCACCTACATCCACTCCCCAAGGTTCACTTGGAAATTCACTATAATCTCAATCGATTACAATCGATTAGTTTTCTGGGTTCATTAATCAAAACCCGACTTGTTTTCACAAGGCTTACAAGTCAAAACCTCACTTGATTTTTCGGGTTAACCAAAAATCTAATTGGTTTTAAGGCTCACCAACAACCTCCCTTGGTTTTGGGCTAACTAAGAACCTAATTGATTTTCAAGGCTCACCAATAACCTTCTTGGTTTTCCAATAGGCTAACCAAAAACCTTTATGACTAAGATAAGTTTGAAGTAAAGAAACAATGAAAGATTTCTAATAAAAGCAGATATCTCTTTGAAGCTTTGTTGTAGTGCTGCCTTCAACTTGATGAAACCTCTTTTTAATGCTCAAGAAGGTTGAACTTGGATGCTCTTGAAGGCTCTTGAATGCTTGGAGACTTCTTTTGCTTGAAGGTGGTTAAACTCAATGAATAGGAGTGAATGCACTTCTTTTCTTCTCTCTTGTTTTTCCTCTTTTCATTCTTTTATGTTTTGATTTGATTTGAAATACTTAAATATCTTTCCAAGGCCTCAAACTCGGTTTATGGCAGTTAGACGCGAAAAACTAGCCGTTGGGAGCCAAGAGGAGCGAGTTTTGCATTTGAAAAACTAGCCGTTACTGTTTCCAGAACTCCAAGTGTCAACACTTCAAGCTATGAGTCGACACTTAGGGTCAACATTTGCACTCCATGAGTCGACACCTAGTTCAAATATCTTTAATGAAGCTTTCCAAAATTCTTAGATATGTCGACACTTCCTTAGGTGAGTCGACACTTTGAGTCGACACTTAGTATCTATGTGTCGACACTTCAGGCAAGTTTTCAACTTCAGCAAGTTCTGTAACACAAAAATCTCAGGTGATGAGCTGATCCATGTGTTGACACTTTGAGTCGACACTTGACATCTATGTGTTGACACTTCAGCCGTGCCATCTAAAACTCTGTTTGCGTACCGGCTTGAGTCGACACTTTCACAGTCATGTGTCGATACTTCATTGAGATTTTCATAGAAATAGCTAAACTTCTGCTGAAACCAATTTGTGTTGAACTCGTGTATCCTTTCAAGCATTCTTCAACTACCAAAGTCCTCTTTAAGCAGATCTTTCATCCATGTTTGAGACTTTTCAATCAATCAATTTTTCTTAAGTTGATGAACACATTTTCTATAAAAACACACTTCAAAGAAATAGCTAGTGCTCAACTTATACTTAAGCATTTTGCTTATCATCAAAATCAATAACGGAATCAATAATCTCCCCCTTTTTGATGATGATAAAATCTTTAAGTATAAATTAGTAATAAGCTTTTAAAGAACTTTTCAAAGTGCATAGAGCTTATTGCAACAGGTATTGAAATACTAAAAGAGATATATCATAGCGAGAGTATTGCAATAGCTAAGAGTATCAAAGCTTAAATTATATAAGAGATAAAATCATGTATCATGATACTCTTAAAAAAAATGTAAAATTTAGCAATAAACACTATGAAGAGTGTAAATACTCTTCCTAAAGAGATGACCAATAAAATTGATTTCTGAACATCTTTTAATGTCACAAAAACTAAAATTTAAACATCTAAAGATAATAATTGAGCATGAAATTTAATTCAAAATAGATTTTCAAATTAAAGAAGATATTACTCCCCCTCACTTAATAAAACTTTCTGCTCATTTATATTATACTTATTCTTATTTCTCCCCTTTTTGTTATCATTAAAAAGGAAGGAAGAGGATAATAAATAAGAATATAAATGTAAGAGATTCAGTCATTCATAAAAGAAAACATTGAATTGCTGAAAATAAGTAATGCATCTATTCATTTAAAGTCATAACATAACAAGGTTGCATTCACTTGAAACAAGATTGCTACTAAAAGTGAACATCAAAACATACAAAGAGTACAGAAATGTAAACTATCTAAATATAAAAACTATTCTAAGCATTATCCTCATCCTCTGAGGATCCCATCTCGATCGGTCCGGTATCAGTAGAAGCATGAGATCGAGGCCACATTGATCGAAGATCATGAAGACGGATCCTGGTCGGTCGTGAAGGAGTACGATGACCATGTCCTCTGTGTCTAACATAAGTCCTCCCTTTAGCTAGAGCAAAAGATGTAGAAGCTATGTCAGTAGCAGGAGTATAACTGATTGGAGTGACAGTCTTAATAACTGTCGGATGTGGTGTATGATCAAATAACGGGCCGGAATCAAGATGATGGAAACCAGGAGTGTAGAATCCTAGCTCCCGGATAAGAGAAGATGGAGTACTGACAACAGCTGTATCAAAAGTAGGTGTATCAACAATAGGTATATCAAGTGAAGATATAATCGGTGTATCAATGATAGGTGAAAGTATAGGAATGGTAAAATGATCGACTGGTGTAGAAGGAGGTGTGGGTAGGATAGGAGTTTAAAAGGATGAACTTGAAGGATCATGAATGGGACTCCTAGGTAAGTCAGCTGCTGTCTTCGGCATTGGCTCTGTCATCAAATTTGGAAAGTCAAAACCGTCAAAGTCAGTCTTATCATCATCATCTCTATCTGGTCCCGAAGCAGGTGGAACTGGAGCAGAATCAACCGGAGCTGAAGTATCGGGAACACTCCTAGAAGAGGGTCTACTCAATGCAGATAATATAGCAGAGATACCATCCCTCAATCCTCGATGGCTCTCTCTGGTCTCTATAATAAAACTGTCAAGTCACCGGGGAATAATCATAATCTCCATCTCAATATGAGCAACTCTATCCACAAGACTCTAAGAAGCTCCTGGAATATCTGATCGTGCTAGCTCAAGCTGAGGAGCAGACTCTGGTTGTGCTGTAGGCTCGGGCCGAATCTCAGGCAAATGTGTCTTTGAAGGTCCTACCTCACCCAAAAATATGCATTCCTCCTCCACAGCATCCTCATCTCTGTCAGCGGCTTGACTTGATATTCGTCATCTCCACTGGCCTCTGACCAACTGGTATCCCATCCGGTGAAGTGATCTGATGTCGTAGACATCAGTGTGCAGTATGTAGGGCTCATCATCCAATACCACTCTATATGCTCTGAAGAGCAGGGTCAAGCCCATCCCGTAGGGAAAACATAGTCTCTGACTAATAGATGCCTCCGTCATCTGATGTACCATAAGTACCGAAAGGCAAACAGGTGCATGCTGAACTAAAGAAACCATCACTAGCAGCTCTCACTCTATGATGAAGTCAAAATGGCCGGTCTTCGATAGAAGGATCCAGGCTACGATATGATGTAGTAACCTCATCTCATTAGAAAGCCTGAATGCAACAATAGTGGCTCCCTTAGGTAGATCATCTGACTCGAAAATGCATTGGAGTCCACTGAATCTGTCCACTAAGCTGTCAACCATAGATCCTGTCATGGGTATATCCCATACTCTGCTCAGCACCTCTGCAGTCACTGGAATATCTCTGCCACAGACCTGTGCAATCCATCCATCACTACCATGGGCTAAGGATCCGTAGAACTCTCGTATCAAGCCTGGGTAGAATCTCTCAGTCAACGAACAGAAAGGAACCAAACTAGCATCCTTAAGCCACTGACCTATCCGAAAATGCTACTGGTCAATGAATCCGAAGTCCACATGGCATCCTTCGACAATAATCTTCGAACCCAAGTGACTGGATGCAGGAAAAAGTGGCCGAACTGGGGGATCAGGTGCACCGACTTCATGTCTGGCTTTTGTCCTTCTTTCATCTTCTTGGTTGGATGGCCGAGGGCGATGAACAACTTGCTTTCTAGGTCCCATTCCATAGATTCAAGGTTTGAACAAAAAAGAGAGGGAACTAGGGTTTTTAATGGTCCAAAATCAAAATAGGAGAGGGAATGTGGCAAAAAATGAACCAAAAACCATCAAAATCGGGAATTTGAGAGGGTTTGAGATGAAATTTGGAGGGAAACAATAGGTAGAATAGTGTTAGTGCAAGTGTCGGCTCAAATTGGGAGAGAAAATGCCAAGAAAATACTTCGTTTCCATTTTATTCTCGGTCTATCGCCGTTCAAGTATCGACTCACGATACAGGGCCAAGTGTCGATACTTCAAGGTGTCAACACTTACAGGTGTTGATACTTCAACTTAAAATCGAAAAAAAAAGAAAATGAAGTATTGATCAAAATCACTAGAAATACAATGAAATTCAAGATAATTGAATGTAATTGATTATCAAATTTGATCTTTTATGGGTCAAAGAGTAGAAATTCTCAATCAAAAGGATTGATGACCCCAAGTTCTCTTCTAATCATACTGAATCGATTTTCTTGGAGAGGCTTAGTCAAAATATCAACTAATTGCATTTTAGTATAAATAAATTCAAGCACAACATCATTATTTTCAACATGATCTCTAATAAAATGATGCCTAATTCAATATATGCTTCTAGAATGCTGAACAAGATTTTTAGTTAAGCATATTGTACTAGTGTTATCACATTTTATGGATGTCTTAGTTAATTTGATTCCAAAATCTTCAAGTTGTTGCTTAATCCACAAGATTTGAGCATAACAACTTCCTGCTGCAATATACTCAGCTTCAGCTGTGGATAGTGCAACTGAAGTTTGTTTCTTGCTAAATCAGGAGTTTAAGTTAACTCCAAGAAATTGGCAAGTTCTACTTAGTACTTTTTCTATCAAGTTTACATCCAGCAAAATCAGCATCAGAAAATCCAATTAAATCAGCAGATGAGTTTCTAGAATACCACAAGCCAATATCAATTGTACCAGATAAGTATCTAATAATGTGCTTAACAGCCAACAGATAAGATTCCTTAGGATCAGACTAATATCTAGCACATATGCATACACTGAACATTATATGGTCTACTAGCAGTCAAATATAATAAAGAGCCAATCATACCTTTATATAATTTTGATCTACAGATTTATCATGCTCATCTTTATCAAGTTTACAAGAGCGGCTCATAAGTGTACCTATTGACTTAGTAGTCTCCATCCCAAACTTCTTTATGATTTTTCTTGTATACTTAGCTTGGTTGATGAATATTCCATCTTTGGTTTGCTTGATTTAGAGTCCGAGAAAGAAATTAAGTTCTCCCATCATCCTCATTTCGAACTCTCCCTACATTAGCTTAGCAAACTCTTGATAAAGGATTTCATTAGTAGCACTGAAAATAATATCATCAACATAGACTTGCACTACTAATAAATCATCATTTTTCTTCTTTAGAAATAAAGTTGTATCAACATGGCCTCTAGAAAATTCATTTTCAATTAGAAATTTGCTGAGTCTTTCATACCATGCTCGAGGTGCTTGCTTTAAACCATAAAGTACTTTGTGCAATTTAAAAACATAAGCATGATGTGTATGATTTTCAAAACCAGGTGGTTGTTCAACAAAAACTTCTTCTTCTATATAGCCATTTAGAAAAATACTTTTAACATCCATTTGAAATAGTTTGAAATTCATAAAATAAGCAAATGCTAATAGTAGTCTAATTGTCTCAAGCCTAGCAATAGGAGCAAAGGTTCATCAAAATCAATTCCTTCCTCCTGGTTATAGCTTTTGGCAACTAGCCTAGCTTTATTTCTAGTTACAATTTCATTTTCATCTAATTTATTTCTAAACACCCATTTAGTGCCAATAACAGAAACATTAGATGGTCTTTCTATTAATGCCCAAACATTATTTCTATCAAACTAAATTAATTTATCTTGCATAGCATTTATCCAGTTAGGATCTTTTTCAGCATCTTCAAAACATTTAGGCTTTACTTGAGAAATAAAAGTATATAGTTACATTCATTTCTAATTGAAGATTGAGTTCTTATCCCTTTTGATGGATCACCTAGGATTAATTTCCTAGGATGTTTATGAGCACCTCCACTCCTTAGGTAGATCTTGATGCTTTGGTGTGGATTGTATGGCTTCTTCTTTTCATCTTTGTCTTGATTTTCTTCACTTTGTTGAGAGGGTTGATCATCCAATGTCAGCTTTTGTAACTTATCAGCACCTACACATGCATAAGAAATATCCTCTTTTCTGGAGGATTTGTTAGTAGACTCTTCAAAAACTACATGTACAGACTCCTCTACAACTAGGATTCTTTTGTTAAAAGTTTTGTATGCTTTGCTTGATGTAGACTATCCTAAAAAGATATCTTCATCAGACTTGGCATCAATTTTTTCAAGATTGTCTTTACCATTATTTAAAATAAAATATTGATAACCAAAAACTCGAAAGTACTTTAAAGTTGGTTTTCTTTGATTCCAAAGTTCATAAGGAGTTTTCTTTAAAATAGGCCAGATTGAAACGCGATTTAGGATATAACAAGCAGTATTAATAGCTTCAATCCAAAATATCTTGGCAAATCGTTTTCATAAAGCATAGTGCATGCCATTTCTTCTAAAATATGATTTTTTCTTTCTACCATCCCATTTTGTTGAGGTAGGTGTCCTAGATATAGAAAAGTTATGTTCAATACCTTTTCGTTACAAAAACTTTCGAAATCTTGATTTTCAAATTCAGAACCATGATCACTACGTATGCAAATAACTGTAGTACCTTTTTCATTTTAAACTTTTTGATAAAACTTTATAAATACTGAAAATGATTCACTTTATAAGCAAGAAAGAAAATCCAAGTAAATCTTGAAAAATCATCCACTATAACCAATCCATATCTCTTACCTCCTAGACTACATGTTCTAGTTGGTCCAAAGAGATCCATATGAAGTAGTTCTAGTGGCCTACTAGTAGTAACAAAACCTTTAGGTTTGAAATATGTTTTAACTTGTTTTCTAAATTGGCAAGCTTGGCAAACTCTATCTTTTACAAAAAAGTTTTGGTAAATCTCTTACTAAACCTTTTTGCAAACTTTTGAGAGCAAAATATATTAGCATGTCCTAGTCTTATATGCCAAAGCCAACTAGTCTCATCTTTAGTAGAATTCATTGCAACTAGGCATTCTCCATTAGGCAAGGATAGATCATCTAAATCTACAAAATAAATAATATCATGCCTTTTTCCAATGAATTGTACTCTATTTTTATCAGGACTAGTGAATGCAATAGGATGATTTAAAAATAACTTGAAAATCTTTATCGCAAAACTGATTAATACTTAAAAGATTATGTATAAACCTTCAACCAAAAGTACATTATTAATATATGTAGAAGGGGTGATGTGAATCTTACCTATACCAATGATTTTACCTTTGCCATTATCACCAAAGGTCACACTCCCTTATTCATTGCCTCAAGAGAGATGAATTGCTTCACATTTCCTGTCATGTGCCTTGAGCAACCACTATCAAGATATCATAGCCTTTTGCTTTCCTTGGTTGCAAGACATACCTGTAAAATAAATTAAGTTTTGTTTTTAGGTATCCAAGCCAACTTGGGTCCTTTAGGGTTAGTACTTAAATTGGTTCCTTTTAGAATCCATACTTTTCTAGAGTCATTGATCTTTCTCATATTACATTGAAAAGCTTTGTATCCTTGTTTTTTTCATGAAAAGCATGTTATACTTGAAGATGCAGGTACAAACAAGTTTTTCAAATACTTTTCTTGTCTTTGGGGTCTATAACCTAATCCTGCTTTTTAAAAAATGGCCTTTGGTTGTTTAAAAGAAGATTTAGTCTTTCTAAGTTATAGGTGAACTTTTCAACAAAAAGTTTTATTTTATCAAGCTCATTTTTATAATTTTTGTTTTCTATTTCTAAATTCTTATTTTTCTTCAGAAGATCATCATTTGAAATGATAGTTTTAGGTATTTTCAAAACATCAATTTTCATAGTTAAAGACTTATTTTTTTTTTTCTAAAACATCAAGTTTAGTTTTAATTACTACTTTATTTAAAAGAGAATTGTTTTCATGAGAAAAACTATTTACATACTTTTTTAATTTTTTGTTTTCAGATAAAATTAGTTTATAATCATGCATTAACTCATCAAAAGTAAAATCTACTTCAGTACAGAAATCACCTCTTACTGTTCTTGTTATGCCATGAGATATAGATTTTTCAATTTCAGCTTGTTCTTCTTCTGAGCTGGAGTCTTCACTATCACTCCAGGTTGCCATCATAGCTTTTTTCCTAAATTTCTTCCTTGACTTCTTTAGGAGAGGACAGTCAAATTTATAGTGTCCAGGCTTCTTGCACTTGAAGCATGCAGGTATCTCCTCCTTTTCCTTTTCTTTCTCCTATTCTTTTCCCTTCTCTTTAGTTGATTGGAACTTTTTCTTATAAGGGAATTACCTTATTTTCATGAACCTTCTGAATTTTCTTGCTAGGAGTGCTTCTTCACTCTCTTCTCATTCTTCTTCAGATTCATCATTTGAAGATTCTTCTTAAATAGTAGACTTGAAGACTATCCCTTTTTCTTCTTGTTCATATCCATGGATTTTTGCTTTAAGTTCAGCTCATAAGTCATGAGCGATCCTACCAATTGCTCCAATAGTAGTTTGTCAACATCTTTAACTTTTTGGATGGCAGTCACCTTCGGATCCCATGAAGTTGGAAGTGACCTGAGAATTTTGTTGATAAGATCAGCATTAGACATTATTTTTTCTAAATTTCTCATTCCATTTACAATATTTGTGAATCTAGTGTACATGTCAGTGATAGACTCATTTGGCTCTATTCGGAATATTTCATAAGTGTGCACTAACATGTTCATTTTTGTGTTTTCACTTGATCGGTACCCTCATAGATAACTTCAAGTGTGTCCCATATTTTCTTGGCTGATGTGCATATAGAAATCCTATTAAACTCACTAGGATTTAATGCACAATAAAGGAGATTCATTGCTTTCGCATTAATCTCGGATTGTTTAATGTCATTTTCATTCCAATCCTCTTCGAGCTTTGGGATGGAAACACCATTTACAACAATCGAAGGAACATGAGGACCCTTATCAACAACCTTCCACAAATTATAATCAATTGAGTGCATATATATCTCATTCTAGTTTTTCAATAAGTATAATTGTTCCATTAAAATATGGAGGTCTATTTAAGGCTTGTCCCTCAACTACACTAGTACTAAGGAGGGTTGCCATAGATCTTTACTCAAGCGGTTAGACCTATAAACTAAGAACAGGGCTTTGATACCACTTGTTGCCCAGTAAGCATCCCAAAGGGGGAGGTGAATTGGGTCTCTAAAAATTTGAATGCAAGTATAAGAACCAATCTAATAATCAAACTAAATACTATAAATGCAAGTGAAATTGCTTTTAATAAGTATGTAGTAGAAATATAAAAGCAATAAAAGAGTAGCAAATGAAAGAGATAAGCAATCACAAACACAAACCAAATATAGTGGTTCGGTGCTATCCAATACACCTACATCCACTCCCCAAGGCCTACTTGGAAATTTACTATAATCTCAATCGATTATAGCCGATTAGTTTTCCATCTCACTAATCAAAACCTGACTTGTTTTCACAAGGCTTACAAGTCAAAACCTCACTTGGTTTTTCGGGCTAACCAAGAATCTAGTTGATTTTAAGGCTTACCAACAACCTTCCTTGGTTTTGCGGGCTAACCAAGAACCTAATTGATTTTCCAATAGGCTAACCAAAAACTTTACAACAAAGATAAGTTTGAAGTAAAGAAATAATGAAAGCTTTCTAATAAAAGCGGATATCTCTTTGAAGCTTTGTTGTTGCCTTCAACTTGATGAAACCTCTTTTTAATGCTCAAGAAGGTTGAACTTTAATGCTCTTGAAGGCTCTTGAATGTTTGGAGACTTCTTTTTGCTTGAAGGTGGTTGAACTCAATGAATAGGAGTGAATGCACTTCTTTTCTTCTATCTTGTTTTTTTCTTTTCATTCTCTTATGTTTTGATTTGATTTGAAATACTTAAATACATTCCCAAGGCCTCAAACTCGGTTTATGGCCGTTAGACACGAAAAACTAGCCATTGGAAGCCAAGAGGAGCGAGTTCTACATTTGAAAAACTAGCCGTTACTGTTTCCGAACTCCAAGTATCGACACTTCAAGCTGTGAGTCGATGCTTAGGGTCGACACTTGCACTCCATGATTCAAAACCTAGTTCAAATATCTTCAATGAAGCTTTGTAGAATTCTTAGATGTGTCGACCTTCCTTAGGTGAGTCGACACTTTAAGTTGACACTTAGCATCCATGTGTCGACACTTCAGGTAAGTTCTATAATACAAAAATCTCAGACGATGAGCTAATCCATGTGTCGACACTTTGAGTCGACACCTGATATCCATGTGTTGACACTTCAGCCATGCCATCTGAAACTCTGTTCGCGTACTGGCATGAGTTGATACTTTCACAGTCATGTGTTGACACTTGAGTCATGTGTCGATACTTTGAGTCGATACTTTATTGAGATTTTCACAAAATTAGCTGAACTTCTGCTGAAACCAATTGTGTTGAACTCATGTATCCTTTCAAGCATTCTTCAACTACCAAAGTCCTCTTTAAGCATATCTTTCATCCATGTTTGGGACTTTTCAATCAATCAATTTTTTGTTAAGTTGATGAGCACCTTTTTCTATAAAAGCATACTTCAAAGAAATAGTTAGTGCTCAACTTATACTTAAGCATTTTGCTTATCATCAAAATCAATAACGAAGTCAACACTCTCCATTTGTGAAGCATTCGTTGTTAAAAGAGCGGGGAGTAAATGACCATCTCTGGGCCCATTTTGGTCTCTGAGCCTGCTTCACCATGTACACATCTCCTGCTCTGTTGAGGAGGATGAGCACCGCGGGAGGCAGCCATGACTGTTGAGCCTTGACAGGGGATTGCTACTATGGAATTGGAGCAGGTTGTGCTTCTTGTGGGGCATCATTATTCCGCTGCATTGTGTGGATGATTTGGACATGTTGGACCTGATTATGTTATTGGTCAGGGTTACCCCATGGCATGCGGGAGTTGCTATGCCGGTGGTGATGAAGGTACAGGAGCCTTGCTGCCAAGTGGGCTATGATATTCCTTGATGTGATATTTTTCGGTGGCATTAAGGATGATTCGCTCACTTTCTTCCCAAAATGGGCCTGAGTCCCTTCCTCTAGTACTAATCTATTGTAGCAAATTCTGACTCGATATTAGGTTGGCACTGACTGGCAGGAGTCATCGCTAGAGTGGTTTGGAAAATAAAGTTCCTGGCTGGGGCTGGCTCTAGTGAGGATCCTCTGACGCTCAAGTCAGAGATTTGAAACAGAAAAGTAGTGAACATGGGAAAGAATTGTTTATTAGGGATTCTCGGGGCTCTGGTTATTTATAGAGAGGGTTGAGAAAATGAGAAATTCCGAGAGTATAGGACCATTGATCGCGTAGTTGCGGTATTATAGACCTTGTTTGGTCCTGTAGATGAGGGAGGCCATTATTGGTGAGCCATTACTAGCGATATCATCATCATAGGGTTTTAGCCTTTATATGCTCCACATGAGGATAGTTATTATTTTGGCCTCTTCTGCATGGTATGGGTAGTTGCTGTATGAGTCAGGAGCCATTTAGTTAAAGTGTCATAGTGGATCACGTGATGGATAAGATCCAAGTCAAATGGAATCTAAAATAAATGGCTAAGTATAAAGATGCATCAACTAGCATGAAGATGCCTAGAGAGCCTTAGCTTGTATGAAGATGACTAGAGATATGCTCAACTTGGCATGAAGATGGCTGGAGATACCTTAGCTTGGAATGAAGATGGCTTAGCCTAGTATAAAGATGCCTCAGCCACTTCCAAGATAGTATCCTGACTATAGATCCAATACTTAAAAAATCCCCCAATAACAATCTTGGTTTCCATGGCCTGAAGATTTACTTTTTTCTCATTCAGACAGCAATGCCTTTAGTAATAAATGCGGAATCCATTCTATAAAGGACCTTACATCTAAAATATGATTTTTTAAAATTGTTTTTAATTTGCATTGGGGAACTTAATTTAAACTTTAAATATTAATTTGAGAAATATTATTATTTGCAGATTTAAGTAAGATCTGTTTTGTTGTGCTTTAATTCCTGCTTCTCAAAACAAGTTGAATGCTCCATTCAAAACAGCTAGAATGTCCAAATTTGTGGTTTTTTTTCTTTTCCTGGGGAGAACATGTACCCTTTTGACTTTATTGCAGATTGTATCATCAATTGAAGCAAATTTGGCCAAAGAGAAGACATCATATTACGGTTTTCATGGCAATTGTGACACCATCTATTGGCTTCCAGCAAAACACTGCTGTGACTGCTGTCCTATCAACATAGAAAATGAGATGAATTTCAGTTCAAAGGGGATGATTGATCAAGGTATATATCTGCTGGCACATTTTATTGGATTATCCGACTATCTAATTCAATCAAGCAAAATTCAGTAACTTTGCTATATAGCATAAACTGCATCTGTAATAAGTTGATGCGGAAAGGTTTGCTTACTGCCGCTTTCTAATATATTAACTGTGATTGTGTAACATAAATTTCACAGAAGTTCATGCTTGAGCACCAATATCCAGGGACTGAATGTTATTTAGACTCCTGAAGTGAATAATACTGATGTTTTTGCCCTCTCGGTGATTGATCCGATGCATTGCATGAGTGATATGCAACCTGAAAACATATCATAATTTCTGCGGTGTGTATATTTGATCATGTATGGCTATGAATTTTGTTTTGGTATCTTATATATTGATATTCATTCATTTGGTCCCACGCATTGTTTTTTTGTAGAATGTATCAGGAAGATTTGGTTTGAACCATGAGAAAACTGTGAGAACCTGAAGGTTGATGATGTCCAAAAATGGATTTAGCAACCAATACTTGCAAAAGCTGTAACTTGTTGGGCTGAACTCAGTGATCATATCCAATCCTGATTTTAGCTTCTTCCAAATACCTCTAGCAAACAAACTATCCAAGAAATAGATGGTTAGTCAACAGTTTCATCTAGTATCCCACCTAGAACATTCATTACTCTCAACCCAAGCTTTTCTTGCTGACATGTCCATATGACCTTCCTCCCACTTAATGTATATTCTGATTTCTCCCGGGCTATTGCTTTCCCTGAGCAGAATAAGTGCATCCAATAAGATCTTCCCTACAAAGAAAAACAAAGATTAATTAGAGAAATCAATAGAGGAATATAACTTCCACCTCAAACCATTATCTCCTCTATTAGAGGAAATAGCACTAGATTCAAGCTAAAGTTTCTAAATCCCTTCTAAATTCCTATCATTATCCCTTTTGATTCGAAGAAGCTTTGGCTTTCTTACCCCTAATCTTAGGATATCATGCGAGGTGCTTGGAGAGTGCTCGTGTGGGGGGATGATATATATGTAGAGGATCCGGATCAACGCTTATACCGCGGAAGCAAGAGGGAGAGCTCAAGAATCAGCCTTCTTGATTCCACGAAACCAGCAATCAAGAAATCTAACCAGCTAAAATCTTTTCTTGGATTCCAATTATCAAAGAGAGGTTGGAGAAGAGATGGAAGAGAGATATAGGAGAAAAAAAAGATTTTATTCCATGGAGAAAACCCTTGCTGCCATACAAAACAGCACCTCCTCCAAAAGCCTCATGCACGCCCCCTCTCAAAACCATGAAGCCCCACGGTCCAATCCACCAAAACCGTCGGCCCTCTCTTTCTTGATATATGGGGCCCGGTTTAGGCTTGGCGGTTAGTCTTCTTGGACTAGAGCAGTTAGGACTCAGTTAGTTAGGCTTCCTAAGTGGTTAACCAACCAACCAACCAACCAAGCTAGGATTCAATCCCATGACCCAAATGGATTATAATACAATCTCTCGAAAACTCCTCCCAATAAGTCAATGTGAGAAAACACCAAAACCCTGAGCTCATGTACACCCATTTCTCATATGTTCTCTTAACCTTAGATCAAACCCCCTGACCCAACATGACTCATAGGGCCTTGGGAAACTTATAAACCTAAGCCCCCAAACTTGTCCTGGACACCCATGAATACATCTCCAGGATCTCTGGAACACCTCCAGAAATCGCTTGGCATGCCTCCAAGCTCCCAGGGATCGCCTCGAACATCCTTGCCATGGCCTTCCAAATCTCTCAAAGCTTGGGAGCACTACACAAAATTCTACAATCTCCACCTTGGTGCCCCAAAGCTTTGGCAACTTGGTAATGTCCTCCTGCATAACCCCGCTATAACTGCATGTCCCGACAGCCCCTTGTGTGGATCTCCTTGCCTCTACTAACACCCTTTAGCTGCTGAGCTCCCTTTGAGGCCTTTGGGATGATCGCCTCCCCCGTTGAAGATCCTTTCTTGTACCCTGGCACTACCATTGTAGCCTTCCTTCTGCCTGGCAACTGCATCAATCTTTTTTGGACTTTCTTGGAGAGACCGCAGCAAACTTGAGCTAGCACTCGCTATAACCGGAGCTCTATCTGACACCATCTCCTTAGAGCTATGCCTCACTACCTGTGTACCTTTTTCACCTACCTCGGTCCATCCCTAGAGTTGGTGCTGGGATGTGACTCCTCCCCATGCACCCCTTCGCTCTGACCTCGTACCAAATCCTGCTCCACCTATGAAGCCACCTCTCCCTAGTGCTCCACCTGAGATTGAAGTCCCCCTGATGCCACAGAATGAAATCCTAAGATCGGCCACTCAATGTTGCCCTGCTGAGCCCGCCATCGCTGCATCCTTGGACCCTTCGCATTCCGTGAACCCCTCCAAGACCATTTCGGATACACTGCCCCCGTAGGCTCCTCCAAAAACCAAGAGCTCATCCGACTCTTCCCTGACCCAGTGATTGAACCTAAGAAATCCAGGCTTTTTGTTTCTCCATCCTTGCCTTCTTTCTAAGTGGACACTCCTGCTTAAAGTGCCCTGCTACACCACACCTTAGTACTTGAATTCTCTCTTGCCCTTCTGGGACTTGGACTGCCCCTTATGCTTGCTACCTTCCTTCTCTCTCATGGTCCTCTCTTCTACTGTGAGGCCCTCTTAAGGTACTCCCTTCATCCTCATCTTTCCCCTTTGCTCATTAGACCTTAGCACTGTACTGTCTTCATAATCAGCACTCCTTTCCAACACAAAGTAGTGACAACGATCAATGAACTCGGTATTGAGCATAGCAAGAGTAGGGACTTGTCTTCCTCCATCTTCACCCCAAGGGTCAGCAAATCATTGCAAACTTGGTCGGCCTCTGAACATAAAGAAGAACATCTCCACCTTTCTGCATACGAAGGCTTACAATTGTTCTTCACATCAGCTTATTATACATATTTTTTTTCATATACTGGCTGCAATTTGGATCAAGACCCTCGATGTCTTCTCCTCAAGAACATTGTACACACCACATCACCCAGACCCTTGATGGCTGCACACCCCCTCTAACCCAATGTGTTATATACAATCTCTCAAAAAACTCCCCCCATAGTCAATGTGAGAAAACACTCAAAACCCCGAGTATGTACACCATAGACATCCCTACCCTTCTCATGAATACTCAAGCTTAAAATTGATCTCAACATCACTATTCATAACTATTCATCTTCAACCTAACTCAATGTCCACACCCTTTGAATTTAGGATGCATCCGACCCTTGAGAACATTCTTCTACATTGACAAGCACCTACATCAACATACCTCTAACAACCTTCATGGCTTACACATCTCCCATCGCTCCACATCCTAAACATATGCTTAATACTCTCAACAAAACTCTTAACACCCTGACAATATATTGTGTCATGTAACACAACTCACTCCAAAGCCCCAGTACCTCATTAACACCTTCATCATATGTTGTCTCTAACTCCATAACAATATCTCATATCATGCATCTAAGACTGAACTAAACAATCTGTCTCCCCAACCATACTCATATAAGTATATACCCTATATCAAATCCCCTGATCCACATGACTCAAAGGGCCTTGGAAACTTATAAACCTAAGCTCCAAACATGTCCTAGACACCCATGATACATCATGAACCCCTTGGAACACCTCTAGGATCTCTAGAATACCTCCAGAAATAGCTTGGCGTGCCTCCAAGCTCCCAGGGATCACCTCGAACATCCCTGCCATGGCCTCCCAAATCTCTCTCAAGCTTGGGAGAACCATACAAAACCCTACAATATATTGTGTTATCACAAGTTGAAGCTCACCAAGCAGACTTTGGCGATGGAACCAAGACATGGTGGGCTACATCTTTGGGCAGCTGGAGGATATAGAAGCATCAATTGCCGATTTGCAGGCAAGGGAGGTTTAGGATAATGATTTATCTTCTAACAAGTTGGTTGAGCTCCAAAAGAAGCTATCTATGTACAACTCCTTCCAAGTTTTGGTGGCAAATATCATGGATTTGTGGATCAGAGAGGGTGACAGGAATACCAAGTTCTTCCATTAGTCCACAATCATCAAGAGATAGTGGATTTTGATCCATTCATTCAAGGATAGCTCCACATAGTTTGTTATAGTGATGATGTGATCAGGTTGGAGATTTTCAACTTTTTCAGATCTAGATAGATTGCAAGACTTAAGGAGATGGGATCTCTTCCTCCCATCCTTTGGATACCAAAGTCCTAGATTTGGAGAATACTTTTCTCATTGAGTAGAAATTGATAAAAGAGGTTTGAAAGCTTTTTGGTCTTTGGTGAAGGACAAAGTACCAGGGCCAGACAACCACCATCGTCTTATACCAGGCCATTTTCTACCATGAGGTTGTTAAGCTGTTTGATAGTTCTTCAGCACATTTGTGGCCTAGATGTGCAACCCAAGAAAGGGGGGTGTAAGTGAGTTGCAACAAATAAAAATACTAATGTACAAAAATGAATAAATGTAAGAGAAAAAGAAACAATCGTACCTAAATATAATAATTTTATAGTAGTTGGGTATCAAACTCAACACCTACATCCACATCCCTAGAACCCCTTTTTGGAATTCAACTATAATTAACCTGATTACAGTTCGATTATTTTACTTGAGCTCCCAATCAATATAGTTGATTTTACATAGGAAATCAATCAAAACCTTTCCAACTAAATCTCCCCTCAGCTTAGTCTCAATATCATGTCCAATTCATGATTGGACAAACCTATCTTCCAAGTTTCACTCCCTTTAAACTTATTATAATCAGACATAAATAAATGAAACAATTAAGCATAGGCTCTTTCAAGAGCTAAATAGAAAATGCTCAGTGAAGCATAATTGGAAGTCACAATGGTTGCTCCTCAATGCTTAGACTTCTCTTCTTCAATGCTTGAATAAATGAAAGGTTGGTGGTTGTGGATGTTTGCTTGAAAGCTCAATCAAATTGCATTATTTACTCTCTTGGTTTTCCTCAAGAATATTCAATGCTCTTTTGGTTCTCTCTTTTTGGATAAGCTTAAATATGCTTAGATATATTTCCTTATGTTCCCCAAATATTTCTAGCCTTAAATATCTTTAGAAATGGTTGGAGCACCTTCACTAGCTATTGGGCTATCAGACATATAGAGTGGTCAACTTGACTTCTTCAAGAGTCAACTTGTCATCTCCAAGGATAATCTTTTCTTCTTTTCAGGTGAACTCGAGAAACTAGCATTTTTGGGCATCCTCTATCTTTCACTTAATACCATTCTGTGGTCAACTCTTATAATTCTAGGTCGATCGTCGTGGTAGCAAGGTCAACTCATGAAGAGTTAGGGTCGACTCTCAGAAGGGGCTCTCTATCTTTCACCTGAGACTGATCTTGAGTGGTTGGCTTGTCTATTCTTGGGTTGATAGGTACAATGTGATAGTCTCTCTAGCATGCCGAGGTTGACTCTTCTTTCCTAGAGATCTACTCCTAAAACCTCCCAAAACTAGGATCTTCTATTGACACTTTAGGCATTTAGGGCTCAGCTCCTGACTATCTAGGGAAGGAAATTTTCTTATTCCCTTTGACTTGGGTGATTTGAGTGACTTCCTTCTTTATTTAATTTGACCATTTTAAGCTCACTAAGAGTCCTACAATTAGTCTATGATATAAGATTAAAACATTTGTACTCAAGTATTTTGTATCATCAAAGTCAAACTTTAGGTCAACAATTATGGTGATATCAGAGACTTGGAAGAGGATCTACATCACTTTGATCTTGAAGAGATAAGACACCTTGGACCCTACATTACAAGCTGATCAGCCTTTGCACCATGCTATATAAGACCGTTGCAAAAAATCATGGTAAACAACATGAAGCCAATCCTCCCTAAGCTCATCAACCCTAAACGAGGGACTTTTGTGGGTGGATGGAGTATCACAAATAATGTCATTATTGCCCAAGAGTCATGCATGACCTTCATAGATCCATGTGCCATCAGAGTCTCATGTCAATCAAGCTCGATATGGAGAGGGTGTATGATCAGGTCAGTTGGGACTTCCTAACCTATTCCTTAGTGAGTTTTGAATCCTAGAGGTGTGGATTGACTAGATTCTAAGCTATGTGTGGGCCCTCTCCTCTATCTTAATCAATGACATGCCCATGGCTTTCTTCTATTCCTCGGTTAGCTTCCATCAGGGTTGTCCCTTGTCTCCTTACCTTTTCATCATTTATCCTGAAGCCTCATCTCTTAAGATTTATCATAGTGTTTGGTTCCCTTATTCTGGGTGGAATAAGGGCTTATTCCACTTATTCCCCCAAACAGGTGAAAATTAAGGTGGGCCATCCTGGTTCAGCAATTCTAGTCAATGCTTCCTAATTCTAGAATATCAATTCCATGGTGGACCATGGAATTTGTAATTCTAGATCATTTTATTCCTAGGCTACCTAGGGATAATTAGTGTCATTTAACAAAAAATTAAGAGCAGGGATGAAACCCTATCTGCCCCCTTCTTTTACCTCTTCATCTTCACATTGTAGCCATTGCTCACACCCTCTCACCAAAATCGATGGCTTGAAATCCTCCACAGACCCCTCCCCTTTATCCTCTCTGCTACTCTAGTGTCCTCCGTTTGATTTGGATTTCTATCCCCCTCCTTTAGCTCTTTGTCTTCATGCTAAGCCATTGCTCACACCCTCTCACCTTCTTGGTAGCTTGAAATTCTCTACATACCTCCTCCCATCCATCGCCTCCACTGCTCTTGTGTCCTCCTTTATTCATTTGGATTTCATGATCGCCAATCACTACTACACTTGCCACACACACTCTCGGTCTCTTTGCAAGTAGGTCTTCTTCTCCCTATAGTGCGTGGTTGTCGTCCCTCCCAGTTTTTCTCCACTCCAATGACCCTTCTATTCTATTGCTCCTACCTTCAATATAGCCTTCAAACTTCTTAAATGTTATGTTATTTTGTTATCAATAGATACTCCACTCTAGCATCCTTTTTCTCCATGATTTTAATTCCTTCTTCACTTTGTATTATGTACCTATTTTATATCCATATTAAGTTTAATATTATTGACCCTTGGAATGATTTTGATGATTACAAAATATTGGAGTATGTATTTGATACTAATGATCTTTCAGAATGTTTAAGAAGTTTTTGTAGGGCAATTTACATGGTCAATCATTCACTCTACATTTCTAGGACCAATGTAATGAATTTATGTACACAAAGAAAAGTTTCATGTATTTGTAAGTCCTAAAGATTTTTTGAATGTATATTCTTGTAAAAATGATAAAATTATTATAAAATTAAGTATAAATATCTTAGATTAGATTTAGACTAGGATGTCGGAGTTAGAGAAATTTAGATTGGCCACACATAGGTTAACCCGATATGCTAAGTGGCATTGGACAGCTATTGAGGATGAATGTTATCAAAGAGGAGATAGAATACGTAGCTGGAGAACCATGAGAAGTAGGCTAAGAGAAAAGTACCAGGTAGATTTTATGAGCAAAGACTTTTAGACCAATGGTACAAACTGAGACAAGGTGATAAAACTGTGTTAGAGTACATTGACCAATTCAATGAGTTTATCAGGAGATGTAACACAGTTGAGTCTGATGCTATGATCATATCGAGGTTTCGAGCCGACCTACGTCCTGATCTCTAAAGGGAGCTTTATTTTAGAGAGGTCAATAACTTAGAGCAGGCTTACCAAACTACGAGGTATTGTGAGCATTTCCAAAGGGCACCCACCTATTGTAGACCTGAACCCTTTAGGAACCCTAGCTGAGCCCCAGGATATAGCCAAGGGTATAGTCAAGTCTACCCGAGTTGACCTGAGTCGACCCAACCCTAACCCGAGTCGACCCACCCCTGCTACCCCATGTGTTCACTAGGGTGACATTAAAGAGGGGAAGTATATTGTAGACCTGGGATTGGTTGACCCAGAAAACACCCAGGCGAAGCTATATTGGAAGGACCCTTAAAAAATCCTGAACCCACCAGCAAGCCTGAAGTAGAAGTATATGAAGCTGAAGCAATCTTAGTGGACGAATATGAAGAACAATTAAAGGGAGAAAGCTATGACACTGATACTACAATGACTTTACCTGAGGAGACTCTAGAAGAGAATCCAATTATCGAGCCTAGTCCTAAAATCCAAGAGAAAATTATTGAGGATATGGTCTCTTAGTTCGGTACCCTCAAGAGGAGCTCATCCCTTCAATCCCAATTCAAGATCTCTTTCCAGAAATTGTTGACCCATCCTTCCATTACATGGACCTTTTCTTGCCCATAGTTATAACTCAATGTTCAAATCTTAAGGTTATCTTGAGTAACCAAGATCTATCCTATGCTTCCCATAGATTGCCCCAAGACATCGATTCCTATTTCCTACCCTTCCCTGATTCTTCTCACGTGTCTAGAACCATTAGATTATAATTCGTTGAGATTACCAAATTATATGAGTCCTTAGAGCCCATCCTATTTGCTACCTACTTCTGGAAGACCCTCTGGCATTCACTAGAAGTTCATGGTAAATTCTTATGTGCAAACGAAACCAGGGTCAAACCTAGAGAGTCTATAGTTTGTTAGGTTTAGGTCCAAGAGTCCAATAAAAATTCCTCTCAATAGGAATATACAGTTGAGTCTGCTTTTTGTCAAGTGTCAGTATGAGTCCCAGAGTCTGCAAAATCTTTTGCACAGCATATTAAAAGCATGCATAAGGAGATTAGCCAAAAATCAACCTAAGTAATAACATACAAGAAATTGGTTGATTCCCGAAAGCAAGACAAAGAATTTGACATAGGAGAATCTGTAATGATTAGGCTTAGGCCTAAATGTTTTCTAGCAGGAACCATTAAGAAACTTCATGCTCGTGGAGCTAGCCCCTTTAGAGTTATAAGAAGAGTTGGCCCTAATGCCTATGTGCTTAAGCTGCCCCCAGATTATGGCATTAGCTTGACTTTCAATATCTCGGACTTAGTCGAGTATAGGGAACCAGCAAACATATCTAGTGAGCCATTTGGCTTGACCTTTCATTTGAGAGTGAACCCGATCCAGAGTGTCCACCTCCAATTTTACTTGAGAGAGGAGAGCGTATCGAGTGTGTCCTGGATGATCAAGCTATCACCTCCTAGGGCAAAAGCTATCAGCATTACTTGGTCCAATGGCAAGGTCGACCGAAGTCTGACAATTCGTGGATTACCCGAGAGGACTTGTAGTGCCTCGACCCCGACCTTCTTAAAAATACCAAAGCCAAGTCAACCCTTACTCGACAGGGTCGAGTTCCTCCCACCCGGGAGAATTGGTGTGGGCACTTGGATCAGATAGAGGCTCCTCAACCCTCTATGGATCTCTGATTAGGTTTTTTAATCTTTTAGATCCTGTAATAAGGCTTAAAGCCTGAATAATTTGCTTTCAAGTCATGTAATTAATATCTAGTTGGTTTCAATTTTTGGTTTAGTCTTGTAATTTGGCCAGTTTGGTCAAGTTAGGGTCAATTGGTCCTGTAATTAGCCAAGTTGGTTCACCAGCTCAAGTCAATTTAAAATGGCTTAAGCTAGTTTGAAGATGGGTTCACAAGTAGGCAATCAAGTCAAGCCCAATTAAAGAAGAGTCAAGCCACCTCTCCTTTACACCAAGTAGGAGTGCCAACTAGAGTGCCACATCATAGTACCCCATGTCATGGAAGGTGCCACTTCAGCTCATGAGCAGTGCCAATCATCAGTGCCACATGGCATGGGGAGGCCCGCTTCACCAAGCTCCTTTGGGTGGCCAACTGGAGTGCCACATCATCAGTGCCACATGGCATGGGAGGTGCCACTTCAGCTCATGAGGAGTGCCACATCATCAGTGCCACATGGCATGGGGAGGTGCCACTTCACCAAGCTCCTTTGGGCGGCCAAGTCAAGATGAAAAATTCAAATTCAAATTCATGTTTGATACCCATTAATCTCTCCTTGATCCAAATAGACAATATCCACATAACACTCCCCATATCAAGCCTCCCCTTGATCCAAGCCAACAACATCCTCACTCCACTCCACAAATCAAGCTATGAAGATCAAGCTTCATGAAAAGATTCAAAATTCAAAAGTTAGATGCCATGTTTCATGAAGGAGGAATTCAAAATTCAAATAGGCACCCCTTGATTCATGAAGACAACATCCTCTCTTCACTCCCCCAAATCAAGCTTTGTAACCCTCTTGTAAGAATTTAAATGTTGATGAAATGAAGAAAAAGTTTGAGAAGTTATTCTTCTACCCCTTGTCTTCTAGACTAGGAACTCCGAGAGAGGGCACCTTTGTCCTTCGAGATATCGACGGGTGAGAG
This sequence comes from Areca catechu, assembly GCA_021397845.1. Lineage (NCBI taxonomy): Eukaryota > Viridiplantae > Streptophyta > Magnoliopsida > Arecales > Arecaceae > Areca > Areca catechu. The sequence continues at coordinate 97,079,573 of CM038042.1, read as the reverse complement.
GTCCTGAGTTACTATCCTTCTATGCAAGCCACCTTCCCACCTTCAAGTTTGGATGCCATCTGGAAGATCCACATGGATGCCTAGCAAGAAGAACCTCCTTGACCACCATTCTCAACTTTTGCTCCATCCTTTCCTACTTGTTTCTTGACGATTTCTAACCGTTCACTTGGGTGCTCGCAGGTCCTCCAGGTGCCATGGACAACAAAGTCAGTCTCTCTTGCCTTCGCGACCATTGGATGGAAAGCCGGTGAATTTGCAGGGTTGAAGGCTTGACCCTCCAAGCCGCATCCGCGAGAGTGAGTGAACTCAGTGTTGTCGCCTACACTGCCATGGCCTGTAGTTGAATTCGACCTCGGATTGTGCCCTTGTCACTCCAGACCTGCCTGCACACCCAGACCTGTAAAACAGAAGAGACCTGGGGCGGTGATCCTAGCGGGGGCACTCTGATGCTCAAGTCAGTGATGATCCAGGGGAACAGATCCTCCTGGTGGTGTGGGCACCAGGATCCGACAGAGGCACCTTAACCCTCTGTGGATCTCCAATTAGGGTTTCAATTTTCAGGTCTTGTAATAAGGCTTCAAGCCTCAAATTTGTAATTATCTTTTGCTTTGAATTGAGTCTGTACTTTGACCAATTAGGTCAAATCGAGTCCAGTCTGAGCCTATTGGAAATTTGGATCCATTGTAAGAGTTGGTCTTAAAATTTAGTCTCCTTGGAACCAAGTCTGGAAAGAATCCAAGTCAGCTCAGGGCCCACCTTCTCATCCTATGCGGCGCCATGTGGGAAGCACACTTGTCATCCTTGGATGCCCAAAGAAGAGGATCATATCACTTGGCTCTAGCCCTTTTTTCCCTCCCCCTATCTAGCCCCTTTCCAAGCAAGGGTGGTCGGCCAAAGTAAAAGTCAATGGGAGTTGAAGTGGGGAATTCAAATCCCTTGCTTCAAGCCCTCCAATCAAGTCTTCTTCCCAAATTGCTTCAACCTCTTTGGAAGGGAGAGACAAGATCCTTGGGTGCCTCTACCTAACACTCCCCATGTCAAGCCTTGTACCAAAGAAAGGAAGCCAACCAAAGAAGGAGGAAGAACACATGCCTTGCTCCAAGCCTCTCTTCATGCTTTCTTCCAAAACTATGAAGCTTCTTTCCAAGTTCAAGGCTCCAAGATCCCCCCGTCCAAGCCATGCATCATGCCATGCCCAATCCAACCAGCTTTTGGTCAGCCAAAGAGAGAAGAAGGTCAAGGGTTTGGGTGCCCATTCAAGAAAAAAATTTGTATTCTTTCATTTGAAATTCAAAAGGGTCCTAAGGTGCTTATTAAAGGACCTAACCCTTCCTTTGTAATTTTCAATTTTTGGATGAATGAAAAAAATTATTTCTTGAGTTCAATCTCTTGCTAGTTGCCTTCGTTCACTAGGAACATCGATCTCCATGAGGAAGCGCCTTCGTCTTCGGGCGTCGAGGGTGTGAGGCCTCAAACTATCGTCACTTTCGCAACTCCATCATTCGACTCTGAATCTAGCAGAACTCCATCTCTACAACTCTTCTTTCATTCTTCCACTGCCTTTTCCTTCTGATTAAGACTTATCCTTTATCTTTTTGAATGCTCGCAGGTCCTCTAGGAGACACGGGTACGGAGATGGTTGCCTTTGCCATCGAGATCTTCAGATAGCCAACCGGTGGTGCCTCTACAGGGTTGACGGCTCGGTCATCCAGGCCGCATCCGTCAAAGTGAGCGATCTCTGCATCGGGCGCTTCAGATCTTCGAGGTTTGCCACTGACTCCTAAGTAGATCTTGATTGGAGAGCTAAGTCCTACGAGATTTCCCAATCCCGGGGTCCTTTCTTTATCATTGCTTAGGGACCACTTGCTTGCTTGTTATTTCTTATTGTTATAGAACCCTAGATCATCTCTTACTTGCTTTCGGGAATCCAAAGAAAACTACAAAAATCTAAAATCCACAAAACCCTAAAAATCACTTGCATCATTCTTCATTCTGCATTTAGTTGGTCCCCCATCATTTATGGTATCAGAGCATGGTTAAAACTTAGCACTTCTTAAAGCACTTGGATAAGGTGCTTCACCAGGACGTCCGGTCTTAGGAGAAAAGTAGGGTTTCAAGACCCTCTCCTCCAATTCCACGGGGTCTCCTAAGGCGTGTAGGGGTTCCACTGTGATAGGCCTTGGAAGAGGAATGCAAGAAGGATATATCTAAAAGAACAAAAAAAAATTTTGCATCTTAGATTTCAGTTTTTAATTTCTGCAGTTTTTTCTTTCTGTACATGGTCTGTTGTTTTAGTTTCTATAGTTTGGAGAAATCTCTAAATTTCATGATTTTTGTTTTGATAGATCACATATAATCCAAAGTATTTTGGAAACTTTCTCAGATTTTATTTCAGTTTGTAGAATTTCTACAAGCCGAAATATTACCTGAGAGCAAGTTCTGTTCAGAAAATTTCAGCAATTTGCATATTCTTGTGTTTTCAATTGTCATCTAGTGTAATCTTGAATTTAGAGTAATATCATTTCATTCCAATCATATTAACTCTATTTTCATACATCAAAAACACAAAAACATAATTTAGTGACATCTCATTAGATCATTTTCTTGCATTCATTTTCATAAGTTACTTTAAGGGCGACAATTTGACATAGGGTCAGGATTTCGTTACCTGTCCCTAGCCCAAAAATCACTAACCAGCATATCGAACCAAAGCTCTAACTAAAATTGATTAGATGCTTAATTTTCTCAAGAGAGCTTAGGGACACCAATTGGTTGAGTCAAGACCAAGTGTCTATTCTTTGTGTCAGCCCATTCTGTGTGTGCTGTTGCCCTTGGTGTCTAGGATTGGTGATTCAGGGCTTGTGAGTTTGGTTCGCCTACCTGGCCAATCCCAGATTGGTGTCTAAGGTTGATGCTCAGGGACCTACACTCTCTTACACCAACCTGGCCAAGGACAAAGTTACTCTAGACTGGTTTGCCACCCTGAGTTGGCAACTAGTTGAGATTCTAGGTCTAGTAGATCCTAGACATTTTTTATTGTCTAACCCATGTCCACTAGATCAGGAGTACCCTATCATCCTCACCATTCCCAAGCCAGTGAACCTATGGAGAACGAGAGGGAAGTTCAACTTAAGGATCTTATGGAGCAATTGATTAGAATGAATAGCAAACTAGATAGGCTTGAAGAGAGAGTTGGAACCTTAAAGAGGAATAGTCCTAGGCCATCTGTTGAGCCTGAGTCTGGAACACCTTTCCCCCCTAGGGATTATCCTCACCATGAACCACCCATAGAGGCTGAACCTAGGAGATTGCCCCGTGTCAACCCAACCCAAGAGTTTGATCCTAAGACCCAATCTCGAGATCATAGACCAAGAAGAATGGGCCCTTAGGAACATCAAGCTAGAAGCCCCTATCTTTGATGGTAGTTTAGATCCTAAAGTGTATGTAGATTGGGAGGAGGATATGGAGCAGTATTTCGAGTGGTATACCATGACTGAGAGGATGAAGTTTAAGTTTGCTAAGACTAGGTTGTTTCGTCAAGCTAGGCTATTCTGGAATAGTGTTGAAAGGCTGGTAGCACAGAGAGATGAGGAACCTATAGCAACTTGGAGAGGTATGAAAGCCTAGCTTAAGGAGAAGTACCAACCACTTTCTTACACCAAGAGCATGTTGGACTAATGGCAGAATTTGAGGCAAGGGAACAAGAGTGTGGCTGACAACAGCGTCTGAAGTTGTCATGATGAATGTATGCATGTCAATGAACTGCTTCTATGATGACCCTTCTACCCTATCTAGGTTTAGGGCTGGCATACACCCAGACATCAAGAGAGAACTTTACTTTATAGAGGTCACTGATCTATAGTATGCTTACCAAGTTGCAAGGAACTTTGAGCATTTCCAGAGGGCTCCTACCTATCGTAAACCTGAACCAATTGGAAACCCTAGTCGACTTCCAGGACCTAACCCAGGGTATAGTCAGGCCTACCCGAGTCATCCCAATCCTTACCGACCTGACCCGAGTCGACCCACCCCAGCCGACCCAGCCCAAGCGGCCAGATCTGAACCGACCCCACTTTAGCTGAGAGGAGAAGGGTAAAGCTGTTGGACCCCATAAGAGTCCCACTCCCCAAAACATTTGTTTTCAGTGTCATAAACTTGGACATAAAGCTAGCCAGTGTACCTCCACAGCCTTAGTCATAGAAGAGCCAACTGAGAATGAGGTAGAACCCATTGCTAATCCAGAGGGAGAAGTCTATGAGCCAGAAGATCAGTTACTGGAGGAATATGAGGGAGAGGAAGAGCAATTTGAATCTGAAGACCTTCTAGGGTAGTTAGGTGCATCCTTATCCAAAACATAGTACAGGAGGATTGGCGTAGGATAAACATCCTACAAACCTTTGTTAAACTAGGGGATGAGGTTTGCAAAATCATAGTTGATAGTGGGAGCTGTGTCATTGCTATCTCTTCTAGTACTGTCAAAGCCCAAGGATTGACCTCAGTCCCTCACCCCAAACCATACAAGGTCTCTTGGATTGATTCAACCTCTATTCCTATAAAATCTAGGTGCCAAGTCTTAATCAAATTGCAGTCTTATGAAGAGAAGATTTGGTGTGATGTCCTTCCCATGGGCGTCAGCAGTATTATCTTAGGAGACCCTGGTTGTATGATCATGATGCTACTCTTTATGGTCGACCAATAGTTGTACTTTCAATCACCATGGGAAGAAATTTACCATTAACCTAGTTTAGCCTAAGGACCTGGCTAAGAGAGGATCAAGCAGTCTTAAGGAAAAGAAGCCTGGAGTCAACCTAATCAAATCTAAGGAACTGGAGAAAGAGATTGCTGGGGGAGCCCCTGTTTGGATTTTGACCACCAAAGATAGTCATGAACCAACCCAAATAGAGTGCCCCCAAGAAGTTGTTAAGGCTCTGGAAGAGTTTAAGGATGTCTTCCCTGAAGAACTACCTGATCACCTACCACCTCTTAGGGACATCCAACATGCCATAGATTTGGTCCCAGGAGCCACCTTACCCAACCTTCCCCATTATAGAATGAACCCCACTGAACACCAGGAATTGCAAAAATAAGTGGAAGAGTTGCTTAGGAAGGGTTTTCCTAGGGAGAGTTTGAGTCCCTGTGCCATCCCTGCTTTGCTAACTCTTAAGAAAGATGGAACCTGGAGAATGTGTGTAGATAGCAGAGCCATAAACAAGATCACGATCAAGTATAGGTTTCCCATCCCCCGTTTAGATGATATGCTTGACATGATGGCCGTAGCTACTATCTTTTCCAAGATAGATCTTAAGAGTGGCTACCACCAGATTAGGATCAGACTCGGGGATGAATGGAAGACGGCGTTTAAAACTAAGGATGGCCTTTTTGAATGGTAGTGATGCCTTTTGGACTTTCTAATGCTCCTAGCACCTTTATGAGGGTCATGAACCAAGTCCTGAAAGAATTTATCGAAAAATTTTGGTGGTTTATTTTGATGAGATTTTGATTTACAGCAAGACTAAAGAAGACCATCTTAACCATCTTAGGTTGGTTTGCCAGACCCTTAGGAAGAATAGCCTTTATGCCAACCCTAAGAAATGTGAGTTCATGATAATAAGGGTTATCCTCCTAGGTTTTGTAGTCACCCCAAAAGGAGTCTCCGTTGATCCCGAGAAAGTTAGAGCTATAGTTGAGTGGCCTGTCCCATCTAGTGTCCATGATGTTCATAGTTTCCATGGCCTTGCCACTTTTTATAGAAGATTTATTCGGGGATTTAGTTCAATCGTAGCACCCATCACCGACTGCATCAGGAAGGAAGGCTTCTAATGGACCAAAGCTGCAGATAAAGCCTTCCAAGAAATCAAAGATAAGATGATACAAGCACCTGTCCTAAGATTACCTGATTTTACTAAAGATTTTGAGGTTGCTTGTGATGCTTCGGGAGTTGGCATTGGAGGAGTACTTAGTCAGGAAAATCACCCCGTGGCCTTCTTTAGCGAGAAACTTAATGAAGCCAAAGTTAAGTACTCGACTTATGATAAAGAGTTTTATGCAGTCGTTCAGGCTCTTAGGTATTAGAGGCATTACCTGTTATCCAAAGAATTTGTCCTTAGCTCTGACCATGAAGCCCTTCGGTACCTAAACTCCCAAAAAAGACTAAACCCGAGGCGCTAAGTGGTGGAATACATCCAGGCCTGTACCTTTGTGCTTAAACATCGAGCTGGTACCAAGAATAAGGTAGTTGATGCCTTTAGCCATCGTGCCCTGTTACTGAATACCGTTAGGACTGAGGTTATAGGATTTGATCGAATGAAAGAACAATATGTGACCTGTCATGACTTTGGAGAGATTTTCCAATCTAAGAAACACCAACCATCTAATGCCTTTAGTGAGTACACCCTCCAGGATGGTTATCTTTTCAAAGCAAATAGGTTGTGCATTCCCAAGACCTCTCTTCGAGAATTCTTAGTTTGGGAGACCCATGCAGAAGGCCTAGCTGGTCACTTTGTAGGGAAAAGACCACCTTAGCAGTAGAAGACCAGTTCTTTTGGCCTAGCCTGAAGAAGGATCTAGCCAACATTGTTTTCTGTTGCCGAACTTATGCTATCGGTAAACAGCAAAAATAGAATACTGGTATGTACACCCCTCTGCCTGTGCCTAGTCGCCCTTGGGAAGACCTTAGCATGGACTTTGTAGTAGGATTGCCCAAGACCGCAAGGAAGCACGATTCAGTCTGTGTTGTGGTAGATAGGTTCTCCAAAATGGCCCATTTCATACCCTGCTCCCAGTCCCTAGATGCTTCCAAAGATGCCAAGCTCTTTCTTGATCATGTGGTTAAGTTACATGGCCTTCCAAAAACCATAGTGCCCGATAGGGATGTCTGATTCACTAGCTATTTCTGGAAAACCCTTTGGCACTTACTATAGGCACCAAGCCTAAGTTTTCGACTGCCTACCACCTGCGGATGGATGGCCAAATTGAGGTTGTCAACCGTAGCCTAGGGAACCCCTTAAGATGTTTGATAGGTGAACATACCATAAACTAGGATCTTCTTTTACCTCGAGCTGTGTTCGTCTACAACAGTTCTATGAATAGGACCACCGAGAAAAGTCCTTTCGAGATTGTGAGTGGTTACAAGCCTAACCGACCCCTTGATTTGATTCCCCTACCTATCCATGCTCGTGTCTCTGAGTCCGCCGAATCCTTTGCACAGCATATTAGGAACATACATAAGGAAATCAGCAATAAAATTAATCTAAGTAATAATGCATATAAAAAATGGCTGATTCCCGAAAATGAGCCAAAGAGTTTGAAATTGGGGATTCTGTAATGATTGGGGATTCTATAAGCTAAGGCCTGAACAGTTTCCACCAGGAACCGTTAAGATACTTCATGCTCGCGGAGCTGGTCCCTTTAGAGTAATAAGAGAGTCGGCCCTAATGCCTACGTTCTTGAGCTACCCACGAATTATGGTATTAGCTCGACTTTCAAATTCTCAGACTTAGTTGAGTACAGGGAACCAGCAAACATTCCTAGCGAGCCATTTGGGCCTGACCTTTCTTTTAAGAGTGAAACTGAACCTGAGTGTCCACCTCCAAATATACCTGAGCGAGGAGAGCGGATCGAGCGTGTCCTGGATGACCAAGCTATCACTACTCGGGGCAAAGGTTATCAACGTTTCTTAGTCCGATGGCAAGGCCGACCTGAGTCCGATGACTCGTGGATTACCTGGGAGAACTTGCAGCGCCTCGATCCTGACCTTCTGGAGGAGTACCTATGCCAACTTCACTCTTACCCGACAGGGTCGAGTTCCTCCCACCCCGGGAAACTGGTGTGGGCACCAGGATCCGATAGAGGCTCCTCAACCCTCTGTGGATCTCCAATTAGGGTTTCAATTTTCAGGTCTTGTAATAAGGCTTCAAGCTTCAAATTTGTAATTATCTTTGCTTTGAATTGAGTCTGTACTTTGACCAATTAGGTCAAATCGAGTCTAGTCTGAGTCTATTGGAAATTTGGATCTATTGTAAGAGTTGGTCTTAAAATTTAGTCTCCTTGGAACCAAGTCTGGAAAGAATCCAAGTCAGCTAAGGGCCCACCTTCTCATCCTATGTGGTGCCATGTGGGAAGCACACTTGTCATCCTTGGATGCCCAAAGAAGAGGATCATATCACTTGGCTCTATCCCTTTTTCCCTCCCCCTATCTAGCCCCTTTCCAAGCAAGGGTGGTCGGCCAAGGTAAAAGTCAATGGGAGTTGAAGTGGGGAATTCAAATCCCTTGCTTCAAGCCCTCCAATCAAGTCTTCTACCGAATTGCTTCAACCTCTTTGAAAGGGAGAGACAAGATCCTTGGGCGCCTCCACCTAACACTCCCCATGTCAAGCCTTGTACCAAAGAAAGGATGCCAACCAAGGAAGGAGGAAGAACACATGCCTTGCTCCAAGCCTCTCTTCATGTTTTCTTCCAAAACTATGAAGCTTCTTTCCAAGATCAAGGCTCCAAGATCCCCCCGTCCAAGCCATGCATCATGCCACGCCCAATCCAAGCAGCTTTTGGTCGGCCAAGAGAGAAGAAGAAGGTCATGGGTTTGGGCGCCCATTCAAGAAAAAAATTTGTACTCTTTCATTTGAAATTCAAAGGGTCCTAAGGTGCCTATGTAAAGGACCTAACCCTTCCTTTGTAATTTTCAATTTTTGGATGAATGAAAAAATTATTTCTTGTGTTCAATCTCTTGCTAGTTGCCTTCGTTCACTAGGAACGTCGATCTCCGTGAGGAAGCGCCTTCGCCTTCGGGCGATGAGAGGTGTGAGGCCTCAAACTATAATCACTTCCGCAACTCCGTCATTCGACTCCGAATCTAGCAAAACTCCATCTCTACAACTCTTCTTTCATTCTTCCACTACCTTTCCTTCTGATTAAGACTTGTCCTTTATCTTTTTGAATGCTCGCATGTCCTCTAGGTGACACGGGTACGGAGACGGTTGCCTTTGCCATCGAGATCTTCGGACAGCCAACCGGCGCCTCTGCAGGGTTGATGGCTCGGTCATCCAGGCCACATCTGCCAAAGTGAGCGATCTCTGCATCGGGCGCTTCAGATCTTCGAGGTTTGCCCCTGACTCCTAAGTAGATCTTGATTGGAGAGCTAAGTCCTACGGGGTTCCCAATCCTGGGGTCCTCTCTTTATCATTGTTTAGGGTCCACTTGCTTGCTTGTTATTTCTTATTGTTATAGAACCCTAGATCATCTCTTACTTGCTTTCGGGAATCCAAAGAAAACTACAAAAATCTAAAATCCACAAAACCGAAAAATCACTTGCATCATTCTTCATTCCGCATCTAGTTGGTCCCCCATCATTTCTGGTATCAGAGCATCATTAGAACTTAACACTTCTTAAAGTACTTGGATAAGGTGCTTCACCAGGACGTCTGGTCTTAGAAGAAAAATAGGGTTTCAAGACCCTCTCCTCCCATTCCACGGGTCTCCTAAGGCGTGTAGGGGTTCCACTATGACAGGCCTTGGAAGAGGAATACAAGAAGGATATATCTAAAAGAACAAAAAAGATTTTGCATCTTAGATTTCAGTTTTTAATTTCTGCAGTTTTTTCTTTCCGTACATAGTATGTTGTTTTAGTTTCTATAGTTTGTAGAAATCTCTAAATTTCATGATTTTTATTTTGATAGATCACATATAATCCAAAGTATTTTTGATAACTTTCTCAGATTTTATTTCAGTTTTTAGAATTTCTACAAGCCGAAATATTATCTGAGAACAAGTTTGTTCAGAAAATTTCAGCAATTTGCATATTCTTGTGTTTTCAATTGTCATCTAGTTTAATCTTGGATTTAGAGTAATATCATTTCAATCCCATCATCTTAACTCTATTTTCATACATCAAAAACATAAAAACATAATTTAGTGACATCTCATTAGATCATTTGCTTGCATTCATTTTCATAAGTTACTTTAAGGGCGACAATTTGACATAGGGTCAGGATTTCATTACCTATTCATAGCCCAAAAATCACTAACCAGCATATCAAACCCATGCTCTAACTAAAATCAATTAGATGCTTAATTTGCTCTAGAGAGCTTAGGGACACCAATTGGTCGAGTCAAGACCAAGTGTCTATTCTTTGTGTCAGCCCATTCTGTGTGTGCTGTTGCCCTTGGTGTCTAGGATTGGTGATTCAGGGCTTGTGAGTTTGGTCCGCCTACCTGGCCAATCCCAGATTGGTTTCTAAGGTTGGCGCTCAGGGACCTCCACTCTCCTACACCTACCTAGCCAAGGACAAAGTTACTCCAGACTGGTTTGCCACCCTGAGTTACGCAACTGGTTGAGATTCTAGGTCTAGTAGATCCTAGATGTTTTTGATTGTCTAACCCATGTCCACTAGGTCAGGAGTACCCTATCATCCTCACCATTCCCAAGCCAGTGAACCTATGGAGAATGAGAGGGAAGTTCAACTTAAGGATTTTATGGAGCAATTGATTAGAATGAATAGCAAACTAGATAGGCTTGAAGAGAGAGTTGGAACCTTAGAGAGGAATTGTCCTAGGACATCTATTGAGCCTGAGTCTGGATCACCTTTCCCCCCTAGGGATTATCCTCACCATGAACCACCCATAGAGGCTGAACCTAGGAGACTGCCCCGTGTCAACCCAACCCAAGAGTTTGAACCTAGGAGACCCAATCCCGAGATCATAGACCAAGAAGAACGGGCCCTTCGGAACATCAAGCTAGAAGCCCTATCTTTGATGGTAGTTTAGATCCTAAAGTGTATGTAGATTGGGAGGAGGATATGGAGCAGTATTTCGAGTGGTATACCATGATTGAGAAAATGAAGTTTAAGTTTGCTAAGACTAGGTTGTTTCGCCAAGCTAGGTTATTCTGGAATAGTGTTGAAAGGCTGGTAGCACAGAGAGATGAGGAACCTATAGCAACTTGGAGAGGTATGAAAGCCAAGCTTAGGGAGAAGTACCAACCACTTTCTTACACCCAGAGCCTGTTCGACTAATGGCAGAATCTGAGGCAAGGGAACAAGAGTATGGCTGACTACATCACAAAGTTTGATGAGTATGTCATGCGATGTTGTCTCAATGAATCTGCTTCTGTGACCCTATCTAGGTTTTGGGCTAGCCTACACCCAGACATCTATAGAGAGCTTTACTTTAGAGAGGTCACTGATCTAGAGTATGCTTACCATGTTGCAAGGAATTGTGAGCATTTCCAGAGGGCTCCTACCTATCGTAAACCTGAACCAGTTGGAAACCCTAGTCGACTTCCAGGACCTAACCCAGGGTATAGTCAGGCCTACCCGAGTCATCCCAATCCTTACCGACCTGACCCGAGTCGACCCAACCCCAGCCGACCCAGCCCAAGCCGGCCAGATCTGAACACGACCCCACTTTAGCTGAGAGGAGAAGGGTAAAGCTGTTGGACCCCATAAGAGTCCCACTCCCAAAACATTTGTTTTCAGTGTCATAAACTTGGACATAAAGCTAGCCAGTGTACCTCCACAGCCTTAGTCATAGAAGAGCCAACTGAGAATGAGGTAGAACCCATTGCTGATCCAGAGGGAGAAGTCTATGAGCCAGAAGATCAGTTACTGGAGGAATATGAGGGAGAGGAAGAGCAATTTGAATCTGAAGACCTTCTAGGGGTAGTTAGGTGCATCATTATCCAAAACAGTACAGGAGGATTGGCGTAGGATAAACAACCTACAAACCTTTGTTAAACTAGGGATGAGGTTTGCAAAATCATAGTTGATAGTGGAGCTGTGTCATTGCTATCTCTTCTAGTACTGTCAAAGCCCAAGGATTGACCTCAGTCCCACCCCAAACCATACAAGGTCTCTTGGATTGATTCAACCTCTATTCCTATAAAATCTAGGTGCCAAGTCTTAATCAAATTTCAGTCTTATGAAGAGAAGATTTGGTGTGATGTCCTTCCCATGGGCGTCAGCAGTATTATCTTAGGATGACCCTGGCTGTATGATCATGATGCTACTCTTTATGGTCGGACCAATAGTTGTACTTTCAATCATCATGGAAGAAATTTACCATTAACCCAGTTCAGCCTAAGGACCAGGCTAAGAGAGGATTAAGTAGTCTTAAGGAAAGAAGCCTGGAGTCAACCTGATCAAATCTAAGGAATTAGAGAAAGAGATTGTTGGGGAGCCCCTGTTTGGATTTTGACCACCAAAGATAGTCATGAACCAACCCAAATAGAGCGCCCCCAAGAAGTTGTTAAGGCTCTGGAAGAGTTTAAGGATGTCTTCTCTGAAGAACTACCGATCACCTACCACCTCTTAGGGACATCCAACATGCCTTAGATTTGGTCCCAGGAGCACCTTACCCAACCTTCCCCATTATAGAATGAACCCCACCGAACACCAGGAATTGCAAAAACAAGTGGGAGAGTTGCTTAGGGAGGGTTTTCTTAGGGAGAGTTTGAGTCCCTGTGCCATCCCTGCTTTGCTAACTCCTAAGAAAGATGGAACCTGGAGAATGTGTGTAGATAGCAGAGCCATAAACAAGATCACGATCAAGTATAGGTTTCCCATCCCCCGTTTAGATGATATGCTTGACATGATGGCCGGAGATACTATCTTTTCCAAGATAGATCTTGAGAGTGGCTACCACTAGATTAGGATCAGACCCGGGGATGAATGGAAGACGGTGTTTAAAACTAAGGATGGCCTTTTTAGTGATGCCTTTTGGACTTTCTAATGCTCCTAGCACCTTTAGGAGGGTCATGAACCAAGTCCTGAAATAATTTACAGGAAAATTTTGGTGGTTTATTTCGATGACATTCTGATTTACAGCAGGACTAAAGAAGACCATCTTAACCATCTTAGGTTAGTTTGCCAGACCCTTAGGAAGAATAGCCTTTATGCCAACCCTAAGAAATGTAAGTTCATGACAACAAGGGTTATCTTCCTAGGTTTTGTAGTCACCCCAGAAGGAGTCTCCACTGATCCTGAGAAAGTTAGAGCTATAGTTGAGTGGCCTGTCCCAACTAGTGTCCATGATGTGCGTAGTTTCCATGGCCTTGCCACTTTTTATAGAAGATTTATTCGGGGATTTAGTTTAATCGTAGCACCCATCACCGACTGCATCAGGAAGGAAGGCTTCCAATGGACCAAAGCTACAAATAAAGCCTTCCAAGAAATCAATGATAAGATGATACAAGCACCTGTCCTAAGATTACCTGATTTTACTAAAGATTTTGAGGTTGCTTGTGACGCTTCGGGAGTTGGCATTGGAGGAGTACTTATTCAGGAAAATCACTCCGTGGCCTTCTTTAGCGAGAAACTTAATGAGGCCAAAGTTAAGTACTCGACTTATGATAAAGAGTTTTATGCAGTCGTTCAGGCTCTTAGGTATTGGAGGCATTACCTGTTACCCAAGAATTTGTCCTTTTCTTTGACCATGAAGCCCTTCGGTACCTAAACTCCCAGAAAAGACTAAACTCGAGGCATGCTAAGTGGGTAGAATACATCCAGGCGTATACCTTTGTGCTTAAACATCGAGCTGTTACCGAGAATAAGGTAGCTGATGCCCTTAGCCATCGTGCTCTGTTACTGAATATCGTTAAGACTGAGGTTATAGGATTTGATCGATTGAAAGAACAAAATGTGACCTGTCATGACTTTGGAGAGATTTTCCAATCTAAGAAACACCAACCATCTATTGCCTTTAGTGAGTACACCCTCCAGGATGGTTATCTTTTCAAAGCAAATAGGTTGTGCATTCCCAAGACCTCTCTTCGAGAATTCTTAGTTTGGGAGACCCATGCAGAAGGCCTAGCTGGTCACTTTGTAGGGAAAAGACCACCTTAGCAGTAGAAGACCAGTTCTTTTGGCCTAGCCTGAAGAAGGATCTAGCCAACATTCTTTTCTGTTGCCAACTTGTGCTATCGGTAAACAGCAAAAATAATACTGGTATGTACACCCCTCTGCCTGTGCCTAGTCGCCCTTGGGAATACCTTAGCATGGACTTTGTAGTAGGATTGCCCAAGACTGCAAGGAAGCACAATTTAGTCTGTGTAGTGGTAGATAGGTTCTCCAAAATGGCCCATTTCATACCCTGCTCCTAGTCCCTAGATGCTTCCAAAGATGCCAAGCTCTTTCTTGATCATGTGGTTAAGTTACATGGCCTTCCAAAAACCATAGACTGATAGGGATGTCCGATTCACTAGCTATTTCTGGAAAACCCTTTAGCACTTACTAGGCACCAAGCTTAAGTTCTCGACTGCCTACCACCCGCGGACCGATGGCCAAACTGAGGTAGTCAACCATAGCGTAGGGAACCCCTTAAGATGTTTGATTAGTGAACATACCAGAAACTGGGATCTTCTTTTACCTCGAGCTGAGTTCGCCTACAACAGTTCTGTGAATAGGACCACCGGGAAAGTCCTTTCGAGATTATGAGTGGTTACAAGCCTAACCGACCCCTTGATTTGATTCCCCTACCTATCCATGCTCGTGTCTCTGAGTCTGCCGAATCCTTTGCACAGCATATTAGGGACATACATAAGAAAATCAGCAATAAAATTAATCTAAGTAATAATGCATATAAAAAAATGGCTGATTCCCGAAAACGAGCCAAAGAGTTTGAAATTGGGGATTCTGTAATGATTGGGCTAAGGCCTGAACGGTTTCCACCAGGAACCATTAAGAAACTTCATGCTCGTGGAGCTGGCCCCTTTAGAGTGATAAAGAGAGTCGGCCCTAATTCCTACGTTCTTGAGCTACCCCCGAATTATGGCATTAGCTCGACTTTCAATATCTCAGACTTAGTTGAGTACAGGGAACCAGCAAACATTCCTTGCGAGCCATTTGGGCTTGACACTTCTTTTGAGAGTGAAACTGAACCTGAGTGTCCACCTCCAAATATACCTGAGCGAGGAGAGCGGATCGAGCGTGTCCTGGATGACCAAGCTATCACTACCCGAGGCAAAGGTTATCAACATTTCTTAGTCCGATGGCAAGGTCGACCTGAGTCCAATGACTCATGGATTACCCGGGAGGACTTGCAGCGCCTCGATCCTGACGTTCTGGAGGAGTACCTAAGCCAACTTCACTCTTGCTCAACAGGTCGAGTTCCTCCCACCCCGGGAGAACTGGTGTGGGCACCAGGATCCACAAAGGCTCCTCAACCCTTTGTGGATCTCCAATTAGGGTTTCAATTTTCAGGTCTTGTAATAAGGCTTCAAGCTTCAAATTTAATTATCTTTTGCTTTGAATTGAGTCTGTACTTTGACCAATTAGGTCAAATCGAGTCCAGTCTGAGTATATTAGAAATTTGGGTCCATTATAAGAGTTTGTCTTAAAATTTAGTCTCCTTGGAACCAAGTCTGGAAATAATCCAAGTCAGCTCAGGGCCCACCTTCTCATCCTTTGTGGCGCCATGTGGGAAGCACACTTGTCATCCTTGGATGCCCAAAGAAGAGGATCATATCACTTGGCTCTAGCCCCTTTTCCCTCCCCCTATCTAGCCCCTTTCCAAGCAAGGGTGGTCGGCCAAAGTAAAAGTCAATGGGAGTTGAAGTGGGGAATTCAAATCCCTTGCTTCAAGCCCTCTAATCAAGTCTTCTTCCCAAATTGCTTCAACCTCTTTGGAAGGGAGAGACAAGATCCTTGGGCACCTCCACCTAACACTCCCCATGTCAAGCCTTGTACCAAAGAAAGGATGCCAACCAAGGAAGGAGGAAGAACACATGCCTTGCTCCAAGCCTCTCTTCATGCTTTCTTCCAAAACTATGAAGCTTCTTTCCAAGTTCAAGGTGCCAAGATCCCCCCCTCCAAACCATGCCACGCCCAATCCAACAAGCTTTTGGTCGGCCAAAGAGAGAAGAAGGTCAAGGGTTTGGGTGCCCATTCAAGAAAAAAATTTGTATTTTTTCATTTGAAATTCAAAAGGGTCCTAAGGTGCCTATTTAAAGGACCTAACCCTTCCTTTGTAATTTTCAATTTTTGGATGAATGAAAAAAAATTATTTTTTGAGTTCAATCTCTTGCTAGTTGCCTTCGTTCACTAGGAACGTCGATCTCCGTGAGGAAGCGCCTTCGCCTTCGGGCGTCGAGAGTTGAGGCCTCAAACTATCGTCACTTCCGTAACTCCATCATTCGACTCCAAATCCAGCAGAAACTCCACCATCTCTACAACTCTTCTTTCATTCTTCCACTGCCTTTTCCTTTTGATTAAGACTTGTCCTTTATCTTTTTGAATGCTCGCAGGTCCTCCAGGTGACATGGGTATGGAGACGGTTGCCTTTGTCATCGAGATCTTTGGACAGCCAACCGGCGCCTCCACAGGGTTGACGGCTCGGTCATCCAGGCCGCATCTGCCAAAGTGAGCGATCTCTGTATCGGGCACTTCAGATCTTCGAGGTTGCCCCTGACTCCTAAGTAGATCTTGATTGTAGAGCTAAAGTCCTATAGGATTTCTCAATCCCGGGGTCCTCTCTTTATCATTGTTTAGGGATCACTTGCTTGCTTGTTATTTCTTATTGTTATAGAACCCTAGATCATCTCTTACTTGCTTTCGGGAATCCAAAGAAAACTACAAAAATCTAAAATCCATAAAACCCTAAAAATCACTTGCATCATTCTTCATTCCACATCTAGTTGGTCCCCCATCACCTGGTCGAGCCTCGTATATGGATTCCATGCTAGGAGGAGAAAATGATATGTAGGAGGTAAATGAGTTGATAGTGGAGCGGGAGAAGTGGTGATGGAGGAGGGTTTGGGCAGGAAGGCTGTGTCCATCGAGACCCTCCCGGTGGATCTCCGGTAGCCTTGGATGCTTGGCCTCTCATCGAGACCCTCCCGATGGATCTCTGGTAGCCTTGGATGCTTGGCCTTTCAGTTGCTCTCCTGTGTGTCACCCTTCTCGCCCGTTAGTTTGCTTACCTTTTTCTGGGAACCTTGGAGAGGTCTTTTAAGCAAGATGGCCGTTGGGCGACTGTCTCGATATTCCCCCCTACTGGTGATGCGACGTTCCTTGCCGTGTGGGAGGCACCTTTCCTCATTTATGATATGGAACATCATCATACACTCTCTAGCCATCCTTTTGGTCGCTCCATTTGGAAAACTTGGTAGAGCCTCGATCGGGGGGCAACCGCCTCCTGGATTTGATTCTTTTGAGTTGACTTCCTCTTTTAGGATGACACAGATGGTTGGTAGGAGTGCAGTGCTCAATCGGGGGACCCCTTCCTTTTCGGTGTAAGTGGCAGCTGATAAATTTTTATGGCATAGCAGGTACCTCCTCCATGATCTTGGGTGGCCACCGCCACCCAAGGAGAGCGACGACGTCCCCGATTACTGGTCCCTTCATAGCGAGATGGGGTCAGTTTGGAGAGGCGGAGCTTGACTTTGGCCATGGCATCTCGACCTTGAGGGAGCCGCTTGGCGAAGGAGTTCGAGAGAGGCGAAGCTCGACTTCAGCCATGGTATCTTAACCTTGAGGGAGCCACCTGGCAAAGGAGTCCGGAGAGGCGGAGCTCGACTTCAGCCATGGCATCTCGACCTCGAGGGAGCCACCTGGCGAAGGAGTCTCTAGAGAGGTAGAGCTCGACTTCAGCCATGGTATCTCGACCGAGGGAGCCGTCGAGGGAAGGAGTCTGGAGAGGTAGAGCTCAACTTCGGCCACGGCATCTCGACCCTGAGTGAGCCACTAGACGAAGGAGTCCAGAGAGGTAGAGCTCCACTTTGGCCATGGCATCTCAATCCTGAGGGAGCCGCCGGGCGAAGGAGTTCAGAGAGAAAATCTGACATGTCAGCTTCATCCGACATGGCATCCGACTGGGTCTAACATGGGTTACACGTTAGCGATCTTGCCACATCACTCGGCATTGTGCACATCAGAGTTTTTTCAAGGTTTGCATCCCTAAAACTCCTAAGTAGATAAGATCTAAGAGCTAATCCTACGGGTTTTCTAATCCTGGGGTCCTCTCCTATCTTTGTTTAGGGGCTTCTTGCATGCTAGAAAGTTCTTATCTTTATAGAATCTCCAGATCTGCTCTTTGCTTGTCTTTGGAATCTTTAACTTCATTAAAAACTTAAAATAACAAAAGAAGAATCATTAGCATGCATCTTAGCATCTCGTAGTCCCACATCACAAGACTCACAAGTTCCTAATGATTGAAAATCATAAGGATCAAAGTAATTATCTTTGACTAACTTGTTTATTCTTGACTCACTTATATGACCTAATCGGCTATGATAGAGAAATGTGACATTGACATTATCTCTCTTTTTATTCTTGTTATCAATAAGTAAATATTATCATTTAGTTCCAAGTTAAAAGACCATTAATAAAATAACCATGACCAAATATTTTATTAGAATAAAGAATAGAGCAGCCACTGCTCTTTACACTTATTTCAAATCCTTGTTGTAATAATAAGGGTACAAAAATAATGTTTCTTACAACATTTGGAACATAGTAATAGTCTTCTAACTTTAATATATTACCTGAAGGTAATAATAGAAGATAGGTGCCCACTGCTTCAGCGTACATGGCTTCACCACTTGCACTATATAGCTCAAAGTCACCTCTCTTCAAGCTTCTAATTCTATGAAGTCCCTGTAATGACTTACAGATATGAGACCCTATACGGTATCTAATACCCATGAATTGAAATAGAAGCACTCAATGATAAATTTGTTTGTATCATGTACAAACCTTTAGATGCTCCTACAGCATCTTGCTTCACACTTGCAAGATATGTCTTACAATTTTTCTTCTTCCAATTCTCTGGTTGTCACAGTAAAATAGGCTCCATCATTAACAGCCTTCTTTGCTTTCTTCTTCTTTTGGATGCTCCTTTTAGGCTTGAATTTTTTTCAAACGCTTCTTCTTCGTTGCCTTTCTTCTTTCCATCAATAAGAAGAAAATGAGCCTTATCTTCTTTAGAATTGCTCTCTACTGTCTTAAGCACATTAAGCAGCCAGGCAAAGAAGTATTCATTTGTTCATATGAAAATTTAGAACAAACTAAGAGAAGGAATCTGGGAGTGACTGCAGGATCAAGTCCTGGTTGAGTTCACCATCCATTACAAATCTTAATTGACCTAATCGGGTGATTAAGTCAATCATTTTCAAAACATGGGTTTGAACTAATGAACTATCACTCATGCGTGCATGGAACAACTACTTCAATATCTCATACCAAGCAGCCCTACTTTGCTCACCCTAAAGCTCCTTTAGATTTAGCCACATTTTATGTGTGGTCCTTTCCTCCTCGGAAGCATCCTCTCCGATCGGCTCTGGATTCGGAGAATCAAGAATATAAGAAAGTTTCTCTTGAGTTAATACTATCCTCAGGTTCCTCAACCAGTCCACATAATTGGGACCAGCCAACTTATTGGCATCTAAAATACCCCGTAGTGATAAATTTGAAGCCATAATAAATCCTAAATTTAATAAAGAATAATATAAGTAGACTACTCAAGATGACATTCATAACTAGATAAGGACTTTATATCTAATTATGTCTCCCACTATTTTATTTCAAATACCATAACCCTCACCTATGGTAAGTGAGAAACCTTACCAGGTTTTTTTAGTGGGGTTGAGATCCCATTCCTCATGAGTGGCTTGTGTAACACAACAACACTCATGAGTTCAAAGGTAGGAATTCCTTTCCAATTGCAACCCATGCAATTCTCAACAAATAAACTACCTCTAAGACACTTATAGTCTTGTATTACATAACAAACTATAATGTCTTAGTTTAGTCAGACCCTTCATTTCATATAGACATGTTTGAATAATATTGTCCTTGTTTACACAACAAAGCAATACTATCAAACATGCTATAAAGCAAAAACTACACTAATAATTCATATTTAACACTAGGGTAGGCCTTGTGTTACAAACAACCTACTATAGTTGTTAATATGAACTATACCTAGTAGAAGGAAGGAAAACTGTAGTGTGTTAATTTAATTGGCATTTTCAATTTAAGGTGCAGATATAGCTAAATTGGCCAGGTCAGACGACAGAACTAATTAAAAACCTCATGCCCTTTTCCTTCTCAGAACCACTTGCCTAGACATCAATTGGCTAATCATATAATCCTAATGAATTTGCCTCTTGACTACTTACCTATGACTAAATATTTTAATTATGAGGACTTTTAGTGGTCTCAAAACACATCCTAATATAGACTTAACACATCATAATGTATTCATAACACAAACCCTATACATATGATATGATATTCATTCCATCAATCAAGCATATTAACCCAAATATCCATACCAAATCATGATTGTAATATTAATCCATTCACCTCACTTGTTCATGGGATACGCCATAGCGGCACCCCTACACACCATAGGAGATCCCCTTGAATGGAATGAGAGGGCCATGAAACCCTAAGTAACTCTTATGATTGGACAACCATGTGAATACCCAATTCGAAGTAGTTACTAGGATATAACATATTTCATATGTAATTTAATAATTCAATTACCATTAATTGAATGAAAAAGGGCTCTGCTACCACTGTTGATTTTTGGTGATGCAGCAGAAGATGGATTTCAAAATTTTCATTTTGAAACAACTAGAAACCCTAAGCCCGAGATCACTTATTCACTACATTAACAAGTCACTAAATTAGGGTTATGAAGAATACCTGGAATGCTAATTCCTCTTATTTCCACTAGTCACAAATGCATGCCCTCCAGAGGTGATCCCCATAGGAATCAAACCTAGGAAGCACTCCTTTGTAGGTTGCTCAATCCACTGAGACTCTTTTGATGGCCTTTCAACACCTTCAGCAGCCTTCCTTCCTTGCTTATATCTTTGCCCTTCTTAGAGCACTTTGAGCCCTTTCCAAAACTCTTACTTCCCCTTATCACTTCCTAAGTCTCTTCTAATTCCCTTGTCTTAAGATGGCAGATTGTCTTAAAGAAAGACCTATGTTCTAACAAGGAAGAAGAGACAATGTGGATAAGTTTGGTAGAGTGTATGAATGTAAAAAGAATGTATTCTGATTACACTCAGCATAAACATTGATGGCCTTTTATAGACTGGGGGGTTTCCATATGGCTCTTTCAACTTTTGATCTATCATCAACAGATCATATAAGATCCTTTTAAGAAGGAGTCTTATCTTGAAAAGTCATCCCTTCATGCCCAACTACCTTGTTTGACTCCTCTGATTATTTTTGGGTTTTATCCTCATGCCATATGGCATGTAACTGGCTGATATGCCTCTTAATTGGCATGGGAACCAGGACTAATCCAAGTGACAAGTTCCTTCATGCAGAAGGACTCCCTGGTGTGATAACTTGCAGTGCAATCATGAAGGGACACAACCCTTCACTCATGCACGCCAACTTTCTCACTGCCTACTCCCACTTCTCAACTAGAATTCACCCATCTTATCTGATGTGGGATAAGGCAAGGGATGCCAGGTTTCAGTTTGAAAAGCATTCCCAAAAGCAAAAGGATTTCATGTGCTTTCTGTGCGCCAATAGTGAAGAGTCGCTACTCTTCACTTATGTGCCACCTTTCTCCATGCCATTTCCCATCTTTGACCAGTCAAAGACCATGCAATATGGGTGTCATACGAAAGAGGATAAAATATAGTTTATCACCTCATAAGTGATTAACAAGCAAAAGGACTCTTGATCCTTCTGCACCCCTTTGATTTCGAACACTCTTTTGGCGCCAAGAGTCCCATGCCCTTGGGACTCTTGGTATTTGGCGCATAAAAGGCTTGATAATTATCAGATAAATTCTGATAAAATCACCTCACTTAGGACTCAACCCAATCTAGGTTTCCCTCAAATTGGTTAGCCCATTAAGCAACCTCATAGACCCAATTCAATCGGGTTAGGAGTTAGGTCAACCTAGACATGCTAGTGTGTAATCTAGCTAACCAATTTCCCATGACCCTAAAAAATGTCAATTGACTTCCTAGGTCAATTTCCAAATGTGTGTGATCCTTTGGGTTCCACATCTAGCCAGCAGTAGGTCTAGGTTCAAGCTAATTTGATTCAGTCAAACCCGATTGACCTAATTAGGTCAAATTGAGCTAACCTAAGTTACTAATTCGATCCAGCTTTCGAATTGACTCATGAATTCAATTGAATTGATTTATGAAAACCTACAAGACATGATTAATGTCTAGCAACGTGTCATTCCTACCCGGAAGATGAAAAATTTGGTGAAAATTATCAAAATATCCTTAAGTAGAAAGTTACCGTACAATTCAATCTTTCAATCTCCCTTTATCTCAAAAAAGTGATTGGTATGGAATTGTCAAACCCTAGCACTTGGTCATTATGTATCACAATTTGATAATGAAGACTCTACTAATGACTGATTAGAAACCACTTCTAATCTTATCTTGCTTTGATCAAAGACTCCCTGAGTCATCAATCGAAGAGATTACTTGGGATAATATTTTCTCTTACTAGGAGTGATCCATTCCTTGTTGATCCATTCACATCCTTCATACACCTTCCACCATATCCGAGAACAAACCGTACATGACTCATTATCATGAGTGAGTATGAACCAAAACATGGCTTAGTGTATACAAGGAACCATGGTGATCTCAGGTCTAAAGATTACTTGCACAACTCCGACTATGAGAACTATCTCTTGACAAGTAGTAAGACTTCCATAAGATATTCTCTATGTGGATCAATTCAGTGAACTCATACCCTAATGAGCACCCTTATTCATGTATTAGTGTCTCTACACAAGTGGCTGTGAGACCAACCACACTGTCCATCGAGCATACATAGGATAAGCTAGTATTTCCGGAAACATCGATCCCCAAATTGATGATCCAATGACTAGGAACATTTTAGATTAGTATTTATAGGAACTTAGGTCTCATCGTTATGATCCATCATAACCTTAATTACTTTGCCCTAACCTACGGGGTTCATCATAATCTTAAATAAGACATAGGAGTGTGATGAAACGAAATGTCTTCTATTAATATAATAATGTCATACAAGAGTTGGAAGATTATAAAAATGCCCTTACAAAGATTGACTTTTAGGGTACTTTTATTTCACATAGCTCTTAGATCTGATCTTCAGATAGTGAGGGTAGAGGTAGACTCCTGGATTGACCAGCTATAGGTTGATGTCAGGGACAGGTTCAGCCAGATCTTAGCTGCATTGCACACTTTAGCTAGACCCTCCATGCCACCAGACTCACCTCCACCTTCACCAGATGTTGGTTAGGACTTTCAGCAGGCTGGTGAGCATTCAGTAGATACTCATGTCACACCAGCAGCAGAGAGAGAGAGCAGTTGGAGTAGTGCACTTTGACACTCCTGGCACTTAGAGCCTATCAGAGGCCAGCACCTTAGCCTATCCAATGCCTTCACTGACCAGCAGACTCCGCTACTTTCAGATACTTTTCCTGAGTCTAAGCCTCCTGATGCGGGATAAAAGTTGCAAAACTAAATGGTACGGGCACCAGGATTAGACAGAGGCTCCTCAACCCTCTGTCGATCTCTGATTAAGGTTCTTAGTCTTTTTTTGGGTCCTGTAATAAGGCTTAAGATACTTAAGCCTGAGTAATTCACATTCGAGTCATGTAATTAGTATCTAGTTAGTTTCAATTTTGGTTTAGTCTTGTAATTCAACCAATTTAGTCAAGTTAGGGGTAATTGTCATGTAATTAGCCAAGTTGTTTCACAAGCTCAAGTCAATTTGAAGATGGGTCCATAAATGAGCATTCAAGTCAAGCCTATTCGAAGAAGGGACAAGCCACTTCTTCTCCATGCCAAACAGGATTGCCAACTCATCATTCAAACCTTGGGGAATGCCACATCACCAATGCTATGTCATGAGAGGTGCCACATCACCAAAACCAAATTTCAATTTCAAACTCCAATGCCATGTCATAAGAAGCACTTTGGGTGGCCAAGTTTCAAGCTTCATTTCAAATTCAAGTTCCAAGTGGGTGCCCCTTTGATTCAAGCAAACAACCCTCCTCACTCCACTCCATATATCAAGCCATATCACCAAGGATCAAGCCTAGCATTCATGGTCGGCCAAAGCTCCATGAAGAGGAATTCAAAATTCAAGTTAGGCACGCTTGATTCATAAAGACAACCACCCCTTTCTCTCCCCAAAACAAGCTTGTAACTCCTTTTTCAAATTTTGAATTAAAATAAGGACTTGGGAGCCTATAAATATGGCCCTAACTTTTTGTAGGAGGATGAATGATGAATGTTGATCAATGAAAATTTTGAATTTTTTCTTCTAACCCTTGTCTTTGTGACTTGAAACTCTGAGAGAGAGTGAGCCTTTGCTTTCGAGCATCGAGGGATGTGAGGCCCTAGATGGTGTGGGCACCAGGATCTGTTAGAGGCTCCTCAACCTCTGTGGATCTCCAATTAGGATTTCAAATTTGGGTCTTGTAATAAGGCTTCAAGCCTCAAATTTGTAATGTCTTTTGCTTTGAATTGAGTATGTACTTTGACAATTAGGTCAAATTGAGTCCTGTACTGAGTCGAGCCACAAGTCGAGTCTAGTCTGAGTCTATTAGAAGTATGGGTCCATTGCAAGAGTGGGTCTTAAAACTTAGTCTCCTTGGAATCAAGTCGGGAAATAATCCAAGTCAACTCAGGGCCCACTGTGCATCCTACATGGCACCATGACATCTTGCCATGTGGGTAGCACACTTGGCATGTAAGGATGCCCAATGAGGAGGACCACTTCACTTGGCTCTAGTCTTTTTCCCGTCCCCCTATCAAGCTCATTGCCATGCAAGGGTGGTCGGCCAAGATGGAAGTCAATGGGAGTTGAAGTGGGAAATTCAAATCCCTTGCTTCAAGCCCTCCAATCAAGTCTTCTTCCCAATTGCTTCAACCCTTTGGAAGGGAGAGACAAGATCCTTGGGTGCCTCCACCTAACACTCCCCATGTCAAGCCTTATACCAAAGAAAGGATGCCAACCAAGGAAGGAGAAAGAACACATGCCTTGCTCCAAGCCCCTCTTCATGCCTTCTTCCAAAACCAAGAAGATTCTTTCCAGTTCAAGGCGCCAAGAATTCCCCTTCAAGCCATGCATCATGCCACACCCAATCCAAGCAGCTTTTGGTCGGCCAGGGGAGGGAAAGTCAATGGTTTTGGGCGCCCATTCAAGAATTTTGTAACTTTTCATTTGAAATTCAAAAAGGGTCCCAAGGTGCCTATTTAAAGGACCTAAACCCTCCTTTGTAAACTTTAACTTTGATGAATGAAAAAAATTATTATCTTCTTGAGTCCAAACTCTTGTTAGTTGCCTTCGTTCACTAGAACGTCGATCTCCGAGAGGGAGCAGCTTCGTCTGTGGGTGTCGAGAGAGGTGTGAGGCCTCAAAACTATCATCACTTTTGCAACTCTGACGTCCGACTCCGAATCCATCAGAACCCCACCATCTCTACAACCCTTATTCCATTCTTCCATTGCTTTTTCTGTTTGAAGATTAACCTTTGTCTTCTTTGAATGTTCACAGGTCCTCCAGGTGACACGGGTATGGAGATGGTTGCCTTAGCCATCGAGATCTTCGGATAGCCAACCGGTGCCTCCACAGGGTTGACGGCTCGGTCATCCAGGCCACATCCACCAAAGTGAGCAATCTCTGCATTGGGCGCTTCAGATCTTCGAGGTTTGCCCCTGACTCCTAAGTAGATCTTGATTGGAGAGCTAAGTCCTTTGGGGTTTCTTAATCCCGGGGTCCTCTCTTTAGCATTGTTCAGGGACTACTTGCTTGCTTGTTATTTCTTGTTGTTATAGAACCCTAGTTCATACTTACTTGCTTTCGGGAATCCACAGAAAACTAAAAGAATCTAAAAATCCACAAAACCCTAAAAATCACTTGCATCATTTCTTCATTTTGCATCTAGTTAGTTAGTCCCCATCACTAGATATCTCCCTCCTATGCAAGCCACCAACCACCTCCCAAGCTCGGATGCCCCTCTGGAAGATCCTCCAAGATGCCCAACAAGAAGAACCCTCTTGACCGCCACCTCAACTTCTTTCCCTTTCATTTCTTGGCTATCTTGCCTTCTTGTTTGTCTAACTCATTTCTAAGCTGCTCGCAGGTCCTTTAAGTCCACGGATAAAGGAGTCAGCCTACCTTGCTTCAGGACATATGACGAAAAGCTAGCAAACCTGCAGGGTCAAGGGCTTGATCTTCCAGGCTACATCTGTAAATGTGAGCGAACTCAGCATCGGGTGCTTCAGAGTTTTGAAAGGTTTGCACTCCCTAATTTCTTGAATAGGGTTATTGATTTAGAGCTAAGTCCTACGGGATTTCTCAATCCTGGGATCCTGCCTTATCACTGTTTAGGATCTATTTCTGCATGCTAGAAGAGTTTCTTGATCTTTATGCGAGTCTCCAGATCTATCCTTAGTTGATTTTCGGAATTTGTCAATTCATTGAAACATAAAAAACATAAAGAATCACTTGAATGCATCTTAGTCCTGCATCATCTTGGTATTAGAGCCTGTTTGGGGCTTTTCTCTATAAGTACTCGGATAGGGTGCTTCACCATGGCGTCTGGTCATAGGAGAGAAGTAGGGGCAAGACCCTCTCATCCCATTCGAAGGGATCCTATGGCATGTAGGGGTGCCACTGTGATTGACCCTTAAAGAAGAAAACAAAGAGATAGGCATCTTTAGGATTAATTTTCTGCATCACATCCATCCAGTACATGATCTATTATTTTAATTATTTCTATATGTAAGAAGATCAGAAAATTCTGATTCTTATTTTTCTAGATTCATTATATTTGATTTTATTTTTTGAAACTTTCTCAGGTTTAATTCTATTTGTAGAATTTTTGCATGCCTGATTACTGCCTGAGAATAGTCTACCCCAGAATTCAGCATATAGTTATTCACCTTTTTAAATTCCAGCATAGTTAATTTCTGCACTTTAGGTCCATATCATTTAATTCCAAAAATTTATATTTCTACCAAAATACATCAAATACACAAAAAAAATTTAAGTGCACATCATTAGATTCATATATATGCCATCATATGCAAAACTTACTTTAAGGGCGACAATATCATAAGATAAGGGAAGGAGGTCATTACCTTTCCTTGGCCCAAGAACAATCCCTTTTACATTCAAACCTAAGCCTAACTTAAAATCTATTAGCAACCTAATAGCTAGGGACATCAACAAGTCGGGTTTAACCATTGTGGGGAACTAGTGCATGCAACCCTTCAATTAGACTGGGAAGCTAGTGTCTAGGGCAAGAGGTCTGGTGTCAAATGACCTAAGTGATGTTGTGGTTCTTAAGGATCCCTGCAAATAACAGGGGGCCTCCCACACTCCCACCTCTTATCTAGCCAGTGAAAGGGCTAGTTTTTGTGTTGTGTGTAATAAGTCAACCCATTGTGTTTGAACTCATAGGTCTAGCAAACCGTAGTATTTCCATTATGTGTTGCATGTCAACTAGGTCAGGAGTCCAGTATCACCCACATCACACTCAGTCAGTGAACCCATGGATAATAACTCGAAAATCAAATTAGGACTCTCACTAAGCAGATACCCAATTGACCCAAAGTTTTGACAGAGTTGAAACCATGCTAGGAAACTTAGAGGGGGTCCAGGAGCCTCCCACTGAACTAGAGTTTGAGTCACCTCCCCTACTAGGAGATTCCCGTGACATGATCCCTCCTTAGAGGCTGAGCCTAGAAGAGTCCCACACCTAACCTAGCTGGCACGGGACAGGCCCCGACCAATATTTATTCCAGGGATGGATCGTTGATCATTAAGATGACCCTAGGCTAGGTCAAACCCAATTTATTTTTTCTATTTTTTATTCAAATAAACCCTTTTTTTTTATTTTTTTATTTGTTTTCTTTCTTTTCCTTCTTTTTTTCATTTTTTTTTTTCACGGTTTTCGTTTCTTTCTTTGCTTTTTCTAAAGTCGGCACTGGCTAGCCGGCTTTGCCTTCACGATCGTATTGGCCCCTTGTGCCCTCACGATCGTGCCAAACAGGGAGGGGGGCTTTCGGATGGAAGACCGGCAGGCTCGTTGGTGCGGGCACCAGAATCAGAAGAAGACTTCAGGGTTCCATCTGGATCTCTGATTGACCTTGCCCGAGAAAATTAGGGTTTGTAATAGGGATTGACCTGATCAACCCAATTTTGAGTCTGTAATTTTGTCATTTCAATTTTTGTTGAGTCATGTTGACTCAGTCCAAGTCCAGGTCCAGGTTGGCGCCATTCCCTTTGCCATATGGTGGCACATTTTTTCTTCCATGGTCCAGCTATAAGTGGGTGCCACACTCCCTGCCACATCTCCATCCAGTGTCTTTGGTCCCCACACCATAAGAAGTAAGTTCCTCTTTTTCTTGCACCACTTGGGGGAGAAATCCATCAAGATACCTCAATCCAAGGAGGAGCCAACTTCTTTCCAGATAAACCCAAGCCAGGATGGCAAGAATTTTTCTTGAAGAGAGGATCAAGGAGGTGCCCCACAATGTTCCATAAAAATCCAAGTTATAAAAGGGAAGAGAGCATGTCTTAGGGAGAAAATCAAGGAGGCACCCAAAAGTTTCCTAAAGTGCCAAAGCCATGAAAAGAAGAAGCCTAAACTTGTGGAGCAAGACTAGGAGGTGTCCAAAAGAGCCAAACCATGAAGGGAAAATCCTTGATTCATGGAGAGATACTAGGAGACACCCCCATAACCTGCCATTTGGAGCTGATTTTCAAGTTTTCTTGGAGTTTTTGGGCCGCTCACTCATGGAAGGAGTCTTGGTTGGCCAAGGGAAGAGAATTTGATGCCTAAAGTGTAGATTAGTCCTATTAGTCCCACATGGGAACTTGTATGGTTTTGATTTTTCTTATAGGTCTATATATTAGACCCCTTTTGTAACTTGAACTTATCTTATGAAATCTTATGAATGAAATCCCTTGTTTTTGAGCAAAGTCTTGTTCTTTCGCACTTATTCTGAGTGTTGAGCTCCGTGAGGGAGTAAATCCGGGTTCCTAGGAACCTTGAGGAGGTGTGAGATCTCTAACCCCAAAACCCTAGCTTAGTCCACCCATCTCTACTCCACCACCACCAAACCCTAGCCTCTACACCATCTCCAAGGTTCTTCTTCCAAAGGGTGGCCGACCACCAGGACCCCCAGTCCAGCCATCTTCAAGTCAGCTACCACTGCTTCAGAGTCCATTCAGTAGATCTAGGAGAAGAAGTCCCAAATCCACAGCCTAGGAGTTCCAGATCAGCTGAAGACCTTCAGATCCCATCCTTTCTTCTACTCTGGTAACTCTCTTCCCTGAGTCTCTTGTTCCTAACCTTGTTCTTCTTCTCTCCAGGATCCAGGGTTCAAGAAGAGGCCAACTTTGCCAAGGACCATTATCGGAGGATCCATTGCAAAGATACCTTGACTCCCGGGATCCAATAATCTGCTCGAGAGAGTCTTTTTTCACCAAATGGAGATATCACTGCTAGGTAACAAGAACCTTCCCTTCTCACTTTGTCTGTTTCGTTGAAACTCAGAGCAAACCCTAGATCTGGGGGTTTCTTAATCCCCAGCGATCCTACTTCTGAGTTACTCTGATAATCCACTCCTTTTAATTGTGCTTTCTGTCATTTCTTAGTTTCTTTCAACATTAGTTTATCTTTCCTTTGAGTCAAAGCCGACTTCTGAAAATATATATAAAAAATAAAAAAAATACATTAATTTTAATTTGCTTCCGCATTCCACATTTTCGTTCTGCATCATTTTTGGTATCAGAGCTTTCATTCTGCATCATTTTGGTATCAGAGCCCTGTCTAGGGTTCTTGCTTGTTTGATTATTTTTTCATTCCTTTTACTTTTGCTGCCTGGAGTAGACTCCCCTGGCTGTCTGGTCCTAGGAACAAGCGAGATGCAAGCCTCCTCCTCCCATTCCACGGGGGTTCCTAGGGGTGTAGGGGTGCCGTTGGGTTATAACTTCTAGGCAGGGATTGTAAACGGGACACACGTTCTGTTTTCTACCAGTAACTATCCTGTTATTCGAATTGTTTCTCCTTGCAAAAAATTTCAAATTAAGTAATTCTTATTTTTATGGAACCAGTATAATTGAAAGTAATTTACATAAGATTTTCATGATTTATTAATTTCTGTAGATTTTCTGAGATCAATTTTACTGCTGTTCTGCTTTTTATTTTCTGTAACTATTTTTTTTATTTGAGTGTGCATAAATTGAATCTATCTTAAGGGCACCAAAGTTGTAACATAAGGGAAGGATTGAGACCCTCTCCTTAGCCCAAAACCACCTCCCGTGCATTCGAACCTAAGCCTTTAATCTTAAAATTAATTAGACCTAACTTGCCCTAGTGGGCTAGGGACACCAACTGGTCGGGTCTAGGCTAGTGTTGAGTCAGTTTGTCTAGTTACTCTGTGTGTGCTTTGTACTCAGTGTCTAGAACGGTGGTTCAGGGATTCTATCCTGAAGGGCTTGTGTGCTGGTCCGCCTACCTGGCCAATCACTGATTGGTGTCTAGGATTGGCAATTAGGGACCTAACACTCCCCTTACACCTGCCTGGCTGAGTCCCGAGTACTAGGCTAGCTTGCCACTCTGATTGGGCATCTAGTTTGGGCTCTAGGTCTAGTTAGCCCGTAGTCATTTCAGTCAAGTCTTATTTGGTGTGCTTGCTTGCATCATCATGTCCACCCGGAATGGAGTACCCTACCAACGTGGTCAAACCCAACCTGATTTAGAGGCCATGATTAGAACTCTTACCGAAAGTATGACCAAATTGAGTCAGGATATGACTGATACTGTTGCCCAGTTTAGAGACCGAGCCCAGGACTTGAGGAGCCTAGGCACCGAAATTGGACCCCTGACTCAGAATTTGGTAGACCCCAACCTCACCCACACTCAGAGCGTAGGAGACCTTTATACAGGGATCCTGAACCTAATCATTGGAGGTTTGATCTAAGAGCCTATGACCATGATCTTGCCCCTGAGTCTAGCCCTAGGAGCCGTTAGAACACCGAACCTTATGCACCCACTTTTGATGGAAGACAAGAGATGTATATTAAGTAGGAAGAACAAATGGATCGGTATTTTGAGTGCACTAACATATCGGAATTAGGACAACTTAGGTTGGCCAAAACAAGTTCACCAAACATGCTAGGTCGCATTGGTATGCTATTGAGCGTGAGTGTTATCAAAGAAAAGAGGAAATAATACTTGGAGAGATATGAGAAGTAAGTTGAGAGATAGGTACATAGGTAGATCCTATGAGAAAAGACTTTTAGACCAATGGTACCAATTGCGACAAGGTAATAGGCTTGTGTCTAAATATATCGAGGACTTCCAGTGGTATGACATGAAATGCAATACCATTGAGACCGAAGCTCAGATCACATCGAGGTTTAGGGTTGGGTTACACCCAGACATGAAATGCAAAGATGGTCCGGTGAGTGGCAGTGGTCACGATGGAGTCGACGATGGCTGGCGATGGCAGCAGGGAAGAGATCCGGTGGGATGGGCATCGTGCAGATCTTGAAGGGGCCGGATGAGTAGCATGATGGGTCGGTGGCGCAGCCTCTCCTCCAGCGATTGTCGATGATAGTGAGAGGAGCAGGTGGTTTCGATAGGTTTTGTTGGGCTTGGACGGGTTTCGTTAGTGGAATTAGGGTGGTCGAGGAGTTCGAAGAGGCTTGCTGGAAATAATAGGTTCTCCGAAAGTTTTAAGTTGCAGGGATCGGAGAATAGGAGAAAGAGGAAGAGATGAAAAGAAACAGAGCAGGTAGAAAAGAAAAGCCACAGAGAAGAAGGGAAGAAGGAGAGAGTCTAGGAAGGAGAACTCAGAGAGAGGAACCGGGAGAGGGAAAATAGAGAGAAAGAGAAACAGGATGTCATAGAGGAAGGAGAGGGGGGAGGAAGTCGGGACACACCCAGATGATTTCTCAAATAATTTTCTTCGCTTTTTCCTTTATTCCAATGATAAAAACACCTTAAATAGAAAAACAATTGGAACCTCTGAAAGAGATCTAAACAAATCCTAAAATAGCCGATAAGATAAATCCTAAAAACAACAATCAAACTAAACAACCGAATCAATAATAAAATAAATTCTAAAAAATCATATGGAAACTAATCCTAAAATCTCAAGATATCCCAATCCCTCGTATACCCAATAAAATATTATATTTATCCTGCTCCAAGGTTTGTGTACTTCGAAATTTGTGCTACATCGAAATGTGTGCTCATCGACTACAGGATCTTGGGCCCCAGGGTTTGGGCTGGGTTGGCTTCAGGTTCTAGGCTGGCTTCTGAGTTGGGCTGGCTTCAAGGTTAGGCTAGCTTTAAGTTTTGGGCTGGGCTGGGCTTCAGTTCTGGGCTGGGCTTCAGGTTCTGGGCTAGGCTTCAGGTTTGATCTGGGCTGCTTCAGATTCTGGGCTAGTTGATGTCCCCATCATTTTTCCTAAGGTGGGGAGAACTCGACTCCATCGAGTTAGGCTTCAGAAAAGTGGCTCCTCAATGCATCATCTAAAAACTAAAAAATTAAAATAAAATTAGCTAACCTAACCTAACCTAATCTTGCTTTGATACCAATAAGCGCGGGATAGGCCTCGACCAATATTTATTCCAGGGATTGGATCGTTGGTCATTAAGAAACGACCTTAGGCTAGGTCAAACCTAATTTATTTTTTTCCAATTTTTTTAATTCAAATAACCCCCTTTTTATTTCTATTTTTTATTTTTTTCTTTCTTTTCCTTCTTTTTTTCACTTTTTTTTCTCACGGTTTTCTTTTTTTCTTTGCTTTTTCTAAAGTCGGCACTGCCTAGTTGGTTTTGCCTTCACGATCATGTTGGCCCCTTGTGCCTTCACGATCGTGTCGGATAGGGAGGGGGCTTTCAGATGGAAGGCCGGTGGGCTCGTGCCGGTGATGATGCTGGGAAGGAGGCGACAGCATGGAGGCGGTAGTGCAAATCCATTGATGGTGGCAGTCTGGCGATTGGGTGGCTTGGGCAGTGGATTTGATCTGACAGACGACGGATCGAACCCAGGGAACAGGAGAGGCTCCGATTGTGGCTCTCTGGTGTCGATGTTGGGCGGAGACAGTTTGACAGGGAGATAGAGGTCACGGCGGAGTCGACGGTGGCTGGCGATGGCAGCAGGGAAGAGATCCGGTGGGATAGGCGTCGTGTAGATCTCGAAGGGGTCAGATGAGTAGCATGATGGGCTGGTGGTGCAGCCTCTCTTTCGGTGATTGTCGGTGACAATGAGAGGAGTAGGTGGTTCTGACGGGTTGCATTGGGCTCGGACGGGTTTCGTCGGTGGAATTGGGGTGGTTGAGGAGTTTGAAGAGGCTTGCTGAAATAATAGGTTCTCCGAAAGTTTTAAGTGGTAGGGATCGGAGAATAGGAGAAAGAGGAAGAGATCAGAAGAAACAGAGCAGGTAGAAAAGAAAAGCCACAGAGATGAAGGAAAGAAGGAGAGAGTCCAAGAAGGAGAACTCAGAGAGAGGAACTGGGAGAGGGAAATAGAGAGAAAGAGAAACAGGATGTCTCAGAGGAAGGAGAGGAGGGGAGGAAGTCGGGACACACCCAGATAATTTCTCAAATAATTTTCTTCGCCTTTTCCTTTATTCCGATGATAAAAACACCTAAATAGAATAAACAATCGGAACCTCCGAAAGAGATTAGAACAAATCCTAAAACAGCCGATAAGATAAATCCTAAAAACAAACAATCAAACTAAACAACTGTATCGATGATAAAATAAATTCTAAAAATCATACAGAAACTAATCCTAAAATTTCAAGATATCCCATCCCTCATACACCCAATAAAATATTATATTTATCCTGCTCCGAGGTTTATGTGTACTTCAGGATTTGTGCTGCATCGGAATGTGTGCTTATTGACTCTAGGATCTTGGGCCCTAGGGTTTAGGCTGGGTTGGCTTCAGGTTCTAGGTAGGCTTCTAGGTTGGGTTGGCTTCAGGTTTTGGGCTGGGCAGGGCTTCAGGTTCTGAGCTGGGCTTCAAGTTTGATCTGGGTTGCTTCAGAATCTGGGCTAGTCGATGTCCTCATCACCAGTCCAAGAGGTTCATCCTAGAGACTCAATCAGGAGTTTGTGGACCAGGAAGAGAGAACCATCAGGAACATCAAGCTAGACGCACCTACCTTCGATGGCAATTTAGATCCTAAAGTTCATATTGATTGGGATGAGAGAATGGATCAGTATTTTGAGTACACTAAGATGTCAGAGTTAGAAAAGTTAGATTGGCCAAATGTAGGTTAACCCAACATGCTAAGTGGCATTGGAAAGTTATTGAGGATGAATATTATCAAAGAGGAGATGAATACTTACTTGGAGATCCATGAGAAGTAGACTGAGATAAAAGTACCTAGGTAGATTTTATGAGCATAAACCTTTAGACCAATGGTACAGGTTGAGATAGAATAATAAAACTGTGTCTGAATGCATTGACCAATTCAATGGGTTTATTAGGAGATGTACCACAGTTGAACCCGAGTCTAAGATCATAGCTAGATTTCAAGGTGGTCCACGTAGGGACATGTAGTGGAAACTGTTTCGATGGCAAATTCAAGACCTAGAGGAAGCCTGTCACATAGCTTGGGAGTTCGAGTCTTATCAAAGAAAATGCATGAGCAGCCAACCTAAGCCCAGCATGATTAGCACCTCTAGGCCAATTCCTTCAAACCAGCCTACTACTCCTATCCCATTAGTTTGCAAGGAAAAGACCCCTGAACCCATTAGTGAGCCTGAGGAAGAAGTATACAAGGCTGAACTGAATTTAATTAATGAATATGAAGGGAATTAGGAAGACCCTTTGAAGAATTTCAGGAAGGAAAGGTTAACCCACTGAGAATTTAAATGAAGAACTCCTGAGCCCATTGAAGAATCCAAAGAAGATATCTATGAATCAAGTCTAGTGGAGGAGTATGATGAAGATGGACCCAAGGTTAAAATCACTGAGGAACTAATAGAAAAGGGTCCTGAACCACTATAGAATTTGAAGGAGTGACTGAGCCAGGATCAAACATAGTAGATGAAAGTGAGGGTTCACGAGAGTTGTCCATAGAGGAGATCCAGGAACAAGTCCCTAAGGAACAATCCCAAGAAGTAGACTTTATTTTAGAAGACTTTAAGATAAACTTCTCGAAGACCTTCTTGGTGACCTTCCACCATCTAGGAACATCCAGTCTACCCTCGATCATACACCTATAGTCCTCTTAGTACTAATCATGAGGTTAGGACAAGTACACCATTGATTTCTCTTGAGCATAGAAGTTCATTGAACCATATCTACCTTAAGGCTTCCAATGTTCCCCAAACTTTCTAATTACACTTTGTTGAGGCCATTCAGTTGCACCAGTTCTTTGAGTATGTTAGGTTTGTGACCTACTTTTGGAAGACCTTATGGAATTTGCTAGGAGTCCATTGTAAATATTCATGTGCATGCCAAACCAAGGTCAAACCTAGAGAGCCTATAGTCTGTTAGGTTTAGGCCCAAAGAGTCCAATAAAGTTCTTCTCAATAGGAATGCATAGTTGAGTCTGCACTTTGTTAGGTGTCAGTACGAGTCACAAGTGCATCATGTTAGATATCTACATTAAGCACTAATCTTGAAATAATCTGGCTAATTCCCGAAAGAGAGCCAAAGATTTGAATAGCGGATTATGTAATGATTAGGCTTAGGCCTGAACGGTTCCTACCAGGGACCATTAAGAAGCTGCATGCTCGCAAAGCTCCCTTTAGAGTGATTAAGAAAGTAGGACCTATGCCTATGTGCTGGATTTGTCCTCAGATTTTGGCATTAGCTCGACTTTCAATATCTCTAACTTAGTCGAGTATAAGGAGCCAGTAATGATACCCAGCGAGCCATTTGGGCCTGACATATCCTTTGAGAGTGAACCCGATCCTGAGTGACCACCTCCAATTTTACCTGAGAGAGGAGAATGGATCGAGCATGTCCTGGATGATCAAGCTATCACAACTAGGGGCAAAGGCTATCAGTGTTACCTGGTCCATTGGCAAGGCCAACCGAAATCCGATGATCATGGATTATCCGAGAGGACTTGTAGCATCTCGACCCCGATCTTCTTGAAATACCAGAGCCAGATCAATCCTTACTCAACAGGATCGAGTTCCTCCCACCCCGGGAGAATTGGTGCGGGCACCAGGATTAGACAGAGGCTCCTTAACCCTCTATGGATCTCTGATTAGGGTTCTTAGTCTTTTTTTTTTGGGTCCTGTAATAAGGCTTAAGATACTTAAGCCTGAGTAATTCACATTCGAGTCATGTAATTAGTATCTAGTTGGTTTCAATTTTGGTTTAGTCTTGTAATTCGACCAATTTGGTCAAGTTAGAGTCAATTGGTCCTGTAATTAGCCAAGTTGGTTCACAAGCTCAAGTCAATTTGAAGATGGGTCCACAAATGAGCATTCAAGTCAAGCCTATTTGAAGAATGGACAAGCAACTTCTCCTCCAGACCAAATTGGGTTGCCAACTCATCATTCAAAGCCTTGGAGAATGCCACATCACCAATGCCATGTCATGAGAGGCGCCACATCACCAAAACCAAATTTCAATTTCAAACTCCAATGCCATGTCATGAGAAGCACTTTGGGCGGCTAAGTTTCAAGCTTCATTTCAAATTCAAGTTCCAAGTGGCGCCCCCTTGATTCAAGCAAACAACCCTCCTCATCACTCCACTCCACATATCAAGCCATATCACCAAGGATCAAGCCTAGCATTCATGGTCGGCCAAAGCTCCATGAAGAGGAATTCAAATTCAAGTTAGGCACCCTTGATTCATAAAGACAACCACCCCCTTTCCTCTTCCCAAAACAAGCTTATAACTCCCTTTTTAAAATTTGAATTCAAATCAGGACTTGGGAGCCTATAAATTGGCCCTAACTCTCTTGTAGGAAGGATGAATGATGAGTGTTGAATCAATAAAAATTCTAAATTTTTTCTTCTAGCCCTTGTCTTTGTGACTTGGAACTCTAAGAGAGAGTGAGCCATCGCTTTCGAGCATCGAGGGATGTGAGGCCCTAGATATCTCCCTCCTATGCAAGCCACCAACCCACCTCCCAAGCTTGGATGCCCCTCTAGAAGATCCTCCAGGACACCTAACAAGAAGAACCCCTCTTGACCGCCACCCTCAACTTCTTTCCCCTTCATTTCTTTGCTATCTTTCCTTCTTGTTTGTCTAACTCATTTCTAGGCTTCTCGTAGGTCCTTTAGGTACCACGGACAAAGGAGTCAGCCTACCTTGCCTTCAGGACCATCTGACAGAAAACTGGCGAACCCGTAGGGTCGAGGACTTATCTTCCAGGCCGCAACCATAAGTATAAGCGAACTTGACATTGGGCATTTCAAAGTTTCGAAAGATTTGCACTCCCTAATCTTCTGAGTAGGGTTATTGATTTAGAGCTAAGTTCTATAGGGGTTTCTCAATCCTGGGGTCCTTCCTTATCACTGTTTAGGGTCTATTTCTGCATGCTAGAGTTTCTTGATCTTTATGCGAGTCTCCAGATCTATCCTTGTTTGATTTCGAGAATTGGTCAATTCATTAAAACATAAAAATAACAAATAATCACTTGCATGCATCTTAATCCCGTATCACTAAATCTAATAATTTTAAGATTAATTATCTTTATTAAGCAAAGATTAATTTCAGTAATTTTTGAAATAAGACTCAAAGTATTTAGATGAACTCAACTAGTCAACTAGTTATGATACCCTCAATGTAAATCAATCAAAACTAATTAAGAAATAGGACTTGATGATTAAGAAATCACCTCAACTAGGATTATTACTTTCAAAATCATCAGAGCTAAAAGTTGAGAAGGGGTTTCTTTTACCATGAAGATTTGCAGCACTCTTGATGTCGATCGATTTCAGCACTCTAGGATTCATGATAGAACTTTAAGATTATCGATCTTCGAGGTTTCGATCTTAACAAGGTTGGTTCCAGGGCAAAGAAAATCTTTGTTGCCCGGTAAGCAACCTAAGAGGGGGTGAATTGGGCCTCTAAAAAATTAAAATTACTTTACTTGATACAATGCAATACAATCCAATTCAACAATTAAATGAGTAGGGTACTATGAATTCAATTATAATGCTCTAAAATAATAGTGCAGCGGAAATAAAGAGCAATAGATAATAAGTGAGAAGAGAGATCAATCAACCACAAAGATCAAGAGATATAGTGGTTCGGTCTATCCAATGCACCTACATCCACTCCCCAAGATCTCCTTAGAAATTCACATAATCACACGATTACAGTTGATTAGTTTTGCAGGCTCACTAATCAAAAACCTAACTTATTTTCACAAGGCCAACAAGTCAAAACCTCACTTGGTTTTACGGGCTAACCAAGAACCTCCCTTGGTTTTCTGGGCTAACCAAGAACCTAAATGGTTTTGTGAGCTAACCACCAACCTAATTGGTTTTCAAAGGCTCACCAATAACCTCTCTTGGTTTTATAATAGGCTAACCAAGAACCCTTACAACAAATAAAGATTTGAAGTAATGAAACAAAGTAAGCTTTCTAACAAAAGAGGGTATCTCTTTGAAGCTCGATGTAGAAGTGCTTTGAATTTGTTGAAGCCTCTTGAATGCTCAAGAATGGATGATCTTCAATGCTCTTAAAGGTTCTTGAATGCTTGGAGGCTTGCTTTTTGCTTAGTGGTTGAATCTTCAAAGAATAGGAGTTAAAGCTCTATTTTCTACTCTCTTGAATGCTCTTATCTCATTCTCATCAATGGTATTCAATAGTTATCAATTTGATTTGATTTGGAGCATATAAATACTTTCTCAAGGCCTCAAATCCCGTTTCTAGCTGTTAGACTTGAAAAACTAGCCACTGGAGGGCAAAAGAGTCAAGTTCTATGTTTGAAAAACTAGCCGTTACTGTTTCCAGAACTCCATGTATCGACACTTCAAGCCGTGAGTAGACACTTCCTATTGATACTTGAACTTCATGAGTCGACATCCAGTTCAAAAATCTTCAATCTGGTTCTCTGAAAATCTCAGATGTGTCGACACTTACTCAGTTGAGTCGATACTTTGTGTCAACCCTTGCTTCCATGTGTCGAACTTCAGCTGTTCTTCATTTTTCAGCAAGTTCTGTGGCTTGAAAATCTCAGCGATGTGTTAATCCATGTATCGACATTTTGTCGATACTTCAGGTCCATGTGTTGATACTTCAATCGTGCCATCTGAAACATTCTTGTGTACCGCCCTGTGTCGATACTTCACTTCCATGTATCAACACTTGGTATCATGTGTCGACACTTTGAGTTGACACCTCACTAAAATCTTCACAGAAAAGACTGACTTTGAGCTGAAACATATTTCTACTTAACTCATTCATCCAATCAAGCAAATATTGATTGTCTAAGTTTTATTTGACAATTCTTTTCATCCAAACTTGGTTTCTTCAAACAATCAAGCTTCTTCAAATTTGTGAGTACCTATTTCAACAAAAACATACTTCAAGAAAATCATAGTACTCAACTTGTACTTAACCATTTTGCTTATCATCAAAATCAATAATGGAGTCAATAATCTCTCCCTTTTTGATAATGACAAAACCCTAAGTATAAATTTCATAAAAAACTTTTAAAAGAATTCATCAAAGTGCATAGAGCTAGATGCATTAAGTGTATCAATGTATTTGCAATATTGATATAAGTATATTTCAGAACAAAATAATGTCAAGATAATAGTGTCAGAGCTTGTTATGATGATTGAGAGTATCAAAGTTTTGGGATACATTTAAGACATAGAATACATATATCATGATACTCTACAAGAGAATTTCAGTAATGAACAAAGCTCCCCTGAATTAATGATCCATAAAATAGTTTGTAATATCTTTTCAATATTTAAAGAGGGGTTTTAAGATGAAATTCACTTTAAAAGGATTTTCGATGAAAACAAAGTATAGCTCCCCCTTTTTTAAGGAATTTTGTAAACATTTTTCAATTCAAGTTTTCAAAAATTTGTTTACCCTTGCACATCACAAATATAAATCACAAAAAATATTGCATTTATACTTATATCTCACTATACTATCCCCTTTTTGTTATCACTAAAAAGGTAGGAAGACAATAGGCTGAATATTCAAGATATTGCATTTAATTGTCAATACTACTCCCTCAAAAATATATTGCATTGAATTTAAAATTCATCATTCATTCAAGAGTGAAGATAATGAAGAACTAAGAAAAGTGTAAATCATTTCTCATTCATTCAAGATCACAAACATTGAGTACAACATGATATTTCATTTTCAGTCAGAGTTTGTACAATCAAAATATAAACATACATAGATGCATAAAATAAATTATCTAAAAATACATAAGTGTCCTAATCTTCATCCATATCATCAGTATCATCAGAAGATGAACCGATCTCAATCGACCCTATATCAGTAGAAGATCGAACTCGCGGCCACAACGATTTGAGATCTCGGAGTCGGGTCCTGGTCGACCGTGGAGGGGTACGATGACCACGTCCTCTGTGACGAGCATATGTTCGAACTTTGGCTGGAGCAGTAGAGGTAGAAGCAATGTCCTCCGTAGGAATGGAACTGATCGGGTTGATAGTCTCTGCAACTGTCGAAAGTGGCATGCGATCAAAGGAAGGACCTGAGTCAAGATATTGAAAGCCAGGTGTATAAAAACCAAGTTCTCGAATAAGTGAGGATGTGTGAATAGTAGGAGTATCAACAATCGGTGTGTCAAAGACAGGGGTATCAGCTGATGATACAACAGGAGTATCAAAGATAGAAGTATCAGCTGAAGAATGAACTGGTAAGTCTGTAATCGGTGTATCAATGATAGGGGTGTCAATAATAGGTGTATCGACAATGGGGGTATCAATAATATGTGAATGTACAACAGGAGTATCAATAATGGAGAATCAATAATAGGTGTCAGAATCGAAATGGGAACATGATCAACTGATCTAAAAGGAGAGGATAGGACTGGAATCTGGGTAGGTGACCAAGAAGGGTCAAGAACAGGACTCCTGGGCAAGTCTACCATTACCTCTGTTACTAGCTCTGAAGTAAGATCTGGAAAATCAAATCTGTCGGAGTCAGTCTCCTCATCATCTCTCCATCATCACCATCAACATCTCCAATAATATCATCACCATCAATATCTACAAAGGTGCAGGAGCAGGTGGAGTGGTATCACACAACCGGAGTACTCACTGAAGGTCTGGACAGTGCAGTCAATATAGCTAAGATGCCATCACTAAGTCCAATATGGCTCTCTCTGGTCTAGTTATGAAACAGTCAAGATGCTGTCTCACGATCAACAGATCAATCTCAATGCGTCGACTCTGTCCAATAAGCTATCAGAAATTGCTGGAGTCTCCATCTGAACTGGCCGAGGCTATGCTAAAGTAGTAGGATCAGACTGAGATGCAATGCTGGCTGTGTGCAGTCTCAAGCTGACTCTCGCGGGTCCTGCCTCATGGAGAGGATGCGCTCCTCCTCTGCAGCATATCACTCATAAGCTTGTCCTGGCCTGACCAGATATCTGCGAGTCCACTAGCCTTCGAAATAGATGATAACCCATCTAGTGTAATGACCTGATGTCATACACATCAGTATGAAGTAGCATGCGAAAGGGCTCATCCTTAAAGCTGACACCGTACTCTGAATAAAATAGTCAACCCCATCCCAAAGGGCAGTAGAGTCACTGGCTAGTAAACGCCTCCGTCATCTGGTGAATCATAAGATTAGAATGCAGACAGGCGTGCACTGAACCAAAGAGACCATCACTAGCAACTCCCGCTCAGTGATGTAGTCGAAGTGCCCGGTCTTTGGAAGAAGTATCCGGGCAACAATGTGATGTAACAGTCTCATCTCTGCAGATAGTCGGGATGTAGGTACGGTGGCTCCCTCAGGCAGTATATCAGACTCAAAGATGCACAAAAGTCCACCACTCTATCCATCAAGCTATCCACCACCGATCCAGTCATCAGAATGTCCCATACTCTGCTCAGTA
Organism: Areca catechu; assembly: GCA_021397845.1. Classification (NCBI taxonomy): domain Eukaryota; kingdom Viridiplantae; phylum Streptophyta; class Magnoliopsida; order Arecales; family Arecaceae; genus Areca; species Areca catechu. The sequence continues at coordinate 97,037,579 of CM038042.1, read as the reverse complement.
CCTCTGATAAAATTGGGATATCCTGGCCTCTCACCTGTGCTAACCATCCATCAGTCCCATGGGTAAGTGATCCATAAAACTCTCGCATAAGCCCCGGGATAATATCTCTCGCTGAGTGAGCAAAATGAAGTCAAACTAGCCTGTTGAATCCACTGTCCGATTCTTAAAATGCTGCTAGTCGACAAAAGTAAAGTCCACTCGTCGTCCCTTAACGACGATCTTCGAGCTCATCCTGCTAGAGGGTATAAAAAGTGGTCGTGCGGCGGATCAGGATCTCTAGCCTCATGTCTGGCCTTCATCCTTCACTCTTCTTCCTGATTTGACTACAAGGTCGATGGACTACTTGCTTTCGGGGTCCCATTGCTTGGATTAAAGATTTGGGCAAGATTTTGGTTAAAACCTAGGGTTTCTAAAGCTTGGAATCCAAATGCGAGAAGAAATCCAACAAAGTCTGAACTACCGGGTGTCCAAATCAAAGAAACAATGGGTTTAAAACATGAAATAGTGGAAGAACAATGAGGAGTACCTTAGAACATGTGTCGGCTCGAAGGAGAGAAAGAAATGGGGAGAAAACCATTCGGAAAACCCTTTATTCTCGGTCTGCTACCGTTCAAGTGTTGACTCATGAATGTGTCGACACAATCTGGTGTCGACACATCAATGTGTCAACACATCGACTTAAAACTGAAATTAAGAGATTCAAGAATTGATCAAAATTACTGGAAATATGATAAATTTAAAGAAAAATTAACAATGATTGAGTAAGATTGATCATGATTGTGGTCGAATTGATCTAATTTTGAGTCAAATATAGGAAAAATTTAATCAAAAGGATTAATGATCCTGAGCTTTCTTCTCATCATACAAAATCAATCTTTCAGGAGAGGTTTAGTCAAAATATTAGCTAATTAAAATTCAGTACTAATAAATTCAAGCATAACATCATTATTTTCTACATGATCTCTAATAAAATGATGTCTAATTTCAATGTGTTTACTCCTAGAATATTGAACAGAATTTTTAGTCAAGCAAATAGCACTGATATTATCACATTTAATAGGTGTACTAGCCAACTTGATTCCAAAATCTTCAAGTTGTTGTTTAATCTACATTATTTGAGCACAACTTCCTGCTGCAATATACTCAGCCTCAACTGTGGATAGTGCAACTGAAGTTTGTTTATTGCTAAACCATGAGATTAAGTTAACTCCAAGAAATTGGCAAGTACCACTAGTACTCTTTTTATCTAATTTACAACCAGCAAAATCAGCATCAGAATATCCAATCAATTCAGCAAATGAATTTCTAGAATACCATTAACCAATATCAACAGTACCAGATAGATATCTAATAATGCGCTTAACAGCCATCAAATATGATTCTTTAGGTTCAAACTGATATCTAGCACACATGCATATACTGAACATTATATCTGGTCTACTAGCAGTTAGATATAGTAAAGAGCCAGTCATACCTCTGTATAACTTTTGATCTACTGATTTACCATGTTCATCTTTATCAAGTCTACAAGAGGGGCTCATAGGCGTACCTATTGTTTAGTAGTCTCCATTTCAAACTTCTTTATAATTTCTCTTGTTTACTTAGCTTTTGGTTGATGAAGATACCATTTCTAGTTTGTTTGATCTAGAGTTCGAGAAAGAAATTAAGTTCTTCCATCATGCTCATCTCAAACTCACCCTGCATTAGCTTAGCAAACTCTTGACAAAGAAATTCACTAGTAGCACCAAAAATGATATCATCAACATATATTTGTACTATTAATAAATTATTATCTTTCTTTTTCAAAATAGTGTTTTATCAACATTGCCTCTAGAAAATTCATATTCAATTAAAAATTTGCTGAGTCTCTCATACCAGGCTCGAGGTGCTTGCTTTAATCCATAAAGTACTTTGTGTAATTTAAAAATATGATCAGGATATGCATGGTTTTCAAATCTAGGTAGTTGTTCAACAAAACTTTTTCAGTTATGAACCATTTAAAAAAGCACTTTAACATCCATTTAAAATAGTTTGAAATTCATAAAATAAGCAAATGCTAAATAGTAGTCTAATTGCTTCAAGTCTAGCAATAGGAGCAAAAGTTTCATCAAAATCAATCCCTTCCTCCTGGTTGTAGCCTTTGGCAACTAGCCTAGCTTTATTTCTAACAATAATTCCATTTTCATCTAATTTATTCATAAATATCCATTTTGTACCGATAATGGAAACATTAGACGGTCTTTCTATTAATGTCCAAACATTATTTCTATCAAACTGAATTAGTTCATCTTGTATGACATTAATCCAGTTAGGATCTTTTTTAGCTTCTTCATAATATTTAGGCTCTACTTGAGATACAAAAGCTATATAATCATATTTATTTCTAATTGAGGCTCGAGTTCTTATCCCTTTAGATGAATCACCTAGGATTAATTCTTTAGGATGTCCATGAGCATACCTCCACTCCTTAGGTACATCTTGATGCTTTGGAGTGTCATTACCTTTCTCATTCTTGTCTTGATCTTCTTCATTTGGCTGAGGTTGATCATTCATTGTCAACTTTTGAAGCTTGTCAGCACCTACACATTCATCAGATGTATCTTCTTTTTTGGAGGATTTGTTAGTAGATTCTTCAAAATATATGTACCGACTCTTCCATAACTAAAGTTTTTTTATTGAAAACTCTGTATGCCCTGCTTGATGTAGAGTATCCTAAAAAGATACCTTCATCAGACATGGCATCAAATTTTCCAAGATTATCTTTTTTATTATTTAAAATAAAATATTTGCAACCAAAACTCGAAAATATTTTAAAGTTGATTTTCTTTGGTTCCAAAGTTCATAAGGTATTTTCTTCAAAATAGGGTGGATTAAAACTTGATTTAAAATATAACATGTAGTATTAATGGCTTCATCCCAAAAATATCTCGGTAAATCATTTTTATAAAGCATAGTGCGTGCCATTTCTTCCAAAGTATGATTTTTTCTTTCTACTACCCATTCTGCTGAGGTATCCTAGGTGTTAAAAAATTGTGTTCAATTTTTTTTTCATTACCAAAGTTTTCAAAATCTTGATTTTCAAATTCAGTTTCATGATCACTGCGAATGCAAATAACTAAAACCCCTTGTCATTTGAGACTTTTCGATAAACTTTATGAAAACAGAAAACGATTCATCTTTTTGTGTTAAAAAGAAATCCCATGTAAATCTCGAAAAATCATCCACTATGACTAATCCATATCTCTTGCCTCCTAGACTTGATTTTCTAGTTGGTCCAAAGAGATCCATATGAAGTAGTTCTAGTGGTCTACTAGTAGTTATAAAAACCTTTTGGTTTAAAAGAAGTTTTAACTTGTTTACCAAATTGACATGCTTGACAAATTCTATCTTTTTCAAAATAAAGTTCAGGTAAATCTCTAACTAAATTCTTTTTGCAAAGTTTTGAAAGTAGATACATACTAGCATGCTCTAATCTTCTATGCCAAAGCCAACTAGTCTCATCCTTAGTAGAATTCATTGCAATAAGGCATTTTCCAGTAGGCAAAGATAGATCATCTAGGTCTACCAAATAAACATTTCTATGCCTTTTTTTAATGAATTGTACTCTATTTATATCCGGACTAGCAATTATGCAATATGATGATTTAAAAACTACTTGAAAACCTTTATCACAAAACTGACTAATGCTTAAAAGATTGTGTTTTAAACCATCAACTAGAAGTACATTACTAATACAATTAGAAAGAGTTATGTGAACCTTACCAATACCAATGATTTTTCCTTTACCATTATCACCGAAGGTCACACTCCCTCCATTCAAAGCTTCAAGAGAAGTGAATTGCTTCACATCTCCAGTCATGTGCCTTGAGCAACCACTATCAAGATACCAAAGTCTTTTGTTCTCCTTGGTTGCAAGACACACCTGCAATAAAATCAAGCTTTATTTTTAGGTACCCAAGCCAACTTGGGTCCTTTAGGGTTAGCATTCAAAATGATTCCTTTTGGAACCCACACTTTACCAAAAGAAGTGATTTTTCTTAAATTGCATTGAAATGATTTATGACCTAATTTTTTACATGAAAAACAAGTGATGCTAGATGATGTAGGTACAAAAAAGTTTCTGAAATATTTTTGTTGCTTTAATGGTTTATACCCTAATCCTGCTTTATTAAAAATAGCTCTTTGATTATTCAAAAAGTAGATTTAACTTTTCTGAACTATAAGTAAATTTGTCAACAAAAGACTTTATTTTTTCAAGTTCATTTTTGTACTTAGTATTTTCCAATTCTAAATCTTTATTTTTTTTAAAAGATTACCATATGAAGTAACATTCTTTGGTCTTTTCAAAACTTTATTTTTCATTGACAAAGCATTGTTTTTCTTTTCTAAAACATCCAATTTAGATTTTATATCACTAACACCATTTAGCAAAGAATTGTTTTCAAGAGAAAAACTATTTGCATGCTTTTTCAACTTTTTATTTTCACTTAAACTTAGTTTATGATCATGCATGAGTTCATCAAAGGCATTCTTAAGTTCATTAAATGTAAAATCAATCTCGGTATCAGAATTTACCTCATCATTGTCTTGATGTGCCATTAAACAAAGATTTGCTACTTCAGTTTGCTGTTCTTCAGAACTGGAGTCTTCACTGTTACTCCAGGTGGCCATCATGGCCTTCTTCCTTAATTTCTTTCTAGACTTCTTAAGGAGAGGACAATCGAACTTGTAGTGTCCCGGCTTCTTGCATTCGAAGCATGTAGGTATTTCCTTCTCCTTTTCCTTCTCTTTTTCCTTCTCTTTCTTTTTTTCCTTTTTCTTTTGATTGATATTTCTTTTTGTAAGGAAATTTTCCCTCTTCATAAATCTTTTGAATTTTCTTGCAAGGAGGGCTTTCACCTTCATCATCATCTTCTTCTTTTACTCATCATTGAGGATTCTTCTTGTATGTTTGACTTGAAAGCGATCCCTTCTTCTTTTTGTCCATGTCCATTGATTTTTGTTTCAAATTAAGATCTTAAGTTATGAGCGATCCAACCAGCTGCTCTAGAGGTAGTTTGTCAACATCCTTAGCTTCTTGAATTGTGGTCACCTTCGGATCCCATGATGTTGGAAGTGACCTGAGGATTTTATTCACAAGATCAGTGTTAGACATAACCTTTCCAAGACTTCTCATTCCATTTACAATATTAATGAATCTTGTGTACATATCAGTGATTAATTCATTAGGTTCCATTTGGAACATCTCATAAGTGTGCACTAACATATTTACTTTAGTGTTTTTCATAAGTGTGTCCCATATTTCTTTAGTAGAAGTGCATGTAGATATCCTATTGAATTCACTAAGATCTAATGCATAATAGAGGAGATTCATTGCCTTGGCATTGATATCGGATTACTTAATGTCATTTTCATCCCAATTCTCTTCGAGCTTTGGGATTGAAATACAATGCCACTACTGAAAAAATATGAGGACCCTTATCTACCACTCTCCATAAGTTATAATCAATAGAATGCATGTAAATTTTCATCCTAGTTTTTCAATATGTATAGTTTGATCCATTGAAAAATGGAGGTCTATTTGAGGCTTGACCCTCAACTATGCTAGTACCAATTGGGGCTGCCATAGATTTTTACTCAAGGCGGTAAGGCCTATATACTGAGAACAGGGCTCTGATACCACTTGTTGCACAATAAGCAACTCAAGAGGGGGGGTGAATTGGATATCTAAAAAACTAAAATTACTTTACTTGATACAATGTAATGCAATCCAATTCAATAATTAAATGAGTAGGGTACTATGAATTCAATTGTAATGCTCTAAAATAAAAGTGCAGCAGAAATAAAGAGCAATAAATAATAAGCAAGAAGAGAGATCAATCAACCACAAAGACCAAGAGAGATAGTGGTTTGGTCTATCCAATGCACCTACATCCACTCGCCAAGATCTCCTAGAAATTTACTATAATCATACGATTACAGTTGATTAGTTTTGCGGGCTCACTAATCAAAAACCCAACTTGTTTTTACAAGGCCAACAAGTCAAAACCTCACTTGGTTTTATGGGCTAACCAAGAACCTCTCTTGGTTTTCCGGGCTAACCAAGAACCTAAGTAGTTTTACGGGCTAACCACCGATCTTATTGGTTTTCAAAGGCTCACCAATAACCTCCCTTGGTTTTACAATAGGCTAACCAAGAACCCTTACAATAAATAAAGATTTGAAGTAATGAAACAAAGTAAGCTTTCTAATCAAAAGCGGGTATCTCTTTGAAGCTCGATGTAGAAGTGCTTTGAACTTATTGAAGCCGCTTGAATGCTCAAGAATAGATGATCTTCAATTCTCTTGAAGGCTCTTGAATGCTTGGAGGCTTGTTTTAGCTTGAGAGTGGTTGAATCTTCAAAGAATAGGAGTTAAAGCTCTCTTTTCTACTCTCTTGAATGCTCTTATCTCATTCTCATCAATGGTATTCAATAGTTATCAATTTGATTTGATTTGGAGCATATAAATGCTTTCCCATGGCCTCAAATCCTGTTTCTAGCCATTAGACTTGAAAAACTAGCCGTTGGAGGGCAAAAAGGTCGAGTTCTGCATTTGAAAAACTAGCCGTTACTATTCCCAGAACTCCATGTGTCGACACTTCAGGCTATGAGTCGACACTTCTTGTCGATACTTGAACTTCATGAGTCGACATCCAGTTCAAAAATCTTCAATCCGGTTCTCTAGAAATCTCATATATGTCGACATCTACTCAGTTGAGTCGACACTTTGAGTCAACACTGATGCAGAACGAAAACTCTGATTCCAAAAATGATGCAGAACGAATATGTGGAATGCGGAAACAAATTAAAATTAATGTATTTTTTTTTTCTTATATATTTTCAGAAGTCGGCTTTGACTCAAAGGAAAGATAAACTAATATTGAAAGAAACTAAGAAATGACAGAAAGCACAATTAAAAGGAGTGGATTATCAGAGTAACTAAGAAGTAGGATCGCTGGGGATTGAGAACCCCCAGTTATAGGGTTTGCTCTGAGTTTCAACGAAATAGACAAAGTGAGAAGGGAAGGTTCTTGTTACCTAGCAGTGATATCTCTTCATTTGGTGGAAAAGACTCTCTCGAGCAGATTATTGGATCCTGGGAGTCACGGTATCTTCGCAATGGATCCTCTGATAATGGTCCTTGGCAAAGTTGGCCTCTTCTTGAACCCTGAATCCTGGAGAGAAGAAGAACAAGGTTAGGAATAAGAGACTCAGGGAAGAGAGTTACCAGAGTAGAAGAAAGGATGGGATATGAAGGTCTTCAGCTGATCTGGAACTCCTAGGCTGCGGATTTGGGACTTCTCTCCTGGATCTGCTGATGGACTCTGAAGCAGTGGTAGCCGACTTGAAGATGGTTGGACTGGGGTCCTGGTGGTCGGCCACCCTTTGGAAGAAGAACCTTGGAGATGGTGTAGAGGCTAGAGTTTGGTGGTGGTGGAGTAGAGATTGGTGGACTGAGCTAGGATTTTGGGGTTGGAGATCTCACACCTCCTCAAGGTTCCTAGGGAACCCGGATTTACTCCCTCACGGAGCTCAACACTCAGAATAAGTGCGGAAGAACAAGACTTTGCTCAAAAATAAGGGATTTCATTCATAAGATTTCATAAGATAAGTTCAAGTTACAAAAGGGGTATAATATATAGACCTATAAGAAAAATCAAAACCATACAAGTTCCCATGTGGGTCTAATAGGACTAATCTACACTTTAGGCATCAAATTCTCTTCCCTTGGCCAACCAAGACTCCTTCCATGAGTGAGCAGCCCAAAAACTCCAAGAAAACTTGAAAATCAGCTCCAAATGGCAGGTTATGGGGGTGTCTCCTAGTATCTCTCCATGAATCAAGGATTTTTCTTCATGGTTTGGCTCTTTTGGACACCTCCTAGTCTTGCTCCACAAGTTTAGGCTTCTTCTTTTCATGGCTTTGGCACTTTAGGAAACTTTTGGTGCCTCCTTGATTTTCTCCCCAAGACATGCTCTCTTCCCTTTTATAACTTGGATTTTATGGAACATTGTGGGGGACCTCCTTGATCCTCTCTTCAAGAAAAATTCTTGCCATCCTGACTTGGGTTTATCTGGAAAGAAGTTGGCTCCTCCTTGGATCGAGGTATCTTGATGGATTTCTCCCCCAAGTGGTGCAAGAAAAAGGGGAACTTACTTCTTATGGTGTGGGGACCAAAGACACTGGATGGAGATGTGGCAGGGAGTGTGGCACCCACTTGTAGCTGGATCATGGAAGAAAAAATGTGGCACCCTATGGCAAAGGGAATGGCGCCAACCTGGACCTGGACTTGGACTGAGTCAACATGACTCAACAAAAATTGAAATGACAAAATTATAGACTCAAAATTGGGTTGATCGGTCAATCCTTATTACAAACCCTAATTTTCTCGAGCAAGGTCAATCAGAGATCCAGATGGAATCCTAAAGTCTTCTTCTGATTCTGGTGCCCACACCAATTCTCCCGGGGTGGGAGGAACTCGACCCTGTATAGTATGGATCAAGCTGGCTCTGGTATCTCTCCAAGAGGTCTGGGTCCAATTCTTGTAATTCTTCTCGGGAGATCCAAGAGTCATCAGAATCTGGCCTTCCTTGCCAGCGGACCAGGTATCTTTGGTATCCTCATTACGAGTAGAGATAACCTGATCATCTAGGATCTTTTCAATCTGCTCTTTCCATACAGGCCAGTTTGTTGGTGGACACACAGGGTCGGGATCACTCTCAATAACAGGATTAGGTTCAAAAGGCTCACTGGGAATCACAGCTAGCTCCCTGTACTCTACTAGGTCTGTAATGTTGAAAGTGGAGCTAATGCCTAGCTCTGGAGGCAACTCAAGCACATAGGCAATGGGTCCCACTCTCTTCATCACTCTAAATGGTCCAACTCCTCTAGCATGTAGCTTTCTAACGGTTCCAGGAGGAAACTGCTCAGGCCTTAACCTAATCATGACATAGTCTCCCTCAACAAAAGTTTTGACTCGCCTTTGAGAATCAGCTAACTTCTTATAAGTTTCATTACTTAAAGTTATTTTGGCATGAATTTCTTTATGCAAGTTCTTTACATGCTGTGCAAAGTCTTCAGCAGACTCGGAGACTCGTGTGTGGACTGGCAAAGGAACTAGGTCAAGTGGTGTGTAGGCTTGTACCCATGAACAATCTCAAAAGGGCTTTTACCTATAGACCTATTGACCGAGTCATTATATGCAAATTCAGTCCTGGGTAAATACAAATCCCAATTCTTGGTATTCTCACTCAACCAAAATCTGAGTCAATGTCCTAAACTCGACTGACGACGCGACGCATTCCTAAAGAATGGACTTTATTCAAAGGAACCCTAGGTCTAAACCTAACAAACTAAGGCTCTCTAGGTTTGACCTTGGGTCGGAGGATGGCATGCAGAGCATGAGAACTTATCATGGGTGCCTAGTAGGTGCCATAAGGTCTTCCAGAAGTAGGTGGCAAACCTAATAGGTTCTAAGGAGTCTTGCAACCTAGAAATCTCAGTAAAGTGTAATCCCATAGCTCTAGAAACATGAGAAGATTCAGGGAAGGGTAGGAAATAAGAATCAGAGTTTTGAGGTGGCTTATAGGAAACAAGAAACATACCTTGGTTATTCAGGATGACCTTAAAATGAGGACATTGTTCTATAGGTGCACTCATCCAAACCTCATGATTTGCTCTAGGAGGGTCTACAAGTGCAAGTTCTAGGGTAGGCTGGGTGCTCCTAGAAGGTGGAAGGTTATCAGGAAGGTCTTTGGAATGTTTATCTAGAAAGTCTTCTAAGCTACAGTCTTTTTCTTGTTCTTGGACCTTCTCAATGGGCAATTCTTGTGAACCCCTTCCTTCTTCACACTTCTCTACCATATTTGACTCAGGGGTATCTTCTTTGGATTCCTCAATGAGTTCAGGGGTATTCTCACTTAAACTCTCATTGGGTGCAATTTCCTCTTCCTGAACTTCCTCAAAAGGGTCTTCTCTTAGGGTTAGCTCCTGAATTCCTTGAGTGGCAGGGGTCCCCTCAATAACCCCATCAGGTAGGAGTTGGTTAATTGAATTATCGGGAGAGATATCCTCAAATTCTTCTTCTTCATATTCATCTATCAAACTTATGTCAGGCTCATATATTTCTTCCTCAATCTCCCTGAAAGGTTCTAATATATTCTCATTTGATTCCTCTTTAAGTACGGCTCTAGTCAGGTCAACTAATTTTGGGATGGCCATGCCTAACTCCTTCTCAGTGTTATCCTTCTGGTCAAGAGATGACACAAGTGGAATTGACAAACAAAAGTCTGGTTCACTACGGGTGTCGGATCAATCGGAACTTGACTCAAGTTGGTAGAGGTTGGCTTTAAGTCCAAAGTACTTGATTGGTTATATCTTAAAGACCACTCATAGTCTTGGGCTTCTTGGTAGGCTCGGTCTAACTTATCGGTCTTTTCAAGGCATAGCTTCCTATAAATGTCTGGGTGTAACCCAACCCTAAACCTCGATGTGATCTGAGCTTCGGTCTCAATGGTATTGCATTTCATGTCATACCATTGGAAGTCCTCGATATATTTAGACACAGGCTTATTACTTTGTCGCAATTGGTACCATTGGTCTAAAAGTCTTTTCTCATAGGATCTACCTAGGTACCTATCTCTCAACTGACTTCTCATATCTCTCCAAGTATATATTTCCTCTTTTCTTTGATAACACTCACGCTCAATAGCATACCAATGCGACCTAGCATGTTTGGTGAACTTGGTTTTGGCCAACCTAACTTGTCCTAATTTCGATATGTTAGTACACTCAAAATACCGATCCATTTGTTCTTTCCACTTAATATATGTCTTTGTCTTCCATCAAAAGTGGGTGCATAAGGTTCGGTGTTCCTAATGGGTCCCTTTTCTGAGTCAACCAAGTATGGATATAGGCTCCTAGGGTTATGCTCGAGATCACGGTATAAGGTCCTCCTAGGCTCCTGGCATGGGTGAGGTTGGGGCCTATTAAATTTTGGATCAGGGATCCAATTTTGATGTCAACGTTTCTCAAGTCCCTGGGCTCGGTCTCTAAACTGGGCAAAACCCATATTCATATCCTGACTCAATTTGGTCATACTTTCAGTAAGAGTCTAATCATGGCCTCTAAATCAGGTTAGGTTTGACCAGGTTGGTAGGGTACTCCATTCCAGGTGGACATGATGATGCAAGCAAGCACACCAAATGAGACTCGACTGAAACAACTACGGGCTAACTAGACCTAGAGCCCAAACTAGATGCCCAATCAGAGTAGCAAGCTAGCCTGTAGTAACTCGGGACTCAGCCAGGCAGGTGTAAGGGAAGTGTTAGGTCCCTAATTGCCAAACCTAGACATCAATCAGTGATTGGCCAGGTAGGCGGACCAGCACACAAGCCCTTCGGGATAGAATCCCTGAAATACCATTCTAGACACTGAGTACAAAGTACACACAGAGTTAACTAGACAAACTGACTCAACACTAGCCTAGACCCGACCAGTTGGTGTCCCTAGCCCACTAGGACAAATTAGGTCTAATTAATTTTAAGATTAAAGGCTTAGGTTCGAATGCACGGGAGGTAGTTTTGGGCTAAGGAGAGGGTCTCAATCCTTCCCTTATGTTGCAACTTCGGTGCCCTTAAGATAGATTCAATTTATCCACACTCAAATAAAAAAATAGCTTGCAGAAAATAAAAAAAATAGAACAGCAGTAAAATTGATCTTAGAAAATCTACAGAAAATAATAAATCATGAAAATTTTATGTAAATTACTTTCAATTATACTGGTTCCAGAAAAATAAGAATTACTTAATTTGAATTTCTTTCAAGGAGAAATAATTCAAATAACAGGATAGTTACTGGCAGAAAACAGAACGTGTGTCCCGTTTACAATCCTTGCCTAGAAGTTATAACCCAGCGACACCCCTACACGCCCTAGGAACCCCCATGGAATGGGAGGAGGAGGCTTGCACCTCGCTTGTTCCTAGGACCAGACGGCCTGGGGAGTCTACTCCAGGCAGCAAAGTAAAAAGGAACGAAAAAATAATCAAACAAGCAAGAACCCTAGACAGGGCTCTGATACCAAAATGATGCAGAACAAAAACTCTGATTCCAAAATGATGCAGAACGAATATGTAGAATGCGGAAGCAAATTAAAATTAATGTATTTTTTTTTATTATATATTTTCAGAAGTCGGCTTTGACTCAAAGGAAAGATAAACTAATGTTGGAAGAAACTAAGAAATGACATAAAGCACAATTAAAAGGAGTGGATTATCAGAGTAACTCAGAAGTAGGATCGATGGGGATTGAGAAACCCCCAGTTCTAGGGTTTGCTTTGAGTTTCAACGAAACAGACAAAGTGAGAAGGGAAGGTTCTTGTTACCTAGCAGTGATATCTCTCCATTTGGTGGAAAAAGACTCTCTCGAGCAGATTATTGGATCCCGGGAGTCACGGTATCTTCGCAATGGATCCTCTGATAATGGTCCTTGGCAAAGTTGGCCTCTTCTTGAATCCTGAATCTTGGAGAGAAGAAGAACAAGGTTAGGAACAAGAGACTCAGGGAAGAGAGTTACCAGAGTAGAAGAAAGGATGGGATCTGAAGGTCTTCAGCTGATCTGGAACTCCTAGGCTGCGGATTTGGGACTTCTTCTCCTGGATCTGTTGAATGGACTCTTAAGCAGTGGTAGCCGACTTGAAGATGGCTGGACTGGGGTCCTGGTGGTCGGCCACCCTTTGGAAGAAGAACCTTGGAGATGGTGTAGAGGCTAGAGTTTGGTGGTGGTGGAGTAGAGATGGATGGACTAAGCTAGGGTTTTGGGGTTTGAGATCTCACACCTCCTCAAGGTTCCTAGGGAACCCAGATTTACTCCCTCACGGAGCTCAACACTCAGAATAAGTGCGGAAGAACAAGACTTTGCTCAAAAATAAGGGATTTCATTCATAAGATTTCATAAGATAAGTTCAAGTTACAAAAGGGGTCTAATATATAGACCTATAAGAAAAATCAAAACCATACAAGTTCCCATGTGGGATTAATAGGACTAATCTACACTTTAGGCATCAAATTCTCTTCCCTTGGCCAACCAAGACTCCTTCCATGAGTGAGCGGCCCAAAACTCCCAGAAAACTTGAAAATCAGCTCCAAATGGCAGGTTATGGGGGTGTCTCCTAGTATCTCTCCATGAATCAAGGATTTTTCCTTCATGGTTTGGCTCTTTTGGACACCTCCTAGTCTTGCTCCACAAGTTTAGGCTTCTTCTTTTCATGGCTTTGGCACTTTAGGAAACTTTTGGTGCCTCCTTGATTTTCTCCCCAAGACATGCTCTCTTCCCTTTTATAACTTGGATTTTTATGGAACATTGTGGGGCAACTCCTTGATCCTCTCTTCAAAAAAAATTCTTACCATCCTGGCTTGGGTTTATCTGGAAAGAAGTTGGCTCCTCCTTGGATTGAGGTATCTTGATGGATTTCTCCCCAAGTGGTGCAAGGAAAAGGGGAACTTACTTCTTATGGTGTGGGGACCAAAGACACTGGATGAAGATATGGCAGGGAGTGTGGCACCCACTTGTAGCTGGATCATGGAACAAAAATTATGGCACCCTATGGCAAAGGGAATGGCGCCAACCTGGACCTGGACTTGGACTGAGTCAACATGACTCAACAAAAATTGAAATGACAAAATTATTGACTCAAAATTGGGTTGATCAGGTCAATCCTTATTACAAACCCTAATTTTCTCGGGCAAGGTCAATCAGAGATCCAGATGGAATCCTGAAGTCTTCTTCTGATTCTGGTGCCCGCACCAAACACCTTGCTTCCATGTGTCGATACTTCCGCTGTTCTTCATTTTCAGCAAGTTTTGTGGCTTGAAAATCTTAGGCGATGTGTTGATCCATGTGTTAACACTTCAGGTCTATGTGTTGATACTTCAACCATGCCATCTGAAACATTCTTGCATACCAGCCTAAGTCGACACTTCACTTTCATGTGTCAACACTTGGTGTCATGTGTCGACACTGTGTTGACACCTTACTGAAATCTTCACAGAAAAGACTGACTTTGAGCTAAAACACATTTCTACTTAACTCATTCATCCAATCAAGCAAATATTGATTGTCCAAGTCCTCTTTGAGCAATTCTTTTCATCCAAACTTGGTTTGTTCAAACAATCAAGCTTCTTCAAATTTGTGAGCACCTATTTCAACAAAAACATACTTCAAGAAAATCATTAGTACTCAACTTATACTTAACCGTTTGCTTATCATCAAAATCAATAACGGAGTCAACAACCTTCACTTCAGACTTGATCACCTGAAATCACTAACAAGAAAGAAAAATTAGGAGGTGTGGAAGGAGGAAAAGATTGAAAGAAAGAAGAAGAGAAGGAAGATTGAAAGGTGGCGCTAGGGTTTTGGATGGTTGGATGGATAAGTAGGCCTCACCCCAAGGACCTCATGCCCTCTCCCTCATGGAGTTCGATGCTCTCACAGCAAAGGATTTAAGAGAAAACTCTTAATTTATTTCATAAAAATATTATTGATTACAAGGGGTTGATGGTGGTATTTATAGTCCATAAACAAGAATTGTAAGGGTTACAAATGCTTGAGTTCTTGTTGGAAGGACAAGAAACTCCATGGAATTGGCTTTCTTTGTGCATCAAAGACTCTTGAATCCATTTTGGTATCTTGAATACTTGGTGTTTGATCCCTCTTGGCTTCATCTATTTGGGTGACAACCCTTGGAATAGAGTGGGCGACAACATTGAATGAAGGTGGGCAACCAAGATGAATTCTTGGTTTGAAATTCATGATGGAGTCTTTGAATTTGAATAGTAAAGTGATATGGTGAGATCGCTAACATGGAGCATGCGTTAGACCCAGCTAGTGGCCAAGCAGCATCGCGTCATGTTTTCTTCCGAGCACCCTTGCTAGGTGGCCTGATCAGCGATCATGCCCATCTCGGTCCGAGCTCGGCACCTACCCCCTTCGCTAGGTGGCACCCCCAGGTAGGGTCCACCTTGGTCGAAGTGGGGCGGGGCACTCCTGCTCCTTCGCTAGGTGGTGACCCAGGTGGGTCCCTTTGTCTAAAGTCGAGCCTGCCTCTGCTCCTTCACTAGGTGGCATCCCCAGGTGGGTCCACCTCGATCGAAGTCGAGCCAAGCACTCCTGCTCCTTCACCAAGTGGCACCCCCAGGTGGGTCCACCTCGATCGAAGTCGAGCCTACCTCAGCTCCTTCGCTAGGTGGCGTCCCTACGTAGGTCCACCTAGGCCGAAGTCGAGCTAAGCACTCCAGCTCCTTCGCTAGGTGGCACCCCCAGGTGGGTTCACCTTAGTCGAAGTCGAGCCTGCCTCTGCTCCTTCGCCAGGTGGCATCCCCAGGTGGGTCCACCTCGATCGAAGTCGAGCTAGGCACTCCTGCTCCTTCGCTAGGTGGCGCCCCCAGGTGGGTCCACCTCGATCGAAGTTGAGTTGGCTTCTGCTCCTTCACCAAGTGGTGTCCTTAGGTGGGTCCACCTCGGTCGAAATCGAGCTGGCCTCTGCTCCTTCGCCAGGTGCACCCCCAGATGGGTCCACCTTGGCCGAAGTCAAGTTGGCCTCTGCTCCTTCACTAGATGGCACCCCCAGATGGGTCCAACTCAGTCGAAGTCGAGCTGGCCTCTGCTCCTTTGCCAGGTGGCACCCCTAGATGGGTCCACCTTGATCGAAGTTGAGCCAGGTGCTCCTACCCCTTTGGCAAGTGGCACCCCCAGGTGGGTCCACCTTGGCCGAAGTCGTGCCTTTTCCTTGGAGCATTGGGAGGATCGAAGCCGCCGGCCCTGAGGATGCTGCTGAGGCAGGTGTGCATGCAAGGCGGCGTGCCCAGTACGGCGCCCTAAATCTGTAACGGTGCATGTAACCTCGTTTGCACCAGTTTGGGAGGGATGCCCTAATTGAGGTATCAGATCCTGCGGTCGGTGACCTGGAACACCCGGAGGGGAGCCGAGGTCAACGCCTTAAACCCAAAGGTCCCGACACCTGGATCAAGGTCCTATCTAGTTCACCTTTTGTGACAACACACCGGACGAGACGACCTCACCACTTAACTCCCAACCATAAGGGGGGACGACCTCAAGAATGGCCAATGAGCACTGTTGACCTCCAAGACTCCTCAGAGGGGGAGAAATCATGGCACTGAAGCACCCGACGATCTCAAAAAGCACCAACGGGCATGGAAGAAAGTAAGCAATCGAGAGGGCCAAAGGCACGGGAAAGAAAACAGGCGATTCAAAGGAAAAGGCTTCGAAGGAACTCTCAGGAGCAAGTCCGGCGAGCCTAATCGCAAGAACACTAGAGTGCTGATCCCCCTCTCGCTCTCTCTCATTTCCTCATTAAGGATTCCTCTAAGCACGGAGACCCAGCGGGGATCCACCTTAGTGGATCTGTTCCTCTTTACCACTCACTAACTTGATCGTTGGAGTGCCCCCACCAGAATCCCTGCCTGGTCTTTTACCATGTTTCGCAGGTCCGGGAATGCTAGGATCCCAAAGTAAAGGGGACCAAGGTCCGGTGCCAACTCGAAGCTATAGGCCATAGCGGTAAGGTCGGCAACAGATTGGCATGCCAGGTAGGGGGACGAAAGCCCCTGTACGACAAGCCCTCCACGAGCTTGAGAGCAGCTCAACCCCAAGAATGGTGGTAACTCACAGACGTGAAGCTTCCACCAGCCGGGCGGGAGAGGTTCCCTCTCCCCGGGCCTCCGTAGCCCGAAGAGAGAACTTCCTGCTCTTCCTTAGCTACCCTCGGTAGACGGTCAGCATGCTGCACTTGTCCAACAGATGCAGGCACAGACCATGGCTGTAAGGTAGTTGTAGCATCAGCAGCGCTTCTTGGTCAGTCAACCCCAACCAGGACCCCCGTAGCCCAAGTTACGGGCCCTTGCGAAAGCCTACGCTCTATCCAAGGTAGGCCGTCCCATCCGCGGGCAGCAACCAACCCCTGTTGGAGTCACCAGAACCCCGTAAAGAGAAATCACACTAGGTCGATGGACCACGAGAGCCGATCCCTGGGGGACGACAATGACGCCACTAGGCACGGTAGTGTGACGGGGCAAGGCCCCTCACCGTGACCCATCGGCCCCTTCTTCTCCAGCAATCTTGGTGGAAGGTTCCACTGATGACGTTATTAAGCACCAAGTCGAGAGGCACATGGAAGAGCAAGAGTGTGGCAGAGCTCTCCCATAGGTTTGCCAACATGTAGCGGTCCCCTAACGTGCCAGTGGGCTAAATGCCCAACCCCCCTTTTCCCTGGAAATCCAAGAGGAACCGATCCCAAGTTAGTTTTGCATGCCTCAAGTGGATCCCAACGATGGACCACCGACCCCCTGGACCACTTGGAGAGCTATAAAGCTCTCATGAGAGTCCAGGGGGTGATGGATGCCCTCTTGTGCATCACCTTTCTAGCCAATCTCCAAAAGGCTACTCGAGTTTGGTTCACCCGCCTCGAGCCCGAAGCATCGACTCCTTCCAGTAGCTGGAGAGGAGCTTTGTGCGCACGATGCCTGTCGAAAGGTGCCACGGGAGGTGGATAGCCTCTTCTCCATCTGGCAGCAAGACCATGAGCTCCTGCGGGACTGTCACCCACTTCAAGACTGTTGCCCTGGAGATCTATGGTCTGGACGAGCTCGTCGCCATGCTGGCATTGAAGCGAGGGCTCAGGACCTCTCGTATGACATATTCTTTAGATAAAAAGCTGCCCAAGACATACTCTGAACTCTTCCTCCGCATCCACAAGTACATCCATGCTGAGGAGGCTGACTATACTAGGAGAGAGCTGGATGGGAAGCCTTCGAAGAAGCCTACCCCAAGGGATGTGCCTGGAACCCGGAGGCCCGGCTGCCTGCAGACTTTCAGTCAGGACCGAAGCCAAAGAACAGTCCCATTCCTGAGCAGACCTTCACTCTCCTTCTAGCTCCAAGGTCAAAGATTCTCATGATGATCGAGGATGAGCGCTACCTCCGCCGACCTCCTCCTTAGAAGCCTAGAAGTGATCGTGACAAGATAAAGTACTGCCAGTTCAACCACGACCATGGCCATGACACTAAGGACTGCCATAACCTGAAGAGGGAAATCGAGGACCTGATCAGGAGGGGCTATCTCAAGAAGTTTATGGGAAGAGAGGCCCCAGCAGAGGATCAACCTTGCGGCCCTTCCCCCTGTTCCTGCAGTCGACAACCGTCCCATGAAGAAGCCGGTGGCATGATCTCTTGGGGAATAGGGTGCATGGTGAAGAGAGCCCATGAGGGAGGAGAGCTGGAAAATGTACTTCCCTTTGAGAAGGGATGGAAGGTGAAAAAGAAAATGTAAATAATGATGCTGTCATGGTCAAGATGACCATCGCTAAGCACCCTATACATCGTATTATGGTTGATAGTGGGAGCTTCACAGACGTGCTTTTTTACGATGCTTTCTCCGGATGAACTTGTCCCATGATCGGCTAAGGCCAGTGCACACTCCCCTTATAGGTTTCACCGGAGATTCTGTGGGAGTCAATGGAGAGATCACCCTCCCTATCACCACTGAGACTCCACCCTGGCAGAGCACGGTCATGATGACTTTCAATGTCATCAGACTCCCGTCACCATACAATGCTATCTTGGGCCGCCTTGGGCTCAACCAGCTCGACGCAATCATTTCCACCAAAAAGATGCTAGTACAGTTCCCTACCACTTTTGGGGTGGGAGAGATAAGGGGGGCAATTCAGTCCATCTCGCATTGCTTGCAGGCTATCCCAGGGGCTCGAAGTGTCGAGCTCGACGTTGACGTCGATGACCTTGACCAAAGGGCACAGGACCCTAGGGGTGGCCCCGTTGAGCGCCTCCTGACGTACCCCCATGGCTTAGACCCGCTAAAGATGATGCAGATAGGAGCCCAACTCTCGGAAGATGAGGGGCTCGTTTGTTGAGTTTCTTTCGGGTGAACTCAAACATGTTTGCCTGGTCTGCAACAGATATGCCAGGCATTCCCCTGGATGTCATCACCCATCAGTTGAAGATTGACCCGAAGTGCCGCCCAGTTTGGTAGAAGAAGAGGAGTTTTGCCATAGAAAGGCAGAAGGCAATCACGACGAGGTGGAGAAGCTCCTCATCATTGGCTTCATTCACGAAGTACAGTAACCCAGCTGGTTGGCGAATATGGTGATGGTTAAGAAGAACAACAGAAAGTGAAGGATCTGTGTGGACTACACCGACCTCAACCGTGCTTGCCCGAAAGATAGCTTCCCCCTCCCGAAGATTAACCAGCTTGTAAATGCCACTTCAGGACACCGCCTCCTCTCCTTCATGGATGCATTGTCTGGGTATAATCAGATCCAGATACATCCGGAGGATGAGGAGCATACCGCCTTCATCATGGATTGTGGGACATACTACTACAGGATGATGCCCTTCGATCTGAAGAATGCTGTGCCACATACCAGCGGGGTCAATAAGTCTTCAAAGACTAAATTGACCACAACATGCAGGTGTACATGGATGACATGCTTGTGATGAGCAGGCCAACCTCACACCATATCGATGACCTGATGGAGACCTTTTGCAACCTTCGCCTCCACCAAATGAAGTTGAACCCGGCGAAGTGTGCTTTCGGCATGGCAGCGGGGAAGTTCCTTGGCTTCATGGTGACCCAAAGAGGGATTGAGACCAACCTGGAGAAGTTCGAGCAATCTTGGACATGGAGCATCCCACTTCCAAGAAGCAAGTCCAGTGACTTACCGGCTGGATAGCAGCCCTGAGCTGGTTCATTTTGCAATTTATGATCGTTGCCAACCCTTCTTCAAGGCACTGAGGAAGATGCACAACTTCGCTTGGATGAAGGAGTGCTAGGAGGCATTCGAGGAGTTAAAGAAGACCCTGGCATCACCACCCACTCTCCCGGCTGAAAGAGGAAGAAGAGCTCCTCCTGTATATGGAGGTCACTCTAGAGGCCGTCAGCTCGATCCTGGTCCAGATAGATGATGGAGGGATCCAGAGACCTGTATACTATACAAGCAAGCTTCTCCACGATGCTGAGCTCAGGTATTCTCGATTTGAGAAGCTGATTTTTGCACTCATTGTGTCTATCCAGCACCTTAGGCCTCACTTCTAAGCACATCCAATCATGGTCCTGATGGATCAATTGCTGAAGGCCGTGCTCAGCCGACCTGACACGTCCAGACAATTATTAAAGTGGGCACTGAAGCTCAGCAAGTTCGACATCACGTATCAATCAGGTCATCCATGAAGGTGCAGGTATTGGCTGACTTTCTAGTTAAGTGTGCAGGCCTGGGTGAGGGGCCAGAGGAGAGCCCCCAGAATCAACAACCAGGGCCTGAACCGGAGGAGGACATCTGGGTCCTTCATGTGGATGGAGCTTCCAACTCTGGTGGAAGAGGAGTCAGGCTCATCCTTGCTAATAGTAAGGGAGTCGTCGCTGAGTGCGCGCTCCGCCTCCAGTTCACCGCCACCAGTAACCAGGCGGAGTATGAGGCACTCCTTGTGGGACTGAGGGTCTCCCGTAAACTGGGCATGACCAACTTGAGGGTCTTCATCGACTCACAGTTGGTGGCCAAGAAGATCTCAGGCGAGTTCGAGGCCCGGGATCCTCAAATGTCGAAGTACCTGGAGTTGGTACGTGCTAGTGTGGCGGGTTTTAAGCATTTCAGCATCTCCCACATCATGTACGGAGAAAACGCTCGTGCTAATTCCCTCTCCCGCTGGCTGGCACCTTATTAGACTCATCATTGGGCCATGCCTACATCGAACATCTTCAGGCCCCGAGCTATGAGGGCCCCAAAGAAATCCAGCAAGTCACCCCGAAAACTAGTTGGATGGATAAGTATATCAAATACATCACCGACAGTACCTTGCTCGAGGACGGATAGAGGTCGGCCTCATCAAAATGAAGGCCGTGCGCTTTGTGATGATGGATGGATTGCTTTACCGGAGGTCCTACTCCTATCCACTCCTCAAATGTTTGAGACCCATGGAAGCGGCACTCGTGCTCTAGGAGATACACGAAGGCCTCTACGGAATCATGTGGGGGGTAGGACTCTGGCATACAAGGCCCTTCACCAAGGATACTTCTAGAAAATGATGAGGGAGGACACAACCAACTTTGACAAGAGGTTGACCACTGTCACGTCACGCCGTTGTGCAACACTAGCTGGTTGCATCGCTCTCCCAGCTCTCTGCCCCTGGTCATTTGCTCAGTAGGGCATGGACATCCTAGGTTTATTTCCTCCTACATCCGAGCAGTGTAAGTTTCTGATAGTCACCATCGACTACTTCACGAAGTGGGTCGAGGCTGAGCTGTTAGCCCAGATCATGGAGGCAAATGTCAACAAGTTTTTCTAGAAATCAATCATATGCTGCTTTGGGCTCTCTCATACCATCATCACCGATAATGGATGGTAGTTCAACAATCAAGAGTTTGAGGAGTTCTGCAATGACCTTGGCATTCGTCATCGATTCACTTTGGTAGCGCACCCTCAGACCAATGGAAAGGCTGAGGTGACCAACCAGACCATCCTTCAAGGGCTTCAGACCAGGCTAAGGGAGATGGGCTGAAGAACTTTTCAGTGTCTTGTGGGCATACCACACAACACCAAGAATGGCCATGGATGAAACTTTATTCAACCTTGTCTTCGGTGTAGAAGCGGTGATTCCTGTGGAGCTCAGCCTGTCGATGTTGCATGTGGAGCAAATGATGAAGCGAGAACCCAGCACAGCTCCTGCTCAATCTAGATCTATTTGAAAAAAAAAGGGACAAGGCCCCGGGTCCGAATGGCAGCCTACCGGCAGCGGGGTGGCCAGATACTACAACTCAAGGGTGAGATCGAAGTCCTTCCACCCGGGAGACCTGGTGCTGCAACGTGCTGAGGCCTCCCAACCTTAGGAGTGTGGTAAGCTCTCTCCAAACTGGGAAGGCCCTTACAGGTGGTCGAAGTACTTCCTCACAGTGCCTACTATCCTGCCGAGCTCGATGGAGCTTGATTTCCATGGATGTGGAACACTGCAAACTTGAGGATGTATTACCAATGATGTAAGACTTCTGAAATCAATAATGAAATTCTTTTAGTGCAATGTTTGTTTTTGTCTCATAAAACTATCATCACCCAGCCTTAGGTCTGATGGATAAAGGCGAGGCAAAAGTCTCGCAAGCAGTTCATGGGAAAAGCAAACCTGGAGTCCAGTCCAGAAGTTTTCATGGAACCCAGTTCAGGTGTGAAGTCCCAGATCTCAGTCTGGAAGATGGCATGGAATCCAGTTCCTCTATGAAATCCTGGACCTTAGTTTGGAAGATGGCATAGAATCCAGTTCTCCATGAAATCCTGGAGTCTAGTCCACAAGTTCGCACGAGACCCAGTTCTGACGTGAAGTCCCGGACCTCAGTCCGAAGATGGCACGGAACCCAGTTCCTCCATGAAATCCCAGAGTCAAGTCTGGAAGTTCACATGGGACCCTGTTTTGGCATGAAGTCCTAGACCTCAGTCTGGAAGATGGCACGGAACCCGTTCCTCCATGAAATCCTGGAGTATAGTCTAGAAGTTCGTACGGGACCCAGTTCCGGTGTGAAATCCCAGACCTCAGTCCAGAAGATGGCATGGAACCCAATTCCACCATGAAATCCTGGAGTTCAGTCTGGAAGTTTTCACGGGATCCAGTTCCAGTGTGAAGTCCTGGACCTCAGTCCGGAAGATGGCACGGAACCTAGTTCCTCCATGACTCCCGGAGTCCAATCCAGAAGTTTGCACGGGATCTAGTTCTGGCATGAAGTCATAGACCTTAGTCCAGAAAATGTCACAGAACCCAGTTCCTCCATGAATCCGGGACCTCAGTCCGAAGATGGCACGGAACCCAGTTACTTCATGAAGTCCCGGAGCTCAATCCAGAAGATGGCCAGAAACCCAGTTCCAGTGCAAAGGCATGGAACTCAGTTCCAATAACCAAAGTCCTGGTGCCAAAGACCTATAAAATACAAGCCGGAAGCACCGGGAGTTCTTTCCTAAAGCCTGGAGACCTCCCGAGTCTGATCTCTAACTAGGAGTCAAAGTCGAACTACAAATCAGAGTTGCAGACTTGGCTCCCACAAAAAATGACAACAAGCAACGACAAGAAATTCAACACACCATCAATAAAGAGCAGAATTAAGAGTCAAGACAAGACAATAAGGAATGAAGAGAAGAGGAACTTCATTTCCAGTGCAAGGGTTTCTTACAAGCGAAAGGGTCTCGACAGACCGGTTTACCCAAAAGAACAAAAAGAAGCCCTAAGCTTGAGTACAGAATGGGTGACCCGAGGTCACTCCGTCACAGGCTCTACCCCAGGCTGGGAAGCCTCCGCATCGCCGGTTGCCTCCCCAGCAAGCTGCCCGGCTGCCTCCTCAGTCTGCTCATGGGGCTGCCAAGTACGACTTCAGCCAGATCAAGCTCTGAGAAGAGGGAGGCCACCTTCTTCCGGTAGACCCCGAAGCCCTTCAGGAAGGAGTCCATGGCAGCCTCATGGACCTCGTCCTTGAACTCCTGGGAGGCCCGAAACTTCGGCATGACCTCTTGGGCATCCCTCTGTGCAGCCTCCAGCAGCCCTAAGATGTAAGAGGTCTTCTTCTTGGCCATCGTAAGCTCCGCTAGGACCTCATCGACCCAGCTCTCCAATGATCGGGACTGTCCCCTGAGATGGGAAATCTCTGCTACATCCTCCTCGACACGGTGCTGAGCCAAGATCCTCTCCTCGGACTGGGATGCCTCAAGGTCCCTGATGCACCCTTCAGCATGGGCCAGGTTCCCTCGGAGAGCCTCATTACTCTCCCTCTGCTCACGCCCCTTTTCTATCAGATCTGTCACATCGGCCGCGAGCTTGGCTAGCCTCTTCTCCTTTTTGGCCTCTTTCTTTGTAGAAGAAGTGAAGAAGTCATGGAGAAGTAGGATGTTAGTCCCGATCTGCATTAAAAATGAGGTTAGAATCCCTTAGCAATCCATTGGAACATTAATAGGGGGAGGTGATAAACACTTACCATGAAGAGCTGGGGAAGGATCCCAAGCAGTGCGACCATGTAGTCCCGGCCACCCCTTAGGTGGTGATCCTGGGGCTGGGCTGCATACTCCATCATGCTCTCCGCTAGGCCCTGGTCCTAGATGACAGAGGCATTGCTAGGGAGCCCTGCCGACATGGGATGGGGCTCGGAGGAGGGCTGATATGTAGTCCCTCTGGTCGGCGAAGCCATAGCTGGCGGGGGGTCGCCACCACCGTCATGGCTATTGTTAGAGCACCGGTCGCCACGGTCACCTAGAAGGCACCGGTCGCTCCTCCTCCCTCCCTCTCGTTGATGTCGATGACCTCTGGAGCAGCAGTTTGCTACTGAGATGGCTGAGGGTTGTCTCCACCCCCTGGGCTCCAAGGTCGAAGTGGGCCCGGGCCCTTGGTCCGTCTCCATGCGGGCCCTCTTCAGTAGAGTCTCCTGGGCCCCACCTGAAGCACTCCTTTTCTGGGCCAACTCCACCAGGCTATCCACGGAGAACTTCATCCCTAAAAAGAGAGAAAAGTCAAAGGAAAGAAAAACAGATAGAGAAAGAAGAGAAGAAGAAAGAAGGCCTGGAGCCTCACCAATCGTCCGGATCGGGCTGACCCCTGCCTTGAACAGGTTCTGCTCCGAGAGCAGAACCTTGAGGGAAAGAACCACATCGGCTAACAACTGGGAGTATACTTCTCGGTTAGCCGATCAACTTGGGAGTTTCGGTTGGGGGCTGGTCTGGCTCACTCCAGACCCAATCAATGTTTCCAATCGAGGCAAAGAAGAATTGGTTCTTCCACCCCTTGATTGATGTGGGAGGTCGAACCGGAGGCACCTAGGCTGGAGGGAAAGGTACCACCAGCCATCATCGGTAGAATAGCATTTCAGGATAAAGAGGCCCTGAACAGCGAGAAACGGGCGACAAACCCATGGAATGGCAGAAGATAATGAAGGCGAAGATAATCCTGATAGTATTAGGAGCCAACTAGGCTGGAACGAGGTGGAAGTTGCTGAGAAAGGAAAGGAAGAAAGGCTAGAGCGGAAAACGAAGACCCCTGGCAAGGAAGTCCTCGTAGAAA
Organism: Areca catechu; assembly: GCA_021397845.1. Classification (NCBI taxonomy): domain Eukaryota; kingdom Viridiplantae; phylum Streptophyta; class Magnoliopsida; order Arecales; family Arecaceae; genus Areca; species Areca catechu. Next base: position 97,012,435 of record CM038042.1, on the reverse strand, counting down.
GTGACCCGACCGGGGCTGCTCGAGGTAACTCGCTCCCCTGGCCTCGGATCTAGGAAAAGTCATCTCCGGTCATCGTCGAAGCAAACCGGAGAGACCGAAAGGAGCCTCTGCCATCGAAGGGGAAACGACAGAGATGGAAAGAGCGGGGGTAACAGGAGGAGCCCTAGGGGCCCAAAGGATTCCAATGGTAATTTTGCCCGGCTACAACCACCTCCGGATGTCAAGGGGAACGTCATCCTCTGATGAGGAGGATGAGGGAGTCCTCAGCTAGGACGGAACGGCCTCGTCTGGTTTAGAAGAGAAGCAGGATGATGACCCGAAGGGGCCATCGAGAAGAAGTTAGAAAAAGATTTGGTTCACCTAGGATAGGGGAGAGGACTGGAGTTTGAGAAGAAGCAGAAAAGAAGTAAGGGTCCCGACACTCACCAAGATATTTTAGCGGAAGAAAGGCGACCCGAGGGATGAAGAAGGACACTGCAACCGTTGGTAGGTGCGAGAAAGCCAAGAGACCTCATTTCTGAAAAGTCTCCTCTCTTTTCAAAATCAATCGACAGCAATTGTACAGCCACTTTTCGACCGAGCCATCAAATGAATGCCGCATGTGAAAATGCCCGATAACGATGCTTCAGTTTGCTGAAACCGCCTCGAGTCTGGCATGGTGTAATTATGGTCCATTGAACATGTAGATGCTGCCTACACATTGGATCTTGGGTGTGATGAGCAGAGCGGCGGCAATCGTGACAATTATTGCACAAGATTTTTGTCCTTTCACATCATCTCTGCAATAACTCCCCACGTCCCAGCCACGATGCTTCGATGGGACTTGGGAGAGGGGGGCAACTGATATGGCGAGATCGCTAACGTGGGGCATGCGTCAGACCCAGCTGGCGACCAAGCAGCGCCGTGCCATGTTTTTTTCTAAGCTCCCCTGCCATATGGCCTGATCAGCAGTCACGCCTACCTCGGTCCGAGCTCGGCACCTCTGCCCCATCGCCAAGTGGCACCCCAAGTGGGGTCCACCTCAACCAAAGTGGGGCACTCCTGCTCCTTCCCAGGTGGTGCACAGGGTGGGTCCACCTCGACCGAAGTCGAGCCTGCCTCTGCTCCTTCACCAGGTGGCGTCCCCACGTGGTCCACCACAGCCGAAGTTAAGCCAGGCACTCCTGCTCCTTCGCCAGGTGGCGTCCCCAAGTGGGTCCACCTCGGTCGAAGTCGAGCCAGGCACTCCTGCTCCTTCGCCAGGTGGTGCCCCCAGGTGGGTCCACCTCAGCCAAAGTCGACCAGGCGCTCCTGCTCCTTCGTCAAGTGGCGCCCTAGGGGGTCCACCTCGGTTGAAGTCGAGCTAGCCTCTGCTCCTTCACCAGTGGCACCCCCAGGTGGGTCCACCTCGGCTGAAGTCGAGCTGGCCTCTGCTCTTTCACCAGGTGGCACCCCCAGATGGGTCCACCTCGGCCGAGTCGAGCTGGCCTCTGCTCCTTCGCCAGGTGGCGCCCCTAGATGGGTCCACCTCAATCGAAGTTGAGCCAGGTGCTCCTGCCCTTTGTCAGGTAGCATGCCCAAGTGGGGCCACCTCAGTCGAAGTCATGCCTTTTCCTTATAGCATGAGAGGACCGAAGCCATCGGCCCTGAGGATGCTGCTGAGGCCAGCGCATGCAGGGTGGCGTGCCCAGTACGGCACCCTAGATCTGTAATAGTGCCCATAACCTCGTTTGCATCAATTTGGGATGGATGCCCTGATTGAGGTATCAGATCCTGCAGCTGGTGACCTAGAACTCCCCAGAGGGGAGAGCCAGGTCAATGCCTCGAACTCAAAGGTCCCGATGCCTGGATCGAGGTCCCACCTCTTTCCCTTTTCATGACAGCACACTGGATGAGATGACCTTGCCACTTAACTCCCAACCATAAGGGGAGGTGACCTCAGGAGAATGGCCAATGAGCACCATTGACCTCCAGACCCCTCAGAGGGAGAGAATCAAGGCACTGAATCACCCGACAATCTCAAAAAGGCACCAATGGGCATGGAAGAAGGTAACCAATCTAGAGGGCCAAAGGCACGGGGGAAGAAAACAGGTGATTCAAAGGAAAAGGCTCTGAAGGGACTCTCAGGAGCAAGTCCGGCAAGCCAATCGCAAGAACTGGAGTGCTGACCCCCCTCTCGCTCTCTCTCATTTCTTCATTAAGGATTCCTTTAAGCACGGAGACCCAGTGGGGATCTGCCTTAGTGGATCTGTTCCTCTTTACCACTCACTAATTTGATCATCGGAGTGCCCCCACCAGAATCCCTGGTCCGGGTCTCTAACCTGTTTCGTAGGTCTGGGAATGCTAGGATTCCGAAGTGAAGGGGACCAAGGTTTGGTGCCAACTTGGAGCTATAGGCCACAGTGGTAAGGTCGGCAACACAAAGTACTCTTGATCTTGGAGGACTCCTTGGATTCTTGAGTTCTTGGGCTCTTGAAGTATGAAACTTCCTAGCAACATGAACACCTCGCTTCTTGAATTGGCACCCACTTTGAATCTTGAATCCTGTGGCCGACCATGACATGTGTGATGATAAGGTGGCATGTCAGGGTGACGTGGCATGTGACATGGCATGATGATGTGGCATGTGACATGGAATGACATATGGTGCCAAGAAGTGGGCTGGCATGTGGTGTCTTGAAGTGGTCCCCTCTTGTATTACAATCAATCTTGGTCAATATCCTAACTAATTAAAGGACTCAATTGGTTAAGGGACCCAATTGAACAAACTTCAACTCCACTTGATCAAATTGAACCAATTTTGATCAAAGACATAACTAACCCTCAATCACAAGGCAAAATAACTCAAAACAAAAATTGACTAGGTTTATATATATAGATCTCAATTGGGGTTTTGGGGTTTATTCACATGTTTAGGCTTGTACAGGACTCAACTGAAATTAGGGTTTAGGGCTTAGTCACAGTGATCCACAGGGATGTGGGATTAACCTATCATTTCTTTCTAGCCCTGGTGTCTGCACCAATTCTCCCTGGGTTGAAGGAACTCCATCCTATCGAGTAAGGGTCAACTCTGCTTTGATAATTTTTTAGCAAGTCAGGTTTAATCCTTTACAAATCCTCTCTAGTGATCCAAGAATCTTTAGTCTCAGGTTGTCCTTGCCAACAAAAGATATCGTTGATAATTTTTATTTCGAATAGCGATAATCTTGTCATCCATGATCTGCTCAATCCTGTCTCTCCATTCTGGTATTTTGGCTGATGGACACTCATGGGTTGGCTCACTCTCATGGATGAGATCAGGTCTAAAGGCTCACTAGGTATTATTGTTGGTTCCTTATACTCTACAAGTCTGAAACATTGAAGGTTGAACTCAACCAGGATTTGTAATGGATGGTGAACTCAACCAGGACTTGATCCTGCAATCACTCCCGGATTTCTTCTCTCAGTTTGTTTTAAATTATCATATGAACAAACTGAATACTTCTTTGCCTAAGCTGCTTAACATGCTTAAGATAGCAGCGAGCCATTCAAGGGAGATAAGGCTCATCTTCTTCTTATTGATGGAAAGAAGAAATAAGCAACGAAGAAGTGTTTGAAAAGAAAATTCAACCCTAAAAGGAGCATCCAGAAGAAGAAGAAAGCAAAGAAGGTTGTTAATGATGGAGCTTATTTCCACTACGGCAAGCAAGAGCATTGGAAGAAAAATTGCAAGACATATCTTGCAAGTGTGAAGCAAGATGTTGGAAGAGCATCTAAAAGTTTGTACATGATACAAACAAATTTATCATTGAGTGCTTCTATTTCTAATTCATGGATATTGGATATCGTATGTGGGTCTCATATCTGTAAGTCTTACAGGGACTCCACAGAATTAAAACTTGAAGAAAGGCGACTTCGAGCTATATGGTGCAAGTGGTGAAGCCATGTACGCTGAAGCTGTGGGCACCTATCGACTATTATTACCTTCGAGTAATGTATTAAAGTTAAAAAAATGTTACTATGTTCCAAATGTTGTAAGAAACATTATTTCTATATCCTTGTTATTACAACAAGGATTTGAAATAAGTGTAAAGAGCAGTGGCTACTCTATTCTTCATTTTAATAAATATTTGGACATGGTATTTTATCAATGGTCTTTTAACTTTAGAACTCAATGATACAATATTACTTGTTGATAACAAGAAAAGAAAGAGAGTAATGTCAATGTCACATTTCTCTGGCATTGCTAATTAGATCATATAAGTGAGTCAAGGATAACCAAGTTAGTCAAAGATAATTACTTTGATCCTTATAATTTTCAATCACTAGGAACTTGTGAGTCTTGCCTCATTGTAAAATGACCAAGTCTCCATTCACTGGACATGGAGACAGGGCAACTGAATTATTAGGTCTTGTACATACTGATGTGTATGGACCTATGATAACTCAGGCCAGAGGTGGATACTCTTATTTAATCATATGTATTGATGAGTTATCTAGTTTGGACATGTGTATCTGATGAAATACAAGTCCGAAGCCTTTGATAAATTTAAGAGTATCAAAGTATGGTTGAGAAATAAATTGAGCATAGTATAAAATTCTTTGTTCTGATTGAGGATTAGAATACTTGTCTTGTGAGTTTCTAACCATCTTAAGGACAAAGGCATAATCTCTAAATGGACTTCTCCTTATACACCCTAATTAAATGGTGTGGCAGAAAGGAGAAATCGCATCTTGTTAGACATTGTAAGGTCCATGATGAGCTTCATAGATCTTCCTATTTTTTTCTGGGGATATGCCTTAAAACTTGTTGCTTATATTTTGAACAGGGCCATCAAAGTCAATGACTAGCAGTCCATATGAGTATGGAATGGCAAAAGTCAAATCTTAAATAGTTGATGATTTGGGGTTGGTAGCTTACGACAAGAATAATTTTGGATGTAAGTTAAGAGGTGCTAGGGCTGACAAATACATGTTTGTTGGTTATCTTAAAGAGGGTATTGGATATTTCTTTTATTATACTACTAAACAAAAGGTATTTGTTAGTAGACATGCTACATTCTTGGAGCAAGAATTTATCCAAGAAAGAAGTAGTGGAACAACACTAGAACTTAGTGAAGTTTAGAACTAACAACCAATTCTTGAAGAATCTTGAAATGAAATTTCTCAACCAAAGGTTTTTGTTGATCAGGAACAACCACAATACACACCTCCTCTCCAAAGATTAGAGAGGGTGCGGCATCTCTCAGATATGGCTTTGTCATTGGAAATGATAATGAGGCCAGTATCATTTAAGATGATGATCCTATGACTTATACGGAAGCTATCGAGAGTAGAGACTCTGATAAATAACTAAATGCCATAAAATCTGAAATGGACTCCATGTATTCTAATCAGGTTTGGACCTCAGTAGATCCGCCTGAAGGAGTTAACCCAATAGGGTGTACATGGGTCTTCAAGAAGAAGATTAGAGCAGATGGCCGATACCTACAAGGCTAGGCTAGTGGCAAAAGGTTTTAGACAAAAATATGGTATTGACTATGATGAAATCTTTTCACTGGTATCAATGCTCAAGTCCAGGATTTTGCTTGCAATAGCAGCATACTATGATTATGAAATCTGGTAGATGGATGTAAAGACTGCTTTCCTTAATGGATATCTTGAGGAAGAAGTCTATATGTCATAACCAGAAGGGTTTGTCTCAAGTGGGAGACCAAACCAAGTATGCAAACTTAAAAAATCTATATATGGATTAAAGCAAGCAACGAGGAGTTGGAAATCCATTTTGATGAGCAATTAGAGAGTTTGGTTTCATTAAAAATGTAGATGAACCTTGTATGTATAAAGAGATAAATGGGAATGCAATTGTCTTTTTGGTTTTGTATGTCGATGACATACATTGGGAATGATATCCCAATGTTACAATCGGTCAAAACTTGGCTATCATCAAAGTTTTCCATGAAGGATCTGGAAGAGGCATCCTATATATTAGGAATAAAGGTCTATAGAGATAGATCTAAGAGGATGCTAGGCTTATCCTAATCCAGGTACATTAACTTAGTGTTGAAGAGATTCAACATGGATGGAAGTAAAAGGGGTTACTTACCTATGAGTCAAGGCATACATCTTTCCAAGAAAATGTCTCCTAAGACATCAGAAGAAAGAGAGGGGATGGCTATGATTTTTTATGCTTTGGCTATAGGATCGATTATGTATGCCATGTTATGTACTAGGCTTGATGTTGCTTATGCCTTGGACTTAGTAAGCAGGTTCCATGCTGATCCAGGAGAGGATCATTGAAAAGCTCTAAAAATATTTTTAAGTACCTAAGAAGGATTGAGGATGTTTTTCTCCTATATAGTGGATTAGAATTAAAATTAGAAGGATATACAGATTCTAGTTTTCAATCAGATCCAGATGATAGCAAATCCATATCAGGGTATGTCTTCACCCTATATGGTGGTGCAGTGAGTTGGAAGGGTACAAAGTAGCGACTATAGCTGACTCAGTCACTGAGATAGAATACATAGCTGTGAAGCCGAAAAGGAAGTTGTCTGGATGAAGAAATTCATCATGGAATGGGCATGGTTCTTGAAATACAGCAACCAGTGCAACTTTATTATGATAACACTAGAGCTGTTGTGCAAACTAAGGAACCAAGGTCTCATCATAAGTCCAAGCATATCCTAAGATGGTTCCACCTTGTCTGGGATATCATAAGAAGACAAGATGTTATCATCGAATGAGTTGATACAAAGAATAATATAGTAGACCCATCCACTAAAGCACTACCTCAGTAGTAGTTTGATCACCACTTAGATTGTATGGGTATAAAATACAAAAGTGATTAGCTTTAGCGCAAGTGGGAGATTAAAAAAAAGTATCCTAAAAGCTAATCTTTGTAAGGATATTTTTATAATCTTCTAACTCTTGTATGATATTATTGTATTAATAAAGGATTTCTTTCATCATACTGCTGTGTCTTATTTAAAGATTATGATGAACCCCGTAGGTTAGGGCAAAGAAATTTAAGGTTATGATGAAGATCATAACGGTGAGATCTATGTTCGTATAAATCCTAATCTAAAATGTTCCTAGTCGTTGAATCATCGATTCGGAGATCAATGCTTCCGGAAAGACTAGCTTATCCATGTTTGCTCGATGGAGAGGGTGGTTGGTCTCAAAGCCATTATGTAGAGACACCAATACAAGGATAAGGGTGCTCATTAGGGTATGAGTTTACTAAACTGATCTGCACTCAGAATATCTTATGGAAGTCTTACTACTTGCCAAGAGATATTTCTCATAGTGAGAGTTGTGCAAGTGATCTTTAAACCTGAGATCACCATAGTTCCTTATGCATACTAAGCCATGTTTTGGTTCGTACTTATTCATGGCATTGAGTCATGTACGGGGTGTTCTCGGATATGGTGGAAGGTGTATGAAGGATATGAGTGGATCAACAATGAATCGATCATTCATAGTAAGAGGAAATGTTATCCAATGTAATCTCTTCGATTGATGACTTAAGGAGCTTTGATCAAAGCAGGATGAGATTAGAAGAGTAATTTTCTAATCAGTCATCAACAGAGTCTTCATTATCGAATAGAGACTCAAAATGATTAAGTGCTAGGATTTGACAGTTATCCATACCCATCACTAATTTGGGATAAAGGGTGATCGAAAGATTGAATATGTAACTTTCTACTAAAGGGTATTTTGGTACTTTCCATCAAATTTCATATCTTCCGGGTAGGCATGACATATTGCTAGATGTCAATCATATATTGTAGGTTTTCATGAATCAATTTGATTGGATTCATGAGTCAATTCGGAAGCTAGTTTAAATTGACAACTTAGGTTAGCTCAATTTGATCTAATTAGGTCAATCGGGTTTGATTGGATCGAACTGGCTTGGACCTAGACCTACTACTAGATAGATATGGAACCCAAAGGGTCACACACATTAGGGAATTAGCCTAGGAAGTCAATTGGTATTTTATTAGGGTCATGGGATCCTAATTGGTTAGCTAGATTACATACTAGCATATATAGGCTAACCTAACTCCTAACCCAATTGAATTGGATCTATAAGGTTGCTTAATGGGCTAACCAATTTGAGGGAATCCTAAATTGGGTTGAGTCCAAATTGGGGCAGCAATTATCTAGTTTTATCCATATTAATTAAGCCTTTATCTTATTTATTTGAAGAGTCATAACTTCAAGGGACTCTTGGCACCAATAATTATGTGCGGCAACATTAAGGGGTGCAGAAGAACCAAGAGTCCTTCCACCACTTAATCACCTATTCCAGATAAGCCTAAAGAGTTCTCTCTAATCTCCATGCCCAAATAAATGGGCTTTGACTGGTCAAAATAAAGAAATGGCATGAAATAAAGTGGCGCACAAATGAAAGGTTGCGACGTTTCATTTTTGGCACTAATTAAGATTAAGAGTCCTTCTGTTTGAAGGCCCTTAATTTTCTTCCGATGATCTCATTGAAAGCACATGTCCCTTGGCCTTTTAATTGACCAGTAAATGACAAGTCTTGTCTCTTGGCACAAGAAGGATCATGACTTTTCAAAATAAGACTCCTTCATGAAGGGTCTTATAAGATCTGTTATTTGATAGATCAAAGGTTGGTGAAGAGATTTAGCACCTCCCCATCTCCTATTTATAGCCATCAGTGTTTATACCAAAGTATTATAATATCCTTTCTTTCTTACACTCTTACACTCTGCCACTTTATCCTCCTTGTCTCTTCCTTCTCTTGTTAAGACATAGGTCTTGCCTTAAGACAAGTCCACCATTTTAAGACAAGGGCTAGGAAGAGAATTAGAAAGTGATAAAGAGAGGTTTAAGAGAGGGCTCAGAGTGTTCTATTGGAGAGCAAAGGTCTAAGCAAGGAAGGAGAGGTTGCCTAAGGAAGAAAGGCCATTGAAAGAGTCCCGGTGGATTAAGCAACCTACTAAGGAGTGGTTCCTAGGTTCAATCCTATGTGGATCACCTATGGAGGGCATGCAATTGTATGCCTAGTGGAAAGAAGAAGGAATTAGCATTCCATGTATTTTTTCAAACCTTCTTTGAATGACTTGTTATTGTAATGGATAAGGGATCTTGGACTTAGGGTTTCGAGTTGTTTGGAGTTTCAAAAATGAAAAATTTTAAAATCCATTCTTCTGCTATGCCACCGAAACCCAACAATGGGCACTAAACCGCTTTCCATTTATGGGTTGCCAAGGGGCCTTTGTGGCTCTTAACCGATCAAAGATCATCTGGAGCCATGGGCACTGAACCTCCTTTGGGGCTCTGACTGATCAAGGGTTGATCATTTGGAGCTATGGGCACTGATTTGCCTTCCATCATGGGCCACTAAGTAACCATTGAGACTCTTGATCGATTAAAGGTCATGTATAGCCATGGGTGCTGAACTACCTTTAGGGCTTTGCTTGATCAAGGTTGGTCATTTGAAGCCATGGGTGTTGAACTGCCTTCCATTCGTGGGTTACTAAGGGATTGTTGAAGCTCTTGACTGATTAAAGATTGTTTGGAGCTGTGGGTGCTAAATTGCCTTTGGGGATCTGACTGATTAAGGATCGATCATTTGGAGTCATGGATATTGAACTGCCTTCCATTCATGTCTACTAAGGGGCTATTGAGGCTCTTGACCCATCAAAGATTGTTTGGATCCATGGAGGATGAATCGCTTTTAGGGCTTTGACTGATTAGAGGTTGATCATTTGAAGCCATGGGTGCTATTGAGGCTCTTGACCGATCAAAGGTCTTCTAGAGCCATGGGTACTAGACCACCTTTAGGAATTTGATCGATCAAGGGTTTATCCTTTGGAGTTATAGGCATTGATTTGCCTTCCATTTACAGGCTACTAAGGGGTAGTTGAGCTCTCAAAACAATCAAAGGTTATTTGGAGATGTGGATGCTGAACTACCTTTAGGGCTTTGACTGATCAAGGGTCATTCATTTGAAGCCATGGGTGATTCACATTCCATTCATAGGGTGCTAAGGGACCGTTGAGGCTCTTGATCAATAAAAGGTTGTATGGAGTTGTGGCTGCTAAATCGCCTTCAAGGCTTTTACTAATCAGGGGTCAGTCATTTAGAGTCATGTACATTTTTTCTCCATGTGCATTTAATGCATTATTATCTAGTAGATGCCTTGTTGTTGTTTCCCCAGATCATGGGATATCATGTAATGAAAAGTGCCATTTGTCATAGAACCCGAATTTTCAAAGAAACATTAATTAGGTGCGACCCTTAGATGGCAAGTGTCTTCATGGCACTATCCCCTAGGGGGATAGATCTTGACATGGGCATCTGTCATTTCGACTTTACTTTCTGAAAGCTTTTAATTCTTGGGAGGAGCTATCTCCTACACGTCAATTGGACACTAGTGTTCTAGTCCTCTCCAATCCTTTATGATAGGGGGAGCGACAGAACAAGTCATGTGGCACTTTTTCACTATGAAAATGCTTGAAAGGATGTCATACCTCATTCTTAGCATTGGTGCTTGAGCCACAGCCCACAGGGCACCCTTTTGCAATGGAGGGGTTCTCTCTAGGGGTTGCTTAAAAGGCAAACTGGTTGATGTTTGTTTTAGAATAGAAGGTATTGAAAATGGCTGACACTCCAGCCACATTGCTACAATTATAGACAGTCGATGGGAAAATTTGAGGAGGGCTCAGTCTGCATGCCTCATCATCCAATTCCTCCTTAGGTAGGGCCGCATTTTAATGGAGAGGCAACATGTGTGCCCTAGTCTCGAGCAATAGGCAGGAATACTAGCCCAAGAGTGCGCAGGGGGTCTTCTCTTGGCTTCCTTGGTGGGATCCTTAGGTAGCCATCTTTTTTCCTTTTGCTCTTGCATTGTGTGTTCTTCATCACAGTAACCCTACAAGAAGGGGAGTAGTGTTTGCGTCTCACCTTCACGATGCACCACCTTCCTAGTGGAGCATCATAGCTGCTTTTAGGGCATGAAGGAGACATGCTTCGATATGTAGAGGGGAACTTGGTTGCTCTAGAGAGTTCGGGAGTCTCAAAATCATCTAGTTCTTCAACAAGCATTGCTTCCTTTTTTGTACTTAATAGGAATTTGAACAATGTAATGAGGCTACGAACATATGTAATCAAAATTTGTTAATGAAAATACTTCTTGCTTGTGTTTACTTGCCATTGGTTGGATTTTGAATTGCTTAGTCTATTGCATTTCCGTGATATTGGTTCCAAGGAAAGAACATCTTAACTTTGAATCCTTAATCACCTGCAATCACTCAACAAAGAAAATCACTCGGGTTAGATGGTAGAAAAGAAAGGAAGAAGATAGAAAAGTGGAAGGGAAGGGATGGAAGGTGGCGGTTTTAGGATTTTCTGGATGGAAGGAAGGATAACTAAGGGCCCCCACCCAGCAATGTTCCGAAGAACAAAGGAAAAGGGCCTCACACCCCATGATGCACATAGCAAAGGAAAAGAATTGGACAGAATGTCGCTTTATTTCATCAATAATCATTAATTATATAGGGGGGTTGATGGGGTATTTATAGACCATCAATCAGAATGTAAGGATAACAAAGACTAGTGTTTGTTTCCCTTAGGCAACAACTCCTGGAGACCTTGCTTTAGGCATCTTGGACTCCTGCTCTTGGACTAATCTAGGACTCTCTTCAAAGTGGGTGACAACATTGAGAAGAGATGAGGTGCTAATATGGGTTGGACTCCTCACTTACTCATCTTAAAAAGTGGAGATACTTTGGTTTTGAGTTCGGCGACAAGAACAAAATAAGATGAGGCATGAGATGTAGAATCCTTCCCACCTACTCCTCTTAAAAAGAAGTGGCGACAAATATGAGAATAAATGGCGCTAAACTTGGTTGGACTTGTTCTGCTTTACTTCTCTTAAAAAAACCGGCATCTTGGAATTTAAATGAGGCGCCCTCCTTGGATAAGCTTGCATGTTGTCTAAATATCCAGATGTCTAGATGTCTGGATGTCTGGATGTCTTAATGTCTTGATAAAAAAATAAAGACAACCTTTTTTGACATAAAATTGGCCAACCAAGATAAATGACAAGGCATGTGATGTTATCCCAATGAGGTGGCAAGTGGTGTTGTCCTGATGAGGTGGCAAGTGGTGTTGGCCGATGAGGTGGCAAGTGATGTCCAAACATGTCATGTGATGTTGTCCAAAATCTTGAAAAGGTGGCGCCAAGAAGTGGTTGTCATGTGGCAAGTGACTTGGGCTAGCACATGGAGTCACATGGCTTGTCTTGAGTTAGCACATGGAGTCACATGGATTTGGACTTGTGTCTCCTTGTATTACAGGACTCAACTAATAATTATAAGAGTCAAAACTAATTAAATAAACCAAATAACTAAAGCCCCACTTGATCAATTGGAATCTAATTTGATCAAGAGGCAAGACATGTAAACAAGTGGTTCAACTTGGTAAAAGGGGTTTGGCCCAGAGGCTAAAAATAAAAACCTAATTACAATTAGTAAAAAGGGCTAAACTCAACTAGGTAAATATATATATACATATTTCATTTGAGTTCAGGGGTTTTTTAATAGGCTCAGTTTTGGGTCCAGGGGTTCTTTTTACATACTCAATTTTGGATCCAGGGTTTTGATAGAGACTCAATTAAGGGTTTAGGACTAAACCCAGCTAAGCAAAAATAATAAAAATTAAAGATAAAATATTTACAGGTAAAAGGATTTGGGTTCATGGCTTTATTCACAGGTGATCCACAGGGATGTGGGTTCGACCTGTCGATATTTTCTGGCCCTGTGTCCATACCAATTCTCCCTGGGTGGGAGAAACTCGATCCTGTCGAGTATGGGTCAACCTAGCTGTGATAGTGCTCTAATAAGTCTGTGTCAATTCTTTGCAAGTCCTCTCTGGTGATCCAAAATCATCAGTCTCGAGTGATCCTTGCCAATAAACCAGATATCGCTGATAATCTTTGCCCCGAGTAGTGATAATCATGTCGTCCAAGATTCGCTTGATCCTGTCTCTCTGGGCTGGTGGTATGGCAGGTGGACAAACATGGGTTGGCTCACTCTCAAGGATTGGATCAGGTCCAAAAGGCTCAATAAGAATCAACGTTGGCTCCCTATACTCAATAAGGTCTGAAACGTTGAAAGTAAGACTAATGCCTAGTTTAGGTGGAAACTCAAGCATATAGGCATTACATCCAATTTTTCTAATTACTTTGTATGGTCCACTACTACGGGCATGTAACTTCTTCATGGAACCGTTCATGTCATAGTCTAACCATGACAAAGTTTCCTTCATTGCATTCTTTGAGTCTTTTTCTAGAATCAGCCATATATTTCTTATGCAATTTTTTAATGTATTGTGCATATGACTCTGCAAATGTCTAATAGACTCAACTATGCATTTCTAGAAAAGGAAATTTATTTATTTATTTATTTATTTTGTTTATTTAAGTCCTTAATTTCAATTCTATGCTTGATCCTTGGTCGATGGATGACATGCAGATGAAAATTAATATGAACTCCTAATAGATGCCATACGCGATGGAGGACCCGAAACCCATCCTGGTTTTCTTTTAATTTTCTAGATTTTTCTTTTTTTTCTTATCCCAGCTATCCCATCTATTCCTGTTATTCCCATTATTCTGGTTTTATTACGTATTTATCCCGGAGTTATTCCATTGCTATTCCAGTCACCTTCAACCTTCCAGGAAAGTCACAAAACTTCCATTTTTCAATTTTTTATCCCACCGGTCCCAGATTCGCCATGCCCGACCACTCGGCCACCTCCGTCGGCCCGCCACCAGTGCTCGCCGGCCCTGCTCTCGCCGGAAAATCGGTGTCTGCCGCCCATGTCATGGGAAGACGAATGGACGCTGTGGGAAGATGAACGGCTGCCACGGCCGCCGCTTGCCGCCACCCGCCCCCGCTGTCCCGCCATCCTGCTGTCCGTCACCTCTCACCGCCGCGTCGTCCTGCCGTCCGCCGTCCACCATCCGCCGTCCGCTGGTGCTCTCGTCGGTCCTGGGGCCCCATGCCCGTGGGAAGTTAACGGACACCATGCGAAGATGAACGGCTGCCCATGGCCGCCGCCTACCGCCCACCATCCCGCAGTCCGCCGCCTCCTGCCGCCCCGCCGTCCACCATCCATTGCTTGCTGCCCAGTCGACCATCGGAGATCCAGCCCCCCTGTTGCTCGGCTATGAAGAAACTCCTGCACAGTTCTCAAAGCAAACCAAAGAAGAACTGTTCTGCATGATTTTTGGAGCAGCATGAATTTCAGAGCAAGGGGAATTTCAAAATTCAAATAAAAGGGATTTATTTGGTAATTTTCATGAATGTTATTTGGGGTTTAAATGAAAATTTGGGATTTTGGTTTTGGATTGAATTCAAATTATTTTGAATTTGAATTCAAATCTAGGGAGGATTTCAAGGAATTTTATTTTTGAATTTCAAAGGGATATGAGAATCTATAAATACCCATACTCCTCTTGTAATAAAGCAGTTGGAAAAAAATGAATTTTTGAGGGTTTTGTAACCTTGTTCTGGTTATGGGCTGAGACCCATTTGCCTTCGTCCTTCGGGACATCGAGGGGTGTGAGGCCCCGTCTTGCCTTTGTCCTTCGGGATGTCGAGGGGTGTGAGGCCCCAGGTATCTCCATTCTCTCTCCCACCTTCATGTCTCTCTCTGTTTCCCTCATGACCTTGAGATTCATCCTAGCATCTCCAAGTATCGAAGAGGGCGTAATGCCTAGAGGTGAGAGGTCTATTTTGTTAGGGTGAGTCCCAAGGTCCATGAGTTCTAGTTCCCAGTCTCCCATCCCCATCCTTCCTTCGCCACATCCACCAAGAAAATCTGAAAACAAAAGAGGTCAGCCATTTTAGGATTTAGTTTCTGAGTCGCCCTAGTCCTGGGAGGCTTCTTTTAGCCCTCCCATAGTCCTTAGTTTGCTTTATGTTTTTCCCTTTCACAATAACCATGGGTTTTCATTTTCATCCAGCACCAAATTGGTATCAGAGCTTTGTCCCTCATCATTTCTGGTATCAGAGCCAGCAGCAGACTAGGATTTGCTTCGTCCTCAAACTCGATGGAGTCATGTTCTTCGCGCTGCAGGAGATTGATGGAGGACCCAAAACCCATCTGGGTTTTCTTTTAATTTTCAAGATTTTTCTTTTTTTTATCCTAACTATCCCATCTATTCCTGTTATTCCCGGTATTATGGTTTTATTCCATATTTATCCCTGAGTTATTCTACTGCTATTCCAGTCACCTTCAACCTCCCAAGAAAGTCACAAAAACTTCCATTTCCATTTTTTTGTCCCCCGATCCTAGATCCATCGTGCCTTGACCACCCGGCCGCCTCCGTCGGCTCGCCACCAGTGCTCGCCGCCTGCTCTTGCCAGAAAAATGGCATCCATCGCCCACACCGTGGGAAGACGAACGGATGCCATGGGAAGAGAACGGCCACCATAGCCATCGCCTGCCGTCGCCCAGCCATCGCACCGTCCCGTCGTCTGCCGCCTCCCGCCGCCGTGTCGTCCCGCCATCCACGTTGCTGGTGCTCTTGTCGGTGCCTGGGGACCCACGCCCGTGGGAATTGACGGACACCATGGGAAGATGAACGGCCACCCATGGCCGCTGCTGCCGCTGTCCTGCTGCCCTGCCATCCTGCCGT
Source organism: Areca catechu (assembly GCA_021397845.1). Classification (NCBI taxonomy): domain Eukaryota; kingdom Viridiplantae; phylum Streptophyta; class Magnoliopsida; order Arecales; family Arecaceae; genus Areca; species Areca catechu. The sequence goes on along the minus strand of CM038042.1, from coordinate 96,996,798 downwards.
TCCGCCGCCTCCTGCCACCCCGCCGTCTCGCCGTTCGCCATCCACCGCCCGCTGCCCGACCGACCGCTGAAGATCCGGCCCCCCTTGTTGCTCGACTGTGAAGAAACTCCTGCACGATTCTCAAAGCAGACCAAGAAGAACTATTCTGCATGATTTTTGGAGCAGCCGAATTTTAAAGTGGAGGGGGATTTCAAAATTCAAATAAAATGGATTTATTTGATAATTTCATGTATGTAATTTGGGGTTTAAAATGAAAATGGGGATTTGGTTTGGATTTGAATTCAATTATTTGAATTTGAATTCAAATTATTTGAATTTGAATTCAAATCTAGGGAGGATTTCAAGGGATTTTATTTTGAATTTCAAAGGGATATGGGAATCTATAAATACCCATACTCCTTTTGTAATAAAGCAGTTGGAAAAAAATGAATTTTTGAGGGTTTTGTAACCTTGTTTGGTTCTTGGCTGAGGCCGTTCCCTTCTCCTTTGGGACATCGAGGGGTGTGAGGCCCCATCTTGCCTTCGTCCTTCGGGATGTCGAGGGGTGTGAGCCCCAGGTATCTCGATTCTCTCTCCACCTTCATGTCTCTCTCTGTTTCCCCTCGTGACCTTGAGATTCATCCTAGCACCTTCAAGTATCGAGGAGGCGTAGTGCCTTAAAGGTGAGAGGTCTCTTTATTAGGGTGAGTCCAGGTCCATGAGTTCCAGTTCCCAATCTCCCATCCCCAACTTTCCTTCGCCACCTCCACTAACAAAATTGAAAACAAAAGAGATCAGCCATTTTAGGATTTAGTTTCTGAGTCGTCCTAGTCTCGAGAGGCTTTTAGCCCTCCCACGGTCCTTTGTTGATTTATGTTTTTCCCTTTCATAATAACCATGGGTTTTTCATTTCTGTTCTGCACCAATATGGTTCTCTAGAAATAGGTGTAACATAACAGGGTCAAAGGATTGATGAAAATGCTAACCTCTATAAAATGCAAACTAATGGTCTAGAAATGCTGGGAAGCTTCAGGAAAAGGTAGGAAGTAAGAAGTGAATCCGGGGTTAGACTGGAAATAAAAAGGGATTTAGGGAAAAGTCCTAGACTAAATGGGTTGACCTTAAGGTTTGGACATTGATTCACACCAATAGGTTATAAAGGGTCAGCCTGAAGAAAGGACAAGTAAGAATTCAAGAAAAAGATTTTCAATGGGGATTGATGGAGTGAATTCTTTTTGAGGTTTCTGGTTTGGAAAATTTCACTGATTACTTCAGGACTAAGCTCTATAGCTTGACTATTTTCTAGTATTTCTCAGGTAAGGTCCTGCAGTAAGGTTGACTCCTCATGGGTCTCTTTTCTAAGGGTCCTACTAGTAGAGTTTCAGTCAGGGTACGGTCATGGTCAAATAAACTCTGGGTTGGCTTCAGTTTGGGTGCCTACCCGTTAGCTAATTCTTGGTCAGCCATAAGTATTTCTCTTCTCCCTGTACTCATCCATTAATTTCATATTAGCTTCATACACTTCCACTTCATGTCATCTTGGTAAACCAATAGGGTAGTAGGAGTAGGTTCGGTTAAGGAAAAATTGGCTAGTATCTGGCTAATAGGGGTGGGTAGGCTCAGATTAGGGTTGAGTTAGCTTAGGTGAGAATTGGATCGACTCTACGAGGAAGGGGGCAACTCGGGTGGATTTGACTAGATCCTATATTTTGATAAGGAGCACTAATCCTAATGGGTTCTGGCCAACTAAGGGAAACCTGACTAGCACAGATTGATACCTCGGGATTATGGGTTCTTGAGTCATAAGATATGGACTCAGATCTATGGGTTATGGATCTGGGTTTGTAAGAGCTGGGTTCATAGGATCTGGGTACATAGGAACTAGGTTCATACGATTTGGATAGGTACTTTTCTTAAGTTTAAGTTTCATGTTGCTCAAAGTAGTTATAGGTATGTCTCTTCTTCGTCTAATAATTCTTTCAACATCATCCTAGAAATTCTAGCCTGACATACTAACTTAAGCTTAGCAATCTTAAACTTTCGTTCCTCAGACATTAGTTCCTTTCAAAATACAGATCCTACCTTCTTCCCAATCAATATAATCCTCAAGATCAAGATCACCACCAAATATAGGTGCTTCTACCCTAAAGTTCTAAAGGCTCTCTCATCCTGGTCTATGAAATCATAATTAGGTCTCCTATGGTTAGATTCCCAGGTTGGGTCGTGGTGTGGGGGTCTCTTAGGATTGGGTTCCCAGATTGGGTCATAGTGTGAGCTCTCCTAGGGTTGGGAGGTGTGGAGAAAGGTGTCAAGTTTAGGTTCAGGACGGGTCTTACTGGTTTTCTCTAGGTTACCAAATCGGTCATCTAATCGGTCAAACTAATTGTTCATCAGGGCAAACTAATCATTCATGGTCCTAAGGAAGGTCTCAAAGCTGGACTCCATGGTCAAACTAGGTTAGGTTTGGGTTTGAATACTGGTATTTGGCTCCTAATCTAATAGCCATGCATTGCAAACACACAAAAATCCGAACTAAGGTTTTCTAGACCTAGAGCTCAAGTAGAAGGGTCAGCTCAATTACAACCAATTCAGCAATTACCTTATCCACTGGTCAGGTAGAGGTGGGTCGTGAAAGGCTCCCCTTGCTTTCTCAAGGTCCTAATTAAAAATCATGAAATCACTTAGGGCATTTGCCTTTGGACCTCTAGTCTTAGACACCATATTTAAGTGATAATCAAGGATTGGGTGCACTAGCTTTCACACAATACTTGGAACTGACTCTTGGTGTCCCTAGCTCACTAGAGCATATTAAGTCTAATTGATTGTAATAGGCTGGGCTCGGATGCAAAAGAAGGTTGTTATGGGCCCAGGACAAGTGATGAGATCCTGCCCTGATCTGAGATGCTCAAGTGCCTTTAAGATTCGGTTACTTGATGATGCACACATAAGATGAAACCCTAATATGCAATAAAGCAATAAAATAATTAAAAATAGCAAAAAAACAAAAATTAATTTTTTTCATCTCAAAATTAAATTTTAGATCTAATCCGATAACAGGATATCATGTCCAGTCGTAGCTCATTACTTCCATGGGTCGTGACAGTATACTTGCATACCCGCTCAGGAGGCATGATTTCCTTCCACCAGAAAATAGTAAATAAAAGTTTTTTATATGATTTTTTGAGATTAGTAGAGAAATTAAACAGAGGATTAACAAAAAAATTATTTCTAATTTTTTAAAATTATTTTAGATAGGGTTATGCAGTTTAATTTTAGCCTAGTTCTAGGTATACAGAAATTTCGGAACTAGGAATTAAACCTAGTTTAAATCGATCTAATACCAAAACTGATGCAGGATAATTATAAAAACCTAATCTTCTAATTATTAATCTAATTAATAGAGAAAATAGAGATTAATTTTTTTATATTTTAGTTTTTTAATGACTCAAAGGAAAGCATATTAGAAACTAGTCAACTAGTTATGCCCGCACAAGTAGATCTAATCAAAGTAAATACTAAAAAAATTAGGATTTGGTAGCTAAGAAACCACCGTAAACTAGGGTCTACCTATCAAAGATTCAGAAATTAAGAGTAGGGGAGGGGTTTTAAATTTTACCAACAAAGATTCTCTCGATGTAGATCTATTGGAACTCTCAAGATCTTGCGACAAGGCTTCAAGATCTTGATCTTCGGGCTCCGATCTTCCATGATATTGGTTTCAAGGCAAGAACATCCTGACTTTGAATCCTCGATCACCTGCAATCACTCAACAAAGAAAATCACTTGGGTTAGAAGGTAGAAAAGAAAATGAGAAGATGGAAAAGTGGAATGGAAGGGATGGAAGGTGGCGGTTTTAGGATTTTCTGGATGGAAGGAAGGATAACTAGGGCCTCATACCCTTGATGTCCGAAGAAAGGAAAAGGGCCTCACACCCCGCGATGCACACAGTAAAGGAAAAGAATTGGATAGAATGTTGCTTTATTTCATCAATAATCATTAATTATATAAGGGGGTTGATGGGATATTGTAGACCATCAATCAGAATGTAAGGGTTACAAAAACTAGTGTTTGTTTTCTTTAGGCAACAACTCCTGGAGACCTTGCTCTGGGCATCTTGGACTCTTGCTCTTGGGCTAATCTGGGACTTTCTTCAAAGTGGGCGACAACAATGAGAAAAGATGAGGTGCAAATATGGCTTGGACTCCTTCTCATTTACTCATCTTAAAAAGTGGCGACACTTTGGTTTTGAGTTGGGTGATAAGAAGAAAATAAGACGAGGCCTGAAATGTAGAATCCTTCCCACTTACTCCTCTTAAAAAAAAGTGGCAACAAATAAATGGTGCTAAACTTGGTTGGACTCTTGCTTTGCTTCTTTTAAAACCATCGACATCTTGAAATTAAATGAGGTGCCCTCCTTGGATAAGCTTGCATGTTGTCCAAATATTCGGATGTCTGGGTGTCTGGATGTCCGAATGTCTTATGTCTTGATAAAAAATAAAGACAACCATTTTTTTGACATAAAATTGGCCAACCAAGATAAATGACATGCATGTGATGTTGTCCCAATGAGGTGGCAAGTAGTGTTGTCCTGATGAGGTGGCAAGTGATGTCCAAACATGTCATGTGATGTTGTCCAAAATCTTGAAAAGGTGGCGCCAAGAAGTGGTTGTTATGTGGCAAGTGACTTGGGCTAGCACATGGAGTCACATAGCTTATCTTGAGCTAGCACATGGAGTCACATTGGTCTGGACTTGTGTCACCCTTGTATTACAGGACTCAACTAATAATTACAAGACTCAAAACTAATTAAACCAACCAAATAACTAAATCCCCAGATCAATTGGAATCCAATTATTTCAAAAGGCAAGATATGTAAACAAGTGGTTCAACTTGGTAAAAGGGGTTTGGCCCAAGGCTAAAAATAAAATCCCTAATTATAGTTGGTAAAAGGGCTAAACCCAACAAGGTAAATATATATATATACAGGTTTCATTTGGGTTCAGGGGTTTTTAACAAGCTCAGTTTTGGGTCCAGGGGTTTTTTTACGGACCCAATTTTGGATCCAGGGGTTTTTACAGGGACTCAATTTTAGGTTTAGTACTAAACCCAGCTAAGCTAAAATAAAAAAAATTAAAGATAAAATATTTACAAGTAAAAAGGGTTTGGGTTCAGGGCTTTATTCACGGTGATCCACAGGGATACTGGTTTGACCTGTCGATCTTTTCTGGCCCTGGTGTCCGCACCAGTTTTTGATTAGGAACCTTCATTCGATGAGCTTTAGATTTTTGATTAAGCATCCTTGTCCAATAAGCTTTGAGTTTCCAACGGAGAGCCCCTATCCAAAGGATTTGGGTTCTGATCAAAATCTTCATTGGATGAGTTTTTAGGGAAAGTACTATGCTCATGTTATGAATTTTAAGTTGAACCGCAAGTACACAGTGTGCAAAGTAGTACGTCCAGCAAGTACGGGTTGATCCTATTGGGAAATATGCCCAAAGCCAACCGTCTAGCTTGTAGATAGTTGAGCTTTTATTGTAATTGTATATGAATTATATTGAATAAAATGTTTATTCTAACTATTCATCATATTTTATATCTTCCTGTAATGAACTTTTGTGTGATAAAGTCCTTAGGACTACGTTGATGTGATATAGAGGATATATCATCTAGTTCTTAAATGGTTCACGATCAAATGATACATTATCACAAGATGATAGTGTATCAAGTGTAGGTCGTTGTATGTCATAGTCGTGATTGTCCTTGTTACAGCCATGACAGTGACGTGGCCAGGCTCAGGTACCACCAAATGCGATCGAGCCACGTGGAGGCTTCTTCGGCCGAGTCAGCGCCACGTCTTCAAGACCAGGTTCGACAAGACTACAGCGCCCGGCAATTTTCTAAGGCAAACTCCCCCGGCCGAGGTCGAGCTCGGATCGGAGCTCCTCTACCAACTCGATGGCGCCCAAGCCCGGAGAGATCCGCCCAAGTGAGGTCGGCCAAAGCCAGGAGCCCTGCCACCTCGCCAGGTGTCCGCCAAGGAGGGGCCCACCTAGGCCGAGGTCGGCTGTTCCTTCGCCCCTTGCCAGGTGGCCTCCCGGAGACGGGTCCGCCTCGGCTAAGGCCAGGCGACCTCCTGCCACCTCGCCAGGTGTCCGCCCAGGAGGGGCCCACCTAGGCCGAGGTCGGCTGTTCCTTCGCCCCTTTGCCAGGTGGCCTCCCGGAGACGGGTTCGCCTCGGCTGAGGCCAGGCGACCTCCTGCCACCTCGCCAGGTGTCCGCCCAGGAGGGGCCCACCTAGGCCGAGGTCGGCTGTTCCTTCGCCCCTTTGCCAGGTGGCCTCCCGGAGATGGGTCCACCTCGGCTGAGGCCAGGCGACTCCTGCCACCTTGCCAGGTGTCCGCCCAGGAGGGGTCCACCTAGGTCGAGGTCGGCTGGTCCTTCGCTCTTCGCCAGGCGGCCCCCGGAGACGGGTCCACCTCGGCCGAGGTCAGGCCGCCCGTACGGAGAAGATCTCAAGGAAGAGTCGCGGGCCCCGAGGCCATCTCTCGGGCCGTATGAATCCCAGACGGTGCCCCGTACGGAGGGCGGCGGCACGCGGAACATCACTTGCATCGGCTCGACAAGCTTCGCAGCCGAGGGGCACGGTTCTGACAGAACAGGCCCTATAGATGGATGGCGCCCACGCTTGGGAGAGAGAGCGCTCTCGCTGGGCCCGAGGCCTGACCGGCCGCCTTGTCAGCGCCGCCCTCCCTTTTTCTCTTCTGTCTTTGCCTTTTCCCTGCTGGGCTCGGCGGACGAGGTCGGAAAGCCGCCTGGCCCCCCTTCACGAAAAGGGAAAGAGAAGAAGACAGGGGAGGGGAGTCTCCCAGGAGGAAAAGACAAGCGCACGACGAAAGGAGATAAAGAGGGAGGAATCTGGGGACAACAGAGGTAAAAAAACAAGCCTGGGGATGGAGGAGAAGCAACGGCAAAAAAGGCCTCGCTCCGGAGAGTGAAAACCAGAGATCCCGAGAGGGAATCACTGGGCGTGAGCTCGGCAAGGAGGCCCAGCCGAGATTCTGGTCCCCAGAGCGTCTCTCTCACTAGTAAACTCTCTAAGTCTGGAACCCTTTCGGGGGTCCATTTGGAGAGTCTGTTCCCTCTCGTCGTCTACTAACTTGACCGTCGGAGTTCCCTCACCGGGGTCCCCGGCCAGGGTCTTCTAACCCCTTTCTTGCAGGTCAGCCGCAGCCAGGGAGGCTCCTTCGCCAGGCGGTCAGGAGGGATCGGCGGATCCGTGGCACGGGCGCGACGACGGGAGCGGCAACAGATTGGCGCGCCAGGTAGGGGGCAGGACACCAAACCCGAGCGGGGGCAGCTTTCTGCAGGTGTCGCGCTCTCTGACGATGGTGGTCACTCGTGGCCGGAGGCGTCCACCAGCCGCGTGGGGGAGGTTCACTCCCCTCCAGGGGCCCTCAGCCGGAAAGGGAGCTTCCGGCTCCCCTCCTCTTGCACAGCAGCCTACCCCAATGGACGGAACTCTTGCGGCCGTCATCCAGCAGATGCAGACCTTGACCTCAGCGGTCGGCAGCTTCAGCATCAGCAATGCTCCTGGCCACCCAGCCGCAGCCAGGGACCCCCGCGGCCCGAGCCGCGGGGCAGCGTGGGAGCCTGCGCTCCATCCAGGGCAGGCCATCCCATCCGAGGGCCGCCTCCAACCCCCGGGGGAGCCACCAAGCTCCCGCAAAGAGAAACTACTCCGGTTCGGAGGATCACGAGAGCCGATCCCCAGCCGACGGGGCCGAAACGGTGCATCGCAGCAAGCGACGCCGAGGCCAGACCTCGCGCCGAGACCGATCGGCGCCCCCTTCACCTGCAGTCTCGATGGAAGACTCCACCGACGAAGCCATCAGGCGCCAGGCCGAGAGGCGCCTGGAGGAGCATGAGCGCAAGCTGGCGGAGTTCGCCCGCCGATTCGCCGACCTGCAGAACTCGTCGGCAGACCCGGCGAGCTACGACTCCCGCCCCCCTTTCTCTGAAGAAATCCAGGCGGAACCGATCCCGAAACGATTCCGCATGCCGCAGGTGGATCCCTACGACGGGACCACCGACCCCCTGGACCATTTGGAGAGCTACAAAGCTCTCATGAGGGTCCAGGGGGCCACTGACGCTCTTCTGTGCATTGCCTTCCCGGCAACCCTCCGGAAGGCCGCTCGAGTCTGGTTCACCCGCCTCGAGCCTGGATCCATTTGCTCCTTCCACCAGTTGGAAGGAAAGTTTGTGGCGCACTTGACGCCTGTCGAAAGGTGCCAAGAGAGGTAGACAGCCTCTTTTCTATCCGCCAGCAGGACCAGGAGCTGCTCCGGGACTACATCAGGTTCAAGACGCGCGGCCCTGGAGATCTACAGCTTGGACGAGCCCGTCGCCATGCTGGCTTTGAAGCGCGGGCTCAAGACGTCCCGCCTGACCTACTCCCTGGACAAGAAGCCGCCCAGGACGTACTCCGAGCTCCTCCTCCGCATCCACAAGTACATCCGAGCGGAGGAGGCTGACCGCACCATCGAGAGTTAGACGGGAAGACTCCGAAGAAGCCGCTCCCGAGGGACGCCCCGGGAGCTCGGAGGCCCGGGCCGTCTGCCGACCCTCGCCCGAATCCGAGGCCGAGGGGCGAGGCCACTCCCGAGCGGAGGTACACCCCTCTCCTCGCCTCGGACGAAGATCCTCATGGAAATCGAGGGCGAGCGCTACCTCCGCCGACCTCCTCCTCAGACCCCGAGAGCCGTCCGAGACAAATCGAAGTACTGCCAGTTCCACCGCGAGCACGGGCACGACACAGAGGAGTGTCGCCACCTGAAGCGGGAGATCGAGGAGCTGATTAGGAGGGGTTACCTCAGGAAGTTCGTCAAGAACGAGGCCCCCTCCGAAGGGCAGCCGCTCGCGGCCTTACCGCCCGTCCCTGCGATCGACAACCGCCCAACGGAGAAGCCCGTGGGCATGATCTCACGCGGGTCCGGTCGAGCGACGAAGAGAACCCGGGAAGTCGGGAACCCGGAGGATGTAATCCCTCCCGGGGGGGGGGAGGGAAATGACAATGTAAACAACGATGCCGTGGTGGTCGAGATGACCATCGCGAAGCATCCTGTACATCGAATCATGATTGATAGTGGAAGCTCGGCTGACGTACTTTTTTACGACGCTTTCTCCCGCATGAACTTGTCCCGCGATCAGCTGAAACCGGTGCACACCCCCTGGTAGGTTTTACAGGGGACTCCATGGGGGTCGAAGGGGAGATCACTCTCCCGGTCACCGCCGGATCCCCACCCGGCAGGCAACCGTCCTAATAACATTTACCATCGTCAGGCTCCCCTCGCCTTACAACGCCATCCTGGCGTCCCGGGCTCAACCAACTGGACGCCACCATCTCCACGAGAAGGCTGTTGGTACAGTTCCCACGCCTTCCGGGCTCGGGGAGATGAAGGGGACGACCCAGCCAGTCCCGCTCTGCCTTCAGACGGTCCCGGGTGCCAGGTGCCCGGAGCTCGCCCATGACATCGACGACCTCGATCTGAGAGAGAAGGAACCCAGGGGAGGGCCCGTAAGCGCCTGCTGACTTTTCCCCTCGGTTCGGATCCCCTGAAGACGGTGCAAGTCGGGGCCAGCTCCCTGAGGAAGAACGAACCCGCCTGCTGGAGTTCCTCCGTGCCAACGCTGACGTGTTCGCCTGGTCAGCAGCTGACATGCCGGGTATTCCGCCCGAGGTCATCATGCACAGGCTAAACGTGGACCCAGGTTGCCGCCCGGTCCGCCAGAAGAAGAGGAGCTTCGCCATGGAAAGGCAGAAGGCGATCAACGAGGAAGTGGAGAAGCTCCTCGCCGTCGATTTTGTGCGGGAGGTCCAGTACCCCAGCTGGCTGGCCAACGTGGTCATGGTAAGAAAGAGTAGCGGTAAGTGGAGGATCTGCGTGGATTACACCGACCTCAACCGAGCTTGCCCAAAAGACAGCTTCCCCCTTCCAAAGATCGACAACTGGTCGACACCACCTCGGGGCATCGCCTCCTGTCGTTCATGGACGCCTTCTCCGGATACAACCAGATCCGAATGAGCCCGGAGGACGAGAGCACACCGCCTTCATAACTGACCGCGAAACTTTTTGCTACAGGATGATGCCATTTGGCCTCAAGAACGCGGGGGCAACGTACCAGCGCCTGGTCAATAGAATCTTCAAAGACCAGATCGGCCGCAACATGCAGGTGTACGTGGACGACATGCTGGTAATGAGCAAACCCGAGTCGGATCACGTGGCTGACTTGGCGGAGACCTTCGGCAACCTCCGACGCCATCAGATGAAGTTGAACCCGGCGAAGTGCGCCTTTGGCGTCTCCACCGGGAAATTCCTAGGATTTATGGTGACCCAAAGAGGAATCGAGGACCAACCCGGAGAAGGTCCAGGCCATCCTGGATATGGAGCAGCCCGCCTCCAAGAAGCAAGTGCAGAACTAACCGGTCGAGTTGCGGCCCTCAGCCATTTTATCTCCAGGTCGGCGGACCGCTGCCGTCCCTTCTTCAAGGTACTGAGGAAGATGAATGACTTTGCTTGGACCGAGGAATGCCAGCAGGCCTTCGAGGAGCTGAAGAAGACCCTCGCATCGCCACCATTGCTGTCCAGGCCCGAGGAGGGAGAGGAGCTTATCCTCTATCTAGCGGTTACCCCGGAAGCCGTCAGCTCAGTCTTGGTTCGAACCGACGGCCAGGGGGCCCAGCGGTCGGTGTACTATACCAGCAAACTTCTCCGTGACGTGGAGCTCAGGTATTCTCGGCCCGAGAAACTCGTTTTTGTGCTAATAGTGTCTGCCCAGCATCTCAGGCCTTATTTCCAAGCGCACCCCATCGCTGTCCTGACGGATCAACCGCTGAAAGCAGTGCTCAGCCGACCCGATACCTCGGGACGATTGGCAAAGTGGGCACTGAAGCTCAGCGAGTTCGACATTACGTACAGGCCGAGGTCGGCCATGAAGGCACAGGTGCTGGCCGACTTCTTGGTCGAATGTGCTGGCTTGGGCAAGGAGCCCGAGGAAGGCCCCTCAGGCCGGTCGATGGAGATAGGCACCGACGAGCCCGGAGAGGACACCTGGATCCTCCATGTAGACGGAGCCTCAAACTTCGGTGGGAGCGGGGCTGGACTCATCCTTGCCAACAGCAACGGGGTCGTCGCCGAATGCGCACTCCGTTTCCAATTCCCCGCGACAAATAATCAGGCGGAGTACGAGGCACTTCTTGCCGGACTGAGAGTCTCCCGCGAGCTGGGCGTAACCAACCTCAAGGCTTTCACTGATTCCCAGCTCGTGGCGGGGCAGGTGTCCGGGGAGTACGTCGCGCACGACCCCCAAATGGCGAGATATTTGGAGCTCGTCAAGGTGGGCGCGTCCAAATTCCGACGCTTCAACATCTTCCATATCCCCCGCGAGGAGAACGCCCGCGCGGATGCTCTCTCTCGACTGGCGACCCTGCCGGACACGATGCTGGGACGCGCCTACGTGGAGCGCCTTGAGGTCCCAAGCCTCGAGGCACCGGTGAAGGTCCACCAGGTCAGCCACGAACCCAGCTGGATAGACAAGTACACGCATACATCACCAATGGCACCCTGCCGGAGGACCGCGAGACGGCTCGCCTCATCAGGAAGAAGGCCGTGCGGTTCGTCCTGATGGACGGGCAGTTGTATCGAAGATCCTACTCCTACCCCCTCCTCAAGTGCGTAGGACCCTCGGAAGCCAAGCTTGTGCTCCAGGAGATCCACGAAGGCGTCTGCGGGAACCACGTGGGGGGCAGGGCATTGGCATACAAGGCCCTCCGTCAGGGCTACTTTTGGGAGACGATGAAGGAAGACGCCGCCGACTTCGTGAAGAAATGCGACTGGTGCCAGCGTCACGCCACGGTGCAACGACAGCCCTCCAACCCAATCTCCCAGCTCTCAGCCCCTGGCCGTTCGTCCAGTGGGGGATGGACCTCCTGGGCCCATTCCCGCCGGCGTCTGGCCAGCGGAAGTTCTTGATAGTGGCCATCGACTACTTCACGAAGTGGGTCGAGGCCGAACCCTTGGCGAGGATCACTGAAGCAAACGTCGCCAAGTTCTTTTGGAAGTCCATCGTCTGCCGCTTCGGCCTCCCACACACCGTGGTCACTGACAACGGGCGCCAGTTCGACTGCCGGGAGTTCGAAGAATTCTGCAGCGACCTCGGCATCAAGCATCGCTTTACTTGGTGGCGCACCCCCAGACCAATGGGGAGGCCGAAGTCACGAACAGGACCATTCTTCAGGGCCTCCGCACGCGGCTGGACCAGGCCAAGGGCAGGTAGGCCGACGAGCTCCCAGCATCCTCTGGGCATACCCACCACCCCGAGGATGGCTACCGACGAAACCCCGTTCAATCTCGTCTTCGGAGCCGAGGCAGTTATCCCGATCGAGCTCAGCCTACCCACACTGCGTGTGGAGCAATACGACGAGACAGAAAACCCAGCCAGGATGATGCTCAACCTTGACCTTCTCGAGGAAACGAGGGACAAAGCCCGAATTCGAATGGCGGCGTATAGGCAACGCGTGGCCAGGTATTACAACTCCGAGTGCGGCCGAAGGTTTTCCGTCCGGAGACTTGGTCCTCCGGCGCGCTGAAGCTTCCCAGCCACGCGAATGCGGTAAGCTATCACCCAACTGGGAAGGCCCATATCGGGTGGCAGAAGCCCTCCCTCATGGCACCTACTACTTGGAAGAATTGGGAGGTGCCAGGTTCCCCGGATGTGGAACGCCTCGAACCTGAGGATGTACTATCGGTGATGTAAGGTTCTCTGCTCCTGTAATAAAGTTCCCCCGCTTCAAACACTCCCTTCGCACTTCGACGAGAAAGTCCGGAGAACAGCTCGGCAAGCCGCGCAAGGCTTGAGAAAGCCTGCGGCATCGAGCTCAGCCAGAGATCCTGGGCTTCGGCCTGGAAGGTGGCGCAGAACCCAGTTCGCCCACACAAGCCCGGAGAACAGCTCGGCAAGCCGCGCAAGGCTTGAGAAAGCCTGCGGCATCGAGCTCAGTCCGGAGATCCTGGGCTTCGGCCTGGAAGGTGGCGCAGAACCCAGTTCGCCCAGACAAGCCCAGAGAACAGCTCGGCAAGCCGCGCAAGGCTTGAGAAAGCCTGCGGCATCGAGCTCAGTCCGGAGATCCTGAGCTTCGGCCTGGAAGGTGGCGCAGAACAACCAGTTCACCCACACAAGCCCGGAGAATAGCTCGGCAAGCCGTGCAAGGCTTGAGAAAGCCTGCGGCATCGAGCTCAGTCCGGAGATCCTGGGCTTCGGCCTGGAAGGCGGCGCAGAACCCAGTTCGCCCACACAAGTCCGGAGAACAGCTCAGCAAGCCGCGCAAGGCTTGAGAAAGCCTGCGGCATCGAGCTCAGTCCGGAGATCCTGGGCTTCGGCCTGGAAGACGGTGCAGAAACCGTGTCGCCTGCGCAAGTATGAAGGCGGTCCCAAAGACGCCGCTTGAGGCCTACTCTGCCGCCATGCGATCCGGGAGGCCCCAACCTCCGATTTGAGCAATGGAAGGACCAGGCCTGCAATTGTTTCAAGCATTACATGCCAACATCTCAGAAAGAAGGAAAAAGAAAAGTGAGATAAGATGAACTCAAATTTTATCAAATTGAACTTTCATGATATGAAAAGGGATCAGTACAAGCGGGGAGTCCCGACAGACCGGGAGTCCCAAAAAAAGAGAAATGCAGAAAAGAAAGACACTACAACAACAAAGTAAAGCAGGCGCCGGGCTCAGTGGGTGCAGGGTCGGAGCCCTCTGCCGGGGGCGCAGGCGTCGCATCCTCGACTTCTACGGCGGCCGGCTCTTGAGGCTGCTCTGGAGCCGCAGCTTCGCCAGTCGACGGCGCCGCAGGAGTTGCGTCGGCCGCTCCAGGAGCCCTGCTCTCGACTCCCTGCCTTCTGCCTCCGATCACCACCTCGCTGAGGTCGAGCTCGGGGAAGAGGGCCCCCACCTTCTCCCGGCACATCGGAACCCCTTCAGGAAGGAGTCCACGGCGGCCTCCCGGACTTCCGACGTGTACTCGTCGGAAGCTCGGAATTTCGGGATGGCCTCCTGCGCCTCCCGCTTTGCGGCCTCCAGGAGTCCGTTGATGTACGCACTCCTGTCCCTCGCCGCGCTCGCGTCTCGCCGGGCTTCCTCCAACTGGCGCTCCAGCCACTGGGAGTGGGCCTGCAGGCGAGCCCTCTCCGCCACGTCCTCCTCCGTGCGGCGTTGGTGGGCGGCCCGCTCCTCCGACAAGGAAGCCTCCAGCTCCTTGTTCCGCCCCTCAGAACGCGCCAGGTCGGACTGGAGGGCCTGTTTGTCGGCTCGCAGCTCGACCCCCTTCTCCATGAGGTCTTTGACGTCGGCCGCAAGCTTGCCGAGCTTCTTCTCCTTCTCGGCGTCCCTCTGTGCGTTACCTACGAGGAAGTTCTCTCAGTAGGAGAACGTCGTTCCCGATCTGTGCCAGCAAGAGCAAACCAAGTCAGGATAAAAGGAGTTAGATCTTGAAAGAAAAGGAAGGAAGGAGCTCGGGCTTACCGTGAAAAGCTGCGGGAGGATCCCGAGCAGGGCATCTGCGTAGTCCCGGCCGCCCCGAGCTCGGCGGTCCCGGGCGGTGGAGGCGTACTCCATGATCTTCTCCGCGAGCCCTGTCACGGATGACCGAGTCCTGGTGGGTGATCACCGGTGCCGGAGGTGTCAGGCCGGCTCCTGCGCTGGCCGCCCCCTCAGCTGATTCCACGGTCGACGGGCCGGCGGTGGCCACCGGCTGCACTGTAGAGACGGCAGCGACGACGGGACCGGCGCCGGATGGAGCTGCAGGCGGTGGAGCCCTCTCAGCAGCGGCGCCACCAGGTTCGCACGGCCGGGACATCAGCGGCCCCGCCCTGGGGCAGCCTGGGCGGGGGAGCGACGGCAATCGGGCTGGGTGCGGTCGCCGCCACGACCTCCCGGCTCGCCTCAGTTCGAGCCCTCTTCACCGCGGGCTCGTCCACCTCGGTGACATCTCGCTGGGCTGCGCCCTCCAGGAGGTTCTCCAGCGAAAACTTCATCCCTGCAACACAAAGGAACAGAAAGTCAGCCGGCTCGGTCATGAAGAAAAAGGGGGGCAGAAGTCAAAGTGGGGCCGAATCTCACCAGTCTCGCGGATGGGACTGATCCCGGCCTCAAAAAGGTTCTGCTCCGAAAGCAGAACGTCGAGTGCCGGGACCACGTCGCTCAGGAGCTGGGAGTAGGACTCCTGGTCCGCTGACGACGAGAATTCCGGTTCGGAGTCCGGTCCGGTTCACTCCAGGCCCAGTCGACATCTTCGACTGAGGCGAAGAAAAATCGGCTCTTCCAGCCCTTCACCGAGGAAGGGATGTCGAACCGGAGACACCTGGGCCGGGCGAGATATACCACCAGCGTCATCGGTGGAGCACTTCTTCAGGATGAACAAGGCCCTGAAGAGGGAGAAACGGGCAACGAACCCGTGGAAGTGACAGAAGACAATGAAAGAGAAGATGACCCGGATGGCGTTGGGAGCCAACTGGGCCGGGACAAGCCGGAAATGGCTGAGGAAAAGAAAGAAAGAAGGGATGCAGAGGAAACCGAAGACCCCCGAGGAGGAAGTCTTCGTAGAAGGCTATGTGGCCGGGGCCACTCATGGTGACGCGCTCCCGGACCGCGGAACAAACAGACGAATGGACCCCGGGATGCCGTAAGCATCCCGGAGCAGAGAAAGATCGCCTTCGGTCATGGTGGAGGCATGACCGGAGGGACCAGCAGGAAGAGCAGGAGGAGCAGGAAGAGCAGGAAGAGCACGAAGAGAGCGGAGGGGCACGGCAGGAGCAACCGGAGGAGGCCGGGTCCCCCTAGGGATGCCAATGGTGACACCCCGGGTTGCAGACACGGCAGATCTCCTCCGGGATCGTCTCCTCATCTGAGGAGGAAGAAGATGGAGTCCTCGGCCGGGATGGACCGGCCTCGTCCGGGTTGGAAGAGACATGGCGACGGCGCGCCATGGAAAAGAGAAGAATGGAGGATCAAAGAGAAAAGAAAAAGGAAGGGAAGGAGGGGAGCCGGAGAAGACGAGGGCACTCACCGAAAAATGCCAGACGAGTGCAAGGCAACAGGAGTTAGTCTGCAGCAAACCGCCCACGAAGCAAGGGAAAAGGCCTCGTTCTGGAAAGTCCCCTCCCTTTCAAACTCAGCCGACAGCCGTACCCGTTTTTCGCCTCAGCCACTGGATGATCGCCACGTGGGCGCACGCCCGACACCGACACCTCGTTAGCAGAGTAACGGCCTCTGCCTCGAAGTGACGCATTAATTGCGGGCAAGTGGGCAACGCGTGGCGGCTCCCCATAGGTTTTCAGTCGCATCGAGCCACGGCGACGAGGATCGTGGCAATTATGATGCAAGATCTTCGCCTCCCCACGTCATGTCCGCATTTAATCCCGACGTTTCGTTCTACGACGCCCCGACGGAACGGCGGGCTGGGGGGCAACTGTTACAGCCGTGACAGTGACGTGGCCAGGCTCAGGTACCGCCAAATGCGATCGAGCCATGTGGAGGCTTCTTCGTCCGAGTCAGCGCCACGTCTTCAAGACCAGGTTCGACAAGACTACAGCGCCCGGCAATTTTCTAAGGCAAACTCCCCGGTCGAGGTCGAGCTCGGATCGGAGCTCCTCTACCAACTCGATGGCGCCCAAGCCCGGAGAGATCCACCCAAGTGAGGTCGGCCAAAGCTAGGAGACCCCCTGCCACCTCGCCAGGTGTCGCCCAGGAGGGGCCACCTAGGCCGAGGTCGGCTTCCTTCGCCCCTTTGCCAGGTGGCCTCCCGGAGATGGGTCGCCTCGGCTGAGGCCAGGCGACCTCCTGCCACCTCGCCAGGTGTCCGCCCAGGAGGGGCCCACCTAGGCCGAGGTCGGCTGTTCCTTCGCCCCTTGCCAGGTGGCCTCCTGGAGAGGGTCCGCCTCGGCTGAGGCCAGGCGACCTCCTGCCACCTTGCCAGGTGTCCGCCCGGAGGGGCCCACCTAGGCCGAGGTCGGCTGTTCCTTCGCCCCTTGCCAGGTGGCCTCCCGGAGACGGGTCCACCTTGGCTGAGGCCAGGCGACCTCCTGCCACCTCGCCAGGTGTCCATCCAGGAGGGGTCCACCTAGGCCGAGGTCGGCTGGTCCTTCGCTCTTCGCCAGGCGGCCCCCGGAGACGGGTCCACCTCGGCCGAGGTCAGGCCGCCCGTACGGAGAAGATCTCAAGGAAGAGTCGCGGGCCCCGAGGCCATCCCTCGGGCCGTATGAATCCCAGACGGTGCCCCGTATGGAGGGCGGCGGCACGCGGAACATCACTTGCATCGGCCCGACAAGCTCCGCAGCGAGGGGCACGGTTCTGACAGAACAGGCCCTATAGATGGATGGCGCCCACGCTTGGGAGAGAGAGCGCTCTCGCTGGGCCCGAGGCCTGACGGCCGCCTTGTCAGCGCCGCCCTCCCTTTTTCCTTCTGTCTTTGCCTTTTCCCTGCTGGGCTCGGCGGACGAGGTCGGAAAGCCGCCTGGCCCCCCTTCACCGAAAAGGGAAAAGAGAAGAAGACAGGGGAGGGGAGTCTCCCAGGAGGAAAAGACAAGCGCACGATGAAAGGAGATAAAGAGGGAGGAATCTGGGGACAACAGAGGTAAGAAAACAAGCCTGGGGACGGAGGAGAAGCAACGGCAAAAAGGCCTCGCTCCGGAGAGTGAAAACTAGAGATCCCGAGAGGGAATCACTGGGCGTGAGCTCGGCAAGGAGGCCCAGCCGAGATTCTGGTCCCCAGAGCTCTCTCTCACTAGTAAACTCTCTAAGTCTGGAACCCTTCGGGGGTCCATTGGAGAGTCTGTTCCCTCTCGTCGTCTACTAACTTGACCGTCGGAGTTCCCTCGCCGGGGTCCCCGGCCAGGGTCTTCTAACCCCTTTCTTGCAGGTCAGCCGCAGCTAGGGAGGCTCCTTCGCCAGGCGGTCAGGAGGGATCGGCGGATCCGTGGCACGGGCGCGACGACGGGAGCGGCAACAGTCTCTTAACCAAGGAGTGGGAGACACTGGTATGGCATGCAGGTGTTGTGTATGACATTTCACTAGACGGACCCATCTATAGAAAATTCTTTCTGTAAAGAGTAGTTCATTAGGATATGGATATAAGTGTTCCTTTGACTTGAGATCACCATAGTAGCTTGCAAGCAACTCACTGTGCTTAGGTATCAATCTACCTGGATTTCTATTCTGGTGATGAAAGGTTGCTAGGTACAGTCAACTACTTGTGTAGCAGTGGTTGGATCAAGATAAGATTAACTCCTTCAAAAGAGTTTGGAGTGAATGACTCATTATGTCTTAATTGAGTAAAACCTTGGCCAGGATAGTCCTTGTAAGCAGTTATAGAGATTTTGAGTATTGAGACATATTGTGATAGACTGTTCTAGGGTTGGGTAGATAAACCCTAAGTCTTCCAGAGTATTGAGGGTTAAAGGAATGTATTACATGATTATCATATCCATTTGGTTCTTGATAGTTGGTCTGCAACCTTCGATCTATCCAGATACCGGGTGTCATTGCTAGATGGTGACTTTGGCTAGTACTGGAAGTGTTCCAGTACTTAGCTTAGTGTTCGAACCCATGGGGTCACACACCATAGGAGGTTTCTGATTGACCTAATGGCTATTGAATGATTGGGAATTATTTTTTTGGAGTCTTTGGACAATTTGATTGTCCATATACATTTCGGAGTCAAGTGTTGACATATCATATTACAAATATATGACAAAGTCTTTAATTACTAAATGTTGGTATTATATAGAAGGTTGTGGCTATGTGATTGCTTGATTAACTCAATTTGATTGAGCAATTAAGTTTGGGTCAAACCGAATATGATTCAATTTGGCTTGGGATAGGTCTAATGTGATGGGCTAAATAATTGCATCCCATTCAGATTTAAGTTTGAATTATGAATTCAAAATTTTTTTTGGCATTTAAATTCAGAATTTAGTTTGAATTTAAAAGGATGTAACTCCCATGGCCTTGAATGTCATGTAACCCCCCATAATTATGTAATCCCATAACTTATGTAACCCCCTTTGTTTTGTAACTCTCTCCTTTTCTTCTCTCCACTTACCTCTATATTTGGGGGCTGAATGAGGATGTGGAGAAGAGAGATTTTTGAAAGTTTTTGCTAAAAAAAAACCTTTAAAAGAGGGAGAAAAGGCTAGAGATTTTGGGACCTTGTGTGGGGAAGAAAGGTGGGGTTTGGTGTTGGTGCTGCCTAGGGTTAGGCTTGGAAAGAGTTGTCTGGGGAAGGGTTCTTGAGTGTCACTTCTTAATCCTCCATAGTACTTCTTCATCTCCTGGAGTGTCCCGGCGAAGAAGAAGAGTCCATCAGCCATTTCATTCCGGCGAATCTAGCAGTTCAAAGAAAGAAGGTCAAGGAAGAACTCCGATGTAAATTACCTGTAAAGGCCGGACACATGTGCGGCTTCCAGAATGACTGTCTACCTTGGTGAGCTTTTCCTCAACCGGGCGAGTGTCACATCGGATTAAAGGTAAGGTTCTTGGTGAGTTTGCTAAAGAAGTATGCTTTAGCATGTGCATCAAATATAGAGTGGTTCTATGTGATGCATGACTTTGTGTGCTTATGTTTTCTTTCATTTGCATGTTAATATTCATACATGATCATGTTTGTAGGCCTATATTAGAAATGTTCTAATATTATATATTGATTAATATTATTAATCTAGTCTTCTGCTGTGATCCAAGGTTAAATTTTATTTTTAAAGTTGCATGACTATTGCCTACATAACATTTTCTAACAGTGGTATTAGAGCCAGGTTCATTTGTATGATTATTTTCATGTAGATATGAAATCTTAGTTTCCTTTTACATAGGAAGTACTTGGATTAAGATGAATTCACCATGGCCGTCCGGTGATAGGAGAGAAGTAGGGTTTAAAGGCCCTCTCTTTCCATTCAATGGGATCTCCTATGGCTTGTAGGGGTACCGCTTACGTCATGATTTTATGAAGAAGAAAAGTGAAAGGTTTAGTAGATTAAAATAGTTTTAATCTTATATGTTAGATCTTTAATTTGTTGAGATATGATCTAATACAATGATATGATCTAAATCCACTGAAAAGTTTAGTGAAAATCTTTTAATTTTTGTAAAATTGTTTCACATATTTGAAATCATTTCTAATAATAAGTGATTAATTGAAAATGTTTCTATTAGAATTGATAAACTTAATTATGAATTAAGTTGTCTGATAAACCTTTTAATATTTAGGAATGTGATAAAAATCTTAAGACATGATCATAACCTTGGGTTAATTGGGTTAGCTATGATTAAGTCCTTAATTGGATTAGACCTAAGTTTAGATGAAATGGATTAAATAGAGCATAAGTCTAATCAAATATTATATTAGGTCTCTTCTCTATAGATCACTTTAATTACTTAGTTTGATCAGTCCATACATCTAAATGGACTTGAATTTTGGCTTTGTGGTGAGCTCGAGTCTTTAGGTTAGTCCAATTGAGTCAGGTAAACCATTGGTGTCTAAAGTAAGTCTGGCATCTTGATCAAGGTTCTTTGGGGCTAACTCTTACCTGGCCAACTCAAGGTTGGTGTTAAAGGAAAAATGCTTACTTGGTGTAACCCATCCCTTGATCTCACTTACCTGGCCAATGTGGTGAACTAGAATTGATTGGATAACTTGTTGATTCGAGTTAACCCATGTCAACTAAGGTTAATCAGTCATGACTGGTTATTAGGTGCCCAAGGACCAATTGATCATGAACCCCACTATGAGATAGTGGGAGGTTTCTTGATTAGGTCTATGTCTTCTCTTAATGTGTTATAATAAATAAATCCTCTAAATTATTAGGTCCTTTAAAAGACAAAGTTGTAGGATAACCTAGTCTTAGCCTCCCATTGAGTTGATGGTAATGAGTCCATTAGTAGGTGTTGGGAAATGTGTGTCCCAAAGCCAATCGTCTAGGTTGTAGATAGTTGTGCAACTCAAGTATATGTATGAATCATAAAATTGAATAAAAAGTTTATTCTGGTTGTTCATCACATGCCATCTTCCTAATTGAACTCTTGTGTGATGATGTCCTTTGAGCTACTTTGTATGCGATGTAGAGAGAATACATCATGTAGTTCAGAAAACTCATGATCAAAGGATACGCTATTTCAGGATGATAGTGTATCGAAGTAGGTCGTTTATATCATGTCTGTTGGTTGTCCTCTTAACCAAGTAGCATAGAGATGCTGGCATGACATCAGGTGTTGTGTTTGATACTTCACTGAACATGATCCTCATGCGAGATTCTCTTTCTATCAAAGAAAAATTTTGCATTAGAATGTGGACATGAATTATTTCTCTACTTGAGATCACTATGGCAGCTAACAAGCAATTCACCGTGCTTAGGTACCGATTATCCGGATTTCTAATCTGGTGCTGGGTACAGTCAAGTAGTTGTGCTAACAAGCAATTCACCATGATTGGTTATGAATTATCTATAAAGAATGATATTTGCAATATCATGTGAATGGTTCTAATGTGATGTTTGGATAAGTGAAGAATGGCATATATGTACTATCATAGCCTGTTACTATATTGTACCCTGCTAATAAATGCTCTAGATTAGATAAAGTCAGTGATATTTATCTCTAGTATTGTAGGCTAGGTCATATAAACAAGAACAGAATAAATAAGTTGGTGGGAGATGGTCTCCTAGATATCACTGAGAGTGAATCCTCGCCAACTTATGAATCCTGTCTTCTTGAAAAAATGACCAAGTCACCTTTTTACTAGAAAGGGTGAAAGAGCCAATGATATTCTAAGTCTGGTACATACTGATGTATGTGGACCTATGAATATCAGTGCAAGAGGTGGATATAGTTATTTCATTACATTTATAGACGATCTTTCGAGATACGGTATGTCTACCTAATAAGACATAAATCTGATTCATCTGAAATGTTCAAACATTATCATAATGAAGTTGAAAAATAAACTAGGAAGTTTATTAAAACTCTTCAATCAGATCGAGGGGTGAATACCTTTCTAGTGAGTTTCTGACTTATCTTGAGAAGAATGGGATTCTCTCTAAGTGGACTCCTCCAGGGACATCTCAATTAAATGGTGTGTCTGAAAGGAGGAATCGAACTCTGTTGGACATGGTTCAATCCATGATGGGCTTAGCAAATTTGCCTAAATCCTTTGGGGATACGCACCTGAGTCAGCATCTTACCTTCTAAATAGAGTTCCGAGTAAATCCATTGATAAAACACCATATGAGATATGGACTGGACACGTAAGCCAACTCTCTCTCACCTTGGATTTGGGGGTGTCGGGTTATGTCAAATGTTTAGCGATGGATAAGCTCGGACCTAAGTCTGATAGGTGTCTCTTTGTTGGATATCCTAAAGAATCCAAAGGATATTATTTCTATCTACCCAAGGAACAAAAGTTGTTCATTAGTCTTAGAGCAACCTTTTTAGAAAGGGAGTGCCTTGGTAAAGGCACTCAAATTGCTGAGGTTAAACTTGGGAAAGTTCAACAGATAGATCAACCTACTCACTCTAAGACCACTATAGAATTGGATTTGATTTAATCAGATCCAGAGCCCATAGTCCAACTATTAGGAGATCTGGTAGAGTACCATGTCAACCAGACAGATACTACGGTTTCTTGGTCCAGGACGGTGATCTGTTGAGCTCGATGAGAACAACGAGGATTCGATCACCTACATGGATGCAATTTCAAGGTCTAATTCTGAGTCATAGCTAAGAGCCATGAAATCCGAAATGGAGTCCATGGAAATCAACAATGTATGGACATTGGTTGATCCACCTGAAGGGATAAAATCCATTGGGTGCAAGGGATCTTCAGGCGGAAGTGAGGTGCAGATGGGCAGGTGGAGTCCTATAAAGCCCATCTAGTTGCCAATGGATATCGTCAGCATTATGGTATTAACTATGACCAGACGTTCTCCCTTGTGGCAATGCTCAAGTCCATTCAGATTATGCTTGCTTTAGCAATACATTTAGATTATGAAATCTGGCAAATGGATGTCTGAACAGCTTTCTTAAATGGTAAGTTGGAAGAGGAGGTGTATATGATGCAACCTGAAGGGTTCACATGCACATATGAGTCTAAAGTGTGCAGACTGCAGAGGTCCATTTATGGACTGAAGCAGGCTTTTTGAAGTTGGAACATGCATTTTGATAAGTGTATCAAGATGTGTGGATTTGTTAAGAATAGAGAGGAACCTTGTATATACAAATGGGCAAAGGGTTCTATAGTTGTATTTCTTGTTTTGTATGTAGATGACATTCTCCTAATCGAGAATGACATTCCAGTATTGCAAGAAATAAAGGTCTAGCTTTCATCACAATTCTCTATGAAATACTTGGGTGAAGCCTATCCGGTG
Organism: Areca catechu; assembly: GCA_021397845.1. Lineage (NCBI taxonomy): Eukaryota > Viridiplantae > Streptophyta > Magnoliopsida > Arecales > Arecaceae > Areca > Areca catechu. Next base: position 96,973,359 of record CM038042.1, on the reverse strand, counting down.
TACTATAATAGCACTGGAGCTATAGCTCAAGTCAAAGAGCTAAAATCACACCAGCGGACGAAGCATATTCTACGTCGTTATCACCTTGTCCGCGAGATTATTGAATGAGGTGACATCAAGCTTCTGAAGATCGATGGTAAAGAGAACTTGGCCAACCCCTTCACTAAAGCCATTGGAATACAAGAGTTCGACAACTGTAAATGGAAGATGGGAATTAGATTCTATTTTGATTGGCATTAGTCCATGTGGGAGTTGTTGGGACATATATCCCTAAGCCAATCGTCTAGGTTGTAGATGGTTGCGCGACTCATGTATATGTATATGAATCATTGAATTGAATAAAAAGTTTATTCGTTGTTCATCACATGTCATCTTCCTAATTGAACTCTTGTGTGATGATGTCCTTTGAGCTACTTTGTATGCGATGTAGAGAGGATGCATCATGTAGTTCATAAACTGGTTTGTGACCAAGAGATATACTATTTTAGGATGATAGTGTATCTAGAGTAGGTCATTGATATTATGTCTGTTAGTTATCCTCTTAACCAAGTAGCATAAAGATGCTAGCATGACATAGGTGTTGTGTTTGACACTTCACTGAACATGACCCTCATGCGAGATTCTCTTTCTGCCAAAGAAAAATTTTGCATTAGAATGTGGACATGAATTATTCCTCTGACTTGAGATCACTATGGCAGCTAGTAAGCAACTCATCATGCTTAGGTGCCGGACTACCTAGATTTCTAATTCGGTGATGGAAGGTTGCTGGGTACAGTCAGTACTTCTGTAGCGGTAGTAAGATCAAGATGGGATTGATCTCTCCAAATGATTTTGATTGAATACTTAATATGCCTCAATTGAGAAAGACCTTGGCCAGGCCATTCCTTGTAAAGAGTTATAAGGATTCTTTATTTCAGATATTTTGATTTTGACTGATTAGGTTCGGAGTTTAACCCTAAGTCATCCGGAGCATTAAGAGATCAAAGGAATAAATTCAGTAATATTCCATATTCGATAGGTTCTTGTTGCTCTACAACCTTCAACCTATTTGGATGCCGGGTGTCATTGCTAGATGGCTACTTTGGCTGGTACTGAAAATGTTCGTGTGCTACCAGCTTAGTGTTTGAACCTATGGGGTCACACACTATGGGATTTCTTCTTGATATGTTGGCATGCAAATGATTGGAAATTGTTCCGGACTTGTTTGACAAGAAGTTGTCAGAACTACATTTGAGTGACTCATTTGATGAGTTGACTCAGCTCGAGCCAACTCAAATAGTCGAGTCGACTTGACTGACGGACTGCTAAAATTTGAGAATGCTTCATTAAATCCTATAATGGTTATGAGATTCAATGGGGTGGTTCTCGTTTTCATTATAGCATTGTTGAAGTCCAAAGGGTTTGGTAACTCCCTGGAATCCCAAGAGACTCCAAATTGCTTATTAATCTCTCATTAGGTCCTCTTAATGGTTTTGAGGACTGATTAAAAAGGCTGAGTAGAACGTGAATGAAAAAAAGGCTATACACTCTAGATTTGGATCAAGGTCGAGACTCTACCAACTTCCTAGAATAGAGATCTTGCTTGATCCTTGAGAGATTGAGATCTGATCTCTTGGGTAGTGTGAGTTTTGGGAGGGATTCATGTGTGCTACCTTCTATTGAAGGTCTGGGATAGAGTGATCTGGGAAGGGTTCTTGGGTCCTTGTTCCAGCACTCTTTCAGCAACAGGATTTTCATGGAGTTGAAGAACCAGTCTATGATTCTTCAAAGAGTTGAAGGAGTCCTCGCTATCGACATTATTTCTGGAGGGGCTAGCACCTCAAAGGAAGGAGGAGAAGTCTCTCTATCTGGTGTGAACCGCCCATAGAGGTGGTACGCATGTGCCGCTCACAGAGCTTGATCATCTTCTTGCAGGACTGATCTTCATCGGGTGCTGTTCTACCTTGCTATTGAAGCGCGTGCCTTCCAAGTGATCGTCATCTCAAAGGTATGGGCTTACATTATATATGTGTGACATATTAACGTTGCTGCACCATTATGTGAATACAAAGAATAGTTCTGTGTTCATACTGTGCATACTTGATTTCATATTTACATTACTCCAATGCATCAAAATCCACATGGGGCCTATTTTAATTAGATTTACATCTTGATAAAATAGTTTTATCTTGTTTCACTATGCCATGTAGTTTAGAAAAGGTTATAAAGTGCATGAATCAAAGGTTCCTACCATGAAACCAACAATACGATGATCATCGATAGATCCAAAGATCGGGTGGTCATCAGGCGGTGGAATTGCCATTCATAATATGATGGCTCAATGCAACTATCTTAACAAGTGGTTAAGTTAGCCGGCCAAAGTCGGGCTTGATCATTCGTTAGTTGGAAGCATTGAAGTAGGTCATGTTAATGGTTGGACCTAACCAGGACCTTCAATTGGAGGCCCAAAGGCTGATTGATTGGCACCCTGGGGCAAAAAAAATTATTTACTAGAAATTGCTTCGAGAAGTAATTGGTTATGAACCTACCTTTAGATGCACATGGGTTGGCCGGCCAAAGTCGGGCTCATGTGTAATCTATTGGATTCTAGTACCCGCTAAGGAGTAAGTATTATTCTTCTGATTGGAGTGTAGAGTCAACCGGTCTGTACATAAGAGTGGGAGAAACCTTTAGACTAAAGTCCATGTCTTTATGATGTTAATAATTCATATACACTATATTATTTGGGAATTTCCTTTAAGATTATGTCTACTAGTCTGTCGCTCTGGTCATTACTTGACAATGACAAACTTATGGGTCCCAACATCGATAATTGGTATCGAAGACTCAGAATAGTTCTGAAGCATGAAAGGATCCTATATGTGATAGCGGATCCTATACCTAAGGAACCTGCTGCCAATGCCCGTACTGCAGTCAGGGATTCTTATCAGAAGTGCTTTCTGACTGCACTAAATGATGCGATGTATTATGTTGGCAGCAATGAATGACGAGTTCAGTCATAGGTTCGAGGAAGCCTAGCCAGAGCAGATCCTTCAAAAGTTGAAGCAGTCTTTTGGCACACCTGATGATGTTGAGCAGTATAGGATTTCCTCCATCATTTTTAGCACTCGGATGTGTGATAAGCATCAGTTATTTTGGGAATTTTCCTATAAGATTATGTCTACTAGTCTGTCGCTCTGGTCATTACTTGACAATGACAAACTTATGGGTCCCAACATCGATAATTGGTATCGAAGATCAGAATAGTTCTGAAGCATGAAAGGATCCTATATGTGATAGCGGATCCTGCACCTAAGGAACCTGCTGCCAATGCCCGTACTGCAGTCAGGGATTCTTATCAGAAGTGGCTTTCTGACTGCACTAAATGATGCGATGTATTATGTTGGCAGCAATGAATGACAAGTTCAGTCATAGGTTCGAGGAAGCCTAGCCAGAGCAGATCCTTCAAAAGTTGAAGCAGTCTTTTGGCACACCTGATGATGTTGAGCAGTATAGGATTTCCTCCATCATTTTTAGCACTCGGATGTGTGATAAAGCATCAGTTATTTTGGGAATTTTCCTTTAAGATTATGTCTACTAGTCTGTCACTCTGGTCATTACTTGACAATGACAAACTTATGGGTCCCAACATCGATAATTGGTATCGAAGACTCAGAATAGTTCTGAAGCATGAAAGGATCCTATATGTGATAGCGGATCCTGCACCTAAGGAACCTACTGCCAATGCCCGTACTGCAGTCAGGGATTCTTATCAGAAGTTGCTTTCTGACTGCACTAAATGATGCGATGTATTATGTTGGCAGCAATGAATGACGAGTTCAGTCATAGGTTCGAGGAAGCTTAGCCAGAGCAGATCCTTCAAAAGTTGAAGCAGTTTGGCACACCTGATGATGTTGAGCAGTATAGGATTTCCTCCATTTTAGCACTCGGATGTGTGATAAAGCATCAGTCACTGATGATGTACTATACATGATCGAGTTGATTGAGTATTTAGGCAAGCTCAGATTTTTCTTGCATGAGCAATTAGGGAAAGATGTGATTTTGAATTCCTTGCCTCCCTCCTACTTGGACTTTCTCGATCACTACAGATTGAATAGGTCTGTAGTAAACAACCATAGTTTATTGGGTTTACTGCAGACCTACGAGAAAGATCATCAGCTCAATAAAGGGTTGGTGAACCTAGTGGGAGGTAGTGCGACAGGATGTCATCCCTTTGGGAAAGGAAAAAAGAAAAAGAATAAATCCAAGAAAGTGCAAAGTGCTGGGCCAAGTCAGATAAGAAAGAAGGCTGATCAGAGTAAGGCAGAGTGCTTCTATTGCAAGAAACAAGATCATTAGAGGAGGACTGTCCTGCCTACCTTGCTACTCTAACCCGAATAGGCCAAAGAAGAGAAACCAGCAAGCTATTGCTGCATAAGGTAATTATATGATAACACCTTATAATTCTCTATATGTGATACTACTAATTGGGTATTGAATACCGGAAGTCCTATTTGTATTTGCAATTCTTTGCAGGCGCTTCAATTTAGTAGGAGATTTGAGGATGGTGAGAAATTCTTGAATGTGAAAAATGGAAGCCAAGTTCCAGTCATGGCATTGGGAGTTATCAAGCTAGTTTTCGAATCTTGTAATGTCATTTTGAATGACTATCATTATTGTCCATCTTTTATATGAATGTTATTTCTGTAGGCCAGTTGGCAATGGAAATTATGAATTTTCAATAAAGAATGATGTTTTTTCTATCATTATGAATGGTGTGAAACTAATCGATGGATGTTTAAGTAATGAATATACTTACTATCATGACCTGTTACAATAATGACTCCTAGCAAATGCCCTAGGATAGATAATGTCAGTGATACTTATCTTTGGCACTATAGACTAGGTCATATTAATAAGAATAGGATCAACAAGTTAGTTGGAGGTCTCCTGAATATCAATGATGTGAATCACTACCAACTTATGAATCTTGTCTTCTTGGTAAAATGACCAAGTCATCTTTTCCAGAATAGGTGAGCGAGCTAATGATATTCTTAGTCTGGTGCATACTATGTATGTGGACCAATGAATATCAGTGGCAGGGGTGGGTATAACTATTTCATTACGTTTATAGACGACCTATTATGGTTATGTCTTATTAATGAGACATAAATCTGAGTCATTTGAAATGTTCAAACGATATCGTAATGAAGTAGAAAAATAAACTAGGAAGTTATTAAAACCCTTGATTAGATCGAGGTGGTGAGTATCTTTTTGGTGAGTTTCTAACTTATCTTTAGGAGAATGAGATTCTTACTCAATGGACTCCTCTAGGGACACCTCAACTAAATGGAGTGTCTGAAAGAAGGAATCAGACTCTATTAGATATTGTTCGATCCATAATGGGCTTAGCCACTCTACCTATATCCTTTTGGGGATATGCCCTTGAGTCAACGTGTTATCTTTTGAATAGGGTTCCTAGTACTCCATCGACAAAACTCCATATGATATATGGACTAGCCAACACTTTCACATCTTCAGGTTTGGGGGTGTCCAGTTTATGTCAAACATTTGCAGACGGATAAACTTGGACCTAGGTTGACAGGTGCCTCTTTGTTGGGTGTCCAAAGGAGTCTAAAGGATATTTCTTCTATCAGCCTGAGGAACATAAAGTGTTCGTCAGTCTAAGGGCTACCTTTTTGAAAAGGGAGTACTTTATTGAAGGCTCTCGAGTTGCTGAGGTTGAAATTGGGGAAGTTCAACAGGTTGAGGAAATAACACATTTTATGACCGCTATATAGACCAAATTTGATAAGATCTAAGCCTATTATGCAACCATTAAGGAGATCCAGTAGAATACCGCATTAGCCAGATAGATACTATGATTTTCTAGTTCAGGATAGTGATCCTGTTAAGCTCGATGAGAACAACAAGGATCCGATCATCTATATGGATGCAATGCAGAGGTCTGACTCTAAGAAATGGCTTGAGACTGTGAAATCCAAAATAGAGTCCATGGAAATCAAAATGTGTGAACATTGGTTGATCCACCTGAAGGGATAAAATCCATTGGGTGCAAATGGATCTTCAAGAGGAAGAGGGGTGCATATGGGCGGATGAAGACCTATAAAGCCCATTTGGTTGCCAAGTGATATCGGCAACGTTATGGTATAGACTATGTTGAGACATTTTCTCCTGTGGCAATGCTCAAGTCTATTCGGATTATGCTTGCTTTAGTAGCATATCTAGACTATGAAATCCGGCAAATGATGCTCGAACAGCTTTCCTAAATGGTGAATTGGAAGAGGAGGTGTATATGATGCAACCTGAAGGGTTCACATCCATAGATGAGTTAAGGTGTGCAAGCTGTAGAGGTCCATTTATGGACTAAAGTAGCATCTCGAAGTTGGAACATGCATTTTGATAAATGTATCAAGATGTATGGCTTCGTTAGGAATGGAGAGAAACCTGCATATATAAATGGCTAATGGTTTTGTAGATGTATTTCTTGTTCTGTATGTAGATGACATTCTCTTAACCGGGAATGATATTCAATGATATTCCTGCATTACAGGGAATAAAGGTTTGGTTGTCATCTCAGTTTTCTATGAAGGACTTGGGTGAAGCTTTCTACATACTTGGTATGAAAATCTATAGAGATTGATCAAGGAAGCTTTTGGGATTGTCTCAATCTACATACATAGCCACTGTGCTGAAACAATTCAGCATGGAAAATTCCAAGAAAAGTATCTTCTAATAGGCCATAGAATTACTCTTTTCAAGAAGGATTGTGTGACAACTCATGAGGAGAGAGAGCATATGCATAAGATTCCATATGCTTCGACAATGGATTCTATCATGTACGCTATGATATATACTAGACCAAACAGGGCATACTCACTAGGGATAGTGAGTAGATACCAGTCGGACCCAGGTGAGGCATATTGGAAGGTAGTAAGACTATTCTTAAGTATTTAAGAAATACTAAAGACTAATGGCTAATTTATGAAAAACCTGACTTAAAACTTATGGGATATACTGATTTCAATTTTTAGTCTGATAGAGATGACAGCAAGAGTGTATCTGGATTTATGTTTACCTTGAATGGAGGAGCCATCTGCTGAAAAAGTTCCAAGCAGCACACAGCGGCAGACTCTGTATGCGAAGCGGAATACACTACAGCATCAGATGCGGCAAAGGAGGCTGTGTGGTTGTGGAAGTTTCTAGGTGAGTAATGAGGACATTGGCAATAGGAAGAAATTATAAACTAATAATCTTTGGTTGTAGTCTAATCTTTCATTTTTTCAGGTTCCCACAAAGTATGAAGCACCTCTTGAAGACTCCTAATCATGAAGCAAGATTGAATTATTTAAAGCCATCAAAATCAAGTAAAGATTTCTTTTCCAAGCCATGGACCGGCCAAGCTATGAAGAATCTTCTACCTTGAAGTCTAATTGAAAGACCAAACCTTAAAGAACATGTGGAAGGATTAGATGAAGACAAGTGTTGCAAGGAGATGGCACCACATGGAGCTTCTAGGATTTCTCTTGTTAGGATTAGTTAGACTAGGAACTAATCATGTAATTAATTACCAACTAAATCTGAATTAGTTGGCTCCTTAACCCACCCATTATGGCTGCCCTTGGCCTATAAAGAGGACTAACACCTCCTCTTGTAAAGCAATCAATTACTTGAGTTGAATGAAAGCTTGCTAGTTTGTGTTCTCTTCCACCTTGTTAAGTTCTCTTGAGTTCTTCCTAGAATTTTGAGTATTTTTCTTTAAGTTTGAGTTGGCGTGATAAGTTTGATCTTGAATTTGAGTAAGTGCTTGAGTTTGGAAGGCCAAAGTTCCATTTCCAAGTTTGTCTACATAAGATCCAAGTAGTCCAAGAAGAAGAGAAAGTGCTGCCCAAAAATTACAGCAACTCTCTTCACTTCTCTTGTTGATTCCTCCTTTTTTTTCCCTTAATTTCTTTGAATTTTGACTTACCTTGACTCTTTGTAGGTTTTCTTGGTGATTTGAAGATGAAGATGAAGGCTCTATGCCAAGGATCAAAGCTCCAATGGTGAATCCAAGAAGGGAGTGTAGATCTTGTCTCTAGCCTTCAATTTTGAGTAGTGAGTGCTTCCTTCCATTTGAGCTTTGATTTCTCTTCATTGTTGGGAAAAGAACCTCTTGATCCTTGGATCTGAGGTTCTTAAAGGTAGCTTAGCCTAGTTTGAGGATTTCTATGCCCTTAGATCATCTCTTTTATTTTTTTGAAAGGAAGCTTGCACAAGGGTGTTAGATTTTCTGCTCACATAGTTCCTAGCTCAAAATTCCTCATCCCTTCTATCCATGAATCCGGCCATATCTAGAGCTCTAATGCTGATATGTTATTGCTAGGTTAGTAGATCACATCTCCACACACCCATTTCATCAAATTCGTCCCTCATCAGTGAGTTGGGAGTGGCACCTTCCCTGGATGGTCCTATTCTACTGTACTGTGACAGCACTAGAGCCATTGCTCAAGCCAAAGTGAAAAAGTTCCATCAGCATACCAAGCACATTCTACATCATTACCACTATTAGGAATTGTATCCCAATGTCAATCATCTAGACTGTAGACGGTTGTGCTATTTTGTAATTATATAAATTTTTAATGAATAAAAGTTATTCTTTTGGCTGCTCATCACATATGCATTTTTCTAAAAAGAACTCTTATATGGAGTCCTTAGAACTATATTATATTTGATATAGAGAGGATATATCAAGTAGTTCTTAAACAAGTTCATAATCAAAGGATACATTATTATAGGATGGTGATTATCAAGTGTAGGTTGTTGTATGTCATATTTGTTGGTTGTCCTCTTAACTAAGGAGTGTAGAGATACTGATGTGACATACAGGTGAAATGTATGACATCTCACTAAACATGACCAACTGCGGAGCTTCATTCTGCCAAGGGTTGCTCACGAAGGGATATGGATATATGTGTCCCTCAGACCTGAGGCCACCATGGTAGCTTGCAAGCAACTCACTATACTTTGGTACTATACTACGTAGATTTCAAATACAGTGATGAAAGGCTTCTAGGTATAGTCAAGTACTTGTGAAAATATCTTTTCATTATCACCCTGCTATGGCCATAGACTTCTGGACTTAGTCACATTAAGCTACATAGTTATACCTTACTATTAAGGCTGATAGATCCATACAAGTGAACACCCTACTCCTACAATAAACTTACTACAGCCAATGAACATCGCAAGGTCTCGAATGGATAGGAACCATGTATTTGTGCTGTCAAACTATAGTAACCTTATTGTGAGTAGCTGAGACACTATAGGTTAAAGAACTATTCACATAACTACAGCATCAGGAAGTTATTGACGAGTGAGTAGTCATCGTATAACTTCCTATACTTGGTTATGCTCAGTACCGTTGATCTCTATCAACTACCTGTACTCTCATTCCAGTGTCACCACACTATAGGTCAGAGACTTATCTACCCAGAAAGGAAAGTGATATGTTCACTAATTTTAATAGATCAATCACTCTCGTGATATTCCAACAATCGAGAGCTTTTAGGAGTTAATTTATAAAGACACATGCCTCAGATTCTTAACCCTTAAGAATCCGTGTCATTGTCCATTAACTCCATGGACGATTCATAGACATCAATAAGAATGACATAATGCCCTTTTATTAATAAGAAAAATTAAGTACAATGCTCATGCCCTAAAAATTATAATGTGTCTAGCCAACTTGGCTTTCAGGGCATACATCTAATAATCTTCCACTTGCACTAAAGCCAATTGGGTACATATCTAAGTCCCATTTTCTCGAAGTGGACTTCAGCCTTTTGTTAGCTTAGAGTCTTAGTCAGTGGGTCCACCACGTTGTCCGTGGAGTCGACTCTTTGCACCTTAACATATTTTTTCTCGAGGTAGTCACGTATAATATGAAACTACCGCTTAATATGCTTAGACTTCTGGTAAGACCTGGGCTCCTTAGCAAAAGCTATTGCACCATTATTGTCACAATATATGGGGATGACATCATATGGCATCATTCCAAGCTCTGCAACGAACATTTTGTACCAGAAGGCTTCTTTTGCAGGTTTAGAGGCAGCGATATATTCTGCTTCCATTGTTGAATCTGCTATGATGGATTGCTTGGAACTTTTCAACTAGTTGCCCCACCATTGCACAAAAACATAGACCTTGAAGCAGACTTTCTATCATCAGGATCAGATATAAAGTTTGAGTCTATATATCCCTTTATCCCTAATTCTGTACTCCCTCCAAAGACTAAGAACAAATCTTTAGTCCTTCTCAAGTACTTAAGAATGTCTTCACATCTATCCAATGTTCTTCACCTGGATTCGACTGATATCTGCTCGTGACACTCACAGCAAGAGCTATATCAGGTAGAGTATACAACATGACATACATAAGGCTTCCAATTGCCAAAGTATATGGAATCTTGCTCATGCATTGAATCTTTTCAGGTATGTTAGAACATATTTTCTTGGAGAGATTAATGCCATGCCAAAAAGGTAACAATCCTCTTATAGAGTTCTCCATTCTGAACCTTTTCAGCACTTCTCTATGTATAATTTTTGTAAAAGGCCGAGCATTCGATTAGATCTATCTCTATAGACCTTAATCCCTAAAATATAAGATGCTTCACCTAAGTCTTTCATATAAAATTTCTTAGATAACCAACTTTTGACCGAAGTCAACATGGGAATATCATTTCCTATAAGGAAGATGTCATCCACATACAATACGAGGAATGTCATCGCCCTCCCACTGGCCTTCCTATAAACACATGGCTCATCCTCATTCTTGATAATTTTAAATGATTTGATTGCATCATCAAAATGAGTATTCCAACTCCGAGAAGCTTGCTTCAATCCATAGTTGATCTATGTAGCTTACAGACCTTTTGATCTTCATCATTGAAAGTGAAACCCAAAGGCTGCTCCATATAGATATCTTCTTTAAGATATCCATTCAGAAATGCAGTTTTCACATCCATCTGCTATATCTCATAATCATGATATGCTGCAATTGCAAGCAATGTACGGATGGATTTTAGCATAGCTACTGGTGAAAAGGTGTCATAATAATCAATGCCTTCACGTTGACTATACCCGTTCGCCACTAACCTAGCTTTAAAGGTCTCTACCTTACCACCTGCACCTATTTTTCTTTTATAGATCCATTTACAACCAATAGGTATAATACCCTCTGGTGGATCCACTAAGGACCACACTTGGTTAGAATGCATTGATTCAATTTCTGACTTCATAGCATTCAACCATTTCTCAGAGTTGATGTCTGACATCGCCTCATCATAAGTCTTAGGATCAATCAATTGATCCTTGTCCCCAATGTTGCCCAGAAATGGAGCCCAAGAGGGGGGATGAATTGGGTCTTTTAAAATTTAACACAATAAAATGAAGGTCCAGTGGTGCTTGTGAGCAATAATAAATTTGATGCAAGAAGATAGCAATAATTAAAGAGTACGAGAGGAAAAGAGCAATCACACACAAACACAAAGTTTATAGTGGTTCGGTGCAAACCTAGCACCTACATCCACTCCCCAAGCCACCCTTGGGAATTCCACTATAATCCACACCAGATTACAGTTGACTTGTTTTTCACAAGGCTCACAAGTCAAAATCTAAGTTGGTTTTGTCACCTAGGCTTACCAACAAACCTAAATACTTATTTTATCTTCGGGCTCACAAGTTAACCCTAGTTGGTTTTGTCCCTTTGGCTCACCACAAACCGCAATAACCTTCTTTCAAGACACCCTTGAAAGCAATGTCAAATCACAATAAAAACAGATATGAAATTTAAAAGCTATAACAAACTCTCTTCAAGAGTAGATTGGAATCTTTGAAGCTCAAAAGGATGCTTTGTCTTCATTCTTCTTCAAGGTGCCTCTTTTGGAATTAAGTAAGGATGAGCTTGTAGGCTTTTTAGTGGAATCAAGCTAGAAGAGACTTTTTGATTTGAAGTTTGGAGAGAATATGGCTTTATGGCTTTTGAGTGGACTTGAATGCTCTTGAATAGACTTCTCTTCACTTCTCTCTTGCTTTTTCTTCCTTTAAAATGAGGTGGTGGAGCTTAAATACACCAAAAACCTTCTAAAAATGGTTTGTGACCGTTGGAGCATTGGAAATAGCTGTTTGGAGCTTAAAAATCAAGTTCTGCAAGCCAGAAAAATAGATCCGTTAGAGCTATCAGGCTGTAAGTGTCGACACTTGACTGTCAGGTGTCGACACTTGAACATTTAAGTGTCGACACTTGATGCACAGGTGTCGACACTTGACACAAAAATCCTCAAAACCACAAAGTTCTGTATTTTCAAAAATCTCAGGCCTTGAGTCGACACTTGGAACCTAAGTGTCGACACTTGGTGTTGACACTTGAATATAGGTGTCGACACTTGGCATGCCAAAGATTTTTGTTCGTGCCAAATGCTGAAATGTCGACACTTGACTGTCCAAGTGTCGACACTTGAGACTGAAAACATCCAGATTCAAGTATAAATGCCTCAAAAACAAAAATAAAATTCATGAATACATAAAACATAATAGTTAAACAATTATATGCCCTTTTTCAATGAAGAGGATGCCGGATATGTGAGAATTGCTCCGTGCCATTACGTGCCATACACCATAAGTTTTGAAATTTGAGGTGCTTTCTTCCTGAAAACTCACAACTTGAAATCCTCATTAAAATACAATATGCACTCAATGTTTTGTTATTCATCAAAATCACTGGGTGGAGCCAACAATCTCCCCCTTTTTGATGATGACAAAATCTTGAGAAAAAGAGGCAATATAGTTCAAGCTTTAACTATTAATTTATAAATATGAATTTTAGTCACAATAGAGGCAAAAACTTTATAGATAGGAGGAAACAATTTCTCCCTTAATTAGATACTTCTTATTAAGGTAAACTTCAAAGATTCTTGCAAGGTGAAATCAATATAATAATCAATACAATACACCTTTTTCTCAATAAAATCAAAATCAATACTTGTTCTCCCCTTTTGTCAATCATAAGAAAGGGGAATAAACTCCCTCTCACAATGAGCATGGATACAAAAAGATGGTAGAGAAACAAATAACATAGATATCAGAGCTGAAATTATGTGATGCAGAACAAAGAACAAAGAAGCGTATGCGGAATAAAATTAAGATTAATTCTTTTTTTTTTCTTGTTTTATATTTCAAAATTGGCTTCGACTCAAAGTAAAGTTAAACTAAGTTGATGGAGACTACGTAAGGATTGAAAGCATAATTTAGAAGAAGCTAAGTTATCAGAGTAGTTCAGAAGTAATGGATCACTGGGGTTGAGAAACTCCCAGACCTAGGGTTCGCTCTAAACTTTCAACAAGACAGAAATAAAGAGGAGAGATGGTTTACCAACCAGACAGTGATCTCACAGAATTTGGGTGGAAGAACTCTCTCGAGCAGATTGTTGGATCCTCGGATTGGCTATCTTCGCAATGGATCCTCCAATACTGGTCTCGTGGCTGGGTCGGCTTCTCCTGAACTCAAGATCTGGGAAGAAGAAAAATAAATGATGGATTCAGAGACTCAGGGAAGGATTTACCAGTTCGAAGAACTTGAAGGCTGATGTCGCTGAGATCCGGATTCTCTTTAAGGCTGATTCGACTTCCTCTGGAAAGAGCTTTAGATCTGAAGTATCCGGACTGTAGCTGGATGCCGGTGGTCAGCCTGGACTTGGAGAGGGTGGTCGTGAGAGGTGGGATATGCTAGGGCTTGGTGGAAAGAGAAGGGTGATGGGCGGCTAGGGTTTGGGAGTGAAGTGGCTAACCTAGGGTTGGGGTTTTGGAGATCTCACACCTCCTCAAGGTTCCCGGGGAACCCGGATTTACTCCCTCACGGAGCTCAACACCTGGATGTAAGTGCGGAAGAGAGAAAACACAAAGTTTTGCTCACAAAAAAAAATTTGGTTTCATTCATCTGATTGATTTAAACTTACAAGAGGGGTTTAATTTATAAGGCTTTACAAGGGAGTAGGGTTTTACATCTTCCCATGTGGGACTAAAGGAGGGGATCTACAAATCAGGATAATCCATACACATATGGTCGGCCAAGGTACCAAAAAAAATTGATTTGGTTATAAAGGCAGGTAGATGGCGCCTCCTTGCTTGGGTCTTCAAGAGAGGATTTCTTTCCTTCCATAGATCAACTCTTTTGGACTCCTCCTTTTCTTCCTCCCTAAGTCAAGGCCCTTCCCATCTTTTTTTTGGATATTTTTGGCAGGTAGTGGGCGCCTCCTTGAAGTTTTCTCCAAGAGAATTTCTTCCCTTTCATAGTTTGGTTCTTTTGGGAAAGACTTGGGCCGCCCCCTTGATTTGTGGACTCCTGGTGGATTTCTCCTCAACTGGCGCATGAGAGAAGGAAGCTGCTATCTGTGGTGTGGGGACCAAAGGCTGCTGGATGTAGATATGGCGCCCCCTGGACTCAGGCGTATGGCTGGGAGTGTGGCTGGGAGTGTGGCGCCCACTTGCTTGGCCTTGGGAGAAAATGTAACACCCCAGGTTGAAGCCCTAGTCCACTACTGAGTCAACATGACTCAACAAAATAAAATGCAGGTAATATAGACTCAAGCTAAATTTTGTTGATCTAGTCAACTCTTATTACAAACCAAAAACCCTAATTTTTCGGGTAAGGTAATCAGAGATCTAGATGGAGCTCTGAAGTCTTCTTCTGAGTCTGGTGCCCGCACCAATTCTCCCAGGGTGGGAGGAACTCGACCCTGTCGAGTATGGATCAAGTTGGCTCTGGTATCTCTCCAAGAGGTCTGGGTCCAGCTCTTGTAATTCTTCTCGGGAGATCCAAGAGTCATCAGAATCTGGCCTTCCTAGCCAGCGGACTAGGTATCTTTGGTATCCTCGATTACGAGTAGAGATAACCTGATCATCCAGGATCTTTTCAATCTGCTCTTTCCTCACAGGCCAATTTGTTGGTGGACACACAGGGTCAGGTTCACTCTCAAGAGCAGGATTAGGTTCAAAAGCCTTACTGGGAATCACAGCTGGCTCCCTATACTCTACTAGGTCTGTAATGTTGAAAGTGGAGCTAATGCCTAGTTTGGAGGTAACTCGAGCACATAGGCATTGGATCCCACTCTCTTTACCACTCTAAATGGTCCAGCTCCCCTAGCATGTAACTTTCTAACGGTTCCAGGAGGAAACCGTTCAGGCCTTAACCTAATCATTACATAATCTCCTTCGTCAAAAGTTTTGACTCGCCTTTGAGAATCAGCCAATTCTTATAAGTTTCATTACTTAAATTTATTTTGGCTTGAATTTCTTTATGCAAGTCTTTTATATGCTGTGCAAAAACTTCGGCAGACTCAGAGACCGTGTGTGGACTGGTAAAGGAGCTAGGTCAAGAGGTGTGTGGGTTTGTAATCATGCACAATTTCAAATGGACTCTTACCCGTAGACCTATTGACTGAGTCATTATATGCAAATTCAGCTCTAGGTAAGTACAAATCCCAATTCCTAATGTTTTCACCAACAAGACACCTTAGTAGATTGCCTAAACTATAGTTCACTACTTCGGTTTGGCCGTCAGTCTGGGGATGATAGGCAGTTGAAAACTTAAGTTTCATCCCTAACTTATGCCAAAGGGTTTTCAGAAATAGCTAGTGAACAGAACATCCCTATCTGAAACAATGGTCTTGGGTAGGCCATGGAGTCGAACTATCTCATTAAAGAACAGGGTGGCTACCTTAGACGCATCAAATGTTTGGGAACAAGGCAAGAAATGGGCCATCTTGGAAAATCGGTCTACTACAACGCAGATGGAGTCATGCCTCCTCTGGGTCTTAGGCAAACTAACATAAAGTCCATGCTCACATCTTGCCAAGGACGATCTGGGACAGGGAGTGGGGTATAAGGCCGGTGTTCTGTTTTTGCTGTTTGGCAACAGCACAGGTTCGACACCTAGCCACATGTGTGCTACATCTCTTTTTAAGCTAGGCCAGAAAAAATGGTCTTCAATAGCCAGGGTGGTCTTATCTTTTCTGAAATGGCCAGCTAAACCTCCAGCATGAGTTTCCCAAATCAAAAATTCCCTAAGAGAGGTTCTAGGGATGCAAAGCCTATTCTTAAAGAACAGAAAGCCATCTAAAAGGGAATAATCCTTATGTTCACTAGATGGTCCTTGAGTTAGATCCTGGTACACAGTCTTAAAATCCGGACACGACTCATATTCCTCTTTGATTTGCTCAACCCTTATGACTTCAGCCCTAACTGAGTTCAACAACAAAGATCGATGACTAAGGGCATCAGCTACCTTATTTTTAGACCTAGCCTTATACTTCAAAACAAAAGTATAGGACTGGATATACTCTACCCACTTAGCATGCCTAGGGTTAAGCTTCTTGGAGAATTGGAATCTAAGAGCCTCATGGTCCGAAAACAGCACAAATTCTTGCGGTAGCAAATAATGTCTCCAGTAACGCAAAGCTTGCACTACCGCATAAAATTCTTATCATAGGTAGAATACCTAAGCTTAGCATCATTAAGTTTTTCACTAAAGAATGCTACGGGATGGTTCTCTTGGCTTAGGACTCCACCTATACCTACTCCTGAAGCATCACAGGCAACCTCAAATACCTTTGAAAAGTCCGGTAGCCTCAAAATGGGTGCCTGGGTCATCCTATCCTTAAGATCTAGGAAGGCTTTATGGGCTGCTTTGGTCCACTGAAATTCTCCCTTCCTAATGCAATCTGTGATAGGAGCAACTACGGTACTAAACCCCTTGATGAATCGCCTATAGAAGGTAGCCAAGCCATGGAAACTTCTGACTTCATGCACACTGGTCGGCTCTGGCCATTCTACTATGGACCTAATCTTTTCAGGATCGGCAGCCACGCCGTCAGGGGTTACAACAAATCCAAGGAAGATAATTCTACTGGTCATAAATTCACATTTTTTGAGATTACCGTAGAGACTATCATTCCTCAAAACTTGGTAGACTTGTCTAAGGTGGCCTAGGTGATCTGCAGGGGTCTTACTATAGATCAGGATGTCATCAAAATAGACCACTACAAACTTCCCTATGAAAGCTCTAAGTACCTGGGTCATAATCCTCATGAAAGTACTAGGGGCATTGGACAACCCAAAAGGCATAACAACCCATTCATAGAGACCATCCTTAGTTTTGAAGGCGGTTTTTCCACTCATCCCCTGGTCTAATCCTAACTGATGATAGCTGCTCTTGAGATCAATTTTAGAAAAAACCATGGCACCGGCCATCATATCAGCATGTCATCTAGTCTAGGGATGGGGAACCTATACTTGATTGTGATTTTTTGATGGCATGACTGTCAAACACATCCTCCACGTGCCATCCTTCTTCGGGGTTAGAAGTGCAGGGACTGCACAAGGGCTAAGACTCTCTCTAATGAACCCCTTCCTCAACAATTCGCCAACCTGCTTTTGCAGCTCTTTATGCTCAGATGGATTCATCCTATAATGGGGCAAGTTGGGCAATGTAGCTCCTGGGACTAAATCTATGGAATGCTGAATATCCCAAAGAGGTGGAAGGTGGTCTGGCAGATCCTCGGAAAAACATCCTCAAACTCTTCTAATAAAGGCTTAACTTCCTGAGGAGGCTCTGAGGGTGTAGGAGTCCTAAGTTCCTTAGCAGTCAACATCCAAATGGGTGAACCACTATGAATTCTTGTTCTAGATCCTTGGCACTAATTAGGTTCACTCCAGTCTTCATTTCTCTGACCTTGCTGGTTCCTTTAGCTACCTTGTCCTTAGGAGGGACTGAATGGATTGTGATTTTCTTCCTATTGAAACTAAAGACACAGGTGTTGGATTTTCCTAAGAGGGTGGCATCATGATCATACAACCAAGGTCTTCCAAGAATTATACTGCTCACCCCATGGGCAAGACATCATACCAAATCTTCTCTTGATAGGATTGCATTTGGATTTGGACCTGACATCTAAACTGGATGGGTATAGAGGTAGAGTCTACCCAAGAAACTTATAGGGGTTGGGGTGGGGGACAGGAGTTAAGCCTAACATCTTGACAGTGCTAGCAGAAATGGCATTCACACAGCTCCCACTATCTATGATGATTTTACATACCTTATCCCCTAGTTTAAGGAAAGTCTGTAGGATGTTAGTCCTACGCCAATCTTCCTGAACTTTAGTCTGGGACAGGATGCATCTCACAACCCCTAATTGGTCAGACTTTGTGGATTCTTCCTCTCCTTCATACTCATCGACCAAATTCATTCCGGCCTCATAAACTTCTTCTTAAAACTCCTCATTAGGCTCAGAATCTCTTTCTCCTCCCTCTTCTATATAAGGGATCTACGAGGGCACTGGCTAGAAACATGACCTACCTTATGACACTTAAAACAAGCTATGGCTGTGCACATTGGAGATACGACCGGGCTTCTGGCACTTAAAACAGATGATACTAGGGGTTCTCTGGGTGTCAGGTGCCTTACCTTTGTCCATGGGCCTAGGGGTGGGAATACCCTGATTAGGCTTGCTAGGGGTAACCTGGCTAGGTCCATTTCTTGGGATTAGGGCACTAATCCTAGAAGGCATGGGTCCTCTCTGAAACTTCTCAGTGTTCAGTGCAATCTGATAGGCTTGGTCTAGGTCAGTAACCTCTCTCAGAAACAACTCTCTCTTAATATCTTCCCTAAGTCCAGCCCTAAATCTAGACAAAGTGACCTCATGGTCTTCACTCACATCACATCTCATTAGGTATTCATCAAAAGTGGTTATGTAGTCTGAAACAGATCGATTCCCTTGTTTCAAAGTCTGCCATTGGTCTAACAGATTTTGCTGGTATGAAATGGGTAGGTACTTGTCTCTAAGCTTCTTTTCATACCCTGCCAAGTGGTTATGGGCTCTACATTTCATCTTCTAGTGGTCAGCTCAATGTTCCCCAGTATAACCTAGCTTGACGTATTAATTTCATCTTGGCAAACTTGAATTTCCTCTCCTCAGACATGGCATACCACTCAAAGTACTGGTCCATCTCACCCTCCCAATCAGAATACACCTTAGGATTTAAGCTACCATCAAAAGTGGGTGCATCTAACTTGATGTTCCGAATGAACCTATCATCTCTATCCTCAGGTTCGGGGTCAGGCCTCCTATGACTAGGTTCAGGATCTCGGTATATAGGTCTTCTAGGCTCTTGGTGTGGGTGAGGTTGAGGCACATTAAAATCTGGGTCAGGAGTCCAGTTCCGATGCCTAGGTTCCTCTAGCACTTGGACTCGATCCCTAAGCTGGGCAAAATCCTCATGGACTTGTTCTTTAAACTGGGCAACAGTGGTAGTCACATCTTGACTCAGTTTGTTCATACTCTCAGTAAGAGCTCTAACCATGGCTTCTAAATCAGGTTGGGTTTGACCAGGTTGGTAGGGCACTCCATTACGGGTAGACATGATGCAAGCAAACACACAAATGAGACTCAACTGAATGACTACGGGCTAACTAGACCTAGAGCCAAAACTAAATGCCCAATCAGAGTGGCAAGCTAGCCTAAGTACTCAGAACTCAGCCAGGCAGGTGTAAGGGGAGTGTTAGGTCCCTGAATGCCAATCCTAGACACCAATCAGAGATTGGCCAGGTAGGCGGACCAGCACACAAGCCCTTCGGGATGGAATCCCTGAACCACCGTTCTAGACACTGAGTACAAAGCACACATAGAGTAACAGACAAACTGACTCAACACTAGTCTTGACCCAACTTGTTGATGTCCCTAGCCCACTAGGGCAAATTAGGTCTAATCAATTTTTAGATTAAGGCTTAGGTTTGAATGAGTGGGTGGTGGTTTTGGGCTAAGGAGAGGTTATCAACTCCTCCCCTTACCTTAGATGCTCAAATGCCCTTAAGATGAATTAAGAGATGAACACTCAAAAATAATTGGATTGCAGAACGCAAAAACAGAGTTGCAATAATTAATTCTCAGAAATCCCACGAAAACCAATAAATCACAGGAAAATCATGCAAAATAGTTTCAATTATATTGGTTTCAGAAAAATAAAAATCACTGAATTTGGAGTTACCTGCAGTGAGAAATAATTCCTGCAACAGGGCAATTACAAGCTGAAAACAGAGCACTTCCCCGTTTACAATTCCTGCTACGAAGTTATAACCCAACGGATCCCCTACACGCCCTAGGAACACCCATGGAATGGGAAGAGGAGGTTTGCACCTCGCTTCGTTCCTAGGACCGGACGTCCTGGGGAGTCTACTTCGAGCAGACAAAGTAAAAAGATAAAGACTCAAACAAGCAATCAAAACAGAAACCCTAGACAGGGCTCTGATACCAAAATGATGCAGAACAAAGAACAAAGAAGCGTAGCAGAAGTAAAATTAAGATTAATTCTTTTTTTTTTTCTTGTTTTATATTTCAGAAATTGGCTTCGACTCAAAGTAAAGTTAAACTAAGTTGATGGAGACTACGTAAGGATTGAAAGCACAATTTAGAAGAAGCTAAGTTATCAGAGTAGTTCAGAAGTAACGGATCGCTGGGGTTGAGAAACTCCCAGACCTAGGGTTCGCTTGAACTTTTAACAAGACAGAAATAAAGAGGAGAGATGGTTACCAACCAGACAGTGATCTCACAGAATTTGGGTGGAAGAACTCTCTCGAGCAGATTGTTGGATCCTCGGATTCGGCTATCTTCGCAATGGATCCTCCAATACTGGTCTCGTGGCTGGGTCGGCTTCTCCTGAACTCAAGATCTGGGAAGAAGAAAAACAAATGATGGATTCAGAGACTCAGGGAAGGA
The DNA here is from genome assembly GCA_021397845.1 of Areca catechu. Lineage (NCBI taxonomy): Eukaryota > Viridiplantae > Streptophyta > Magnoliopsida > Arecales > Arecaceae > Areca > Areca catechu. The sequence goes on along the minus strand of CM038042.1, from coordinate 96,952,554 downwards.
TTTACCAGTTCGAAGAACTTGAAGGCTGATGTCGCTGAGATCCGGATTTCTTGAAGGTTGATTAGACTTTCTCTGGAAAGAGCTTTGGATCTGAAGTATCCGGACTATAGCTGGATGCCGGTGGTCGGCCTGGACTTGGAGAGGGTGGCCGTGAGAGGTGGGATATGCTAGGGCTTGGTGGAAAAGAGAAGGGTGATGGGCGGCTAGGGTTTGGGAGTGAAGTGGCTAACCTAGGGTTTGGGGTTTTGGAGATCTCACCTCCTCAAGGTCCTGGGGGAACCCGGATTTACTCACGGAGATCAACACCTGGATGCAAGTGCGGAAGAGAGAAAACACAAGTTTTGCTCACAAGAAAAAATTTGGTTTCATTCATCTGATTGATTGAAACTTACAAGAGGGATTAATTTATAGGGCTTTACAAGGGAGTAGGGTTTACATCTTCCCATGTGGGACTAAAGGAGGGGATCTACAAATAGGATAATCCATACACATATGGTCGGCCAAGGTACCAAAAAAATTGATTTGGGTTATAAAAGGCAGGTAGATGGCGCCTCCTTGCTTGGGGTCTTCAAGAGAGGATTTCTTTCCTTCCATGGATCAACTCTTTTGGACTCCTCCTTTCTTCCTCCCTAAGTCAAGGCCTTCCCATCTTTGTTTTGGATATTTTTGGCAGGTAGTGGCGCCTCCTTGAAGTTTTCTCCAAGAGAATTTCTTCCCTTTCATAGTTGGTTCTTTGGGAAAGACTTGGGCCGCCCCCTTGATTTGTGGACTCCTGGTGGATTTCTCCTCAACTGGCGCATGAGAGAAGGAAGCTGCTATCTGTGGTGTGGGGACCAAGGCTGCTGGATGTAGATATGGCGCCCCCTGGACTCAAGCGTATGGCTGGGAGTGTGCTGGGAGTGTGGCGCCCAATGCTTGGCCTTGGGAGAAAATATAAACCCCAGGTGAAGCCCTAGTCCACTACTGAGTCAACATGACTCAACAAATAAAATGCAGGTAATATAGACTCAGGCTAAATTGAGTTGATAAGTCAACTCTTATTACAAACCAAAACCCTAATTCTTCGGGTAAGGTAATCAGAGATCCAGAGGAGCTCTGAAGTCTTCTTCTGAGTCTGGTGCCCGCACCATTATGCTAATATCAAAGAGTATCAGAGCTAAAATATACCATTATAAAGAGTATCAGAGCCAAAGAATAGTAAACTGATTTAGTGAAGCACTAAATTTGCCAAGATAACAGAGTACTGAACAGAAACACATATATATAAGATAAGTTTTCAGTACAAAAGAGCTGAACATACATATATCATCAGAGTCAATAAGTATCAAATACAAAACATAAGATCTAAAACAAACATATATGAGGCTACTCCTTATCGGATGGAACATCAAGACTGAAAGGAGCATGATCCTAGATCTGGTCGTAATGCCCTAGGAGGTGCTACAGCTCTAAGACTCTAGTGCGGCCGAAGGACCAAAGGCGTGGTACAACCCTAGAAGATCTAGTAGAAGGAGGTGAAAGATGATCAGCTGGCACAATAAGATCCGGTGTGGAGTCAACCAAGGCAGTAGTGGAGCTGGTGTAGTAGGAGGATCTCGACTGACCACCTCATAAGCATCGGCACCGCCCACACTGTCGCTGTCACTGCCCACTACCTCTGTAGCTCGGTCAACATCCTGATCACCACCCTCAGTATAATCTGCATGGTCGCTCTGGTGATCATCACCATCATCGTTGTCATCGTCAGATCGTGCAAGTGCAGGTGCTGCAGGAGGTATAAATGATCTCAGCAGACTCTCAATGTGAGTAAATCCCTCCTTCATGGATCTGCGAATCTCAGCATGCTCCGAGGTAGTATGTGCTCGTAGAAGCTCGACCTCGCTACGCAGCTGAGTCACCTCACCTCTGATCTCTGAGAACTGTGCTCTGGCATGCTCCTCAAAAGATAGTCCTGTAGATGGTGGTGGAGGAGCTGAAGCATCAGGAGACAGGTGCTCTGCCTGTGTCGATGGTACATCTACTGGAGGAAGAACTGCTGGCTCAGATGGTCCAGCCTCAGCCTCTCAAAACTCGTCCTCCTCATCTGGCTCCTGGCCAGACTCCCTGCGAACCCATCGACCTCCAACAATCCTGTATCCCATCCGATGCAATGATCTCTCATCGTACACATCCATGTGCAGTATCTCCTTGGGGATCTCCCCCTCCGATGATACTCCACAAGCTCTGAAAAGTCGGGTCAGTGCCATGCCGTTTGGCAAACAGTGTCGGCACTGAGTGGCAGCATCATACATCTGTGACAGCATCAGAGTGGGTAAATCTATCTGTCTCCTCTCAATCAGACTGGTCATCACCATCAACTCCCTCTCGGTGATGAAATGAAATTTGCCAGTCTTCGGTAGTAGGATCTGTGCAGTAATATGGTGCAGCAGGCGCATCTCTAATGATAACTGGTTCGCGGTAACCACTGAAATACCGTGAACATCCTCTCTCTCAAGGATGCACCTAAATGCTGCCTCTCTATCATCTACTGAAAAAGTACAGACTCCTCTCCGGGGTATCTCCCATACATGGCTCAGAAGCTCATCAGTCAAAGAGATCTAAATACCCCTGACGGATGTCGTCCACAATAGTCATCGACAGTCCAGTGCACCGTAGAACTCCCTCACTAGGTGAGGATAGTACCTCTCCTGCATGGTGCAGAAGGGTACTAGTGTATCTGTGAGTATCTCCCTAATACCAAAGTGGTGCATGTCGAAGCACTGCAAGTCAACTCTCCTCCCTGAAGCTACAGACTTCCCTGCCATCCTCTCTGCAGGGGGGAGCTCGCTGTGGCTGTACTGCTCGACTGTGCAGGATCAAATCTGGCCTTCGATCTCCTCTCAGTACCATGACTGGGCCTCGCCCTAACTGCAAGTCTCTTCCTAGGACCCATTACACCAACTGACAGAGGAAGAAGAAAGAAAGGTTTAGAACAAGGGACTGGCCATAGGTTAAGATAAGAAAAAAAGGTTCAGATAGGTTTCGAAAACCAGAATCAACAAAGTTTGAAAAATATATTTTGATCAAATGACAAATTTTCGAGCAAAATTTGTAGGAAAAATTTTTGTTAGGTAGAACACATTTGAATCTTTGGAAAAATAATTTTTGTAAGGTCTAAAAATAAAAACATGTGGGATTTGGGTCTAAACACTTAGGGTTTTAGCAAATAGGCGAAAATGTCACAAATGTATCACGAAAAACCTTTCCAAATAGTCAATAAATAAATTTGATAAATTTAATTTAGATGAAAACCCACTTTATTTTGTCCAAAATTAATGAAACAGTGATTTTTGCAAAAAAGGGGTGAAAATGGCCAAAAGATGAGGGAAATCTGAGAAAAACAAGTTTAAACATTATTCCCTCAAATGGAGTTTTAGAGAAATCATTAAAACATGCAAAAATCCGGTTAGATTCAAGAAAAATATTCGGAAAAACCAAAACACGGTTGTTTGGTTCGAAAACAACAAAATTAAAAACAAAGAAAAATAAAACGAAATTAGAAAGGAGAAATACCTGATTTGTGAAGGATTGAGGGGTGAAAGGATGGATTTGGACAGAGGGGATCACTGTTCCAAGAAATTAGGGGGGAAGAAAATTTTAAAAAACCATCGTTTGGTCCGTTTAAAAACAGTTTCAGATTCGCAAGTGTCGACACTTCGGATATGTCAAGTGTCGACACTTGGTCAGGTGTCGACACTTGACACTTTCCAAGTGTCGACACTTGGCCAAAAAAAGATTCGAGAAAATCCAGAAAAAATAGAAAAAATTTTGGCAAATCTTTGGGGTTTTAATCAATAGGTTTTGAGCTTTTAGGATTTAGGAAAAAATGATACTAAGAGAGTTCTAGGAGAATGGATCAATGACACCTAACTCTCTTCTAATCAGACAGAACCTATCCTCACTCAAAGGCTTTGTAAACACATCAGCTAACTGATCATTAGTACAAACAAAATCAAGAATTACATTAGAGTTTTGTACATGATCTCTTATGAAATGATGTCTTATTTCAATGTGTTTACTTCTTGAATGTTGCACAGGATTTTTAGATAGCTTGATTGCACTAGTATTGTCATATCTTATGGGTGTCTTAGTTAGTTTAATGCCAAAATCTTCGTGTTGTTGTTTGATCCAGAGGATTTGAGCACAACAGCTCCCAGCTGCTATATATCCGGCTTCCGTCGTAGATAGAGCAACTGAATTCTGTTTCTTACTACTCTAAGAGATCAAATTTACTCCAAGAAACTGACAGGTTCCACTAGTACTTTTACGATCAAGTTTACACCCAGCAAAGTCAGCATCAGAATAAGCAATTAAATCAAATGAAGAATCTCTAGAGTACCATAAACCAATTTCAATTGAGCCAGATAGATATCTAAGTATGCGTTTAACAACCAAAAGATGAGACTCTTTAGGATTGGACTGATATCTAGCACATATACAAATACTAAACATGATATCTAGCCTACTGGGAGTAAGATATAACGATGAACCAATCACCACGATATAATTTTGGTCTATAGACTTACCTGATTCGTCCTTGTCAAGTCTACATATAGAGCTTATAGGGATACCTAACGGCTTAGTGTTCTCCATCCCAAACTTCTTGAGTATTTCTCTTGTATATTTTATTTGGTTGATGAAGATCCCCTCTTTGGTTTGCCTTATCTGGAGTCCGAGGAAGAAATTCAGTTCTCCCATCATGCTCATCTCGAACTCACCCTGCATTAATCTTGCAAAATCTTGACAAAGAGATTCATTAGTAGCACCAAATATTATATCATCAATATAGATTTGTACTACTAAGAGATCATCATTCTTTTTCTTTAAAAACAAAGTTTTATCTACATTACCTCTAGTAAAATCATTTTTCAGCAAAAAGGAGCTTAAATGATCATACCAAGCACTTGGAGCTTGTTTTAATCCATATAAAGCTTTATGAAGTTTATAAACATGATTTGGAAATTCAGAATTTTCAAAACCAGGGGGTTGTTCAACATAAACTTCTTCTTCAATTAATCCATTTAAAAAGGTACTTTTTACATCCATTTGATATAGTTTAAAATTCATGAAACAAGAAAAAGCCAACAATAGCCTAATTGCCTCAAGTCTAGCCACAGGAGCAAAGGTTTCGATCAAAATCTATCCCTTCCTCCGGATTGTATCCTTTGGCAACTAGTCTAGCTTTATTTCTAATTACTATTCCATTTTTTCATCAAGTTTATTTTGAAATACCCATTTTGTGCCAATAATTGATGTGTTTGAAGGCCTATCCACTAGTGTCCAAACATTGTTCCTTTTAAATTGATTAAGTTCATCTTGCATAGCATTTATCCAATTACTATCACATTCAGCTTCCTCAATAGTTTTAGGTTCAATTTGAGACACAAAAGCTAAGTAATCACCAATATTTCTAAGAGATGATCGAGTACTTACACCTTTAGATGGATCACCTATAATTAGTTCTTTTGGATGTCCATGAGCATACCTCCATTCTTTTGGTAATGGATCAATAGTTGATGTATTTTCATCACCTTGTGCTTGATCTCCATCAGTGTTTTGATCATCGTTCTGTTCCTTGGTAAGTCCTTCATTGTTGTTTATTTCTTCAGTTTTCTTGCTACCTGATTCATCAAAAAGTATATCTTCTTTTCTTGAAGATTTTTGGTTAGTTTCATCAAATACCACATGTATGGATTTTTCAACAACAAGTGTCCTTCTGTTGAAGACCCTGTATGCCTTACTAGATGTGGAGTAGCCTAAAAAGACTCCCTCATCTGATTTGGCATCAAATTTACTTAGATTATCTTTACCATTGTTTAAGATGAAAAAACGGCATCCAAAAATATGAAAATAACGGATTGAATGTTTTCTACCCTTCCAAAGCTCATAAGGGGTTTTCTTTAAAATCGGTCGAATTAAACTCGATTTAAAATATAGCATGCAGTATTTATGGCTTCCGTCCAAAAGTATCTAGGTAAATCATTTTCACAAAGCATGGTGTGTGCCATTTCTTCAAGAGTTCTATTTTTTCTTTCTACTACCCCATTTTGTTGAGGGTGTCCTAGGTGCAGAAAAATTGTGATGAATTTCATTTTCAATACAGAATTTATTAAAATTGGCATTTTCAAATTCAGTTCCATGATCACTTCTTAAAGATACTATTGAAAACCTTTTTCATTTAAAACTCTTTTGTGAAATCTAATAAATTCAGAAAATGTTTCATCTTTATGTGCTAAAAACATGACCCAAGTAAAACGTGAGAAATCATCTACAATGACTAGACCAAACTTCTTACCTTACAAACTAGATGTTCTAGTAGGCCCAAAGAGGTCCATATGAAGCAATTCCAAAGGTCTAGATGTAGAGATTACTTCTTTTGGTTTGAAAGAAGATTTTGTTTGTTTTCCAAGTTGACATGCACTGCAAATCTTATCTTTTTCAAAATTGAGTTTAGGCAAATCTTTTACTAAATTCTTTTTGCTAAGTTTTGAAATTAAATGTATGCTTGCATGTCCTAGTCTATGATGCCAAAGCCAACTAGTTTCATCGATCTTGGCTTCCATTGCCACTAGACATTGACCTTTCTGAATAGGGAGATCATCAATATCAACCATAAATATTGCCATGCCTATGATCGATGAACTTAATGCCATTGTCATCTAGACTAGAAACAATACATAAAGAAGATTCAAAAATAACTTTAAAATTTTTGTCACAAAGTTGACTAATGCTAAGCAAGTTATGTTTTAATCCATCAACATATAAAACATTATCAATATAGAGGTAGGGGTGATATGGATTTTACCAATACCGATAATTTTGCCCTTTCCATTGTCACCAAAAGTTACATTGCCACCATTTGATATGTGAGTGATGAGAACTGCTCCACATCTCCTGTCATATGCCTTGAGCAACCTCTATCAAGGTACCACAATCTTTTCTTGTTGGTTGTAAGGCATACCTGCAATAAAGATCAAGTGGAGACTTTAGGTACCAAGCCATCTTGGGTCCTTTTTGGTTAGTGGCATTGGTTCCTTTGGAACCCAAACTTTCTTAGTATTATTTAATTTTCTTTGTTGCACATATAAGATTTATGTCCTTTAATACCACAAGTATAGCATGTAATGGATGAAGATGCAGGCACAAAGAAATTTTTAAAGAGTTTCTGTTTCTTATAAATTCTGAATCCTAATCCAGCTTTGTCAAATACTGCTCTTTGGTTATTTAATAGTAAATTTAATTTTTTAGAACTGTAAGTAAATTTTTCAACAAAAAAGTTTTAGTTTTCGATTTTTTCTTTATATCTTTTGTTTTCTATTAAATTTCTTTGCTTTGTCTTGAATTTTTCATTTGAAAGTAAGTTACTTTTCTTTTCAAATATATCCTTTTCTTTTTCAAGAGCCATAATCTTATCATTTAAATTTTTATTTTGTATTAGAAGGTATTCATTTCATTTGAAAGGTTGTTGTGTTTTAGCTATATCCAAATTTTGCTTCTTTAAGTCTTTATGTTTTGACTTTAATTTTTGAAATTCTATGACTAGTTCATCAAAAATCTCATGAAGCTCATCAAAAGTTAATTCATTTTCGGTTTCAGAACATACCTCTTCTTATCGGCCATCAGATAGAAATTTGCTACTTCCTGTTATTCTTCCTCAGAGCTGGAGTCTTCACTTTCACTCTAGGTTGCCATCATGGCTTTCTTTCTCAGCTTTCTTCTACTTTTCTTTAACAAGGGGCAGTCTACCTTGAAATGCCCGGGTTTCTTACACTCAAAATATGTTGGCTGCTCCTCCTTCTTTTCCTTGTTTTTTCCTTCTCGCTCACCTTTCAGAGGTTTCTTTTTGTAGTTAAACTTTTTCTTCCTCATAAACCTTCTGAATTCCTTACTAATAGAGACGTTTCATCTTCTTGTCATCCTCTTCAGGAGTCTTCGCTTGAGTCCTCTCTAGTAGTAGATTTGAACGCGATCGCCTTCTTCTTTTATCCACCTCTCCATTCTTTTATTTGAGGATAGCTCATAAGTCATCAAGGAACCCAATAGTTGTTCCAGCGGAGATAGTGTTGACATCTTTAGCTTCTTCAATTGTAGTGACCTTTGCATCCCATGAAGCTGGTAGAGACCTGAGAAGTTTATTCACAAGTTCACTATTAGAAATTATTTTTTCTTAGACTTCTCATGCCATTCACAATGTTTGTGAACCTAGTATACATCTCACTGATAGACTCAGTAGGTTCCATTTTAAATATTTCATATATGTGAATTAGCATGTTAACCTTGGTGATTTCACTTGGTATGTACCCTCATGGATAACCTCAAGTGTATCCAAATCTCCTTTGCAGAGAGATAGTTTGATATTCTATTAAACTCACTAGGATCAAGAGAGCAAAATGAAAAGGTTCATTGCCCTAGCATTAAGCTCATTTGCTTAATGTCATTCTCATCCCAATCATCTTCCATTTTTGGAGTGAGAATGCCATTAATCATCATTGTAGGCTGATGAGGACCTTTTACAATTGTTCTCCACAAATTATAATCAAGAGCTTGTATAAATATGCGCATGCGTGTCTTCCAGTATGTGTAATTTGTGCCATTAAAAAGTGGGGTCGGTTTGAAGCATGACCTTCTACAATACCCATGCCTATTGGGGCTGTCATGATCTTTTACTCAAGATCCTTGGACCTACAAGAGAGTACCGGTGCTCTGATACCACTTGTTGCCTAGAAATGGAGCCCAAGAGGGGGTGAATTGGGTCTTTTAAAAATTTAACACAATAAATGAAGGTCCAGTGGTGCTTGTGAGCAATAATAAATTTGATGCTAGAATAGCAATAATTAAGAGTACGAGAGGAAAAGAGCAATCACACACAAACACAAAGTTTATAGTGGTTCGGTGCAACCTAGCACCTACATCCACTCCCCAAGCCACCCTTGGGAATTCCACTATAATCCATACCAGATTATAGTTGACTTGTTTTTCACAAGGCTCACAAGTCAAAATCTAAGTTGGTTTTGTCACCTAGGCTTACCAACAAACCTAAATACTTATTTTGTCTTCGGGCTCACAAGTTAACCCTAGTGGTTTTGTCCCTTTGGCTCACCAACAAACCACAATAACCTTCTTTCAAGACACCCTTGAAAGCAAGGTCAAATCACAATAAAAATAGATATGAAATTTAAAAGCAACAACAAACTCTCTTCAAGAATAGATTGGAATCTTTGAAGCTCAAAGGATGCTTTGTCTTCACTCTTCTTCAAGGTGCCTCTTTTGGGGAATGAAGTACGGATGAGCTTGTAGGCTTTTTAGTTGAATCAAGCTAGAAGAGACTTTTTGATTGTGAAGTTTGGAGAGAATATTGGCTTTATGGCTTTTGAGTGGACTTGAATGCTCTTGAATAGACTTCTCTTCACTTCTCTCTTGGTCTCGCTTTTTCTTCCTTTAAAATGAGGTTGGTGGAGCTTAAATATACCAAAAACCTTCTAAAAATGGTTTGTGACTATTGGAGCATTGGAAATAGCCGTTTGGAGCTTGAAAACCAAGTTCTGTAAGCCAGAAAAATAGATCCGTTAGAGCTGTCAGGCTGCAAGTGTCGACACTTGGCTGTCAGGTGTCGACACTTGGTTTCTGGGTGTCGATACTTGAACATTCAAGTGTCGACACTTGATGCACAGGTGTCGACACTTGACACAAAATCCTCAAAACCACAAAGTTCTGTATTTTCAAAATCTCAGGCCTTGAGTCGACACTTAGAACCTAAGTGTCGATACTTGGTGTCGACACTTGAATATAGGTGTCGACACTTGGCGTGCCAATGATTTTTGTCCATGCCAAATGCTGAAGTGTCGACACTTGACTGTCCAGGTGTCGACACTTGAGACTGAAAACATCTAGATTCAAGTATAAATGCCTCGAAAACAAAAATAAAATTCATGAATACATAAACACATAATAGTTAAACAATTATATGTTCTTTTTCAATGAAGAGGATGCCCGGATATGTGAGAATTGCTCCGTGCCATTACATGCCATACACCATAAGTTTTTGGAATTTTGAGGTGCTTTCTTCCTGAAAACTCAACTTGAAATCCTCATTAGAATACAATATGCACTCAATGTTTTGTTATTCATCAAAATCACTGGGTGGAGCCAACACCCAACTAGTGACATTTCCTTTATATCCTCTGTAAGCATACCTAAGTACCTTTTAGGAGGTTTGGAGACTCTAATAGACCTACGAGGTGGAAGAGCATTTATGTGAATTGGTTGATTGGGTTTGATCTGATCTACAGCTGGCTGCTCTTCAAAGACTTTCTTATCGAGCTCAATTAACCCCACTACCACCTTCTTGAATAAACTATTTTTCAAGATATGTGGCATGTCTACTCATAATCACATTGTAATCTTCTAGAAGGTAAAAGTAATATCCTAAAGAATCCTATAAACCAAGCTTTCATAGATCTAGATTTCAACTTATCCGTCATTAGTCTTTTGACATAGGCTGGACATCCCTAAATCTTGAATAAGCAAGACTTGATTTCTTACTGTTATACCAAATCAGCCTTTTTTTGAACTGGATCGGAGCCAACAATTTTTTTGGCTGGGACAAAGCGGAGGTTCAATCGATCCTTTTAGAAGGCCGACTGGCTGACCCACTGAAGTAGGTCCGACTGCTCCATTCTACCAGAAGGTCGACCATCAAGAAGGTCGACCACCAAGAAGGCCGACCACTAAGAAGGCTGACTGCCAAAAAGGCTGACCACCAAGAAGGCTAACCAACCAAAAGGCCGACCAACCTGAAGGCCGACCAACTTGAAGGCTGGCCCAATGAAGTTGATGTTCGAATCGACCCACTGAAGTTGAGGTCCAAACCGACCCACTGAAGTTGAGGTCCGAACGACCAACTTCTGCTGAGGTATGGCTGACCCACTTCTGCTAAGGTACGGCTGACCACTTTTGCTGAGGTAGGCTGACCCACTCCATCCGAGGTCGACCTACTGCTCTCCCACTAAAGTTCTGATGGATGCTCTCCCTTGGAGGATCGATTGGCCCTCTCATTCGGTGTCCGACCGACTCACTTCAAGGCCCAGAGGGTTCCAGAAATCTCTTTCTATTGCAACGGAATCCTGCCACATCAGCAGCACTGCTCCACTACTCCCATGATGTTGCCCTACTGAGGTGCCGCGTGGCCACTCTCCAGATTCTCCTAGGGGCAAATCAGTCTTTCTCGACTTCACCTTAATAGATTTTGGCACTATTCCATGCCTATATAAGGTAAAGAAAGGTAGACCCCAGGTAACTCTCAGAATCCATCTCTTTAATTATGGGTCTTCTCTTCTCATCTCCCCACCCTTTGGTAGATGGAAAGTCCCCCAAGCTCTCTATCTTAGAGGTCTTTCATTCCCCATGATCGTCCCACTGACTTGATTGTTGGAGTGTCTTCGTCGGAATCCCCGGCACAAGACATTCTCTATTTTGCAGGATCCCGAAAAGGAAGAACCAGGAAGAGGTCCGACCCCGGTGATTCTGCAGCAACACTTACCATGCCAAATCTTATATGGTATGGTTGGAATAGATTTAGATGGAACTCTATTTAGAATATAGATTGAAGTTTGTAGGGCATATCCCTAAAGAAATAAAGGCAAGTTAGTGAAGCTCATCATGGATCAAATCTTATATGGTATGGTTGGAATAGATTTAGATGGAACTCTATTAGAATATAGATTGAAGTTTGTAGGGCATATCCCTAAAGAAATAAAGGCAAGTTAGTGAAGCTCATCATGGATCAGATCATATCTAATAGTATCCTATTTCTCCTCTCAGACACCCCGTTGAGCTGAGGCGTACTTGCTGGAGTCCATTATGAGACTATGCCATTGTCCTTGAGATAAACTAAGAATCTCCTACTAAGTATTCACCTCCCTGATCTGATCGAAGAACCTTAAGGGTTTTACTACTTGTTGTTTTTCTACCTCATGTCTAAATTTCTTGAACTTTTCAAAAGCTTCAAATTTGTCTCATAAGAAACACATAACCATACCGTGAATAATCATCAGTAAAGGTTATGAAGTAGTAAAAACTATCCTTAGACTGCACATCAAATGGACCATACACATCAGTTGTACCAGGGCAAGTAATTTTGTGGCCCTCTCCCCATGTCCTACAAAGGGTAAGTTGGTCATTTTTCCTTGAAGACATGACTCACAAGATGGGTATGATTCAAAATTGATTGAATCTAGGATCCCATCCCTTTTCAGTTTTGTTTACTTTGTCCTTACCTATATGATCGAGCTTTAGATGCCATAAATAATTATCATTTAGGTCATCTCTGGATGTTTATTTCCTATGGCATTCACTTTAATTTTCTCATTAATATTCAAAGATGCATCGCATGCAAATGATAGAGACTGTCAATTAAAATAGCTTTTACAATCAATTTATTTTTCAAATAAATACTATAAAAGTCTTTATTGAATGTAAATTCAAATCCTTCCTGTGCTAGCATAGATAGAAATCAAATTTCTACTAGCTCCAAGCACAAAATAACAGTCACTAAGTACTAATCTAAACCCTAAAGGTAACACCAGAGAATATGATCCAACGGCTTGAGCACCAACCTTTGCTCCTTTTCTGACACGTAGGACCATCTCACCTTCTCTTAGCATTCTACTTCTTTCCAGGCCCTGCATTGAAATGCATATATGAGCACTAGAGTGAGAGTCTAAAACCCATCTAGAAGTAGATGAACCGTTAGGTTAGATTCAATAACGAGTATGGGCTTACCTTTAGAAGGCACATCCTCCTTCTGTTTCTTTAAGCTTTCTAGGTAGAGAGGACAATTTCTTTTCCAGTGGCCATCTGTATTGTAGTGGAAACATTTTTCTTTGCTAATGTTGGCTTTCTTGGAAGTGTCCCTCTTCTTGTATTTGTTCTCCTTCTTCTGCTTCTTTGCAAGTTTTTTCTTCTTCCAAGTAGATTTTCTTTTGTAGGAAGACTGCTCTATAGAGAAAACAGAGCCCCTTGAACTTTTCAGGATCCCCTTATTGCTTACCACATGTTCAATAATTCAGGTAAAGTATAATTTAACTGTTCATAGTTCATAACAAACTAAGCATATGAACTAGTCAATGACTGGAAGATCAAATCCACCTGAAGCTCCTTATGAAATAGGAATGCCCAGCTTCTCAAGCTGTTAATGTCCTTGATCATTGTCAAATAGTGATCATGGATTGATTGCCCTTCACGCATCTTGTTGTTGAAAAGCCTTTTCGATCCTTCAAAGCACACCATCCGACTTTGTTCACCATATAACTCTTGTAGGTGAATCAGGATCGATTTAGCAGTTGGCAATCCTTATGTTGGCTCTGCAATTTATTTGACATTGAAGCCAACATGTAACACTTAACCTTATTATCATCTTCCATCCATTTTTTATGTAGTCATCTGACAAGCATTTGGATGTGCTTGAGCACATAGCCCAACATCTTAGAACTCAAAACAATTTTGATGTTTCTCAACCAATCTTTGAAATTAAGGCCTACAAGTCAGTTTGTCTCTAGAATACGGGCTAAGGGATTTGAAGCAGACATGGTTAACTACAAGAGTAGAAGATTCAAATTAGATGTTTATACTTAATTATAAAATTATTCTAGGATATTTAAGAAATAATTTTAGAACTCTCACTATTTTCTTGGATCTCTTACACTACCCGTGGAGATGCGAAAACCCTGCAACTCTAGATTTCTCGCGAGTGCTACGGTCCCATCGATGTGCGGTACCTCACCGTGCCTGGTTATTGGTAACATGCTACACCAATAGGTGGCCAACTCTTATCCAATATATCTAATACAAGTTATAGCAACTTGGTCTCTAAATCATGGAACCTCAACGTGCCCGTTTATTGGTCCAATCATTTGTTAAATCAGACCCAACATTCCTGCTAGACAAAGTCATCATTGAGTCCCTCAACATGGCCATTTATCGGGCCCAACCCCATCAGTGCCTAGCAACATCTCATGCCTGATAGGGTAGTTGTGTCTTCCTGATGCAACTAGACTATTGTAACCAGCCAAGAATAATCAACACTAGTAGGACACCCGCACACCTACAATGGTGGAAGACCTAAGATTTAATATTTATAGAGAGCTTAGGTTCAGGTCTCTTCAAAATTGATAGCCAAATCATGTCTGACCAATTACATCAAGTCAACACAATCTCATGTCTGACTCAAAATAACTAGCATGGGTGAACTCAAATCAAAAGTGACCCTATTGAAAACTTAATCAACCAAATTAGCTAGGTCAGTTTGATACATGGGAGGGTTCAGCCATATACCTCTTTCTTCTGCCAAACTAGATGGTTGAGAAAGAGTTAGCCCCAATTAAAAATCATGATCAAAACCTTCCTTAGACACCAATTGATTGATATGATTCAATTAGGTCAATCTAGTGATCGGGGCTCATCACTTAGCCAAATTAGGTCTTAACTTATCGATTCACATTCAAATGAATTGATCTGACCAGACATCATCTAAAAATAATTTTAAGGTGACTAGACCTAATTTGTTCAACCAAACCCTCATGCACCTATTTAATTTTTTGATCAAATCAATTTTAAAATAGGTTCAAATGCATGACTTTAATGGCTTATGATCATGAATCAAATTTAAGATCTAAACCTAATTTGGTGCATCACATACATTAACATGTTAGATCATATAATTGAACTACATCTAATGTAATTAAATAGATCTAAAACATGCTTAACAACACATCACATACGTAATCATAAATCGATCAAACCTTTTGAAAACCCTTTTTCAAAATCGGGTATACATCAAAGTAGGACAACCTTTGCACTATAGGGGTAAACCCTAAAGCAGGACAACCTTATATCACTTTGTACAACCTTTGATCAATTAAATTTTAGATTATAACATTTAATTTCAGATCCAAAAATTATAATTTTAATTTTAAAAATAATTTTTAAAACATAACAATTTTATGCTACAACAATCTCATATTCAGCATAGATTTGATACAATCATAATCTATCTATCTGATCTGAATATTTTTCAGATCTGATTCTCATCCATGCATGTTAAAGAAAGGAGAACCGTGGCTCTAATACTACTGTTGGAGTTCTCCCAAGAACAGTATATTGCAATCAATCAGGCATCAAAAGCCTGACGCAGCAGAAGTAGATATAAAAACTATTTATATCTAATGATGCAATTTATAAATAAATCTAATTTATTCATCATAAATTTCTAACATGCTGTAATATATGAAAAAAATATCAGATCTGAAATTATTTTAAGCATAAAATACTTACCTAGATCGCTATCCTGACCTGCTCTGAAAAATATGCCGATCCGCTATTGAAACCAGGATTCTATCGGAGCCATGCAATCACCCGGCCTCTACTGGTATCCACACAGAGCTCATGTAACCGAGTCGTAGAGAGCACTGGACTACTAGATCCTTGCTGTCTTCTCCTCTTTCAGCAAATCAGCCACTTTAAAAATTATGCTGATCTGAATCTAGACAGGCTTTTCTTGAACTGGCTTCTGTCTTGCAAACTGAGATTTGCAAGATGTAGGACTTCTTTCGTTTTCTCTTTCTCTTGTAGAATATCTCTCTAGATCTCATACAAGGAAGAAGAAAACAATAAAAGGGAGAGGAGTTTGGCACCCCAGGAGACAGACTCTTTGGAGAAGATGCCCAAGAGAAGAACATGCCAAAAGGAAAGGTTCTCTAGTCGGCCAACCCCTCTCCCCTTTTATAAACCAGTTGTCCCACCCCTCTAAGCCAAAACACCAATGTTTAATTTAATCTGGTTAGGATTTAAGAGGAGTAGAAGAGAAGGACTCCTCCCTCTCTTAAAATTTATTCATGCCAAATCTATTAGCACCCTCCTCTTTTCATGCCCCACTCTTTTGTCTCACAAAATAACTTGGGCCCACTTTGGCATTTGGAGATATGGGGAGAAGAAGAGAGAGTCCCAGTCCAACTATACTCTAGGTCATAGTCCAAATAAATTGATTTAATAGTCAAATCGAAGCCAATTTTAAAACTAATCGAGCCATTTCGAAAAGGCTATTGACCCAACTCAATTAAAATCAATTAACCAAGTCTAACTCAATTAAGTTAAATCTAATTTAATTCAATTAATATAAATCTAATTAATTCAATTAATAATAATATATATTAATTAATTGTTACATTTATAATTAGGTCCAAATGTACTAAAATTATGAAATTTAGTAACATTTTGATTTGCTGATTAGTTACTTAAGCTTCTAATGTGTGTGATCCTCAAGTCCTATCATGTCTGGTTATGATTGAGACATGCTATAATCTCCATTATACATCATTGAAACTCCTTTCGATGGACTGAAATAATTTTAGCTCAACCCTAATTAGGATCATTGATTCAAGAATGATCCTAATGAACTCGCACAATTCACCAGTGACACCTAGCAGTATGTAGTGGGAACCCAGCAGAATAAGATTGGAACCTGAGGTGTAGTTACCATGTGATTTGGTTTCTCTATCAAGAATCCCAACATGATGTTGGTTACGGATACTCATCAAACCCATCAGTCATATGCTTAACTTAATCGACTCAAGTCCAATTGTGATACTAATGAAAACACCTTTTCATTATCACCCTGCTATAGCCATAAACTTCTGGACTTAGTCACATTAAGTTGAATAGGATTATACCTTACTACTAAGGCTGATAGATCCCTACAAGTGAACACCCTACTCCTACAATAAACTTACTGCAGCCAACGAACACCGCAAGGTCTCGAATGGATAGGAACCATGTGCTTGTGCTGTCAAACTACAACAACCTTATTGTGAGTAGCTGAGACACTCTAGGGCAAATAACTATTCACACAACTACAGCATCAGGAAGTTATTGACGAGTGAGTAGTCATCTGTATAACTTCATGTACTTGGTCACACTCAGTACCATTGATTTCTATCAACTACCTGCACTCTTACTCCAGTGTCACCACACTATAGGTCAGAGACTCATCTACCCAGAAAGGAATTAATCTATTCATCGATTTTATTGGATCAATCACCATCCTCATGATATTCCAATAATCAGGAGCTTTTAGGAGTTAATCTATAAAGACACATGTCTCAGATTCTTAATCCTTGTATGTGTCATTGTCCATTAACTCCATGGACGATTCATAGACAGATCAATATGAATGAAACAATGCCCTTTTATTAATAAAAAAAATTAAGTACAATGCTCATGCCCTAAAAATTATAATGTCTCAAGCCAACTTGGCTTTCAGGGTATACATCTAACAATCTCCCACTTGCACTAAATCCAATTGGCCACATATTTAAGTCCCATTTTCTCAAAGTGGACTTCAGCCTTTTACTGGCTCAGAGTTTCAAAGTGGGACTTTCTATTAACTCTTTATCTCAGGCCTTGAGTCGATACTTGAGTCGACTTATGAGTATGAAGTGTCAACACTTGAGGCGACTCATGAGTGCATGTGTTGATACTTGACCTAAGAATGCAGAAAAATAGTGAATTCAAATTCTGATTCATTGTTGTTGCCGACCTTATCGCTGTGGTCTGCAGTTATGAGTTGGCACCAGACCGCGGTCCCCTTTGCTGTGGAATCCTAACACTCCCGAACCTGCAAAATGAAGTTAGAGACCAGGGCCGGGGATCCTGGCGGGGGCACTCCGATGATCAAGTTAGAGAGCGGTAAAGTGGAACAGATCTGCTAAGACGAATCCCCACTGGGTCTCCATGTTTAAAAGAATCTTTGATGAGAAGATGAGTGAGAACGAGAGGAGTTAGTACTCTGGTTCTTGCCATCGGGCTTGTCAAGCTCGCTCCGCGAGTTCCTTTGGAGCTTCTATCTCAGAATCACCTCCTCTCTCCGTGCATGCATTTGCCCTCTCAATTGCTTACCTTCCTTCTTGCGGTGGTGCCCTTTTGAGATCGTTGGATACTTTGGTACCTTGATTCTCCCTCCTGGGGAGGCCTTGGAGGTCAATGGTGCTTACTGACCATTCTCTTGAGGTCGTCTCCCCCAATGGTTGGGAGTTAAGTGGCGAGCCCATCTTGTCCACCATGTAGTCATGAAAGGGAGAGCCGGTGGGACTTCGATCCATGCATGGGCATGCCCGGGTTCGAGGTGTTGACCGTGGCCCTCCCCTTCGGGGGATTCCAGGTCACAGGTCAATAGATCCAGTTCCTTGATCAAGATGTCCCTCCTAAACTGTTGTAAACAAGTTTCGTGCACCATTACAGGCCTGGGGACGCCGTACTGGATGCACTACCCTATGTGCACCATCCTTAGTAGCATCCTCGGGGCTTGCGCCCTAGTCCCATGGATGCCTCACGGGGAGGCTCGACTTTGGCCGAGGCGGACCCATCAAGAAGCACCACTTGGTGGAAGGAGCAGAGGTGCCAGGCTTGACTCCGACCGAGGTGGACCCATCTAGGGGTGCCACCTAGTAGAGGAGCAGAGACAAGCCCACTTCGATCGAGGTGGACCCCACCTAGGTCGACACCCGGTGAAGAGACCAAGGCAAGCTCGACTTTGACCGAGGTGGACCCGTCTGGGTCGCCACCTAGCAGAAGGAGCAGAGGTGCCAGGCTCGACTCTGGCCTAAGTGGACCCATTGGGGGTGCCACCTGGTGAAGTAGCAGAGGTAGGCCTACTTCGATCGAGGTGGACCTCGCCTGGGTCGACACCTGGCAAAGGGCTAAGGCAAGCTCGACTTTGGTCGAGGTGACCCGTCTGGGGGTGCCGCCTAGCAGAAGGAGAAAAGGTGCCAGGCTCGACTCCGGCTGAGGTAACCCATCTAGGGGTGCCACCTAGTAGAGGAGAAGAGGCAGGCCCACTTCGACCGAGGTGGACCCCGCCTTGGTCGACACCTGGCGAAGGGACCGAGGCAAGCTCGACTTCGACCATGGTGGACCCGTCTGAGGGCACCACCTGGTAGAAGGAGCAGAGGTGCCAGGCTTTACTCCAATCGAGGTGGACCCATCTAGGGGTGCCACCAAGCAAAGGAGCAGGCCCACTTCGATCGAGGTGGACCCCACCTGGTTGACACTTGGAGAAGGGGCAGAGGCAAGCTTGACTTTGACCGAGGTGGACCCATCTGGGGGTGCCACCTGGCGGAAGAAGCAGAGGTGCCAGGCTCGACTCTGATCGAGGTGGACCCATTTGAGGGTGCCACCTGGCGAAGGAGCAGAGGCAGGCCCAATTTAGCCGAGGTGGACCCTGCTTGGGTCGACACCTAGCGAAGGGGCTGAGGCAAGCTTGACTTCGACCAAGGTGGACCCGTCTGGGGGTGCCACTTGGTGAAAGAGCAGAGGTGCCAAGCTCGACTCCGACCGAGGTGGACCTATCTGGGGTGCCACCTGGCAGAGGGACAGAGGCAGGCCCACTTCGATCGAGGTGGACCCCGCCTGGGTCGACACCTGGCGAAGGGGCCGAGGTCCCGAGCTCGGACTGAGGTGGGCGTGACACTAGTCAAGCCATCTTGTTGCCCAGATATGGTGCCCAAGAGGGGGGTGAATTGGGTATTTTAAAATTTAAAGCAATATATGTGCTATCAAGTTCAAAGGTGAAGAGTGATAGTGCTCAAGTAATTGTGCAACGGAAGCAATGTAATAAAACAACAATTAAAGAGCAAAAGAAGATAAAGAGTAAAGCAATGCAACACATAAGAAGTATAGTGGTTCGGTGCACCTAGCACCTACATCCACTCCCCAAGCTCCACTTGAAATTTCCATATAATCTTTAGATTACAGCCGACTTGTTTTACTAGGCTCACAAGTCAAAACCTTACACACTTGTTTTAGCTTCGGGCTTACAAGCACCCTAGTTGGTTTTATCAATTGGCTCACCAACAAACCTCACTCACTTGTTTTGGCTTCGGTTTACAAGCAACCCTAGTTGGTTTTATCAATTGGCTCACCAACAACCTCACTCACTTGTTTGGCTTCGGGCTTACAAGCAACCCTAATTGGTTTTATCAATTGGCTCACCAACAAACCTCACACTAGTTTTAAATTCCCTTGAAACTAGCCTAAGACAAAAAGAATATGAATACAATGAATAAAACAAGACAAACTCCTTTTGAGCAAAAAGTAATTTGATGTAGCTCTTGATGGAGACTCTTCAAGCCTTTCTCTTGGAATCTTTGGACCTCACTAAATGCCAAACACTTGAAAGTTGGATTCCTCAAAGATGGTAAGCTTTTGGCTATGGAATCTCTTGGTTTTCTCACTCTTTTGGCTTGGAATTGATTGAAGGCTTTGTACTTTCACTCTAATCTTTTCACTTTGTCTCCTTTCCTTTTTTGAAGTTTGGTGGAGGTTAAATACCTCATTCAAGCTGAAACAACTCCACAAGACCGTTAGAATCAAAAATATGGCCGTTTATGGTCATTAAAATCCAATCAAAAGTTCAGAAAACTAGCCGTTATGCCATGAGTCGACCTCATGAGTCGACCTCCAATTTTTCTTAGGCAAAAATCCAGAAAACCATAGTTCTGCCCAGTTTGAAATCTCAGGTGATGAGTCGACCTCTGGTGTCGACCTCTGACAGGTGTTGACCTCAGGTGTCGACCTCTGGACAGGTGTTGACCTCAGGTGTCGACCTCTGGACAGGTGTTGACCTCTGGTATCGACCTCTGAAGCGTGCCACTGAAATTTTTCCATGCCGGCCTTGCTGAATTTTCTTTTCTTCATGAGTCGACCTCTGGTGGTCGACCTCTGGCAAGGTGTCGACCTCTGGTGGTCGACCTCTGATCTGAAATTTTCTGAAACTCTAGAGAGGTGCGTGCCATGCTTGAGTTTCTCTCTATGCCTTTGTTTCTTTTGTCAATTACTTCTTAACAAGAAGGTCCAATATGAGAAATTTGATCTTGTTCAAGGTAGAAAAACTCTTTCCCAAATCAGGTAAGCTTGGTTTCATCATTGTACTCTTGATACACTTTTTGAATAACCTAAGTCCTGAAACTTTATCTTGAGATGAAACTTAGTCTAAACATACTCAACCTTTTGTTAATCATCAAAATTAAGGAGCCAAAGCCAACAATCTCCCCCTTTTTGATGATGACAAAACCTTGAGTATATATGCAATTAAGTCCAAAGCAAAATATAGCAATAATAAAAATTTTCAAAGAATCCTTACATGCATGATATACATAAAATTTTACTTTTCATCTACTTTTTTATGAAAACATTCTCAAGAGTCAAAAAGATTTTACTTTTCATTTACTTCTTTCTTTTGTGAAAACATTCTCATGAGTCAAAAGATAAGAAACATACAAGTTTTACTCATAAGAGTCATATATACTTTACTATACTCTACTCCATGAAGAGTCATAAGAATCATAAGAACCATATATACATACTATATATACATATTCTACTCATAAGAAAGAGTCATGAGAATCTCATATATACTTTACTTATACTCTACTCCTCCTTTTTTGTCAAGATCAAAAAGTCCATTTTTTTAGTGAAAGATATATTAAGGACTTATGTAGTGCATTCGAGATAACAAAACATTCTAACTTGAGGGTTTAAAAAGATAAATGCGAAGAGTTGGTATCAGACAGTAAAATATCACAATGTAGATAAGTATATAAATATATTCAGTTACAAATTGCTTACATATAAGCACAAAACACTGATACATCAGATCATACAAAGCAAACTAAGTACAACATACATCAAGTAAATCTATGAGGCTACTCCTCATCAGAAGGTATATCAAAAGAGATAGGAGCCGAGATCCTAGATGAGGATTTTGGAGTCCTATGAGTGAGACTCCGAGTCCTCAGAGAGGGGCCAGACCTAGGGGTAGTCCTACGAGATCTATAGGTCCGAGAAAAAGGTTCCACAGGTGTCCTGACAGAAGCAGTAGCAGAAGGAGTAGATGGATCTGTATGCTGAGTAGACTGAGCTGGAGTGTGCCTGCTGACTAGCTCATAAGCAGTGGGATCATCAATATCTATCTCTGTATGCTCATCTCTATCATCCGGAATTCCTGTAATAGTCTCAAAAAGTGACTCAGTAAACTCAGTATCTACTGGCACATCTGTAGCTGGAGGATCAGTACTGGGAAGATCAGTAGGAGGATCAGCAGAAGGGGAAATCTCTGGAATCAGATCTGCAGGTGGAACATCAGAGCTACCTGCTCCAGGCTGATCTCCATCACTGTCATTGTATCCACTGGAGTCATCATCATCATCATCAGAATGTGGAGGAGGTACTGTCGGATCTACAGTCCCTGGTGGCAATGCTAATCTCAGTAGGCTGAGGATCTGTCGAAATCCTGCATCTACACTAGCTGAGAGAGCTCCAATGCGCATATCTATGTGGATCCGCATACCATGTAGCTCCTGTCGTACACCAGCAATCTCTGTCTGGACCTCTGAAATGTGATCAGTCACTCTCTGCTTAAAGTCCGATATCCTCGCTGTAGTCCTCCGTGTAGCAGTAGCAGTAGGTGCTGGAGCTGATGAGGGTGGTGGCGTGAATGGCTCAGGCTCCGCAGTCTCTGACTCTGGTGCTGGACGAGGAGGTGTACCATGATCAGTAGGCTCCGAAGGCCCTGCCTCAGCTGCTCGGATCTATCCTCCTCATCTAGCTCCTGGCCAGACTCTCGTCACACCCAACGGTTACCAATCAGTCGAAATCCCATCCTATGCAGGGATTTCTCTCCATATGT
Organism: Areca catechu; assembly: GCA_021397845.1. Taxonomy (NCBI): domain Eukaryota; kingdom Viridiplantae; phylum Streptophyta; class Magnoliopsida; order Arecales; family Arecaceae; genus Areca; species Areca catechu. The sequence goes on along the minus strand of CM038042.1, from coordinate 96,929,780 downwards.
ATCAGTATGCTGTAGCTGACTGAAAGGTATACCATCAAATGAAACACCATGCTCCCTGAATAGCTATGTCAGCCCCATGCCATGGCTGAACTAGTCTCCTGTGAGATGCTGCCTCACCCATCTGCTGAAGCATGATCCTGGGAAGGTTGATGGGAGTCCGCTGTCTCAGGGACACCATCAACACCAGCTCACGCTCAGTGATAAAGTCGAATCTCCCGCTCTTCGGAATCAAGATACGGGAGATGATAGATGCAGCACTCTCATCTCCAGTGAAAGCTGGTAGCGGCTACTATGGAAATGCCGCTAACATCCTCACGCTCTAGAATACATCTGAAGGCATGCTCTCTGTCGCTGATCAAAGTGGCAGCTGTGCCATGAAGTGGAATCCTCCAACCCGACTGATGACCTCCGGTGTCACTGGAATCTCGATCCCACGTACAGTAGCTGACCATCCAATGCCATCAGTGGCCATGGATGCATAGAACTCCCTGATGAGGTCTGGGTAGAATCTCTCAGTCATCGTGCAGAAGTGAACTAGACCTGCTCTCTCAGCACATCTCCTATAAAAAAGTGATGCTGATCCCAGAAAGGTATGTCCACACGCCTCCCACTCGCAATGCTCTTCCGTACTAAGCTGGCTGGCACTGGTGCAGGTGGCTCTGGGGTCGGCTCACGCTCATGTCTGACCTTTCTTCGTCGCTCAGTTGCTACTTGGCCTTGTTCCATTCTCCTTTTCCTTACTGCCAGTGCTTTCTTGGACCCATATGGAAGAAGAGGGTAAATTAGGGAGAAGTAGGATAATGCAAGGCTAAGAGGAAAGGACCAAGAGAAAGAGGGAGAAGAGAGGTTCACGGTTTGAGAAAAAAAGAGGAATGGTGAATGGTGAGATAGGGTTTGTGAAAATGGGAGAAATCGAGAGTAAATGGAGAAAATGCAAGAAACGGAGGAAAGAAATAAGTGATTTCAATTGAAAAAAACCGTGATTTGAGGGTAAGATCGAGGCAAAAGCTTTCGTTGTCCAAAACCAAGAACACGGTCAAAAACGGTTTGGTTCAAAAGAAAACAAGAGGAGAGAGAAGATTACCCAAAAGATGAAGGAGAGGGTTGGAAATCCACTGTTTAGAGCTTTAGGGAAGTTGGAGGGAGACCACACGAAGGAGAAATGAAAAAAAATGGAGAAATGTGGCTTGCAGACTGTTTTAAAAAGGAGATTTCCGTTCAAGTGTCGACCTCTAAAAATCTCAGGGGTCGACCTCAAGTGTCAACCTCCGAAACCTTAGGGTCTCGACCTCAAGTGTCGACCTCTGAAATTAAGTGTCGACCTCCACATAATTAGCCAAAATAAATTCTGTAATTTAAAAAAATTGTAAATTTAGAAAATACCCTTTAAACATATTTGAGAATTTATAAATCATTTTGAGGAATTTTGATGAAATTGAAGAGTTTCAAGCAAAAGGATCAATGACTCCCAGTTCTCTTCTGATCATACAAAATCTATCTTCATTCATGGGTTTGGAATATATCAGCCATTGATAATCAGTACAAATAAATTCTACCCACACTTAGAGTTTTGAACAGTGACTCTTATAAGTGGTGTCTTATTTCAATATGTTTTTCTTCTTAATGTTGTCAGGATTTTTTTCATGGCTTCTTGAATGTTGTACAGGATTTTTCGTTAAATTGATTGCACTAGTATTATCACATCTTATGGGTGTCTTAGTTAGTTTGATGCCAAAGTCCTCGAGTTGCTGTTTGATCCATAGAATCTGAGCACAACAGCTTCCAGCTACTATATATTCGGCTTCCGCCGTAGATAGAGCAACCGAATTTTGTTTCTTGCTGCTCCATGAAATCAAATTAACTCCTAGGAATTGACAAGTTCCACTAGTACTTTTACGATCAAGTTTACACTCAGCAAAATCAGCATCAGAATATGCAATCAATTCATATGATGATTCTCTAGAGTACCAAAGACCAATTTCAATTGACCCAGATAAGTATCTAAATATACGTTTTACAGCTAAGAGATGTGATTCTTTAGGAGCAGACTGAAAACGTGCACACATACAAACACTAAACATTATATCCGGTCTACTGGCAGTTAGATATAGCAATGAACCAATCATGCCTCTATATAATTTTTGGTCTACTGATTTACCACATTCATCTTTGTCTAATTTACATGAAGAGCTCATAGGGGTACCTATTGATTTGGTAGTCTCCATCCCAACTTTTTCAATATTTTCCTTGTGTACTTGGCTTGGTTGATGGAGATCCCCTCTTTGGTTTGCTTAATTTGGAGTCCGAGGAAGAAGTTGAGTTCTCCCATCATGCTCATCTCGAACTCACTCTGCATTAACTTTGCAAATTCTTGACAAAGACATTCGTTAGTAGCACCAAAAATAATATCATCTACATAGATTTGTACTACTAAGAGATCATCATTTTTCTTTTTCAAAAACAATGTATTATCTACGTTACCTCTAGAAAAATCATTCTTCATCAAAAATGAACTTAATCTATCATACCAAGCTCTAGGAGCTTGCTTTAAGCCATACAATGCTTTATGCAATTTAAAAACATGGTTAGGAAATTCATGATTTTCAAAACCAGGAGGTTGTTCAACATAAACTTCCTCTTCAATAAATCCATTTAAAAAAGCACTTTTAACATCCATTTGAAATAACTTGAAATCCATAAAACAAGCAAAAGCAAGTAAAAGTCTAATTGCTTCTAGCCTAGCAACAGGAGCAAAGGTTTCATCAAAGTCGATCCCTTCTTCCTGGTTGTAGCCTTTAGCAACAAGTCTAGCTTTGTTTCTAGTTACAGTACCATGTTCATCAAGTTTATTTCTAAAAATCCATTTTGTGCCAATTACCAAAACATTAAGGGGTCTTTCAGTTAAAGTCCAAACGTTATTTCTTTTAAATTGATTTAGTTCATCTTGCATAGCATTAATCCAGTTACAATCTTTTTCAGCTTCTTCAATTGACTTAGGCTCTATCTGAGATACAAAAGCTAAATAATCACAAACATTTCTAATAGAAGAGCGTGTACTTACTCCCTTTGACGGATCACCAATAATTAGGTCTTTGGGGTGTCCGTGTGCATACCTCCATTCTTGAGGTAAAGGTTTTGGTGAAGTTGCATTGATCTCTTGAGTTTGATCTTCATTTTCTTGATCATCATCTCCTTTGGGCTCATCTTCATTGATTGTCAATTGTTCAAGCTTCTTTGTACCTGTTTCATCATCAATAGAATCTTCTTTTCTAGAAGATTTTTCGTTAGATTCATCAAACACTACATGAATTGATTCTTCAACCAAAAGAGTTCTTCTGTTGAAGACCCTGTATGCCTTGCTAGAAGTAGAGTATCCTAAGAAGATACCCTCATCTGACTTGGCATCAAATTTACTGATATTGTCTTTGCCATTGTTTAATATGAAACAGCGGCAACCAAATACACGAAAATACTTAAGATTCAGTTTTCGATTTTTTCAAAGCTCATATGGTGTTTTCTTCAAAATAGGTCGAATTAAAACACGATTTAAATGTAACAGGAAGTATTAATGGCTTCTGCCCAAAAATATCTAGGTAAATCATTTTCGCAAAGCATCGTGCGTGCCATTTCTTCAAGTGTCCTGTTCTTTCTTTCTACCACCCCATTTTGTTGAGGTGTCCTAGGTGCAGAAAAATTATGACTAATGCCATTTTCATTACAAAAAGCTTCAAAATCATGATTGTCAAATTCAGTTCCATGATCACTATGCAAAGAAACAATAGTGAGATCTTTTTCGTTTGAAACCCTTTTATGAAATTTAACAAAAGCTGAAAACGTTTCATCTTTATGAGCTAAAAACATTACCCAAGTAAATCGTGAGTAATCATCTACAATTACTAGCCCATATTTTTACCTCCCAAACTAGTTGTTCTGGTTGGTCCAAAGAGATCCATATGCAATAATTCAAGGGGTCTAGTAGTAGATACTACTCCTTTAGGTTTGAAAGTAGATTTAGTTTGTTTTCCAAATTGACATGCAGCACAAATCTTATCTTTTTCAAATGTGAGTTTTGGCAATTCTTTTACAAGATTTTTTTTGCTTAATTTTGAAATCAACTGCATACTAGCATGCCCTAGCCTACGATGCCAAAGCCAACTAGTTTCACTTGCCTTGGCTTCCCTAGCCACTAGGCATTGACCACTCTCCATGGCTAGATCATCAAGATCAACCATGTAAATGTTTCCATGCCTATGACTAGTGAACTTGATGCCATCGACATCAAGACTAGATACCATGCACAAAGATGATTCAAAAATAACTTTAAAGCCCTTGTCACAAAACTGACTAATGCTAAAAGATTATGCTTCAAGCCATCAACAAAATACATTATCTACATAAGCATTAGGGGTGATATGGATTTTACCAATTCCGACGATTTTGCCTTTTCCATTATCACCAAAAGTAACGTTTTCCACCATCAATAGCTGCTAGTGATGAGAATTGCTTCACATCCCCAGTCATGTGCCTTGAGCAACCACTATCCAGATACCACATTCTTCTTTTATTTTTGGTTGCAAGGCACACCTGCAAAAATAATCAAGTTGAAACTTTAGGTACCCAAGTCATCTTGGGTCCTTTAGGGTTAGTCAAATTGGTTCCTTTTGGAACCCAAATCTTTCCAAAGGTATTTAATTTTCTTCTATTGCAAATATATGATTTATGTCCTAACTTACCACATGCATAGCAGGTAATATTAGAAGATGCAGGTATGAAAAAGTTTTTGTAAAGTTTTTGCTGATTGTGTGGCTTAAATCCAAGTCCAGCTTTGTTAAACACTGCATGTTGACTATTTAAAAGCATACTTAATTTTTCTGAACTAAAAGTAAACTTTTCTACAAAAGATTTTACTTTTTCTAACTCTTCTTTGTAATTCTTGTTTTGAAGCAATAGTTCTTTGTTTTGTTTTTCAATTTTCTCATTAGTTTTAAGACTTCTATTATTTTTCAAAGAATCATTTTCTTTTAAAAGATTATCCTTATCATTTGTCAAGGTCTTTACATGTTCAGTTAATTTCTTGTTTTCTTGAATTAAATCTTCAATTTCAGTTGAAAACTTTTCTGAGTTTTTGGTAAGCTCAAGATTTAGCTTTCTTAATTTCTTATTTTTCAGTTTTAATTTTTCATATTCTATAACTAAATCATCAAAAGCATCATGCAATTCATTGAAAGTAAATTCAATTTCAGGTTCAGAATTTACCTCATTATCTTCATTGGCCATGAAACATAAGTTGGCGACTACCTGCTGCTCTTCATCACTGCTGGAGTCCTCACTCTCACTCCAGGTAGCCATCATGGCTTTCTTTCTCAACATCCTTCGACTCTTTTTAAGCAAAGGGCAATCCGTTTTATAATGTCCAGGCTTCTTGCACTCGAAGCAGATGGGTGGATCCCTTTCTTTTTCTTCTCTTTTTCTTTATTGTGATCACCTTTTTGTGGCCTTTTCTTGTAGAAGCCCTTCTTCTTTCTCATGAATCTTTTGAATTTTCTTGTAATGAGGGCTGTCTCATCATCATCAGCTTCTTCTTCTGATTCATCACTTGACTCTTCCTTTGTAGTGGACTTGAAGGCTATGGCTTTCTTTTTTGTCATTGTCCACTGTCTTCTGCTTTAGTGAAAGCTCGTAAGTCATCAGTGATCCAAGAAGCTGCTCGAGAGGTAGAGTATTGACATCCTTGGCTTCTTCTATGGCTGTTACTTTCGCATCCCATGAAGCCGGAAGAGACCTGAGAAGTTTGTTAACCAGTTCACCATTAGATATAATTTTTCCCAAACTCCTCATACCATTTACTATATGGTAAATCTAGTATACATTTCACTTATACTTTCAGTTGGTTCCATCCTGAACATCTCATACGTATGAATGAGCATGTTCACCTTTGTGGTCTTCACTTGGTGTGTACCCTCATGGGTAACCTCAAGGGTATCCCAAATTTCTTTGGCGAAATACAATTTGATATTCTGTTGAATTCACTAGGGTCAAGTGCACAGAATAGCAAATTCATCGCCTTAGCATTTAACTCAGCTTGTTTGATGTCATTGTCATCCCATTCTTCTTCAGATTTTGGGGTGATAATGCCATTAACCAGTGAGTGGGCTGATGAGGCCCTTTAGTAATTACTCTCCATATATGATAATCTACAGCTTGTAAATAAATACGCATACGAGTTTTCCAGTATGTGTAGTTTGTGCCATTAAAGAAAGGAGGGCGATTTGATGCTTGTCCTTCAACTACACCCATTCCAATTGGGGCGGCCATGATCTTTCACTCAAGATCGTTGGACCTACAAGAGAGTACCGGTGCTCTGATACCACTTGTTGCCCAGATATGGTGCCCAAGAGGGGGGGTGAATTGGGTATTTTAAAAATTTAAAGCAATATATGTGCTATCAAGTTCAAAGGTGAAGAGTGATAGTGCTCAAGTAATTGTGCAACGGAAGCAATGTAATAAACAACAATTAAAGAGCAAAAGAAAATAAAGAGTAAAGCAATGCAAACACATAAGAAGTATAGTGGTTCGGTGCACCTAGCACCTACATCCACTCCCCAAGCTCCACTTGGGAATTTCCACTATAATCTTTAGATTACAGCCGACTTGTTTTACCAGGCTCACAAGTCAAAACCTTACACACTTGTTTTGGCTTCGGGCTTACAAGCAACCCTAGTTGGTTTTATCAATTGGCTCACCAACAAACCTCACTCACTTGTTTTGGCTTCGGGCTTACAAGCACCCTAGTTGGTTTTATCAATTGGCTCACCAACAAACCTCACTCACTTGTTTTGGCTTCGGGCTTACAAGCAACCCTAGTTGGTTTTATCAATTGGCTCACCAACAAACCTCACACTAGTTTCAAATTCCTTGAAACTAGCCTAAGACAAAAAGAATATGAATACAATGAATAAAACAAGACAAACTCCTTTTGAGCAAAAAGTAATTCGATGTAGCTCTTGATGGAGACTCTTCAAGCCTTTCTCTTGGAATCTTTGGACCTCACTAAATGCCAAACACTTGAAAGTTGGATTCCTCAAAGATGGTAAGCTTTTGGCTAAGGAATCTCTTGTTTTCTCACTCTTTTTGGCTTGGAATTGATTGAAGGCTTTGTACTTTCACTCTAATCTTTTTCACTTTGTCTCCTTTTCTTTTTTGAAGTTTGGTGGAGGTTAAATACCTCATTCAAGCTGAAACAACTCCACAAGACCGTTAGAATCAAAAATATGGCCGTTTATGGCCGTTAGAAATCAAATCAAAAGTTCAGAAAAACTAGCCGTTATGCCATGAGTCGACCTCATGAGTCGACCTCTGGATCAAGTGTCGACCTCATGAGTCGACCTCCAATTTTTCTTAGGCAAAAATCCAGAAAACCATAGTTCTGCCCAGTTTAAAATCTCAGGCGATGAGTCGACCTCTGGTGTCGACCTCTGGTGTGTGACCTCAGGTGTCGACCTCTGGAAGGTGTTGACCTCAGGTGTCGACCTCTGGACAGGTGTTGACCTCTGGTGTCGACCTCTGAAGCGTGCCACTGAAATTTTGCCGTGCCGGCCTTGCTGAACTTTTCTTTTCTTCATGAGTCGACCTCTGGTGGTCGACCTCTGGCAAGGTGTCGACCTCTGGTGGTCGACCTCTGATCTGAAATTTTCTGAAACTCTAGAGAGGTGCGTGCCATGCTTGAGTTTCTCTAAGCCTTTGTTCTTTTGTCAATTACTTCTTAACAAGAAGGTCCAATATGAGAAATTTGATCTTGTTCAAGGTAGAAAAACTCTTTCCCAATCAGGTAAGCTTGGTTTCATCATTGTACTCTTGATACTCTTTTTGAATAACCTAAGTCCTGAAACTTTATCTTGAGATGAAACATTAGTCCAAACATATACTCAACCTTTTGTTAATCATCAAAATTAAGGAGCCAAAGCCAACACATCTGGCAGGAGAGCTTGGAGGAGAATGCCACATGGCACCGCTTGGCTGCCAGCTAGGTTGACGTTCGCTCCTCGTCAGCGATCTTTACATATCAGTTTAAAATTATTTTACATATAAATTAAAATTATTTTAATTTAAAGGCTAGTGAACTTAATTGAGAATTAGTTATCTTGAATGACAAAGAACTCTAAATATGATTCGAAGATTTTAAGTCATTTCAATAAGCCTTAAGGGTCATGGAATTGGGTTAGACCTAATTTAAATGCATTGGACTATGTAGAGAACTAATCTAATCAAATATTGAGTTAGGATTTCTTCTCTATAGATCTCTCTAATAGTTAGATTGATTAGTCCATAAATCTAAATGGACCTAATTTGTGGCTCAATGGACAGCCCGAGTCTTTGGACTAGTTTAATAGAGTCTAATGAACCAATTGGTATCCAAGGTAAGTTTGGCAGTCTGATCTTGGTTCATTGGGGCTACCTCTTACCTAGCCAACTCAGTTGGTGTCTAAGGTAAGATGGTTAATGGCGGAACCCAACCCATGTCTCACTTACTTGGCCAATATGGTCGATCAGAATTGATTTGATAGCTCACTGACTCGTGTTAACCCATGTCACCCAAGGATAATCAGTCTTGACTGATTTTAGGTGCCCATGGATCATTAGTTATATGTAACCCTCCTTGATAAATGATGTGGTCAGTGAGAGGTTGATCCATGTTTTCTCATCTCTTCTTCTGTTACATTAAAAATTAAACCTTCTAAATTATTAGGTCCATAAAAAGCCAAAGTTATGGGGATAACCGAGTCTTAGCCTCCCATTAAGTGGGATGGTAATGGATCCAGTAGTTGGGTGTTCATTACAGATCCAAAGATCAGGTGTTCATTGAGCTATTGAAATTACTATTCCTAATATGATGGCTCAGTATGACTCTTTTAACAGTAGTCAAGTGGGCCGGCTAAAGTCGGGCTTGACTATTCGTTAGTTAGAAGTATTGAATTTTCTCATGTTAATAGTTGGACCTAATCAGGACCTTTAATAGGAGGCCCAAAGTCGATTGAAGTGCACCTTGGGGCAAAACCTAAATACTAGAGTTACTTGGAGAAGTAATCGGTTGAAGAACCTACCTTTAGATGTGCATGGATGAGCTGGCTAAAGTCGGGCTCATGTGTTGTCTATTGGGTTCTAGTATCCACTAAGGAATTAAAGTGATTCCTCAGATTGGAGGTAGAGGCTACCAGTTTGAACAAAATAGTGGGAGGGCATTTAGACTAAGTCCATGTCTTTAGGTTAATAATTCATATACACTAATAAATTTTGGTTTTCCTTTCAGATGTCTTCCAACCTGTCACTCTAGTCTCTTCTCGATAATGAGAAGCTCAAGGGTCCCAACTTTGATAGCTGGTATCGAAGGCTTAGGATTGTCCTGGAGCATGAACGGATCTTGTATCGATGGGAATTCTTCCAGGGTGCCGGGAATCATGCAGCATGTGGAAGTGAATTTCAAAACAAAATTCTAAGCATGAAACCCTAATATGGCTAGAAAACCCTAATTCCTAGGAACCCCTTATGCAATACCAATCAACGAAACATAAATGAAGTCAGAATACATACCTGGATCGCTGAAATCCAATCTTTTCTATGAGGCTCACAAGTGCAAGCCCTCCAACGGTGATCCACACAAGAATGGTACCAAGGAAGAATCCCTACTGGGGTTGCTTGCTTCAACAGAACTCTTTTTTCAGCCTTTTGACCTTTGACCACTCTAGGACATCCTAACCTATTGTAGGGCTTTCTGGACACAGTCCTAAACCACTCTTGGTTTTAGGACAACCCTCCTCTAGGATCTCTTAGGCTTATGTTCTAAAACTTAGCCTTGTCCTAGTAGAAAAGGCCTTGTCTTAACAAGACAAGTCTTGTCCTAAATTAAGGAGGGAGTAGAAGAACACTCAAACTGATAGAATCTCAGGAAAATGGGATTCCTGTTTTCTGATGCCCGAAAAACTATATATCTCATTTCACCGTACCCCCTTTATATAATATTTCAAGGGGTGTGAAAACCATCCCGACATCTCTTATCAGATATGTTATTTCATATCTGATAAGACTCTTCAGGATTGAATAGTCTTATCCGTGTTCTTTCCCTTTCTAGATTAAATCCCCATGTGCCATGTGGCATTTACAGGTTAAGAAGAATGGAAGGAGGCATCATTTCAGATTTAAAAACTATGGGAAGAGCAGAGTCCTGAGAGTAGAAGGACTCTGCCTCAGAACCGTGCATAGATGAAGAGACGTGACTCTTCATCTGCGCGTGCTACTCTTTTTCCCATTTCATGCTGCCCTCTTATTCCCTTTGACCGGTCATTTAAATCCAAAAGGCATTGGGATAAGATGAGAAGGCGCCCTTGATGAAGCACTAGAGTGTTTCATTTGCAGAAGGACTTTTGTCCTTCTGTGCGTACCTTCATTTCCTGCGCACGCTAAGAGGCGCCAAGAGTCCTTTTATGGTCAACTTTATCTACACCCTATGCAACCTTTGACTAGTCAAAGTATATGTAATATGGGTGTCAAAAGAAAGAGCATTAAGTCTTCTTTCTATCCATATAAATATATTTTAGATCAGAGGACTATAGAATCTTCTAGGCCATTTTGAATGCCAAGGTGTCATTTTGGCATCTAGAGTCCCAACTCAAATAGACTCTTCAATAAAACATCCAAAAGTCCAAAATAAAATCAGATCAAGCTCTGATTTGGCTATCCCCACTTAGGACTCAACCTAATTTAGGTTTTCCTTAATTAGGTTAGCCCAATTAGCAAGCAACCGGATCCAATCCAATTGGGTTAGGAATTGGGTTAGCCTACATATGCTAGTATACAATCTGGCTTAACCAATTAGGATCCCATGGCCCTAATTAAACCATGAGTAACTTCCTTGGCCTACTCTCTATTATGTGTAACCCATTGGGTTCCACATCTAGCCAGAAGTATGTTTAGGTTTGAGTCGATTCGATCCGATCGAACCCGATTGACCTAATTAGGTCAAATTGGCTCACCTAATTGTCCAATTTGAATCACACATCAAATTGAATCATAAAACCAATCCAATTAGTTCATATAAACCCACAAGACAAGATTGATGTCTAGCAACGTATAATGCTTACCCGGAAGATAAGGAATTTGATGAAAATTACCAAAATACCCTTCAGTAGTAAGTTACCATGCAATTCAATCTTTTGATCTCCCATTATCCCGATTAAGTGATGGGTATGGATAAATGTCAAACCCTAATACTTAATCATATCGAATCTCAGCTCGATCATGAGGACTCAGTCGATGACTGATTAGAAGCCACTTCTAATCTCATCCCGCTTTGCAAAGATTCTTTGAGTCCCTCATCGAAGAGATTACATAGGATAACATATCCTCTTACCAGGATTGATCAATTCCTTGTTGGTCCACTCACATCCTTCGTACACCTTCCACCATACCCAGAACACCCTGTACATGTTGCAATGCTGATGTGGAAGCAAGGGGGTTAGGGCTAGGGATGTTGGGATGGATGCTTATGATGCAAGGAATTTCTTTTTTTTTTATGTTTGATGAGTTTTAGATATTTTTTTAGGGTTTCGATTCCCGATCACAAGCAAAGGCAAGAAATACGAAAGAAAAGTAATGTAAGCTTACGCTAGCAGTTCAAAGCCCTAAAAGTGAAAACGAGAGCAGGACCCCGGGATTAAGAAACCCGGTAGGACTAGCTCGACATACAATATCTACTTAGGAGATAAAGAGAAAGCAAACCTCACACTTCTGAAGCGCCCGGTGCAGAGATCGCTCAACTTGGCGGATGCGGCCTGGATGCCCAAGTAGTTGAACCCGTGGAAGCACTGGCTTTGGGTAGGGAGGTCGCGATGGCAAAGCTGACTGTCTCCGATGCCCGAGATGCCAGGAAGGACCTGTAAGCAAATAAAGAAGGATCAGCGAGATGTGGAGATGCACGGAAAGGAACTAAGATGGAGTTGAGAAAGGGCTTCGAGCCCGGCGTCCGGCTGGATTCCAAAGTCAAAGTTAGAGATAACTTGGGGCCTCGCACCCCGCGACGTCATGGAGGATGAAGGAAAGTGGCCTCACACCACTCGACGTCCAGGAGAACGAAGGACTCGCGACACCCAGGGGCGATGGACAGGTGGCCTCACACCACTCGACATCCCTGGGGATGAAGGCAATTTCACTCAAACCTAGTCTAGGAGACAAGGGTTGGAGGATAAAAAACTCAGTCTCTTTTCATTAATCATTCAATAGTTCTACAAGGTAGGGATTGGGTCCTTTAAATAGGCACCCAATGCCATTTGAAATTCAAATTACAACTTTCATGGTGGCGCCAAAATTCTCCATCTTCTCCTCTCTTTGGCCGACCAAATGACTTGAGGTTGGGCGTGGCATGTGGGAAGGCTTGGAGAGGGGGATTGGTCTCTTGACTTCCTTCCTTAGCATGCTCATTTTTGGAAGAAAGAGTGGGGCATGGCTTGCTTGAAGGGATGTGTTCCCTTGGACTCTTCAACGCCATCTCTTGGATTGATTCAAGGCCGACCAAGTGGAGAGCTCCTTAGGCATTGCATGGTTGAGGGCTTGAAGAGGGGGAGTGTGTCCTTTGACCTTCCATCCTTGCATAAACACTTTGGAAGAAAGCTTGGAAGGGGGCATGCTTTGTGGCATGGTTTCTTCAATGATCTTCAATGCCCTTCTTTTGATGGAACAAGGCGTGATGTGGGGGAGGGAAGAGGGGGATGGTGTTTCTTCCTTCCAATGTCGCCCAAGGAATGTGGAAAGCATGAGGGTGCCACCTTATTTCCCTCCTTGGATGCCCAAGTGGCAGCTGATGTGGCGCCACGTAGGTAGCTAAGGTGGCACCTGAGTTGGCATTATTCTAAGTGGAAGGGGTGGGTTGGCCCACCAGAACTTGATTTGGTTAAGAAAACCAGGGTGACTTCAATTGGGCTTGGGCCTCCAAACTCAGACTCGAACAAATACAGGACTCATGACCTAACTTGACCCAAATTGGTCAAGGTACAGGACTAAACAAACTTTGACAAGAAATTATGAAATTGCTTTGGCTCAAGGCCTTATTTGATGCGGCACGAAAGATGAGAATGCAATCTAAATGATGGATTGAGAAATGAGAGCAATGAAGCCTATTAACAGGTACTAAATTTCATCAAAAGTACTAAGGTAAAGCTATGGAAGGAGCACTGAAATTTGGAACTTACGCCATGATGTAGTTATTTAAATCCTAGAGAAGATTAGGGCTAATGAATATTGAATTAAACCTTAGCAACGATCTTCAATAACTCAGACTTAAGAGATTATGAGGTGTTATTTACCAAGATGATCACTCCCTGGTAGATCCATTGAAGCTCTTAGACGAACTAGCCCTAAAGTGAAAGATTGGCATTCCAAAGAAACTAGTTTCATTCAACATTAATCTTTGGCAAGAGAACCCTTTCTTGATCTCCGAATCGTAGAAGGATCCTGCACAATGAACGGGTTAGACTGGGACCAATTTGAAAGATATCAAAACAAAGAAACCAAACAGGCAAGGAAACTTCGATGGAGGCATGGATCCCTAGAGGTGGATGTTGGCGTTGGACACTTGAAAGCTTGAGAAGAGAAAATCAAACACACCCAAAGAAAACAAGAGGACTACCAAAAAAACACCTTCTTCAACTACTACTTCACTTCAATTTCATTTCATCCAAAAAGCTTCCTTTACAATGGGCGTACAAGAGGCTTTTAATGGCCTTTCAATCAATTTGAAATTCCCCATATCATGGAGAAATATTAGGGGGGGTACATAAAATGTGGAGGATTTGATGGAGGGTTACATGGAATGTGGAGGATTTGGTGGAGCTGGTTGCATGATTTGTGGATGGAGTTGGCCGACCTCTTTTGAATTTGAAAACACTCCTTGGTCGACCACTTGTAGCTTTCATGTAATTTAAAATTTGAATGATGCCACATGGCAGGTTAGGTGGCAATGATGTGGCATGGCAAGGTGGCATGGTGACATGGCGCAACTTCTCCATGGCACCCCTTGGAGATGACATGGCAAAGGTGATGTGACGTCCTCTGGTGATGAGTTGGCACCGGTGGTCCATGATGATGTGGCATTCCAAGTAATGCTGGTCTGGCCCAATTTCAAGTAGCCCTTGAACTTGACTCAGTACAAAGCCTAATTGACTCTAATTGAACTCTTGATTGAATTCTAATTGAACTTTAAAACCCTAAAAAAAAATAAAACAGGACTTAATAAACACATACAGTACTCATACGAGACTTGAGTTCCTAGTCTCAATCCATAAAGAACTTGGTATTAGTTGAAGCTTCTTCTTTCTGAACCTGGTGCCCCACCAATTCTTCCCGGGTGGGAGGAACTCGACCCTGTCGAGTATGGTTCAGCCTGGCTTTGATATTATTCAAATAAGTCCGGGTCCAGTCATTGCAGGTCCTCTCTAGTGATTCAGGAGTCGTCAAATTTTGGTCTCCCTTGCCAACGGACCAAATATCGATAGTAATCCTTGTTTCTGGTAGTGACAATCTTATTATCTAGGATTTGTTCAGTTTTCTCTCATTTTTGAGGAATGGTTGTTTGTGGATACTCGGGTAATGGTTCACTCTCAAAAATATGGTCAGGCCCAAAAGGCTCACTAGGTATCATCATGGGTTCCTTATATTCTATCAAGTCTGAGACATTGAAGGTCGGGTTGATACCTAGGTCTGAAGGTATTTCCAATATGTAAGCATTAGATCTAATCATTTTTAGGACTTTAAGGGGCCTGCACCACGGGTATGTAGTTTCTTGAAAGTCTCGGATGGGAACATGATCTCTCTCATAGAATTCCTTGACTTTCTTTCTTGAATTAGTCCTATGTTTATAGGATTCATTGCTCAAATTTATTTCATGATGCAAATCCTCAACATGCTATGCATAGGACTCAGCAGACTCTTAAACTTACACAAGCACTTACGAAATGCAGACTGAACTAGGCATCCTTATGAGAGGAATTTTATTGGACTCTCTAGGGCCTAAACCTAACAGATTAATGACTCTCTAGGTTTGACCCTGGTCTGGTATGCACATGAGAATTTACCATGGGTTCCTAGCAAATGCCATAAGGTTTTCCAAAAGTAGGTAGCAAAAGGCTTAAAGGCTCATGCAACCTAGTAATCTCATCAAAATGAAACTTAATGGCTCTAAAATTAGGATAAGACTTAAGGAAAGGCAGGAAATAGGAATCCGAGTCTTGGATAATTTAGGGGAATCTTGAAACAGACCTTGGTTACTCATGATGACCTTAAGATTTGAATATGATCTATGGGTGGGATGCTTCTAGGTAGTTGAAGGTCATCGGCAAAGTCTTCTAAAATAATGATTGGGTTCTTCTCAGGTAACTGAAGGAGTTCTTGTGTCGAAGCTAAAGTATTGGGTTCTTCCTGAGGGCATTGTCTTACGAGAACCAAGTCCTCACTAAATTTTGGTTGTTCTGATGTTTCAAGACTAGGCTCAATAATCTTTTCTTTACCAAAGGTTTCCTCAGGTAAGGTACTAAAGTTGTTCTCTTCAGAGTCTTCCCCTTCATATTCATCTATTCAACTTATGTCAGTCTCGTACACATATTTACTAGGTTCAGACTTGCCTTCTTCCTTCCCTAGCCCTTCAGTTTGAGGATATCCTAAGTCTTGAGTATTCATGAACTCAACTTGTACTTCAGGGTTCTTACTCCTATCATTCATATAAGCTAATGGGATAGTAAGAGTTGGTTGGTCTAAGGAAAATTGTTTAGCCAGCATTTGGTTCAATTGGGCCGTTAGATCATTTAGGCCTCTCAGCATGGTTTCAAGATTCGGGTCCATGGCTACACTGGACTGGGTCTGGACTGGTGAATATGAGGCTCCTGATCTAGTTTTTATGCATGCAAGTAGACTCAAGCTCGAGCTAAGGTTTCCTAGACCTAGAGCACAAATTAGAGGTCTAATTAAGTGAACCAACTAGCTAGTAGTACTTATGGGACTTAGCCAGGTAGGTGGAGGGGAGTGAAGGTCCCTGATTGCCAACCTTAGACACCAATCTGAGATTGGCCAGGTAGGTGGACCAAATCACAAGCCCTGATGCACCAATCCTAGACACCAAGCCAGTAAGCACACACCAATTAGCTGACACAGTTAACTTGACCCTAACCTGAGCCCAACTTGTTGGTGTCCCTAACCTACTAGGGCAATTAACGTTCTACTCAATTTTAATTAACAGGATGGGATCAATATGCTGGTTGGTGATTTTTGGGCTAGGGACAGGTGATGAAACCCTGACCCTATGTCAAATTGATGCCCTTAATTTGATTTCTCATGAGATGAATGAAATGCAAAGGTGCTGCAGAAGTGTGTTGCAGTTTGAAAGTGATGTGAAAACGTGATGAAAAAAATGTCCAAAAATTTTGAAAAATTCACAGAGGATTTTTCACTTATATGTTTCAATGCATATGAAAGGAATTTTAAAACTAAAATCTATACTACTCTGAGCAGATCCTACAAATGAAGATAAATAAAAAGGATAGAACATAACCCTAATGATAGTATCGAACTGCAGAAATTTTCATTTTTTTTATAATTTTTTTCTGATGATGAAATTTAATATGGTGATAACTGACTTAAAAAGGAATAAGAAAAAAATATTTCAACAAAAACTTAGTGACTTACCTTTGGAGCTGCAGACGGATTACAGTAAATAGATGCAAATTTTCAGAAAAACAGAACCTAATCAAACAAGTGCAATGGCTTACCCAAACTTCAATCTAAAAAAATTCATGTCTGGCCAGGGGCTCATTATCCCATGGGTCGTGACAGTGTACTAGAGTACACCCGCTCAGGAGGCGTGAATTTTAGATCTTGCTGGATTTTAAAAAAATAACTAGATAACAAGTATGCATGCAACATATCTAAATGCAGGAAATTATCCGACCATGCTCTGATACCATTTGACGCGGCACGAAAGATGAGAATGCAATCTAAATGATGGATTGAGAAATGAGAGCAATGAAGCCTATTAACAGGTACTAAATTTCAGATCAAAAGTACTAAGGTAAAGCTATGGAAGGAGCACTGAAATTTGGAACTTACACCGCGATGTAGTTATTTAAATCCTAGAGAATATTAGGGCAAATGAATATTGAATTTAAACCTTAGGAACGATCTTCAATAACTCAGACTTAAGAGATTATGAGGTGTTATTTACCCAAGATGATCACTCCCTGGTAGATCCATTGAAGCTCTTAGACGAACTAGCCCTGAAGTGGAAGATTGGCATTCCAAAGAAACTAGTTTCATTCAACATTGATCTTTAGCAAGAGAACCCTTTCTTGAACTCCGAATCGTAGAAGGATCCTGCACAATGAATGGGTTAGACTGGGACCAATTTGAAAGATATCAAAACAAAGAAACCAAACAGGCAAGGGAACTTTGATGGAGGCATGGATCCCTAAAGGTGGATGTTGGCGTTGGACACTTGAAAGCTTGAGAAGAGAAAATCAAACACACCCAAAGAAAACAAGAATATACTACCAAAAAAACACCTTCTTCAACTACTACTTCACTTCAATTTCATTTCATCCAAAAAGCTTCCTTTACCATGGGCGTACAAGAGGCTTTTAATGGCCTTTCAATCAATTTGAAATTCCCCATATCATGGAGAAATATTAGGGGGGGTTACATGAAATGTGGAGGATTTGGTGGAGGGTTACATGGAATGTGGAGGATTTGGTGGAGCTGGTTGCATGATTTGTGGATGGAGTTGGCCGACCTCTTTTGAATTTGAAACACTCCTTGGTCGACCACTTGTAGCTTTCATGTAACTTAAAATTTGAATGATGCCACATGGCAGGTGAGGTGGCAATGATGTGGCATGGCAAGGTGGCATGGTGACATGGCACATCCTTCTCCATGGTGCCCCTTGGAGATGACATGGCAAAGGTGATGTGACGTCCTCTGGTGATGAGTTGGCACCGGTGGTCCATGATGATGTAGCATTCCAAGTAAAGCTGGTCTGGCCCAATTTCAAGTAGCTCTTGAACTTGACTCAGTACAAAGTCTCATTGACTCTAATTGAACTCTTGATTGAATTCTAATTGAACTTTAAAATCCTAAAAGAAAATAAAACAGGACTTAATAAACATACAGGACTCATACGAGACTTGAGTTCCTAGTCTCAATCCATAAAGAACTTGGTATTAGTTGAAGCTTCTTCTTTCTGAGCCTGGTGCCCCCACCATTATTATAGGACTCATAGAAGGGGAACCCTAATCTAAGATCCACAAAGGGTTGAGGAGCCTCTGTCGGATCCTGGTGCCTGTACCAGTTCTCCCTAGGTGGGAGGAACTCGACCCTGTCGAGTAAGGGTTAGCTTGGCTCTGATACCAAGATTGCTGTGGAAGCAAGGGGGTTTGGGATAGGGATGCTGGGATGGATGCTTATGATGCAAGGATTTCTTTTTTTTTTTTTATGTTTGATGAGTTTTAGATATTTTTTTAGGGTTTCGATTCCCGATCACAAGCAAAGGCAAGAAATACGAAAGAAGAGTAATGTAATCTTACGCTAGCAGTTCAAAGCCCTAAAAGTGAAAATAAGAACAGGACCCCGGGATTAAGAAACCACGGTAGGACTAGCTCGATATACAATATCTACTTAGGAGATAAAGAGAAAGCAAACCTCATACTTCTGAAGTGCCCGGTGCAGAGATCGCTCAACTTGGTGGATGCGGCCTTGATGCCCGGGCAGTCGAACCCGTGGAAGCACTGGCTTTGGGTCGGGAGGTCGCGATGGCAAAGCTGACTGTCTCCGATGCCCAAGATGCCAGGGTGGACCTGTAGGCAAACAAAGAAGGATCAGCGAGATGTGGAGATGCACGGAAAGGAACTGAGATGGAGTTGAGAAAGGGCTTCGAGCCCGGCGTCCGGCTAGATTCCGAAGTCAAAGTTGGAGATAACTTGGGGCCTCGTACCCCACGACATCACGGAGGATGAAGGAAAGTGGCCTCACACCACTCGACGTCCAGGAGGACGAAGGACTCGCGATGCCCTAGGGCGACGGACAGGTGGCCTCACACCACTCGACGTCCTTGGGGACGAAGGCAATTTCACTCAACCTAGTCTAGGAGACAAGGGTTGGAGGATAGAAAACTCAATCTCTTTTCATTAATCATTCAATCATTCAATAGTTCTACAAGGAGGGATTGGGTCCTTTAAATAGGCACCCAATCCCATTTGAAATTCAAATTACAACTTTCATGGTGGCGCCTAAAATTCTCCATCTTCTCCTCTCTTTGGCCGACCAAATGACTTGGGGTTGGGCGTGGCATGTGGGAAGGCTTGGAGAGGGGGATTGGTCTCTTGACTTCCTTCCTTAGCATGCTCATTTTGGAAGAATAGTGGGGCATGGCTTGCTTGAAGGGATGTGTTCCCTTAGACTCTAGCAACGCCATCTCTTGGATTCATTCAAGGCCGACCAAGTGGAGAGCTTCTTGGCGTTGCATGGTTGAGGGCTTGAAGAGGGGAGTGTGTCCTTTGACCTTCCATCCTTGCATGAACACTTTGGGAAGAAAGCTTGGAAGGGGGCTTGCTTTGTGGCATGGTTTCTTCAAGGATCTTCAATGCCCTTCTTTTGATGGAACAAGGCATGATATGGGGGAGGGAAGAGGGGGATGGTGTTTCTTCCTTCCAATGTCGCCCAAGGCGTGTGGAAAGCATGAGGGTGCCACCTTGTTTCCCTCCTTGGATGCCCAAGTGGTAGCTGATATGGCACCATATAGGTAGCTGAGGTGGCACCTGAGTTGGCATTATTCTAAGTGGAAGGGATGGGTTGGCCCACCAGAACATGATTTGGTTAAGAAAACCAGGGTGACTTCAATTGGGCTTGGACCCAGTCCAAACTCAGACTCGAACAAATACAGGACTCATGACCTAACTTGACCCAAATTGGTCAAGGTACAGGACTAAACAAACTTTGACAATAAATTATGAAATTGCTTTGGCTCAAGGCCTTATTACTGGACTCATAGAAGGGGAACCCTGATCTGAGATCCACAGAGGGTTGAGGAGCCTCTGTCGGATCCTGGTGCCCGTACCAAATACCATGAATGAGTATGAACCAAAGTATGGCTTAGTGTGCACAAGGAACCATGGTGACCTCAGGTCTGAAGATCACATGCACAACTTCTACTCTGGACCTATCTTTTGACAAGGAGTAAGATTTCCATAAGATTGTCCCGGTGCGGATCAGTTCAGTGTACTCATAACCTATTGAGCACCCTTATCCTTGTATTAATGTTTCTACACAAGTGGCTGTGAGACCAACCACCCTCATCAACTGAGCATACATAGGATAAGCTAGTCTTACCGGATTCATCGATCCCTGAATTGATGGTCCAATGACTAGAAACATTTTAGATTAGGGTTTATAGGAATTAGGTCTCACTGTTATTTTATCATAACCCTAATTCCATTGCCCTACTCTATGGGATTCATCATAGTCAAAAATATGACACAGTAGTATATGATGAATCAAATGCCTTTATTATAAATAATGATGTCATGCATGAGTGGAGGTTTACAAAAAAGGCCCAAACAATGATTGGCTCATAGGGCATTTTTCTATCAAACTCCCACTTGCACTAAAGCCAATCGCCCTTACTTTATTATGCCCATACAATCCAAGTGGCGATCTAACTGCTGCTTGGCTAATACTTTAGTGAATGAGTCTGCTATATTATTCTTTGTGTCAACTCGTTTGACGACAACATCTTGTCTTTCTATAATCTCTCAAATAAGGTGAAACCATCTTAGAATGTGCTTGGACTTGTGATGAGACCTTGGTTCCTTAGCTTGTGCAACAGCCCCAGTGTTATCATAGTATAATGGCACTAGCTGTTGTATATTAGGAACCACGCCCAATTTCATGATGAATTTCTTTATCCAGACAGCTTCCTTTGCAGCTTCACTAGTAGCTATGTACTCTATCTCAGTGACCGAGTCAGCTACTGTAGACTGCTTGGTACTCTTCCAACTCACTGCACCACCATTCAGGGTGAAGACATAGCCTGATGTAGATTTGCTATCATCTGGATCTGATTGAAAAACTAGAATCTGTATAGCCTTCTAGTTTCAACTCAGATCCTAGATATTCTAGAAAAACATCTTTAGTCCTTCTCAGGTACTTAAGAATATTTTTCATAGCTTTCCAATGATCCTCTCCTGGATCTGCCTGAAACCTGCTCACTATGTCCAAGGCATAAGCAACATCAGGCTTGGTACATAACATGACATACATAATCGATCCTACAGCCGAAGCATAAGGAATCATAGCTATCCTCTCTCTTTCTTCTGATATCTTAGGAGACATCTTCTTAGAGAGTTGTATGCCTTGACTCATTGGCAAGTAACCTTTCTTACTTCCATCCATGTTGAATCTCTTCAATACGAAGTCAATGTACCTAGATTGGGATAAGCCCTGCATTCTCTAGGATCTATCTCTATAGATCCTTATACCCAGTATATAGGATGGTTCTTCTAAATCCTTCATGGAAAACTCTGATGATAGCCAAGTTTTAACCAATTGCAACATTAGGATATCATTCCTAATGATCAGTATGTCATCCACATACAAAACTAAGAAAATATTGGTGCTCCCACTTGTCTTCTTATACACACATGGTTCATCCATATTTTTGATAAAACCAAATCCTTTGATTGTTTCATCAAAATGGATGTTCCAACTCCTTGATGCTTGCTTGAGTTCATAAATGGACTTCTTTAACTTGCATACCTGGTTTGGTCTCCTACTCGAGACAAACCCCTCTGGCTGTGACATATAGACTTCTTCCTCAAGGTTTTCATTGAGGAAAGCAATCTTTAATCCATTTGTCAGATCTCATATTCATGGTATGCTGCTATGGCAAGAGTATCCGAATGGACTTGAGCATAGCTACTGGAGAAAAGGTTTCATCATAGTCTACACCATATTTTTGTCTAAAACCTTTTGCTACCAGCCTAGCCTTATAGGTCTCAACTTGACCATCTACTCCAATCTTCTTCTAGAATATCCATTTACATCCTATCAGCTTAATTCCTTCAGGTGGATCTACCAAGGTCCAAATCTGATTGGAATACATGGAGTCCATTTCAGATTTTATGGCACCAAGCCACTTATCGGAGTCCCTACTCTCGATAGCTTATGAATAGGTCACAGGATCATCATCCTGTATGATATTGGCTTCATTGTCATCACCGATGACAAAGCCATATCTGAGAGGTGCTCCTCGCACCCTCTCTGACCTTCGGAGAGGAGGTGTGTATTGTTGCTGTTCTTGATCCACAAGAACCACTGGTTGAGGAACTTTACTTGAAGGCTCATCGATTTGTTAGTTCTGTTCTTCACACAACTCAAGTGAAGAATCACTACATCCTTCTTGAATTAACTCTTGTTCCAAGAATGTAGCATGCTTACTGACAATTATCTTTTGCTCAGTAGCATTATAAAAAAAAAAAGGTATCCCTTACCTTGTTTTGGGTAACCAACAAACCTACACTTGTCAATCCTAGCACTTAACTTATGTCCAAAGTTATTCTTGACATAAGCATGGCAACCCCAAATCTTTAAATACTTAAGACTTGGTCTTTTACCATTCCATAACTCAAATGGAGTGCTACTTACTGACTTAGATGGAACCCTATTTAATATATATGCAGCAGTCTCCAAGGCATGTCCCCAGAAGGAAATGGAAGATCTGTGAAGCTCATCATGGACCTCACCATGTCCAACAAGGTGTGATTTCTCTTTTCTGCCATTCCATTTAACTGGGATGTATAAGGAGGGGTCCATTTAGAAATAATGCCTTTGTCCTTGAGATGGTTCAAAAACTCACTAAACAAGTATTCCCCTCCTCGATCAGATTGAAGAGCTTTAATACTATGTCCAGTTTGTCTTTCAACCATACTCTGATATTCTTTAAACTTATAAAAGGCTTTAAACTTGTGTTTCATAAGATACACATAACCGAACCTTGATAAATCATTAATAAAAGTGATAAAATAAGATATCCTCCTCTGGCCTGAGTTGATATAGGTCCACACACATCAATATGTACAAGACCTAACAATTCAGTTGCCCTTTCTCCATATCCAGTGAATGGAGACTTGGTCATTTTCCCTTTGAGGCAAGACTCACAAGTTCCTAATGATTGAAAATCATCAGGGTCAAAGTAATCCTCTTTGACTAACTTGTTTATCCTTGACTCACTGATATGACCTAACCGGCAATGCCAGAGATATGTGACATTGACATTATCTCTTTTTCTCTTCTTGTCATCTACAAGAAGTATTTCATCATTGAGTACTAAAGTTAGAAGACCATTCACAAAGCAACCATGCCTAAATGTTGTTTTATTATGAAGAATAGAGCAGCCATTGCTCTTTATACTTATTTCATATCCTTGTTGGAGTACTAAAGTTAGAAGACCATTCACAAAGCAACCATGCCCAAATGTTATTTTATTATGAAGAATAAAGCAGCCACTGCTCTTTACACTTATTTCATATCCTTGTTGTAACAACAAGGGTATTGAAATAATGTTTCTTACAATATTTGGCATATAGTAGCATTCCTCCAACCTTATGATATTACCCGAAGGTAATAACAGAAGATAGGTGTCCACAGCTTCAACATATATGGGTTCTCCACTTGCCCCATATAATTTAAAGTCACCTTTCTTCAAATTTCTAATTCTGTGGAGTCCTTGTAAAGATTTACAAATATATGACCCACATGTGGTATCCAATACCCATGAATTAGAAATAGATTCACTCAATGATAAATTGGTTTGTATCATGTACAAACCCCTAGATGCACCACTTGCATCTAGCTTCACATTTGCAAGACAAGTCTTGCAATCCTTCTTCCAATGCCCAAACATGCTACAATGGGAACAGGTCCATCAGCCTTCTTCCTCAACCAGTCCACATAGTTTGAATTGGTTAACTTATTAGCATCCAAGATGCCATGCAATGATAAATTTGAAGCCATAAAAATAAATATCCTATATTTAATTAAAGAACAATATTAGCAGACCACTCAAGATGACATCCATAACTGGATAAGGACTTTCTATCTAATTATGTCTCCCACTATTTTCTTCAAATACCATAATCCTCAACTATGGTAAGCGAGAAACCTTTCGGTTTCCTTAGTGGGACTGAGATCCTAATTTCTCATTAGTGCCTTGTGTTACACAACAAACACTAATAAGTTCAAAGGTAGGACTTACTTTCCAATTGCAACCTGTGCAATTCTCAACAATTATCTTTGCCTCTAAGACACTTATAGTCTTGTATTACACAACAAACTATAAATCTTAGTTTAGTCAAACCCTTCATTTCTATATAGCTATAATTGAAAATTGTTGTCCTTGTGTTATACAACAAAGCAATAATTTCAACCATGCCATAAAGCACTAGGTGCACCAATACAAATTTCATATCAAATCCTAGAGTAGATTTTGTGTTACACAATAAACCTACTATAGTTTTGATATTAATTTGGCTTAGCATGAAGGAAGGCAAATTATAGTATACATAATCAATTAGCATTCTCAAGTTAAGGTTTAGATATGACCAAATTGGCCGGTAAGTGGAAGGGGTGAGGGGGTCCCCCCGTTGCTTTCCTTAGAACCAATTAAATTTACCAGGTTAGACAACAGAACCAATTAAAAACCTCATTCCCTTTACCTTCCCAGAACCACTTGCCTAGACACCAATCGGCTGATCAAACCCTAATCGATTTTGCATCATGACTAAGTTTTTTTACTATGACTAAATATGATTTTATGAGGGCTTTGATGGTCTCTAAAAACACATTCTAAATACTATCATGATAATTACATTTATAACTACAAGTACAAACATAAACATGATAACTATGTTTATAACAAATATAAACATATTGTATATAACTCTAACATATGTAGAACATTTCATGTCATCAAGCATATTATTCTAATATGCAAAGAATTACATGACAACAAGCATATTACCCTAATATGCATAGCATGGTAACATGCATATTACCCTAATATGCAAAACATGACATGATTAATGTAAATAAATACGTTCACCTCACTCATTCATGGGAATTACCACAAAGTTGCACCCCTACATGCCATAGGAAACCCATAGAATGGACAGAGTGGGCTTTTTACACCCTACTTTACTCCTATGACCGGACGACTATGGCAACCCCAATCCAGAGCAGTTACTTGGTTCAATCAACATGCATAATTTCATACTTGAATTGATAACATGCATTTCATGAAAAATAGAAATTAAACATATTACCCTAATATGCAAAATTTCATATCAATGCATTAACATGCCTTTTTCATGAAGAAACCAGAAATCTGACATATTAACCCTAATATGCATTTTCATCACAAGATTCTGGTAGAGTCGACATGACAGGGTTAGAGTTAGCTCGATCACTAGTCGGGTCGACTCGATATGTGGAAATCATGAACTTCAAAAATGATTCATAATTGGTATGCCACAAGGAGGGCTCTGATACCATTGATGGGAATTCTCCCAAGGTGTTGGGAATCATGCAGCATGCGGAAGTGAATTTCAAAATAAAATTCTAAGCATGAAACCTTAATATGGCTAGAAAATCCTAATTTCCTGGAACCCCTTATGCAATACCAATCAACGAAACATAAATGAAGTCAGAATACATACCTGGATCGCTGAAATCCAATCTTTTTCATGAGGCTCACAAGTGCAAGCCCTCCAATGGTGATCCACACAAAAATGGTACCAAGGAAGAATCCCTACCGGGGTTGCTTGCTTCAACAGAACTCTCTTTTTAGCCTTTTGACCTTTGACCACTGTAGGACACCCTAACCTAATGTAGGGCTTTCTGGACACAGTCCTAAACCACTCTTGGTTTTAGGACAACCCTCCTCTATGACTTTTTAGACTTATGTTCTAAAACTAAGCCTTGTCCTAGTAGAAAAGACCTTGTCTTAGCAAGACAAGTCTAGTCCTAAATTAAGGAGGGAGTAGAAGAACACTCAGACTGATAGACTCTCAGGAAAATGGGATTTCTATTTTCTGATGACCAAAAAACTATATATCTCATTTCACCGTACCCCCTTTATATAAATTTTCAAGGTGCGTGAAAACTATCCGGACATCTCTTATCAGATATGTTATTTCATATCTGATAAGACTCTTTAGATTGAATAGTCTCATCTGTGTCTTTTCCTTTCCAGATTAAATCTCCATGTGCCATGTGGCATTTACTGGTTAAGAAGAATGGAAGGAGGCATCATTTCAGATTTAAAAACCATGGGAAGAGCAGAGTCCTGAGAGCAAAAGGACTCTGCCTCAGAACCGTGCATAGATGAAGAGATGTGACTCTTCATCTACGCGCGCTACTCTTTTTCCCATTTCATGCTGCCCTCTCATTCCCTTTAACCAGTCATTTAAATCCAAAAGGCATGGGGATAAGATGAGAATACGCCCCTTGATGAAACACTAGAGTGTTTCATTTGTAGAAGGACTTTTGTCCTTCTGTGCGTACCTTCATTTCCCGCGCACGCCAAGAGTCACCAAGAGTCCTTTTGTGGTCAAATTTATCTACACCCTATGCAACCTTTGACTAGTCAAAGCATATGTAATATGGGTGTCAAAAGAAAGAGCATTAAGTGTTCTTTCCATCCATATAAATATATTTCAGATCAGAGGACTATAGACTCTTGTAGGCCTTTTTGAATGCCAAGGTATCATTTTGGCATCTAGAGTCCCAACTCAAATGGACTGTTCAATAAAACATCCAAAAGTCCAAAATAAAATCAGATCAAGCTTTGATTTATCTATCCCCACTTAGAACTTAACCTAATTTAGATTTTTCTTAATTAGGTTAGCCCAATTAGTAAGCAACCGGACCCAATCCAATTGGGTTAGGAATTGGGTTAGCCTATATATGCTAGCTAGTATAAAATCTGGCTAACCAATTAGGATCCCATGACCCTAATTAAATCATGAGTAACTTCCTTGGCCTACTCTCTATTGTGTATACATTGGGTTCCACATCTAGTCAGCAGTAGGTTTAGGATTGAGCCGATTCGATCCGATCGAACCCGATTGACCTAATTAGGTCAAATCGGCTCACCTAATTGTCCAATTCGAATCACACATCGAATTGACTCATGAAACCAATCCAATTAGTTCATGAAAACCCACAAGACAAGATTGACATCTAGCAATGTATCATGCCTACCCGGAAGATTAGGAATTTGATAAAAATTATCAAAATACCCTTCAGTAGTAAGTTACCATGCAATTCAATCTTTTGATCTCCCATTATCCCGATTAAGTGATGGGTATGGATAAATGTCAAACCCTAACACTTAATCATATCGAATCTCAGCTCGATCATGAGGACTTAGCTGATGACTGATTAGAAGCCACTTCTAATCTCATCCCACTTTGTAAAGATTCCTTGAGTCACTCATCGAAGAGATTACATGGGATAACATATCCTCTTACCAGGATTGATCAATTCCTTGTTGGTCCACTCACATCCTTCGTACACCTTCCACCATACCCAGAACACCCCGAACATGTCGCAATGCCATGAATGAGTATGAACCAAAGTATGGCTTAGTGTGCACAAGGAACCATGGTGACCTCAGGTCTGAAGATCACATGCATAACTTCTACTCTAGGACCTATCTTTTGACAAGGAGTAAGACTTCCATAAGATAATCCCAGCGCGGATCAGTTCAGTGTACTCATAACCTAATGATCACATTTTACATCTTCCTATAATGAACTATTGTATGATGAAGTCCTTAGGACTACATTGATGTGATATAGAGGATATATCATCTAGTTCTTAATTGGTTCACGACCAAATAATACATTATCACAGGATGATAGTGAATCAAGTATAGGTCGTTGTATGTCATAGTCGTTGATTGTTCTCTTAATCAAGGAGTGTGGAGACACCAGTATGGCATGCAGGTGTTGTGTATGATGCTTCACTGGACATGGCCCATTTGTAGAATATTCTTTCTGCTAAAGAGTAGTTCATATTAGGATATGGATATGTGTTCCTCTGACTTGAGATCACCATGGTAGATTGTAAGCAACTCACATGCTTAGGTGCCGGACTACCCGGATTTCTAATCTGGAGATGAAAGGTTGCTGGGTATAGTCAAGTACTTGTGTAGTAGTGGTTGGATCAAGATGGGAGTAACTCCTCCAAAAGAGTTTGGAGTGAATGACTCATTATATCTCAATTGAGTAAAACCTTGGCTAGGGTAGTCCTTATAAGCAATTATAGGGATTTTGAGTATTGAGACATATTGTGATGGACTATTCTAGGGTTGGGCAAATAAACCCTAAGTCTTCTGGAGCATTGAGGGTTAAAGGAATGTATTATATGATTATCATATCCATTTGGTTCTTGATAGTTGCTCTGCAACCTTCGAACTATTCGGACATCGAGTATCATTGCTAGATGGTGACTTTGGCTGGCACTGGAAGTGTTCCAGTACTACTATCTTAGTGTTCAAACCTATGGGGTCACATACCATAAGGGTTTTTGATTTTCCTATTGCTATTGAATGATTGGGAATCATTTTTTTTGGACTCTTTGGACAATTTGATTGTCCATCTACATTTCGGAGTTGACTCATGAGTTAACTCAGTTGTGGGGATTTGATGATTTGTCAAGTGTTGACACATCATGTTACAAATATTGTGACAAAGAGTTTAATTAGTAAATGTTGGTAATTATATGGAGGGTTAGTGGCAATGTGATTACTTGATTAACTCAATTTGACTGAGCAATTAAGTTTGGGTCAAACCGAATATGATTCGATTTGGACTTGGGTTAGGTCCAATGTTATTGGGCTAAATCATTGCAACCCATTTCAGATTTAAGTTTGAATTATGAATTCAAATTTTGATTTGGCATTTAAATTCAGAATTTAGTTTGAATTTAAAAGGATGTAACTCCCATGGCCTTGAATATCATGTAAACCCATAATTATGTAATCCCATAACTTATGTAACCCCGTTTGTTTTGTAACTCTTCCCTTTTCTTCTCTCTCCATTTATCTCTATATTTGGGGGCTGAATGAAGACGTGGAGAAGAGAGATTTTTGAAAGTTTTTGTTGAAAAAAGAACCTTTAAAAGAGGGAGAAAAGGCTAGAAAATCTTGAGACCTTTATATGGGGAAAGGTTTGGGTTAGGGTGTGTGCTACTAAGTGTTCTAGGCTTGGAAAAGTGTCTTGGGAAGGGTTCTTGAGTGCACTTCCTAAATCCTCCATAGTACTTCATCCCTTGGTGTGTCCTGGCGAAGAAGAAGTAGAGTCCATAAGCTATTTCATTTCGGCAAAGCTAGCACTTTAGAGGAAGAAGGCCAAGGAAGAACTCCGGTGTGGATTCTTGTAAAGGCTGGACACATGTGTGGCTTCCAGAGCTATTGTCTTCCTTGGTGAGCTTTCCTCAACTCGATGAGTGTCACATCGAATTAAAAGTAAGGTTCTTGGTGAGTTTGCTAAAGAAGTGTGCTTTAGCATGTGCATTGAACATAGAGTGGTTCTATGTGATGCACGACTTTGTGTGCTTAAGATTTCTTTCATTTGCATGTTAATATTCATACATGATACTATTTGTGGCTGTTGACCCCTAAAATGATTTTGATGATAACAAAATATTGGAGCATGCATTTTATTACTAACTATTTTCAAGTATTTTCTAAGTTTTTGTAGGATATCTTAAATCTAAAACCACTCCTCCTACAACCTTGGTATATGACAAGCTTATTTTGTTGAAATATATTATGCAATGAAGAGCCCAAAGAAAAATCTTTTATGTATTTATGAAAATGGGCTACCTCTATGTATTTTTCTAGTTTAAATCTCTTAGATTTTGCTTTGATGGAGTTGAAAAGCTATTGGAGTTGATTGGAAGTCTATGGAAGAAATCTGGAGAAATTTGGATTGTTTTGGACGTAAGTCACAAGAGCCGATTCAAAGCAAGAGAGCCAACTCGAAGCTAGCACTGCACTCAGTTTTCTAGCATGCAGACTCAAGAGTGAAGAGCCAACTTGGGCAGAGTTCAACTTTTGAAGTTCTGAGAATTTGAGCCAACTTGAGGGAAGTCGAGCTGACTCGTCTAGAGTGAAAATTTCTCAGACAGACAACCAAGCCGACTCAAGTACAGAGGAGCTGACTCTTTCAGAGTTTACATGTTCTCAGTTCTGAAGACCAGCCAGGTGAGCCGACTCGACTAGAGTAATGTTTTTGACCTATCTGAGAATCCGAGCCAACTCGAAGCATCCGAGCTGACTCAAAGTCCAGTTCCAGGTTCATAAGCCAGTTCAAGAACTCTCTTTTTGAATCCAAAATGGTTTCCAATGGTCATATTTTGAATCCTAATGGTCTACAACAGTTATATCCACTTGAAATCAATTAAAGGAACTATTTATAAGGGATTTGAATC
The DNA here is from genome assembly GCA_021397845.1 of Areca catechu. Lineage (NCBI taxonomy): Eukaryota > Viridiplantae > Streptophyta > Magnoliopsida > Arecales > Arecaceae > Areca > Areca catechu. The sequence continues at coordinate 96,899,204 of CM038042.1, read as the reverse complement.
ACTTTTGAAGAAAGAAATGAGAAGTTAATAAAAAGTTAATGAATTTTTGAAAGAACACTCAAGAGAGCACTCAAGACACCAAACTTCTATCTGATTTCTTGAGGCATTTATTGAAGAAGCTAGAATCCTTGAAGAGCATTCAAAGAGCAATCAAGAGGGCTTCTCAAAAGTTACAACTACAACCATCTGACAATGATCAGTTTGTCATAGAGTTGTTCTATTTTTATACTCTTTATTTGAGTTATTCCAAGTACAACAGGGTTGTAACTTGGGATTTATATAGTTATTGGTGTGCTTTTTAAACCAAGAGTGGGTTGTTAGTGAGCTCGATAAAACTAACATTGTATTGGATTTTTGGTGAGCCCGGGATAAAATCAAGTTTGGGTTTTAGATTATGAGCCCGTGAAAATAATCCAACTACATTCCGAGGGTGAATACAGTGGAAATCCAAAGTGGTATCTTGGATAGTAGACGTAGGAGCGAGGTTGCTCCGAACCACTCTAAAATTGCTTGTGTTTGTGCTTGTGTGATTGTGCTCTTTAATTGCTTCTACATTCTATATTTGATTCATATCACTCACCACACTAAGTTAGTTTAAGAGGATTACATATTTGAGAAAAATTTTAAATACCCAATTCACCCCCCCTCTTGGATAAGACACCTGAGCAATAACTGGTATCAGAGCAGTGTCTCTGAATTTACTTAGAGCAAAGATAAATGGCAAATCCCATGAGTACCTCTTTGGCAGAAGGCCAATTCACAAATAGACCTCCACTGTTCACAGGCACTAACTACACCTACTGAAAAGCTCGAATGAAAATCTACATTCAAGCAATAGACTTTCAATTGTGTAAAATGATTCTAAAAGGACCTCACACACCCATGAAGAAGGTTGATGGCATGGACGTCCTAAAACCTGAAGAGGAATGGGATGAACATGACATGAAAATGGGTGAGTTGAATGCCAAAGCCATGAATCTATTATATTGTACTTTGGATGCAAACGAGTTCAACTGAATTTCTACTTGCAAGTCAGCTAAGGCAATTTGGGATAAACTTGAGATAACCCATGAAGGAACTTCCCAAGTAAAATATCTAAAATTAATCTTCTTGTACATTGCTATGAACTATTTAAGATGGAATCAAATGAGACTATATCTGCCATGTTTTCATATTTTATAGATATTATCAATCATTTAAAAAGTCTTGGCAGGATATCCTCCAATGCAGATCTCGTGCAAAAGGTTTTGAGATCACTTCCAGATAAATGGGACCCGAAAGTGACTGCAATTCAAGAGGTGAGTACCTCAACACATTACTACTGGATGAACTACTGGGTTCCCTGATTACACATGAGCTCACTATGCAGCATAGAAATGAAGATGATATCAAAAAAGAAGTCAATTACCTTTAAAGTTGTTGCAGAGTTGAAGAAACAAGAAGAAGAAATTGATGAAGAAAGCTCCTCCTCCGAAGATGAACTAGAAGACGATGATATTGCACTCGTAGTGAGAAGATTCAAGAAGTTTATGGGAAGAAAAAGGGAAGATACTGGAGGAAGTTTCACAGAAAGGATAAAAGAAAAGGAAAAGGATAAAGAGCAATAGCTTATTTGCTACAAATACAAGAAACTAGGGCACTTTAGATTAGATTGTCCAAACTTGAAGAAAGCATATAAGAAAAAGAAGAAATCAATGGTTATAACTTGGAGCGACAGTGAGGAGTCAACTTCAAATGAAGAAGAAGAAACCATAAAAATAGCGAATATATGTCTAATGGATCTTGAAGATGAGGTAATGTCTTCCCAACCTCATCATGATGAATTCACTTTTGAAGAATTAAATACTTCATTCATGAATTATTATCTTCATACAAAAAGCCAGTCTCAAAATTAAAGCTTTAAAAACAGCAATGATGCTTTAATAAAAGAAAAAGGAGAAATTTTCAAAAAGAATAAAATTTTGCAAAAAAGATTTGAATGGCTTTTCTGAAAAACTTGAAGTATTGCAACTGAGAAGAATGATTATTTTGAGAAAAATAAAGCTTTGCATGAAAAAAATGTTGGCTTGCAAAAGGAAGTTGAAAAGCTTAAATCATTGGTTGAAAAGTTAACATTGAGTTCAAACAAGCTTGAGTTAATTTTAAAAGATCAAAGAGATTCAAGTAACAAGGCTGGAATTGGTTTTAATCCTCTGCATACAAATGGAGTTTCAGCTACAAAATTTATACCTTTAAAATCTTTTGTACTAAAGTTTTCAGTACCTAAATTTTATGCATCAAAGTTTTTTATAACAAAATCTATTGCTTCTAAAGCTTCAACATATGCATTAAGAGTTGTTTGTTATTCATGCAATGGGGTTGGTCATAAAGCATTTGAATGCAATTTCAAAAGAAATGTTAGAAGTAAGATTAGAAAGATTTCGGTTCCCAAGGGAACCACTCCTACTAACCTGCAAGGACCCAAGAAAGCTTAGGTACCTAAAAGAACTACGTGATTATTTTGTAAGAATGTTTTGTAGCCCATAACACAAAGAAAAGATGGTATCTGGATAGTGGCTGTTCAAGACATATGATGGGTGACAAAGACCAATTCATCACCCTAGAGATGAAGGATGGAGGAATGGTCACTTTTGATGATAATGGTAAGGGGGAAGATAATTGGCATCGGTAAGATCAGAATTATCCCTTCCACATTTATTGAAAAAGAATTGCTAGTTAACAAATTAAAGCATAATTTATTAAGTATCAGTTAATTATGTGATAGAGGCTTCAAGGTTGTTGATGCGGGATGCAAAGAGAAATTCTAACTTAACAGTTTAGCAATTTAAATTGAGCGATGACACCTACTTGCATTAGCAAAGTTCACGCATAAGAAAGGGCCAAAGTAAACTATATGATGAGGCTACTTAATGAAAGGAAACTTACCCGCAATGTAGTTCAATTTTAATCAAGGAAGAATGGACCTAATGGTTGAGAAACCATTCTAACCAGAACATAAACCTTCGTATGAACAGACTTAAGAGACTCAGATGGGTTTACTAACCAATGATGAGTTCTCCCTCCTTTGATGGTAGATCAATTTCTGCACTCCATAGAGCTGCAATGAACTTGAAGACTATCACTTCCGGAATGGAAACTCCTTCCATGGCTGGTTCCAAGGAAAAGTAAAACCTCCTCTTTAATTTAGAATTGTAGGGGACCCTGCAATGAATGATATTAGTGACATGGCAAAGTTGAGGAAAGTTGAAAGAAGTGATCAAAAGGAAGAATAGAGTGGTTGGTATTTTTGTATTGGATGGATGAGGGCTTGAGTGGGAAGAAGCTTGCATCCTTGAAGAAGGAATGGCTCCTTAGTGCACTTGGGATGTGGAAGGATGGCGCCTTTGAAGAAGAATGGATGACCGGCTTCCTTGAATTGAAGTTGGTGGGCGTCTTTGGAAGAAGAATGGATGAATGGCTTCCTTGAGTGAAGTTGGTGGGCATCTTATTTCTACCAAAATGACCTGCTAGGCCTTCAGCATAAACTTCCCAGATCAAAAACTCTCTAATAGAGTTTGGGGGACACACAACTGGTTTCCTTTGAAAAGGAATCCATCATGAATGGTATAATCATTATGTATACTAGGTGGTCCTTATTGAAAGGATTGATAAATTACACTAAAGTCGGGACACTTAGGGTATTCTTCTTTCAATCTATCAAACCCTATAACTTCAGTGCTAACTGAGGTCAAAAGCATGGATCATCGGCTCAATGAATCTAAAACCCTATTTTCAATGCCGGCACGGTGTTTCAGAACAAAAGTATATGCTTGAATGTATTCTACCCATTTTCCATGCCTAGGATTCAATTTCTTTTGGAAATTAAGGAATCATAAGGCTTCATTGAAATAAAGAACAAACTCTTGCGGTAGTAAGTAGTGTCTCCAATACCTCAAAGCTTGAACTATCGCGTACAATTCCTTATCATAAGTCAAATATCTCATTCTCGCCTCATTCAACTTTTCACTAAAGAATGCCACTGGATGACTCTCCTGACTCATGACTCCTCCAATTCCTACTCTGGAGGCATCACAAGCAACCTCAAATATCTTTGAAAAATCAGGTAATCTTAGAATTGGTGCTTGGGTCATTCTCTCCTTGATTTCTAGGAAGGCTCTATTGGCGGTATTTGTCCATTCAAAGATTTCCTTCTTAATGTAGTCTATAATGGGTGCCACTATGGTACTGAATCCTCGAATAAATCTCTTGTAGAAGGTGGCTAGATCATGGAAACTATGAACTTCATGAACTTTTTTGGGTACCAGTCACTCAATTATGGACTTGACCTTCTCGGGGTCTGCAGACACTCCTTTAGTGGTGACAACAAATCCTAGAAAGATAACTCTATGGGTCATGAATTCACATTTCTTGAGATTGGCATAGAGACTATCTTGTCTAAGTGCTTGACAAACTTGCCTAAGATGAATTCAAGTGGTCTTCCTTCATTCTATTATAAATGAGAATGTCATCAAAATAGACCACTACGAACTTCCCAATGAATGTCCTTAAAACTTGGGTCATTGATCCTCATGAAGGTGCTAGGTATATTGGACAGACCGAAAGGCATTACTATCCACTCATACAAGCAATCTTTAGTCTTGAAAGTGTTTTCCATCATCCCCTCTATCTTAAATTTTACTTGATGATAGCCACACGTAAGGTCAATTTTGGAGAAAATGTTGGCTCCGGCCATCATATCCAATATGTCATCCAAATGGGGAATAGGGAAATGATACTTATTGGTAATCTTATTGATGGCTCGAATGTCTACACATATCCTTCATGTGCCATCTTTTTTAGGGGTCAGAAGGGCAGGTACCGCACATGGGCTCAGGCTTTCTCTAATGAATCCCTTTTGGAGTAGTTCTCCAACTTGTCGTTGTAACTCAGAATGTTCTATAGGATTTATCCTATAATGGGGAAGGTTCGATAACGTAGATCCTGGGATCAAATCTATGGCATGTTGAATATCTCTTAAGGGTGGAAGGTGATTAGGAAGGTCTTCTGGAAATATATCTTGAAACTCCTCTAGAAACCTTAACACTTCTTGGGGCTGTTCCTTACGGATTTGATCCTGAACTTCCTTAGTTGACAAAATCCAAATAGGCAAACCACCATTAAGCTCTTGCTCCAATTTCTTAGCACTGATCATGTTTATTCCTTGTTTCTTGTCCCTCAGGTGACTTGATCCTCTCTTAACACTGTCCTTAGGTGGTGAAGAATTGATTACAATCTTCTTTCCATTATGAGTGAAAGAACACGAATTAGAATGACCATAGAGTATAATGTCATGATCATACAACCATGGTCGGCCTAATATGATGCTACTGACCTCCATTAGAAGAACATCACACCAAACCTTTTCTTGGTATGACTGGATTTGGATTGTAACTTGGCACCTAAATTGGTAGAAATTGAGGTCAAATCTATCTAGGATACCTTATATGGGTTGGGATGGGGTATGGTGGATAATCCTAAGCTCTTGACTGTACTGGTTGATATGGCATTGACACTTCTTCCACTATCTAAGATGATCTTGCAAACTTTCTCTCCTATCTTAATAAAGGTTTGTAGGATGCTGGTCCTACGCCAATCTTCTTGCTCCTTAACCTGGGTCAAAATACATCTCACAACCCCTAGAAACTTCGATGAGTCAATGATCTCTTCATCCCATTCATACTCATCAACTAGGTTCACACCTGCCTTATATACTTCTTCTTGCTCATAATTTTCTATGGGTTCAGGGACTCCCTCTTCTACTTCTCCTATGTGTAACGTTCTGGTGGGACATTGGCTTACATAGTGACCTATCTTATGGCACTTAAAACAATGGGCATTACCCTCTCTTTGAACTTCAGGGCTCTTTCCTTTATCTTCTCTACAAGTAATGGAGTAGTAGGATTGGGTCTGTTAGATGGACTTTGGGCTTGGACTTGGACTTGGCCTACTTCCAGGAGTATTAATCCTAGTGGGTTTAGGTCGGCGAAATAGGGGTCTCCTCTGAAATCTCTCACAGTCCCTAGCAACTTGGTAGGCTTGGTATAGGTCATGGACCTCTCTCAGGAAAAATTCTCTCTGGTTTCCTCTGTTAGACCTGCTTTAAACCTAGACGAGGTCACAACTTCAGACTCAATCACACTGCATCTCATGATGAACTCATCAAACTTGGCAATGTACTTTGACACCGTCTTATTTCCTTAACTTAATCTTTGCCATTGATCCAAGAGTCTTTGTTTATAAGATAGGGATACTCTTCTCCCTAAGCTTTACCTTCATAGCTCTCCAAGTGGCTTGGGCATGTCACCTCTCTGTCGACTAATCAACATTACCCAATACAATCTGGCCTGATGGACCAATCTAAGTTTGGCAAACTTAAATTTTCTATCTTCTGACATCTCGTACCAATCAAAGTATTGATTCATATCACTCTCCCAGTCTATATACACCTTAGGATCTAAGTTTCCATCGAATGTGGGTGCATCTAGATGAATATTCCTAAGGGCTTTCTCATCCTGGTCAACATAATCATGGTGTGGTCTCTTAGTAGGGGTCATATGGGTCTCCTTAAAAGTTCCTATTCTTTCTTCCATTTGATCAAATATATGTTCAATTGCTTGAACTGCTCAGTCATAGTTCTCATTAGAGCTTCTAGATTGGGTTTCATGGTAGAACCTGGTTGGTCTTGTGAAATGCACTTCCTAATCTAGTGGTCATTCAATACAAAGACTCGTTCTAAGGTTTGCTAGACCTAGAAGTTTAATGTAGTATGAATCGACTAAGTATAGATCAAGACTACAAGGACTCTTTCAACTGGCCAGGTAAGAGATGATTACAGGAGGCTCCCCCTGCTCTCGCCCTAATTAAAACTGCAGATCCAGTTAAGGCATTTGCCATTGGACCTCTAGCCTTAGACACTAATCTCCAGAAGTAAATGAAGAATTGACTTACACTAGCCTCAACACACTAATTGAGCTTGACTTGTTGTGTCCCTAGTTCTAATTAGGTTGCTACTCAATTTTTAAAGGTTTGGGTTCAATGCAAAATGTGGTTGGTTGTTTTTGGGCCAAGGAAAGGTAATAACCTCCTTCCCTTATCTTATTGCCGCCCTTAAGTGTTTTAAAAAGACAACATTACAATATTATCAAAACTAATCAAGCAGAATGTAAACAAAACTAATTTTAAAATTTTAAATTTAAATCTTTTTTTTTATAATTTCAAAATTTAAAATTTAAAATTTAAAATTTAAATTTCAAACTCCTGGTGGGAAACCTAAGTTTGAACTATGCCAGGAATTTTGGGGTGTTCAATGTGCTAAACATAAGAAATCATGCACTTCACACACTCACTTGACACAAATCAGGCAAATCACTCAACAAGCATGCAAATAGCACATTAAACCTTCAACTTAAAGACTTCACATCCGGCCGTAGCTCATTACTCCTATGGACAGATAGTATATTTGCATATACCTCGTTCAGGAGGCGTGAAACTCTAGATTAAAGATGTAAACAATGCAGAAATTAAACTAACCTATATGCCCTAGTTTACCATGCTCTGATACCAAATATGATGCGGGATGCAAAGAGAAATTCTAACTTAACAGTTTAGCAATTTAAATTAAGCAATAACACCTACTTGCATTAGCAAAGTTCACGCATAAGAAAGGGCCAAAGTAAACTATATGATGAGACTACTTAATGAAAGGAACTTACCCGTAATGTAGTTCAATTTTAATCAAGGAAGAATGGACCTAATGGTTGAGAAACCATTCTAACCAGGACATAAACCTTCATATGAATAGACTTAAGAGACTCGGATGGGTTTACTAACCAATGATGAGTTCTCCCTCCTTTGATGGTAGATCAATTTCAGCACTCCATGGAGCTGCAATTAAACTTGAAGACTATCACTTCCAATGGAAACTCCCTCCATGGCTGGTTCTAAGGCAAAGTAAAACCTCCTATTTAACTCAAAATTATAGGGGACCCTGCAATGAATGACATTAGTGACATGGCAAAGTTGAGAAAGTTGAAAGAAGTGATCAAAAGGAAGAATAGAGTGGTTGGCATTTTTGTATTGGATGGATGAGGGCTTGAGTGGGAAGAAGCTTGCATCCTTGAAGAAGGAATGGCTCCTTAGTGTACTTGGGATGTGGAAGGATGGCACCTTTGAAGAAGAATGGATGACTGGCTTCCTTGAATTGAAGTTGGTGGGCATCTTTGGAAGAAGAATGGATGAATGACTTCCTTGAGTGAAGTTGGTGGGCGTCTTTGGAAGGAAGATGATGATGGTGATCTTGGAAGGATTGTTGGAGATGGCTTCCTTGGAGATGGCATCCTTTAGAGCTTGCTGGATTGGCATTCGGGGAAGATGGAAGGAAAAGCTTTGCTTAAGTAGACTAATAACTATGAAGTAGCTAGGTTGAGCCTCACATGCACTCCCTCATGGAGGATATTTGCATCACACAAATGGATAGAAATTGGAACTCAAAATTTTTCATTCATTAGATGCATTACAAGGAGCTATGGAGAGAATTAATAACCTCCCAAAGCCTTTTGAAAATTGGAAATTCATGGAGGAATACCTGGAGAAGATGGTGGAGAGTTACAACCAAACTTGATTCAAGGAGAGGAATAAGGGCCGGCCACTTCATTTTGAATTTGAATGTAGGCACCCAAGTGGAGGGGGGGGTATGAGGTGTCCTCCATGTTGGCATGGCTGCCACCTAGGCTTGGTGATGTGGCGGTCCAACTTGGTCTTGTAGTTGACTTGCTGATTTATCCCAAGTGCTGAGTTATTCCAAATAGTTGAGGTTATTCCAGGTAGCTGAATAAGTGCTGAAGTATGAGTTATTCCCAGTAGCTAAATAAGTGTTGAATGGCTGAAATGTTGAAGTAAAAATTGAAGTAGCAAAATTCTCCGGTTGAGTTAGTTCCAGTGCTCAAGTCAGCTCTTTATGTTGTGGTTGAACTGACTCTGATTTTGAAGTGGCTTGTTGTGGCTTCAAATGGCTTGCTTCAATTTATAATTCAATCCATAAGAAATTTGATTGAAGACCATTGTTGGTGTCCCCACCAGTTGTATTTGAATCTTCAATGTGCATTGTAACTAACTCACTTGATTCTAGCACTAAGCTCATTGGATATAGACTTAGAAACATATATGTGGTAGATTTGAATGAGATAGCCATGTCTAGTAGTACAAGTCTTGTGGCAATGGATGCTAAAACCAAGGAGTCTAACTTACTTTTGGCATAGGAGATTAGGTCATGCTAGTGTGCATACTATATCTAAATTGATTTTCAAAAATCTAGTTAGAGGTTTACCAAAATTCAAAGTTGATTTTGATCATGCTTGTGATGCATGCCAATTAGGTAAACAAACTGGGAGAGTTTTAAATCGAAAAATATGGTTTCTACTTCTAGACTACTAGAGCTACTATACATGGGCATATTTGGACCAACTAGGATCATAAGCCTAGGTGGTATGAAATATGGACTTGTGATAGTAGATGATTTTTTGAGATTTACTTGGATCTTATTTATTGCACAAAAGATGAAGCTTTTAAAGTTTTTTAAAAATTTTAAGAAAGCTTCAAACCAGAAAAATCTTTCAGTTATTTCTATTAGGAGTGATCAAGGAACATAATTTGAAAATTAGTATTTGATGATTACTATACCGAGCACAGCATTGATCATAACTTCTCCACTCCTAGAACACTACAGCAAAATAGTGTTGTAGAAAAGAAGAATAGGACATTGGAAGAGATGGCCTGAACAATGTTATGTGAAGTAATCTTCCAAGGTACTTTTGGACAGAAGCTGTGAACACTGCTTGCTATATTTTGAACCATGTTTTGATAAGATCGATTTTGAAGAAAACCCCCTATGAACTTTGGAATGACAAAAACAAAACATTCATTATTTTCATGTATTTGGTTGTAAATTCTTTATGTTAAACAATGAAAAGGATAACCTAAAAAAACTTGATGCTAAATCTGATGAAGCTATATTTCTGGGTTATTCAATCAATTGCAAAGCTTATAGAGTTTTTAACAAAAGAACATTAACAATAGAAGAATCTATTCATGTTATTTTTGATGAATCTAATCCCTCACCTTCTAGAAAAGAAGAGTGTATAGACAATGATGGGTGTAATTGATAAAGCTATGGAAGACATGAGCTTGAAGGACAAACCAACTCAAGAAGGAGAAGAAATGGTAAGTAAAGATCATGGTGATCTACCAGAGAATGGAGGTATGTAACTTCACATCCTAGAGATTTGATTATAGGTGATCCCTCACAGGTCTTAGGACTAGGTCATCACTACACATGACTATTTAGTATTTGTTTCACAAGTAGAACCACATAGTATAGAAGAAGTTAAAAATGATCATAATTGGATGATGGCCATGCATGAAGAATTTAACCAATTTGAAAGAAATAATGTATTGACCTTAGTAACTGACCCTCAGATCATCCTGTAATAGGAACTAAATGGGTTTATAGGAATAAGTTGGATGAACAAGAAAAGTAATTAGAAATAAAGCAAGATTAGTGGCTAAAGGATACAATAAAGAAGAAGGAATAGAATTTAATGAAACTTATTCACCCGTAGCAAGATTAGAAGCCATTAGATTATTACTTGCATTTGCTTGCTATATAAATTTCAAATTATTTCAAATGGATCTAAAAAGTATATTTTTTAATGGATTTATTTTGGAAGAAGTTTTGTAGAACAACCATCAGGTTTTGAAAATCATGCTCTTTCAAATCATGTTTTTAAATTTAATAAATATTGTATGGATTAAAACAGGTACCTAGAGCATGGTATGATAGATTGAGCAAGTTCTTACTTGAAAATGACTTTGTTAGAGGCAATGTAGATACAATATTATTTATTAAAAAAAAGAGCATGATATGTTAGTTGTACAAATTTATGTAGATGACATTATTTTTATATAACTAATGAGTATCTATGTAGAGAATTTGCTGAGCTAATGCAGGGTGAATTTGAAATGAGATTGATGGATGAACTAACCTACTTCCTTGAACTCCAAATTAAGCAAACAAAGAAAGGATTTTTATCAACCAAGCAAAGTACATCAAGGAGATCATTAAGAAGTTTGGTATGGAGTCATCCAAAGAAATGAGTACACCCATGAGCCCCTCTTACAGATTAGATAAAGATAAAGATGGTGGCAACATTGATCAAAACCTTTATTAAGGTATGATTGGTTTACTATTGTATTTAACTGCTAGTAGGCCTTATATCTTGTTCAGTGTATGTATATGTACTAGATTTCAATCAAATTCTAAAGAATCACATATACTTGCTGTCAAAAAAATCATAAAATATCTAAAAGAACAAGTAATCTTGGTCTATGGTATTCAAAGCAATCTTCATTAAATTTAATTAGATTTTCTGATGCTGATTATGGTGGATGTAAAATTGATAGAAAAAGCATTAGTGGTACTTGTCAGTTTATTGGGTTGAACTTAATTTCATGGAACTATAAGAAACAAACTCTGTAGCGCTATCTAATGTTGAGGCAGAATACGTGGCTGTAGATAGTTATTGTGCACAAGTGCTTTGGATTAAGCAATAACTAGAAGACTTTGGTATTATTCAAACAAGAATTCCTATCAAATGTGATAACATAAGTGCTATTAATCTAACAAAAATCCAATTCAGCATTCAAGAAAAAAATATAGAATTAGACATCACTTTATTAGAAATCATGTACAAAATGGAGAAATTGAACTTGAATTCATTCCAACAGAAAACCAACTTGCTGACATCTTTACTAATCCATTTAATAAAGAAAGATCAAATGATTAGAGGAGAATTAGGATTATGTGACTGTTTTTAGAATTTCTTATCTAATTTCTTCTAAATTAAGAAAAATTATCTAGAAGACCTCTTTATCAATTTAAGGACAATGACCAGCTTACCTAATGTGCTACTATCATTAGAAACCTTGTTAAAGAGATTTAGAACCTTTTTGAGTGTTTTTGTTCAGGGTGACTCGAGCAGGCAAGGCTCTGGCTAAGCTGACTCGGATGTCGGGATATGTGTTTTTATATATAAACCGTAGGACCCAAACTAGGGCACAGTCTTTCTTTTAAACCCTAACTAAGGAATAGAACCGTCCTTTCCAACTAGAGACCACCCCATCTCTACCCCACCTTCCCTTGATTCCTTCAAACCACTCTCCCACCTTTAAATACCGGCAATGGCACCGAGAAAGCTGTGGCTAAGCAAGCTCGTGGTGTTGAATCAAGCACACAGAGGGAAAGGAGATCCAAGAGAAGAGAAGAGGAGTCGACCCGTGCCAACAACAGGAGGAAGAACAGAAGAATGAGTCTCCATCTCGACCTAAACATGCAATCTCCATGGCAATTGCCCTGTTACCAGTGGAAGGAGAATAGTCTTTTCATTTCTTGAAGAATTAGGGCTGAGGATAGGAGACTGGATAGAAATCAAGGCTGGAGTTATTTCTGCTCTTTGGATAATTTCACATATCCTAATCTAGTGAGGAGTTTCTATGAAAACCTTTCCTTGGGAGAATATCATATAAATCTACTGTTAAGTGAGTAAGGTTGATTGTTGATGAGGACAACAAGTTGAGTAATGTGCTGCATATGCCCAATGATGGTCTAACCATTTAGTCTTAAAAGACAAGCAGAAAACCTTAAGAACTATCCTAGAAAGAAGAGATGTGGATGGTATTGGAAATGTGCAGGTTAACATGCTGTCATTGGAGATGAAGCTCCTGCACAACATGATTAGTAAGATCTTTTATCGAGGACCGGGTGCTTTGACTGGGTCAGCGAATAGGACATGGTCTTCATGAGGCACATGATTGAGGGGGAGGCCTCAATCTTTCTTATTATCATGTTGGTTCAAATGAGGGAGGTAGCTAGGAGAGTGAAGGCCTGCCTACCCTATGGTATGGTATTTACATTACTTTTTCAGGAGTCTAGCATCAATTTGACCGGAGAGGACGGACGTCCACTACACCATAGTGACACCTATTCAGTAAAGTCCCTACAGAGGATGGGCTACCATCTATCTGGTTAAGGGAGTTTGGATGAAGAGGGTGTTAGGTCAGAGAGTGGTTCACCTGTCTTCTGACGAGGATGAGGAGGCAGAGCACCACTTGGTTGACACTGAGACTGCTACTATTGGAGATGATGATGATGATTCAGAGGATGAGATTGAGGAGCAAAGACAGTCAAAGAGACAACCTAGTAGTCCTAGGACTCCACCAGGACTTCAGTTGCTCCATCAGCATCTTCAGCATCGACTACTGCATCGACCGCTTCACAGGCTTTTATTACACTGTAGCTTGATAGCTTTTCGAGTCTCTGACAAGTACCTTTAATTCGGTGTTTGGCGAGCTTCATCAAATAGTCAATACAGGACTTCAGGAGATCAAGGCAGAGCTGAGAGAGCTGACCTCCAGGGTTGAGACAATCGAGAGTCGATAATAGCCATAGGATGATGATATTCAATTAGATATTAAACCTACGCTCAGATTTTGGATGACTGAGAGAAGTAGTGGATGCCCTTAGTGCCCAGCAGACTGCTGAAGCTACACTATTTACAGAAGGGAGTTCAGGGCATTATGACTGAGCTTCGGATAGTTTGGGTGCTCTTATTGAGGTTGTCATCTACAATTGAGGCTTCAAGAGCATTAGCCTCTAGGCAGCCACCTCAGTCACCACCTCCTCCTGCTTTTGATCCATCGCCACTTGCTTCATAGCCTCCTGCACCACCTACAGCCTAGCCTAGTTTACTTACTGATATTAAACTGAACCTATACCTATTAGGGCAAAACCCAAATCTAGGCCTAAACAAAAATCTAAGGTACCTAAGGCCCTAACCAAAACTAGATTTCGAGATCTTAGATTCAAACCCTTGAAGACTAAGACCTCCTCCACTATATTAGAGATTGGTTCTTCCTCTAGTGAGATAGTAGTTGATGTATATTTTTTTTGTTTCTCTTTGGATTATCTTGTATTACATTTTGATGCATTGTACTTCTTTTCAAAAGTAATGAAATGTTATTTGCAAATCAACGTGTACATTGATTTGGGTGGGATGCTCTAGGCCCCGCATGTAGTGAGATGGGTGGGATGCCCTAGGCTACATGTAGTGGGATGGGTGGGATGCCCTAGAGGTGAGATGTCTCAACGTGATGTAAGTTCCAAGTCCTAGAGTGTCTAATTTTCTTACCCTCAATCCCTATTTTTCCTTCGTCACCACCATAGAAAAATAAAAAAATTTAAAAAATAGGATACCCTAATCTTCGACGACTTCTTAGCTCGTCGATGATCCTACCTGATATTGTTTCCCATCAATTTGGTATCAGAGCCTAGAAAAATTAAGTACCCTAGATTTCCCTTCTTCCCATCGATACTGATGAGTCCCTTTACTTCCCGTCACTGATCCCCACATCTCTGATCCCATTTTACCCAGCCACCGCGCACTCCCAATTAATCACCGTGCCGATCCATCACCCAGTTTCTTCTTTCACCATCGACCAAAGTCCAACCTTCCCTGCCAACGCCACTCCACAGAGAACCAGGACTCATAATTTCAACTTTTTCAAGTGGTTTTCACTTCGTTCTCCGCCACCGCCCCCTTCCAATCTCTCTTCAATCTCACGTCTCCCTGTAAGTTTTCACCAGCCAAAAGCCTTCAAATCCCTCATGAGCTCCACATCATCTCTTAATTCTTTCATAGATAATCAGTCATTCTTCACTTGACCTTTTTTTCTTCCAAGAAATCCCAGACAACGGCCCTTTCTTCTGGCCGGCACTTCTTGTCTAACCCGCGCCCCAGGATGCCACCACCGTCAACGGCACCACCACCGTTGTGTCCTCTCCTGCCGCGCTCCTCCGACACTCCTCTTTTTCCTCTCCACCGAATCCACCAACCGCTCCCCCCTCTGCCCACACCGCATTGGTCCTCCTCTCTTGGATCAGCAATCTCTCCATCCATCTTGGCTAGTTAGATTCCTCACCCTCCCTCTCCCAAACCTCGCCTAGCTCTTCCACCATCGCAAGATGTAAGCATTCCCCCATGCCCGTCCCACCTCAGCTTTTTTTTCGCCGGATTCCAGGGTCAGTGATCCCTCGCTTTCGCCCACCCCCCTCCCTCTGCCTTCAGTGCCGCTGCTGTGCCATAGAACCGCCATACAAAAAAGAAAAATCTCTCTAGTTCACCGGAGCTTGTAGTTTTTGTTTATGCGGTTGCCCTAGACTGGACTGGAGAACCATATGTTGCCCTCTTCATCGATCATCCATCTGTCTCTCATAAACCTCTGAAGCTTTCGAGACTTTGTTGTCGAAGCACTAGTTTGCCTCCAGAGACAAGTAGATAGCTTTCGAAGGGAACGCAAGTCATCGACGAAGAGCCTGTCATCGGCGGAGGTCATGGCGCTTGTCGATTGCTGCATGGATCTCCTCAAGGACAGCAACTTCTGGGATCTCCCCAACTCTTCGTCCGCGTAGCCACCATAGTGCACCTCCTTGCCACCCGCCACCACGCCCCCGCCTGCTCCTCCTTCTCCCGCCACCCCCTCTGCTGGCTCCCCAAGCTTTCGTACGATCTTCCGTTCTTAGATCTCACATGATGTCTCATCGCTCATCAGTGTCCTCATCGCCGTCTGAGGACCACCCATATGGACCGATCACCGGCCCTCGCCGATGCCCATGGTGCCTAGATCGAGCTGCTTCTCCTAGGCCGAGACCCCCCTCCTCTCTGCCTCCCGTAAAGCCTAAACGTCGTCACCGATTTCACACCGCATCACCTCCATCGGCGAACGCCGCTGGACTGCCCTCCGAAGACCTCCCCTGTTTCCTATTTTTGTGATCCATGGAGAAGGAAGCGGTGCGCACGAACATTCCCGTTCCTGTTGCCAACTTCTTCTGACTTGCAAAGCTATGCAGATTTCAAAGTAGCACATATTTCAAAGCTGCACGGCTTCCAAAGCTACATGGATTTCAACTAGTACAAATCTTGGAGCTATATGGATCTCAGCGGTGTACAATCTCAGAGCAGAGTCTTTGGATGTGGTTCATCAAAGCCCCCGCTCATTTGACTCGATGGAGTCAGTTTTCTCCATCTCAGGGGAATGATGGGGACATCGGCCCGCAAGAATCTTGAAGCAAGCACGAATCTTGGAGTAGCATAGATTTTAATAAATTCAAATTCAAAAAATTAGTTGGTTAGGATTGATTGTTTTGAAATTTGATTTAGAATTTGGTTGGATAGGATTGAGATATGGATAGGCTTATCTTATCCTATCTTTGATCCCTCTATCTTGTATTCAAGTTTAAATGAGGGTTGGACAGGTTTATAAATACCACCCTCAATCCTTGTAAAAAAAAGATGTTGGTCAATAAAGAGTTTTTTTTTTGAAAAGAGTTTTTCTTTTTGTTCGCCCCCGTATAGGGAGGGAAGAGGCCCGTCTGTCCTTCGCCTTCATGGGCATCGAGGGGTGAGAGACCCTAGTCCTTCACTTTTGGGTGTCGAGGGTGAGAGACCCTAGTCCTTTACTTTCGAGCATCGAGGGGTGAGAGACCCTAGTTATCCCCTTTTTCCCCCGTCGAGTCCCCTCTAGGTCTTAGGGATTTTCCTTCACGGCCCTACGTAGTGATTTGGGTGGGATGCCCTAGGCTCCGCATGTTGTGAGTTGGGTGGGATGCCCTAGGCTACATGTAGTAGGATGGGTGAGATGCCCTAGAGATGAGATGTCTCAACATGAATGTAAGTTCCAAGTCATAGTGTCCAATTTTCCTACCCTCCATCCCTATTTTTCCTTCTCCACACCATAAAAAACCAAAAAAAAAATTAAAAATAGATACCCTAATCTTCGGTGACTTCTCAGCTCATCGACAATCCTACCCTGATCTTGTTTTCCATCATATACCTAATGTTGATCCAGTGTCGACTCATGAAGACTCAAGTGTCGACCCAAGTGTCGACTCATAGGTCGACTCATAGGTTCTAACAACAGTAATGGCTATATTTTTAGAAGCTTAAATTTATTTCAAATGGCTTCAAATGGCTAGTTTCTTCACTCTAACAGTCACCAACAATTTTTTAAAGGTTTTTGAACTATTTATCACTCACCAAACTCATTAAAGACATAAGAGAAAAGTGAGAATAAGAGACAAATCTTATCCTTTGAGAAAGCTTTTGAAAAGATAAGAGTGAGCCATAAAGAAGATTCCACCTGAAAAAATCTTCAATTTTACTGTTGTGCCTTCAAATCATTTTTCAAAGTATTCATTGATAGCATTCAAGAAGGAGACAACTCAAACATTCAAGAAGAGCTTCATCGACATTTATTTATGCTCTTTTGAGAGTTTTTCTTGTACTATTACTGTACATTTGGCTTTAATTATTGTGACTAGTTTCAAGGTTATTGAAAGTAGGGTTTGACCCTTTCAAATCATAAATTAGAATTCAAGCATATGTTTGGCTTGAGGAAAAGGTTGTTGGTGATCCTAAGTGACAAAACCAACAAAATTTTAACTTGTGAGCCCGGAAAACAAGTTAGCTGTAATCTTGATGATTATAGTGGATTATCCAAGGAAAGCATAGGAAGTGGATGTAGGTGCTTGAAGTGCACCGAACCACTATACATCTTTGTATTTTGATTGCTTGCTCTTTCTTACTACTTGCTCATATTTATTTTGCTTTTTTTCTATTGCATATCATTATTGAGCACAATCACATTGTTACACAATTACTTTAGTTCAACACATACTTGCTTTAGTTTAAATTTTAAAAATCCAATTCACCCCCCTCTTGGGTTGCTACACTGGTCAACAAGTGGTATCAGAGCTTGGTACTCAGTGTTTAGGTCTAACGATCTTAAGTCATGATTTTAGTAGCAGCCCAATTGGTGTTGGTATTATTGAGGGTCAAGCCTCAAACCGTCTCCCACTCTTTAATGGTACAACTTATAGTCATTAGAAGACACGCATGTACATATACATTCAAGATATAGATTATAATATTTGGAAGACTATAGTTAAAGGCCCTCATCAGCCCACTGTCTTGGTTAATGGCATTCCCACCCTTAAGTTAGAAGAAGATTAGGAAAAGAATACATTAAGTAAGCCGAGCTAATGCTAAGGCCATGAATTTATTATTTTGTGCACTAGACCCTAGTGAGTTTAACATAATATCTACTGTACCTACCAAAGAAATTTTGGATACATTTGAAGTTACCCATGAGGGTACACAAAAGTAAAGACCACCAAGTTAACATGCTCATTCATACATATAAGATGTTTAAATGTAGTGGGACACCGAGGCACCAGAAAAGATAGAGGCTTTTCAACCCTCTGTGAATTGATCAATAATTTATGAGTCCATCTGTAATAAGGGCTTAGCTCATATGAATCCATTTTAATTGTTATTTGAGTCTTTTGAGTTCAGTTTTGTACTAGTCAGCTCATGTTGAGCTAGTTCAGTCCAGTGTTAGTCAGCTCATGTCGAGCTAATTTTATTTTTTTGAGTCCTATTCACCATATTGAAGACTCAAGACCACATCATACAAGTGAAGACCAAGTCCAACCAGATTGAAGACATGGAAGTATAGCCCAAGTCCAACCCAGCTTGAAGATTTGAAGACCCCAGGAGGAAAAATTCAGAAAATCCTGATTCCTTACAGATGCCCTCCAGATGCCCATATTCCCTTCCAGATGCCAAAGTATATTCATAGACCAGGGCATCCATGATTCTAGAGGTCCATCTACATCCTAGCCCAAAGAAATCAAGTCCAGTGACAAGCCCAAGCCCTAAAAAAGAAAGATACCAGGGAATATTCCTGCTATATGGCTACCAGGCCACCCCAGCTTCCAGAGGCCCAAACCCATGCACCCGAGCCCCTTTGGGCGGCCTCTTGCTGCTTCTAGAAGCCCAACACACCCTCCTAGGTTTTCTTGAGTGTTGACCAAGTCAGAGATTTTTAGGGATTTTTCTACCTAATGTTTCCTTATTTTCTAGCTAGGGTTTGAGAGGAAAAGAATTCTTATGTAAAGATTATGTGCCCTTACTTGGAGCCCAAGGTTAAGATCTATTTAAAGAACCTAGCCTCTTGTATGAAGGGAGATTTGATATATGAAATAAACCTTGAGTTCCTCTTGCTTTGTGTGATTACCCTGCTGTGTGCATAAAGGGTTTGAAAGTTCTTCTTCCTAGTGTTTGCAACCATCATCCTACCCGCCAACAATCCTTCCAGCCCCCTCCAAAACTTTCTTTCCTTTCTGTTTTCCTTGTTTTCTTGATTTTCTTTGAGTTTTCTAACCCCTGACAGGTCGTTTGCAGGTCCCCGAGTTCCTACGAATCCAACGACTCCAGCCAAGCCTCAATCGACCACTGAGCAGAAAGCCGGGTATCCGCGGTCTTTTGGCTCGGTTTTCCAGGCCGCATCCATCGAGAAACGAGAGATCTCTTCGTTGCAATCTTCATCGAGCACTTCAGATGTTGTCAGGTACATCCCCTCTACCTCCAGTCTTATTATTGTAGGAGAACTTGCCCTAACCGAGGCTTCTCAGCCCCGGCGATCCTTCTTTAGTACTTTTCTAGGTTCTAATCTGCATGCTTGGCTTCAAAAATTCATACAAAATTCCCTACAACTAATTTGATCTGAATTCGGGAATTAATCACCTAACCCCACATATAAACCATATAAAAAGAATTTCATGCATATTAGTCCCCCATCATTTGGTATCAGAGCTTAGATTAGGGCTTGTTTTCTGGCAATTTTTTAGTCCATATATACTACTCTATTTTTTTAATTATTTTCTTTTTGATAAAACTTCAGAATTTCTATAATTTTTTTTTACTGGATTCATCATAATCACAGTAATTTTTAGGGATTTTTTAGATTTTATTATGGCCTGCAAATTTTCTTCAAGCCGAAATACAGCCTCCAAATTTTTGGCTATGTTTTTTCAGCAAGACAAGTTTGGAAGTTTTAGGGTCTTTTTAGCATCTTTGCATATCTTTTAATTTTAGTATTTTTCTATATATTAGGCCATAATTTGAAAGTTTTCTTCTATTTAAGAAAACCAAAAAAAAATTACATATTATCCACAAATACCAAAAAAACATCTAAACCCTAATTGGCATCCTCATCTGCCTGCCATCATTACATAATTTACTTTAAGGACACTCTTGCTATATCAGATGGGAGAGGATTTGATCACCTCTCCTTAGCCCAAAACCACATCCCTTGCATTCGGGTCCCAAGCCTTAACCTAAAATTAACTAGACTTAATTTGCCCTAGTGGGCTATGGACACCAACTGGTCGGGTCCGGACTATGAGTCAGATCATTGTGTCAAGCTAACCCTTGTGTGCTTTGTGCTCATGTCTAAATGTTGTTTAGGGATTCAATCTCGAAGGGCTTGTGTGCTGTCTTGCCTACCTGGCCAATCTCTGATTGGTTCTAGGATTGCATCAGGACCTAACACCAGGGCAATTAGGGACCTAACACTCCCCTTACACCTGCCTGGCTGAGTACAGGGTTACTATAGGCTAGTTTGCCACCCTGATTGAGCCCTTAGTTTGGACTCTAGGTCTAGTCAGCTGTAGTCGGTCTGATCGAGTCTTGCATGAGCACTAGATCAGGAGTTTCATATCACCCACCTCCTCCACAAATGTCTGAACCCATGGAAAATTTGCAAGCCCAAATGAAAGCCCTAGCTGATCAAATGGCCCAGATGGCTACCCAGATGACTACCCAGATGACCCAGTTAACTCAGTCTGGTATCAAGCCAATGATAGAATTGACCATCTTGCCAATAGGTTTGATCAGTTAGAAGTCCGGGTAGGGACCCCAGGAAAAACCCATGGGTCACAGTCTGAGCCAGATCCTGATTCCCCTCAACCTAGGAGGACCCCAAATCCTAATCCATACCCTGAGGTCGAACCTAGGAGAGCCCCTCATCCTGACCCATACTATAACCCTCAGCCTAGGAGGACCCTAAACCCTGATCCATACCGAGAGGTTGAACCTAGGAGAGCCCCACAACCTGACCCATACAATAATACTGAACCTAGAAGAACCCCTTACCATGACCCTTATTATGATACTGAACCTAGAAGAACCCCTTACCATGACCCTTATTATGATACTGAACCCAGGAGAACCCAATACTCTGACCCATATAGGGAGTCCAATCCTAGGAGAACCCAATACTCTGACCCATATTGGGAGTCAAATCCTAGGAGAACCCAATACTCTGACCCATATAGGGAGCCCAACCCTAGGAGAACCCAATATTCTGACCCATATAGGGAGTCCAACCCTAGGAGAACCCAATATCCTGACCCATATAGGGAGCCCAACCTTAGGAGGACCCCATACCATGATCCATCCTTAGAACCTGACCATAGAGCTGACCCAAAATCCTATGACCCCAGATCCTATAATCCAATGACCCATAGATCTGCACCCTTGTCCTATGAGTCCCGAGAATCCATAACCCCTAAGTATCAATCTAGTACTAGTCAGGTTTCCCTTAGTCAACTTGAACCCCATAGGATTAGCACCCCTAAATATGAGCCCAGTAGTAAGCCACTACCCCTTAGGCAACCTGAACCTACTAGGATTAGTGTCCATAATCAGAAACTAGGACCTAGCCAATTTTCCTCTCGCCGACCTTCTCCAACCATTCCTGAGATTGACAAGGCTTACATTACGCAGAAGTGTATGAAGCTGATGCAAACTTAGTGGATGAGTATGAGGGAGAAGAGGAGACACCTTTTAATGACCTAGAATTAGCTGACCCAATAGAAACCCAGGTAGAAGCCAACCTAGAGGTAGTTGACCTTGACCACATCCAACCTAAAGCTATAGTGGAAGAACAAATAGAGGAAGAGAACCTAGGTACTGCTACTAGAGCCTTACCTGAGAAAACCATAGAGGAGAGCCAAATTATAGAGTCTAGTCCTAAAATACAAGAACCAGACGAATTTATTAAGGACTTGATCTCTTTGAATCAGTACCCTCAGGATGAGCCTCCTCATATAGTTCCCATTAAGGACCTCTTCCCTGAGATTAGTAACCCATCCTTCCATTATGCAAACCCAATAGATATACCGCAACCTCGTAAGGTTAGCCTCATTAGTCTAGATTAGTCCCTGACATGCCTTCTTTTATCGAACTTTATCCAACTAACCTTGAACCTTTTTCCCTACCCTACCAAACTACTTCTGAACCCACTTCCTATTTTCTGCCCTTTCATGACACCTCCAGCATTTCTAGGATTATTAGATTGCATTTAACTGAGATTAGCGTACTGCATGCATTCATTACGCATGTTAGGTTTGCATTATACTTCTGGCATACCCTTTGGCATTTGCTTGGAGTCTATTGTAAATACTCTTGTGCACACCACACTAGGGTCAGACCTACAGAGTCTATAGTCTCTTAGGTTTAGGCCCATAAAAGTCTAATAAATTTTCTTCGATAGGAATGCAAAGTCGAGTCTATTAGGTGTTAGTTTGAGTCCTTTGCATTATCTTGTTAGGAGTCTGCATGTGCCTAGCATGTTCACCACCCACTAATGTTAAACAAACTGGCTAATTCCCGAAGATGGATCAAAGAATTTGATGTAGTGGATTCTATCTGGTTAAGCTTAGGCCTAAAGAAGCTTCATGCTCGCAGAGCCGGACCTTTTAAAGTGATAGAGAAGGTTGGATCAAATGCCTAGGTGTTAGACTTGCCTTCAGATTTGGGCATTAGTTCTACCTTCAATATTACAGACCTGGTTGAGTATAGGGAACCGGCAGCGATACCTAGTGAGGCCTTTGGACCTATTCCTTTTCATTGTGAGTGACTCTAACCCAGAGTGTCCACTAACAAATTGGTCTGAGAGAGGAGAACGGATTGAGCGTATCCTGGACGATCAAGCCATCACGACCTGGGGCCGTGACTATCAATGCTTCCTGGTTCGATGGCAAGGCCAGCCAGAGTCGGACGATTTATAGATTTCTTGAGAGGACTTGCAACGCCTCAACCCAGACCTTCTTGAGAGATATGTGAGCCAGTCTGATCTTCACTCGACAGGGTCAGTTCCTCCCACCCCGGGAGAATTGGTGGGGACACCGGAGGCACCAGAATAAGATAGAGGCTTTTCAACCCTTTGTGAATTGATCAATAATTTATGAGTCCATCTGTAATAAGGGCTTAGCCCATCTGAGTCCATTTTAGTTGTTATTTGAGTCTTTTGAGTTTCAGTTCTGTACTAGTCAGCTTATGTTGAGCTAGTTCAGTCCAGTGTTAGTCAGCTCATGTCGAGCTAATTTTATTTTTTTGAGCCCTATTCAACCATATTGAAGACTCAAGACCACATCATACAAGTGAAGACCAAGTCCAACCAGATTGAAGACCATGGAAGTATAGCCCAAGTCCAACCCAGCTTGAAGATTTGAAGATCCCAGGAGGAAAATTCAGAAACCCTGATTCCTTACAGATCCCTCCAGATGCCCAGATTCCCTTCCAGATGCCAAAGTATATTCATAGACCAGGGCATCCATGATTCTAGAGGTCCATCTGCATCCTAGCCTAAGAAATCAAGCCCAGGTGCCAAGCCCAAGCCCTAAAGAAGCAAGATACCAGGGAATATTCCTGCTACATGGCTACCAGGCCATCCCAGCTTCCAGAGGCCCAACCCATGCACCCGAGCCCTTTAAGCCAGCCTCTTGTTGCTCCTAGAAGCCCAACACGCCCCCCTAGGTTTCCTTGGAGTGTTGGCCAAGTCAAGAAATTTTTAGGGATTTTTCTACCTAATATTTCCTTATTTTCTAGCTAGGGTTTGAGAGGGAAAATGATTCTTATGTAAAGACTTATGTGCCCTTACTTGGAACCCAAGGTTAGGGTCTATTTATAGGACCCAAGCCTCTTGTATGAAGGGAGATTTTGATATATGAAATAAACCTTGAGTTCCTCTTTGCTTTGTGTGATTACCCTACTGTGTGCATAAAGGGGTTTGAGAGTTCTTCTTCCCAGTGTTTGTAACCATCTTCCTACCGCCAACAATCCTTCCAGCCCCCTCCAAAACTTTCTTTCCTTTGCTGTTTTCCTTTGTTTTCTTGATTTCCTTTGAGTTTTCTAACCCCTGATAGGTCGTTTGTAGGTCCCTGAGTTCCTACGAATCCAACGACTCCAGCCAAGACTCAATCGGACCACTGAGTAGAAAGCCGGGTATCCGCAGGTCTTTGGTTCGATTTTCCAGGCCGCATCCATCGAGGAATGAGAATCTCTTCGCTGCAATCTTCACTGGGCACTCAGACGTTGTCAGGTACACTCCCCTCTACCTCCAGTCTTATTATTGTAGGAGAACTTGCCCTAACCGAGGCTTCTCAGCCCTGGCGATCCTTCTTTAGTACTTTTCTAGGTTCTAATCTACATGCTTGGCTTCAAAAATTCATACAAAATTTCCTACAACTAATTTTGATATGAAATTCGGGAATTAATCACCTAACCCCACATATAAAACATACAAAAAGAATTGCATGCATATTAGTCCCCCATCAGGATGGAACCAAATAAATCAATTAGTGAAATGTACACTAGATTCACTAATATTGTTAATGGTATGAGGAGTTCGGGTAAAGTTATATCTAATGCTGACTTGTTAACAAAATTCTCAGGTCTCTTCCATCCTCTGGGAATCCAAAAGTCACTGCATTGAAGAAGCCAAGGATGTCAACACTCTTCCACTTGAGCAGCTCTTTGATTCACTAATGACATATGAGCTATCCTTAAAGCAAAAGGTGGTGGACAATGAGAAAAAAGAAGGCCATTGCATTCAAGTCCATAACCAAGGAAGATTCTGATGATGATTTAGATGAGGAAGATGAATAAGATGAAACTGCTCTCATCTCAAGAAAATTAAGAAATTCATGAGGAAGAAAAGGTTCAACTACAAGAAGAAGCCTCAAAGAGAAGAGCCCAATAAGGAGAAAGAAAAAGAAAAGGAAAGGGAGCGACCAATATGCTTTGAGTGTAAGAAGCCAAGACATTACAAAATGGATTGCCTCACTCTCAAAAAGGGCACAAAAAATTCAAAAAGAAAGCGATGATGGCGATGTTGAGTGAAAGTGAAGATTTAATCTCTGATGAAGAGCAGCAAGAAGTGGCCAACATCTGCTTCATGGCAAATGATGACGGGGTAAGGTCTGAAACTGAAAATGAATTTATATTTGAAGAATTACGTGATATTTTTGATGAACTTATTATAGAGTATCAAACTAAAAATAAAAACAAAGAATTAAGAAAGCAAAATTTGGATCTATCTAAAACAAATAATAATTTTTTGATAGATAATGATAGTTTACTATAAGAAAACAAAATTTGAATGATCAAATTACTCTTTTGAAAAATGAGAAGGAAGAATTTTTGAAAGAAAAAGATTCTTTAAAAAAGGATAGAGTTTTTGCAACAAATGAAAAACTTATCAAACAAAACAAAGAACTTTTGCAAGAAAACAAGAAATGCAAAAAAACTTAAAAAGTAAAACCATTTGTTGAGAAATTTATTTATAGTTCTGAAAAACTAAACTTGCTTTTGAATAGCCAAAGAGCATTTTTAACAAAGCAAGTCCTAGATTTAAACCTCAAAAATAACAGAAATATTCAAAATTCTTTACCTGCATTCCTACATTACTTGTAGTTCAAAAATTTCTTTGTACCTGCATCCTCTAGCATTACTTGTTATTCTTGTGGTAAATTAGGACATAAATCATATATGTGTGATAAAAGAAAATTAAATAATGTTAGAAAAATTTGGGTTCCAAAAGGAACCACTTCAACTAACCCTAAAGGACCTAGATGACTTGGGTACCTAAAGTTTCCACTTGACTGGTTTTTGTAGGTGTGTCTTGCAACAAGGACAAAAGAAGATTATGATACCTTGATAGCATTTGCTCAAGACATATGACTGGAAATGTAAAGCAATTCTCATCTTTGGAGACTTTAAATGGTGGAAATGTAACTTTTGGTGATAATGGAAAGGGCAAAATTATCGGTATCGATAAAGTCCATATCACCCCCTCTACTTATGTTGGTAATAATTTACTTGTTGATGGTTTGAAACATGATTTGCTTAGTATAGTCAATTTTGTGATAAAAGATTTAAAGTGGTTTTTGAATCTTTTATGTGCATTGTATCTAGTCTAGATGACAATGGCATTAAGTTTATTAGTCATAGGCATGAAAACATTTACATGGTTGATCTTGATGATCTACCTATGCAAAATGGGCAATGGAAGCCAAAATCAATGAAACTAGTTGGCTTTGGCATCGAAGACTAGGACACCAGTATACATTTACATTCAAAGTTGAACAAAATAATCTTATAAAAGATTTGCCAAAACTCATTTTTGAAAAATATAAGATTTGTAATGCATGTCAACTTGGAAAATAAACAAAATCATCTTTCGAATTAAAAAGAGTAGTGTCTATAACTAGACCCTTGGAATTACTTCATATGGACCTCTTTGGACCTACTAGAACAACTAGTTTAGGAGGCAAGAAGTATGGTCTAGTAATTGTATATGACTTATCTCGTTTTTATGGATAATATTTTTAGCTCACAAAGATTAAACATTTTCTGCATTCATTAAATTTCACAAGAAGGTTTCAAATAAAAAAGGTATTTCAATTGTCTCTTTACATAGTGATCATGGTACTGAGTTTGAAAATCATGATTTTAAATATTTTGCAATGAAAATGGTATTCATCATAATTTCTCTATACTTAGGACATCTTAACAAAATGGGATAGTAGAAAGAAAAAATAGGATACTAGAAAAATGGCATGCATAATGCTTTGTGAAAATGATTTATCTAGATATTTTTGGACGGAAGCCTTAAATATTGCATGCTATGTTTTAAATCGAGTTTTGATCCAACCGATTTTGAAGAAAACACCTTACGAGCTTTGAAAATGTAGGAAACCAACTATTAAATTTTCCATATTTTAAATGTCGTTGTTTCATTCTAAACAATGGTAAAGATAACTTAAGTAAATTTGATACCAAGTCAGATGAGGGTATCTTCTTAGGATACTCTACTTCTAGCAAGGCATGTAGGGGTCTTCAATAGAAGAACACTTCTTGTTGAAAGAGTCTATCCATGTTGTTTTTGATAAGACTAATGAAAAATCTTCTAGAAAAGAAGATGTTCTTAATGATAAAACAAGTATCCAAAAGATTAGAAAAATGATCATCAATGAAGGACCTTCTAAGGAGCAAGAAGGTGATCTGGATAATGAAGAAGGACAAATACAAGAAGTTGGAGCTTCATCAACACCCAAGCCATTACCTAAAGAATGAAGGTATGCTTAGGGACACCCTAAAGAACTTATTATTGGTGATCCATCTAAAATGATAAGTACTCATTCCTCTCTAAGAAATGTTTATGATTATTTAGCTTTTGTATCATAAGTAGAACCAAAATTAATTGAAGAAGCTGAAAAATATTCAAATTAGATAAATGCTATGCAAGATGAACAAATCAGTTCAAAAGAAATAAAGTTTGGACCTTAGTTGAAAGATCTTCTAATGTTTCAATAATAGAAACAAAATGAATTTTTAGAAATAAACTTGATGAAAGTGGAGTAATAACAAGAAATAAAGCTAGATTGGTAGTAAAAGGTTATAATCAAAGAAGAGGGTATTGATTTTGATGAAACATTTGTACCTGTTGCTAGATTAGAAGCAATCAGATTATTACTTGCTTTTGCTTGCTATATGAATTTTAAATTATTTCAAATGTATATCAAAAGTATCTTTTTAAATGGTTTTATTAAAGAAGTGTATGTTAAACAGCCCCCAGGTTTTGAAAATCATGAATGCCCTAATCATGTTTTTAATTTCATAAGGCTTTGTATGGTTTAAAACAAGCTCTAAGAGCTTGGTATGATAGATCAAGTAAATTTCTACTTGAAAATATTTTTTCTAGAGGCAATGTTGACACTACACTATTTTTGAAAAGAAAAATGATGATCTCTTAGTAGTACAAGTTTATGTTGATGATATCATTTTTGGTGCTACTAATGAAACACTTTGTCAAGGTTTGCCAAGCTTATACAGGGAGAGTTCGAGATCATCATGATGGGTGAGCTAAACTTATTTCTCGGATTTTAGATCAAGCAAACTAAAGAAGAGATCTTCATCAACCACACTAAGTATACAAATAAAATCTTAAAAAAGTTTGGGATGGAGACAACCAAGTAATCAGGTACACCTATGAACCCTTCTTGCAAACTTGATAAAGATGAATCAGGTAAAATATTGATCAAAATTGTATAGAGATATCATTGGTTCATTATTATACTTAACTGTAAGTAGGCTAGATATTATGTTCAGTGTATGTATATGTGCTAGATATCAGTCTACTCCTAAAGAATCTCATTTACTGGCTGTTGAATGCATACTAGATATCTATCTGGCATAATTGATATTGGACTATGGTACTTTAGAGATTCATCAATTGAATTGATTGCCTATAATGTTAACTTTGCTGGATGTAAACTAGATAGAAAAGTACTAGTAGTACTTGTCAATTTCTTGGAGTTAATTTGATTTCATGGTTTAGCAAGAAACAAATTCAGTTGATCTATCTATGGCGGAAGTCGAATATATAGCAACTGGAAGTTATTGTGCTCAAATCTTATGAATCAAACAACAACTCAAAGATTTTGGCATTAAGTTAAATAAAACTCCCATAAGATGTGATAACACAAGTACAATTAATTTAACTAAAAATCCAGTTCAACATTCAAGAAGCAAACATATGAAATAAGATATCATTTCAAAAGAATAATGTGCAAAAAGGTGATGTAATGCTTGATACTGATAACAATTGGTAGATATTTTCACAAACCCCTTAGCAAAGATAGATTTTGCATGATCAGAAGAGAATTAGGCATAATTGACCCCTTTAATTGAAAATCTTTCAAATTCCTTGTTGAATTCTTTTAGATGTTCAAAATCCTCTTAAATATCATCTTTTATAAACCCTAGACCCCCTTGATTTTTTTGCAAATTTATTAGATTTTATTCTAAGTTTTTCTTGATTTTGACCAAGTGTCGACACTTGGAAATTGCCCAAGTGTCGACTCACCAAAGAGTCGACACTTGAGCAAACTCCAAGTGTTGACTCATAAATGATTTGACAGTATTTCTAGGGCATCTCGAACCCACTTCTTTTTCATTCTTTTTCCCTCTTTCCTCTTCGTGTGGTCCCCAAAACTCACCCAACCATCCATAAATAGTGATTCTCCTCTCCATCCTTCCTCTTTTGGCTAATTTCCCCTTCTCCTTTGAATGTAGTTCGTTTCCTCCCTCTTTTTGATCCGTTCTACCCTCTTTTGGTCCATTCTTTCTTCTAGTCTGTTCCTAGTTGTTTCGTAGTGAGCATGGGTCCAAGAAAGTAGGTTGCCTTCCGTAAGAAGAGAACCCACTTCCATAGAGGTGAGGCAAGCTTGGGTTAGAGGAGATCCAAGGCTAGACATGACCCGGTTGAGAATCATGAGCAACCCGAGGATCAGTAGGCAGCGGACATATCACCCCCTCTGTAGTTATCCCCCATAGTGGAGAGAGTTGCAAGAAAAGCCTGCAGGAGGAGGATTGACATTCAGTTCTGGGATTCAGAGGGTTTTGTTATTGGAGACTTACTTAGAGTAGATGGCTTGGTCCCATTTTATATGATGAGAGAGAGATATTACCCACATTTGATGCATGAGTTCTATGGGAGCATGGCCACTGATGGCATCAGGTGCACTGCACAGGTCAGGGAGTGCAAATTCCAGTGACACCTGAGACTATCTGTAGAATATGGGGATGGTTCATGGCTTGGCCGCGAACTGTGTAGGAGATAGGGATGCAGCATTTAGATGCATCTTAGAGTAAGAGGATGTCAGAGGAGTGTCCACCATCTCAGCAAACCAGCTATCCATGGATGCTGCTGCTATACATCACATCATTGCCAAGATCTTGATTTTGAAGATTGGTAGGTTTGATTTTATTATTGAGAGGGAGTTGGTATTGATGGTCACCCTGGCACAACGGATGACCATCAATCTTCCTATGATTATGGTCCATCAGATGGATGAGGTAGCCACCCAGTGGAGACTGTGCCTGCCCTATGGCATGGGACTGACGAGGATTTTTCATGCTTATGGTATTCCATTGGAGGGCAAGGCCTCCAAGGATTCTACACATGGATACATATGGAGAGAAGTCTCTGCACTGCATGGGCTATAGGAGAGTAGCTGGCAGGTGGGTCAGGTGGGAGTTAGGCCATGAGCCTGATGAGGACAAGATTAGAGCTGCAGAGGCAAGACCCTCTAGACCTACATCACAAATGAGTCACCCTAGACATGCTCTAGTTGCCGCACAAGAGACAGAGCCTATCACATCTCCACCTGCTCCAGCACCTCAGTAGTCTATAGCTATAGATTTTACTTTCAAGTAGAGGATTACTTAGCAAATCATTGCAGTACATGAGAACATTATGAGTATTTCTATCAGGACTAGCAGGTTACAGCTCGAGCTACATGGACTTAGAGATCATACAGATGTGTAGCTTATGCCATGAAATGATCACTTTGATCTTTATGAAGAAGAAATTGGAAGTCTAATGGACAAAATTTGAGAATTTTGGAGTTTGGCATACTTTTTGGAAATGTCATAAATCAAGTGTCAACCTAAGTGTCGACTCAAGTATCGACTCATGAAGCAAGTGTCGACACTCTGAAGACTGGCACGTAGAGTTTTAGCTGGCACACCAAGTGTCAACTCAAGTGTCGACCTAAGTGTCGACTCATAAGATTTAAGTATCAATTTACAGATCGACTTAAGGACTGAGAACAGAAATGGATAGAACATCATTTTCTGGACTTAATGAAGTGTCGACTCACAAAACTTAAGTGTCGACTCACAGATCAACTCAAGGCTTGAGATAAGAAAGAAAATAGAATAGTGTCATTCCTGGACATTTTGCCTAGTGTTTACTCAAGTGTCGACCCAAGTGTCAACTCATAATTTCAAGTATCGACTCACAGGTCGACTCATAGCCTGAGACCAAAATGAAGCAAAACCCTGAAACTTCAAGAATTATACGAAGTGTTGATCCAAGTGTCGACTCATGAAGACTCAAGTGTCGATCCAAGTGTCGACTCATAATCGACTCACAAGTTCTGACAACAGTAATGGCTATATTTTCAGAAGCTTAGATTTGTTTCAAACAGCTTCAAACAGCTAGTTTCTTCACTCTAACAGTCACAAATAGTTTTTTGCAAATTTTTGGACTATTTATCACTCACTAAACTCATTGAAGCATAAGAGAAAAAGTGAGACACAAGAGACAAATCTTATCTTTTGAGAAAAGCTTTTGAAAAGACAATAGTGAGCCATAAAGAAGATTCCACTTGAAAAAACCTTCAATTTTGCTGTTGTGACTTCAAATCATTTTTCAAAAGTATTCATTGACAGCATTCAAGAAGGAGACAACTCAAGCATTCAAGAAGAGCTTCATCGATATTTATTTTTGCTCATTTGAGAGTTTTTCTTGTGCTTATTACTATACATTTGGCTTTAATTATTGTAATTAGTTTCAAGGCTATTAAAATTAGGGTTTGGCCCTTCCAAGCTATGAATTGAAACTCAAGCCTAGGTTTGGCTTGAGGAAAAGTTGTTGGTGAGCCTAAGTGACAAAACCAACAAAGGGTTTTAATTTGTGAGCCCGGAAAATAAGTTGGCTATAATCTTGGTGATTATAGAGGAATTATCCAAGAAAAAGCTTGGGGAGTAGATGTAGGTGCTTGAAATACACTGAACCACTATACATCTTTGTGTTTATGATTGCTTGCTCTTTCTTACTACTTGCACATATTTATTCTACTTTTTAATCTACTGTATATCATTATTGAGCACAATCACATTGTTATACAATTACTTTAGTTTAACACCACTTGCTTTAGTTTAAAATTTTAAAAACCCAATTCACCCCCCTCTTGGGTTACTACACTGGCAACTGAAGGAGGATGGGTTACCGATGTGAGGGCATTGGTAGGGAGGTGTGACTGTGTTTATGACAATTACGAGGATGACGGCGAGGCAGTGGCAGCACGGCATGCTTTGTGGAAACTAGGGTTGGTCGGCTTGGTGGCATGAGTGTGACATGGGTGGCATACTCGACATAGCATGGGAGGTGGCATGGCTGATGATGGCAGCGAAGGTGAGGTGAAGGGATTTGCTAGGTCTAATGTTCTCATTAGATCTGAGGGAGAGGGTAGTGGATGGCAGATGGGGGTTGCAGGTGACACATCACCGATGTCGGAGGAGAGGCAATGATGTGGGGTAGCCATAAGTGATGGCACAAGCACACGGAGATGGGATGGTCGTTCCTATGTGTGACATGGATGGTGTCTTGTGTAGCTTTGATGGCATAGATTGGAGGCCAAAAAGATGGGTAGAGATGGTGGGGAGATTAGGTGGCCGGTCATGGAGGGACACCGGGGT
Source organism: Areca catechu (assembly GCA_021397845.1). Classification (NCBI taxonomy): domain Eukaryota; kingdom Viridiplantae; phylum Streptophyta; class Magnoliopsida; order Arecales; family Arecaceae; genus Areca; species Areca catechu. Next base: position 96,866,601 of record CM038042.1, on the reverse strand, counting down.
ATGGGAGGCGATGTCAATGGGCGTTGGTTTGATGGTGGTGGGAGATGGCCTGTGGTGGTGGACAAAGGCCTGAGGGGGGTGGGATTTGGGGTTGGGATTAGATCTTAGGTAGTTTAGAGAGAGGGAAGTGAAGAATAAGAGGAAGAGAAAGAAGCAGGGGAAGAAAGTATAAGAGAAGAAACAAAGAGAATAAGTGGAAGGAAGAAGCAAGGAAGAAGAAATAGCATAGGAAGAAGAAGAGGGAGAAGAAAAAGAAGAGAGAGATAAGGGTAGAAGAAAAAGCTGGGAGGGTGGAAGAAATCTTAAAGTTTATTCTTGTTCATCGATGAATTTTCCAATAATAGGACCCTGTAAATAAATTCTAAACCCCAACAACCTGGAGGCCATCCCTATCAAAACTCCAAGACTTCAGACTAATATAAAACAAATAACTAATCTAAAATAAATTTTAAAGACTTCAAGATTAATCTAAAATAAATTTTAAAAAAACTTCAAACTAATCTAGTTCTTTGATCTAAGAAGTGCATTAGCTAGAAATAAAAAAATACACCAATCCCCATACACCCAGGTAAAAATAAAATAAATAAAATAGAATATTTCTATCTACTCCAGAATGGTATTAGGTGTGCATCAAAATCCATGCCGAGTGGTGTCCTCATCAGCTATAATTTGGTATTTTTGAGCATTCTATTGTTTTAGAAATTCTAACTCGATTATTTTTGTTTGATAATTTCTAGGAGGGATAATGGAGCAGCTGAAGATTTTTGTCTATCAAGTCGCATTTAATCCCAAACCTCCTTCAGTGTGGTACATCATTTGAGATGATGTTGTCATAGGTTGCACGAGTAATGGTGAGCACTAAAGATGTCATAATGGCTATAGGCGATACGGTGCTCAAGAATGATCGGAGCTTTTATCCTGTGAAAGATGATGAGGTGGTAGGACGCATTCGAGATTTTTCAAAGTTGATAATTGTTGACTCTAGTCTTGATTTTGATGATTGACAAAATACTTAAGTATATATGAATACTAATTATATTTTTAAGTGTGTTTCTCAGATCTTAGTACTCATCCATGTTGAATGAAGAAATGCTTGTATTTCAGTTGAAGAAGTCCTTCAAATTCATGAAATTTTAAGTTATAAGGATTTTAGAATATAAGAAAGACTTGAAATGACTTAAAGTTTGATTTTGGAGAAGTTTCAGTAAGTTTCAGCACTGGCACACTCAAGTGTCGACTCAAGGCCTGAGAACAAAAAAAATACAGAACTGTGAAAATCCAAATTTTTGCCTTAAGCTGACCTCAAGTGTCGACTCACTGTACAAGTGTCGACTTATGAATAGTGCAAGTGTCGACTCATTGTGCAAGTGTCGACTCATGAAAATTGCAAGTGTCGACTCACTATACAAGTGTCGACTCATGAATAGTATAAGTGTCGACTCACCAGATTCAAGTGTCGACACTTGGAGTAACGGTTAGTTTTTCAGAAGTGTAGAATTGATTCCAACTTGCTTCAAACAGCTAGTTTTTCATCCTCAATGGTCAAAATGGTCATCTATGGTTTAGAGAGCTATATAAACACCAAAAATCAAATAGGAAGGCAATATTTGGTGAGATTATTGAATATCCTTCAAGGATTCAAGAGTTAAGTGGTTCAATCCTTTAAGCTTCCAAGTTTCAAAGAGAGCATCCAAGTTCACATCTTCAAGCATCATTCAAGGCTTCAACAAAATTGAAGAAGCTTCTTCATCAACTTCCAAGGGCTTCAAAGATACTTGCTTTGTTTATGAAAGCTTTTCTTGTATTCTTTTCATATTGCTTTCTTTGTTTATTAAGATTTTTGGTGAGCCTTGGAAAACCAAAGAGATTTGTTAATAAGCCTTATGTGAAAACCACAAGGTGTTTGTTTGTATCAAAACCAACTAGGTTGTTGGTGATCCCGTAAAACTAACATAGGTTGTTGGTAGCTCGTAAAATGATCGAAGGTTACTGGTTAGCCTAAGTTATAAAACCAACAAGGGATTTTACTTGTGAGCCCGGGAAAACAATTTGGATTTTGATTAGTGAGCCCGGAAAACTAATCGACTGTAATCTTGGTGATTATAGTAAAATTCCCAAGGAAACTTGGGGAGTGAATGTTGGTGCCTTGTGTTTATGATTACTCTTATTTATTGCTTATTTACTCTTGCATTTACTTTGTTAATTCCGTCGCATATTTTTATCAAGCACACAAATACTTTGGCAAAACACAAGCACTTAATTGCAATTAGCACATACTTGTTAAAATAGTTTAAAAAGTTTTATAAAATCCAATTCATTTCCCTCTTGGGTTGCATCATCACTGGGCAACAATTTGTATCAGAGCCCAAAATCCAAAATTATTGGTATCTAAACTTTGTGCTTTGTAAAGAATCCAATGATTTTGAGTTAAAAGATCATGGCAGCTCTAGAAAGTGCTTGTTTCACTATAGGATATTCAATCTATTAGTTATTATCTTTGGAAAGTTATAGTTAATGATCCTCATATTCCATCCATTTTGTTAACTGCATTTCCATTCCCAAGCTTGAAGAGGATTAGAATGAATATGACATTAAGTAATCTGAAATTAATGCTAAAGTAATGAACTTGCTTTATTGTGCATTGGACTTTAATGAATTCAATAGAATCTTCACATGCACATCAGCGAAAGAGATATGGGACATACTTAAAATTACTCATGAGTGTACTCTTCAAGTAAAAAAATACTAAATTAATATGCTTGTTCATTCTTTTGAAATGTTTGAAATGCTATATTTTAAATCTATATCTGATATGTATACTAGATTTATGACTATTGTTAATGAATTGAAAAGTCTTGACAAAGTCTATACTAATACTGATTTGGTTAATAAAATTCTTAGATCTTTACCAATATCATGAGTCCAAGGTAACGGCGATCCAAGAAGCCAAGATATTGATACCCTACCTTTGGAGGAGCTTATTGGTTCACTCATGACCTATGAGTTGAACTTATGGTAAAAGGAAGTGTTGCTGATCAAGAGAAGAAGATAATAGCCTCTCAAGGCCAAAAAGAAATTCAAGGCAATGATGACAACTTGGAGTGATAGCGAAGATTCAAGTTCGGATGATAAATAAGAAGTTGCCCATCTTTGCTTTATGGCAAATGAGGAAGATGTATGTTCTGAAACGAATATGATTTACCTTTAGTGAATTATATGATGCATTTAATGATCTTGTGCATGATATATAAGGTATTGAAAAATAAGCACAAGAAATTAAAAAGACATGCAGATTCTTTTTCTTTTGAGAACACCAATCTTGCTAATAAAAATCATGATTAAATATAAAGATTGATATTTTAGAAAATGATAAGAATAATCTTTCTAAAGAAAAAAAAATTTAGAAAAAGAAAATTTGATTTGAAAGATTTATGTATAAGTTTTCAAATGAAAAAATATTTTATTGAATGAAATAAATATTCTAACAGACCCGAGATTTTTGTATCAATATGAATGGCTTTTAAAGAAAACAAAAATCTTGAGTTGAAATAAGAATTTCTTTGTTGCTACTTTTTCCAATATTGCATGCTTTAAATATGAAAAATTTAGACTATTAGCATATCCTTGTAAATTAAGAAAAACTTAGGTTCCAAAAGGAACCATATTTACTAATCCTAAAGGATCCAAGAAAGTTTGGATACCAAATTGTCCACTTAGTGTGTTTTGCAGAAATGTCTTGCAGCCTAAAGAAAGGAAAATAATTGAATAGTGGCTATACAGAAGAAGTGGATAAGCTACATTTTGGACTAAATAGTAAAGGAAGGATTATACATATTGATAAATTCTAAATATTTCCTTCCATAATTAAAAATATAGTTGAATATTTATTATAAATGTTGCATCAATTAATTTAAAAAATTATTTTGAATGGTTAATTAGAATCAAGTTTAGACTAATAGTCATTTGTTATGATCATAAACTTTTTGATGTTGATGAATTTCATGCTATCATGATTAAACTTGTGATTATAAGATCTTCACTTGATTTTAATTATACATAAAAATATTTTTAAAGTTGCATATTTCTTTGAAATTGTTTCAATTGATTAATTAGAATCAAGTTAGACTAATAGTCATTTATTGTGATCATGAACTTTTTGATGTTGATGGATTTCATGCTCTCATGATTAAACTTGTGATTATTAGACTTTTACTTGATTTTGATTAATATAGTTTTAAACCATTTCAAGTAAATGTTATGATTTATGTATTTTCATTTTTGACATCTATGCTTAAGTTAGAAATGATTTGGATCAAGACTAGAACTGGTGGTTAAGGATTACATTTAAGAAGAAGGTATGCATATTGATAAATCCTTGCTCCGATAACTAGACTTGATATCATATTACTTCTAGCATTTGTATGGATATTAAATCACTTCAAATGATTTGAAATCATATTAAATTGAATCTTTAAAATGTTAACCTCCTGCATTTTGAAAATAATGTATATCTTGAAAATTCAAATCTTGATGCTTGTGCTTTCATGTTTTATTCCTCAATGAATGCATACTTTTAAGGAAAAATAATATTTAGGGAGAGCATCTAAAGATTTTTTATCATTATATATATATATGATGATTTCAATGTTTTCTTAATATCATACTTATATTACTCTGATACTCCTTCTCTTTGTTTTTAAATCTTTTTTTTTTTTTAGGGAAGTTACATTCAATTGGTGTTAAGATTTATTTCATTAAGAATCTTAAAAAACAAGTGCTCCTAGTAATTGCTTCAGATTGGGTTAGTCACCATGGTCGTTCGGTTATAGGAGCTAAGTAGGGTTTAAAGACCTTCCCTTCCCATTAATGGGATCTCTTATGACGTGTTGGGGTGCCACTATGGCCTTATCCCATGAACAAGTGAGGTGAATGGATTGTTGTCGTAATTATACCTTGGTTATGTATATTAGAGTTAATATATATTGAATTATTTTTTTGCATGTGCTTATCATTTTGTGGTATCATGTATCATATTTAATTGGTATTATATTTAATTGGTATCATGATTAATTGATTTCATGCATTGATTTTGATGATCTACTTGCTATTCTTTCATCTTCATTTTCATTTTGTATTACCTTTCACCCTTTTTCATGATGACAAAAGGAGAGAAAAATGTTAAGTAAAAAAGGGAAAGATATGACAAACTGAAAAATTATATGAGAAATGAAAGAAAATACAAAAAAGGGGAGAAGAAAGCAAAATATTTTAATCTTAAAGAAAGAATTAGTAAGAGAGAAAAAATTAAAACTTTGCATATTTTGAAAATATTTTGAAGAATTTTTGGAAATAATTTTTGAAGAATTTTTGAAAAATTTTTTGGATCATATTTTGAGGGGGAGCTTGATGCTTATTGATTTGAGCTTACATGTTTATCTTATTATTAATCCTTTTAATCTTACCCTATTTATATACTTAAGATTTTATCATCATCAAAAAGGGGGAGATTGTTGACTCTGGTCTTGATTTTGATGATTGACAAATACTTAAGTATATATGAGTGCTAATTATATTTTTAAGTGTGTTTATCAGATCTTAGTACTCATCCATGTTGAATGAAGAAATGCTTGTATTTCAGTTGAAGAAGTCCTTCAAATTCATAGAATTTTAAGTTATAAGGACTTTGGAACATAATAAAGACTTGGAATGACTTAAAGTTTGATTTTGGAGAAGTTTCAACAAGTTCAACACTGGCACACTCAAGTGTCGACTTATGAAGAAATTCAAGTGTCGACTCAAGGCCTGAGATAAGAAAAACACAGAACTATGAAAACTCATAATTTTTGCCTTGAGCTGACCTCAAGTGTCGACTCACTGTACAAGTACCGACTCATGAATAGTGCAAGTGTCGACTCACTGTGCTGTCGACTATGAACATGTCTTATGACTAGGAACAGTGACACAGATTCAAGTGTCAATACCTTGGAGTAACGGCTAGTTTTTCAGAAGTGCAAAATTGATTCCAACTTGCTTCAAACGGCTAGTTTTTTATCCCAACGATCATAAACGGTTATCTATGGTTTAGAGAGCTATATAAACAAAAAAATCAATGGGGAAGCAATCCTTTGTGAGATTATTGAATATCCTTCAAGGATTCAAGAGTTGAGTGTTTCAACCCTTCAAGCTTTCAAGTTTCAAAGAGAGCATCCAAAGTTCACATCCTCAAGCATCATTCAAGGCTTCAACAAAATGGAAGACAAGCTTCTTCATCAACTTCCAAGGACTTCAAAAAATACTTGCTTTGTTTAAGAAAGCTTTTCTTGTATTCTTTCATATTGTATTTACTTTGTTTATTAAGGTTTTTGATGAGCCTTGGAAAACCAAAGAGGTTTGTTGGTGAGCCTGTGTGAAAACCAACAAGTTGTTGGTAAGCCTTTGTATGAAAAACCAACTAGGTTGTTGGTGATCCGTAAACCAACATAGGTTGTTGGTAGGCCCGTAAAACCATCGAGGTTGTTGGTTAGCCTAAGTTATAAAACCAACAAGGGGTTTTGACTTGTGAGCCCAGGAAAATAAGTTGGGTTTTGATTAGTGAGCCCGAAAAACTAATCGACTGTAATCTTGGTGATTTTAGTAAAATTCTCAAGAAAAACTTGGGGAGTGGATGTAAGTGCCTTGGAGTACACTGAACCACTATGTATCCTTGTGTTTGTGATTGCTCTTATTTATTGCTTATTTACTCTTGCATTTCTTTGTTAATTCCGTTTCATATTTTCATTAAGCACACAAACACTTTGACAAAACATAAGCACTTAATTGCAATTAGCACATACTTGTTGAAATAGTTCAAAAAGTTTTATAAAACCCATTCACCCCCCCTCCCGGTACCTTTATCGGCCATCCAGCGAGTTAATTTTACTTTAATTGAATCTGAGCTATCAAGAAATTTTTACAAATAAGAGGACCCTTGGCACCCAATTCGCCTTCTACTTTCGAAGTACTCTTCTTTCTCATCCTGCTTCTTCCTTAGAATTTTCTTCTCCATCCATCGACTGTCTCTAGTGAGTTCCACTGGTGCTTGCCATGCTTTCCCTTTTTCTTTCCTATTTAGATTATTCTGTCTATCTTAGGTTCTTCACTACCTTAAGAATATGTTTTTGTTCTAGGTTTAGCATTCTTCATCACCTATTCTTAGTCAAGAAAAGTTTTCAGAGTTCTTTCTATTTGTTTTTGGAGCAATTTCTCCTAATTTTTAGGTATTTTGTTTGATTTCATAATGTCAAGTCCCGAGTAGTCTCCTAAAAGGGGTGGGTCATGGTCTTCGCATCATTATCCTATCGAATCAAGAGTTTTTACTAAGGGTGCATGATAAATCATGTATTTATATATTTATTTTAAATATTTAAATAATTATTGGTGCTAACATCTTCTAAAAAATCTAATTTCATAATTAAACTGGACCTTCTTGTAAAATTAACTATTTTAAAATACCTTTGAAAATATGAAATTAGCATATTTTATGATAATTAGATGTTGAGATGAAGCACCACACACCTATTAAATATTTAATGAAAAGTTTTATTCATGTTTCTCCTATTTGGTAGGAACATTAAGATTGATAAAATTTTTTAAAACTCTGGAACCTAAAAAGTTTAACTGGATTACTGACTAGAAAACTTGCCACATGAAGAGCTCGAGTTGTAAAATCCAACAGATCAAATAGCTCAAATCATAGTTAAAATGGATCTAGAATCAAGAAGAAGACCAAAATATCAAATTATGCATAGATTTTAAAGTAATTGGTCTACTATGGACTGGCTGCTCAGTCTATAGAAGCCCCAATGGTCTAGAAACACCAGAGATTAATCATCCCATAATCTATATTAATCTGACTTGCTTTAGAGTCTTCAGCAAGCTCTATTTAAAGGACCCCAGACCACAAGAAGAGATCATCTTGGAGAGATGAGTATGGTACAGGATAGAAGGCTTAGCTTTAGGTTTCGGGTGGCCTCTAAGATTGAGGTTTCTTAGAGGAGAAGCTCTGTCTTCTATGCCATCTTTTTGCTTATACCAATCTTCAGAACAAGATCCAAAACAAAAGAAGAAGAGGAAGCCAGTTCGCTCAATGGAGTACGATGAAAGAAGGTGACGTGCATCGACCAACTGCCCGATGTGATTGCACAATCAACTTCGGATGCTTTGTTCCTATTTTCTTAGATTATTTAATTATTATTTTTAATGCTTTATAATTAGATTCTTGTTTCAATTTATGTAAAGTTTATTTTCATGCAATTTAAATTTATATTCTTTACTTTTCTTACAAGTAGATGCTATGATTTGATTAGTAGATTGAACGTACCTGAGTTTTAATTTTTTTATACTTTTAATTTTTATTTTCCTGGCTTCAAATTATTTATTATTTTTTAAATTAAAGATTTCAGATTATTATAAGCACTACCTTCTCCATGGACTCGACTCAACTTACTATGTTCTACACAATTTTAATTAATTAGAAGTTAGATAATTAAACTGATAATCATGGTGTCTTAACGACAATATCGTGATCCTATCAAGTTCTTGGTACCATTACTGGGAAAGGCACGAACATTAATATTTTTTTTATCTCTTTGATTTTTTGTAAATTCATTTTACTAATTTTTTTGTAGATCAAAAAAATTAAAAAAAAAAGAGAAGAAAAAAAGTTCTACAATTTTGGTGAGATCAATCCTAATCCTAGATTATTTCCTTTTTTTAGTTATTTGAGTTAATTTCTTCCTTTTCATATTAACCAAATTTTTTTTCTTTTTGTTTCTTTTGATTAGTCTTCTTTTTTACAAAAAAATACTTAAAATTCTTTTATTAGATTTATTTCCTTTTTTATTGCTTTCCTCCTTTTTCAAATTATTATAAATATATATTTTTAGTTGCTTTCCATTAGTTTCTTTTTTGAAATAACCTAAAAAGAAAAAAATCTTTTTTTAATTTCTTTCTTATCAAATTAACCTAAAGAAAAAAAAATATTTTTGTTTACTTTTAGTTAGTTTCTTCCTTTTCAAACTAACCTAAAAAGAAGAAAAAAGTTTTTTTTAAGTTCCTTCCTTTTCAAGTGAACCAAAAAAAAAAAAAAAAATTCATTTGACCTTTCAAATAATTACCTTAAATACTAGATTTAATATATTTTTCTTTAATTTAGGATATCTACATACTTTATTTTTTTAATCTAATTTTAGTTTTTCTTTCACATCTAATTAACCAAGATTAAAACCTGCCTTTTATTTCTCTTGCTTAAATTAACATAGTATAAAAAGAAAACAAAAATACCACATAACACTTAACTAAAATAAAGTAACTAATTAAAACTTAAAAGATTATTACTTGCTTGAAATATCTTCTTATTTCTGCATTGTATTTTTTTTATAAATATCTTAAAGGCAATAATCCATAAACAACATAAGGTCGGGATTTGATCACCCTTGGCCGATAATCCACCATCATGCATCTTGCATTGATCCAAGCCCATTACTTAAAACTAACTAGACATCAACTCTTAAGAAGTTTGAGCTCAATAAGATAAGGCACTCGGAACAGTTAGACTGGTATCTAGGAAAAGCAACGGGGGAACCCCCACAATCTTATCCTTACTTGGCCAGTTGATTAGTTAGTTTCTGACTTAGAGGGCTCCAAGGTTGCCTTGGCAGTTAGGAGCCTAGATTTAGGAAAACCTAGGGTAAAGAGTCCATGTTATGCTCTTCTCTCTCTTAGCTTTAGAACTCCTTAGGCCCTCATCTTTAAAACTTTTGATATTTTTCTTCCTTCTTCGTCTCATCGCTCCTCTTAAAATAATAATAATAATAATAATAATAAATACATAAATAAATAATAATTGCTCTAATCTAAAATTCTGATTGTATATTCGAATATTTTAAACAATCCAATAAACTAAATCAGTAACAAGAGCATGAATCCTTATAGTAGAGTACCATTTCATCCAGCACACTAAGTTTATTTGAGCCCACTCATTTTGAGAGTGAATGCCCAACCGTGTACTAACACCTCTTGAGTCTATGTATGACCAAGTTTATCAAAATCAAGTCCAAATAGCCTGTAGCTCAGAAAATAACCTATAATTTAATACCTATAATTCAGGTTAGGAGGCTCAACCAGATTTTTCATGGCAACCATACCCAGTGGTTACCCCAACAACTTAAAGATCCATGTTCGTAGATGTACCATTTATGATAAGCCATATCCATAATGTCAACCTTCTCAAGTATCTATAGCCCATTATTTGAAGAGAAGGTTCAGTAAGCAACATACTCACCTCCCCTACAGACCAACCTAGATGTCGATAGATTTGGTCAATTTCAATAAATAATTATGGCCCAACAAAAATCTATCAATAAGCTAATAGATCAAACTGATCAACAATTAATCAAACTTAATAGACAAGAGGGAGGTGAACTACCTAGTCAACCCGAGAGTAACCTAGAAGGACTATACCAAGCTCAAATTTTACTGACCCTCTATCTTTTTCTGAATAATCAACTCTAACTTTCGGGAATGAATTGGTCTTAGAACAACTCTGCACAACCATATAAAATAATATATAATTTGGCTAAGGTAGAAAAATATATGAAGAAATTAAACTTGTGGGACGAACAAATTCTATTATTACCCCACTCACCTATGATCCCATTCCCTAGTGCCCTAGAATCATCCATGCCTTTTAATGGGATAGGAGAACAAATAGATCCAATGATGGAATTAGTAGAGCTTCCCAAGAACTACAAACACAACTCAATAGAAGAAGCCACCCCCATAATTATTTTCCAGGATTTGTTAGATCCCTATCTGGCTCAGCTCAGGATAGATGATTTTAATGTAGAGGGGAATAGACCGGAGTGAATAAATTAATACAAATATCTACTTTGAAACCACCCTACTTTTGATTGATGAACAATAAGAGACATCATCTAGCCCACCAATAGCCCTCTTATTAGATCACTACTTGATCTAGGGCTGAAACCACTTCTTGATGCACCCATTGAAACTTTTTTTAGTGAACCTTACGTAGGAAGCCCAACTTAGTGGTATTCTAAAAGAACATAAAGAAGCTATCGAATAGAATATTACTAATATAAGAGATCATGATCTTAAATTTTTTAATTAATTTCTCTATATTCAGCACTGATCTTAAGAACTATCTTCAAAATCTTTTAATGATATTAAAATGATGTATAGAGATAGGTTTAATATTAATTTGGAAAAGGTGTCTAGCTTTAAAATAGAAAGGAATATTGACCAAATACATCATACCTAAGAAAGGGAGCAGGGTAGTCAACTCATAAGTGAAGAAGTTCTTAAACTAAAACCTCTAATCTCATACCAACAAACACAGTCCCTTCCTAATTATCATAAAACCATAATAATATCTTTAAATCCTGAAATAACATGCTTTCCCAGTATACTTTATTTATTTAGGCTAATCATTGTAGACTACTCTATGAATAATTTCTACCATGATGACAAGGCATCCTGATTGGTCCTATCCTTTTGATGATATAAGGGATATATAAAGTTAATCATCTACCGGACTCCTTCATAATGTTCGGTTGAAGATATAAACTTAGTACTTGTTGGGAGATAATCCAATATTTATTTTTATGCTTAAAAATAAAAAAAAAATAAAAAAATTAATCCAAATTGATTATTACAGCCTTTATCTTGTTAATAAGCTCTTCTTCTCAAGTAACCTCTATCCCTATATATATTTTTTATCCTCATGGTTTGAATTTATTTCTTTACTTATTTACACCATTAGGGATAATGGTATTTAAGTTGGGGGTAGGGAGAAGACAAGCTTTTAAAAACCTTTTTTAAAAAATTAGAGTCTTTGGAAATTATTAAAAATTTTTGAAAATCTTTTGAGTTTTTTTAAAAAAAAACTTTATCTTGAATAAATCATGTATCAAGAAAGAAAATCCTGAGCAAATAGATTAGAAAAAAGTAATAGAGTACAAAGTATTTGCTAATAACTGTACGAGTCAAGGGATAAACTATTGGTCAAACATTTAGTACCTACTTATATCACCTAAATGTTATTAGCACTTCCAATTAGACATGCACACTGACAAGACAAAGTAGGTGTTAGTTGTAGGTCAATTGAAGATCTAATTATCACTAAAAATTGGTAATTGATATACCCCTATTAAAGAAACTTGAATTTAAGGAAAGAGTAACTTACCTAGAAAAAAATTAGGTAGTGTGAAAGCTACCTTAAATTTAAGGAAAGAGCTACTTGCCTAAAATAAAAATATAAATATAAGAGTTATATGGATTGCCCTAAACTTAGTAACCGGTCTCTACACCTAAGTCAAGTGTGGGAGTTCATGTCAAACGGTGAAAAGGAAAGCCATGATGCTCAACACTTAAAAAAAAAAAAGGTATTATGAAAGCTACCTTACATTCATGAGTTTGATTTAGGGGTGTATAAAAAAATAACCAAAATAGGTGATAAGCAAAGAAACATTTGTCCTTTGCAAGCTAGTACTAAAATGCTAAGTTAGTTATCACAAATACAAGTGTTAAAGATAAATTCTAAGAAAGTTTTTAATTATGCTGATTACGAAATTCACTTCAAACTCAATACATAGTTGTGATACTTGCTAGATCTTTTACTTTCAGATCTAGATCTATTTTTGTAAAGAAAACTTGTTGCCCAATAAGCAACCTAAGAGGGGAGGTAAATTGGGTTTCTAAAAAATATTTTTAAATATGTGTGCCAATTCAATAATCAATTCAAGTGCTAGTGAGATGAAAATATTATGTGCTCTTAAAGAGTATGCAGCGAAAATTTAAATGCAATGAAAGTAAGAGCAAGTAAAGAAAAGACAATCAATCACAAAACACAAGCAAGTATAGTGGTTCGGTACACTCCAAGGCAACAACATCCACTCCCCAAGGTCCACTTGGGAATTCACTATAATCATTCTCGATTATAGCCGATTAGTTTTCTGGGCTCATTAATCAAAATCCCTTTTGGTTTTCACTAGGCTCACCAAAGAAACCTCTTGTTTTCAAAGGATAATCAAAAACCTCCTTGGTTTTTAACTAGGCTAACCAAAAACCTCCTTAGTTTTTAATATGGCAAGATTGCTGACATGGAAACCAAGCTGGCGGCCAAGCAGTGCCGTGCAATGTTCTCTTCCGAGCTCTCCTACCAGGTGACCTGACCAACGGTCATGCCCACCTCGAGCTGAGCTCGGCACCTCTACTCCTTCGCTAGGTGGTGACCCAGGAGGGGTCCACCTCGATCAAAATGGGCCCGCCTCTGCTCCTTCGCCAGGTGGCATACCCAGATGGGTCCACCTCTGTTGAAGTCGAGCTTGGCACCTCTGCTCCTTCACCAGGTGGCACCCCTAGAGGGGTCCACCTCGATCGAAGTCGAGCTTGCCTTTGCCCCTTCACCATATATCGACCCAGGAGGGGTCCACCTCGGTCGAAGTGGGCTTGCCTACTCCTTCTCCAGGTGGCACCCCTAGATGGGTCCACCTCGGCTGAAGTTGAGCTAGGCACCTTTGCTCCTTTGACAGGTGGCGCCCTGAGAAGGGTCTACCTCGGTCGAAGTCAAGCTTGCCTCTACCCCTTCGCTAGGTGTCGACCCAGGAGGGGTCCACCTTGGCCAAAGTGGGCCTGCCTTTGCTTCTTCGCCAAGTGGCAACCCCAAATGGGTCCACCTCGATTGAAGTCGATCCAGGCACCTCTGCTCCTTCGCCAGGTGGCACCCCCAGAAGGGTCCACCTTGATCGACGTCGAGCTTGCCTCTGCCCCTTTACTATGTGGCGACCCAGGAGGAGTCCACCTCGGCTGAAGTGGCTTGCCTCTCCTTCACTAGGTGGCATCCCCAGATGGGTCCACTCAGTTGAAGTCGAGCCAGGTACCTCTATTCATTCGCCAGGTGGCGCCCCCAAAAGGGTCCACCTCGGTCGAAGTCGAGGTTGCCTCTGCCCCTTCAACAGGTGTCGACCCAAGAGGGGTCTACCTCGATCGAGTAGTAGGCCACCTTTGCTCCTTCGCTAGGTAGCACCCCCAGATGGGTCCATCTCTATCGAAGTCAAGCCCGGCACCTCTGCTCCTTCGCTAGGTGGCACTTCCAGAGGGGTCCACCATGGTTGAAGTTGAGCTTGCCTCTGCCCCTTGGCCAGGTAGCTACCTAGGAGGGGTCCACCATGGCCGAAGTGGGCCTGCCTCTGCTCCTTCGCCAAGTTGCACCCCTAGATGGGTCCACCTAGGAGAAAGTCGAGCCAGGCACCTCTGCTCCTTCACCAAGTGGTGCCCCCAGAGGGGTCTACCTCGGTCGAAGTCGAGCTTGCCTCTGCCCCTTCGCCAGGTGTCGACCTAAGAGGTGATGATGGGGGACTAATATGCATGCAAATTTTTGTATGTTTTATATGTGGGGTTGAGTGATTAATTCCCGAATTCAGATTAAAATAAATTATAGGGAATTTATATGAATTTTAGAAGATCAGCATGCAGATTAGGACCTAGAAAAGTAGAAAAGAAGGATCGCCGGGGCTGAGAAGCCTCGGTTAGGGAAGTTCTCCTATAATAAAACTACTGGAGGTAGAGGGGGTGTACCTGACAACATCTGTGAAGATCGTAGCAAAAGGGTCTCTCGTTCCTCGATGGATGCGGCCTGAAAAATCGAGCCAAAGACCCGTGGATACCCGGCTTTTTGCTCGGTGATCCGATTGAGGCTTGGCTGGAGTTGTTGGATTCGTAGGAACTCGGGGACCTGTAAACGACCTGTCAAGGGTTAGAAAACTCACAAAGGAACAAGAAAACAAAAAAAAAAACAGCAAGAGAAGGCTTCTTTGGGAGTGGGCGTCCAGGGATCTGAGATGCTTGTTGGCAGCAGGAAGATGATTGCAGCACTGGGAAGAAAAAACTCTCGCAAATCCCTTTATGCACACAGCAGGGTATCACACAACTCAATAGAAGAACTCAAGATTTTTATTCATCAAAAATTCTAACTTCATACAAGAGGCTAGGGTCCTTAAATAGACCCTAACCTTGTGCCCCAAGTAAGGGTACTTTAGACTTTACATAGGACTTCTTTTCCCTTACAAACTCTAACTAGGAATACATGGCAACCTAGGTAGAAAAACTTTAAATGGAATGGGACTCCCTCTCCTTGTCTTGGTCGGCCAAGGGGGTGACCATAAGTGGCCGACCAAGGGGAAGGTAATTCTAAGGAGGGGCGCCCTAATTTCTCCCTGGGCCTGGGTTGGCCCAGTTTCCTTCTGGCTGGTCTCCAGGCTTCAGGTTTGCACTTATTTTGATTCTCCTTCGGGGATCTTCATGTCTTCTAGTTAGGTTGGACTCGGGCTCAACATCCATGTCTTCAATCAGATTAGACTTGGTCTTCACTTGTATGATGTGGTCTTGAGTCTTCAATATGGTTGAACAGGACTCAAAAAAAAAAATTAGCTCGACATGAGCTGACTAACATTGGACTGGACTAGCTCAACATGAGCTAAATAATTACAGGATGAAAACAACTCAGCTGGACTAAGCTTTATTACAGTGGACTCGAATGTCATTTAAGTGATCCACAGAGGGTTGAGAAGCCTCTGCCTTATTCTGGTGCCTTTGGTGTCCGTACCAATTCTCCCGGGGTGGGAGGAACTCGACCCTGTCGAGTGAAGATCAGATTGGCTCACATATCTCTCAAGAAGGTCTAGGTTGAGGCGTGCAAGTCCTCTCGAGAAATCCATGAATCGTCCGACTCTGGCGGCCTTGCCATCGGACTAGAAAGCGTTGATAACCTTGGCCCCGGGTCGTAATGGCTTGATCGTCTAGGATACGCTCGATCCATTCTCCTCTCTCAGGCCAATTAATTGGTGGACACTCTGGGTAAGGATCACTCTCAACAGAAGGGATAGGTCCAAAAGCCTCACTGGGTATCGTTGCCGGTTCCCTATACTCAAGCAGGTCTGTAATATTGAAGGTAGAACTAATGCCCATATCCGAAGGCAAGTCTAGCACATAGGCATTTGATCCAACCTCTTTAATACTTTAAAAGGTCCGGCTCCCGAGCATGAAGCTTCTTAATGGTCCCAGGTGGGAACCGTTCAGGCCTAAGCCTAATCATGACAGAATCCCCTACATCAAATTCTTTGATCCTTCTTCAGGAATTAACCAAATTTTTATAAGTTTCATTACTTAAGTTTATCTTTTGGTTAATGTCTTTATGCAAGTCTCTAATATGCTATGCAAATAACTCTGCGGACTCTGAGACCGTGCATGAATGAATAGGTAAGGAATCAAGTCAATGGGGTGATTAGGCTTGTACCCATGGACTATCTCAAAAGGGCTCTTACCCGTTGTCCTATTTACTGAACTGTTGTAGGCAAACTCTGCTCTAGGTATAACAAATCCCATGTTCCAACATGTTCACCTACAGGCATCTAAGGAGGTTTCCTAAACTTTGGTTCACTACTTCAGTTGGCCATCTGTTTGAGGGTGGTAGGCTATAGAAAACTTAAGCTTGGTCCCTAATAGGTGCCATAAGGTCTTCCAGAAATAACTAGTGAACCTAACATCCCTATCAGATATAATGGTCTGGGCAGGCCATGGAGTTTGACCACATGATCTAAGAAGAGTTTGGCTACCCTAGACGCGTCAAAGGTCTGGGAACAGGGAATGAAGTGAGCCATCTTAGAGAACCTATCGACCACTACAAAGATTAAGTCATGTTTCTTTGGGTCTTAGGTAATCCTAGCACGAAATCCATACTTAGGTCTTGCCAAGGGCAATCAGTCACTGGTAAAGGTGTGTAAAGACCAGTATTTGCTTTTGCTGTTTGGCAACAGCACAAGTTCGACATCTGGCTACAATCTGTGCACGTGCCTTTTCAATCCTGGCCAAAAGAACTGGTCCTCTATTGCTAAGATGTCTTATTTCTACCGAAATGACCAGCTAAACCTCCAGCATGGGTTTCCCAGATTAGGAATTCTCTGAGGGAAGTTTTGGGTATACAGAGTCGATTATTCTGGAAAAGGTAACCATCTGAGGGTATACTCACTAAGGGTATTGGATGGTCCTAGCCTGAGGGTTTGGTAAATGCCTCCAAAGTCTGGGCAGGTTTCATATTCATCCTTTAACCTATCAAACCCTATGACTTGGGTGCTAACTGATCCCAATAGTAAAGACCTACGCTCAAGGCATCTGCTACCTATTTTCAGTGCCGGCACGATGCTTCAGGACGAAAGTGTAGGCCTGAATGTACTCAATCCATTTACCATGCCGTGGGTTCAGTTTCTTTTAGGAGTTCAGGAATCGGAGTGCCTCATGGTCAGAAAATAAAACAAACTCCTGCGGTAGTAAATAATGTCTCCAATATCTAAGGGCCTGGACTACCGCATAAAATTCCTTGTCATAGGTAGAGTACTTAAGTTTATCCTCATTCAGCTTTTCACTGAAGAAGGCTACAGGGTGGTTCTCTTGACTTAGTACCCCACCTATTCCTACTCCCGAGGCATTGCAAGCGACCTCAAACACCTTAGTAAAGTCAGGTAATCTAAGGATGGGTGCATGGGTCATCTTGTCCTTAAGCTCTAGGAAGGCCTTATCAGCTGCTTTGGTCCACTCAAATGTACCTTCCTAATGCAATCGGTGATAGGTGCGACGATTGTGCTAAAACCCCTAATAAATTCCTGTAAAAGGTTGCTAGGCCATGGAAACTACGTACATCATGGACATTAGAGGGTGTAGGCCACTCAACAATCGCCATAACCTTTTCAGGATTTGCAGAAACTCCCTTAGGATGACAACAAAACCTAGGAAGATGACTCTATGCATCATGAAATCACACTTCTTATAGTTGGCATAGAGGTTATTCCCTAAGGGTTTGGCATACCAGTCTTAGATGACTAAGGTGGTCCTTCTTGGTCCAGCTATAAATCAGAATATCGTCAAAGTAGACCACAACAAATTTTCGGTAAACTCTCTCAGGACCTGGGTCATAATCCTCATAAAGGTACTTGGTGTATTGGAAAGTCCAAAGGGCATTACAACCAACTCAAACAGGCCATCCTTAGTCTTGAAAGCAGTTTTCCACTCATCCCAGGTCTAATTCTCACCTGATGATAGCCGCTCTTAAGGTCTATCTTGGAGAAAACTCTGGCTCCGGCCATCATGTCTAACATCATCCAATCGGGGGATGGGAATCTATATTTCACAGTTATTTTGTTGATAGCTCTACTATCTACACACATCCTCCAGGTACCATCCTTCTTAGGGTCAGTAGAGCAGGGACTGCACATGGACTCAGGCTCTCCCTAATGAAACCCTTCCTAAGTAATTCTCCCACTTGTCTCTGTAATTCTTGATGCTCACTGGGATTCAGTCTATAGTGAGGAAGGTTTGGTAAAGTGGCTCCTGGAACTAAGTCTATTGCATGCTGGATGTTCCTAAGGGGTGGCAATTGATCAGGTAAATCCTCAGGGAAGACATCCTCGAATTCTTTCAGAGCTTCAACAATTTCTTTAGGGTGTTCATTTTGAGTTGGCTCTAATATTTCTTTGGAGGTCAAGATCCAAACAGGATTACCCTCAACAATCTCCTGTTCTAACTCCCTAGCCTTAATCAGGTAACTCCAGGTTCTTGTCCTTAAGGCTACTAGAACTCTTAACTGGGTCCTTAGGGGGAGCTGGATTGATAACAAACTTATTCCCATGGTAGTTGAAGGTACAAACATTGGTTCGACCATACAAGGTTGCATCATGATCAAATAGCCAAGGTCGACCTAAAATAATACTACTTACTTCCATGGGGATAACATCACACCAAATCTTTTCCTCATAGGTCTGCAATCTAAGTAAGATTTGGCACCTAACTTGAATTTGGATGGAGGTGGAATCTACCCAAGAAACTTTGTATGGGCTAGGATGAGGAACTGTGGTCAATCCTAAAGATTTAACTGTCTTGGCAGAGATGGCATTGACACAACTCACACTATCTATGATGATCTTAAGAACTTATTCCTATCTTAACAAAAGTCTGTAGGATGCTAGTCCTACGCCAATCTTCCTTAACTGGGGTTTGGGCTAGGATGCACCTAACCACTCCTAATTGGTTCTCAAACTCAGGTTCTTCCTCCTCACCTTCGTACTCCTCTATTAATTGATCATTAGCCTCATAAACTTCTCCCTCAAGTTCGACTACAGACTCAGGCTCTTCTTCTTGTAATTCACCTAGATGTAAAGCACTAACTGGACATTGATTCATAAAGTGGCCTGGCTTATGACATCTAAAACAGGTCTTCTGGGGAGTGTAACCCTTATTAGCTTCTACAGATTTTCCTCGATCATCCTTGCGGGCCAAAAATTACTAGGCTGGGGTCGACTCGGACCTGGCTGACTAGGACTGGGTCGGTTTAGGCCTGGTAGACTAGGACTGGGTCGACTGGGTATGGGTCGACTCTGAAGGGGCTGGCTAGCTCCCGGATACTGACTAGGGTATCTAGTGGGCTCAGGTCGACGGTAAACGGGTATCTATGGAAACGTTCATGATCCCTAGCAATCTGGTAAGCATGGTCCAGGTCTCTAACCTCTCTCATGTAGAGCTCTTTCTAATGTCTCTCTCTAATGCTCAGACTTAACTAACAAGAAACTCACACTCATCATCAAATCACATCGCATGGAATACTCATCAAATTTTGCAATGTACTCATCTATGCTCTTGTTACCCTGATTAAATCGTTGCCATTGATCTAGTAACCCACTACGATATGAAGCTGGAACGTATCTTGTCCTAAGCTTACCCTTCATGGCCCACCAGGTGGTTATAGGATCACGCCCTCCTAGATTAAGGGTTCTCTCAACACTAGCCCAATGTAACCTGGCTTCCCGAATCAACTTAAGCTTAGCAAACCTAATTTACGCTCCTTCTGTCATATCATACCATTCAAAATATTGATCCATCTCTCCCTCCCAATCGTATAGACCTTAGGATCTATACAACCATCAAAAGTTGGAGCATCAAGCTTGACATGTCTATAAAATCGGTCCTCCAGGTCTACAAAATCCTGATTAGGCCTTCTATGACGAACTTCAGGGATTGGGTCAGGACGATAGCCTCTTCTAGTTTCAACCTCAAGATATGGATCAGGGTTTGGGGTCCTCCTGGGCTCAGGATTGTAGATGGGTCAGGTTGAGGGGCTCTCCTAGGTTCGACCTCTTGGTATGGGTCAGGGTCTGGGGTCCTCCTAGCTGAGTGTTATAGTATGGGTCAGGATGAGGGGCTCTCTAGGTTCGACCTCAGGGTATGGATTAGGGTTTAGGGTCCTCCTAGGTTGAGGAGAATTAGGATCTGGCTCAGACTGTGACCCATGGGTTTTTCCTGGGGTCCCTACCTAGACTTCTAACTGATCAACCTGCTGGCAAGATGGTCAATTCTATCATTGGTTTGAATACCAGACTGAGTTAACTGGGTCATCTGGGTAGTCATCTGGGTCATTATCTAGGTAGCCATCTGGGCCATTTGATCAGCTAGGGCTTTTATTTGGGCTTGTAAATTTTCCATGGGTTCAGACATTTGTGAAGGAGGTGGGTGATATGAAACTCATGATCTAGTGCTCATGCAAGACTCAATCGGACCGACTATAGCTGACTAGACCTAGAGTCCAAACTAGATGCTCAATCAGGGTGGCAAACTAGCCTATAGTAATCCTGTACTCAGCCAGGCAGGTGTAAGGGGAGTGTTAGGTCCCTGATTGCCAATCCTAGACACCAATCAGAGATTGGCCAGGTAGGCAGACCAGCACACAAGCCCTTCAGGATTGAATCCCTAAACACCGTTCTAGACACTGAGCACAAGGCACACATAGGTTAACTTGACACAGTGATCTAACACTAGCCCGGACCTGACCAGTTGGTGTCCCTAGCCCACTAGGGAAAATTAAGTCTAATTAATTTTAGGTTAAGGCTTGGGACCGAATGCAAGGAATGTGGTTTTGGGCTAAGGAGAGGTTATCAACTCATCCCCTTATCTGATATAGCAAGAGTGCCCTTAAAAGTAAATTATGCAATGATGGCAGGCAGATGAGGATGCAAATTAGGGTTTAGATATTTTTTTGATATTTTTGGAGAATATGTATTTTTTTTTTGGTATTTTATTAAATAGAAGAAAACTTACAAATTATGGCCTAATATGCAAGAAATATACTAAAATTAAAAGATATGCAAAAATTGCTAAACAAAACCCTAAAACTTCCAAACTTGTCTTGCTGAAAAAAAACATAGCAAAAGTTTGCAGGCTGTATTTTAGCTTGCAGAAAATCACAGTCCGAAATAAGATCTGTAAAAATTCTGATGATTACTGTGAATTATGATAAATCCAGAAAATAAATTTCAAAATCTTTGGAGTTTTTAACAGAGAGAAATAATTAAAAACAGAGCATATACATACTGAAAAATTACAGAAAACAAGCCCTAATCTAAGCTCTGATACCAAATGATGGGGGACTAATATGCATGCATTTTTTTTGTATGTTTATATGTGGGGGTTGAGTGATTAATCCCAAATTTTAGATTAAATAAGTTGTAGGGAATTTTATATGAATTTTAGAAGATCAGCATGCAGATTAGGACCTAGAAAAGTAGAAAAGAAGGATCACCGGGGCTGAGAAGCCTCGGTTAGGGCAAGTTATCCTACAATAAAACTACTTGAGGTAGAGGGGGTGTACCTGACAACATCTGTGAAGATCGCAGCAAAAGGGTCTCTCGTTCCTCGATGGATGCGGCCTGGAAAATCGAGCCAAAGACCAGCGGATACCGACTTTCTGCTCGATGATCCGATTGAGGCTTGGCTGGAGTCGTTGGATTCGTAGGAACTCGGGGACCTGTAAACGACCTATCAGGGGTTAGAAAACTCACAAAGGAACAAGAAAACAAAGAAAAAATTGCAAGGGAAGGCTTCTTTTGGAGTGGGCGTCTAGGGATATGAGATGCTTGTTGGCAGCAGGAAGATAATTGCAGCACTGGGAAGAAAAAACTCTCACAAACCCCTTTATGCACACAGCAGGGTATCACACAACTCAATAAAAGAACTCAAGGTTTTCATTCATCAAAAATTCTAACTTCATACAAGAGGCTAGGGTCCCTTAAATAGACCCTTAACCTTGGGCCCCAAGTAAGGGTACTTTAGACTTTACATAGGACTCCTTTTCCCTTACAAACTCTAACTAGGAATACATGTCAACCTAGGTAGAAAAACATTAAATGGAATGGGACTCCCTCTCCTTGTCTTGGTCGGCCAAGGGGGTGACCATAAGTGGCTGACCAAGGGGAAGGTAATTCTAAGGAGGGGCGCCCTAATTTCTCCCTGGGCCTGGGCTGGCCCAGTTCCTTCTGGCTGGTCTCCAGGCTTCAGGTTTGCACTTGTTTTAATTCTCCTCCGGGGATCTTCATGTCTTCTAGTTAGGTTGGACTCGGCTCAACATCCATGTCTTCAATCAGGTTGGACTTGGTCTTCACTTGTATGATGTGGTCTTGAGTCTTCAATATGGTTGAACAGGACTTAAAAAATAAAATTAGCTCGACATGAGCTGACTAACATTGGACTGGACTAGCTCAACATGAGCTAAATAATTACAGGATGAAAACAACTCAGCTGGACTAAGCTTATTACAGTGGACTCGAATGTCATTTAAGTGATCCACAGAGGGTTGAGAAGCCTCTACCTTATTCTGGTGCTTTTGGTGTTCGCACCAAGAGGGGTCCACCTCGGTCGAAGTCGAGCTTGCCTCTGCCCCTTCGCCAGGTGTCGACCTAGGAGGGATCCACCTCGACCGAAGTCGAGCCTTCTCCATGGAGCATCCGGAGGATCGATGGTGCAAGCCCCTAGGACTCTATAAGGATGGCACGGTGCATCCAGTATGGCATTCCTAGATCTATAACGATGCATGAAACCTCATTTGCCCCAGTTTAGGAGGGACACCTCGATCGAGGTACCAGATTTGGTGGCCAATGACCTAGAACCTCCCGAAGGGGAGGGCCATGGTCAACGCCCCGAACCCAAGGGCACCTATGCACGGATCGAGGTCCCGCTTGGCTCCCCTTTCATGATTGCATGGCAGACGAGACAAGCTCGCCACTTAACTCCCAACCATAAGGGGAGATGACCTCAGGAGAATGGCCAATAAGCACCGTTGACCTCCAAGGCCTTCCCAGAGGGGGAGAATCGAGGCACTGAAGCACCCGATGATATCAAAAGGGCACCTGCGAGCATGGAAAAGGTAAGCAATCAAGAGGGCAAACTCACAGAAGAAGAGAACAAGCGACTCTTAGACAAAGGTTCCGAAGGAACTCTCAGGGGCGAGATCGGAGAGCCCAGTCACAAGAACCGGAGTGCTGACCCCTCTCATTCTTGCTCATTTTTACTCATCTCCTCATCAAAGATTCTCTAAGCATGGAGACCCAGCAGGGATCTGCCTTAGTGGATCTATTCTACTTTGCTGCTCTGTAACTTGATCATCGGAGTGCCCCCGCCGGAACCCTCGGTCCGGGTCTTTAACCTTGTTTGCAGGTCCAGGAATGTCAAGTTTTTGAAGTAGAGGGGACTGAAGTCCGACACCAACTTGCAGCTGCAGGCCACAGTGGTAAGGTCGGCAATAGATTGGCATGCCAGGTAGGGGGGACGAAAGCCCTGTTTGAACAAGCCCCACGAGCTTGAGAATAGCTTGACTCCAAGCATGGTGGTAACTTGTGGGTGTGAAGCTTCCACCAGTGAGCAGGAGAGGTTCCCTATCCCCCGGGCCCCCGCAGCCCGGAGAGGGAACTTCCCGCTCCTCCTCCTCCTCCTCCTCAACTGCTCTCGATAGACGGTCAATATGCTGCTCTTGTCCAACAACTGCAGACACTGACCATGGCTATGAGGCAGTTGTAGCATCAACAGTGCTCCCTAGTCACTCAACCTCAGCCAGGGACATCGCGGCCCAAGCTATGGGCCCCGTGGAAGCCTACAATCCATCCAAGGCAGGCCATCCCATCCGTAGGCAGCAACCAATCCCGCAGGAGTCATCAGATCCCGCAAAGAGAGGAATCCTACTAGGTCGACGGACCACGAGAGCCGATCCCCGACAGATAGCAATGATGCCACCATGTGTAGCAGGCACCGCCGGGGCAAGGCCCCTCGCCATGACTTATCGATTTTTTCTTCTCCAGCGACCTCGATGGAAGGTTTCACTGATGAGGCCATCAGGCATCTGGCCGAGAGGCACCTGGAAGAGCAAGAGTACAAACTGGCAAAGCTCTCCCATCAGTATGCCAACATGCAGGGCTCCCCCGTGAGCCAGTGGGCTATAATGCCCGACCCCCTTCTCCCGGGAAATCCAAGAGGAACCGATTTTGAGTCGGTTCCGCATGCCTCAGGTGGATCCCTACGATGGGACCACCGATCTCCTAGACCACCTGGAGAGCTATAAAGCTCTTATGAGAGTCCAGGGGGCGACGGATGCCCTCATGTGCATCGCCTTTCTGGCCACCCTTCGGAAGGCCGCTCGAGTCTGGTTCACCCACCTCGAGCCCGGAAGCATCGACTCCTTTCAGCAGCTAGAAAGGAGGTTTGTGGTGCACTTCAATGCCTGTCGAAAGGTGCCAAGGGAGGTGGATAGCCTCTTCTCCATCCGGCAACAAGACCATGAGCTTTGCAGGATTATGTCACCCACTTCAAGACTGCTACCCTGGAGATCTATAGTCTGAACGAGCCTATCACCATGCATGCGTTGAAGCGAGGCATCATGACCTCCCATCTGACACATTCCTTGGACAAAATGCTGCCCAAGATGTACTTTGCACTCCTCCTCCGCATCCACAAGTATGTCCGTGCTAAGGAAGTTGACCATACCAGGAGAGAGCTGGACAGGAAGTCTTCAAAGAAGCCTACCCCAAGGGATGTACCTGGAACCCGGAGGCCCGGACTGCCTGCAGACTTCCAGTCAGGACCGAAGCTGAAGAATGGTCCCGTTCTGGAGCAAACCTTCACTCCTCTCCTTGCTCCAAGAACAAAGATCCTTACGGAGTTCGAGGGCGAGCACTACCTCTGCTGACCTCCTCAGAAGTTGAGAAGCAATCACGACAAGACGAAGTTCGTGGGAAGAGAGGTTCCGATGGAGGATCAACCTGGCCACGACACTGACGACTGCTGCAACCTGAGGAGAGAAATCGAGGACCTGATCAGGAGAGGCTATCTCGAGAAGTTCATGGGAAGAGAGGTTCTGATGGAGGATCAACCACTCGCGACCCTTTCCCCTATCCCTACAGTCGACAACCATCCCACAGAGAAGCCGGTGAGCATGATCTCTTGGGGATAGGGCACACATCGAAGAGAGCCTGGGAGGGAGGAGACCTGAAAATATACTCCCCTTTAGAAGGGGAAGGTTAGTGAAGATGAAAATGTAAATAATGAAGCAGTCGTGGTCGAGATGACCATCGCTAAGCATCATGTACATCGAATTATATGGTTGATAGTGGGAGCTCCACTGACATGCTTTTTCATGATACTTTCTCCCGGATGAACTTGTCACATGATCGACTAAGGCTAGTGCACACCCCTCTCGTGGGTTTCACCGGAGATTCTATGGGAGTCGAGGGAGAGATCACTCTCCCTGTTACCACCAGGACTCCATCCTGGCAGAGCATGGTCATGATGACCATCACCGTCATTAGACTCCCATTACCATATAATGCTATCTTGGGCCGCCCATGGTGCGGGCACCAGACTCAGGAGAAGACTTCAAAGCTCCATCTGGATCTCTGATTAACCTTGCCCGAAGAATTAGGGTTTTTTGGCTTGTAATAAGGGTTGACTGGATCAACTCAATTTTAGCTTGAGTCTATATTACCTGCATTTTATTTTGTTGAGTCATGTTGACTCAGTAGTGGACTAGGGTTTCAACCTGGGGTGTTACATTTTCTCCCAAGGCCAAGCAAGTGGGCGCCACACTCCCAGCCACACTCCCAGCCATACGCCTGAGTCCAGGGGGTGCCACATCTCCATCCAGCAAGCTTTGGTCCCCACACCACAGATAGCAGCTCCCCTCTTTCATGCGCCAATTGAGGAGAAATCCACCAGGGGTCCACAAATCAAGGGGCGGCCCAAGACTTCCCAAAAGAACCAAACTATGAAAGGTAAGAAATTCTCTTGGAGAGGAATTCAAGGAGGCGCCCATTACCTGCCAGAAACACTCAAAACAAAGTTAGAAAAAGCCATAACTTGGGGAGAAAGAAAAGGAGGTATCCAAAAGGGGTTGAACCATGGAAGGAAGGAGATTTCTCTTGAAAAGCAAGGTTAGGAGGTGCCCTAATCTTTCCAACTAAAGCCAGATATAAAAGGCAACAAATTTTCTTGGAGGGCAAGGCTAAGAGGCGCCCAAACACTTCCAGATAAGGCCAAGCATAGAAGGAAAAAAATATTTTCTTGGAGGTCAAGACAAGGAGGCGCCACCCACTTTCCTTTTTTGCTTCAATCAACTTTGGAATTAGTTGGCCGGCCATATGAGTAGGGATTGATATCCTAATTTGAAGATCCCCTCCTTTAGTCCCACATGGGAAGATGTAAAGCCCTACTCTCTTGTAATGGCCTATAAATTAAACCCCATGTAAGCTTGAAAAAAGATATAGATGAATGAAACCAAATTTCTTTTGTGAGCAAACTTCGTTTTCTCTCTTCCGCACTTCCATCCAGGTGTTGAGCTCTGTGAGGGAGTAAATCCGGGTTCCCCAGGAACCTTGAGGAGGTGTGAGATCTCCAAAACCCCAAACCCTAGGCTAGCCACTTCACTCCCAAACCCTAGCCGCCCATCACCCTTCTCTTTCCACCAAGCCCTAGCATATCCCACCTCCCGGCCTCTCTCTCCAAGTCCAGGCCGACCACCAGCATCCAGCTACAGTTCGGATACTTCAGATCCAAAGCTCTTTCCAGAGGAAGTCGAATCAGCCTTCAAGAGAATCCGGATCTCAGCGACATCAGCCTTCAAGTTTTTCGGACTGGTAAATCCTTCCCTGAGTCTCTGAATCCATCATTTGTTTTTCTTCTTCCCAGATCTTGAGTCCAGGAGAAGCCGACCAAACCACAAGACCAGTATTGGAAGATCCATTGCGAAGATAGCCGAATCCGAGGATCCAACAATCTGCTCGAGAGAGTTCTTCCATCCAAATTCTGAGAAGATCACTGTCTGGTTGGTAAACCATCTCTCCTCTCTATTTCTGTTCTGTTGAAAGTTCAGAGCGAAACCCTAGGTCTGGGAGTTTCTCAACCCCCAGCGATCCGTTACTTCTGAACTACTCTGATAACCTAGTTCTTCTAAATTGTGCTTTCAATCATTACCTAGTTTCCTTCAACTTAGTTTAGCTTTACTTTGAGTCAAAGCCATTTCTGAAATAAAAAAAAAAAAAAAGAATTAATTTTAATTTACTTCCGCATACGCTTCTTTGTTCTTTGTTCTGCATCAATTTTGGTATCAGAGCCCTGTCTAGGGTTTCTGTTTTGATTGCTTGTTTGAGTCTCTCTCTTTTTACTTTGTCTGCTCGAAGTAGACTCCCCAGGACGTCCGGTCCTAGGAATGCAGCGAGGTGCAAACCTCCTCTTCCCATTCCACGGGGTGTTCCTAGGGCGTGTAGGGGATCCGATAGGTTATAACTTCGTAAACGGGAAGTGCCCTATTTTTAGCCCATAATTTCCCTGTTGCAGGAATTATTTCTCACTGCAGGTAACTCCAAATTTGGTGATTTTTATTTTGCTGAAACCAGTATAATTGAATCTATTTTGCATAATTTTCCTGTGATTTATTGGTTTCCGTGGGATTTCTGAGAATTAAATTACTGCAACTCTATTTTTGTGTTCTGCAATCCAATTATTTTTGAGTTTTCATCTCTTAATTCATCTTAAGGGCATTTGAGCATCTAAGATAAGGGGAGGAGTTGATAACCTCTCCTTAGCCTAAACCACCACCCACTCATTCGAACCTAAGCCTTTAATCTAAAAATTAATTAGACCTAATTTGCCCTAGTGGCTAGGGACATCAACAAGTCGGGTCAAGGCTAGTGTTGAGTCAGTTTGTCTGGTTACTCTGTGTGTGCTTTGTACTCAGTGTCTAGAACAGTGGTTCAGGGATTCCATCCCGAAGGGCTTGTGTGCTGGTCTGCCTACCTGGCCAATCTCTGATTGGTGTCTAGGATTGGCATTCAGGGACCTAACACTCCCCTTACACCTGCCTGGCTGAGTCCTAAGTTACTACAGGCTAGCTTGCCACTCTGATTGGGCATCTAGTTTGGGCTCTAGGTCTAGTTAGCCCGTAGTCGTTTAGTTGAGTCTCATTTTGTGTGTTTGCTTGCATCATGTCTACTCGGAATGGAGTGCCCTACCAACCTGGTCAAACCCAACCTGATTTAGAGGCCATGGTTAGAGCTCTTACTGAGAGTATGAACAAACTGAGTCAGGATGTGACTACCACTGTTGCCCAGTTTAAAGAACAAGTCCATGAGGATTTTGCCCAGCTTAGGGATCGAGTCCAAGTGCTAGAGGAACCTAGGCATCGGAACTGGACTCCTGACCCAGATTTTAATGTGCCTCAACCTCACCCACACCAAGAGCCTAGAAGACCTTTATACCGAGATCCTGAACCTAATCATAGGAGGCCTGACCCAGAACCTGAGGATAGAGATGATAGGTTCATTCGGAACATCAAGTTAGATGCACCCACTTTTGATGGTAGCTTAAATCCTAAGGTGTATTCTGATTGGGAGGGTGAGATGGACCAGTACTTTGAGTGGTATGCCATGTCTGAGGAGAGGAAATTCAAGTTTGCCAAGATGAAATTAATACGTCAAGCTAGGTTATACTGGGGGAACATTGAGCTGACCACTAGAAGACGAAATGTAGAGCCCATAACCACTTGGCAGGGTATGAAAGAGAAACTTAGAGACAAGTACCTACCCATTTCATACCAGCAAAATCTGTTAGACCAATGGCAGACTTTGAAATAAGGGAACCGATCTGTTTCAGACTACATAACCACCTTTGATGAATACCTGATGAGATGTGATGTGAGTGAAGCCCATGAGGTCACTTTGTCTAGATTTAGGGCTGGACTTAGGGAAGACATTAAGAGGAGTTATTTCTGAGAGAGGTTACTGACCTAGACCAAGCCTATCAGATTGCACTGAACACTGAGAAGTTTCAGAGAGGACCCATGCCTTCTAGGATTAGTGCCCCAATCCCAAGAAATGGACCTAGCCAGGTTACCCCTAGCAAGCCTAATCCGGGTATTCCCACCCCTAGGCCCATGGACAAAGGTAAGGCACCTGACACCCAGAGAACCCCTAGTATCATCTATTTTAAGTGCCAGAAGCCCGGTCATATCTCCAATCAGTGCACAGCCATAGCTTGTTTTAAGTGTCATAAGGTAGGTCATGTTTCTAGCCAGTGCCCTCGTAGATCCCTTTATATAGAAGAGGGAGGAGAAGAGAATTCCGAGCCTAATAAGGAATTTGAAGAAGAAGTTTATGAGGCCGGAATGAATTTGGTCGATGAGTATGAAGGAGAGGAAGAATCCACAGAGTCTGACCAATTAGCGGTTTTGAGATGCATCCTGTCCCAGACTAAAGTTCAGGAAGATTGGCGTAGGACTAACATCCTACAGACTTTCCTTAAACTAGGGGATAAGGTTTGTAAAATCATCATAGATAGTGGGAGCTGTGTGAATGCCATTTCTGCTAGCACTGTCAAGATGTTAGGCTTAACTCCTGTCCCCCACCCCAACCCCTATAAGGTTTCTTGGGTAGACTCTACCTCTATACCCATCCAGTCTAGATGTCAGGTCCAGATCCAAATATAATCCTATCAAGAGAAGATTTGGTGTGATGTCTTGCCCATGGGGTGAGCAGTATAATTCTTGGAAGACCTTGGTTGTATGATCATGATGCCACCCTCTTAGGAAAATCCAACACCTGTGTCTTTAGTTTCAATGGGAAGAAAATCACAATCCATTCAGTCCCTCCTAAGGACAAGGTAGCTAAAGGAACCAGCAAGGTCAGAGAGATGAAGACTGGAGTGAACCTAATTAGTGCGAAGGATCTAGAATAAGAAATTCATAGTGGTTCACCCATTTGGATGTTGACTGCTAAGGAACTTAGGACTCCTACACCCTCAGAGACTCCTCAGGAAGTTAGCCTTTATTAGAAGAGTTTGAGGATGTTTTTCCTGAGGATCTGCCAGACCACCTTCCACCTCTTAGGGATATTCAGCATTCCATAGATTTAGTCCCAGGAGCTACGTTGCCCAACTTGCCCCATTATAGGATGAATCCATCTGAGCATAAAGAGCTGCAAAAGCAGGTTGGCGAATTGTTGAGGAAGGGGTTCATTAGAGAGAGTCTTAGCCCTTGTGCAGTCCCTGCACTTCTAACCCCAAAGAAGGATGGCACGTGGAGGATGTGTGTTGACAGTCGTTCCATCAATAAGATCACAATCAAGTATAGGTTCCCCATCCCTAGACTAGATGACATGTTAGATATGATGGCCGGTGCCATGGTTTTTTCTAAAATTGATCACAAGAGCGGCTATCATCAGGTTAGGATTAGACCAGGGGATGAGTGGAAAACCGCCTTCAAAACTAAGGATGGTCTCTATGAATGGGTCGTTATGCCTTTTGGGTTGTCCAATGCCCCTAGTACTTTCATGAGGATTATGACCCAGGTACTTAGAGCTTTCATAGGGAAGTTTGTAGTGGTCTATTTTGATGACATCCTGATCTATAGTAAGACCCCTGCAGATCACCTAGGCCACCTTAGACAAGTCTGCCAAGTTTTGAGGAATGATAGTCTCTACGGTAATCTCAAAAAGTGTGAATTTATGACCAGTAGAATTATCTTCCTTGGTTTTGTTGTAACCCCTGACGGCGTGGCTACCGTTCCTGAAAAGATTAGGTCCAAGTAGAATGGCCAGAGCCAACCAGTGTGCATGAAGTCAGAAGTTTCCATGGCTTGGCTACCTTCTATAGACGATTCATCAGGGGGTTTAGTACTGTAGTTGCTCTATCACAGACTGCATTAGGAAGGGAGAATTTCAGTGGACCAAAGCAGCCCATAAAGCCTTCCTAGATCTTAAGGATAGGATGACCCAGGCACCCATTTTGAGGCTACCGGACTTTTCAAAGGTATTTGAGGTTGCTTGTGTTGCTTCTGGAGTAGGTATAGGTGGAGTCCTAAGCCAAGAGAACCATCCTGTAGCATTCTTTAGTGAAAAACTTAATGATGCTAAGCTTAGGTATTCTATCTATGATAAGGAATTTTATGCGATAGTGCAAGCTTTGCATTACGGGAGACATTATTTGCTACCGCAAGAATTTGTGCTATTTTCGGACCACGAGGCTCTTAGATTCCTGAATTCTCAGAAGAAGCTTAACCCTAGGCATGCTAAGTGGGTAGAGTATATCCAGTCCTATACTTTTGTTTTGAAGCATAAGGCTGGGTCTGAAAATAAGGTAGCTGATGCCCTTAGTCGTCGATCTTTGTTGTTGAACTCAGTTAGGGCTGAAGTCATAGGGTTTGAGCAAATCAAAGAGGAATATGAGTCGTGACCGGATTTTAAAACTGTGTACCAGGATCTAACTCAAGGACCATCTAGTGAACATAAGGATTATTCCCTTTTAGATGGCTTTCTGTTCTTTAAGAATAGGCTTTGCATCCCTAGAATCTCCCTTAGGGAATTTTGATTTGGGAAACTCATGTTGGAGGCTTAGCTGGCCATTTCGGAAAAGATAAGACCACCCTGGCTATTGAAGACCATTTTTTCTGGCCTAGCTTAAAAAGAGATGTAGCACACATTGTGGCTAGGTGTCGAACCTGCACTGTTGCCAAACAGCGAAAATAGAACACCGGCCTTTATACCCCACTCCCTGTCCCAGATCGTCCTTGGCAAGATGTGAGCATGGACTTTGTGTTAGGTTTTCCTAAGACCCAGAGGAGGCATGACTCCATCTACGTTGTAGTAGACCGATTTTCCAAGATGGCCCATTTCTTGCCGTGTTCCCAAATATTTGATGCGTCTAAGGTAGCCACCCTGTTTTTTAATGAGATAGTTCGACTCCATGGCCTACCCAAGACCATTGTTTCAGATAGGGATGTTCGGTTCACCAGCTATTTCTGGAAAACCCTTTGGCATAAGTTAGGGACAAAACTTAAGTTTTCAACTGCCTATCATCCCCAGACTGATGGCCAAACCGAAGTAGTGAACCGTAGTTTAGGCAATCTGTTAAGGTGTCTTGTTGGTGAAAACATTAGGAACTGGGATTTGTACTTACCTAGAGCTGAATTTGCATATAATGACTCGGTCAATAGGTCTACGGGTAAGAGTCCATTTGAAATTGTACATGGTTACAAACCTCACACACCTCTTGACCTAGCTCCTTTACCAATCCACACACGGGTCTCCGAGTCTGCCGAAGTTTTTGCACAGCATATAAAAGACTTGCATAAAGAAATTCAAGCCAAAATAAATTTAAGTAATGAAACTTATAAGAAATTGGCTGATTCTCAAAGGTGAGTCAAAACTTTTGACGAAGGAGACTATGTAATGATTAGGTTAAGGCCTGAACGATTCCCTCCTGGAACCGTTAGAAAGTTACATGCTAGGGGAGCTGGACCATTTAGAGTGGTAAAGAGTAGGATCCAATGCCTATGTGCTCGAGTTACCTCCAGAACTAGGCATTAGCTCCACTTTCAACATTACAGACCTAGTAGAGTATAGGGAGCCAGCTGTGATTCCCAGTGAGGCTTTTGAACCTAATCCTGCTCTTGAGAGTGAACCTGACCCTGTGTGTCCACCAACAAACTGGCCTGTGAGGAAAGAGCAGATTGAAAAGATCCTGGATGATCAGGTTATCTCTACTCGTAATCGAGGATACCAAAGATACCTGGTCCGCTGGCTAGGAAGGCCAGATTCTGATGACTCTTGGATCTCCCGAGAAGAATTACAAGAGTTGGACCCAGACCTCTTAGAGAGATACCAGTGCCAACTTGATCCATACTCGACAGGGTCGAGTTCCTCCCACCCTGGAGAATTGGTGCGGGCACCAGACTTAGGAGAAGACTTCAGAGCTCCATCTGGATCTCTGATTAACCTTGCCCGAAGAATTAAGGTTTTTTGGCTTGTAATAAGGGTTGACTGGATCAACTCAATTTTAGCTTGAGTCTATATTACCTGCATTTTATTTTGTTGAGTCATGTTGACTCAGTAGTGGACTAGGGTTTCAACCTGGGGTGTTACATTTTCTCCCAAGGCCAAGCAACTGGGCGCCACACTCCCAGCCATACGCCTGAGTCTAGGGGGCGCCACATCTCCATCCAGCAGGCTTTGGTCCCCACACCACAGATAGCAGCTCCCCTCTTTCATGCGCCAATTGAGGAGAAATCCACCAGGGGTCCACAAATCAAGGGGGCGGCCCAAGACTTCCCAAAAGAACCAAACTATGAAAGGGAAGAAATTCTCTTGGAGAGGAATTCAAGGAGGCGCCCATTACCTGCCAGAAACACTCAAAACAAAGTTAGAAAAAGCCATAACTTGGGGAGAAAGAAAAGGAGGTATCCAAAAGGGGTTGAACCATGGAAGGAAGGAGATTTCTCTTGAAAAGCAAGGTTAGGAGGCGCCCTAATCTTTCCAACTAAAGCCAGATATTAAAGGCAACAAATATTTTCTTGGAGGGCAAGGCTAAGAGGCACCCAAACACTTCCAGATAAGGCCAAGCATAGAAGGAAAAAATATTTTCTTGGAGGTCAAGACAAGGAGGCGCCACCCACTTTCCTTTTTTGCTTCAATCAACTTTGGAATTAGTTGGCCGGCCATATGAGTAGGGATTGATATCCTAATTTGAAGATCCCCTCCTTTAGTCCCACATGGGAAGATGTAAAACCCTACTCTCTTGTAATGGCCTATAAATTAAACCCCCATGTAAGCTTGAAAAAGAGATATAGATGAATGAAACCAAATTTCTTTTGTGAGCAAACTTCGTGTTTTCTCTCTTCCGCACTTGCATCCAGGTGTTGAGCTCCGTGAGGGAGTAAATCCGGGTTCCCCAGGAACCTTGAGGAGGTGTGAGATCTCCAAACCCCAAACCCTAGGCTAGCCACTTCACTCCCAAACCCTAGCCGCCCATCACCCTTCTCTTTCCACCAAGCCCTAGCATATCCCACCTCCCACGGCCTCTCTCTCCAAGTCCAGGCCGACCACCAGCATCCAGCTATAGTCCGGATACTTCAGATCCAAAGCTCTTTCCAGAGGAAGTCGAATAAGCCTTCAAGAGAATCCGGATCTCAGCGACATCAGCCTTCAAGTTCTTCGGACTGGTAAATCCTTTCCTGAGTCTCTGAATCCATCATTTGTTTTTCTTCTTCCCAGATCTTGAGTCCAGGAGAAGCTGACCAAACCACAAGACCAGTATTGGAGGATCCATTGCGAAGATAGTCGAATCCGAAGATCTAACAATCTGCTCGAGAGAGTTCTCCCACCCAAATTCTGAGAAGATCACTGTCTGGTTGGTAAACCATCTCTCCTCTCTATTTATGTTCTGTTGAAAGTTCAGAGCGAAACCCTAGGTCTGGGAGTTTCTCAACCCCCAGCGATCCGTTACTTCTGAACTACTCTGATAACCTAGTTCTTCTAAATTGTGCTTTCAATCATTACCTAGTTTCCTTCAACTTAGTTTAGCTTTACTTTGAGTCAAAGCCAATTTCTGAAATAAAAAAAAAAAGAAAAGAATTAATTTTAATTTACTTCCGCATACGCTTCTTTGTTCTTTGTTCTGCATCAATTTTGGTATCAGAGCCCTGTCTAGGGTTTCTGTTTTGATTGCTTGTTTGAGTCTCTCTCTTTTTACTTTGTCTGCTCGAAGTAGACTCCCCAGGACATCCGGTCCTAGGAACGAAGCGAGGTGCAAACCTCCTCTTCCCATTCCATGGGGTGTTCCTAGGCGTGTAGGGGATCCATTGGGTTATAACTTCGTAGCAGGAATTGTAAACGGGGAAGTGCTCTATTTTCAGCCCGTAATTTCCCTGTTGCAGGAATTATTTCTCACTGCAGGTAACTTTAAATTTGGTGATTTTTGTTTTTCTGAAACCAGTATAATTGAAACTATTTTGCATAATTTTCCTGTGATTTATTGGTTTCTGTGAGATTTCTGAGAATTAAATTACTGCAACTCTATTTTTGTGTTCTGCAATCCAATTATTTTTGAGTGTTCATCTCTTAATTCATCTTAAGGGCATTTGAGCATCTAAGATAAGGGGAGGAGTTGATAACCTCTCCTTAGCCTAAAACCACCACCCACTCATTCGAACCTAAGCCTTTAATCTAAAAATTGATTAGACCTAATTTGCCCTAGTGGGCTGGGGACATCAAAAAGTCGGGTCAAGGCTAGTGTTGAGTCAGTTTGTCTGGTTACTCTGTGTGTGCTTTGTACTCAATGTCTAGAATGGTGGTTCAGGGATTCCATCCCGAAGGGCTTGTGCTGGTCCGCCTACCTGGCCAATCTCTGATTGGTGTCTAGGATTGGCATTCAGGGACCTAACACTCCCCTTACACCTGCCTGGCTGAGTCCTGAGTTACTACAGGCTAGCTTGCCACTCTGATTGGGCATCTAGTTTGGGCTCTAGGTCTAGTTAGCCCGTAGTCGTTCAGTTGAGTCTCATTTTGTGTGTTTGCTTGCATTATGTCTACTCGGAATGGAGTGCCCTACCAACCTGGTCAAACCCAACCTGATTTAGAGGCCATGGTTAGAGCTATTACTGAGAGTATGAACAAACTGAGTCAGGATGTGACTACCACTGTTGCCCAGTTTAAAGAACAAGTCCATGAGGATTTTGCCCAGCTTAGGGATCGAGTCCAAGTGCTAGAGGAACCTAGGCATCGGAACTGGACTCCTGACCCAGATTTTAATGTGCCTCAACCTCACCCACACCAAGAGCCTAGAAGACCTTTATACCGAGATCCTGAACCTAATCATAGGAGGCCTGACCCAGAACCTGAGGATAGAGATGATAGGTTCATTCGGAACATCAAGTTAGATGCACCCACTTTTGATGGTAGCTTAAATCCTAAGGTGTATTCTGATTGGGAGGGTGAGATGGACCAGTACTTTGAGTGGTATGCCATGTCTGAGGAGAGGAAATTCAAGTTTACCAAGATGAAATTAATACGTCAAGCTAGGTTATACTGGGGGAACATTGAGCTGACCACTAGAAGATGAAATGTAGAGCCCATAACCACTTGGCAGGGTATGAAAGAGAAACTTAGAGACAAATACCTACCCATTTCATACCAGCAAAATCTGTTAGACCAATGGCAGACTTTGAAACAAGGGAACCGATCTGTTTCAGACTACATAACCACCTTTGATGAATACCTGATGAGATGTGATGTGAGTGAAGCCCATGAGGTCACTTTGTCTAGATTTAGGGCTGGACTTAGGGAAGACATTAAGAGAGAGTTATTTCTGAGAGAGGTTACTGACCTAGACCAAGCCTATCAGATTGCACTGAACACTGAGAAGTTTCAGAGAGGACCCATGCCTTCTAGGATTAGTGCCCCAATCCCAAGAAATGGACCTAGCCAGGTTACCCCTAGCAAGCCTAATCCGGGTATTCCCACCCCTAGGCCCATGGATAAGGTAAGGCACCTGACACCCAGAGAACCCCTAGTATCATCTGTTTTAAGTGCCAGAAGCCCGGTTATATCTCCAATCAGTGCACAGCCATAGCTTGTTTTAAGTGTCATAAGGTAGGTCATGTTTCTATCCAGTGCCCTCATAGATCCCTTTATATAGAAGAGGGAGGAGAAGAGAATTCCGAGCCTAATGAGGAATTTGAAGAAGAAGTTTATGAGGCCGAAATGAATTTGGTCGATGAGTATGAAGGAGAGGAAGAATCCACAGAGTCTGACCAATTAGGGGTTGTGAGATGCATCCTGTCCTAGACTAAAGTTCAGGAAGATTGGCGTAGGACTAACATCCTACAGACTTTCCTTAAACTTGGGGATAAGGTTTGTAAAATCATCATAGATAGTGGGAGCTGTGTGAATGCCATTTCTACTAGCACTGTCAAGATGTTAGGCTTAACTCCTGTCCCCCACCCCAACCCCTATAAGGTTTCTTGGGTAGACTCTACCTCTATACCCATCCAGTCTAGATGTCAGGTCCAGATCCAAATGCAATCCTATCAAGAGAAGATTTGGTGTGATGTCTTGCCCATGGGGGTGAGCAGTATAATTCTTGGAAGACCTTGGTTGTATGATCATGATGCCACCCTCTTAGGAAAATCCAACACCTGTGTCTTTAGTTTCAATGGGAAGAAAATCACAATCCATTCAGTCCCTCCTAAGGACAAGGTAGCTAAAGGAACCAGCAAGGTCAGAGAGATGAAGACTGGAGTGAACCTAATTAGTGCGAAGGATCTAGAACAAGAAATTCATAGTGGTTCACCCATTTGGATGTTGACTGCTAAGGAACTTAGGACTCCTACACCCTCAGAGCCTCCTCAGGAAGTTAAGCCTTTATTAGAAGAGTTTGAGGATGTTTTTCCCGAGGATCTACCAGACCATCTTCCACCTCTTAGGGATATTCAGCATTCCATAGATTTAGTCCCAGGAGCTACATTGCCCAACTTGCCCCATTATAGGATGAATCCATCTGAGCATAAAGAGCTGCAAAAGCAGGTTGGCGAATTGTTGAGGAAGGGGTTCATTAGAGAGAGTCTTAGCCCTTGTGTAGTCCCTGCACTTCTAACCCCAAAGAAGGATGGCACGTGGAGGATGTGTGTTGACAGTCGTGCCATCAATAAGATCACAATCAAGTATAGGTTCCCCATCCCTAGACTAGATGACATGTAGATATGATGGCCGGTGCCATGGTTTTTTCTAAAATTGATCTCAAGAGCGACTATCATCAGGTTAGGATTAGACCAGGGGATGAGTGGAAAACCGCCTTCAAAACTAAGGATGGTCTCTATGAATGGGTTGTTATGCCTTTTAGGTTGTCCAATGCCCCTAGTACTTTCATGAGGATTATGACCCAGGTACTTAGAGCTTTCATAGGGAAGTTTGTAGTGGTCTATTTTGATGACATCCTGATCTATAGTAAGACCCCTGCAGATCACCTAGGCCACCTTTGACAAGTCTGCCAGTTTTGAGGAATGATAGTCTCTACGGTAATCTCAAAAAGTGTGAATTTATGACCAGTAGAATTATCTTCCTTGGTTTTGTTGTAACCCCTGACGGCGTGGCTGCCGATCCTGAAAAGATTAGGTCCATAGTAGAATGGCCAGAGCCAACCAGTGTGCATGAAGTCAGAAGTTTCCATGGCTTGGCTACTTTCTATAGACGATTCATCAAGGGGTTTAGTACTGTAGTTGCTCCTATCACAGACTGCATTAGGAAGGGAGAATTTCAGTGGACCAAAGCAGCCCATAAAGCCTTCCTAGATCTTAAGGATAGGATGACCCAGGCACCCATTTTGAGGCTACCGGACTTTTCAAAGGTATTTGAGGTTGCCTGTGATGCTTCAGGAGTAGGTATAGGTGGAGTCCTAAGCCAAGAGAACCATCCCGTAGCATTCTTTAGTGAAAAACTTAATGATGCTAAGCTTAGGTATTCTACCTATGATAAGGAATTTTATGCGGTAGTGCAAGCTTTGCGTTACTGGAGATATTATTTGCTACCGCAAGAATTTGTACTGTTTTCAGATCACGAGGCTCTTAGATTCCTGAATTCTCAGAAGAAGCTTAACCCTAGGCATGATAAGTGGGTAGAGTATATCCAGACTTTTGTTTTGAAGCATAAGGCTGGGTCTGAAAATAAGGTAGCTGATGCCCTTAGTCGTCGATCTTTGTTGTTGAACTCAGTTAGGGCTGAAGTTATAGGGTTTGAGCAAATCAAAGAGGAATATGAGTCGTGTCCGGATTTTAAAACTGTGTACCAGGATCTAACTCAAGGACCATCTAGTGAACATAAGGATTATTCCCTTTTAGATGGCTTTCTGTTCTTTAAGAATAGGCTTTGCATCCCTAGAACCTCCCTTAGGGAATTTTTGATTTGGGAAACTCATGTTGGAGGCTTAGCTGGCCATTTCGGAAAAGATAAGACCACCCTGGCTATTGAAGACCATTTTTTCTGGCCTAGCTTAAAAAGAGATGTAGCACACATTGTGGCTAGGTATCGAACCTGCGCTGTTGCCAAACAGCGAAAACAGAACACCGGCCTTTATACCCCACTCCCTGTCCCAGATCGTCCTTGGCAAGATGTGAGTATGGACTTTGTGTTAGGTTTGCCTAAGACCCAGAGGAGGCATGACTCCATCTGCGTTGTAGTAGACTGATTTTCCAAGATGGCCCATTTCTTGCCGTGTTCCCAAACATTTGATGCGTCTAAGGTAGCCACCCTGTTTTTTAATGAGATAGTTCGACTCCATGGCCTACCCAAGACCATTGTTTCAGATAGGGATGTTCGGTTCACCAGCTATTTCTGGAAAACCCTTTGGCATAAGTTAGGGACAAAACTTAAGTTTTCAACTGCCTATCATCCCCAGACTGATGGCCAAACCGAAGTAGTTAACCGTAGTTTAGGCAATCTGTTAAGGTGTCTTGTTGGTGAAAACATTAGGAACTAGGATTTGTACTTACCTAGAGCTGAATTTGCATATAATGACTCGGTTAATAGGTCTATGGGTAAGAGTCCATTTGAAATTATGCATGGTTACAAACCTCACACACCTCTTGACCTAGCTCCTTTACCAATCCACACACGGGTCTCCGAGTCTGCCGAAGTTTTTGCACAGCATATAAAGACTTGCATAAAGAAATTCAAGCCAAAATAAATTTAAGTAATGAAACTTATAAGAAATTGGCTGATTCTCAAAGGCGAGTCAAAACTTTTGACGAAGGAGACTATGTAATGATTAGGTTAAGGCCTGAACGATTCCCTCCTGGAACCGTTAGAAAGTTACATGCTAGGAGAGCTGGACCATTTAGAGT
The DNA here is from genome assembly GCA_021397845.1 of Areca catechu. Taxonomy (NCBI): domain Eukaryota; kingdom Viridiplantae; phylum Streptophyta; class Magnoliopsida; order Arecales; family Arecaceae; genus Areca; species Areca catechu. The sequence goes on along the minus strand of CM038042.1, from coordinate 96,826,523 downwards.
GGTAAGAGAGTAGGATCCAATGCCTATGTGCTCGAGTTACCTCCAGAACTAGGCATTAGCTCCACTTTCAACATTACAGACCTAGTAGAGTATAGGGAGCCAGTTGTGATTCCCAGTGAGGCTTTTGAACCTAATCCTGCTCTTGAGAGTGAACCTGACCCTGTGTGTCCACCAACAAACTGGCCTGTGAGGAAAGAGCAGATTGAAAAGATCCTGGATGATCAGGTTGTCTCTACTCGTAATCGAGGATACCAAAGATACCTGGTCCGCTGGCTAGGAAGGCCAGATTCTGATGACTCTTGGATCTCCCGAGAAGAATTACAAGAGTTGGACCCAGACCTCTTGGAGAGATACCAGAGCCAACTTGATCCATACTCGACAGGGTCGAGTTCCTCCCACCCTGGGAGAATTGGTGCAGGCACCAGACTCAGGAGAAGACTTCAGAGCTCCATCTGGATCTCCTAAACCCAATTTATTTTGTCCAAAATTAATGAAACAGTGATTTTTGTGAAAAAGGTGTGAAAAATGGCCAAAAGATGAGGGAAATCCGAGAAAAACAAATCTAAACATTATTCCCTCAAATGGAGTTTTAGAAATTCATTAAAACACGCAAAAATCCAGTTAGATTCAAGAAAAATATTTGGAAAATCCAAAACATGGTTGTTTGGTTTGAAAACAACAAATTAAAAAAACAAAGAAAAATAAATGAAATTAGAAAGGAGAAATACCTGATTTGTGAAGATTGAGGGGTGAAAGGATGGATTTGGACAGAGGGGACCACTGTTCCAAGAAATCAGGGGGAAGAAAATTTCAAAAAAACCCTTGTTCGGTCCGTTTAAAAACAGTATCAGATTCGCAAGTGTCGACACTTCGGATTTGTCAAGTGTCGACACTTGGTCAGGTGTCGACACTTGACACTTTCCAAGTGTCGACACTTGGCCAAAAATTCGAGAAAATCCAGAAAAAATAGGAAAAATTTTGACAAAGTTTTGGGGTTTTAATCAATAGGTAGGATTTAGGTAAAAAGATACTAAGAGAGTTCTAGGAGAATAGATCAATGACACCTATCTCTTCTAATCAGACAGAACCTATCCTCACTCAAAGGCTTTGTAAACACATCAGCTAACTGATCATTAGTACAAACAAAATCAAGAATTACATTAGAGTTTTGTACATGATCTCTTATGAAATAATGTCTTATTTCAATGTGTTTACTTCTTGAATGTTGCATAGGATTTTTAGATAGGTTAATTGCACTAGTATTGTCACATCTTATGGGTGTCTTAGTTAGTTTAATGCCAAAATCTTCGAGTTGTTGTTTGATCCAGAGGATTTGAGCACAATAGCTCCCAGCTGCTATATATTCTGCTTCCACCGTAGATAGAGCAACTGAGTTCTATTTCTTGCTACTCCAAGAAATCAAATTTACTCCAAGAAACTGATAGGTTCCACTAGTACTTTTACGATCAAGTTTACACCCAGCAAAGTCAGCATCGGAATAAGCAATTAAATCAAATGAAGAATCTCTAGAGTACCATAAACCAATTTCAATTGAGCCAGATAGATATCTAAGTATGCGTTTAACAGCCAAAAGATGAGACTCTTTAGGATTGGACTGATATCTAGCACACATACAGACACTAAACATGATATCTGGCCTACTGGCAGTAAGATATAACAATGAACCAATCATGCCACGATATAATTTTTGGTCTATAGACTTACCTGATTCGTCATTGTCAAGTCTACATGTAGAGCTCATAGGGGTACCTAATAGCTTAGTGTTCTCCATCCCAAACTTCTTGAGTATTTCTCTTGTGTATTTTGTTTGGTTGATGAAGATCCCCTCTTTGGTTTTCCTTATCTGGAGTCCAAGGAAGAAATTCAGTTCTCCCATCATGCTCATCTCGAACTCACCTTGCATTAATCTTGCAAAATCTTGACAAAGAGATTTATTAGTAGCACCAAATATTATATCATCAACATAGATTTGTACTACTAAGAGATCATCATTCTTTTTCTTTAAAAACAAAGTTTTATCTACATTACCTCTAATAAAATCATTTTTCAGCAAAAAGAAGCTTAAACGATCATACCAAGCTCTTGGAGCTTGTTTTAATCCATATAAAGCTTTATGAAGTTTATAAACATGATTTGGAAATTCAGAACTTTCAAAACCAGGGGGTTGTTCAACATAAACTTCTTCTTCAATTAATCCATTTTAAAAGGCACTTTTAACATCCATTTGATATAGTTTAAAATTCATGAAACAAGAAAAAGCCAACAATAGCCTAATTGCCTCAAGTCTAGCCACAGGAGCAAAGGTTTCATCAAAATCTATCCCTTCTTCCTGATTGTATCCTTTGGTAACTAGTCTAGCTTTATTTCTAATTACTATTCCATTTTCATCAAGTTTATTTTGAAAAATCCATTTTGTGCCAATAATTGATGTGTTTGAAGGCCTATCCACTAGTGTCCAAACATTGTTCCTTTTAAATTGATTAAATTCATCTTGCATAGCATTTATCCAATTACTATCACATTCAACTTCCTCAATAGTTTTAGGTTCAATTTGAGACACAAAAGCTAAGTAATCACAAATATTTCTAAGAGATGATCGAGTACTTACACCTTTAGATGGATCACCTATAATTAGTTCTTTTGGGTGTCCATGAGCATACCTCCATTCTTTTGGTAAAGGATCAATAGTTGATGTATTTTCATCACCTTCTGCTTGATCTCCGTCAGTGTTTTGATCATCATTCTGTTCCTTGGTAAGTCCTTCATTGTTGTTTATTTCTTCAGTTTTCTTGCTACCTGATTCATCAAAAAGTACATCTTCTTTTCTTGAAGATTTTTGGTTAGTTTCATCAAATACCACATGAATGGATTCTTCAACAATAAGTGTCCTTCTGTTGAAGACCCTGTATGCCTTACTAGATGTGGAGTAGCCTAGAAAGACTTCCTCATCTGATTTGGCATCAAATTTACTTAGATTATCTTTACCATTGTTTAAGATGAAACAACGGCATCCAAAAACATGAAAATAACGGATTGAAGGTTTTCTACCCTTCCAAAGCTCATAAGGGGTTTTCTTTAAAATCGGTCGAATTAAAACTTGATTTAAAATATAGCATGCAGTATTTATGGCTTCCGCCCAAAAGTATCTAGGTAAATCATTTTCACAAAGCGTGGTGCGTGCCATTTCTTCAAGAGTTCTATTTTTTCTTTCTACTACCCCATTTTGTTGAGGTGTCATAGGTGCAGAAAAATTATGATGAATTCCATTTTCAATACAGAATTTATTAAAATCGGTATTTTCAAATTCAGTTCTATGATCACTTCTTAAAGATATTACTGAAACACCTTTTTCATTTAAAACTTTTTTGTGAAATCTAATAAATTCAGAAAACGTTTCATCTTTATGTGCTAAAAACATGACCCAAGTAAAACATGAGAAATCATCTACAATGACTAGACCAAACTTCTTACCTCCCAAACTTCTAGTAGGCCCAAAGAGGTCCATATGAAGCAATTCCAAAGGTCTAGATGTAGAGATTACTCCTTTAGGTTTGAAAGAAGATTTTGTTTGTTTTCCAAGTTGACATGCACTGCAAATCTTATCTTTTTCAAAATTGAGTTTAGGCAAATCTTTTACTAAATTCTTTTTGCTAAGTTTTAAATTAAATGCATGCTTGCATGTCCTAGTCTACGATGCCAAAGCCAACTAGTTTCATCGATCTTGGCTTCCATTGCCACTAGACATTGACCTTTCTGAATAGGGAGATCATCAAGATCAACCATATAAAATTTCCATGCCTATGACCGATGAACTTAATGCCATTGTCATCTAGACTAGAAACAATGCACAAAGAAGATTCAAAAACAACTTTAAAATTTTTGTCACAAAATTGACTAATGCTAAACAAGTTATGTTTTAATCCATCAACATATAAAACATTATCAATATAAGAGGTAGGGGTGATATGGATTTTACCAATACCGATAATTTTGCCCTTTCCATTATCACCAAAAGTTACATTGCCACCATTTTGATATGTGAGTGATGAGAACTGCTCCACATCTCCTGTCATATACCTTGAGCAACCGCTATCAAGGTACCACATTCTTTTCTTGTTGGTTGCAAGGCATACCTGCAATAAAGATCAAGTGGAGACTTTAGGTACCCAAGCCATCTTGGGTCCTTTTTGGTTAGTGGCATTGGTTCCTTTTGGAATCCAAACTTTCTTAGTGTTATTTAATTTTCTTTTGTTGCACATATATGATTTATGTCCTTTAATACCACAAGTATATAGCATGTAATGGATGAAGATGCAAGCACAAAGAAATTTTTAAAGAGTTTCTATTTCTTATGAGTTCTGAATCCTAATCCAGCTTTGTCAAATACTGCTCTTTGGTTATTTAATAGTAAATTTAATTTTTCAGAACTGTAAGTAAATTTTTCAACAAAAGGTTTTAGTTTTTCGATTTCTTCTTTATATCTTTTGTTTTCTATTAAAATTTCTTTGCTTTGTCTTGACAATTTTTCATTTGAAAGTAACTTTTCTTTTCAAATATATCCTTTTCTTTTTCAAGAGCCATAATCTTATCATTTAAACTTTTATTTTGTATTAGAAGGTATTCATTTTCATTTGAAAGGTTGTTATTTGTTTTAGCTAGTTCCAGATTTTGCTTCTTTAAGTCTTTATGTTTTGACTTTAATTTTTGAAATTCTATGACTAGTTCATCAAAAATCTCATGAAGCTCATCAAAAGATAATTCATTTTCGGTTTCAGAACATACCTCTTCTTGATCGGCCATCAGACAGAAATTTGCTACTTCCTGCTGTTCTTCCTCAAAGTTGGAGTCTTCACTTTCACTCCAGGTTGCCATCATGGCTTTCTTTCTCAGCTTTCTTCTGCATTTCTTTAATAAGGGGCAGTCTACCTTGAAATGCCCAGGTTTCTTATACTCAAACATGTGGGCTGCTCCTCCTTCTTTTCCTTGTCTTTTTCCTTACTCGGCTCACCTTTCAGAGGTTTCTTTTTGTAGTTGAACTTTTTTTTTCCTCATAAACCTTCTGCATTTCCTTGCTAACATAGCCGTTTCATCTTCTTCGTCATCCTCTTCAGAGTCTTCTTCGCTTGAGTCCTCTCTGGTAGTAGATTTGAACGCGATCATCTTCTTCTTTTTATCCACCTCTCCGTTCTTCTGTTTGAGGGATAGCTCATAAGTCATCAAGGAACCCAACAGTTGTTCCAGCGGGAGAGTGTTGACATCTTTAGCTTCTTCAATTGCAGTGACCTTTGCATCCCATGAAGCTGGTAGAGACCTGAGAAGTTTATTCACAAGTTCACCGTTAGAAATTATTTTTCCTAGACTTCTCATGCCATTCACAATGTTTGTGAACCTAGTATACATCTCACTGATAGACTCAGTAGGTTCTATTTTAAACATTTCATATGTGTGAATTAGCATGTTAACCTTGGTGGTTTTCACTTGGTGTGTACCCTCATGGATAACCTCAAGTGTATCCCAAATCTCCTTTGCGGAGAGATAGTTTGATATTCTATTAAACTCACTAGGATCAAGAGAGCAAAATAAAAGGTTCATGCGTGTCTTCCAGTATGTGTAATTTGTGCCATTAAAAAGTGGGGGTCGGTTTGAAGCTTGACCTTCAATAATACCCATGCCTATTGGGGCTGCCATGATCTTTTACTCAAGATCCTTGGACCTACAAGAGAGTACCGGGGCTCTGATACCACTTGTTGCCCAGAAATGGAGCCCTAGAGGGGGGGTGAATTGGGTCTTTTAAAAATCTAACACAATAAAATGAAGGTCCAGTGGTGCTTGTGAGCAATAATAAATTTGATGCAAGATGATAGCAATAATTAAAGAGTACGAGAGGAAAAGAGCAATCACACACAAACACAAATTTTATAGTGGTTCGGTGCAAACCTAGCACCTACATCCACTCCCCAAGCCACCCTTGGGAATTCCACTATAATCCACACTAGATTACAGTTGACTTGTTTTTCACAAGGCTCACAAGTCAAAACCTAAGTTGGTTTTGTCACCTAGGCTTACCAACAAACCTAAATACTTGTTTTGTCTTCGGGCTCACAAGTTAACCCTAGTTGGTTTTGTCCCTTTGGCTCACCAACAAACCACAATAACGTTCTTTCAAGACACCCTTGAAAGCAAGGTCAAATCATAATAAAACAGATATGAAATTTAAAAGCTACAATAAACTCTCTTCAAGAGTAGATTGGAATCTTTGAAGCTCAAAAGGATGCTTTGTCTTCACTCTTCTTCAAGATGCCTTTTTTTGGAATGAAGTAAGGTTGAGCTTGTAGGCTTTTCAGTGGAATCAAGCTAGAAGAGACTTTTGATTTGAAGTTTGGAGAGAATATTGGCTTTATGGCTTTTGAGTAGACTTGAATTCTCTTGAATAGACTTCTCTTCACTTCTCTCTTGCTTTTTTTTTCTTTTAAAATGAGGTTGGTGGAGATTAAATACACCAAAAACCTTCTAAAAATGGTTTGTGACCATTGAAGCATTGGAAATAGCCATTTGGAGCTTGAAAACCAACTTCTACAAGCCAAAAAAATAGATCCATTAGAGCTGTCAGGCTGCAAGTGTCGACACTTGGCTGTCAGGTGTCGACACTTGGCTATCCGGTGTCGACACTTGATTTCTGGGTGTCGACACTTGAACATTCAAGTGTCGACACTTGATGCATGGTGTCGACACTTACCACAAAAATCCTCAAAACAATAAAGTTCTGTATTTTCAAAAATCTCAGGCCTTGAGTCGATACTTGGAACCTAAGTATCGACACTTGGTGTCGACACTTGAATATAGATGTCGACACTTGGCGTGCCAAGGATTTTTGTCCATGCCAAATGCTGAAGTGTCGACACTTGACTGTCCAGGTGTCGACACTTGAGACTGAAATATCCAGATTTAAGTGTAAATACCTCGAAAACAAAATAAATTCATGAATACATAAACACATAATAGTTAAACAATTATATGCCCTTTTTCAATGAAGAGGATGCCCGGATATGTGAGAATTGCTCCGTGCCATTACGTGCCATACACCATAAGTTTTTAGAATTTTGAGGTGCTTTCTTCCTGAAAACTCACAACTTGAAATCCTCATTAGAATACAATATGCACTCAATGTTTTGTTATTCATCAAAATCACTGGGTGGAGCCAACACCATCCTTCCATTATGCAAACCCTATGGATATACCGCAACCTCGTAAGGTTAGCCTCATTAGTCTAGGATTAGTCCCTGACATGCCTTCTTTTATTCTACTTTATCCAACTAATCCGGAACCTTTTTCTCCACCCTACCAGACTAATTCTGAACCCACTTCCTATTTCTTACCCTTTCCCGAGTCTTCTCATGTGTCTAGAACTATTAGGTTACATTTTGTTGAGGTTACTAGGTTGCAAGGATCCATAGAGCCTATCCCATTTGCTACCTACTTTTGGCAGACCCTCTGGCACCTATTAGGAGTTACTAGCAAATTTTCTTCTGCATGTCATCCATCAACCACGACTCATGCCCCCATGCCCAAGTGGTACTTAAGACCTAATAAACCTCTTTAGTCAAGTCTGTTAGGTATAGGTTTGAGTCCTTTGCATCATCTTGTTAGGAGACTGCATGTGCCTAGCATGTTCACCACCCGCACTAATCTTAAAACAACTGGCTAATTCCCGAAGAAGGGTCAAAGAATTTGATGTAGTGGATTATATCTTGGTTAGGCTTAGGCCTAAAAGAAGCTTCATGCTCGCAGAGCCGGACCTTTTTAAAGTGATAGAGAAGGTTGGATCAAATGCCTAGTTGTTAGACATGCCTTCTAATTTGGGCATTAGTTCTACCTTCAATATTATAGACCTGGTTGAGTACAGGGAACCGGCAGCGATACCTAGTGAGGCCTTTGAACCTATTCCTTTTCATTGTGAGTGACCCTAACCCAGAGTGTCCACTAATAAATTTGGCCTGAGAGAGGAGAACAGATCGAGCATATCCTGGACGATCAAGCCATTATGACCCGGGGCCGCAGTTATCAACGCTTCCTGGTCTGATGGCAAGGCCGGCCAGAGTCGGATGATTCGTGGATTTCTCGAGAGAACTTGCAGCACCTCAACCTAGACCTCCTCGAGAGATATGTGAGCCAGCTTGATCTTCACTCGACAGGGTCGAGTTCTTCCCACCCCAGGAGAATTGGTGGGGACACCGGAGGCATCAGAATAAGATAGAGGCTTTTCAACCCTATGTGAATTGATCAATAATTTATGAGTCCATCTGTAATAAGGGCTTAGCCCATCTGAATCCATTTGAGTTGTTATTTGAGTCTTTTGAGTTTCAGTTCTGTACTAGTCGCTCATGTTGAGCTAGTTCAGTCTAGTGTTAGTCAGCTCATGTCGAGCTAATTTTATTTTTTTGAGTCCTATTCAACCATATTGAAGACTCAAGACCACATCATACAAGTGAATACTAAGTCCAACCAGATTAAAGACATGGAAGTATAGCCCAAGTCCAACCCAGCTTGAAGATTTGAAGACCCTAAGAGGAAAAATTCAGAAAACCCTGATTCCTTGCAGATGCCCTCCAGATGTCCAGATTCCCTTCCAGATGCCAAAATATATTCATATACCAAGGCATCCATGATTTTAGAGGTCCATCTATATCTTAGCCCAAAGAAATCAAGCCCAGGCACCAAGCCCAAGCCCCTAAGAAGCAAGATACTAGGGAATATTCTTGCTACCTGGCTACCAGGCCACCCTAGCTTCCAGAGGCCCAAACCCATGTGCCCAAGCCCCTTTGGGTCGGTCTCTTGCTGCTCCTAGAAGCCCAACATGCCTCCCTAGGCATCCTTGGAGTGTTGGCCAAGTCAAAAGAATTTTTAGGGATTTTTCTACCTAATGTTTCCTTATTTTCTAGCTAGGGTTTAAGAGGGAAAAGGATTCTTATGTAAAGACTTATGTGCCCTTACTTGGAGCCCAAGGTTAAGGGTCTATTTAAGGGACCCTAGCCTCTTGTATGAAACTCACTTTTTGATATGAATTAAAACCTTGAGTTCTTCTATTGAGTTGTGTGATACCCTGCTGTGTGCATAAAGGGATTTGTGAGAGTTTTTCTTCTCGGTGTTTGCAATCATCTTCCTGCTGCCAACAAACCCTCCAGATCCCTGGATGCCCACTCCAAAAGAAGCCTTCCCTTTCTGTTTTTCCTTTGCTTTCTTGTTCCTTTATGAGTTTTCTAACCCCTGACAAGTCATTTGCAGGTCCCCGAGTTCCTACGAATCCAACGACTCCAGCCAAGCCTCAATGGACCACCGTGCAGAAAGCCAGGTATCCGCGGGTCATTGTCTCGATTTTCCAGGCCGCATCCGTCGAGGAACGAGAGATCCCTTCACTGCGATCTTCACCGGGCACTTCAAACGTTGTCAGGTACACCCCTTCTACGTCCAATCTTTATATTGTAGGAGAACTTGCCCTAACCGAGGCTTCTCAGTCCCGGCGATCCTTCTTTAGTACTTTTCTAGGTTCTAATCTGCATGCTTGTCTTCAAAGATTCATACAAAATTCTCTAAAACTAATTTTGATCTGAAATTCGGGAATTAATCACCTAACCCCACATATAAAACATACAAAAGGAATTGCATGCATATTAGTCCCCCATCACATCCATAAGTAGATAAGGACTTTCTATCTAATTATGTCTCCCACTATTTTCTTCAAATACCATAACCCTCAACTTTGGTAAGTGACAAACCTTTCCTGGTTTTCTTAGTGGGGTTAAGATCCTTATTCCTCATGAGTGCCTTGTGTATGCACAACAAATACATATGAGTTCAAAGGTAGGACAACCTTTCGAATTGCAACCCATGCAATTCTCAACAATTATCTTTGCCTTTAAGACACTTATGGCCTTGTGCATGCACAACAAACCATAATGTCTTAGTTTAGTTAGACCCTTCATTTTCATATAGCAATGATTGAATAATGTTACCCTTGTGTATGAACAACAAAGCAACATTTTCAACCATGCCATAAAATACTAAGTGTACCTAAACAAATCTTATATCAAATCCTAGAGTAGGCCTTGTGTACGCACTACAAACCTACTATAGTCTTGACATAAATTTGCTTAGCATGAAGGAAGGCAAAATATAGTACACTTAACTAATTAGCATTACCAAATTAAGATTTATATATGACCAAATTGTCCAGGTGAGTGGAAGGGGTGAGGGGGTCCCCCTGTTGCTTTTCTTAGACACCAATTAGATTGGCCAGGTCAGTCAACGGAACCAATTAAAAACCTCATTCCCTTTACCTTTTCAGAACCACTTTTCTAGACACCAATTGGATGATCAAACCCTAACCAGTTTTGCTTTTTGACTAAGTTTTATACTATGACTAAATATGGTTTTTGATGAGGGCTTTGATGGTCTCAAAACACATTCTAAAACTATCATGATAATAATGTTTATTATTACTAGTATAAACATAAACATGATATCCAAGTTTATAACAAATATAAACCCAATGCATATCACTCCAGCATATGCATTAAAATTCATGTCATCAATCATATTACCCTAATATGCATAGCATTATATGACAATTAGCATATTACCCTAATATGCAAATCAAGACATGATAAAATACCTTTCACCTCACATGGGATATGGCCACAGCAGCACCCCTACATGCCATAGGAGACCCATTGAATAGAAAGAGAGGGCCTTTAAACCCTACTTGGCTCCTATGACCGGATGGCCATGATGACTAATCCAATCCAAAGCAGTTACTTGGTTCATGCATAATTTTATATTGACATAATATCATACATATGAACATGGTCGAGTCAACTTGATAAGGTTCGGGTCGGTTCGGTAATGGAATTTAATCAAACTCCAAAATGATTCATAATTGGAATGCCACAAGGATGGCTTGGATACCACTGATAGAAATTCTCTCAGGGTGCTGGGGATCATGCAGCATGTAAAATTGACTTTCAAAACAAAATTTCATAGCATGATACCCTAACATGTATAACATGTATAGAAAATCCTAATTCCTAGGAACCTCTTGTGCAATATCAACTAATGAATCATAAAATAGGGTCAAGAAAAATACCGGGATCGTTGAAACCCAACTATTCTACAAGGTTCACAAGCACAAACCCTCCAATGGTGATCCACATGAAACTCGGATGATGGGGGACATGTATCGAATGATGAATTTGAAGAATTAGATGGACTAAATGAAAATGAAATAGATAAACATGTAGCTATTCTACGTAAAAGAAATAGAATTATATGAAAGGAACATAAGGAAAAGAACTAGACTAGAAAAGAATCTCTCAAAGTAATTAAGAAGGGATCTTCGTGGTTAGGAAATCACACAGGTTAGGGCTAGCCTACTTTCCTATTTCAGATATGAAAGAATATTATAAAGATGGCTATTCGGCTATTAATAATCTGAAATTCAGAAAAGGGACACTCAAGATGAAGTACTAAGAATAGCAAGGAGTTACTATAGATCTAAAGGCACCTTGTTTATGATTCCTTGGCACAGTAGACCTTCACCTTGAAAACTAGGAGACCCGGGATCCTGCATAGATACATAGTAAAATTAAAAGATTTAGATGGAAGAATAGAGAAATGGAAGAGAAATTAGGAATGGAAAAAATGGCTTAGATTTGGCTTTAAGTAGATCTCCTTTGGCGTCCTTTGCTTGAATCATCTTCAATTGTTGGCATGGAGAACTCCATTATAGATGACCTCTTTTGGAAGATGAGAAGGTTGAAATTGGAGAGGCTTGAAGAGGATTCTTCAAGGGTGGCCGAATGGGATTGGAAAAGGGACTAGTAGCTTGTTTGGTTAAGTATCCTAGGTCTCACACCTACCTTCTCTCAAGGGTCTTTGGCTAGCAAAGAAAGAAAGCTTTCTTAGAAAAAAATTTCATTTCATTCATCATTCCCATTACAAGAGAATTCTAGGAGCTTTTATAAACCTTAAGCTCCTTTTCAAATTCAAAATGCAACACTTTTCATGGAGAAAATCAAGAGGTGTCCCATGAAGATAGGAGTGGCCCATTCAAATTTAAATCTCCTAATTACAAGGTGGGCACCCATAAAGAGTGGAGCTTCATTCAAATTTGAAAATTCATGGTTGATGTGTCTTGGTGATGTGGCATGATTTATCCTCCAAGTTGGCATGACTTGTCTTCCAAGGTGGCATGGTGCTTTGATGATGTGGTGCTCCAAGTAGTTGGTGAAGTTGGTTGCACTCATTCTTGCTTAATTGATGCCCAATGCAAGTAGATCTTGAACCCGACTCAATACAAAGCCAATTTAACTCTAATTGGTCCCAAATTAAAATAAAACAGGACTCAATTATTCAAATAAAATAAATACAGGACTCATAGACTTGTTACAGGACTTAAATTTCTAGTCTTCTATCCATAAAGTACTTGGCATTAGCTGAAGCCTCTTCCTGAGCCTAGTGCCCGCACCATCGGACCAAGGAAGAACTCCTTCAAGTTGCTTGGAGAAGTGGAACTCTTTTGGCAGCCTTTGATCTATTGACCACTGTAAGACACCCTGTCCTACTGAAGGGCACTCAAGACACTGTCCTAAACCACTTTAGGTTCTAGGACTACCCTCCTCTAGGACCCTATAGGCTTATGTCCTAAAACCACGCCTTGTCCTAGTGTAGAAGAACTTGTCTTAACAAGACAAGTCTTGTCCTAAAACAGGAATGAGGGAGGGAGAAAGTGGAAGACTCTCAGACAGACTCTCGAAAAAATAAAAACACTGATCTCAGAAGACCGAAGAAGAAGAAGTAGTAGTGTTTCTCATTTCACCGTACCCACTATTTATAATCTCAGATGGGACATGAAATACATCCCGATAACACTTATCAGATATGAAACATCATATCTGATAAGACTCTTCGGGAATGGAGAGTAATATCTGTGTTCTTTCACTTAGCAGATCAATCCCCATCGTGCCATGTGTCAAATACCAGTTTCTGAGATAGGGAGACGCCTCTTTTAATTCGAAGTAATGCAAGGCTTGAAGAGTTTTAGAGGCAGAAGGACTCTGCCCTCTGTTGTGCGCGTGCATATGAAGAGGCGCGACTCTTCATGTGCATGCCACCTTTTCACTCCTCTTCAAACCATCCCATTCAAACTTTAAACCAGTCTTTTGACTTGTCAAGGCATGGGGATTAAGCTAAGAGGTGCCTTCCTGATGAAGCTTCCAGAGTCTCATCTGCTGAAGGACTCTCAGTCCATCTACGCGCCATACTTTCTCTCGGGTATGCCAAGGGTGCCAATAGTCCTCCCTTTCCATTTAGTCCACCCAAAGCATCAAATTGACTTGGTCAAACATATGCAATATGGGTGTCATTGGAAAGGACATCAAATAAGCTTTCTGACCATATCTTTTATTTTTAGATCAAAGGTCTGTAGGGCTTTCTGTGCCCTTTTGAAGTTAAGGTATCATTTAAGTACCAAGAGTCCCATGCCATCAGGACTCTTCATATATGGTACCTAAAATGCCCTTAAGTTCAAATTAAAATCAGATCAAGCTCTAATTTGGCTAGCCCCACTTAGGACTCAACCTAATTTAGGTTTCCCAAAATTAGATTAGCCCAATTAGCAAGCAACCGAACCCAATCCAATTGGGTTAGGAATTAGATTAGCCTACATATGCTAGTATGCAATCTGGCTAACCAATTAGGATCCTATAACCCTAATTAAATCATGAATGACTTCTTGGCCAAGTCTCTATTGGTGTGACTCAATGGGTTCCACATCTAGCTAACAGTAGATTTAGGTTTGAACCGATTCAATCCGATCAAACCTGATTGACCTAATTAGGTCAAATTGTCTCATCTAATTGTCCAATTCGAATCACACATCGAATTGACTCATGAAACCAAACCAATTGGTTCATGAAAACCTACAAGACAAGATTGACGTCTAGCAATGTATCATGCCTACCTGGAAGATGAGGAATTTGATGGAAAATACTAAAATATCCTTCAGTAGTAAGTTACCATGCAATTCAATCTTTCAATCTCCCATTATCCCGTTAAGTGATAGGTATGGATATAGTCAAACCCTAACACTTAATCACATCGAATCTCAGCTCGATCATGAGGACTCAACTAATGACATATTAGATTCCACTAATCTCATCCTGCTTTGATCAAAGGCTCCTTGAGTCGCTCATCAAAGAGATTGAATGGGATAACAATTCCTCTTACAAGGAATGATCGATTCCTTGTTGGTCCACTCAAATCCTTTGTACACCTTCCACCATACCCAGAACATCCCGTACATGCCGCAATGGCATGAATGAGTATGAAACAAAATATGGCTTAGGTGCACAAGGAACCATGGTGACCTCAGGTCTAAAGATCACATGCACAACTTCTACTTTGGGATCTATCTTTTGACAAGTAGTAAGACTTCCATAAGATAGTCCCGTGCGGATCAGTCCAGTATACTCATACCCTGATGAGCACCCTTATCCTTGTATTAGTGTCTCTATATAAGTGGTTGTGAGATCAACCACCCTCATCAACTTAGCATACATAGGATAAGCTAGTCTTTCCGGATTCATCGATCCCCGAATCGATGGTCCAATGACTAGGAACATTCTAGATTAGGGTTTATAGGAATTAGATCTCACTGTTATGAACTCCATCATAACCCTAACTCCAATGCCCTAATTTATGGGGTTCATTATAATTAATAAGAAAATATGACACAGCAGTATATGATGAATCAAATGCCTTTATAAATATGAAAGTATGTCATACATGAGCTGGAAGTTTACAAAAAGGCTCTCATAATGATTGGCTCTTAGGGCACTTTTCTATCAAAATGCCCTTACATAATATTATCTTTTAGGGCACTTTCCTTTCAAAAACCCTTTGATTTTGTGGGCTAACCAAGAACCTAGTTGGTTTTACGGGCTCACCAATAACCTATGTTGATTTTACGAGCTCACCAACAACCTATGTTGGTTTTCCGGGCTAACCAACAATCAAACTTGTTTTTCATTAATTTAAGGACTTTCTTCAACTAAAAGCATGTATTTTTCATTAAACATAGATGAGTACTAAGATCTGATAAACACACTTAAAAATATATAATTAGTACTCATATATACTTAAGTATTTTATCAATCATTGTAATCAAGACTAGAGTCATCAATCTCCTCCTTTTTGATGATGACAAAATCTTTAAGTATATGAACATGATAAGCTTAAAAAGATTAACAATAAGATAAACATGTAAGCTCAAAATCAATGAGTGTCAAGCTCACCCTTAAAATATTATTTCAAAAATATTTTTAAAAATCATTCAAGATTTTTAAACATTCTCCTTCTTGTTAATTCTTCCCTTAAGATTAAAACATTTTGCTTTCTTCTCTCCCTTTTGTATTTTCTTTCATTTCTCATATAATTTTTCATGTTTATCATATCTTTCTCCTTTTCATACTTAACATTTTTCTCCCCCTTTTTGTTAATACGAAAAAGGATGAAAGGCAATACAAAGTGGGGATGAAGCGGAAAGGATAGCAAGAGATCATCAAAATCATTGCATGAAATTAATTAATCACGATACCAATTAAATATGATACTAATTGAACATGATACCACAAAAATGATATGCACCTGCAAAAAATAATTCAATATATATTAGCTCTAATATGCATAACTGATAGCAAGACAACAGTCACTCACCTCATTTGTTTATGGGATAAGGCCATAGTGGCACCCCAACACATCATAAGAGACCCTATTGAATAGGAAGAGAGAGTCTTTAAACCCTACTTAGCTCCTATGACCGAACGGCCATGGTGACTAATCCAATTCAAAGCAGTTACTAGGAGCTCTTCTGTCTCCTTTTTTAAGAATCTTAATAAATCTTGATACCAATTGAATGTAACTTCCCTCAAAGGATTAGATTTGAAAACAAGGAGAAGAAAATCAGAGCAATATAAGTATGATATCAAGAAAATATTAAAAGCATCATATATGACAACAAATCTTTGGATGCTCCCCTTAAATATTATTTTCCCTTAAAAATATGCATTCATTGAGGAATAAAACATTAAAGCACAAGCATATCATAATTTCAGACAATTTCATATTTGAATATAAATACTAAGTCTGAAAGCAAAGATTTGAATTTCCATAATATACAAAATTTTTGAAATGCAAGGGATTGATCATCATGATTTCAAATTTATTTGAAATGATTTGATATCCATACAAATGCTAGAAAAAATATAATATCAAGTCTAGCTACTGGATTAAGGGTGTATCAATGTGCATACCTTCTTCTTAAATGTAACCCTTAACTTCCAGTTCTATACTTGTTTTAAATCATTTCTAGTCTAAGCATGGATATAAAATGGAATACATTTCATAAAAACCATATGATTTGAAATGATTTTGATTACCCATACAAATGTTAGAAGTAATCTAGTACCAAATTTAGCTACTAGAGCAAGGATTTATCAATGTGCATACCTTCTTTTTAAATGTAATCCTTAACTACCAGTTCTAGTCTTGATCCAAATCATTTCTAACTTAAGCATAGATGCCAAAAAATGTAAACATTTTATCACAACATTTTACTTGAAATAATTTAAAACTATATTAATTAAAATCAAGTGAAAGTTTGAAAATCACATGTTTAATCATGAGAGCATGAAATTCATCAACATCAAAAAGTTCATGATCACAACAAATGACTATTAGTCTAAACTTGATTCTAATTAATCAGTTGAAATAATTTTCAAAGCAATATGTAACTTTAAAAATATTTTTCATGAAGTGATTTAAGATACATTAATCAAAATCAAGTAAAGGTCTTATAATCACAAGTTTAATCATGATAATATGAATTCATCAACATCAAAAAGTTCATAATCATAACTGATATGACAGGATCGTTGACATGGAACACCTGTCAAATGCCATGTCGGAGAAGGTTGTCATGCTGGATACTACTCGGACTCCTTTATCGAGACGAGCTCCCTCAAATGTCGGGGCGGCCTGTCGAAGCCGAGCTCCGTCCTCCGCCAGGTCAGCCCCCGCAAGATCAGGATGCTTGGTCAGAGCCGAGCGACCTTCCCTAGATCGAGCCCCTTGGTCCGGAGTCGAGCTCGGCCCTCCTCCGCCAAGAGGAGCCCCTTCGAGGTCGAGCCCTCTGGGCCAGAGTAGTGACCTACCCTCCTCTGCCAGATTGAGCCCTTCGAGGTCGAGCCCCTTGGTTCGGAGTCGAGCCTAGACTCCTCCGCCAAGCAAAGCACCCTCAAGGTCGAGCCCTCTGGGCTGGAGTTTCGCCAGATCGAGCCCTTCGAGGTTGAGCCCTTGGTACGGAGTCGAGCCCAGCACTCCTCCGCCAAGCAAAGTCCCTTTCGAGGTTGAGCCCTCTGGACCGGAGTCCAGCCCTGCCCTCCTCCACCAGATCGAGCCCTTCGAGTTCGAGCCCCTTGATACGGAGTCGAGCCCAGCACTCCTCTGCCAAGCAAAGCCCCTTCAAGGTCAAGCCCTCTGGATGGGAGTCGAGCCCTGTCTCTCCAGTTCAGCCCCCATCTTGGATGAAGGCACCAGGAATCAAAGGGGTGACGCCGTCCACCTTGGACGCCAGTGAGTTGCCCGAGGATCATAAAGAGGTGCCCATCAAGCCATAATAACTACCTGCATCTACCACTTACATCAAAAAAGGAGGAGGCTTCCTGACCAAGGCAACACACTCTCCACCAACCACCTGCACCATCCGAAAGAGGAAGTCAACCAGGAGATTCGAATCCCAAGGGCAGTGGCCCCCAGATCGAGGACTTGCCATGTTTCCCCGGAATGAAGTGACCGGAAGGAATGTCAGAGTGCATAGCAGGTTCCCCTATCATGAACCAGGAAAGACGTCCTATCCATGGCATGGAACACCACTGCACGTGCCTGCTGACATAGGGAAGATCCTGAGGTAGGTTTTTAGCAACCACCTGGATTCAAAAGAGCCATCAACACCCCCAATGGGGGAGGTAACGAATGAACAAACGAACATACTCCAACACACTGAAGCAAGAGAGGCGAGGTCACACGGGAGAGCCACCTCCGATCCACCTTAGCCATCACCTCTCTAGCACCCTTGCATTCTACTCAAACCACACTCACTCCTCCTAGCATGGAGTCCATCTTAAGGGGCTCGACCAGGAGGATCTGTTCCCCTGGATTGTCCCTGACTTGACCGTCAGAGTGCCCCTACTAGAATCCCCGGCCCAGGTCTCTAACCCTGTTTTGCAGGTCCTGAAGCACAGGCCAGTCTCGAAGAGACGAGGAGCGACCCGACATCGACAGCAGCTATGGGCCATGACAATCTAGCGACAACAGATGGCGCATCAGGTAGGGGCGAAGGCAGGATTAACTTTGGTCCAACCTAAATACCTTGCTAACAAATCATCGAGAGGATGGTGACGATGCGAGCGAGAGAAGTCTCCACCATCCATGCGGGAGATCCCCCTTTCCATGGGGACCTGCACAGTCCAGCAGGGGAGCTCCTCGCTCCAACTCAACCACCTTCGATGAACGTCCAGCTGGCCGTACTCGTCCAGCAGATGCAGATCCTCACTGCGGCAATACGCCAGCTCCAGCACCAGCAACGGTCCATGGCTACTCACCAGTAGCCAGGGACCCTCGCGGCCCATGCCGCGGTACCCCGTGAGAGCCTGCATTCTTTCCAAGGAAGGCCTTCATAGCCATGGGCCATCATCAACCATCGGGGTAGTCACCAAACTTCGGCAAAGAGACAATGGGCCGGATCTACTGATCGGGAGAGCCGATCCACAAACCTCGAGCGGGTGATGTCCAAACCCCACCAAGGCCGAAAAAGAAAGACCCCCCATCATGGACACCATCCCATGTCACCTTCTCCATCTCTTTCAGTCGAGGGTTCCACCGACGAGGTCATCAGGTGCACAGTCGAGAAGAACCTGGAGGAGCACGAGTGCAAGCCGGTGGAGCTATCCCATCGGTTTGCAAACATGCAGTGCTCTACTGATGAGCCAGCAGGCTATGATGCTCATCCCCCCTTCTCTTGAGAGATCCAAGAGGAACCGGTTCCTAGTCGGTTCCGTATGCCACAAGTGGATCCCTACAACGGGACCACCAACCCCCTGGACCACCTGGAAAGCTACAAGGCCCTTATGAGGGTCCAGGGGTCTACCGATGCCCTTTTTTGCATTGCCTTCTCAGCAACCGTCCGGAAGGTAGCTCGGGTCTGGTTCACCTACCTCCAGCACAAAAGCATCGGCTCTTTCGCTTAGCTAGAGCGAAAGTTTGTGGCCCACTTCGATGCCTGTCAAAAGGTACCACGAGAGGCAGATAGCCTCTTCTCCATCAAGCAGTAGGACCGCGAGCTCCTACTGGACTACGTGGCCCGTTCAAGGCTACCGTGCTGGAGATCTATAGTCTCGATGAGCCAGTCGCTATGCTGGCATTGAAGAGAGGGCTCAAGACCTCCTGCCTGACCTACTCTCTTGACAAAATGCCTCCCAAGACTTACTCCAAGCTCCTCCTCCGAGTCCAGAAGTACGTCCATGCTGAGGAGGTGGATCGAGCAAGGAGGGAGTTGGACAGAAGGTCTCTAAAGAAGCCCTCTCCTGGGGGGACCTTCGAGATGCGGAAGCCCGAACCAGCTGCTCCGAACTTTTGCTAGAGGCTGAAGCCAATAGAAGACCCTATCCCAGAAGAAAGTTTCACTCCTCTTCTCACCCCGATGGAGAAGATCCTCATGGAGATCGAGGGTGAGCACTACCTGAAGTGCCCACCTCCGCTGAAGCCATCCAATGGTCATGACAGGGTGAAATATTATAAATTCCATCGCAACTAGGCCACAACACCAAGGAATGCCGCAAACTCAAAAGAGAGATTGAAGACCTCATAAAGAGGGGCTACCTCAGAAGGTTCATGGGGGGCATACCTCCATTTGAACCTCAGGTGCTCGTCACACTCCCTCTGGTCCTTGCCGTCGATAACCGCCCCACCAAAAAGCCGGTCGGGATGATATGCTGGGGAGCCGAGCACGCTTCCAAGAAGGCCCGGGGTGGGGGAAATCTTGAGAATGTACTTCCCTTTTCGAGGGAAGGGGGGATGAAATAAAAATGTAAACAATGATGCTATGGTCGTCGAGATGACGATCGCAAAACATCTTGTAAAATGCATCATGGTTGATAGTGGAAGCAACATGGTTGTACTTTTTTACGATGTTTTTTCTAGGATGAATCTTTCCCCTGCTCAGCTCAGACCCGTGCACACGCCTCTTGTTGGTTTCATGGGTGACTCCATGGGGGTCAAAGGGAAGATTACCCTCCCCGTTACTGCCGGGACTCCACCTTGACAAAGCACCATCATGATGACATTCATTATCGTTAGGCTCCCTTCAGCCTACAACGTGATCCTCGGCCAACCCGGGCTCAACCTGCTCGACACGGTTATTTCCACAAAGTGGCTGTTGGTGTAGTTCCCAACTCCCTACGGCATCGAGGAGATGAGGGGGGCACCCCAACCCATTCAACACTGTCTCCAAACCATCCTTGGGGCCAAGGCTATCGAGGATGACCCCAACTCGAAGATGGTGTAGATCGAGTTTCTCTGGGTGAACGTCGATGTGTTCGCTTGGACAGCGACTGACATGCCCAGGATCCCACTAGAAATCATAACACACAAGCTAAGTATCGACCTGAAGTACTGCCTTGTTTGGCAGAAGAAGAGAAGTTTTGCACCAGAGAGGCAAAAGGCAATCAATGAGGAGGTGGACAAACTCCTTGCAGCCGGCTTTGTTCGGGAGGTGCAGTATCCGAGCTGGCTGGCAAATGTGGTCATGGTGAAGAAGAATAATGGAAAGTGGAGGATCTTGATAGACTACACCTACTTCAATCAAGCCTGTCCAAAGGACAATTTTTCTCTGTCGAAGATCGACCAGCTAGTGGATGCCACCTCGGGGCACCGCTTGCTCTCCTTTATGGATGCATTCTCTGGATACAACCAGATCCAGATGCATTCGGAGGATGAGGAGCACACTGCCTTCATCACCGATCGAGGGACGTACTGCAACCAATTGATGTCATTCGACTTGAAGAATGTTGGTGCCATATATATACCAGTGCCTGGTCAACTGGGTCTTCCAAGACTAGATCGGTAGGAATATGCAGGTCTACATGGATGACATGCTTGTCATGAGCAAGCCGAGTTCAGACCATATAGCCGACCTCGTGGAAGCCTTCCACAACCTCCACGAGCCCAAGATGAAGTTGAACCCGGTGAAGTGTGCCTTCGAGGTAGCAGCAGGGAAGTTCCTCGGTTTCATGGTGACCCAATGAGGGATCGAGGTGAACCTAGAGAAGGTCTAAGTGATCATCGACATGGAGCACCTGACCTCGAAGAAGCAGGTCTAGCACCTGACGGGTCGGATTGCTACATTGAGGTGATTCATCTCGAGGTCGGTAGATAGCTGCCTCTCCTTCTTCAAGGTGCTGCGCAAGATGAATGACTTCACCTAGATGGAGGAGTGCAGGACAGCCTTCGAGGAGTTTAAAGATTTCCTGGCATCACCACCACTACTCTCCAGGCTGGAGATGGGAGAGGAGCTCCCGTTGTACCTGGCATCATCACCCCTGGAGCCATCAGTTCAGTCCTCATCCGCACAGACAAGGATGGATCACAGAAGTCGGTGTACTATGCCAGCAAGCTTCTTCGGGATGCCAAGATTAGGTATACCCGATCCAAAAAGCTCATTTTTGCACTTATCATGTATGCTCAACATCTCAGGCCGTACTTCAAGCACATCCAATCATGGTCTTGATGGACCAGTCCTTGAGAGCTATGCTCAGCTATCCCGACACGTCCGGATACTTAGCCAAGTGGGCACTAAAGCTCAGCGAGTTCGACATCGCGTACCGATCGAGATCATCCCAGAAGGCCCAGGTGCTGTCTGACTTCCTGGTCAAGTGCACGAAACTCGCCGAGGAGTCAGAGCAGACAGTCCTGGAGCATCAAGAGGAGCCCATTGCATTGGAGGATCCTTGGATCCTCCACGTCGATGGCACATCCAACATGGGCGGAAGCAGCGCAGGCTTAATCCTCGCCAACAATGATGGAGTTGTGGTTGAATGCGTACTCCATTTCAAGTTTGCCATGATGAATAACCAAATGGAGTACGCGACACTCCTCGTGGGCCTCAGGGTCAACCGCGAGCTGGGTGTGAGGAGCCTGAAAGTCTTCACCAACTCCCAACTGGTGGCCGGATAGGTCTCCGGAGAATATGAGACAAGAGACCCATGGATGATGAAGTACTTGGAGTAGGTCTGCTCAAGCATGATAGGTTTCTAGTGCTTCAGCATCTCTTACATCTCCCGAGGTGAGAATGCTCGTGCCAATACACTGTCCAGACTCGTGACCTTACCAGACTCATCATTGGGGCGCGCTCACATCGAGTACCTCAAAAGTCCAAGCAACAAAGCTCCCACAGAGGTGCAACAGGTCATCCTAGAGCCAAGCTGGATGGATAGGTGCATCAGATACATCATCGATGACACTCTATCGGAAGACCGAGCAGAGGTGGGCCTCATCAAGAAGAAGGCCTCGTTGTTTGTCCTTATGGAAGGACAACTCTATCACTGGTCTTACTCATATCCACTCTTGAAGTGTTTGGGACCCATGGAGGCAACCTTCGTCCTTCGAGAGATCCACGAAGGCCTTTGCGAAAACCACATCGGAGGGAGGACACTGGCATACAAGGCCCTCTGTCAAGGTTACTATTGGGAGACTATGAGGGAAGATGCTACCGACTTCGTGAAGAGTTGCGATCGGTACCAGCACCACGCCCACATACAGCGTCAACCTGCGATGCCCCTCTCTCAGCTCTTTGCCCCATGGCCATTTGCCCAGTGGGGGATGGATATTTTGGGATTGCTCCCTCCAGCTTCAGGGCAATGGAAGTTCTTAATAACGGCCATCGACTACTTCACCAAGTGGATAGAAGCAGAGCCACTGGCACGGATCACAGAAGCCAAGGTCCGCCCATTCTTCTGGAAGTCGATCATCTACTGCTTTGGGCTTCCCCATAGCATCATCACTGATAATGGACGGTAGTTCGACAACTGGGAGTTCGAAGAATTTTGTGCCGAGCATGGCATCCAACATCGCTTCACCCAGTGGCTCACCCCCAAACAAACGGGGAAGCCGAGGTAACCAATCGGACTATCCTCCAAGGACTCAGGACCAGGCTGGATCAAGCCAAGGGCAGATGGATGGAGGAACTCCCAAGTGTTCTGTGGGCTTACAACATAATGCCCAGGATGGCAATGGATGAAATGCCCTTCAACCTCACCTTCGGCTCAAAAGTAGTCATTCCAATCGAGCTCGACATGCCCACACTACGGGTATAGCAGTATAACGAAGCAGAAAATCCGGCATGCCTTCTCCTCAACCTGGACCTCCTTGAGGAGACCAGGGACAAAGCTCGACTCTAGATGGCAGCATACTAGTAATGAGTGGCCCGATACTACAATGCACGGGTAAGGCCAAAGGTCTTCAGACCCGATGACCGGTGCTATGCTGAGCCAAAGCACTCAACCCCGGGAGTGTGGCAAACTCTCGCCAAACTAGGAAGGCCCCTACAAGGTGGCCGAAGCTCTTCCACATGGAACCTGCTATCTAGAGGATCTAGATGGTGTCAGATTTCCAAGAACGTGGAATGCCTGCAACCTAAAAAAATATTATCAGTAGTGTAAGGCTTTCTTCTTATAATAGTAAAGATTTTTTTTGCACAAATCGCTCTACTCCTTGCAGGGATGTTGCTGCCCGGTCCAAGGCCTGGTGCATAGAAGCTCGGAACCTAGCTCTCTAGCACTCAAGCCTGGAGGCTAGCTCTCCAGCATGCTTAAACCTGGAGCCCAGCTCTTCGGCACTAAGGTACGGAGCCCAGCTCTCCGGCACTTAAGCCCGAAGCCCAGCTCTCTAGCGTCCAAGCCCGGGGCCCAGCTCTTAGGCACCTAAGCCCGGAGCCTAACTCTTCGGCACAGAAGCCTGGAACCCAGCTCTCCAGCACAGAAAGCCCATAGCCCAGCTCTCTGGCACTCAAGCCCAGAGCCTAGATCTTCGACATGCTCAAGACCGGAGCCCAGCTCTCTGGCACCAAGGTGCGGAGCCCAGCTCTCCAGCATGCTCAAGCCTAGAGCCCAGCTCTCTGGCACCGAGGCACGGAGCCCAGCTCTCCAGCACTCAAGCCCGGAGCCTAGCTCTAAGGCACGATCAAGCCTAGAGCCTAACTCTCCGGCACGAAGGCCTAGAGCCTAGCTCTCTGGCACTCAAGCTCAGAGCCTAGCTCTCAACACTCAAGCCCAGAGCCTAGCTCTCCGGCACGCTTAAGCCCAGAGCCCAACTCTCCGGCACCAAGACGCGGAGCCTAGCTTTCTGGCATGCCCAAGCCCGGAGCCTAGCTCTTCGATAGGATCAAGCCCAGAGCCTAGCTTTCTGGCATCTAAGCCCGGATCCAATGGTTCTCCAGCACCAAAACCTGGGGTTCAACTCTTCGGCATCAACAGTGTAAGGTCCTTCCTCACTAAAAATCAAGATTCCCCTTGTGCAAACTCTTTTTGCCTTGCAGGAGAATCATCGCCTGACCCCATGTCTGGCACTCAAAGCCCAGATCCCATGACTCTTTGGCACCAAGCCCTGGAGCCCAGCTCTCAAGCATCAAAGCCCGGATCCCACGTGGTGCGGGATGGGCTGACAAATCCTAGACATAAAAATAAATTGATTCGGGACTGTTGATAGTTAAGGAATGACCACTAGGTTAGGGCAGTCCAATTTAATAAAATTAGATCTAATTAAATAGAAAAATAATCCAGCAATTGATTGGTTCAAGTTATCGAAGTGGTCTCACCCGAAATAAAGAATATCGTAAATTCTGGAAGAGTGAGATCGTCTAGAGGTAGTCAAAATCTGGATTAGTGTTTCGTGAGCGAGGTGGATCAAAAGCCGTTGGACCTGAATCATCAAAAACAAGCAATGTCAATCCCAAATCAGACAAAATAAATGTATACCAGTAAACCCAATGCTATGATATCTATGAGGCTTTAGGATTTGTAAGGCTTTAGAAATCGTGCTTCATAGATCTTGGAACTACTTTAAGATCCATGTAGTTCAGAAGTCGGTAGCAGGAACGTGAAATGCTTTCACATTCGTGCTGAGCTTTTTTTCTCCATGGATCAACACCAAAAAAAATAGAGGCCGAAGGGCTTGTGGCTAGATTCGTCGAAGTCGGTGTTGGGTGGCGACGGTGCATCAGCCAGTAGTGGTCTCAGAGGCGACTGGCGACGGTGGAGTGAAGGAGTTCCGGTGGGAGGCTTCATGGGAGGGGCCTGCGAAGGGACTTCATAGGCGATGGCACGGATGGAGGCAAGCTAGCATAGGCGCAGTTCCGGTGGGAGGTGTCGATTAGAGGGGCTGAGGATGTCGATGGTCAAGCGGCGGTCGATGCGGCGGAGTTGGCGGTGATGTCGGAGGATCGGTGCGAAGGCAAGGGCGGTGGTGGGTTCCTGCTTGTAGGTGGTCAACGGAGAGCAGAGGAGCAGTGGAGTTGGCGGATCTGATGGAGGAAGTGGTGACGTGAGGTGGGTGACCGGCCGAAGGGAGGGAGGTCCGATTTGTCTTGAAAAATGGTCGACGGGACCTCGGTCGGTGGGGTCGGATGGGTTGCTGAGGATGGAGAGGCAGGAGTGGGACGATGTTGGCCAGAGATGGATGGCTTTGCAGGAGGCAATAGGCAGAGAGGTGTTTCCAACGATAGTGGGGCATGTGAAATGGGATGACGGGTGATGGATTTGGAGTTTTCGGTGATGGCTTGAAGAGGAACCGGATTTATGATAATAGCCGGAATAAAGAGGAAGAATAGGGGAAGGGAAGAGAGAAGATGGAGGAGAAAAAGTAGCCTGGTGTGAAAAACATAGAGGAGAGGGAGAGGAAGAACCGAGAAGAGACGGAGAAGGGGGGAGGAATCGAGACACACCCTGATTTTTCTCAAATAATCTCTTCACTAACTTGTTATTCGATGACAAAACATCTTAAATAAAGTAAGAAACAACTGATAAAAATAAATCCCTAAACAGACTCAAAACAATCAAAACTACTAAGAGATTCCGATAACCCTAAATACAAATTAAAACTGATATCCGATTCGGAGATATCCTAAATCCCATGTACACCCAAAAAATAGAATACCCATAAAATACATCAAGATTCGTGTTGGCTGGCACCGAGATCTGGACTGGACTGGCTGGGATCTGGACTGGCTAGAATTTGCTAAATGTCCCCATCATTTCTCCTGGGGTGGGGAGATCTCGACTCCGTCGAGTCAAGCTATAGGTACTCAATAGATTTAGATTCAATATTCTGCAGCTCCTCTTCAGTAATCCAGGAATCCTCTATCTTCGGTCTACCTTGCCAGTGAACCAGGTAGCGGAAGCATTTTCGACTCCTCGAAGACTTGATCTGCTCATCCAAAATACGTTCGATCACATCGTGCTTTCCTCTCATTTGGACTAGTGGGCTCTCAAGAGGAGGGTCACTCTCAAAGGAAGATGTAGGCTCAAATGGATCACTACGTGTCAATGCTGGTTCTTCATATTCAATTAGATCCAAAATATTAAAAGTAGAACAATTCTCCTAATCAAATGGTAGTTCAATAACATATGTATTTAGTCCAATTTTCTTTAAAATTTTGAATGGGCCTGTTGATGGAAACTGTTCAGCAAAATTCTTAACTTGCTGGTGAGAATCTGCTAGTTGTTTATTCATTTGATTACTTATATTACTCAAATTCACTCCTAATCGTTCTTCAGCTCTAGTCTCATGGTCACATCTTCATAGGCATCAGCTAATCCTGGGTCAGCAATGTAGACTTCCTCTTCAAGGACATCACCTAGATCCTCATGTTCTTCAAGTGCCCCTATATGCAAGGTTCTAGATGGACATTGACTAGCCACATGACCTATTCTGTTACACCTAAAGCAGTGGATCTTAGAGCTACTTCCTCGAGAAGTCTCTCCTATAATCCCTTTTCCTTTTTCATCTCTCTTAATTGGTGGGGTTGTGTGTGGGGTTCGGTAACCAGTGCGGAAGTATGGATTTCAAAAACTTTATGAAATCAGGTCCGAACCCTAATCCCAAAATCTCCTTATTAGCAATTAAAACTTATGACTACATGCATGTCCAAATTTAAACATAGTTTAGATACTAACCTCAGATCGCTATATCCAATCTGATGTAGAAATAAACTCCAAATAGAGTAACCTTTTGAACACACCAGGCGTCCACTTGTCCGCCCTCCGATGGTGATCCACACGGGCAGATGATCAAGACAGTGACTCCTCAATTGGGTTCCTTCCAATCAAGTTCTACCCCAAGAACTTGATATATGGGCTATTGGCTAGGACTCCTCTAGCCAAACGGGGACCAAAACTTTCTCTCTTACTCTTCTCCTAGTTTTTAGCAACTTTGGCCCCTTAAGACACTCTTGTCTTAAGAATAAGCCCTTGTCCTAAAATAAGACAAGGCTTGTCTTGGAGGGAGAAGAAAATTAAGACAAAGTTGTCTTAATGTAAGAAAGAAAGAAAAGAGGCGCCTTCTTCCTTTACCGTCGGAGAGTTTCTCTCTCTGACTCTCCTTCTGTTCTGAGATTCGACAGAGCCTAGGCTCTGTAAAGGAATCAAAGAGGAAAGAGAGGAGGGGGAAACAGTCTTCTGGAGAGGGAGAAGGAAAGAGAAGCAAGGCTTCGCCGTAGAAAATCTGGAATCAATTTTTACGGTGAAGCCTTCTTCTTAAATAGGCGACAGAGAGGCGCCTTCTCATCTGAAAAAAATCCTCTCACGTCCCTCTCTCCCTTCTCACGTCTTCTCTCTTAATCTCATGGCCCTTGGGATTAATCTCACGGCCTTTGGGATGGGAAGACGCGAAGAAGGATCGTGAAAAACACAGAAGGGCGCGCGCAGAAAGAAGAGTCGCGCCCCTTCGGTGTTTTTCTTTTCTTTTCTCACGGTATTTTTTTCCCTTTTGGAGAGTCCACGCCTAGGTGGACTCTCTTCCATGCCTCTTCAAAAATCACCGGCGTTTTTTCTTTCCTTTCATGCAAAGACGCGTCTTGGAAAGAGTCCACGCGCGTGTGGACTCTTCTCCTTGCGCGCGCGCGTGGGAAGAGAGGGGGAGGGGTTTTAGGCGATGTGGGAAAGGGGTTTAGCCTCTTAGGTTAGCCCAATTGCTAGCCTATAGTTAGCCCAACATTTTGTATCTTCAATTAGATTCAAACCGGAATGAATTTGGATCTAAAAAAGACCAAATCGGAACCCTAACTCGAATCCGATTCAAGTAGAAGTCATGGTTTGCAACACATGCTAGTGTGTTCATCTGCAAACGAGATTTAATTCCAAATTAAATCCTTGATTATCTATCCTAAGTGTGTGACCCATTGGGTTCCATACTTAGCCAGCAGTGGGTCCGAGTGCAAGTTGACCTAATCTGATCAGAACTCATTCTAATCGATTTAGGTCAAATCGAGCTAACTCGAGTCAGTCAATTAGGACTCCTCCTAATTAGTGATCCAATTAAACCATTTAATTTGATCAACCCACAAGACAAGATTGACGTCTAGCAACGTGTCATGTCTACCCGGAAGATATGGAAATTCTGGTGTAATTCCAAAACTACCCTTCAGTGGAAAGTTCCCGTACAATTCGATCCTTCAATCATCTTGCATCCCGAATATAACTATGGATATGGAATCATGTCAAATCCAGTTTATACTCATTCCCAGCTCAGTCATTCACTAATGATTCAATTAATTCGATATTAGAAATCATTTCTAATATCTGTACTTTGATCAAAGATTTCCTGAATCATCATCTGACCTAATTTGGCTGGATGCAATCTCCTCCTACTAGGAGTGATCAATTCCTTGTTGACCTACTCATTACCTTCATATACAATTCACCATACCCAGCATCAACCTCGTGCATGACCCAGTGTCATGATTGAGATTGAACCAAAGCATGGGTTCATGTACATAAGGTATTATGGCAGTCTCAGGTCATAGGACTACTTGTACAACTCCCACTATGTGAAAACATCTATTGACATGCAGCTAAGGCTCCATTAGATGTTCTCAAACTGGATCTATTCAGTGAACTCATTCACTAATGAGCACCCACATCCTTGTATTAGTGTCCTACACAAATGACTGTGAGAGCAGTCACCCTTTCAGCATACATAGGATGTGCCAGTCTTACCGGAAACCCTGATCCCCAACTCAGGGTTCCTATGACTAGGAATATTCTAGATTAGGGTTTTAAGGCCTTAGATCTCACTGGTATGATCTCATCATAGCCCTACAACCATAGCCCTAATCTATGGGGTTCATCATATAATGACACAGCGAGTGATGAAAAAATTATTGCCTTTATTAATTTGTCAATTTACAATGGTCTGGGAGATACAGATATTGGCTTATAGGGCATAATCCTTTCAATCTCCCACTTGCACTAAAGCCAATCGCTCTTATTCTTTAACCCCATACAATCGAGGTGGCGATCAAACTCCTGCTGTGGTAGAGCCTTAGTGAACGGGTCTGCTATGTTGTTCTTTGTATCTACTCTATTGATGCAGACTTCTTGTCTTTCGATTTTCTCTCGGACAAGATGGAAGCGTCTCAGAATGTGCTTAGACTTGTGATGGGCTCTCGGTTCCTTAGCTTGAGCAACTGCTCCAGTGTTATCACAATAGAGTGGCACCGGGTTCTCAATCTCAGGAACTACTCCCAACTCTGTGATGAATTTCTTCATCCAGACAGCTTCCTTGGCGGCTTCACTGATAGCTATGTACTCTGCCTCGGTAGTTGAGTCAGCTACAGTCTGCTGTTTAGTGCTCTTCCAACTTACTGCTCCACCATTCAAGGTAAAGACATACCCTGAAATGGATTTACTATCATCTGGGTCTGATTGAAAACTAGAGTCTGAATAGGCTTCTAGTTTAAGATCAGATCCTCCGTATATAAGAAAAATATCCTTAGTCCTTCTCAGGTACTTAAGAATATTTTTCACAGCCTTCCAGTGATCCTCTCCTGGATCAGCCTGAAATCTACTGGCTACACCCAAGGCATATGCCACATCAGGCCTGGTACATAACATAGCATACATAATCGACCCTATAGCCGAAGCATAAGGTATAGAACTCATTCTATTTCTTTCTTCAGGTGTCTTAGGAGACATCCTCTTAGAAAGACGTATGCCATGACCAATAGGTAAGTAACCTCTTTTACTTTCCTCCATGCTAAATCTCTTCAGCACCTGGTCAATGTACCTAGACTGGGACAAGCCAAGCATCCTTCTTGATCTATCTCTATAGATCTTTATACCCAGTATATAGGATGCTTCTCCCAAGTCTTTCATGGAAAACTGTTTCGATAACCATACTTTGACTGATTGTAACATTGGGATATCATTCCCAATAATAAGTATATCATCAACATATAGAACTAAGAAAACTATGGCACTCCCACTAGTCTTCTTGTACACACAAGGTTCATCCTCATTTTTGAAAAAATCAAATTCTTTGACTGTTTTATCAAATCGGATGTTCCAACTCCTGGATGCTTGCTTTAATCCATAAATGGATTTCTTTAGCCTACATACCTGATTAGGTTTAGTCTCCAAGACAAAACCTTCTGGTTGTGACATATAAACCTCTTCCTCAAGGAAACCATTGAGGAATGCAGTTTTTACATCCATTTGCCAGATCTCATAATCATGATATGCTGCTATAGCAAGCATAATCCGAATAGATTTGAGCATGGCAACAGGGGAAAATGTTTCATCATAATCTATTCCCTGTTTTTGTCTGAAACCCTTAGCCACCAATCTGGCTTTATAAGTTTCAACTTGGCCATCTGCCCCAATCTTCCTTTTATAGACCCATTTACACCCAATAGGGTTAATACCCTCTGGTGCATCAACCAAAGACCATACTTGGTTGACATACATGGAGTCCATCTCGGATCTCATGGCTTCCAGCCATTTGTCTGAGTCTCTACTCATGACTGCTTCCGTATAGGTTAGAGGCTCATCATTTGAATGATTTGGGCTTCATTATTTTCAATTATGAACCCATACCTCTCAGGTGCCTGTCGCACCCTATCAGACCTACGGATAGGAGTGTGTTCAGGTTCTATATTAACTATGTTGTTACTTGACTGAGAAGTGTCTATTTGTTGAATCTCATTAAGTTCGATATTTCTACCAGTGCCCTTTTGTAGGATAAATTCCTTTTCCATAAAAGTGGCATGCCTACTGACCAAAACCTTTTGTTCAGTAGGGTGGTAGAACACATATCCTATACTATCTCTAGGATATCCGATAAATAGACATTTGTCTGCTCTAGCATCTAGTTTATGTCCAAAATTCCTTTTTACATAGGCTGGACATCCCCATATCTTAATATACTTAAGATTGGGCTTCTTACTTCTCCATAATTCATATGGAGTGCTAGAGACAGTTTTAGATGGTACTCTATTCAAGATATAAGTTGCTGTTTCCAAAGCATATCCCCAGAAAGAAAAAGGTAACTCCGTGAAGCACATCATGGACCGTACCATATCCAATAAAGTACGATTCCTCCTTTCAGCAACACCATTTAATTGTGGTGTGTAAGGAGGAGTCCATTCAGAGATGATCCCCTTATCTTTAAGGTGATCAAGAAACTCAGTGGATAAGTATTCACCTCCTCTATCTGATCGGAGGATCTTTATACTTTTTCCTGTTTGTTTCTCTACCATACTTTGATACTCTAAAAATTTTTCAAAAGCATCGGACTTATGTTTCATTAGATACACAAATCCATACCTTGAAAAATCATCAGTAAATGTGATGAAGTATGAGTATCCACCATAGGCTTGAGTTGTCATAGGCCCACATACATCTGTGTGTATGAGTCCTAATAACTCTTTTGTCCTTTCTCCATGTCCACTAAATGGAGTCTTGGTCATCTTACCCATGAGACATGATTCACAAGTTCCTAATGACTCATAGTCATAAGGATCAAAGAAATTTTCTTTGTACAACTTGTTAATCCTAGTCTCACTAATATGTCCAAGTCGACAATGCCAAAGTAAGGTATTGTTAACATCATCTCTTTTCCGTTTGTTAGAAACATGAAAAACATTGTCATTAGTGGAAAGAGTTAAGAGACCATTGCAGAATATGCCATAACATATAATTTTATTAGATAAAGAAATTGAGCAGCCACTGCTCATTACATTCATAGTATATCCTTGTTTAAGTAACAAGGGTACAGATATGATATTTCTAATGATTTTTGGCATATAGTAACAATTCCTTAGCTCCAAGATCTTCCCTGAAGGTAACTTCAAAACATAAGTCCCTACAGCTTCTGCTTGGATGGGGTCCCCTCCAGCACCGTAGAGCTCAAAGTTACCTTCCTTCAATACTTTAAGCCCCTGAAGTCCCTGCAATGATTTGCAGATGTTATGACCACAGGCGGTATCCAACACCCAAGTATTTGAAATGGAAGAATCCAATGACAAAATAGTATGAACTTCTTTCATACCTTTTGGAGCCTCTGATGCACCAGGCTTCAAACTTGCAAGGTAAACCTTGCAGTTTCTTTTCCAATGACCCGGCTTGCCACAATGAAAGCAGGTCATCTGTCCGGAGGCCTTCTTTCTTTCTTCTTCTTAATGCCCCCTTTGGGATTCATCCTCTTATTGGAACCCCTTTTGCCTGTCTTCTTCTTATCCACAAGAAGAACTGGAGCCTTATTTTTCTTTACATGGCTCTCTGCTGTTTTCAACATATTCAACAGCTCAGGCAAGGAAGAATTAAGTTTGTTCATATGGTAATTAAGAACAAACTGTGAAAATGACTCTGGGAGTGATTGCAAGATCAAGTCTTGATTCAACTCCCCATCCATTACAAAACCTAATTGACCTAATCGAGTGATTAGATCAATTATCTTTAATACATGGTCTTGTACTGATGTACCTTCTGTCATCCTTGCACGGAACAACTGCTTAGATATTTCATATCTAGCAGTTCTACTGTGTTCTCCATAAAGCTCTTTTAAATTTAGCAGTATGGAGTTAGTATCCATGCTATCATGCTGCCTCTGCAACTCGTTAGTCATAGAGGCAAGCATAACACATTTGACAGTAAGTGAGTCATTTTGCCACATATTATATGTGGTCTTCTCCTCTTGCGAGGCATCTTCCCTTGGTGGTTCCAAAATCGGGGTATCAAGAATATAGGAAATTCTTTCTTGACTGAGTACTATTTTCAAATTTCTCAGCCAATCAACATAATTAGGCCCAGTCAGTTTGTTGGCATCTAAAATACTACGGAGTGAGAGTGAAGAGGCCATTTATCTACATTTAAACAAAGAACGAAAACATAAGCAAACAACCATGAAATGACAACACATAATTAAATTAGGACTTTAATTTAATTATGTCTCCCACTATTTTATCGAGCATCATAACCCTCTATACGATGATCGAGAAAACCTTAATTGATCTTTCTTAGTGGGGTTGAGATCCCAATCCCTCATAAAAGACCTTGTGTGTACACAACAAATCTTATATAAGTTCATAGGTAGGAAAACTCTTTCCAATTGTAACCTGTACAATTCTCAACTTATCTCGGCCTCTAAAATATTAATAGCCTTGTGTATACACAACAAACTATAATATTTTAGTTAAGTAAGACCCTTCATAGCCATATAGTCATGACTTTAATAGTAATACCCTTGTGTGTACACAACAAAATATTACTTTAAATCATGCCATAAACAAATAATTGTATTAGGCCAAAAATTGTGTTAGTCACCATATTAGGTCTTGTGTGTGCACAACAAACCTAGTATAGATCGTAACACAATGATGACCTATCATGAAGGAAGGCCAATAATAGTATTTTAACACCAAGCATGTTAGTCAAGAATTAAATCAATCAGATCGGCCAGGCTAGTGGAAGAGATGTGGGGGTCCCCCCGTTGCTTTCCTAGACACCAATTTAAAATTGGCCAGGTCAGTCAACGGAACCAATTAAAAACCACGATTCCCTTTACCTTCCCAGAACCACCTTTCTAGACACCGAAATGACTAATTATCCATCATGACTAATAATGCTTATCGGTTAACTATACTACCACTTAATATAATTTTAAGAGGGGTTCATGCAATGCCAGCACATTCAATTAAAAGCTATCACATATATTAATACATGCTTTAAACTAAGCAAATATGTGAAATGTGTGCCATCATACTAGGACAACCATTTACCACATAATGGATACACCATTATGCCAGGGCAACCTTATTTCAGTATGATGGCTCCAGGGCTAATCATATCTCTAAGACAATTAGGGTTTTAGTGGAAAACCCTAACTGGTGGCAATCATCAAACTCATGTTCAATCAAAGACATGCACTGTGCATCAATATAAAAACTTTAACATGATACTACATCATGAATTGAACTTCATAAGTTTTAATCCTAATAAGGATGCTCTGATACCACAGTGGGGTTCGGTAACCAGTGCGGAAGTATGGATTTCAAAAACTTTATGAAATCAGGTCCGAACCCTAATCCCAAAATCTCCTTATTAGCAATTAAAACTTATGACTACATGCATGTCCAAATTTAAACATAGTTTAGATACTAACCTCAGATCGCTATATCCAATCTGATGTAGAAATAAACTCCAAATAGAGTAACCTTTTGAACACACCAGGCGTCCACTTGTCCGCCCTCCGATGGTGATCCACACGGGCAGATGATCAAGACAGTGACTCCTCAATTGGGTTCCTTCCAATCAAGTTCTACCCCAAGAACTTGATATATGGGCTATTGGCTAGGACTCCTCTAGCCAAACGGGGACCAAAAACTTTCTCTCTTACTCTTCTCCTAGTTTTTAGCAACTTTGGCCCCTTAAGACACTCTTGTCTTAAGAATAAGCCCTTGTCCTAAAATAAGACAAGGCTTGTCTTGGAGGGAAAAGAAAATTAAGACAAAGTTGTCTTAATGTAAGAAAGAAAGAAAAGAGGCGCCTTCTTCCTTTACCGTCGGAGAGTTTCTCTCTCTGACTCTCCTTCTGTTCTGAGATTCGATAGAGCCTAGGCTCTGTAAAGGAATCAAAGAGGAAAGAGAGGAGGGGGAAACAGTCTTCTGGAGAGGGAGAAGGAAAGAGAAGCAAGGCTTCGCCGTAGAAAATCTGGAATCAATTTTTACGGTGAAGCCTTCTTCTTAAATAGGCGACAGAGAGGCGCCTTCTCATCTGAAAAAATCCTCTCAAGTCCCTCTCTCCCTTCTCACGTCTTCTCTCTTAATCTCATGGCCCTTGGGATTAATCTCACGGCCTTTGGGATGGGAAGACGCGAAGAAGGATCGTGAAAAACACAGAAGGGCGCGCGCAGAAAGAAGAGTCGCGCCCCTTCGGTGTTTTTCTTTCTTTTCTCACGGTATTTTTTCCCCTTTTTGGAGAGTCCACGCCTAGGTGGACTCTCTTCCACGCCTCTTCAAAAATCACCGGCGTTTTTTCTTTCCTTTCATGCAAAGATGCGTCTTGGAAAGAGTCCACGCGCGTGTGGACTCTTCTCCTTGCGCGCGCGCGTGGGAAGAGAGGGGGAGGGGTTTTAGGCGATGTGGGAAAGGGGTTTAGCCTCTTAGGTTAGCCCAATTGCTAGCCTATAGTTAGCCCAACATTTTGTATCTTCAATTAGATTCAAACTGGAATGAATTTGGATCTAAAAAGACCAAATCGGAACCCTAACTCGAATCCGATTCAAGTAGAAGTCATGGTTTGCAACACATGCTAGTGTGTTCATCTGCAAACGAGATTTAATTCCAAATTAAATCCTTGATTATCTGTCCTAAGTGTGTGACCCATTGGGTTTCATACTTAGCCAGCAGTGGGTCCGAGTGCAAGTTGACCTAATCTGATCAGAACTCATTCTAATCGATTTAGGTCAAATCGAGCTAACTCGAGTCAGTCAATTAGGACTCCTCCTAATTAGTGATCCAATTAAACCATTTAATTTGATCAACCCACAAGACAAGATTGACGTCTAGCAACGTGTCATGTCTACCCGGAAGATATGGAAATTCTGGTGTAATTCCAAAACTACCCTTCAGTGGAAAGTTCCCGTACAATTCGATCCTTCAATCATCTTGCATCCCGAATATAACTATGGATATGGAATCATGTCAAATCCAGTTTATACTCATTCCCAGCTCAGTCATTCACTAATGATTCAATTAATTCGATATTAGAAATCATTTCTAATATCTGTACTTTGATCAAAGATTTCCTGAATCATCATCTGACCTAATTTGGCTGGATGCAATCTCCTCCTACTAGGAGTGATCAATTCCTTGTTGACCTACTCATTACCTTCATATACAATTCACCATACCCAGCATCAACCTCGTGCATGACCCAGTGTCATGATTGAGATTGAACCAAAGCATGGGTTCATGTACATAAGGTATTATGGCAGTCTCAGGTCATAGGACTACTTGTACAACTCCCACTATGTGAAAACATCTATTGACATGCAGCTAAGGCTCCATTAGATGTTCTCAAACTGGATCTATTCAGTGAACTCATTCACTAATGAGCACCCACATCCTTGTATTAGTGTCCTACACAAATGACTGTGAGAGCAGTCACCCTTTTCAGCATACATAGGATGTGCCAGTCTTACCGGAAACCCTGATCCCCAACTCAGGGTTCCTATGACTAGGAATATTCTAGATTAGGGTTTTAAGGCCTTAGATCTCACTGGTATGATCTCATCATAGCCCTACAACCATAGCCCTAATCTATGGGGTTCATCATATAATGACACAGCGAATGATGAAAAAATTATTGCCTTTATTAATTTGTCAATTTACAATGGTCTGGGAGATACAGATATTGGCTTATAGGGCATAATCCTTTCATTGTGGATGGGGGTTGACTACCAGGGGTCTCACTCATGTTAGGTTGTGGACCTAAAATTCCTAGTCTAGAAGGTTCAGGTCTACGTGTAATAGACATCCTCTGGAATATTTCATAGTTCTGGGCTAATTGATATGCTTGTTCTAGACTATAAACCTCTTTCAAAAATAGTTCTTTTTGAATATCCACTCTCAGACCAGCTCTAGACTGGGATAAAGTGACAGATGGGTCTTCACTCACATTACATCGCATAAGATATTCATCAAATTTATCAATGTAATCATTTACAGATCCGGTTCCTTAGGTCAACCTTTGCCATTGGTCTAGGAGTCGCATTGATAAGATGCAGGAAGATACTTTTCACAAAGCTTATCCTTCATCTCATCCCATGTTCCAATGGGACCTGTCTCTTATGAGTGGCTAATCTCTGGACATTGTGCCAATATAATTTGGCTTGACCCAACAACCTCATTTGGGCAAACCTAACTTTCCTATCCTCAGACATGTCATACCAAGTAAAATAGTGATCCATATCATCTTCCCAGTCAATGTATTCTTTGGGGTCCAGGCGACCTACAAAACTCGGGGTATCAATCTTAACACTCCTCATAATTCATTCATCCTGATCAATTGGGTTTCGATAAGGTCTAAGTATTTGATCAAAACCTGGATAATCATGTTGATCCCTAGGGTCAGGTTGAACGATATGAGTACGACCACCATCATAACCCGGGTAGTCATTTCGGTCTCTAGGATCTCTAGGATCTGTAACTCTAGGATTTGTAATGTTTGATGAAGAGTTCTTAATAGGATGATATGTGTTTACTAGTTGTTCCTCTTCAAGGGTTCCTACCCTTGCATCCAAAGATCCTAACTTGCTATCAATTGCTTCAAGTTTTTCAATGATTCCTTGAAGGGCAGCTTCTAAAC
Organism: Areca catechu; assembly: GCA_021397845.1. Lineage (NCBI taxonomy): Eukaryota > Viridiplantae > Streptophyta > Magnoliopsida > Arecales > Arecaceae > Areca > Areca catechu. Next base: position 96,788,478 of record CM038042.1, on the reverse strand, counting down.
TGGAATTCATTTTGTTATCTAAGAAAGAAGGTTCTGATTGATACTTGATTCCTGACCTAGTTGTCATGCAAAATTAAAAATTGAAATTGACTCTAACCTAACCTATTGCTCTGATACCAAAGTTGGTGTGGGATGGGCTGACAAATCCTAGACCTAAAAATAAATTGATTCAGGACCGTTGATCATTAAAGAATGACCACTAGGTTAGGGCTGTCCAATTTAATAAAATTAGATCTAATTAAATAAAAAAATAATTCAGCAATTGATTGGTTCACATTATCGAAGTGGTCTCACCCGAAATATGGAATATCATGAATTCTGGAAGAGTGAGATTGTCTAGAGGAAGCCAAAATCGAGACCAGTGGTTTGCGAGCGAGGTGGATCAGAAGCTGTTGGACCTGAATAACCAAAAACAAGCAATGTCAATCCCAAATTAGACAAAATAAATAAATACCAGTAAACCCAATGCTCTGATATCTGTGTGGCTTTGGGATATGTGCAACTCTGGAAACCATGCTTCACAAATCTTGGAACTGCTTTGAGATCCGTGCAATTCAGATGTCGGCAGCAGGAACCTGAAATACTTTCACGTTCGTGTTTAGCTTTTCTTCATAAATTAACACCAAAAAGAAATAGAGGTCGAAGGGCTTGCGACCTGATTTGCCAGTGTCGGCGTTTGGCGGTGACGACGGATTGGCTGGCAGTGGTCTCGGAGGCGACTGGTGATGGTGGAGCGGAGAAGTTCCGATGGGAGGCTTCACGGGAGGGCCTGCGGAGGGACTTCACAGGCGACGGCATGGACAGAGGCAGGCTGGCACAGGCGGAGTTCCGGTCAGAGGCATCGATCAGAGGGGCTGAAGACGTTGATGGTCAGGCAGCAGTCGACGTGGTGGAGTCGGCGACGATGTCGGAGGATCGGTGCGAAGGCGAGGGTGGCAATGGGTTCCTCCTCGCATGTGGTCAATAGAGAGCGGAGGAGCGGTGGAGTTGGCAGATCTGATGAAGGAAGTGGTGACGTGAGGTGGGTGACCGGCCGGAGGGAGGGAGGTCCGATTTGGCTTGGAAAATCGCTTGCGGGACCTCGATCAGTGGGGTCGAATGGGTTGCCGATGATGGAGAGGCGGGAGTGGGATGATGTTGGCCGGAGATGGATGGCTTTGCAGGAGGCAACAGGCAGAGAGGTGATTCCAACGACAGTGGGGCGTGTGAAACGGGATGACGGGTGATGGATTTTGGGGTTTTCGGTGATGGCTTGAAGAGGAACGGATTTATGATAATAGTTGGAATAAAGAGGAAGAATAGGGGAAGGGAAGAGAGAAGAGGGAGGGAAAAAGTAGCTAGGAGGGAAAAACACAAAGGAGAGGGAGAGGAAGAACCGAGAAGAGACTGAGAGGGGGGGAGGAATCGGGATACACCCTAATTTTCTCAAATAATCTCTTCGCTAACTTTTTATTTGATGACAAAACATCTTAAATAAAGCAAGAACCAATCGATAAAAATAAATCCCTAAACAGACTCAAAATAATCGAAACTACTAAGAGATTTCGATAACTCTAGACACAAATAAAAACTGATCTCTGATTCGGAGATATCCCAAAACCCACATACACCCATAAAATACGAATATCCATAAAATACATCAAGACTCATGTTGGCTGGCACTGAGATTTGGACTGGACTGGCTAGAATCTGCTTAATGTCCCCATCACCATGACTCTCCGTCACCAAGTCCTGGAGCCCAGCTCCCAGGCATCAAGGCCCGGATCCCACGACTCTCCGGCACCAAGCCCTGGAGTCCAGCTCCCAGGCATCAATGCTCGAATCCCATGACTCTCTAGCACCAAGCCTTGGAGCCCAGCTCCCAGGCATCAAAGCCTGGATCCCACGACTCTCCGGCATCAAGCCCTGGAGCCCAGCTCCCAGGCATCAATGCTCGAATCCCATGACTCTCTAGCACCAAGCCTTGGAGCCCAGCTCCCAGGCATCAAAGCCTGGATCCCATGACTCTCTGGCATCAAGCCCTGGAGCCTAGCTCCCAGGCATCAAAGCCCGGATCCCACAACTCTCCGGCACCAAGCCCTGGAGCCCAACTCCCAGGCATCAAAGCCTCTCCCACGACTCTCTGGCACCGAGTTCTGGTGCCCAACTCCCAGGCATCAAAGCCCGGATCCCACGACTCTTCGGCACCAAGTCCTAGAGCCTAGCTCTCAAGAAATCAAGCCCGGAGCTCAGTTCTCTGGCACCGAAGCTTGAAGCCCAGCTCTCAGGCCATCAAACCCGAAGCCCAGCTCTCTAGCATTGAAGCTTGAACCCTAGCTCTTAGGCCATCAAGTTTGAAGCCCAGCTCTCTGGCACTGAAGCTTGAAGCCCAACTCTCAGGCCATCAAGCCCGGAGCCCAGCTCTCCGGCATTAAAGCATGAGGCACAGTGCTCCAGCACTCGAGAACACACATCCATCTCTGAGATGCTCAGAGACTAAGTAGAAGCCTCCTCTCTAATCTTATTACATGCCAAAAAAGAAAAAAGAAAGAAAGAAAAGACAAGAGAAAAAGAGGGGAGAGGTAAAGTAGTTTCAAGCCAAGATAGTTGAAAACCTCCACTTCATTGAAAATTTGTTGTTTGTTACAAGTGTCCTTGGGCCCTTGACATGCCGAGCAACCTAGGCCAAAAATAGAAAAAAAAAAATAGAAAGGAAAATCTACCCTACTCAATCGGTCCCTTGTCGCGGCTATGTGGCTGTGAGGCATCATCTCCAGGGGCCTCGGGCTGTGCAATCCAGCTTTAACAACCATCACCGACAGGGAAGGTTCGGGGACGGCCACCGCTCCTCAGCAGCGCCCAAGTCTGGGGCCGGCTCTGCATTTGAAGCACTGGGATATCTGAGGAAAGCTCGGTCTTTGATAGAAACAAACTCCTCAACCTGGGAGCACAAGTACATGAAGCCTTTATAAAAGGAATCCAACATCATTTCATTGAACTCGACGGCGAACTCCTCCGAGGCCCTGTACCTTGCGACGGCCTCTTCAGCCCCCTTCTTCACCTTGATGGCTTGCTCCTTTGCTGCCTCTGCCGACTTGGCCTCCACTGTTGCCTCCTTCTCAACAGCTGTGGCCCTCTTCTCGGTGGCAACCAGCCTCTCTTTCGTCGCATCTAGTTCGGCCTGGAGGGACTGAGCACGCCCCTTCTGCTGGACTGCCTCGGCGTTGAACTCGTTCAGCCTCTTCTTGGTGGCTTTGAGCTCCTCGGCCTTGCTCCGTGACCGGCCCCGCTCCTGGTCAAGGTCCTCCTGGAGCTACTTCGAGTGCCTGTCGACACTGGCGAGTTCTTTCTGGAGCTCCTTGTTCTTCATGTTGAACTCCCGGGAGGCGTTAGTCTTCTCCTTCAGCTCGGTCCTCAAGGACTCGACCTCCACTGCTCACTGCTGGTCATTCTTCAACCAATTTTTGTAGCAGTCTTTGATTAGGAGGGTCTCGGCACCGATCTGCACCAAACAAGACATCAGCAACCAATGCACAAAGAGAGAGAGAGGAGAAGATAGAAATCAAGAAGGCGAAATGACTTACCTAAAAGAGTAGGGAGAAGATGCTACTAATCGCATCCTCCAGCACCTTTCCAACCATCTCCCGTCGATCGCATGATTGGATTGAAAAATCAATCATGTGCTCGGCCAGCCTCTGGTCCTGGAGCAACGAGACATCAGGCGCTAGTCTGAATAGGACTCGGTGGTAGTCACTCTCCCTCTTACTTGCCCCCGAGGCGGGATCACCTACTCCATCGGTAGAAGAAGCCTCGGGGGTAGGGTCGGAGCTCAGTACCCCTTCAAACGGTGCCCTAGGCACCGGCTCTGCTCTTCCTCGCACCTCCTTCCCCTCGACGACAACGAGCTCCGGGGGAGGAGGAGACATGATGGCAATGGCTGCGGCCGCGACCCTGGCCCGGACGACAACCTCAAGCTCCGGGGCAGGGGCCTGTTCTCGTCACCTCGGCCACTCAGGCATGGGCCTGGCTGCCCTCTGACCCGATTTCGGTACCACAGCAACCACCCTCCTTCGTTGTGCGGGGATGTCCTTGGCCTCCCTCCTGCTTGGCTCGGTCGGCGTGGCGGGAGGGCCATCGAAGTGCTCTCGTCATGGGCCCTCTTCGAGGAGGAGTCCTCAACCAATTTCGATGGAGGCCTCTTCCTGGTGATCGAGAGTAGGTCATCCACTGAGAACTTCATACCTGCATACGAAGGATGCAATATTAGTTCCATGTTTGGAGAAATAGAGTAAGAGGCACAAAAGAAGAACTCGAGCCGAACTCATCCAACTCTCTCGTTGGGTCGAACCCAACCTTGGCGAGGTTCTGCTCTGACAACAGAACCTCGAGGGAAGGAATATGGGTGGTGCGGAGCTGCTCATAGACATCTGAGTCAGCTGCTTCAATCGTGGAGTTTCGATTAGGGGACCGATCTAGGTCACTCCACACTCAGTCGACCCCCTCGACGGTAGCAAAGAAAAATTTGCTCTTCCATCCTTTGATGGAAGAGGGGAGTTCAAATCTAATACCCTAGCGAGAAGAGATGGACCACCACCCATCCTCGGTAGGGTGGTGCTTCAGTGTGAAGAAGGCCTTGAACAAAGAAAAACGGGCGACAATCCCATGGAAATGATAGAGCACTATAAAGTAAAAGATGATGATCCTTATGGCATTCAGGACGAGCTGAGCAGGGACAAGACGGTAGTTGCTCAACACTGACAAGAAGAAAGGGTGGAAAGGGAAGCGAAGTCCTTCCTGATAAGGTCTCCTCATAGAAGGCGATCCGGCCCGGGCTACTCAAAGTAACCCAATCCCCTGGTCGAGGGATCAAAAGCCTGACGAGTACGGGATGCCATAGACATCCCGGATGGTCCCCAGTTCCTCAGTAGAGATTGTCGAGATAATCCCGCTTGGACCTGTCGACCGAGTAGGTTCAGGGATGGGTTCAGGTGAAAGAGGACAGGGGCTAGACCTGGGCTCCCTAATGACTATCCCACCGGGGCGACGCCTCCTAAACTCAAAATGTTCTTCCTCCCCCTCTTCATCAAAAGAAAAAGGTGGCCTCGGCCTAGAAGGCCTTGCCTCAGCCTAGTTGGTCAAGGGATGGAAGCCAAGACCAAAGAAAGACATCTACAAAAATGGGAAAGCGAAAGCTCAAGAAGAGGAGGAAGATGGACTGCGAGAACCCAAACCTCAAAAGGAGAAACTCTACTCTACTGGGGGAAGGAAGAAGAAGGAGACGAACCTGGTTCCTGGGGGAGCCTAAGGTAATCGGGGGAGAAGAGAAGGGCTGGGTACGATGGCGGCAGGCAAAATTCGAAAGAGTGGATATTTTGGAAAAAATCTATCTTTTATTTCAGAGTGACCTGATGCATCCGTACCATTATAGTCTCTCCACCATAGATTTGCACCATGTGCCGACCGTCAGCGAGTGGATGCTCCGCATCGACTACAGCCGCTCTGAATTGCATGCCAGTAATAACTGCTCTTGGACGTGGCCACGTGGCTCCTTCGCACTAGCTCGGGGAACCGCCTCATGAAGCGCTAGTAATCGTGATCATTATTATGCCGAATCTTTGCCTTTCCATGTCTGCACCGTAATTACTCCCTTCGACCTGAGCATCGCGCACCAATGGGCCTCGGGAGTGGGGGGCAAATGATGTGGCAGGATTGCTGATGTGGAACACCTATCAGACGCCACGTCAGAGAAGGTTGCCATGCCGGATACTCCTCCTCGGACTCCTTTGCCGGGCTAAGCTCCCTCATAATGTCAGGGCGGCTTGTTGAAATCGAGCTCCATCCTCTGCCAAGTCGGCCCCCGTGAGATCGATGTGCATGTGGAGATCCTATTGAATTCATTAGAGTCCAATGCACGGTTAAGCAAGTCAATTGCTTTTAGCATTAATTTCAAACTGCTTAAAGTCATATTCATTCCAATCCTCTTCGAGCTTTGGAATGGAAATGCCATTAACCAAAGTGGAAGGAATATGAGGATCATTAACTATAACTTTCCCAAAAAAGTAACTAATAGATTGAATATAGATTCGCATGCAAGTTTTCCAAAAAGTATAATTAGTGCCATTGAAAAATGGTGGTCTATTAGTTGCATGTCCTATAGCAAAACAAGCACCTTCTAGGGCTGCCATGATATTTTGACTCAAAACCATTGGATTCTTTGCAAAGCACTAAGTTTAGATACCAACGATTTTGGGTTCCGGGCTCTGATATCAATTGTAGGCCAGGGTGATGATGCAACCCAAGAGGGGGGGTGAATTGGTCTTTAAAACTTTTTTGCAAGACTTTAAATAATGTGCCAATTCAAAGCATGTGTTATGAGCATGATAATAAAGTGCAGCAAAAATAAATTCAAGAATAAAAACATCACAAATACATAAAGATTTATAGTGGTTCGGTGCATTCCAAGGCACTTACATCCACTCCCCAAGTTTTCCTTGGGAATTCACTATAATCATACAGATTACAGCCAACTTATTTTCCGAGCTCACAAGTCAAAACTCCTTGGTTTTGCAAGCTAACCAAGAATCTAGTTGGTTTTACAGGCTCACCAACAATCTATGTTGGTTTTATGGGATCACCAACAACCTATGTTGGTTTTCCGGGCTAACCAATAACCCAACTTGTTTTCCATTAATTTAAGGACTTTCTTCAACTAAAAGCATGTATTTCTTCATTTAACATGGATGAATACTAAGATCTGATAAACACATTTAAAAATATACAATTAGTATTCATATATACTTAAGTATTTTGTCAATCATCAAAATCAAGACCAGAGTCAACACAGTTTGTAAAGTAGTCAATTGCCATAAGCAAAAATTTTCATCCCCTAATGGTTGGGTGAAAAGGTCCTACTATGTCCATGCCCTATTAAGCAAAAGGCTATGGTGCACTTAAGGAAGTGAGTGGGGCAACTAGCAATTGCTATATATTAGAGTAGTGCTGGCACAAGTTGCATTTTCGGATCGTGTCCTTGGCATCTTGCTCCATGGTGAGCCAATAATACCATTGCCTTAAAATTTTGAGGGACAAAGATATACTCTATGAAGGGAAGCCCTACAAGAGGGGATTCTTCCACCACTATTGAAGTTCTTACGCCCCTCTAAAGCAAAATATACCCTCCAAGAAGTGAATGGATTTGTGGCAACCACTTGGATAGCAGGGCTCTATAGTGCACTTAAGGAAGTGAGTGGGGCAACTAGCAATTGCTATATATTAGAGTAGTGCTGGCACCAGTTGCATTTTCGGACCGTGTCCTTGGCATCTTGCCCCATGGTGAGCCAATAATACCATTGCCTTAAAATTTTGAGGGACAAAGCCCTGCTGTCCAAGTGGTTGCCACAAATACATTCATGGACTTCTTGGAGGGTATATTTTGCTTCAAAGGAGCAAAAGAACTTCAACAGTGGTGGAAGAAGCCCCTCTTGTAGGGCTTCCCTTCATAGAGTATGAAATTGGAAGCCCAGTTTCATACTTTATAAGCTTCCTCCCTATCTTTGGGAAGGCTCCCATACAAAGATATTGATAAATGAATCCATCCAGAAAGGTTTGGCATCTATCTAGAGCACTAGTGCTGGCTTGTGGATGCTGGACTCCTCCAAGACTTTCAAAATGACTTGCACACACAAGTGGTTAGGCACAGCTATAACAAGCTTGGATAGGATATCGGCCCGGATGTTCTCCTCTATTATGGGGACTTACTGGAAGTCAAAACTATGAACTTTTAGAAAGCTGAAATCAAACCTTCGACTTCTAGAGGTACTACTTCATGTTCTCTTTCCTGGCCTCATATTCATTCATGATGTGGCTCACCCCCGTTGGGAGTTGCTATGAACTTTTAGATGTTGCATTCCTATTTTTTAGCAATGGTGAGGCCAGTAATCAGGACCTCATACTTTGCCTCATTGTTGGTAGAAGAAAATCTGAATCGGAGAGCATACTGAATATCCCATCCCTCTGGATTGATGAGTATATGTTCCTGCTCAGGAACCATTAGTATTCGAGGCTCCATCCATATACATCATCTATTGATTCTTAGGGTCTTCGAGCATGGGATCTTTTTCTTCAGTTCTCGTTTAGGAATTATGTATTCAGTGATTAAATTTGAAGGTATCTATGCTTTAACAAAAGGTCTTAGATGGAATGCTAAGGTAAACTCAAAGATGAGATTGAAAATATAGCTGAAGCTTTTTGACCGATACTACAAGAGCAAAAATAAGCTTCTCCAGCTAGGTATATCTTGTTTTGATGTTCTATAGAACTTGGCTAGTGTAATACAAGGCTTTTGCATTCGATCTTCTTAGACAAGAATAGACCAATGAGGAAGGAGAGACCGTCAAGTACATATATAGCTCTTTACCTTCTTTGGGTCTGCTAAGGAGCAGTGGCATACTGAGATAAGCTTTTAGCTTTTCCAATGCCTTTTGGCATTCTTTGATTCACTGGAAGTCCTTTAGCTTTTTTAATATCTAAAAAAGGGGTAGATATCGTTCGATTGATTTCGAAATGAATTGGCTAAGGGTGACAACATGTCCGGTAAGCCTTTGGACTTCTTTTATAATTTTTGGGATGATCATTTGCCTTAGAACTTAAATCTTCTTGGTGCGGGCACCAGACTCAGAAGAAGACTTCAGAGCTCCATCTGGATCTCTGATTAACCTTGCCCAAAGAATTAGGGTTTTTGGTTTTTAATAAGAGTTGACTAGATCAACTTAATTTAGCTTGAGTCTACATTACCTGCATTTTATTTTGTTGAGTCATGTTGACTCAGTAGTGGACTAGGGTTTCAAAATGGGATGTTACACTTTCTTCCAAGACCAGGCAAGTGGACACCACACTCCCAGCCACACTCCCAGTCCAGGGGGCGCCATATCCACATCCAGCAGCTTTTGGTCCCCACTCCACAGATGGCAACCTCCTTCTCTCATGCACCAGATAAAGAGAAGTCCACCAAGAGACCACCAATCAAGGGGGCGGCCAAGACTTTCCCAAGAAAATCCAAGCAAAGAAGGGAAGAAATTTCTCTTGGAAGAGCATATCAAGGGGCGCCCATTACTTGCCAAAAAAAAACCTAAAACAAAGATGGGAAGAGCCTTGACTTAGGGAGGAAGAAAAGGAGGAGTCCAAAAGAGTTCATCCAGGGAAGGAAGAAAATTTTTCTTGAAAAATCCAAGCATGGTGGTGCCATCTACCTGCCATTTATAACCCAAATCCTAATTTTTGGTATTTTGGCCGACCATATGTAAGGGATTTGCCCTAATTTGGAGATCCCCTCCTTTAGTCCCACATGGGAAAATATGAAACCCTTCTCCCTTGTAAAGCATTATAAATTAAACCCTCTTGTAAGTTGAAAGAAATCAATGAAGAAAAATTATTTTTGCTATTCTCTTGTGTTGAGCAACCTAGGTTTATCTTCTTCCGCACTATTCTAAGTGTTGAGCTCCGTGAGGGGGTAATCCGGGTTCCATTGGAGCCTTGAGGAGGTGAAAGATCTCCATCTTTATCCAAAATCCTAGGTTAGCCACTTGAAATTCCAAAACCCTAACCACCTTTCATTATTTTCCATCCACCAAACCCTAGATCCATCCATCTCCCATGGCCTCTCTCTCTCTACAAGTCCAGGCCGTCCACCTTCATCCAGATCCAGTCCGGCTACTTCAGATCCAGAGCAAGTTCCAAGGAAAATCACATCAGCATCCAGGAGAATCCAGTTTTCAGCAATTTCGATCTTCAAGTTCATCAACCTGGTAAATCTTTTCCTTGACTCTCTGATTCCATCAATTATTTTTCTTCTCTTCCAGATCTTGAGTTCAGGAGAAGCCAACCCGCCAAAGGACCAGTATTGGAGGATCCATTACGAAGATATCCGACTCCGAGGATCCAACAATCTGCTCGGGAGAGTTCTTCCACCAAAATCTGTGAAGATCATTGTCTGGTTAGATAAACCTTCCTTCTCTTTATTTCTGTTTTGTTGAAAGCTCGGAGTGAAACCCTAGGTCTGGGAGTTTCTCAACCCCCAGCGATCCGTTGCTTCTAAACTACTCTGATAATTTAGTTTCCTTAAAATTGTGCTTTCAATTATCATATTAGTATCTTTCAATGTTAGGTTAACTTTTCTTTGATTTGAAGCCAACTTCTACAAACCTATAAAAACAACAAAAAAATTAGTTAATCTTAATTTACTTCCGCATCGCATCCCTTTATTTGTTCTGCATCATTTTTGGTATCAAAGCCCAGTCTAGGGTTTCTGATTTGCTTGCTTGCTTGTTTTGATTGTTTTCTCTTTTATTTTGTCTGCTCGAAGTAGACTCCCCAGGACGTCCGGTCCTAGGAACTAAGCGAGGCGCAAGCCTCCTCCTCCCATTCCACGGGATGTTCCTAGGGCATGTAGGGGATCCATTGGGTTATAACTTCGTAGCAGGGATTATAAACGGGGAAGACAATCTAGTTGCAGCCCATAATTGTCCTGTTGTATGAATTATTTCTCCCTGCATAAAACTCCGAATTGCATGATTTTGCTTCGTTGAAACCAGTATAATTGATCCTATTTTCCATAATTTTTCTGTGATTTATTGGTTTCGGTAAAAATTGTGAGAATTAAAATACAGCAACTCTATTTTTTTGTGTTCTGCAATTCAATTCTTTTTTGGAGTGATCATCTCATAATTTACTTAAGGGCAATTGAGCATCTAAGATAAGGGGAGGAGTTGATTACCTCTCCTTAGCCCAAAACCACCATCCAATCATTCGAACCTAGACCTAATTTAAAATCAGTTAGACCTAATTTGCCCTAGTGGGCTAGGGACACCAATTGGTCGGGTCTAGGCCAGTGTTGAGTCAGTTTGCCGAGTTATTCTGTGTGTGCTTAGCACTCAGTGTCTAGAACGGTGGTTCAGGGATCCATTCCCGAAGGGCTTGTGTGCTGGTCCGCCTACCTGGCCAATCACTGATTGGTGTCTAGGATTGGCAATTAGGGACCTAACACTCCCCTTACACCTGCCTGGCTGAGTCCTGAGTTACTACAGGCTAGCTTGCCACTCTGATTGGGCATCTAGTTTGGGCTCTAGGTCTAGTTAGCCCATAGTCGTTCAGTTGAGTCTCATTTTGTGTGTTTGCTTGCATCATGTCTACCCGGAATGGAGTACCCTACCAACCTAGTCAAACCCAACCAGATTTAGAGGCCATGGTTAGAAATCTTACCAAAAGTATGACCAAATTGAGTCAGGACATGAATGAGGGTTTTTCCCAGTTTAGAGATCGAGTCCAAGTACTTGAGAAACGTAGACATCAAAATTGGACCCCTGATCCAAAATTTAATAGGCCCCAACCTCACCCATGCCAGGAACCTAGGAGGACCTTATACCATGATCCCGAGCATAACCTTAGGAAGCCTAACCATGATATCTATAGTGTGGATCGTGTCTATGAGAGGTCCTTACAATATTCTAGACCAGTCACTCAACAACCCCAGTCTTCTAGATCAAACCATTTAGATCCACACCCATGCCCAAGTAAGGTCTCTACTAGCTTGAAACCCAGTGTGACCCAGGTTCCTATATCTCAAGAATGTTTGTTTTGTGGAGAAAGAGGCCATAAATCTAGTCAGTGCCCATGCATAGGACTGGCTTGTGCACAGCTAAGTGGTAAGAATCCTAAGGATGACATTAATGAGGGAGAACCCAAGCCTACCAATGAGGAAGAACGGTTAGGTATGACAAGCCTAGAATCAGTTGACCCGATTACCACTGACCCGAAACCCATTGAAGATGGCATCGAGGAAGTATATGATGATGGCTTGAGTCTAGTTGATGAATATGAGGGGGAAGAACTTGAAGAATGTGGCATTGATACTATTGGTTCCTTACCTGAGGAGACCTTGGAAAGCAACCAACTGGTAGGACCTAGTTCAGAAATTCAAGAGATTTGTGAGAACCAGGTTCCTTTAGTCAAATACCCCAGGAAGAACTCATAGTGTTAGCCCGAGCTATTAGTTCGTACCCTCTAATGACAGTCATTTCCCAAGTACCAATGGAAGATCTTTGCACTGAACTGTTTAAGTTTGCCCACCCTATGGTAGATCCTCTCCTTAGGATGACTGAATCAAGCCTCTTACAATTGGACCTTGTCCCATGCTCAGCCACTAAGGTCTCTCCCGTAATCTCAGTTGGACATCCTTTTCTTGAGCGGATTGATTCACCCAGTCCTGTAGAAGTCCTCCTTATGATCCCAGACCCCTTCCTTCGCATGACTGACCTACCCTTCTATAGAGTAGACCTTTCCTCACCCATAGGTCAAATTTCAAGTCTTGAGGTCATCATCCATAGGCCCTTCCATGAATCATTCTCTAATCCATTTCTTGAGAAAGTGGATCATTATTTGCTTAGAGAACAAACCTTAACTGTTGCAATCACATGTCCTAGGCTACTCCCCGAACCATCTCTTGATCCATTCCTGGGAATAGCAAACTTTTCCTTTTGTAAGGATGACCAGTTGACATTCATAGATCACCATTCAAACCTTCAGGTCACCACCTTTAGCCAGCAGGTAATTCGAGACTCCACCTCATATTTCCTCCCTTTCTCTAGGACTTCCAATGCTTCTTACACCATCCAAGTATACTTTGTCGAAGTCTTTAGAGTGAACCATGTGTCAGAAATTATTAGGTTTGCCACCTACTTCTGGAAGACCTTATGGAACCTACTAGGCACCCATGATAAGTTTTCATGCTCTGCATGCCATCCTCCGACCCAAGGTCAAACCTAGAGAGCCGTAGTTTGTTAGGTTTAGACCTAGGGTTCCTTTGAATAAAGTCCATTCTTTAGGAATGCATCGTCAGTCGAGTTTAGGACATTGTCTCAGATTTTGGTTGAGTGAGAATACCAGGAATTGGGATTTGTATTTACTCAGGGCTGAATTTGCATATAATGACTCGGTCAATAGGTCTACGGGTAAAAGTCCATTTGAAATTGTGCATGGTTACAAACCCACACACCTCTTGACCTAGCTCCTTTACCAGTCCACACACGGGTCTCCGAGTCTGCCGAAGTTTTTGCACAGCATATAAAAGACTTGCATAAAGAAATTCAAGCCAAAATAAATTTAAGTAACGAAACTTATAAGAAATTGGCTGATTCTCAAAGGCGAGTCAAAACTTTTGACAAAGGAGACTATGTAATGATTAGGTTAAGGCCTGAACGGTTTCCTCCTGGAACCGTTAGAAAGTTACATGCTAGGGGAGCTGGACCATTTAGAGTGGTAAAGAGAGTAGGATCCAATGCCTATGTGCTCGAGTTGCCTCCAGAACTAGGCATTAGCTCCACTTTCAACATTACAGACCTAGTAGAGTATAGGGAGCCAGCTGTGATTCCCAGTGAGGCTTTTGAACCTAATCCTGCTCTTGAGAGTGAACCTGACCCTGTGTGTCCACCAACAAATTGGCCTGTGAGGAAAGAGCAGATTGAAAAGATCCTGGATGATCAGGTTATCTCTACTCATAATCGAGGATACCAAAGATACCTGGTCCGCTGGCTAGGAAGGCCAGATTCTGATGACTCTTGGATCTCCCGAGAAGAGTTACAAGAGCTGGACCCAGACCTCTTGGAGAGATACCAGAGCCAACTTGATCCATACTCGACAGGGTCGAGTTCCTCCCACCCTGGGAGAATTGGTGCGGGCACCAGACTCAGAAGAAGACTTCAGAGCTCCATCTGGATCTCTGATTAACCTTGCCCGAAGAATTAGGGTTTTTGGTTTTTAATAAGAGTTGACTAGATCAACTTAATTTAGCTTGAGTCTACATTACCTGCATTTTATTTTGTTGAGTCATGTTGACTCAGTAGTGGACTAGGGTTTCAAAATGGGATGTTACACTTTCTTCCAAGACCAGGCAAGTGGACACCACACTCCCAGCCACACTCCCAGTCCAGGGGGCGCCATATCCACATCCAGCAGCTTTTGGTCCCCACTCCACAGATGGCAACCTCCTTCTCTCATGCACCAGATAAGGAGAAGTCCACCAAGAGACCACCAATCAAGGGGGCGGCCAAGACTTTCCCAAGAAAATCCAAGCAAAGAAGGGAAGAAATTTCTCTTGGAAGAGCATATCAAGGGGCGCCCATTACCTGCCAAAAAAAACCTAAAACAAAGATGGGAAGAGCCTTGACTTAGGGAGGAAGAAAAGGAGGAGTCCAAAAGATTTCATCCAGGGAAGGAAGAAAATTTTTCTTGAAAAATCCAAGCAAGGTGGTGCCATCTACCTGCCATTTATAACCCAAATCCTAATTTTTGGTATTTTGGCCGACCATATGTAAGGGATTTGCCCTAATTTGGAGATCCCCTCCTTTAGTCCCACATGGGAAAATATGAAACCCTTCTCCCTTGTAAAGCATTATAAATTAAACCCTCTTGTAAGTTGAAAGAAATCAATGAAGAAAAATTATTTTTGCTATTCTCTTGTGTTGAGCAACCTAGGTTTCTCTTCTTCCGCACTATTCTAAGTGTTGAGCTCCGTGAGGGGGTAATCCGGGTTCCATTGGAGCCTTGAGGAGGTGAGAGATCTCCATCTTTATCCAAAACCCTAGGTTAGCCACTTGAAATTCCAAAACCCTAACCACCTTTCATTATTTTCCATCCACCAAACCCTAGATCCATCCATCTCCCATGGCCTCTCTCTCTCTACAAGTCCAGGCCGTCCACCTTCATCCAGATCCAGTCCGACTACTTCAGATCCAGAGCAAGTTCCAAGGAAAATCACATCAGCATCCAGGAGAATCCAGTTTTCAGCAATTTCGATCTTCAAGTTCATCAACCTGGTAAATCTTTTCCTTGACTCTCTGATTCCATCAATTGTTTTTCTTCTCTTCCAGATCTTGAGTTCAGGAGAAGCCAACCCGCCAAAGGACCAGTATTGGAGGATCCATTACGAAGATATCCGACTCCGAGGATCCAACAATCTGCTCGGGAGAGTTCTTCCACCAAAATCTGTGAAGATCATTGTCTGGTTAGATAAACCTTCCCTTCTCTTTATTTCTGTTTTGTTGAAAGCTCGGAGTGAAACCCTAGGTCTGGGAGTTTCTCAACCCCCAGCGATCCGTTGCTTCTAAACTACTCTGATAATTTAGTTTCCTTAAAATTGTTCTTTCAATTATCATATTAGTATCTTTCAATGTTAGGTTAACTTTTCTTTGATTTGAAGCCAACTTCTACAAACCTATAAAAACAACAAAAAAATTAGTTAATCTTAATTTACTTCCACATCGCATCCCTTTATTTGTTCTGCATCACTTCTCCAGGTTGGCTTCAATCCCTCGTTCGAATACCATAAAGTTGAGGAACTTTTTTGAAGTAACTTTGAAAGCACATTTTGTAGGATTCAGCTTCGTTTGGTATTGTCGTAGGATAGCAAAGGTTTTCTTCAAGTTCTTCTACATGGCTCCAGGAGGCACATATTTTTACCAACATATCATCAACATAAACTTCCATATTTCAGCTAATCTGATCCCGAAAGATCTTATTTATCAGCCACTAGTAAGTTGCTCCTATATATTTTAAGCCAAATGGCACCATCCTATAACAAAACAGGCCTTGATCAGTTATAAAAAAGATTTTATCTTCATCTCCAGGCATCATTCAGATTTGATTATATCCCAAAAAGGCATCCTTGAAAGTTATGAGTTCATGGCTGGCTATTGCATCAACTAGTTGGTCAATGAAAGGAAGTGAGCAGTTATCCATTGGGCAGGCTTTATTGAGATCCATGAAATCTATACACATCTATCACTTCCTATTGGCCTTTTTGACTAGCACTATATTGGCCAGCCACTCGGGATAGTCAAATTCTTGAATGAACCCTATATTAATGAGTCTTTACACTTCTTCTACTATGGCTCTTTGCTATTAAGGTACAAAACTTTTTTTCTTCTGTTTGATGGGGCGATGATTTAGGTTCACTTTCAGGTGATACATTATTACTTTATGATCAATCCCTGGCATATCTACAAGAGTCCAGGCAAAAATATTAACATTTTTTACAAGAAAGTATCAATTGCTGGTTTGTGTCTTTATCTAGCCTTGAGCCTATTTGAATAACATGTTGGGGGTCTTGGTCTCCTCTTCTCAAGGGAAACCCTAAGATTAGAGGTTGCTCTTTGAGCATTGAAGCAAGTGGCAAAGCAATGACAGGAATAGGAATTAGGGTGGGTGGAATAATAGGTGGAATATGGGCACGATATGCCTCCTTTGCATGGATATATTTCTCAGCCCTGGTAAGCATCTTTGAAAAACTCATTAACGATTTCTTTTATAAGGAGGAAAGAAAGGGATACTAGCAAAGATTGCACTTCATGATGGTCACGGTGACTGAATGATTGAGGTTATACACCTCGAGGTGGCTTTGTTGAACTGACTCACTTAAGACCTAAGCGGTTCCTCCTCTTTTTGTTTGATGTGGATCAAGAAGTTGGAACTCCATCTTGGCCTCCTACCGCTAGAATACCAATATCACTTAAGACCTAGCAAAGGGGAACTTGATTTCAAGCTAGAATACCAATATCACGCTAATTTTTTAAGTGTTGAAGGGAAGGTGCGATATAACACTACATCAGTGATAGTAAACTGATGCAGGTGGTTTGACAAGATCCTACACTAGGCATGCAAACATCTGCGGGAGCAGATTAGATTTTAAAATTCACGCAGCGGGTATCTGCTCCGCCAGGAATTAATCTAAATCTAGTTGCATTTAGGCATGCATAATCATATAAAATATTTATAAAATATTAAACAATTTAATCTATCCATGCATGATTAAAAAAAAAATTCCAAACCTTTTATTCTTCCTGGAATAACTCTGGAATAAACTTGGAATAGACTGGAATAACTGGAATAAAGTTGTTCCCGTCGTCTTCCTCCTTGGGACTCTCTTTTTAGCTTGCAAAATGTTGTCGGAACACCACCTTCCGGACCTCCGTTTGCTTCCAAATTTGAGCAGCGGGTTCTTGGACAAGTCTTCTTCGATTTTCCACCAGTTGCTGTAATCAAATCTAAGCCAAAAAAATTAAATAAATCACCAAAGTTTGCTGCCAGATTTCTGCAGTAGAACTGGATAGCAGACTTTGGCCTTCGTTTCGGAGCAGCTGGGGTGATCCCGACTCGTGTGGTTTGCTCCTAGGAGTAGAGTGGTACTTTCTCTAGAGGGGATACACGCTCGAAGCTCTCGGATCTGCCTCCACGCATGGTGCTAGCCACCGGAAGAGAGTAACACGGTCACTGGAATTTGCTGCAGTGCAGAACTTTGAGCACAACAAAAACAAGGGATTAAGGCCTCGTTTCTCTCCCTCACACACTCCTAAACCCAGCCCCAAGAGCACTCCAAATGAGCCTCTCAAGGAAGAAGAATACCCATAGATTTTTGTTGCTTTCCCTTAATTCTCACACGTTGAAAAACTCTAATCTCTCGTTGAAACAGGGCTGCTGTTGGTGTTTAAATAGGCTACAGCAGGGAAGAGGGAAAGGGAGAGGAGGGGAGGCCAAGAGGCAGCGGTTCCCTTTTCACCCAATTAACCAGCAATTTAATCAGCCATTAAAGCCATCAATGGAGGGAGAAGAAGAGACGCCAGGTGAGGAGCTTTGTTCGGTCGTCTGGCCTTCGGACGCTAGGAATTCATTCCAGCGTGAATCACCGTGTAAAACGGCCAAACAGGAGAAAAACCATGGTTCATCCAAAACCGGTCCAACCAAAAATGGTCCAAACCCATTGGTTCAATTAACCAACGGTGGTTCAATCCAATTGAACCGGTCCGAGGGATTAAAATTGGTTCACAACCAATTGAAGGCCAAAACGAGCTCCGAATCAGTTCAAAACTGATTCAGAAAAATCCTGGCGTAGTCCTGGTCAGCCCGGAATAATTTCTGGTTGACACAGACAATGGCAAAATGGAAAAAGAGTGCTCAAAGAATACTGTGACCATAAAACCGAGATGATTCCCAATCGTAATTGGTATCCGGATCAGAGAGTTATCCTCTGTGGCGTGTGACCTCATAGGTTCGAACCTAAACGGTAGCATTAGAACAATTTCTAGTACCAGCACAGGAAACCATCTAGCAATGGGTCCCGACGTCCGGATAGGTCGAAGATGCGGGAGCAAACTATCGAACCTCTGGCATATGGTTACCGTATAATTCATCTCTTTGACCTCTAATGCTCATCACGACTGAGATCAGGCTGCCAACACAGACAGAGTCAGTCGACTACGTGTCTCAACCTCTCAAGCCCAGTGACTCTTCACTAGGACTACCCCGGCCGAGGATTTGCTAAATTGAGATACTGCGAGACATTCAATCCAAACTGTTTGGATAGGTCAATTCCATCTTGGTCCATCCCCGCTCCACAAGTACTTGCCTGTACCCAGAAACCATCCATCACCGGATTAAAAATCCGGGTAGTCCGGCAACAAAGCACAGGGAGTTGCTTGCAAGCTACCGTAATGACCTCAGGTTAGAGGGACACATATACCCAATCCAATCGTGAGTATCCCTTTGGCAGAAAGGGGCTACACGGAGTCACGTTCAATAAGATATCACATATCCCACTTGCAGATCACATCAGTGTCACCACATTCATTTGGTCAAGAGGACAACCAAACGATGTGAACTACAACAACCTATACTTGATATATTGTCGTCCAGTATAATATATCCTTTGGTTGTGAACAGGATTTAAGGACCACTCGATACATCCTCTCTGTATCGAAGTCATTATAGTCCTAAGGACTTCATCACATTGAAAGAGTTCATTTCAAGGAAATTTAGTATGTGATGAGCTGCCAAAAATATTATTTTATTAATTCATAAAATGAGTACAATACTGAGCACAACCGCCTACAACTCAGGCGATTGGCTTTGGGACACAATTCCCAACAACTCCCATTTGTACTAAAGCCAATCAGAAGAGTATCTAATACCCATTTTCCATTTACAATAGTCGAACTCTTTTATTCCGAGGGCTTTAGTGAAGGGGTCGGCCAAATTTTCTTTTCCATCGATCTTCAGAAGATTGATGTCACCTCGTTCCACGATCTCTCGTACGAGGTGGTAGCACCGCAAAATGTGTTTGGTGCGGTGATGAGCTTTAGGCTCCTTAGCTTGAGCAATGGCTCTAGTGCTATCACAGTATACCGGAACAGGACCATCTAGGGAAGGTGCCACTCCTAGCTCTCCAAGGAACTTTCGCAACCACACAGCTTCCTTTGCCGCATCTGATGCTGCAATATATTCTGCTTCGCATACCGAGTCTGCAACAGTTGCCTGCTTAGAACTTTTCCAGCAGATCGCTCCTCCATTCAGGGTAAAAACAAATCCTGACACACTCTTGCTATCATCTCTATCCGACTGGAAACTGGAGTCAGAGTACCCCACAAGTTTCAAGTCAGGTTCTCCATAAATCAGCCATTGATCTTTAGTATTTCTTAAATACTTAAGGATGGACTTAACCACCTTCCAATGCGGCTCACCTGGGTCAGACTGGTATCTGCTCACTCTTCTAGTGAGTATGCCATGTCTGGTCTAGTACAAGTCATAGCATACATGATAGAGCCTACTGCAGAAGCATAAGGTGCTCTACTCATGCACTCTCTTTCCTCAGGAGTTGTCGCACAATCCTTCTTGGAAAGAGTAATTCCAGAACCTATCGAAAGATAGCCTTTCTTGGAATTTTCTATGCTGAACCATTTCAACACAGTGTCAATGTACGTAGACTGGGACAGTCCCAAAAGCTTCTTAGATCTATCTCTATAGATTTTCATACCTAGTATGTAAGAAGCTTCACCCAAGTCCTTCATGGAGAACTGAGATGATAACTAGACCTTTATTCCTTGTAATGCTGCAATATCATTCCCGATTAAGAGAATGTCATCAACATATAGTACTAGGAATACAATCACAGAACCATTAACCCATTTATAGATGCACGGTTCATCTCCGTTCCTAACGAAGCCATACGATTTGATACACCTATCAAATTGTAAGTTCCAACTTCGAGACGCTTGCTTGAGTCCATATATGAACCTCTGCAACTTGCATACTTTTGATTCATCTGTGGATGTGAACTTTTCAGGCTGTATCATATACACCTCTTCTTCCATCTCCCCATTCAGGAAAGCGGTTCGGACATCCATCTGCCAGATCTCGTAATCAAAATATGCTGCCAAAGCAAGCATGATCCGAATGGACTTGAGCATTGCCACAGGGGAGAAAGTCTCGTCATAATCGATACCATATCACTGACGATACCCCTTGGCAACCAGACGGGCTTTATAGGTCTCTACCTTCCCATCTACGCCCCTTTTTTTCTTGAAGATCCATTTACACCCGATGGGTTTTATTCCTTCAGGCGGATCAACCAATATCCAAACATTGTTGATTTCCATGGACTCCATTTTGGATCGCATGGCTCCAAGCCATGCCTCAGAGTCAGATCTCTGAAGTGCATCCATATAGGTGATCGGATCCTCATTATTCTCATCGAGCTCAATGGGATCACCATCCCGGACCAAGAAACCGTAGTATCTATCCGGGTGACGTGGTATTCTACCGGATCTCCTAATGGGTTCTGGGTGTGATTCAATCACAGCCGGTTCTACGATGTCCTTAGAGTGTGTAGGTTTTTCTATTGGCTGAACTTCATCAAGTTCAATCTTAGAAGCTATAGTTCCTTCTCCAAGGAACTCCTTTTCCAAAAAGATAGCTCTAAGAGCAACGAACACCTTTTGTTCATTCTCCATGTAGAAGAAATACCCTTTGGTTTTCTTAGGATAACCAATGAATAAACACCTGTCAGACTTAGGACCAAGTTTGTATGAGTCTAAACGCTTTACGTAAGCCGGACAATCCCAGACTCGAAGGTGTGAGATTGAGGGTTTACGCCCATTCCACATCTTATACGGAGTGGAGACAACAGACTTACTTGGAACATTATTTAATAAGTAACAGGCTGTCTGAAGCGCATATCCCCAAAAGGATAGCGGCAGAGTTGCAAAGCCCATCATGGATCGAACCATGTCCAACAAGGTTCGATTCCTCCTTTCGGATACACCATTCAACTGTGGTGTTCCTGGAGGAGTCCACTGAGAGAGAATTCCATTCTCCTCAAGATATGTTAGAAAAGCATTAGATAAGTATTCACCACCTCGATCAAATCAAAGGGTTTTAATACTTTTTCCAGTTTGCTTTTCTACTTCATTACGATATCGTTTGAACATTTCAAACGATTCAGACTTATGTCTTATTAAAAAGACATAACCGAATCTTGAAAAGTCGTCTGTAAAAGTAATGAAATATTTGTATCCTTCTCTGGAACTAATTGGCATTGGTCCACATACATTAGTATGTATTAGACTTAGAAGTTCTGTAGCTCGTTCACCCTTTCCAGTAAAAGGTGACTTGGTCATTTTACCAAGTAAACAGGATTCACAAGTGGGCAGTGATTCAGAATCACTGACGTCGAGAAGTCCATCTCCTCGTATCTTGTTTATCCTATTTTGGTTAATATGACCTAGCCTATAGTGCCAAAGATACAAATCATTGACATTATCTAACCTTGGGCGTTTGCTAGAAGTGTACATTACACTAACAGGCCTTGATAGTACGTATATACCATTATTTAATCTAGCTTTCATTATAATAGAGTTATTCAAAATAACATTGCAAAAATCTCCTTTTATTGAAAGTTCAAAACCACAATTGGCCAAAATGCCTACAGAGATTATGCTCATAATGAAACTAGGACAATAGTGACAGTCGACTAGTTCGACAGTACTAGACTCAAAGACAAGACGCAGGACTCCGATCGCCAGTACTGGAACACGATTTCCATTCCCGATGCTCAGAAACTGTTCTCCATTTTAAAATCTTCTGCTAACTTGAAGTCCCTGTAATGAATTACAAACATGAATTGGACTACCAGTATCCAATACCCAGTTAGCAGTATCAACAATTGAGTAATTACAAGGTTTTATCATATAAATACCTTGTTCAGCAGACTTCTGCTTCCTTGTCCTGTTCGGATCAAGGGACGCAATATAAAGAGGACAATTCCTCTTCCAGTGTCCCTTCTTCTTGTAGTAGAAACACTCTGCAGAAGATTGGTCAGCCTTATACTTCCTGGTCTGACTAGGGCCAAGAACATTCTGTACCTTCTTTCCCTTCTTATTTATTTTCTTCTTCCCTTTCTTAAAGGGACGACGACCTCTACTTCCTCCCACTTAATTCACCACCCCCTTATTTAGTTGGTGGTCTTTCTCAAAAGTCTGCAGCAACCCCAAAAGACCATGGTAGTTAACTGCAGGCTTGTTCATTCTATAATAATCAAGAAAATAAAGATAGAAGGAGGGAAGAGAATTCAGGATCGCATCCTTGCCGAGCTGCTCGTGCAAGGGGCATCCGAGTTTGCCCAGTTTTTCAATCGAGCTCGATCATGTACAATACATGATCAGTGACTGAACCACCATTCGGCATCTTGGAGTTGTAGATGGCACAAGACACTTTGTACCATTCTACATCATCCGGGGTGCCGAAGGATTCCTTCAACTTTTGAAGGATTTCATCAGGTTGGGCCTCCTCGAATTTGCGACTGAACTCGTCATTCATCGCCACTAACATGATGTAACGGACAGTTGTCTGATCAGAGACCCACTTCAGATAAGCGTCTCTGACCGCACTTCGTGCATTTGCGGGAGGGATTTCAGGTGCCGGATCCGTTATCACATAAAGGATCCGTTCATGCTCCAGAACAATTCTCAACCTTCGATACCAACTATCGAAGTTGTGACCCTTTAACTTCTCGTTATCGAGAAGTGACCGGAGCGATAAATTTGAAGACATCTGAAAAGAAAATAAGACCAAATTAGTTTATGAATTAATAACTTAACCAAAAGACTTGGACTTTAGTCTAAAGGTTTCTCCCACTAATTTTTCAGATTGGTAGCCTCTAACTCCAATCAGTGAAAACATGCTTTTTCAAGTGGGTACTGAAATCCTATAGGCCTCGCATGAGCCCGACTATGGCCGGCTCACCCATACGAGCCTAAAGGTAGGTTCATAAACCAATTGTTTCCCTAAACAATTTTCAACAATTTATTTTGCCCCAGAGAGCACCCCAATCGGCCTAGGGGCCTCCTATTGCGGGTCTCTGGTTAGGTCTAACCATTAAAATGACGAATCCAATGCTTCCAGTTAACTGAAGACCAAGCCCGACTATGGCCGGCCCACCTGATCCCGTTAAGGAGGTTGCACTGAACCATCATCGATCAGATAGAAATCCCAGTCGCCAGATGTACACTCGTTCTATGGAACTGCCGATGCACACCAAGCTAGTGGACACATTTCTATCCAACTTAATGGAAGGCTTAGACACTATCAACTCCTTAACTTAGTCTTTTTAAGGACCTAATAATTTTAGAGGATTTTTAATTGTGATAGAAGAAAGAGATAAGGACATGGATCATCCTCCCACTGAATCAATCAGATTCCAGGAGGGTTGAAATAAATCAACAAATGATCCATGGGCACCTATAGATCAGTCAGACCGATCAACCTGGCTGACATGGGTTAACTCGAGTCATTGAGCTTTTCCAATCAGTTCTGGTCGACTCGACTAGCCAGGTAGGTGAGATCATGGGTGAGTATCCGCCATTAACCATCTTTCCTAGACACCAACCAAGTTGGCCAGGAAAGAGGTAGCCTCATACAGCCATGATCACAATGCCAAACCTACCTCGACACCAGTCGGTTTACCAGACTCGATCAGACTAGCCTAAAGACTCGGGCATCCACTGAGCCACTAATTGGATCCATTTTAGATGAACGGATCAACTAATCTAACTATTAGATAGTTCTAAAGAAGGGCCTTAAACAACTTTTATTTAATCTTCTTGTTATCCGATTCAACTAAACTTAGGTCTATCCCATTTATGGACCTAACTAGTCAGCTAACCCAATTAACCCAAAATGGCTTATGCAAATTTGATTAGATTTCATAAACCTAAAAAATTTTTAATAAGCCAAACACTTAATTAAAATAATTTTTAATTAAGTCTCTATGTAAAACAATTTTTACGTAACAAATCATGCATCAAAAAATATTTTACAAATATTTTATAAAACATGCCTAAACATGTACTCCAAATTAATAATTTTTAATTTTAATATTCTTTAAGGATCCTTCTGAAGAGCCAACACCAACGATCCGCATCGTGTCAAAGATACACGGTCATGGTGAAGGTCTCAACTAGGTTCCAAAGGAAAACTTGATACATTTTAAAGATTAAACAATTTTTAATCGGTAAACATGCATACTAGATTAGATTCAAATTCAACCTGGCCTGATACCAATGATAGTAAACTCATGCAGGTGGTTTGACAAGATCCTACACTAGGCATGCAAACATCTGCGAGAGCAGATTGGATTTTAAAATAATTTTTAAAATTCACGCAGCGGGTATCTGCTCCGCCAGGAATTAATCTAAATCTAGTTGCATTTAGGCATGCATAATCATATAAAATATTTATAAAATATTAAACAATTTAATCTATCCATGCATGATTAAAATAATTTTCATACCTTTTATTCTACCTGGAATAACCTGGAATAAATGATGGGGACATCATCCTGCACGAATCTCAGAGCAGCACAAATTCGGAGCAGCAAATAAATTTGAAAAATAAATTTAGGATTTATCTTTTATTTGAAATTTAAATTAGGATTTTGTTGGTTATGATTGATATGGATAGGCTTATCTTATCCTATCTTTTATTTGAAATTTAAATTAGGATTTGTTGGTTATGATTGAGATATGGATAGGCTTATCTTATCCTATCTTGTATTTAATTTGAGTTATCCCTATCCTGTATTCAAATTCAAATGAGGTTATGGAGCTTATAAATAACCCCTCATTCCTATTGTAAAAGGAGAGAAGAAATTGAATTTTTGGGATTTGGTTTGTCAGTTGGTTGTCAGTTGTTGTTCAGGGCTATGGCCCATTATGTCTTCACCTGCGGGTGTTGATGTTGTCTTTGTCCTTCGGGACATCGTAGGGGCGTGATGCCCTAGTTATCCCCCCATCTTCATTTTCCTCCACGTTCTTTGAAATCCTCCTCATGGCTCCAGGAGTGACCTGGGTGGCAGGTGAAATACCCTGGGCTCCGCTTGTAGTGAGATGGGTGGTAGGTGAGATACCCTAGACTGCATGTAGTGAGGTGGGTGGTAGGTATAATGCCCTAGAGGTGTGAAATCTCTCTATGAGAGTGGGTTTCAGGGTTCGTGGTAGTCCATCCTCGTTATCCTCCATCCCTATTTTTTCCTTCGTCACCACCATAAAGAAATCAGAAAATAGAAAAAAATATGATACCCTAATCTTCGGTGACTTCTTAGCTCGCCGACGATCCTATCCCTATCCCGTGCCGCGTCAACTTGGTATCAGAGCAGGAATGATGCGTGGAGCCAGAGGATGAGGGAAAAGTATGGTCTTGATACCTCCGAGTTCACATACAACCCAGCAGAGCGCAAACCCCGCTGAGCTTGACTCGACGGAGTCGAGTTCTCCCCACCTCAGGAGAATGATGGGGACATCATCCTGCACGAATCTCAGAGCAGCACAAATTCGGAGCAGCAAATAAATTTGAAAAATAAATTTAGGATTTATCTTTTATTTGAAATTAAATTAGGATTTTGTTGGTTATGATTGAGATATGGATAGGCTTATCTTATCCTATCTTTTATTTGAAATTTAATTAGGATTTTGTTGGTTATGATTGAGATATGATAGGCTTATCTTATCCTATCTTGTATTTAATTTGAGTTATCCCTATCCTGTATTCAAATTCAAATGAGGGTTATGGAGCTTATAAATAACCCTCATTCCTATTGTAAAAGGAGAGAAAGAAATTGAATTTTTGGGATTTGGTTTGTCAGTTGTTTTGTCAGTTGTTGTTCAGGGCTATGGCCCATTATGTCTTCACCTGCGGTGTTGATGTTGTCTTTGTCCTTCGGGACATCGTAGGGCGTGATGCCCTAGTTATCCCCCCATCTTCATTTTTCCTCCACGTTCTTTGAAATCCTCCTCATGGCTCCAGGAGTGACCTGGGTGGCAGGTGAAATACCCTGGGCTCCGCTTGTAGTGAGATGGGTGGTAGGTGAGATACCCTAGACTGCATGTAGTGAGGTGGGTGGTAGGTATAATGCCCTAGAGGTGTGAAATCTCTCTATGAGAGTGGGTTTCAGGGTTCGTGGTAGTCCATCCTCGTTATCCTCCATCCCTATTTTTTCCTTCGTCACCACCATAAGAAATCAGAAAATAGAAAAAAATAGGATACCCTAATCTTCGGTGACTTCTTAGCTCGCCGACGATCCTATCCCTATCCCGTGCCGCGTCATAAACCTGGAATAGACTGGAATAACTGGAATAAAGTTATTCCAGTCGTCTTCCTCCTTGGGACTCTCTTTTTGGCTTGCAAAACATCGTCCGAACACCGCCTTCCGGACCTCCGTTTGCTCCCAAATTTGAGTAGCGGGTTCTTGGACAAGTCTTCTTCGATTTGCCATTGGTTGCTGCAATCAAATCTAAGCCATAAAAATTAAATAAATAACCAAAGCCTGCTGCAGATTTCTGCAGCAAAACTGGATAGCAGACTTTGGCCTT
This sequence comes from Areca catechu, assembly GCA_021397845.1. Lineage (NCBI taxonomy): Eukaryota > Viridiplantae > Streptophyta > Magnoliopsida > Arecales > Arecaceae > Areca > Areca catechu. The sequence continues at coordinate 96,761,755 of CM038042.1, read as the reverse complement.
CATTTCGAAGCAGCTGGGGCGATCCCGGCTTGCGTAGTTTGCTCCTAGGAGTAGGGTGGTACTCCCTCTAGAGGGGAGACACGCCTGGGGCTCTCGGATCCGCCTCCACGCACGGTACTAGCTGCTGGAAGAGAGTAACACGGTCACTGGAATTTGCTGCAGTGCAGAACTTTGAGCACAACAAAAACAAGAGATTAAGGCCTTGTTTCTCTCCCTCACACACTCCTAAATCCAGCCCCAAGAGCACTCCAAATGAGCCTCTCAAGGAAGAAGAATACCCAGAGATTTTTGTTGCTTTCCCTCAATTCTCACACGTTGAAAAACTCTAATCTCTCGTTGAAACAGGGCTGCTGTTGGTGTTTAAATAGGCTACAGCAGGGAAGAGGGAAAGGGAGAGGCGGGGAGGCCAAGAGGCGTGGTTGCCTTTCACCCAATTAACCAGCAATTTAATCAGCCATTAAAGCCATCAATGGAGGGAGAAGAAGAGACGCCAGGTGAGGAGCTTTGTTCGATCGTTTGGCCTTCGGACGCTAGGAATTCATTCCAGCGTGAATCACCGTGTAAAACGGCCAAACAAGAGAAAAACCATTGTTTACAGCCATGACAGTGACGTGGCCAGGCTCAGGTATCGCCGAATGCGAGCGAGCCACGTGTGAGTTTCCCTGCCAGAATCAGCGCCACGTCCTCAAAGCTAGGGTCGGCAAGACCGCACCGCCAGACGACTATCTGAAGCAAACAGCTCCCGCCGAGGTCGAGTTCGGCACGGAGTTCCCCCACTGACTCATCTGCGCCCGGGCTCGGAGGAGTCCGCCCCGAGTAAGGTCAGCCGAGGTCGGCTGACCCTCCGCCTTGCGCCAGGTGGCCACCCGAAGACGGGTCCACCTCGGCCGAAGCCAGGCGATCTGCTGCCACCTCGCGGCCAGGTGTCCACCCAGGAGGGTCCACCTAGGCCGAGGTCGGCTGACCTCCGCCTTGCGCCAGGTGGCCGCCCGGAGACGGGTCCACCTCGGCCGAAGCCAGGCGATCTTCTGCCACCTCGCCAGGTGTCCACCCAGGAGGGGTCCACCTAGGCCGAGGTCGGCTGACCACTCCGCCTTGCGCCAGGTGGCCACCCGGAGACGGGTCCACCTCGGCCGAAGCCAGGCGATCTTCTGCCACCTCGCCAGGTGTCCACCCAGGAGGGGTCCACCTAGGCCGAGGTCGGCTGACCCCCCGCCTTGCGCCAGGTGGCCACCCGAGACGGGTCCACCTCGGCCGAAGCCAGGCGACCTCCTGCCACCTCGCCAGGTGTCCACCCAGGAGGGGTCCACCTAAGCCGAGGTCGGCCGATCCCTCGCCTCTCGCCAGTTGGCCCCCGGAGACAGGTCCAACTCAGCCGAGGTCAGACCGCTCGTACGGAGAGGCCCCCGGGGAAAGCGACAGGTCCCGAGGCCATCCCTCGGCCGTACCGACCCCAGACGGCGTCCCGTACGGAGGGCGGCGGCACGCGGAACGTCACTTACATTGACCCGACAGGTCCCGCAGTCGAGAGACCCGATCCTGACGGAACAGGCCCCGTAAACGGATGGCGCCCACGCTCGGGGAAAAGAGCACTCTCACGGAGCCCGAAGCCTGACGACTGGCCGCTCTGCCAGCGCCGCCCCCCCCTCCATTTCTCTTCTGTCCTTGCCTTCTCCCTGCTGGGCCGGTGGACGAGGTCGGAAAGCCGCCTGGCCTCCTTCACCAAAAAGGGAAAAGAAAGGAAGACAGGGGAGAGAGAGTTTTCGAGGAGAAAAGGACAAGCGCACGATGGAGGGAGATAAAGAGGGAAGAATCTGGAGACTGCAAGGTAAGCCAACTAGCCTGGGGACAAGGAGGAAGCACGGCACAAGGCCTCGCTCCGAAAAAGAAACCAGAGATCCCGAGAGGGGAATACTGGACGTGAGCTCGGCAAGCAGGCCCAGCCGAGATTCCGGTCCCCAGCGCGTTCCCTTCACCAGTTAACTCTCCAAATCTGGGACCCTTTAGAGGGCCTGGGAGGGAGAGTCTGTTCCTTCTCGTCATCTACTGACTTGACCGTCGGAGCCCCCTCGCCGGAATCCCCGGCCAGGGTCCTCTAACCCCTTTGTCGTAGGTTCTCCGTAGGAAGGGAGGCTCCCTTGCCAGGCGGTCAGGAAGGATCGGCTGATCCACGCACGGGCGGCGGCGACGAGAACGGCAACACCATGGTTCATCCAAACCGGTCCAACCAAAACGGTCCAAACCCATTGGTTCAATTAACCAACGGTGGTTCAATCCAATTGAACCGGTCCGAGGGATTAAAATTGGTTCACAACCAATTGAAGGCCGAAACGAGCTCCGAATCAGTTCAAAACTGATTCAAAAAAATCCTTGCGCAGTCCTGGTCACCCCGAAACAATTTCCGGTTAACACAAACAAGGGCAAAATGGGAAAAGAGTGCTCAAAAAATACCATGACCATAAAACCAAGACGATCCCCATCGTAATTGGTATCCGGATCAGAGAGTTATCCTCTGTGGCGTGTGACCTCATAGGTTCGAACCTAAATGGTAGCATTAGAATAATTTCTAGTACCAGCATAGGAAACCATCTAGCAATGGGTTCCGGTGTCCGGATTGGTCGAAGATGCGGGAGCAAACTATCGAACCTCTGGCATATGGTTACCGTATAATTCATCCCTTTGACCTCTAATGCTCATCACGACTGAGATTGGGATGCCAACCCAGACAGAGTCAGTCGACTACGTGTCTCAACCTCACAGCCCAGTGACTCTTCACTAGGACTACCCCGGCCGAGGATTTGATAAATTGAGATACTGCGAGACATTCAATCCAAACTATTTGGACATGTCAATTCCATCTTGGTCCATCCCTGCTCTACAAGTACTTGCCTGTACCCAGAAACCTTCCATCATCGAATTAAAAATCGGGTAGTCCGGCATCAAAGCACAGGGAGTTGCTTGCAAGCTACCGTGATGATCTCAGGTCAGAGGGACACATATACCCATATCCAATCGTGAGTATCCCTTTGGCAGAAAGGGGCTACACGGAGTCACGTTCAATAAGATATCACATATCCCACTTGCAGATCACATCAGTGTCACCACACTCATTTGGTCAAGAGGACACCAAACGATGTGAACTACAATAACCTATACTTGATATATTGCCGTCCAGTATAATATATCCTTTGGTTGTGAACAGGATATAAGACCACTCGATACATCCTCTCTGTATCGAAGTCATTGTAGTCCTAAGGACTTCATCACATTGAAAGAGTTCATTTTAGGAAAATTTAGTATGTGATGAGCTGCCAAAAATATTATTTTATTAATTCATAAAATGAGTACAATACTGAGCACAACCACCTACAACCCAGGCAATTGGCTTTGGGACACAATTCCCAACAATCAGTGGCTCCATGAAAGAGCATCATCATCTTGAAACCCTATAAATGGTCCACTAGATCAGCAGATCCATCATATATCTCCAGTTGTGGCATCTTGAAATGCTTGGTAGCAGTTTCAGCATGATGTGAACTCCAAAGGGTGGTTCATTATTGAACTTAAGATCTTCATCCTTAGACGGTGCTAGATCTTGCAGGGCTTTGATATGTTGGTCTATTCTCAAAGCTTGTAGTCCACTTCAGGTCTTTGATTTGTTTACTTCAAAAGGCTATAGGGGCAAGCAAGCTAGAGTAGACCCTTCATCCGATTAGGGTGAAGGGGAATGCCTAATTGCTTGCCTGGGATTCTTTAGTGTTGTAGGAGGAACAGGTTCCTCATACATGACATCTTGTGGAGGTGGGAGTCATCATGGCTCCAAGCAGGTGGTTCCTATGGTTGCAGGGGTCTATGGTAGCATGACTGGACCTTCTTCTAGCTTGGTGCAGCGACTGACATTGCAGACACTACCGAGTGCTAGATCACTAACCCCCAGAGGGAACTAGCTTTTTGCAGGTGTCACGCTCTCCAGCAATGGTGGTCACTCGTGGTCGCGAGGCGTCCACCAGCCGTGTGGGAGAAGCCCCCCCCCCCTCCGGGGGCCACACCCCCGAACGGGAGCTTCCGGCTCCCCCTCCTCTTCCGCAGCAGCCTACCCCGGTGGACGGATCCCTTGTGGCCATCGTCCAGCAGCTGCAGACCTTGACCTCAGCGGTCCGACAGCTACAGCATCAGCAACGATCCCTGGCCACTCAGCCGCAGCTAGGGACTCCCGCGGCCCGAGCCGCGGGACAGCGTGGGAGCCTGCGCTCAATCCAGGGCAGGCCGTCCCATCCACAAGCCATCTCCAACCCCCGATGGAGCCGCCAAGCTCCCCCGAAGAGAAACTATTCCGGTTCGGAGGATCACAAGAGTCGATCCCCGGCCGATGGGGCCGAAACGGTGCATCGCAGCAAGCGACGCCGGGGCCAGACCTCGCGCCTAGACCGATCGGCGCCCCCTTCACCTGCAGTCTCGGTGGAAGACTCCACCGACGAAGCCATCAGGCGCCAGGCCGAGAGGCGCCTAGAAGAGCACGAGCGCAAGTTGGCGGAGTTCGCCCGATGGTTCGCCGACCTGCAGAACTCGTCAGCTGACCCGGCGGGCTACGACTCCCGCCCCCCTTTCTCCGAAGAAATCCAGACGGAACCGATCCCGAAACGGTTCCGCATGCCGCAGGTGGAACCCTACGACGGGACCACCGACCCCCTGGACCATTTGAGAGTTATAAAGCTCTCATGAGGGTCCAGGGCGCCACCGACGCCCTTCTGTGCATCGCCTTCCCAGCAACCCTTCGGAAGGCCGCTCGAGTCTGGTTCGCCCGCCTCGAGCCCGGATCCATTTGCTCCTTCCAGCAGTTGGAAGGAAAGTTTGTGGCGCACTTCGACGCTTGTCGAAAGGTGCCAAGGGAGGTAGACAGCCTCTTCTCCATCCGCCCAGGACCAGGAGCTGCTCCGAGACTACATCACCCGTTTAAGACCGCAGCCCTGGAGATCTACAGCTTGGACGAGCCCGTCGCTATGCTGGCTTTGAAGCGCGGGCTCAAGACGTCCCGCCTGACCTATTCCCTGGACAAGAAGCCACCCAGGACGTATTCCGAGCTCCTCCTCCGCGCCCACAAGTACATCCGGGCGGAGGAGGCTGACCGCACCCGTCGAGAGCTGGACGGGAAGATTCCGAAGAAGTCAGTTCCAAGGGATGCCCCGGGAGTTCGGAGGCCCGGGCCGTCCGCCGACCCTCGCCCGAATCCAAGGCCGAGGGCCGAGTCTACTTTCGAGCGGAGGTACACCCCTCTCCTTGCACCTCGAGCAAAAATCCTCATGGAATCGAGGGCGAGCGCTACCTCCGCCGACCTCCACCTCAGAACCCGAGAGCCGCCCGAGACAAATCAAAGTACTGCCAGTTCCACCGCGAGCACGGACACGACACGGAGGAGTGCCGCCATTTGAAGCGGGAGATTGAGGAGTTGATCGGGAGGGGTTACCTCAGGAAGTTCGTCAAGAACGAGGCCCCCTCCGAGAAGCAGCCGCTCGCGGCCTTACCGCCTGTCCCTGCGATCGACAACCGGCCAACAGAGAAGCCCGTGGGCATGATCTCGCGCGGGTCTGGCCGAGCAGAGAAGAGAGCCCGGGAAGTCCTGGAGAATGTAATCCCTCCCAAGGGAGGGGAGTCTAATGATAATGTAAACAATGATGCCGTGGTGGTCGAGATGACCATCGCGAAGCATCCTGTACATCGAATCATGGTGGATAGTGGAAGCTCAGCCGACGTACTTTTTTACGATGCTTTCTCTCGGATGAATTTGTCTCCCGACCAGCTAAAGCCAGTGCACATCCCACTGGTAGGTTTTACAGGGGACTCCGTGGGAGTCGAAGGGGAAATCACTCTCCCGGTCACCGCCGGATCCCCACCTCGGCAGGCGACCATCATGGCAACATTCACTGTCGTCAAGCTCCCTTCGCCTTACAACGCCATTCTCGGCGTCCCGGGCTCAACCAACTAGACGCCACCATCTCCACGAGGAGGCTGCTGGTGCAGTTCCCCACGCCCTTCGGGCTCGGGGAAAAGAAGGGGACGATTCAGCCGGTCCCGTTCTGCCTACAGATAATCCCAGGCACCAGGAGCGCAGAGCTCGCCCACGATATTGAGGATCTCGACCTGAGAGAGAAGGAACCCAGGGGAGGCCCGTAGAGCGCCTGCTACCCTTTCCCCTTGGTTCGGACCCCCTGAAGATGGTGCAAGTCGGGGCCCAGCTCCCCGAAGAGGAGCGAACCCGCCTGCTGGAGTTCCTCCATGCCAACGCCGATGTGTTCGCCTGGTCGGTGGCCGACATGCCGGGTATCCCGCCCGAGATTATCATGCACAGCCTGAACGTGGACCCAGGTTGCCGCCCGGTCCGCCAGAAGAAGAGAAGCTTTGCCATGGAGAGGCAGAAGGCGATCAACGAGGAGGTAGAAAAGCTCCTCGCCGCCGGTTTCGTCCGAGAAGTCCAATACCCCAGCTGGTTAGCAAACATGGTCATGGTAAAGAAGAGTAGTGGTAAGTGGAGGATCTGTGTGGACTACACCGACCTCAATCGAGCTTGCCCGAAGGACAGCTTCCCTCTGCCAAAGATCGACCAGCTGGTCGACACCACCTCGGGGCATCGTCTCCTGTCATTCATGGACGCTTTTTCCGGATACAACCAGATCCGGATGAATCCGGAGGACGAAGAGCGCACTGCCTTCATAACTGACCGCGGGACTTTCTGTTACAGGATGATGCCTTTCAGCCTCAAGAACGCGGGGGGCGACGTACCAACGTCTGGTCAATAAAGTCTTCAAAGACCAGATAGGCCGCAACATGCAGGTATACGTGGACGACATGCTAGTAATGAGCAAACTTGACTCGGACCACGTGGCCGACCTGACGGAGATGTTCGGCAACCTCCGGCGCCACCAGATGAAGCTGAACCCGGCGAAGTGCGCCTTCGAGGTCTCCGCCGGAAAGTTCCTAGGGTTCATGGTGACCCAAAGAGGAATCGAGGCCAACCCAGAGAAGGTCCAGGCCATCCTGGACATGGAGCAGCCAGCCTCCAAGAAGCAAGTGCAGCAACTGACCGGCCGGGTTGCGGCCCTTAGCCATTTTATTTCCAGGTCGGCGGATCGCTGCCGTCCCTTCTTCAAGGTGCTGAGGAAGATGAATGGTTTCGCCTGGACCGAGGAGTGCCAGCAGGCCTTCGAGGAGTTGAAGAAGACGCTCGCATCGCCACCTTTGCTGTCCAGGCCCGAGGAGGGGGAGGAGCTTACCCTCTACTTGGCCGTTACCCCGGAGGCCATCAGCTCTGTCCTGGTCCGAACCGACGACCACGGGATCCAGCGGCCGGTGTACTATACCAGCAAACTCCTCCGGGACGCGGAGCTCAGGTATTCCCGCCCGAGAAACTCGTTTTTGCGCTAATAGTGTCTGCCCAGCGTCTCAGGCCCTATTTCCAAGCGCATCCCATCGCCGTCTTGACGGATCAACCGCTGAAAGCGGTGCTCAGCCGACCCGATACCTCGGGGCGATTGGCCAAGTGGGCACTGAAACTCAGCGAGTTCGACATTACGTACCGACCGAGGTCGGCAATGAAGGCACAGGTGCTGGCCGATTTCTTGGTCGATGCGCAGGTTTGGGCAAGGAGCCCGAGGAGGACCCCCGGCCCGGCCAATGGAGGTCGGCACCGACGAGCCCGGAGAGGACGCCTGGATCCTCCATGTAGACGGAGCCTCAAACTCCGGCGGGAGCGGAGCTGGGCTCATCCTTGCCAATGGTGACGGAGTCGTCGCCGAGTGCGCGCTCCGTTTCCAGTTCCCCGCGATAAATAACCAAGCGGAATACGAGGCACTTCTCGCCGGACTGAGAGTCTCCCGCGAGCTGGGCGTGACCAACCTCAGAGCCTTCACTGACTCCCAGCTCGTGGCGGGGCAGGTGTCCGGGGAGTACGTCGCTCACGACCCCCAGATGGCGAAGTATTTGGAGCTCGTCAAGGCGGGCGCGTCCAAGTTCCGGCGCTTCAACATCTTCCATATCCCGCGGGGAGAACGCCCGCGCGCGGATGCCCTCTCTCGGCTGGCGACCCTGCCGGACACGATGCTGGGACGCGCTCATGTGGAGCGACTCGAAGTCCCAAGCCTCGAAGTACCGGCGGAGGTCCATCAGGTCAGCCAGGAGCCCGGCTGGATGGACAAGTACGCTGCGTACATCACCAGCGGCACCCTGCCGGAAGACCGAGACGCGGCTCGCCTCATCAGGAAGAAGGCCGTGCGGTTTGTCCTGATGGACGGGCAGCTGTATCGAAGGTCCTACTCTTATCCCCTCCTCAAGTGCATTGGACCCACAGAAGCCAAGCTTGTGCTCCAGGAGATTCACGAAGGCATTTATGGGAACCACGTGGGGGGCAGGGCATTGGCGTACAAGGCCCTTCGTCAAGGATACTTCTGGGAGACGATGAAGGAGGACGCCGCCGACTTCGTGAAGAAATGCGACCGGTGCCAGCGTCACGCCACGGTACAGCGGCAACCCTCCAACCCGATCTCTCATTCTCAGCCCCCTGGCCGTTCGCCCAGTGGGGGATGGACCTCCTGGGCCCATTCCCGCCGGCGTCCGGCCAGCGGAAGTTCTTGATAGTGGCTATCGACTACTTCACAAAGTGGGTCAAGGCCGAACCCTTGGCAAGAATCACCGAGGCAAACGTCGCCAAGTTCTTCTGGAAGTCCATCGTCTGCCGCTTCGGCCTCCCCCACACCGTGGTCACCGACAACGGACGCCAGTTCGACTGTCGGGAGTTCGAAGATTTCTGCAACGACCTCGGCATCAAGCATCGCTTCACTTCGGTGGCGCACCCCCAGACCAACGGGGAAGCCGAGGTCACGAACAGGACCATTCTTCAGGACCTCCGCACGCGGCTAGACCAAGCCAAGGGCAGGTGGGCCGACGAGCTTCCCAGCATTCTTTGGGCATACCACACCACCCCAAGGACGGCTACTGACGAAACTCCATTCAACCTCGTCTTCGGGGCCGAAGCAGTCATCCCGATCGAGCTCAGCATACCCACACTGCGCGTGGAGCAATACGACGAGACAGAAAACCCGGCCAGGATGATGCTCAACCTAGACCTCCTCGAAGAAACGAGGGACAAGGGCCGAATCTGAATGGCGGCATACCGACAACGTGTAGCCAGATATTACAACTCCCGAGTACGGCCGAAGGTTTTCGTCCCGGGGACTTGGTCCTCCGGCGCGCAGAAGCCTCCCAGCCACGGGAATGCGGCAAGCTTTCACCCAACTGGGAAGGCCCTTATCGGGTGGCAGAAGCCCTCCCTCACGGAGCATGTTACTTGGAAGAATTGGGAGGTGCCAGGTTCCCCCGGACATGGAACCCCTCGAACCTGAGAATGTACTACCAGTGATGTAAGGCTCCCAGTTTCTGTAACAAAGCTTCTCCACTTTAAACACTCTTCTCTAACTTCAACAAGAAGGCCTGCGGCATCGAGCTCAGTCCGGAAGATCCTGGGCTTCGGCCTGGAAGGTGGCGTCGAACCCAGTTCGCCCACGCAAGCCCGGAGCACAGCTCAGCAAGCCGCGCAAGGTTTGAGAAGGCCTGCGGCATCGAGCTCAGTCCGGAAGATCCTGGGCTTCGGCCTGGAAGGTGGCGTCGAACCCAGTTCGACCATGCAAGCCCGGAGCATAGCTCAGCAAGCCGCGCAAGGTTTGAGAAGGCCTGCGGCATCGAGCTCAGTCCGGAAGATCCTGGGCTTCGGCCTGGAAGGTGGCGTCGAACCCAGTTCGACCACGCAAGCCTGGAGCACAGCTCAGCAAGCCGCGCAAGGTTTGAGAAAGCCTGCGGCATCGAGCTCAGTCCGGAAGATCCTGGGCTTCGGCTTGGAAGGTGGCGTCGAACCCAGTTCGCCCACGCAAGCCCGGAGCACAGCTCAGCAAGCCGCGCAAGGTTTGAGAAAGCCTGCGGCATCGAGCTCAGTCCGGAAGATCCTGGGCTTCGGCCTGGAAGGTGGCGTCGAACCCAGTTCGCCCACGCAAGCCCGGAGCACAGCTCATCAAGCCGCGCAAGGTTTGAGAAAGCCTGCGGCATCGAACTCAGTCCGGAAGATCCTGGGCTTCGGCCTGGAAGGTGGCACCGAACCTAGTTCGCCCGTGCAAGCCCGGAGCACAGCTCAGCAAGCCTTGCAAGGTTTTGAGATAGCCTGCGGCATCGAGCTCAGTCCGGAAGATCCCGGTTTCGGCCCGGAAGATGGTGCAGAAACTGTGTTGTCCGTGCAAGCATGAAGGCAGCCCAAAGTCGGACCTGCTCAGGGTTTGCCCTGCCGCGACATGACTCTGCAGACCCCGTCCTTCGATTTAGTATAGAAGGACCAGGCCTGCAGTTATCTCAGGTGTCCCAGACCGACATCTCAGAAACCAAAAGAAGAAAAAAGAAAAGGCAAAATGATGAACGAGTTTTGGTAAAAGCTGTGTCTTCATTAAACGAAGTCTTTCAGTACAACTGGGAGCCCCGACAGGCCGGGACTCCCCAAAAGAAGAAAAAGAAAGGAAAACAAAACTACAGAGCAACGATCACTGGGGCGCAGGGTCGGTGCCGTCCGCCGGAGGCGCGGGCGCCACTTCTTCGATTTCCACGACGACCGGCTCCTGGGGCTGTGCCGGGACCGCGGCATCGCCGGTCGGAGGTGCTACAGGTGTCGCCTGGTGTCGCCTGGTCACGCCGGGCCCTGCCTCTCGCTCCCCGGCTTCCTGCCGCCGCCGACGACCCCACTCAAGTCCAGCTGGGGGAAGAAGGCCCCCACCTTCTCCCGGCACATCCGGATCCCCCTGGGGATGCCAATAGTGACACCCCCGGGTTGCAAGCGTCGGCGGACCTCCTCTGGAATTACCTCCTCATCCGAGGAGGAAGAAGATGGAGTCCTCGGCCGGATGGACCGGCCACGTCCGGTTAGAAGAGACATGGCGACGGCGCGCCATGGAGAAGGAAAGGACAAAGAAACTGAATAAGAAATGAGAGAGAAGGAGGGGGGCTAGAGAAGGAGAAGAAGACACTCACCCAAAAATGCACAGACGGGCGCGAGCAGCAGAAGTTGTTAGCCTGCAGCAAACCGCCCACGAAGCAAGGGAAAAGGCCTCATTCTGGAAAGTCCCCTCCCTTTCAAACTCAGCCGGCAGCAGCCGTACCCATCATTCCGCCTCAGACCACTGGATGGTCGCCATGTGGGCACACGCCCGACACCGACGCCTCGTTAGCAGAGTAACGGCCTCTGCCCCGAAGCGACGCATTGATACGGGCAAGTGGACGACGCGTGGCGACCCCCCATAGGTCTTCAGCCGCATCGAGCCACGACGAATGGAGATCGTGCCAATTATGATGCAAGATCTTCGCCTCCCCACGTCATGTCTGCAATTAATCCCGACGTTCCGTTTTACGATGCCCCGACGGAACGGCGGGCTGGGGGCAACTGTTACAGCCGTGACAGTGACGTGGCCAGGCTCAGGTATCGCCGAATGCGAGCGAGCCACGTGTGTTTCCCTGCCAGAATCAGCGCCACGTCCTCAAAGCTAGGGTCGGCAAGACCGCACCGCCCGACGACTATCTGAAGCAAACAGCTCCCGCCGAGGTCGAGTTCGGCGCGGAGTTCCCCCACCGACTCATCTGTGCCCGGGCTCGGAGGAGTCCGCCCCGAGTAAGGTCGGCTGAGGTCAGCTGACCCTCCGCCTTGCGCCAGGTGGCCACCCGGAGACGGGTCCACCTCGGCCGAAGCCAGGCGATCTGCTGCCACCTCGCCAGGTGTCCACCCAGGAGGGGTCCACCTAGGCCGAGGTCGGCTGACCCTCCGCCTTGCGCCAGGTGGCCGCCCGGAGACGGGTCCACCTCGGCCGAAGCCAGGCGATCTTCTGCCACCTCGCCAGGTGTCCACCTAGGAGGGGTCCACCTAGGCCGAGGTCGGCTGACCACTCCGCCTTGCGCCAGGTGGCCACCACCCGAGACGGGTCCACCTCGGCCGAAGCCAGGCGATCTTCTGCCACCTCACCAGGTGTCCACCCAGGAGGGGTCCACTAGGCCGAGGTCGGCTGACCCCCCGCCTTGCGCCAAGTGGCCACCCGAGACGGGTCCACCTCGGCCGAAGCCAGGCGACCTCCTGCCACCTCGCCAGGTGTCCACCCAGGAGGGGTCCACCTAAGCCGAGGTCGGCCGATCCCTCGCCTCTCGCCAGTTGGCCCCGGAGACAGGTCCAACTCAGCCGAGGTCAGACCGCTCGTACAGAGAGGACCCCGGGGAAAGCGACAGGTCCCGAGGCCATCCCTCGGGCCGTACCGATCCCAGACGGTGTCCCGTACGGAGGGCGGCGGCATGCGGAACGTCACTTACATTGACCCGACAGGTCCCGCAGTCGAGAGACCCGATCCTGACGGAACAGGCCCCGTAAACGGATGGCGCCCATGCTCGAGGAAAAGAGCACTCTCACGGAGCCCGAAGCCTGACGACTGGCCGCTCTGCCAGCGCCGCCCCCCCCTCCTTTTCTCTTCTGTCCTTGCCTTCTCCTGCTGGGCCCGGTGGACGAGGTCGGAAAGCCGCCTGGCCTCCTTCACCAAAAAGGGAAAAGAAAGGAAGACAGGGGAGAGGAGTTTTTGAGGAGTAAAAGGACAAGCTCACGACGGAGGGAGATAAAGAGGGAAGAATCTGGAGACTGCAAGGTAAGCCAACTAGCCTGGGGACAAGGAGGAAGCACCGGCACAAGGCCTCACTCCGAAAAGAAACCAGAGATCCCGAGAGGGGAATACTGGATGTGAGCTCGGCAAGCAGGCCCAGCCGAGATTCCGGTCCCCAGCGCGTTCCCTTCACCAGTTAACTCTCCAAATCTGGGACCCTTTAGAGGGCCTGGGAGGGAGAGTCTGTTCCTTCTCGTCGTCTACTGACTTGACCGTCGGAGCCCCCTCGCCAGAATCCCCGGCCAGGGTCCTCTAACCCCTTTGTCGCAGGTTCTCCGCAGGAAGGGAGGCTCCCTCGCCAGGCGGTCAGGAAGGATCGACTGATCCACGGCGCGGGCGGCGGCGACGAGAACGGCAACACCATGGTTCATCCAAAACCGGTCCAACCAAAAACGGTCCAAACCCATTGGTTCAATTAACCAACGGTGGTTCAATCCAATTGAACCGGTCCGAGGGATTAAAATTGGTTCACAACCAATTGAAGGCCGAAACGAGCTCCGAATCAGTTCAAAACTGATTCAGAAAAATCCTGGCGCAGTCCTGGTCACCCCGAAACAATTTCTGGTTAACACAAACAAGGGCAAAATGGGAAAAGAGTACTCAAAAAATACCGTGACCATAAAACCGAGACGATCCCCATCGTAATTGGTATCCGGATCAGAGAGTTATCCTCTGTGGCGTGTGACCTCATAGGTTCGAACCTAAATGGTAGCATTAGAATAATTTCTAGTACCAGCATAGGAAACCATCTAGCAATGGGTTCCGGTGTCCGGATTGGTCGAAGATGCGGGAGCAAACTATCGAACCTCTGGCATATGGTTACCGTATAATTCATCCCTTTGACCTCTAATGCTCATCACGACTGAGATTGGGATGCCAACCCAGACAGAGTCAGTCGACTACGTGTCTCAACCTCACAAGCCCAGTGACTCTTCACCAGGACTACCCCGCCGAGGATTTGATAAATTGAGATACTGCGAGACATTCAATCCAAACTGTTTGGACATGTCAATTCCATCTTGGTCCATCCCTGCTCTACAAGTACTTGCCTGTACCCAGAAACCTTCCATCACCGAATTAAAAATCCGGGTAGTCCGGCATCAAAGCATAGGGAGTTGCTTGCAAGCTACCGTGATGACCTCAGGTCAGAGGGACACATATACCCATATCCAATCGTGAGTATCCCTTTGGCAGAAAGGGGCTACACGAGTCACGTTCAATAAGATATCACATATCCCACTTGCAGATCACATCAGTGTCACCACACTCATTTGGTCAAGAGGACAACCAAACGATGTGAACTACAATAACCTATACTTGATATATTGCCGTCCAGTATAATATATCCTTTGATTGTGAACAGGATATAAGGACCACTCGATACATCCTCTCTGTATCGAAGTCATTGTAGTCCTAAGGACTTCATCACATTGAAAGAGTTCATTTCAAGGAAATTTAGTATGTGATGAGCTGCCAAAAATATTATTTTATTAATTCATAAATGAGTACAATACTGAGCACAACCACCTACAACCCAGGCAATTGGCTTTGGGACACAACTCCCAACAATCAGTGGCTCCATGAAAGAGCATCATCATCTTGAAACCTATAAATGGTCCACTAGATCAGCAGATCCATCATATATCTCCAGTTGTGGCATCTTGAAATGCTTTGGTAGCAGTTTCAGCATGATGTGAACTCCAAAGGGTGGTTCATTATTGAACTTAAGATCTTCATCCTTAGACGGTGCTAGATCTTGCAGGGCTTTGATATGTTGGTCTATTCTCAAAGCTTGTAGTCCACTTCAGGTCTTTGATTTGGTTTACTTCAAAAGGCTATAGGGGCAAGCAAGCTAGAGTAGACCCTTCATCCGATTAGGGTGAAGGGGAATGCCTAATTGCTTGCCTGGGATTCTTTAGTGTTGTAGGAGGAACAGGTTCCTCATACATGACATCTTGTGGAGGTGGGAGTCATCATGGCTCCAAGCAGGTGGTTCCTATGGTTGCAGGGGTCTATGGTAGCATGACTGGACCTTCTTCTAGCTTGGTGCAGCGACTGACATTGCAGACACTACCGAGTGCTGGATCACTTTGAGGGTAGTAGTCAACTCTTGGACTTGTTAAGTGAGTCATTTTGGGATATCATATTGTTTTTCTTGTGGAGTGATATCAACTTGAATCCCTATAACCAGATTCCTAGCTAGTTGATTATCCCGTTGAGAAGTGGTGGCACCGGAATGCCGAGTGGACAAGACTTTTCGTGGCATGTGATCTTTCTAAGGAATCTCCTTAGAGTAGTGGGTGAATAGCATGCCCTTCCTCTATCTGAAGGTGCTGAAATCTGCTCAAAACACAGAAGTAGGTTGGAAATGGGATATCAATGGTTGTCCTATAAAAGAAACCCTGGCCAAAGATGACTTTGGCAAATGCCCTCCATTGCTCAAGTTAGTATCTCAAACCACCCAGTGTAATGGAGAAGTAAAAATACAAGCATGCATGCAAGAGGACATACCTCCAGGGAGTTTGCTGAGTACTCCTTTTTATATTCAAACTCCAAGGGCATTTTGGAGAATATTTGACATGATTGCTAGTAGATAGATGGAGATCAGTCTTCTCTTTTATCAAGGTTGATGAGAGAAAAGTGTCCTTGCCTTATCTAGAATACACTCTTTTCATTAATGAGAGTTTTGTCTTGTTTATCTTCCTATTGTTTGCCTTAATGGCTAGGGAATTATGACACAATAGAGAGCCACACCTCTTTAATGGCTGAGATCTACCTTTGATTATGGATTTGATTATTTGTCCATTATATGGAATATATCAGAACAAGTATCAGTGAGTCTTCATTCAAGCATTCAATGGTAAGTTTCCAATGAACAGGTTTTGGCGCTTGGAGGAAAAACTCAGTAGCCCTGGGGTTCTCTGGTAGCAAATCCCATAGAACCCTAGAGTCAGAGAGATTAGACATATATGTGTCCGAAGTTGTTGCTTGAATACCCCTTGATTAGTAGTCCACCTGTGATTGGTCTGGGTGATCAAATGCCAATCTAGGCAAAGTTTGGAAGGTTGAAAATAGAATCCAGTGAAAAGTCTTGGAGACTACAGGTTCACACTCTATGGAAGGCCATGGGATCAAAGGATAATTCTAATGGAGTCCTGGAGGGCTGAATATGCCATGGTATAGTTGACATGATGGCTGCTCAGGAGTCAAAATGTTGCTCCTCTCGATCTTAGTGAAACAAGGCTGCATGAATAACGAGGTCCTTCAAAAAATATCCTGAACTAGAACTTATTACTTTCACATGATTCGGTATTATATCATCCCAATGGGCTAAACTCATTTATTTTGGTTTGATATATTCATGCCTAAGATATTATAACTTTGATATTGGAAGCCATAATGATTAGTCGCAGCTCCCGACTACCCTGACTTAGGTTCGGGCAATTTCTTTCCTTACTAACCTTTAGGATTCTAAGGATGGGATTTCCTCCAATATAAAAAACCATTTCTAATTTCATCCAGCTTCGATTAAAGACTTCCTGAGTCATCATATAATGAGATTACATGGGATAAATTCTCCTCTTACTAGGAGTGAGTGATTCCTTGTTGACTTACTCATAACCTTCATACACAAGCCTCCATATCCATGAACACCATACATAACTTAGTCATGAATGAGTTAAAAGAATTGTGCCTCAAAAGCCAATCACAGTTACTGTATCAGTGGCATTTTTGTATTCTCCTAACTCAAGATTGATATTAATAAGGCAATTTCTTGATTCATCATATGCTATATCTTGTGTTTTAGTTATAAAAATTATGATGAACCCCATAGATTAGGGCAATAGTTTTTGGGTTACAAGTATAATGTGAGACCTAAAACCTATAAATCCTAATCTAGAATATTTCTAGCCCTATGATCATCGATCGGGGATCGATGAATCCGGATAGACTAGCACATCCTATGTATGCTCGATGGAGAGAGTGGTTGGTCTCATGACCACTTGTGTAGTGACACTAATACTAGGATGTGGGTGCTTATTTGGTTATGCATTCACTGAATTGATTCGATAAGAGAACATCTAATGGAAGTCTTACTTATCAAAAAGAATATTATCTAGTGGGAGTTGTGCATGTGATCCTTAGACCTAAGACTACCATAGTATCTTCTTGTGCACATGAACCCATATTTTGGTGCATATTTATTCATGGCAATTAAGTAATGTACGGGGTGCTTCTGGATATGGTGGATTGTGTATGAAGGTAATGAGCAGGTTCATAAGGAATTGATCACTCCTAGCAAGAGGAAGACTTATCCCATATAAATCTCTTCTATAGTTGACACAAGAAGTCTTTGATCAAAGCAGGATGAGATTAGATAGGATTTCTGAAAGATTGTGCTATGAAAGCCAATTGAAATATTGTATTTCGATCCCAAAATCAATGAATTGACATTATTATAATAAAGGCATTATTTTCATCATACGCTGTGTCTTTATGATTATATGATGAACTCCATAGATTAGGACTATGGTTCTAGGGTTATGATGAGATCATACCAGTGAGACCTAAAGCCTTAAAACCCTAATCTAAAATATTCTTGGTCGATGGGACATTGAGTTGGGGATCAATGTTTCCGGCAAGACCAGCACATCCTATATATGCTTTGTGATGAGGGTGACTGATCTCACAGTCACTTGTGTTTGACACTAATACTAGGATGTGAGTGTTCATTAGAGAATGAGTTCACTGAATTGATCCAGATTGAGAATATCTAATGGAACCTTATCTATTTGTCAATAGATAATTCTCATAGTGGGAGTAGTGCATGTGGTCCTTTGACCTGAGACTACCATGGTACCTTATATATATGAATCCATACTTTGGTTCGCAATCAATCATGACACTGAGTCATGCACGAGGTGATACAGGGTGTGGTGGATTGTATATGGAGGTTGTGAGTAGGTCAACAAGGAATTGATCAGCCCTAGTAAGAGGGAATTGCATCCAGCTAATTTCGATCAAATGATGGATTCAGGAAATCTTTGATCAAAGTATGAACATTAGAGTTAATTTCTAATGGTTCATTAATGAATCATCATTATAAAGATTGAGCTAGGGATGAATATGAAATTGGATTTAACAAGTATCCATATTCATAATCATATTCGGGATGCAAGTTGATCAAAGGACTGAATTGCCCAGTAACTCACCACTGAAGGGTATTTTGGTAATTCCATCAAAATTCCACATCTTCCTGGTAGACATGATACGTTGCTAGACGTCAATCTTGTCTTGTAGGTATATGATTGAATTATGGTAATTCAAATTAGTTAATTAGAATTAGATTCTAATTGACCGAGTCGAGCTAGTTTGAGTTGACCTAAATCGGCTTAGTTAAGATCTAACCGAATTAAGTCAAATAGCACTCGGACCTACTGCTGGCTAGGTGTGGAATCCAATGGGTCACACACAAAAGAGAATTGATGAAGGATTTAATTTGGAATTAAATCATGTTTGCAGGATAAACACACTAGTATGTGTTGCAGACCCAATTTCTATTCGAATCAGATTCGAATTTGGTTCTGAATTGGGCTTAATTGGGTTCTAATTGAACCAGATAAGGTCTAATTTAAATTTTAGGACATTGGGCTAACCCATGGCTGAACCCAAGTGAATCAAGTGCACTGAGACTCTCTCTCCAAGCCGCCCACACCCTTCCTCACCCGCGCGTGCCAAGAAGAAGAGTCCACGTGCGTGTGGACTCCTCTTCACCCGCGTGGGAAGGAAATTCCATTGGAGAAAAATCAAGAAAAGGGATGATTTGGGTCCTTGTCTGACATCCTTGGATCTGGATCTTATGGCCAGAAAAATTAAGGAAAAAGATCCGTCATTTTTCGGTCGCAAGTTCGTCTTCAAAAGTCACGATTCTTCCTGATGTTTTTCCGAGAGTCCTCCTCGTCAGAAAAATGAAATTAAATCAGATAATCATGATTTTTGGTTGAGGGGACACGTGAGGAATGAGGGATCGTGATTCCTGGGGTTTCAGAGGGTTGCGATGTTTTGAGAAAATGCCCCTCTAAAATCTATAAAAGGGTTTGGGTTCTCGGGATTTTTTTTTCAGATAATCAAATACAGAGATCATATTCTTCTCCTCCTCTCCGGAATACTCCTTCCCTTTATGCTTGTGGGTATTGTTTCCCTTACAGAGATAATCTCTGTCGAAACTCTGACCCTAAACAAGAATAAGAGGAAGGTCTTGAACGGTAAAGGAAAGGGAAAAGGAAGGGTTTGTTCTTCTTCTTTTCTTTCTTGAATTAAGATTTTACTTGTCTTAATTTCTTCTTCCAATTCAATTCAAGAAAAGGAATTCAAGAAAGGAAATTCAAGAAAAGAATTTAAGAAGAGGAAGAAGGAAGAAAATAAATTTTTAAGAAAGAAAATTTCAGCCTAAAAGTCCAAGAATTGAATTCTTGAAAAAGAATTCAAGAAGAGGAGCCAAGAACAAGAAATTGTAGTCTTCATCTTTTTCTGTGTGGATCACCATTGGAGGGTGAACAGTTGGACACCTGGTGGAGATTTAAAGTTTGGATTTTAGCAATACAGGTTAGTACTTTAATATGAGTTTAAATCTTATATATACATGTTATATGTTTTAATTCTTTTAAGGAGATCTTGGGTTAAGGGTTTGGTGAAGATTTCATAAAGATAAAAAATTTTGAAATCTATGTTTCCACCTTGCCACCGAACCCTACAATTTCTAATATTTCATCGGTCAAGTCTTCATTATCAAATTGAGCATGGTAACTTTCCACTGA
Organism: Areca catechu; assembly: GCA_021397845.1. NCBI lineage: Eukaryota > Viridiplantae > Streptophyta > Magnoliopsida > Arecales > Arecaceae > Areca > Areca catechu. Next base: position 96,742,221 of record CM038042.1, on the reverse strand, counting down.
AGGTATTTTGTAACTTTTACCAAATTTCTCATCTTCTAGGTGGACATGACATGTTGCTAGACATTAATTATGTCTTGTAGGTTTTCATGAATCAACTGGATGGATTCATGAGTCAATTTGGAAATTGGTTTTTATTAGCAACTTGGGTCAGCTCGATTTGACCTAATTAGGTCAATCATTTAGATTGGATCGAAAAAGCTTGGACCTAGACCTACTGCTAGCTAAATGTGAAACCCAAAGGGTCACACATGTTAGGGAATTGGCTAAGGAAGTCAATTAGATTTTAATTAGGGTCATGGGATCCTAATTGGCTAGCTAATTAACATACTAGCATATTTTGGCTAGCTCAACTCCTAATCCAATTGGATTGGATCAATTAGCTTGCTATTTGGGATAACCAATTTAAATAAAACTTAAATTGGGTTGATTCCTAATTAGGGCAGCCTTAATCAATATTTATCTAGAATTATTTGGAGCTTTATCTTTGATTTATGATAGAGACCAAGTAGGAAAGGACTCTTCGTGCCATATTGGCATATGCCAAGAATAAGGTGTGTAGAAGGACCAAGAGTCCTTCTGCCACTTAATCACAAATACCAGATAAACTCAAAGACTCTCTCCCTTATCCCATGACCAAGTGGGTTGGTGTTGACCGGTCAAAAGAAGAAGGAATTGTCATGGATTTATGTTGCGCACAATGAAGGGACACGTCCCTTCATTTTGGCACAAATTTAAAATGTGGGAGTCCTTCTGTTTAAAGGATTCTATTTTCTCTGATACACCTCTTGGGATCCCACATTTCTTAGCCTTTATTTGATTAGTAACTTGCCACATGGCAAGTAGAAAAAATGGCTGAAAAAATAAAGAGACACTTATATGTCTTTTGGTGCATGAAATGATATATTATGATAAGCCTTTTCACCCAAAAGACTCCTTCTGCTTGAAGGATCTTATCAAGGCCAAGGAAAAGACTTATCAGGTGGCCCCTCTCTTATTATAAATAGGCATCGATAATCTGATGCTAAGAGATTCAATTCGATCCAAAAGAAGTCGCTTTCTATTTTCTCTTCCCTTTAAGATAAGGCTTGTCCTTTTAAGACAAGACTTGTCCTTTTAAGATAAGACTTGTCATTTTTAAGACAAGAGCATAGGAAGAGAATAGGAGGGTTAATCAAATTCTGAGAGAGTATTTAGAGAGATCTTTAAGTGCCCTACAGGAGAGTAGGGGTTCCAGCAAAGGGAAAGGAAGAAGGCTGCCAGGAAGAGTCCTAGTCAAATAAGCAAGCTTGGTGGGAGTGCTTCCTTTATTCGGTTCCTATATGTATCACCTCTGGAGGGCATACATGTGTGTGCCTTTATGGAAATTAAGGAGTATAGCACTCCAGGTATTCCTCTATAACCCTAAAGTTATGATTTATTAGTTGTTATGGTCAAGTGGTCCTAGGGTTTAGGGTTCCAGCCGATTAGGGTTTCAATAATGAAGATTTTGAAACACAGCCTTGCACTATGGCTGCTAGGAACCCAATAGTGGTATCAGGGCCATCTTGATGCATGTAATTAGTGGTCATCTTAGTGTTCATTGCTTGCTTTGCTATAACTCTTGTATGCTTAGTTCATATTACATATGTGATATGTATATTCCTAGTAACTGCTTTGAATTGGGTTAGTCACCATGGCTATCCGGTCATAGAAGCTAAGTAAGGCTTAAAGGCCCTTTCTTCCTGTTCAATGAGGTCTCCTATGGTATGTCGAGATGCCACTGTGGCCCTTCCCATGAACAAGGTGAATGGATTGTTATTTGAATCATGTTATGGTTATGCATATTAGGATTAATATGCTTATTTGATGGAATATGTGTCATGCTAGCACGGTTAATTAGGATGTGTTTAAGACATCAAAGCCCTCATAAAAAAATTATGCTTAGTCATAATGTAAGTTAATTATGAAGCAAATCTGATTAGGGTTTGATTAGCCAATTGGTGACTAAACAAGTGGTTCTATGAAGGTAAAGGGAATGAGATTTTTAATTGGTTCCATTGTCTTACTGTCCAATTCATTTGGTGTCTAAGGAAAGCAATGGGAGGACCCCCTCATCTCTTTCACTTACCTGGCCAATTTGGTCATATCTAGATCTTAAGTACACTACAAATTGCCTTCCTTCATGCCAAGCAAAATTTATATCAAAACTATAGTAGTTTGTTAAGCAAACTCAAGGCTTACCATTATGGTTTCATATATAATTTGACATGGTGCATTTTATGATGAGGGATTCTAATATGATGCAGGATGATATGCCAGGGAAGAACATGAAGAAAATTAGATTAAAGCAAGCAAATTTTTTAGATTTTTTTATGATTTTATTCCTGAAATTAGACAAGACTAGGTTAGGGTTATCCTGTATCAATTAGCATCCTACCCACATATAGATTAATCAAAAAGAAAAAAAAATCAGGATCCTAGGTCTAAGAAGGCCTATTAGGAGCATGTTCACATCCAAGAAATCAGGCAAAAAAAGATGGGAATTAGTTTTAACATACCAGGCAATGATTTCTAGTTGCTATAGAAGAGATAGCTCCACTCAGATCGGTGCCTGGATGATCCGGTCATTTTCTTGCAAAATTGTCATCTTTTTATCAACTTCATTCGAGGGAAAAGAAGAATTCATTCGAGGAACGTAGCACTGGAGGGATCCTGCAAATGTCAGGGGTTAGTCTCAAGGATGATGAAAAATATAAAACTGAAAGAAGATGGAACAGAAAGAGAGGGGCTATTGGAGAAGCTGGCGGTCAGCTTGAGAAGATGGATGCCTGGTCTTGGATGAAGGCGGCCTAGTAGCAAGGATGTTGACTCCACTAATTGATTTTGATGATAAGCAAAATAGTTAAGTATAATTTGAGGACTAATAATTTGCTTTAAGTATGTTTTCAATGAAAGGATGCTCACAAAATTTGAAGAAGCCCAATTGTGTTGAAGAACCAAGTTTGAATGGAATGAATGAACAAACAAGACTTGGACACTCAAAGTTGGTTGAATGGATGAGTAAGGCAAATGAAAATATATTCTAGCACAAGTTTAGCAATTTCTACACCTTTTTTGATGATGTGTCACTCAAGGTGTCAACATATGATGATGGTGTGTCGACTCAGGCAGGTACGCAGTAAAATTTCAAATGGCACAGATGATGTGTCGACACATGGACCTTATGTGTCGACTCAAGGTGTCAACACATGGCTCAACACATCGCTTGAGAATTTCAAGCCACAGAACTTGCAGAAGTTGAAGGAACAGTTGATGTGTCGATACACGGACCTAATATGTCGACTCAACAGAGAATGTGTCAACTTAACTGATTTTTCCAGAGAATCTGAATGGAACATTTTGAACTTGTGTCGACTCAAGAAGAACATGTGTCGACCTAATATGTTGACACATGAAGAGGAAGTGTCGATACATGGAGTTCTGACAACAGTAACGACTAATTTTTTCAAGTGCAGAACTCTCCCAAATGCCCTCCAACGGCTAGTTTTTCAAGTATAATGGCTAGATTTCGATTTTGGGGACTTAGAAAGATATATAAAGGCCCCAAATCAAATCAAGAAGTAAGGAATTGAATATCCAAAAAGAGTTTAAAGAGAAAAGAAGAGAGAAGAGCCTTAACTCCTATTCATTCAAAGCTCAACCACTCTCAAGCAAAGGGAAGCCTTCCAAGCATTCAAAGCTATCAAGTGCATTGAAGATCATTCAATCTTGGACATTCAAAAGGCTTCAACAAGAGCAAAGCAACACTACATCGAGCTACATCGACTTATTTGCTTTTTATTGAAAGCTTACATTGTTCTTTATTTCTCAATCTTTTATCTTGTAAAGGTTATTGGTTAGCCTATTGAAAAACCAAGTGAGATTATATTGGTAAGTCTTGAAAACCAATTAGGTTGGTGGTTAGCCCGCAAAACCACTAAGGTTCTTAGTTAGCCCGGAAAACCAAGGGAGGTTTTTGGTTAGCCTTGTGAAAACCATTAGGTTCTTGGTTAGCCCATAAAACCAAGTGAGGTTGTGACTTGTGAGCCTTGTAAAAATAAGTCAGGTTTTGATTAGTGAGCCCAGAAAACTAATCAGCTATAATCATTAGATTATAGTGAATTTCCAAGAGGATCTTGGGAGTGGATGTAGGTGCATTGTTTGCACCGAACCACTATAGATTGTTGTGTTTGTGATTGCTTCTTCTCTCCCTCGTTGCTCTTTACTTTATTGCTTATTGCTTATAATTTCCACTGCACTTTTACATTAGAGCATTGCACTTTAATTTTAGTACTTTGTTGAATTGAATTGCATATCTTGTCTTGTGAAGTTTGTTACTAGTTTTATCAAACTTAGCTTTAAATTTTTAGAGACCCAATTCACCCCCCCTCTTGGGTTGCTCTCTGGGCAACAAAGGAGGGCATCTTGGCTTGAAGAAGAAGGCTGGATGGCTTGGCTTAGAGGGAAGAGAGAGATTAGTAGGGCCGGCTAGGGTTTGTAAAGCTAGGGCACTCAAATCTCACACACACTTCCAAAGAACATAATTGTCACAAGAAAATTCACCAGAGTTTTAATTCATGAAAAGATATTATTTTACAAGAGGAGATGTGGGGTATTTATATTTACCCAGGGCCCTTTCCTTGTTAAAATTGGATTACAAGTTTGTATGGGACAAGGAGTACAAGGTTTAACTAGAATTAGGAGTACAATGTTTGATTGAAATTAGGAGGCCTAAATTCTAGTATGACTTGGTCATTGGACTCTTTGTAGAACTTTGAAGCTTTGACTTTTCTCCATGGGCTTGGGTTGGGATGAAATCCTCTTGGACTGCTTTGACTTTTCCACTCCCTACTAGGCTTGGACTTGGGCTAGATGGGGTGCCACTCATGAAAGGGCTTGGGCTGGGGTGCCACATCTTGAAGGGCCTGGGAGGGGACACCAGCTTTACTAGGATAGGGCAGGGCACCAAGGCCTGGGTGCTGATACTGGGTAGGGCGCCAATATGGGAGGGTGCTTTACCTGGGCTTGACGACATGAAGGCCCACCTCTTAGGAAGCATAGCTTGAAGGGGCCTGGCAGGGAGGTACTTGAACTCAGTTCTAGTGGAGTGGCCTAGTAAATGTTCTAGTATGGTAATCCTCTTCTTATACAAAATTGGACTAGAAACAAACTTACAACACTCAAATAAACTTAAGGACTCATGAGATTAAGACAACTCACTTGAACTTCTTGTCTCAACTTATTACAGGACTTAATTGTTTGACTAACTTTATTACAGGACTCAAAATTAAATTTTATTACAGGACTTAAAATTGACCAACACATGACTTAGAGAACAAAATGAAGCTTGAAGTCTATGTCTGATCTGATGTTCCCATCAATGCTTTATAGTATGTTTGATAATATTACTTTGTTGAGCAAACTCAAGGGTGGCATTATTCAATCAAGACTATATAAAATGAAGGGTCGACAAAACTAAGATATTATGGTTTATTGTGCAAACACAGGCTGTAAGTGACTTAGAGGTAAGTGTTATGTTGAGAATTACAAGGGATGCAATTGGAAAAGGAATTTCCTACCATTGAACTTATAAATATTTGTTGTGCAAACACAAAGCATTTATAAGGAATTTGGATCTCAACCCCAATAAAAAATTGGATATTGGTTTCTCGTTTACCATAGTTGAGGGTTATGGTATTCATAAAAATAGTGGGAGGTGCAATTAGATTTAAAGTCCTTATCTAATTGGTTATCATCTTGAGTGGTATGCTTATGCATTGTTCTTTTTTAAATGTAGTTTAAATTAATGGCTTCTGTTCTTTCACTATAGGGTATATTAGATGCCAATAAACTGACCAGACCAAACTATGTAGACTGGTTGAGGAACCTGAGAATAGACTTGCTCAGAAAAGAGTATCCTACATCCTTGATGATGGGGACATCGACCAGCACAGATCAAACCTGAATCCCAGCCCAGAACCTGAAGCTCAACCCGAAACTTGAAGCCCAGCCCAGCCCAGAAGCTAGCCTAGAACATAAAGCCAACCCAGCCCAAACCCTGGGGTCCAAGATCCTGGAGTCGATGAGCACACATCCCGGAGCAGCATAGATCCCAGAGCATATCTAAGTATTTTTTAGGAATTCATTCTTATGTTACGGTTGCTTAGTTTGTTTTAGGATTTACCTTATCCCTAGTTGGATTAGTTTGTTTTTTAAAATAAGTAGTTTGAATTTGTTAGGGGTATCTGATCGGGATATCGGATATCTTAGATACTAATGTTTGGTTATTCAATAAAATGTTAGCGAAGAAGAGAATTATTTGAGAAAACGTCTGGGTTGTCCCCGACTTCCCCCCTTTCTCTTCTTCTCTCTTCTGGTTCTCCCCTTCTTCTTCTTTCTGGGCTTTCTTTCTTCTCTCTGGTGCTTTCTTCCCAAGACTTCTCTCTCTTCTCCTTATACTTTTTCTCTTCCTTCCTCTGAGACACCCTATTATTCTTCCCTCTTCCTCCTCTAACTCTCCTGCTTCTTCTTGATGGGGGACTAATATGCATGCAATTCTTTTTGTATGTTTTACATGTTGAGTTAGGTGATTAATTCCCAAATTTCAGATCAAAATTATTTATAGGAAATTTTGTATGAATTTTTGAAGATCAGCATGCAGATTAGGACCTAGAAAAGTAGCAAAGAAGGACCGCCGGGGCTGAGAAGCCTCAGTTAGGGCAAGTTCTCCTACAATAAAACTACTGGAGGTAGAGGGGTGTACCTAACAACATCTGTGAAGATCGCAGTGAAGGGATCTCTTGTTCCTCGATGGATGCGGCCTGGAAAACCGAGCCAATGACCCGCGGATACCCGGCTTTCTGCTCGGTGGTCCGATTGAGGCTTGGCTGGAGTCGTTGGATTCGTAGGAACTCAGGGACCTGCAAACGACCTGTCAGGGGTTAGAAAATTCACAAAGAAACAAGAAAACAAAGGAAAAAGCAAGGGAAGGCTTCTTTTGGAGTGGGCATCCAGGGATCTGGAGGGTTTGTTGGTAGCAGGAAGATGATTGCAAACACCGGGAAGAAGAACTCTCACGAACCCCTTTATGCACACAGTAGGGTATCACACAACTCAATAGAAGAACTCAAGGTTTTAATTCATATCAAAATTAGGTTTTATACAAGAGGCTAGGGTCCCTTAAATAGACCCTTAACCTTGGGCTCCAAGTAAGGGTACATTAGTCTTTACATAAGAATCCTTTTCCCTCTCAAACCCTAACTAGGAAATAAGGAAACATTAGATAGAAAATCCCTAAAAATTCTCTTGACTTGGCCAACACTCCAAGGATGCCTAGGGGGGCGTGTTGGGCTTCTAAGAGCAGCAAAAGGCTGGCCCAAAAGGGGCTCGGGTGCATGGGTTTGGGCCTCTGGAAGCTGGGGTGGCCTGGTAGCCAGGTAGCAGGAATATTCTCTAGTATCTTGCTTCTTAGGGGCTTGGGCTTGGCACCTGGGCTTGATTTCTTTGGGCTAGGATTTAGATGGACCTCTAAAATCATGGATGCCTTGGTCTATGAATATATTTTGGTATCTGGAAGGAAATCTGGGCATCTGGAGAGCATCTGCAAGGAATCAGGGTTTCTGATTTTCCTCCTGGGATCTTCAAATCTTCAAGCTGGGTTGGACTTGGGCTAAACTTCCATGTCTTCAATCTGGTTGGACTTGGTCTTTACTGGTATGATGCGGTCTTGAGTCTTCAGTATGCTTGGATAGGACTCAAAATAAAATTAGCTCAACATGAGCTGACTAGCATTGGACTGAACTAGCTCAACATGAGCTGACTAGTACAGAACTGAAATAACAACTCAAAATACTCAAATAACAACTAAAATGGACTCAGATGAGCTAAGCCCTTATTACAGATGGACTCATAATTATTGATCAATTTACAGAGGGTTGAAAAGCCTCTGTCTTATTCTGGTGCCTCAGGTGTCCCCACCACTTCTTCTTTCCCAAACCACCATTGCCCTATCCGCAAGACGCTACACAATCAGAGCCATCCTCCTTGCTCCCTGCAACCAATCTAATGATCGTGCCACCGTGCCACCCATCCCACCGGCCTCTCTATCTCAGTGTTGCCCGCCTTCGAGATTGCTAGCAAATCTTGCTGCCCCTGCCTCAGATCGACGCTCCATCATCACCAACATCCCAGCCACCAAACTTCCACCTGTGAGCAAGATCACCACCGACCAGTCCTTCTCTTCCGATCGAACATCTCCCTCCGTCGTAGACCTCCACGCAGCGCCTTCCACCGGTCTCCTCCTCCGAGCATCTCTCCTCGCTCGCCAACACCAATGCATGGCCCATCTTCCGCTCGGATTCATCACCCCCATGGCCCCTCCTAAGTTCGACACCGGCCTCACCAAGTCCCAGATGCTTGCCCGCATCGCATGCCATCGCCAGCCGACCGCGGTCAATGCTCCATCCGAAGCCCCCTCCAGTGCCTCCGCTCCCCGTCTCCATCTGTGATGCTTCACCGGTGCCCGCCTGTCCCCCTGTTGCCATGACGCCTGACGCCCGTCGGTCTTGCCGATCGATACCACCGAAAGCCATCTTCGCCTATATCGCCAGCCACCTCCCATCGCCGGTGCCGGTGAAAGTCCATCGGTCTCCACCATCCTGGTTTCCATCCATGGGGAAAAACATCCCGCACAAACATGAAAGCAGGGGGGAATATGCATGGTTTTCAAAGCATAGCAGCCTCTTTCTACCGACTTTAGAAGAAGCAAGCAAAAAAAAAAAAGATCGTGAGGAAAAGAAAATGAAAAAAGGAAATACAGAGAAAAAAAGATGGGTTTATTAGTATGAAAAAAGGAGAAAAAAATATGAAAAAAGAGTTTATTAAATTAAAATATTGGGGAAAAATAATGGATTTTGGTATAACCTAGCCTCGGGTCTTTCTTAATGACCAACGATCCGATCTCCTAAAATAAATATTGATTAGGGCTCGTTCCGTGTCAACTTGGTATCAAAGCTGGCACGTCCCCCATCAACTTGATATTAGAGCAAGTTTAGGTTAGGTTAGAGCAAGTTTAAGTCATTTTAATTATATTATTTGTATTAAAAAAAATTCAGTCTACAGATGATGCATCGAGGAGCCAATTTGCTGAAGCCTGATTCGACGAAGTCGAGTTCTCTCCATCTCAGGAAAAATGATGGGGACAACGACCAGCCCAGAATCTGAAGCATCCAGATCAAACCTGAAGCCTAACCCAGAACCTGAAGCCTAGCCTAGCCCAGAAGCTAGCCTAGAACCTGAAGCTATCCCAGTCCAAACCCTAGGGCCCAAGATCATGAAGTCTATAGCACACATCCCGAAGCAGCACAAATCCCAGAGCATATCTAAGTTATTTTTAGAACTCATTTTTATGTTACTGTTGCTTAGTTTGTTTTAGGATTTACTTTATCCCTAGTTGGATTAGTTTGTTTTTTAAAATAAGTAGTTTGAATTTGTTAGGGGTATCTGATCGGGATATCGGATATCTTAGATAAGTCTATTTAAGATGTTTGGTTATTCAATAAAAAGTTAGCGAAGAAGAAAATTATTTGAGAAAATGTCTGGGTGTGTCCCGACTCCCCCCCCCCTCTTCTCTTCTTCTCTCTTCTGGTTCTCCCCTTCTTCGTTTTGGGCTTTCTTTCTTCTTTCTGGTGCTTTCTTCCCAGGACTTCTCTCCTTCTCCTTCTACTTTTTCTCCTCCTTCCTCTAAGACTCCCTATTATTCTTTCCTCTTCCTCCTCTAACTCTCTTGCTTCTTCTTCTTTCCCAAAACCACCATTGCCCTAGGTCCGCAAGATGCTACACAATCAGAGCCATCCTCCTTGCTCCCTGCAACCAATCCAATGATCGTGCCACCGTGCCACCCATCCCACTGGCCTCTCCATCTCAGTGTTGCCTGCCTTCGAGATTGCTAGCGAATCTGCTGCCCCCGCCTCAAATCGACGCTCCATCATCACCAACATCCCAGCCACCAAACTTCTTCCACCTGTGAGCAAGATCACCACCGACCGGTCCTTCTCTTCCGACCGAACATCTCCCTCCGTCGTAGACCTCCACACAGCGCCTTCCACCGGTCTCCTCCTCCGAGCATCTCTCCTCGCTCACCAACACCAATGCACAGCCCATCTTCCACTCGAAGTCATCACCCCCATGGGCCCCCTTAAGTTCGATGCCGCCTCATCGAGTCCCAGATGCTTGCCCGCATTGCATGCCACCGCCAGCCGATGCTCCGCTCGAAGCCCCCTCCGGTGCCTCCGCTTCCCATCTCCGTCTGCGACACTTCACCGGTGCCTACCCGTCCCCCTGTTGCCATGATGCCCGAGCCTATCGGCCCTACCGATCGATACCACCGAAAGCCATCTCTGCCTGTGCTGCCAACCGCCTCCCATCGTTGGTGCCAGTGAAAGTCCACCGATCTCCACCACCCTGGTTTCCATCCATGGGAAGAAACATCCCGCACGAACGTGAAAGCATGGGGAATATGCATGGTTTTCAAAGCATAGCGGCCTCCTTCTGCCAACTTTAGAAGAAGCATAGAAAAAAAAAAAAGACATGAGGAAAAAAATGAAAAAAAGGAAATATAGAGAAAAAAAAAGTATGGGTTTATTAGTATGAAAAAATGGCAAAAAAATATGAAAAAAAAGTTTATTGAATAAAATATTGGGAAAAAATAATTGGATTTTGGTTTAACCTAGCCTCAGGTCGTTTCTTACGACCACTGATCCGATCTCCTAAAATAAATATTGATCGGGGCTCATTCCATGTCAACTTGGTATCAGAGCTGGCGCGTCCCCCATCACTTGATTCTCTGGATCTAGATCTGATCGGAGTTGATGAGATAGAGGAGGAAAAGGTCACTTATAGAATGTGGTAGAGTGACAGCTTGACTATCAAGTAGATCATGTTAGCCTCGATGAGCAATGAGCTACCGAGGTAACATGAAGATATGAAACCTTAGTCCATACTGCTCGATCTCAAAGAGTTGTATGGAGAGCATAGTAGGACTACTAGATATGAAATATCAAAGCAATTATTCCAAGCATGTATGAGTGAGGACTATTTGTATAGGTCCATTTTCTCAAGATGATTAACTTAATCACCCATTTAGATCAATTAGGCTTTATTATGTCTTGGGTTACCTAGGCCGGGCACAGCGGAAGACTAAGTCTAAAAAATTTCATATTCGAAACCCGAGGGCATAGTAGGACTACTAGATATGAAATATCAAAGCAATTATTCCAAGCATGTATGAGTGAGGACTATTCGTATAGGTCCATTTTCTCAAGATGATTAACTTAATCACCCATTTAGGTCAATTAGGCTTTATCATGTGTTGGGTTACCTAGGCCGGCACAGTGGAAGACTAAGTCTAAAAAATTTCATATTCGAAACCCTGACCGGCCGAAACCCTAAACCCTAGGACCACTTGATCATGACAACTAATAAATCTAATCTTTAGGGTTATAAAGTAATACTCGGAATGCTATATTCTTTTATTTCTACTAGGCACACAAGTGCATGCCCTCCAAAGGTGATCCATATAGGAATCGGATCAAGGAAGCACTCCTATGAAGGTTGCTTGTTTGCTTGGTACTGTTCTGGCAACATTTCGAACTTTCCTCCTTTGCTGGATCCCCTGCCATCTTGTAGGGCTCTCAGAGACCATTCTGAATCCACTCTCAATTCTATAATACTCCTATTTTTTTTCCTAGACTCTTATCTTAGTTAGACTATCCTTGTCTAGAAAGAACAATGATGGGGGACTAACTAAATGCAAGATGAAATGATGCAGGTGAGTTGTTGTTTTGGGACTTTTAGGGTTTTGAATTAAGTTGAGGATTCCCGAAGACAAGAAAGAGTAAATCTAGGGTTCTATATTGAGAAGATCTTCAAGCAAGCAAGAGTCCCTAAGCAAAGATAAAGAGAGGACCACGGGATTGAGAAACCCTGTAGGACTTAACTCTCAGAACAATATAGACTTAGGAGTTCAGGGAGGCAAACCTCAAAGATCTGAAATGCCCGATGCCGAGATCACTCACTCTCGTGGATGCGGCCTGGATGTTCGAGCCTTCAACTCGCAAATGCACCGGCTCGCTATCTGAAGGTCTTGATGGCAAGGGCAACTGACTCCGTGTTTGTGTCACCTGGAGGACCTGCGAGCATTCAAAGAAGAAGAGTTATGTTTCGATCAAAGATAGCAATTTTAGAAGGAAAGAGAGTTGATGTGATGATGGTGGAGTCTTCTTGTTAGGCACCCGAGTGGATGATCCCAATGGGCTCCGATTCAAAGTTGGAGGATGGAGTTGCGGAAGAGACGGTAACTTGAGGCTCACACCTCTCGATGCCTGAAGGTGAAGGCGCTCCCTCACGGAGGTCGACGTTCCTAGTGAACAAAGGCAACTAAAGAGAAATTGGCTCTCACAAACTTGTATTTTTTTCATTCAATATCAATCAAAAATACAAAGGAGGGGTAAGGTCCTTTTTATGAAACCTTAGGACCCCATTTGAAATTCAAATGAAAATACAAGTCCTCTTTGAAGAGGCACCCAAAAAAATTCAGATTTCTCTCCCTTAGCCGACCTAGACTTTGGATTTGATTGTGTGGGGCTTGACTTAAGGCTTGGAAGAGGGATCTTGATGCCCTTGACTTGGTAGGTGGATCTTTTATTTTGGAAGAAGACTTGAAGTAGGGCTTGTAGCAAGGCATGTGTTCTCCTTCATTCCTGGTTGCGCATCCAACTTTGGAACAAGGCATGATGTGGGGAGTGGGAGATGGAGGCACCGATGGATTCTTGCCTTCCATAGTTGTTCATGTAATTTTGGAAGATAGCATGATGGAAGGGCTTGAAGCAAGGGATTCAAATTCTCCATATTTCAAACTCCTTTGACCTTCCTTTGGCCGACCACCCATAGTTGGAAACTAGCTTGATGTGGGGAGGGAAAAGGGAGTGTATCAACTATTGTGTCCCCCCTTTGGGCGTTCAAGAATCTAAAACTTGCAGCCCACTTGGCATGTTGACATGGCGCCACATAGGATGAAGAGGTGGGCCCCTGAGCTGAGTTGGCTTCCTTCCAGGCTTGGCTCCAAAGTGACTAGATTTTTAGGACCAATCTTGCTTGGACCCATACTTCAAACCTACTCTGACTGGACTCTGTACAAGACACAATTGACTCAATACAGGACTGGACACAGTACAGGACACAATTTGACCTTATTGGTCAAAGTACATGACTAGACACAGACACATGAGACTCAATTCAAAGTTAAAAAAAATTACAAGGATTAGGCTTGAAGCCTTATTACAAGTCCCAAAAATTAAACCCTAATCAAGGTCTGGTGCCCACACCAATTCTCCCGGAGTGCGAGGAACTCAACCATATCGAGCAAGGGTTGATTTGGCTTTGATATTTTTCCAGAAGGTCAGGATCGAGGTGCTGCAAGTCCTCTCTAGTATCCTACGAATCATCAGACTGTAGTCAGCCTTGCAATCGGATCAAGTAACGTTGATAGCCATTGCCCCGGGTGGTCATAGCTTGATCATCCAGGACATGCTCGATCCGCTCTCCTCTCTCAGGTAAAATTGGATATGGACACTCTGGATCGGGTTCGCTCTCAAATGAAAGGTTAAGCCCAAATTGCTCACTAGGTATGTTTGCTGGTTCCCTAAACTCGACTAAGTACGGGGTATTGAAAGTTAAGCTAATGCCATAATCTGGGATAACTCAAGCATATAGGCATTAGGGCCAACTCTCCTTATCACTCTAAAGGGCCAGCTCTATGAGCATGAAGTTTCTTAACGATTTCGGGTGGAAACCGTTCAGGCCTAAGCCTAATCATTATAGAATCTCTTTGATCAAACTCTTTGGTTCACTTTCAGGAATCATTCAAATTATTTAATAGTGCTTAATGTAGAATCCTAACATGATGCAAAATGCAGACTCAACTAAACATTCCTAGAGAGCGGGATTTTATTAGACTCTCTATGGCCTAAACCTAATAGATTATTGACTCACTAGGCTTGACCCAGGTTTGGTATGCACAAGAAAAATTATCATAGATCCCTAACAAATGCCATAAAGTATACCTTAAGTAAATGGCAAAAGGGATGGGTTCTAAGGAGTCATGAAGCATAGTAATCTCAACAAAATGCAACCCCATGGCGTTAGAAATGTGAAAAGTGATGGGGGACTAGCTAGATGCTAGGATGATGCAGGTGATTTTTTAGGTTTTAAATTAGGTTGAGGATTCCCGAAGACAAGAGAGAGTAATTCTAGGGATTCAATAATAATAAGAACTATCAAGCAAGCAAGTAGTCCCTAAGCAATGATAATAAAGAGAGGATCCCGGGATTGAGAAACCGCTAGGACTTAGCTCTCAGATCAGTACCTACTTAGGAGTCACGGGGCAAACCTCAAAGATCTGAAGCACCCAATGCCAAGGTCACTCACTCTGGCGTATGCGGCTTAGATGATTGAGCCATCAACCTTGCGGATGTGCCGGCTGGCTGTCCGAAGATCTCGATGGCAAGAAAATCGACTCCATACTCATGTCACCTGGAGGACCTGCGAGCATTCAAAAAGGGTTAGGTTTCAATGAAGAAAGAAAGCAATAGAAGAAGGAAAGAGAGTTGTTATGGTGATGGCGGAGTTCTTCTTGACTCAAAGTTGGAGGATGGAGTTGTGGAAGTGACAGTAACTTGAGGCCTCACACCTCTCGATGCCCGAAGGCGAAGATGCTCCCTCATGGAGATCGACATTCCTAGTGAACAAAGGCAACTAAGAGATATTGGATCTCAAGAAACTTGGTTTTTCATTCATCAAAGATTAACATTACAAAGGAGGGGGTAAGGTCCTTTATATAGGCACCTTAGGACCCTTTCAAAATTTGAATGAAAAAATACATTCCTTCTCTTGCTAAGGTGCCAAAAGAAATTCAAAAATCTGAGATTCAAACTCCTTGGCCAACCAAAGCTTCTTGGATTTGAGCATGGCATGATAATGGGCTTGGAAGAAGGAATTTGGCTCCCTTGGACTTGGAAAGTTGACCTTCAATTTTGGGAAGAAGGCATGATGCAAGGCTTGTGTCTCCCTCTTTCCTTGGTTGCTCACCCTTCTTTGGAGAGAAGCTTAAAATGAGGCTTGGATTAAGGCCTTTGTCTTCAACCTTTTCTTGGTTGCTCACCCTTCTTTGGAGAGAAGCTTGAAATGAGGCTTGGATCAAGGCCTTTGACTTCAACCTTTCCTAGGTTGCCTAAGACTCCTTTAGTAAGTGGCTTGATAGAGGGAGGGAAAGGAGGAAAGAATATTTGATGTGTCCATTTTGCAAGATGAGGTGGCACCACATGGGATGGTGAAGTCGTGCCACATGGGATGGTGAAGTGGCACCCTAGGGTTGAAATGTTGACCTTCAAGGCTTGGCCCAATAGTAGCTGAGCTGGACTCAAAGACCACTCTAGCTTGGACCCAGACTCGGACTGGACTCAATACAGGATACAACTTGACCAAATTGGTCAATGTACAGGACTAAACAAAATAATTAAGACTAAATTCATGAATAAAAAACACAATGCTTAGGCTTGAAGCCATATTACAGGACTCGAAAATTGAAACCCTAATCAAAGGTCTGGTACGAACACCAATTCTTCCGGGGTGGGAGGAACTCGACCTTGTTGAGTAAGGGTTGAGATGGCTTAGGTACTCTTCCAGAAGGTCAGGATCAAGGCGCTGCAAGTCCTCCCGGGTAATCCATGAGTCATCGGACTTAGGTCGGCCTTGCCATCAGACTAAGAAACATTGATAACCTTTGCCCCGGGTAGTGATAGCTTCATCATCTAGGACACACTCGATCTGCTCCCCTCTCTTAGGTAAAATTGGAGGTGGACACTCAGGTTCGGGTTCACTCTCAAAAGAAAGTTCAGGCCCAAAATGCTTGCTAGGTATGTTTGCTGGTTCCCTATACTTGACTAAGACTGGGATATTGAAAGTCGAGCTAATGCCATAATTTGGGGGTAGCTCAAGAACATAGGCATTAGGGCCAACTCTCTTTATCACTCTAAAGGGGCCAGCTCCATGAGCATGAAGTTTCTTGACGGTTCTGGGTGGAAACCGTCCAGGCCTAAGCATAACCATTATACAATCCCTAATTTCAAACTTTTTGGCTCATTCCAGGAATCAACCAAATTATTTTAAAATTTGTATTTAATGCAAAATTCTAACATGATGCTAAATGCAGACTCGACTAAGCATTCCTATAGAGAGAAATTTTATTGGACTTTCTAAGGCCTAAACCTAATAAATTACTGACTTTCTAGGTTTGACCCTAGTCTGGTATGCACAAGAAAAATTATCATGGATCCCTAGCAGATGCCATAAGGTATACCAGAAGTAGATGGCAAAAGGGATGGGCTCTATGGAGTCATGCATTCTGGTAATCTCAACAAAAAGTAATCCCATGGCTCTAGAAATGTGAGAAGGCTCAAAGAAGGGTAGGAAAAAGGAATGTGACTCAGGGACTGGTTCAAAGTTAAAGAGACTGTCTTGAATGTGTGAATGTTGGTCTATGGGTGTGCTTGTTCTAAACTCATGATTAGTACTAGATGGACCTATAGGTGCAAGTTCTAAGATAGGCTAGGTGCTCCTAGAAGGTGGAAGATTATCAGGAAGGTCATTGGAAAGTTTATCAAGAAAGTCCTCTAAACTATTGTCTTCTTCTTGTTCTTGGACCTTCTCTATGGGATACTTGAGAACCTTCAGTATCATCGACTTTGTTTGATCCTGACTTGGCCATTTCTTCTTTAATTTTTGTGGTGGGTTCAGGACCATTATCCTTTGATTCCTTGATGACTTCAACCTTGGGTTCATCTACATCACACTTCCCTACTAGGCTTGATTCAAAGATGTTCTTTGGATTCCTCAATAGGGTCAGGGGTTTCTTCACTTAGATTCTCAATAGGCCTAACCTTAAAGTCTTCAATGGGCTCAGGGGTTTTTGTATTCAAATTTTCAGATTGTTCATCCTTCTCTCCCTAAAATTCTTTAAAGGGTCCTTTCCGGTAATCTCTTCTTCTAACTCATTGTCCTTGATCAGGTTAACTTATGGCTTCTTTTCCTTTAGACTACTTGATCCTTTTTTAACCTGATCCTTAGGCTAACTGGTTGATTGTAAATTTCTTCCCATGATGGATAAAGGTACATGTATTGGTCCGACCATGAAGGGTGGCATCATGATCGTACAGCCATGGTCATCTTAAGATAATACTACTGAAGCCCATGGGAAGGATATCACACCAAATCATCTCTTCATAAGATTGCAACTTGATCAAGACTTGACACCTATAATTTATGGGTATGGAGGTTGAATCAATCTACGAGACCTTATAAGGGTTAGGGTAAGGAACTGGGGTCAATCCTAGAGATTTGGCAGTACTTGAAGAAATGGCATTGACACAGCTCCCACTATCAACTATGATCTTTCATACCATATTCCCTAGTCTGACAAAGGTTTGTAGGATGTTAGTTGTACGCCAATCTTCTTGCACTATGTCCTAGATAAGGATGCACCTAATTACTCCTAACAGGTCATCAGACTCATGCAGTTCTTTCTGGTTCAGGAACTCCTGATTAGGTCTTCTAGGATGAATCTCTTGGGCTGGGTTAAAATGGGGAATTCTCCTGGGTTCAGCCTTTATGGATGGTTCATGATGAGGGTAATCCCTAGGGGGAAAGGTGATTCAGACTCAGGCTCGACAGATGGCCTAGGACTATTCTTCTTTATGGCTCCAACTCTATCATCAAGCTTGTATAGCCTATTGTTTATCCTAGCCAATTACTCAAGAATAACCTTGAGTTGATCTTCTCTTTCATTCTCCATAGGTTCACTTGATTGGAAATGGTGGGGATAATAAGGGACTCCTGATCTAGTCGACATGAGTCAAGCATGCAAAATCGTCTATGATCTACTAGTCCTAGAATCTCAACCAGTTGCCTAAGTCAGGGTGGCAAACCAGTCTATAAAACCTCAAAGATCTGAAGCACCCGATGCCGAGATCACTCACTGTCGTAGATGTGGCCTGGATGATTGAGCCTTCAACCCGCAGATGCGCCGGCTCGCTGTCCAAAAGTTTAATGGCAAGGGCAACTGACTCCGTGTTCGTGTCACCTGGAGAACCTACGAGCATTCAAAGAAGAAGAGTTTGGTTTCTACCAAAAGATAGCAATAGAAGAAGGAAAGAAAGTTGATGTGATGATGGGTGGAGTCTTCTTATTAGGCGCCAAGGTGGATGTTCCCAATGGGCTCCGATTCGAAGTTGGAGGATGGAGTTGTAGAAGAGACGGTAACTTGAGACCTCAATCCTCTCGATGCCCAAAGGCGAAGGTGCTCCCTCATGGAGATCAACGTTCCTAATGAACGAAGGCAACTAAAAAAAATTGGCTCTCACAAACTTGTATTTTTTTCATTCAATATCAATCTTTATACAAAGGAGGGGTAAGGTCCTTTTTATAGGCACCTTAGGATCCCATTTGAAATTCAAATGAAAATACAAGTCCTCTTTGAAGAGGCACCAAAAAAAATTCAGATTTCTCTCCCTTGGCCGACCTAGACTTTGGATTTGATTGTGTGGGGCTTGACTTGAGGCTTAGAAGAGGGATCATGGCGTCCTTGACTTGGTAGGTGGATCTCTATTTTGGAAGAAGACTTGAAGTAGGGCTTGTAGCAAGGCATGTGTTCTCCTTCATTCCTTGGTAGTGCATCCAACTTTGGAACAAGGCATGATGTGGGGAGTGGGAGATGGAGGCGCCCATGGATTCTTGCCTTCCTTCCATAGTTGTTCATGTAATTTGGGAAGATAGCTTGATGGAAGGGCTTGAAGCAAGGGATTCAAATTCTCCATATTTCAAACTCCTTTGACCTTCCTTTGGCCGACCACCCATAGTTGGAAACTAGCTTGATGTGGGGAGGGAAAAAGGGAGTGTATCAACTATTGTGTCCCCCCTTTGGGCATTCAAGAATCTGAAATTTGTAGCCCACTTGGCATGTTGGCATGGTGCAACATAGGATGAAGAGGTGGGCCCCTGAGCTGAGTTGGCTTCCTTCCAGGCTTGGCTCCAAAGTGACTAGATTTTTAAGACCAATCTTGCTTGGACCCATACTTCAAACTGACTCTGACTGGACTCAGTACAGAATATATTGACTCAATACAGGACTAAACTCAGTACTGGACACAATTTGACCCTAATTGGTCAAAGTACATGACTAGACACAGACACATGAGACTCAATTCAAAGCTAAAGAAATTACAGGGTTTAGGCTTGAAGCCTTCTTACAAGTCCCAAAATTAAACCATAATCAGAGGTCTGGTGCCCACACCAAACAAGTTATGCCTTAAGAGACAAACTTGTCTTTATGGGAAGGGAGAGAAAAAGAGATAGGTTCTGATGGAGTCTCATCTACCTTGGCATTAGATTACCAATGCCATTATATAGAGTGGGATGGTGTGCCTGATATGTCTATCCACCTGCCATTTGATAAGACTCTTCAAATAGAAGGAGTCTTATAAGGATAGAAAAATATATCTGGATAAGACCTTTCATGTGCCAAGAGTTCTTTGTCTCTTTGGTTTCCAGCAGTTTTTCTCCTTCTACCACTTGGCTTTGACCAGTTATAGGAAGGCAAATGGTGTGATTTCATATGTGAGGCATTGTAGAAACACAAGAGCCTTCAAACAGAAGGACTCTTGGTCTCAAATTAGCGCCAAAATGAAGAGACACAACTCTTCATTTTGCCCCAACCCCTTCCACACCGAATTCCACCCTTTTGACTGGTCAATGCCCTTCCAAATGGGCATGGAGATGAGGATAAATTCCTTTGAACATTATCTGGCCTCGGTGACTGACAGGCAGAAGGACTCTTAGTCCTTCTGTGCACATGCATTTTGGTGCACACTCATTTTGGCACCAAGAGTCCATGCCTTGTAGGACTCTTCAAAATGACCAAGATAAATGCCAAATAAATCCAGATAAATACCAAACTAGGCTACCCTACTTAGGACTCAACAAAATTTAAATATGACTTAAATTGGATAGCCTAATTAGCAAACAAGCTGACCCAATCTAATTGGTTAGGAGTTGGGCTAGCCAACATATGCTAGTATGTCAATTAGCTAGCAATTAGGATCCCATGATCCAAAAAATATACAATAAACTTCCTTGGCCAATTTCTAATGTGTGTGATCCTTTGGATTCCACATCTAGCCAGTAGTAGATCTAGGTCTAAGCTAATTCGATCTAATCGAACATGATTGACCTAATTAGGTTAATTGAATTGACCTAAGTTGCCAATTCGAACCAACTTTCGAATTTACTCATGAATCCAATCGAATTGATCTATGATAACTTACAAGACATGATTGATGCCTAGCAATGTGTCATGCCTGCCTGGAAGATGAGATATTTGATAGAAATTATCAAAATATCCTTCAGTAGAAAGTTACCGTGCAATTCAATCCTTCGATCTCCCTTTATCACTTAATCCTTTCGAATCTCAATTTAATAATGAAGACTCGACTGATAAAAGATTAAAAATTCTTTCTAATTTCATCATGCTTTGATCAAAGACTTCCTTATTCATCATTCAAAGAGATCACACGGGATAACTTCTCCTACTAGAGTGATCGATTCCTTGTTGACCTACTCATTACCTTATACACATTATCCAGAAGCACTCTGTACATGACTTAATTACCATGAATCAGCATGCACCAAAACATGGGTTCATGTGCACAAGATACTATGGTAGTTTCAGGTCTTAGGACCACATGCATAACTCCCCCAAGAGAACATTCTTTTGATATTTGAGACTTTCATTTGATGTTTTCTTGTCGGATCAATTTAGTGGATTCATAACCTAATGAGCACCCGCATCCTTGTATTAGTATCTCTACACAAGTGGTTGTGAGACCAACCACCCTCTCTATCGAGCATAAATAAGATGTGCAAGTCTTTCTGGATTCATCGATCCCCGAATCGACTATCCAGTAACTAGGAACATTTTAGATTAGGATTTATAGAACTTAGGTCTCACCATTATGATCTTTATCATAACCTTAATTCCATTGCCCTAACCTGTGGGGTTCATCATAATCTTGATAAGATGTAGCAATATGATGAATCAAATGTCTTTCCATTTATCAAAAAATATCATACATGAGTTAGAAGATTATAGAAATGCCCATACAAAGATTGGCTTTTAGGGCACTATTCTTTCAATCTCCCACTTGTACTAAAGCCAATCACCTTTGTATTTTATACCCATACAATTTAAGTGACGATCAAAATGCTGCTTTGATAGTGCTTTAGTGAATGAGTCTGCTATGTTGTTCTTTATATCTACTAGTTCAATGACAATATTTTATTTTGAACGAGGTGGAAGCATCTTAGGATGTGCTTTGGGCTTATTATGAGACCTTGGTTCCTTAGCTTGCGCAACAGCTCCAATGTTATCACAATAAAGTGACATCGGTTGTTTTACAATAGGAACCATGCCCAATTCCATGATGAATTTCTTCATCCATACAGCTTCCTTTATGGCTTCACTTGCAGCTACATACTTACTTGAGTTACTGAGTTAGCTATAGTTGGCTGCTTTGTACTCTTCCAACTCACTTCATCGCCATATAGGGTGAAGACATACCTATTGGGAATAGTGTCCCAAAGCCAATTATCTAGGGTGTAGATGGTTGTGCTATTTTGTAATTATATATGAATTCTTTAAATGAATAAAAGTTATTCTTTTGGATTTCATCACGTGTGCATTTTTCTAAAAAGAACTCTTGTGTGATGGAGTCCTTAGAACTACATTATATTTGATATAGAGATGATGTATCGAGTAGTTCTTAAACTGGTCCACAACCAAAGGAAACATTGTTATAGAACGACGATGTATCAAGCGTAGGTTGTTGTATGTCACCATGGTTGGTTGTCCTTTTAACCAATGAGTGTAGAGACACTTATATGACATACAGGTAAAATGTATGATGTCTCACTGACTGTAACCATCAGTGGAGCTCCATTCTACCAAAGGTTTGCTCCCGAAGGGATATGGGTATATGTGTCCCTCAGACCTGAGATCACCATGGTAGATTGCAAGCAACTCACTATACTTTGGTATGGGACTACCTGAATTTCTAATCCAGTGATGGAAGTTTCTGGGTACAGTCAAGTACTTGTGGAGTAGTGGTAGATCAAGATGGGATTGATCCCTCCAAATGGTTTGGAGTGAATGACTCACCATGTCTTAATTTAGCAAAACCTTGGCCAGGGTAGTTCTTTTGAGGAGTCACAGAACTTGTAAGGTTGAGACATGATCTAGATGTACTAAATTAGGTTTGGCAATCAAACCCTAGGTCATCCTGAGCATTATGAGGTCAAAGGGATGAATTATACAGTAACCATATGCCAGAGGTTCTAGATAGTTGCTCTGCATCTTTGACTTATCCGGACATCAGGTATCATTGCAAGATGATGACTTTGACTAGTACTGGAAATGTTCCAGTGCAATTGGCTTAGTGTTCGAACCTATGGGGTCACACCATAGGGGTTTCTACCTGATCTAAAGGTCGATGATGATTGAGAATCTTTAGCATCACTATAGGGTCAATATGATTGAACATTCCATAAGTCGACACTTGGCCGTGACGAGAATTTTTCACTAATTTGATTAGTGAATTTTTGGAGGACCTATTTACAATATGATTGCAATCTGATGGGACAAGCCAAATGTGATTTGGCTTAGGGTCAAATTAATTGATTTGTTATGCTCACTTCCTTTAAAAAATTCAAATTTGAATTTTGAATTTAATTTTCAAATCTTGGCTAAAATTGGCTCCAAGGTTTTTTTTGGAATGCATTATTTGGAATGCAGATTTTGATGGGGGATAGGTTGGGGGGTAGGATCGTTGGCGAGCTGAGAAGTCACCAGGGATTAGGGTACCAGAAAAAAAATTATATTTTATTATTATTATTATTATTGATGGAGGTGATGAAGGAAACAACGAGAATGGAAGATAGGGATTTGGACTACCACGAACTTGGAAACTCACACTCATGGAGAGACCTCTCACCTCTAGGGCATCTCCCCCACCTCACTAATGGAGCTGTGAGGGTGGATGATCCCTCACGGATGGGGTCCTTCACTGGCGACCAGTGGCTATTCAAGGCTTCACAGATGGATGGAGGATGGGCTACCATTGGCTGAGGCATCGATCAGAGGTGATGATGTAGGATCCGACCACGCGGGACGGAAGGAAGGTGGGGGCCAGAGCATCGATCGGAGGTTGTGGACTCGGATGGTGGGAAGGGAAGACCACGGGCAAGGTGGCGATCCGGGACTTCATGGTGGTGCTTTGGTGGGGAATCCGGTGTTCCTAATCAGCTAGGATGTCAACGCAGCCATGGCATGGTGGTGGCACTGGTGAGCCTGTAATGGAGATGGTGGCGGATGGATCAAGGGAGGAGATGATGGGAATAACTCAAGATAAGTTGGGGATAAGCAAAGATTGCTGGAATAATAGGAATATGATGGGACAAAAAGGAAATAATGGATACCCTAAACCTCTGGGCTCTATACCAAAAAATGATAGGGTACAGGTGGGGGGTAGGATCATTGCGAGCTGAGAAGTCGCCAGGGATTAGGATACCACAAAGAAAATTTATATTTATTATTTTTATTATTATTTTGATGGAGGTGGTGAAGGAAACGACGAGGATGGAAGGTAGGGGTTTGGACTGCCACAGACTTGGAAACTCAAACTCACGGAGAGACCTCTCATCTTTAGGACTCACCCCACCCACCTCACCACCTCACTATGGGAGCCGTGAGGGTAACTTCCAAAGCCATGGGAGGGATAAAAGATGGACACCTCGATGGACTTGGGACTTACATTCACAAAGAAACCTCACCCTAGGGCATCTTACCCACCCCCCTACATGTAGCCTAGGCATCCCCCACCCATCCACTACATGTGAGCCTATTCAACCCATCCAAATTCTACCTGGGGCCATTAAGGAAAATCTCTAAGAATAGAAAGGAACTCGACGGGAAAGGGGGATAACTAGGTCCTCATGCCTCTCGATGCTCGAAAGAAAAGGCATAGGGTCTCACACCCCTCGATGCCCGAAGGCGAAGGCAAGACGGGCCTCATGCCCTACTCCCTAGCCACTCCTTTATGGAGGTAGAACGAAGAATCACTCTTCTCAAATCATCATCATTATTATTCCAATACACGAGAGGGATCCTTATATAGGAAACCCTAGCCCTTGGAATACATGGAAAAATAAACGTAGAAAGGGGGGCCAACAAGCTTCCTTGTTGGTGCCAACTACATGTCATAAGAGATGGGGCTAGAAGGGCAAAAGATTTCATGCTACAAGGAAAGATGGAGGGTGCCACAAACATTCCATAAAAGGGTGGTCAACACAAGGAAATAAAATATTATGAAAGAGGGAAGGAGAGTGGGTGCCCAAATGCTGCTTGATTTGCCTAATACTCCCTTCCATCTTCTCCTAGGTGGTCCCTAATTTCCATACGGGATTTTGATCTACTGCTTTTTGTGCTTTAGTGGATATATGAATCCTGGGATGCCTAATAGGGTGGATGATGCATGCTGGGACTCCACATGGCAGCTAGGTCCCCATCAGATTTTTTTCTATATAAACCTAGTGCTAATTTGGTTTAACCCTTAACCCTCCCCCAATCACTCCTCCTTCCATATCTCTCTCCTTCTTTGCTACTACTATAAATAGGTGTCTTTGTAGGGATAGCAGAGTTAGTTGAGGTTGACTTTTGCTGGGATTTTTTAAGAGAGGGAGGGAAGGTATCCTTAGAGTGGGGTTTTGAGAGGATTTGGATTTTGGGTGTGAGCCTACCTAGCATTCAAGCTAGGGTTGGGAAGAAAGAGTTAGTTGGAAAGGGTTCCACTTCTACCTCTCTCCATTGTTCCCTAACCAGATTTTGAGTGGTAAAAAAATCTTGCAGGTCCAAGAAAGGAAAAGATCGGCCTCAAGGATCCTGAAGAGCTAGCACTCTAAGGGAGTTGATTGGGATCGAGTCCTAGTGTGAACTTCCCATAGAGCCCAAACATTTGTGTGGCTTAGTGGCTCTTCATCACCTGCATCCAAAGGTCTTTAAGGTAACATACCTTTCCTTTTCTTTGCTCTTGATATCTCTACATGCACTTTTATTATGTCGGATCCTATTGTTGCAGGCAGATTGGTAGATCGACTTTATTGATCTACCAAGTCTTCCACTGTGCTGTACTTTAAAATAGTTTTAAAATATAGTCTATCTACCTGCTATACCTTTTAAACTTTTATTGGTATCAGAGCTAGGTTGATGTAGCATAATAATAGTAGCATGTTAAGATATCATTGCTTTCCTCACAAAGTACTTAGATTAAGGTGGATTCGCCATGGCCATCCAGTTATAGGAGAGAAGTTTGGTTTGAAGGCCATCACTTTCCATTCAATGGGGTTCTCCTATGGCATGTAGTGGTGCTGCTGTGTCATGACCTTATGAAGGAGAAAATGAGAGATTTGATAGATTAAAATAGTTTTAATCTATGAATGTTTGATCTAAAAACTTTGAATAGTTTAAGTAAAATGCATGAATTTGAAGTCATTATTTTTTGCTCCGATAGACGAGCCGATTCGACCCGTGCTCGAGCTGACTCATTTTTGTAGATAAAATAATCTATCAGTGTTTAGTTATGGATGAGCTGACTCACATTCTGCATGAGTCAACTCGACTAGAAAACCCTGAAATAGTGAATTCAAATTCTATATGCTTGTAAAATTGTTTTATGATATAAATTGAAATTGTTTCGATTTGTGAAGATTATTGAACTTAATTAAGAATTAAGTTACCTTGAATGGCAAAGTGATCTAGGTATATGATTCAAAGACTCTAAGTCATTTCAATAACCTTTAAGGGTCATGGGTTAGCTTCAATTAGGTTCTTAATTGGGTTAGACCTAAGTTTAGATGAACGGATCAAGTAGAGAACTAATCTAATCAAATATTGAGTTAGGATTTCTTCTTTATAGATCTCTCTAATAGTTAATTGATTAGTCCATAAATCTAAATGGACTTGATTTGTGGCTCAGTGGTCAGCCCGAGTCTTTAAGCTAGTCTAATCAAGTCTGATGAACCAATTGGTGTCTAAGGTAAGTATGTCATTTGATCATGGTTCTATGGGGCTACCTCTTACCTGGCCAACCCGGTTGGTGTCAAGGCAAGATGATTAATGGTGGAAACCCATCCCATGATCTCACTTACCATGCCAATATGGTCAATTAGAATTGATTGGGTAGCTTACTAACACGTGTTAACCCATGTCACCTAAGGTTAATTAGTCTTGACTGATTTTAGGTGCCCATGGATCATTAATTTTTGAAACCCTCATTTATGACTAATGTAGTCAATGGGAGGTTGATCCATGTCTTCTTATCTATTTCATCTGTCATATTAAAGTTAAACCCTCTAAATTATTAGGTTCATAAAAGGATAGGTTATGGGGATAACTAAGTCCTAGCCTTGATTAAGTGGAATGATAATGGATCCAATAGTTAGGTGTTTATCGATAGATCTAATGATCGGGTGTTCATTAGGCTATTGAAATTACCATTCCTAATATGATAGCTTAGTACGACTCTCTTAACGATGTTCAGGTAGGCCGGCCAAAGCCGGGCTTGACTATTCATTGGTTGGAAGCATTGAATTTTGTCATGTTAATGGTTGGACCTAACCGGGACCTTCAATAGGAGGTCCAAAGGCTGATTGAAGCCACCTTGGGGAAAAATCTAAATACTAGAAGTTTCTTGAAGAAGTAATCGGTTAAAGAATCTATCTTTAGATGTGCATGGGTGGGCCAGCCAAAGTCGGGCTCATGTGTTGTCTATTAGGTTCTAGTACCCACTAAGGAATTAAAGTAATTTCTTTTATTGGAGGTAGAGGCTACTGTTGACTCCTGTATTGATTTTAATAATTAATAAAATACTTAAGTATATTTGAGTACAACTAGTTGTTAAAGTGTGTCTTATCAAAAATAGGTAATCATCAAATTAGTTATTTGACTGCTTGTTAAATGGTTGAAGAAGTCCTCTTTTTGATGAAGAATTTCAAGGTAAATAGACTTAAGAACATGAGATTGACTTGGAGGAACTCAAGTTTGAAGTTTGAAGAAAATTCAGTAGTGTTTCAGTGGAGTTTTAAGTCAGTTTCAGTCAAGTGTTGACTCATGAAGATCAAAGTATCGACTCATAGGAGTTTAGTTGATACGCAGAATGAAGTTTCAATCGGCATGCCTGAGTGTCGACTCACAAAAATCAAGTATCAACTCATATATCGACTCAAGGATCGACTCAAGGCCCAAGATAAAAGTTATACAGAACATGTTGAATTCAGAGATTTTTCTCAAGTATCGACTCAAAAAGCCAAGTATCGACTCACTAGAAGAAGTGTCGACTCACTTGAGATTTCTAGAGAGCTTCAAGGGATAATTTTTGAACTAAGTGTCGACTCATAAAAGGTATTGACCTAAGTATCGACTCATGACCTAAAGTGTCGACACTTGAAGTTCTGTAGAATAGTAATGGCTAGTTTTTTTTCAAATGCAGAATTTTTCTTTTGCCCCAATGGCATTCTCACCTCTCCAACGGCCAAAAATGGCTATTTGAAGCTTAGAAAGGTATTTAAAGTGATTTAACCTCAAGAGAGAAGTAGCAGATGAGTTTGCATTGATTATTCATTAAGAGTTCATCTACCTTCAAGTGAAGATGAGCCTCCAAGCACCAAAGCATTCAAGAGCACTCAAGTCCATCCATTCAAGCATTGATTGAGACTTCAACCACTCCAAGACAAGCATCTACAAATTTCTTCAAAGAGATATCTGCCTTTATTTGAAAGCTTACTTGTATTTCTTATATTTTCTTGATTCTCTTGTAAGAGGTTTTTTGTTAGCCTTGGAAAACCAAAGAGGTTTTTGGTTAGCCTTGTAAAACCCAAGTTAGGTTGTTGGTAAGCCCAGAAAACCAATGGAGGTTTTGGTTAGCCTTGTAAAACCAAGGGGTTTTGACTTGTATTCTGGTGAAAATAAGTTGGGTTTGATTAGTGAGCCCAAAAACTAATCAATAGTAATCAAGGAAGATTATAGTGGAATTCCCAAATGGACCTTAGGGAGTGGATGTGGTGCTTGATGTGCACCGAACCACTATAACTTATTATATTTGTGATTGCTTGCTTTGTCTCTATTTGCTTAATTTACTTTGCAATTGCTTACTTCTTTCTGCTGCATATAATTGCATTGCACACAAACACTTGCAATTCACTAGCAATTGAATGTGTTTCATCGACACGTATCTTGAAAAGTTTTTTAAAAAAGCCCAATTCACCCGCCCTCTGGGCTGCTAGTTGGGCAATAGCTACCAATTTGAACAAAATAGTTGGAGGCCTTTAAACTAAAGTCCATGTCTTGGGTTAATAATTCATATATACTAATAAGTTTGGGTTTTTTTCAGATGTCTACCAACTTGTCCCTCCGATTCTCTCAATAGTGAGAAGCTCAAGGGTCCCAACTTCGATAGCTGGTATCGAAGGCTCAGGATTGTCTTAGAGCATGAATGGATCTTATATGTGATATCAGATCGGAGTCCTAGAGCATGAACGGATCTTATATGTGATATCGGATCCGGTGCCTGAAATCCTGCTCCCAATGCTCGAGGTTCCATCAGAGATACTTACTAGAACTAGCTCTCTGATAGGACACTGTCCGATGCATCATGATGGCAGTGATGAACGACGACAGTTCAATCGCAAATTCTTGGAGTGGAAGCCCTGTAGAGGAGATCCTTCAAAAGTGAAGGAGTCCTTCGGTACACCAGATGATGTTGAGAGGTACAGGATCTCTTGCACTATCTACAATGTGCAGATGCTTAATGGGGCCTCAGTCACTGACATGTGTACATGATCGAGATGATTGAGTGCTAGGAAAGATGTGATACTGAATTCCCTAACCTTTTAGTATCTAGACGTTCATCATTTTAGAATGAAATAAGCCATGTAGTTTAACGACCCATGATCTGTTGGGGGTATGTAGAATTATGAGAAAGGACCACCAACTCAACGAAGGGGTGGTAAATCTAGTGGAACGATCATCTACAGGGCATCATCCCTTTAAGAAAGGGAAAAAGAGAAATAAAAGGAAGGTGCAAAATGCTTCTAGGCCTCGTCAGGTCAAGAAGGTGAAGGCTGATAAGAGCCAGGCGGAGTGCTTCTTCTATAAGAAGCAGGGTCATTAGAAGAGGAACTGTCCTCTTTATATTGCATCCCTTGACCCGAACAGGTCCAAGAAAAAGAAGAAGCAGGGCAGTGCTAGACAAGGTATTTATGATAACACCTTATAGTTTTTCTATCTGTGATACTACAACTGAGTATTGGATACTGGAAGTTCAATTCATATTCGTAATTCTTTGCAGGAATTCAAGTTAGTAGGAGATTCAACAACGGTGAGAGATCCTTGAACGTGGGAAATGAAAGGCAAGTTTCAGTCCTGGCATTGGGAACCCTCAAATTAGTTTTCAAGTCTTGTACAATCATTTTGAATGGGTATCATTATTATCCGTCATTCATTTTGAATGTTATTTCTGTAGGCCAGTTAGCCATGTATGGTTATGAACTGTCAATAAAGAATGGCATTTGTAAAATTATTTGGAATGGTTTTGTTGTGATAAATGGATACATGAATAATGGCATTTATGTACTATCGTGACCTGTTAGTGTAGTGTACACATCTAGCAAACATCCTATGATAGATAATATCAACGAAGCGTATCTATGGTATTGTAGGCTAGGTCATATCAACAAGAACAGGATAAACAGGTTGAAAAGTGAGGGTCTTCTCGAGATTAGTGAATGTGATTTGCTACCAACCTGTGAGTCCTGTCTTCTTGGAAAGATGACAAAATCACCTTTTACTGGAATAGGTGAACGAGCCAAAGAAATTCTAAGTTTGGTATATACTGATATATGCGGACCTATGAATATTAGTGGCAGAGCCAGTGGGTACAATTATTTTATTACATTTACAGATGACTTTTCGAGGTATGGTTATATCTTCTTGATGAGACATATTTTGAATCATTTGAAATGTTCAAACGATATCGTAATAAAGTAAAAAATAAACTAGAAAGTATATCAAAACTCTTCAATCAGATCGAGGTGGTGAATATTTTTCCAGTAATTTTTTGACATATCTTGAGAAGAATGGGATTCTCTCTCAATGGACACCACCAGGGACATCTCAGTTAAATGGAGTGTCTGAAAGGAGGAATCAAATACTGGTAGACATGGTTTGGGCCATGATGGGCTTTGCTTCTCTGCCGCTATCCTTTGGGGATATGCTGTAGAGTCAGCCTGCTACCTTTTAAATAGGGTTTCGAGTAAGTTCGTTAGCAAAACCCTATATGAGATATGGACTGGATGTAAGCTGACACTCGCACACCTTCGAGTCTGGGGTTGCCTCGGCTTATGTCAAACGTTTGGAAATGGATAAGCTTGGACCTAGGTCTGACAGATGCCTAGTTGTTATGTATTCAAAAAAGTTAAGGGGTACTACTTCTACTTGGTTGTCATCCCAGATCTCTATGAAGGACTTGGGGGAAGCCTCTTACATACTGGGTATGAAGATCTATAGAGATAGATCTAAGAGGCTTCTGGGATTGTCCCAGTCTACATATTGATAATGTGCTGAAGCGATTCAACATGGAGAATTCCAAGAAAGGGTATCTCCCCATAGGCCCTAGAATTACACTCTCCAAAAGGGATTATGCGATAACTCCTGAGGAGAGAGAGCGTATGAGTAGAATCCCATATGCTTCGACAGTGGATTTTATCATGTACGCCATGATATGTACTATACCAGACATGGCATGCTCACAGGCATAGTGAGCAGATACTAGTTTGACCCAGGTGAAACTCATTGGAAAGTGGTAAAGACCATCCTTAAGTATCTATGAATTACCAAGGACCAATGGCTGATATATGAAGAACCTGACTTGAAACTTATGGGATATATTGACTCCAGGTTTTAGTCAGATTGGGATGATAGCAAGAGTGTGTCAGGATTTATTTTTACCCTAAATGGAGAGCGATCTGCTAGAAAAGTCTTAAGTAGCCTACTATTGCAGACTCAGTATGCAAAGCGAATATATCGCAGCATCGATGTAGCAAAGGAAGCTGTGTGGTTGTGAAAGTTCCTAGGCGAGCTAGGAGTGGCACCTTCCCTGGATGGTCCTATTCTGGTATATTGTGATAGCACTGGAGCCATTATGATCTTCATCATAACCTTAATTCCATTGCTCAACCAATGGGGTTCATCATAATCTAGATAAGATGCAGCAATATGATGAATCAAATATCTTTCCATTTATCAAAAAATATCATACATGAATTGGAAGATTATAGAGATGCCCATACAATGATTGGCTTTTAGGGAACTATTCTTTCAATCTCCCACTTGCACTAAAGCCAATCACCTTTGTATTTTATACCCATACAATCTAAGTGATGATCAAAATGCTGCTTTGGTAGTTCTTTAGTGAATGGGTCTACTATGTTGTTCTTTATATCTACTCGTTCAATGATAACATTTTGTTCTTGAACAAGGTGGAAGCATCTTTGGATGTGCCTGGACTTATTATGAGACCTTGGTTCTTTTTAGCTTGTGCAACAGCTTCAGTGTTATCATAATAAAGTGACACCGATTGTTCTATAGTAGGAACCATGCCCAATTCTATGATGAATTTTTTCATCCACATAGCTTTCTTTGTAGCTTCACTTGCAGTTATGTACTTTGCCTCAGTGATTGAGTCAGCTATAGTTGGCTGCTTTGTACTCTTCCAACTCACTGCACCACCATATGGGTGAAGACATACCTGATCTGAATTTGCTATCATCTGGATCTGATTAAAACTAGAATCTGTATACCCTTCTAGTTTCAACTCTGATCCACCATATATTAGAAAAACATCTTTAGTCCTTCTCAGGTACTTAAGAATATTTTTCACAGCTTTTCAATGATCCTCTCCTGGATCAGCCTGGAATCTACTTACTGTGTCCAAGGCATAAGCAACATCAGGCCTGGTACATAACATGGCATACAAAATTGATCCTACAACTGAAGCATAAGGGATCAAACTCATTCTCTCTCTCTCTCTTCTGGTGTCTTAAGAGACATCTTCATGGAGAGGTGTATGCCTTGACTCTTGGGCAAGTAACCTTTCTTACTTTCCTCTGTGTTGAATCTCTTCAACACTAAGTTAATGTACCTGGATTGGGATAAGCCAAGCATCCTCTTAGATCAATCTTTATAGATAAAGTACCTAGTATATAGGATGCCTCTCCCAAATCCTTCATAGAAAACTGCTTTGATAGCCAAGACTTGATCGATTACAACATTGGCATATCATTCCCAATGATGAGTATGTCATCGATACACAAAACCAAGAAAACAAGGGCACTCCCACTTGTCTTCTTGTATACACAGTTCATCCACATTCTTAATAAAACCAAACTCTTTTTGATTATTTCATCAAAGTGGATGTTTCAACTCCTCGATGCTTGCTTTAATCCATAAATGGATTTCTTAAGCCTACATCCTTGGTTTGGTCTCTCACTTGAGACAAACCCCTCTGGTTGTGACATATAGACTTCTTCCTCAAGATATCCATTAAGGAAAGCAATCTTTTGTTGGGAATTATGTCCCAAAGCCAATCATCTAGATTGTAGATGGTTGTGCTATTTTGTAATTGTATATAAATTTTTAATAAATAAAAGTTATTCTTTTGGTTGTTCATCACATGTACATTTTTCTGAAAAGAACTCTTGTGTGATGGAATTATTAGAACTACATTATATTTGATATAGAGAGGATATATCAAGTAGTACTTAAATTGGTTCATAACCAAAGGATACAATATTATAGGACGGCGATGTATCAAGTGTAGGTTGTTGTATATCACATTTGTTGGTTATCCTCTTAATCAAGGAGTGTAGAGACACTGTTGTGACATACAGGTAAAATGTATGATATCTCACTAAACCTGACTAACTGCGAGCTCCTTTTTGCCAAAGGATTGCTCATGAAGGGATATGGATATATGTGTCCCTCAGATCTGATGTCACCATGGTAGCTTGCAAGCAGCAACTTACTATACTTTGGTGCAAGACTACCTGGATTTCTAATCCAGTGATGAAAGGCTTTTGGGTACAATCAAGTACTTATGGAGCGATGGTATATCAAGATGGGATTGATCCCTCCAAATGGTTGGAATGAATGACTCACTATATCTCAATTTAACAAAACCTTGGTCAGGATAGTTCTTGTGAGGAGTTACAGAACTTGTAAGGTTAAGATATAATCTGGATGTACCAAGTTAGGGTTGGCAGTCAAACCCTAGGTCATCTTGAGCATTTTGAGATCAAAGGGATAAATTATGCAGTAACCATATGCCAGAGGTTCTAGAAATTTTTTTTTTTATCTTCGACCTATCCGGATGTTGAGTATCATTGCTAGATGAGGACTTTAACTGGTACTGGATGTGATCCTATGCAACCAGCTTAGTGTATGGGGTCACACACCATAGGGATTTTCTATCTGATCTAAAGGCTGATTGATGATTGAGAATCATTTGCCGTTACTGGAGGTCAATGTGATTGACCATTTCAAGTGTCGACACTTGCAAGTATCGACACTTGGCTGTGATGAGCAAAACTTCTGGAAAGATTTTTGGAAAGGTTTTGACTTTGAATTTTGAATTCAAAATTTGAAATCTAGCTGGTTTTGGCTTCAAGCTTTCATGGAATGATGGTCATTCTTGCCATTTAAGCTTGGAACCTATTTGGTATAGCCCTTAACCTTCTCTCCCAATCACTCCTCCTTCCTCATTCTCCCACTCATGGCTGCCTCTATAAATAAGGGTTGTTTTAGGGCTACCAAGCTGGATTTAACTATTTTCCTGTTGAAGAGTTTTCTTGCTACTAAGATTCTGAGAGGGAAGAGAAAAGGGGCTTGTAAGACTACTTGGGTGTGTGAATACCTAGCACTCAAGCTAGGTCTTGGAAAAGAGCTAGTTAGAAAGGGTTCCACCTCTCCTCCTCATCTTCCGAGAAGAAGAATCGACCTAAAGGATCCCAAGGAGCTAGTACTCTGAGGGAGTTGATCAGAGTTGAGCCCGGGTGTGAACTACTCGTAGAGGCCAAACACGTGTGTGGCTCGAGGGATTTTTCCACAACATCCTTCAAAGGTATAATGGTAAGGTATCTTAATATCTTTGATTCTTTTCCTCCTTATGATGTTTATTGCATGCTACATTATCATACTAGGTCCTATTGCAGGCAGTTTGGTAGATCATTTTGATCGATCTACCAAGTCTTCCACTGATATTATTTTAAAATAGTTTTAAAATATCTTTCTGCCATGCATGCTCACCTACATTTT
This sequence comes from Areca catechu, assembly GCA_021397845.1. Lineage (NCBI taxonomy): Eukaryota > Viridiplantae > Streptophyta > Magnoliopsida > Arecales > Arecaceae > Areca > Areca catechu. The sequence continues at coordinate 96,707,621 of CM038042.1, read as the reverse complement.
TCACCTTCATGTTTATATCCATCTACCAAATTTCATAGTCATAATATGCAGCTATAGCAAGAAATATCCAAATAGACTTGTGCATGACTACTGGTGAAAAAGTTTCATCATAGTCAACACCATGTTTTTGTCTGAAACATTTTGCCACTAGCTTGGCCTTATAGGTCTCTACTTGACCTTCTACTCCAATCTTTTTCTTGAAGACCCATTTACACTCAATTGGATTTACTCCCTCAGGTGGATCATTAATGTCCAAACCTTATTAGAGAACATAGAGTCCATCTCAGATTTCATGGCTTCCAGCCATTTGTCAGTCTCCACTCATGACAGCTTTCGTATAGGTCTCAGGATCATCATCATGTATGATACTAGCTTCATTATCATTCCTAATAACAAAAACATATCTAAGAGGTGCACTTCATACTCTCTCTGACTTAGAAAGAGGAGGTGTGTGTGGTGGTTGTTTTTGAACCTTAAGAACATCTGGTTGAGGATTTGTATTGAATATAGTTTGAACTTCTTTAAATTCAAATATCCTCTCATTGCCCTTTTCTTGGATAAATTCCTTTTCCAAGAATGCTGCATGACAAAAACCTTTTGGTCAGTAGGGTGGTAGAAAAGGTAACCCATACCTTCTTTAGGATAACCCCGAGCACTTAACTTATGTCCAAAAACATTCCTGACAAAAGCAGGGCAATCCCAAATCTTAAAATATTTAAGACTTGGCCTTTTTCCTTTACATAATTCATATGGAGTGCTTTTAATTGCCTTTGATGGCACTTTGTTCAATATGTAGATAGCAGTATCTAGGGCATATCCTAGAAGGATACTTGAAGATCTATGAAGCATATCATGGACCGTACCATGTCCAACAAGGTTGGGTTCCTCCTTTCTACTACACCATTTAGCTATGGTGTGTATGGAGGAGTTATTGAGGAACCAAGAAAACGGGAACCATGTGGCATGGCCCGAGACATGCAATTTAAAAACTTTTTCTAGATTACATGGTATAGCAAAAGTAGAAAAATAATTTATCTAAGCATGTTAATCTAATTAACATAGGTTTCTTATGCAGATCTTGATGCATATATAGAATAATGTATGTATGAAATCAAGCATCCATTGAATGAAAAATAGAACTATTCTAGATTCACATAATGATGCAACATATTATAATATGTCAAACATATAATCTAAATGCATACCTTTAAGATGACGATCACCTGGAAGGCACGTGCTCCAACAGCAAGGTGGAATAGCACCCGATGGAGATCAGTCCTGCAGAAAAATGATCGGGCTCTATGAGCGGCACATGCATACCACCTCTACAGGTGGTTCACACCAAGTAGAGGGATTCCTTCTCCTTCCTTCGAGGTGGTAGCCCCTCTGGAAACACTGATGGAAGCAGCAGACTCGATCTTCAACTCCTTCCCTAGAGGGATTCCCTGGTCAACAAAGTTCGATTCCTCCTTTCAGACACACCATTTAATTGAGGCATCCCTGGAGGAGTCCATTGAGAGAGAATCCCATTCTCCTCAAGATAAGTCAAAAACTCACTGGAAAGATTCTCACCACCTAGATCTGATCGAAGAGTTTGAATAAACTTTCCAATTTATTTTTCAACTTCATTACTGTTGCGGCGTCAACTCCTGGGCCGGGAACTAGGATGGCAGGATTGGAGATGCTCTCTCTCCTGAATGAACCTGCAGAAAAGTCCCCAAGGACACCGGTGGTGTTCCAGCGGGGGACCCTCCGATGCTTAAGTTAGTAGGAGTTGAAGGCAGCAGAATGGAGGAATCGAGGAATGAATAGTCTCTGGAAAGGGAAGAGTTGCTCTACCTTCGAACGGGTCCCCCAGGAACCTTATATAGGTGTGAAACAGTCCAAAATCCATTAGGGGAGAGGCTGGAAAAGACCGATCTGCCCCTAGGAGAATCTGGAGAGTGGCCACATGGCGCGCAGACATGGCAGCATCGTGGAAGTAGTGGAGCAGGGCTGTTGGGATAGTAGGATCCTGCAGCAACAGAAAGGTGCTTCTGGAACACCCTAGATGCTAAGGCTCGCCTGTCGGACGTCGGCCATGAGACAGTCGGTCAGTCAGACCTCCGAGGGAGAGTGATGGGCCGGACCCCAGCAGGAGAGGGTCGTTCAGACCTCAGCTCCGACGGGTCGGACCTCTGATGGAGAACGATGGGCCGGACCTTAGCAGTAGAGGGTCGTTCAGACCTCAGCTCCGGTGGTTGGACCTCTTTAGTTGGAGCCTGGAGAAGGGCGGCCAAGTCGGACCGCAGGACTGGGCCGGTTCTAGCAGAGGTGAGCCGTCATGGTACAACAGTTGTCCCCCTTGCCCTTATGCTTCGAGCGAGTCTGCAGGCTCGAAAAGCAAGGGCATTAAATGGCAATAAATGTGGTGGTCTTTCAAATGATGGTGAATCTGGTTCGGCGTGCTGCATCTAGCCACCTCCTTCTCCGATTTTTGCCCTGGGATAGGTGTCAGCGCCGGGTTGGCGAGGACTAAGAGGGCAGTTATGGCTGGTACGGTGTGTAGTAGTTGCCCGTATGGATTCTTGAAGCGACGTGGGACACATGGTGCCATCAGGGCGATTGGCACCCCTGCCGGAGCGGCCCATCCACCATTGCTTCATCTGTCACACGGATCACGGTCGGATATGATCCGGAGTTTCCTCTCTGATCCTCGTCCAACTCGAAAACCAAAGCGGCGGTCGTCGGATCTCATCACATAGTGGGTGCATTGGGATGCGGGCCCCAGATGCCTATAAAAGGATGAGGGCAGTGCCCAGAAGTAATCTACTGCTGTGTTTTTGCTTGAAGAGAAAATCGCCTCCTCTACCCCTTGCCCTACCTTTAGGCTCCCTTAGAGACCCAGAGAATCAGGTTAGTCCCGTCTTCATCTTCCCCCATCTTCTTCCTCCTCTGTGCCCATTTCAGGATGACTGTAGCTCACGGTCATAGGAACCTAGTCCCTTCGACATCCCGTCGGCCATGACCCGAGAGAGGGTCGAGAATCTTAGGACCGTATACAACATTCCGTCCACCTTACATCTGACCATCCCTAGTCGAAAGGGTAGGGTAATTGGACCTCTAAATTTAGGAGCCCTTCCCATTTACGAAGACCACCTGAAGGCCTGTCTTCGTTTTCTGATTTATAGCTTTTTGTTCAGGTCTTTAATACATATAGGATGACGCCTTTCCAGCTGACATCGAATAGCATTAGGATCCTGTGCAGCTTCGTAGTTCTATGTCGGGAGGCCGACATAGATCCTAGGGTAACCTCTTCTCCAACTTCTTTCTATTGAAACAGGACCAGGAATGGTGGATGTTCATTCCCCGTCCTAACCGAAAGATCCTAGGTGGGCTTCCATCCGCTATTCATAGATGGAAGTCCAGATATTTCTTTGTAGACAGCCAGGAGCCGTGGGGATTTGAGGTGGCCTGGAGGGAGCCGAGGCCGAATGCCCTGAATGGAAGGAAGGTCTCGAGGGCCGACGAGGCTGACTTCGACAAGTTGGATGGTGAAGACCCAAAATTTATCAATTTCTCGCTCTTTGAGGATAGCCTCCACCAAGCCGGACTCAGCCGATAGTCGATGTTTGGTAGGACGAGAGTCGTGTAGGGAGAGATCGGCTTCCATCTTCCCTTCTTTACTTCCTGTCAGCTTGGCGACTACTACTAACTTGCTTTCATTGTTGACAGGTGGAAAAATAAAGTTGGATCGGGCTATCCTTTCGGCACGGTCGGCGCAGTGAAGAGCCATCCGGATTGCAGAATCGACGCAACAAGAGCCGAAGAAATGGGCTGCAGAACCAGCGCCCGAAAGGCCGAAGAAGCAACGAACGGTGGAGCCGTCCATCCCGGTAGTGTTGGTTGACTCAGGGATGACATTCCCCTAACCAAATGCCGAAAGGTGATCGTGTCTGAGCGGTCATCTTTAGCAAGACAGCGACCATCCAGGCAGAAGAGAGGCACTCGACATCGACAGGGACGGTGCAGCCCCTGCACCCCCCCACTGGAGGCGACTACAACGGTCCCCCCGATGACCCAGAGAACCCCTATGGGTGAAGGGCCATCGGCTGCTGGCGAGAGGGCTGCCTGGGCCCTGGGTAGGAATAGGAGTGCCTGCAGTGGCGCGTTGCTGAGGAGGCGAGGGAACAGCTTCAAAGGGCTGCCCCCGATACTGATGGGCGGTCATTGAACGAGGTAGCCAGCAGATCTCTCCACCATCTTTTGGGGGTAAGCTTCACTCTTCCTGTCTTCACTTCAAGCTTACTATTAGAAGTTTTCTAACTATAAGTGTTTGTTTGTAGCTCGTCAGGGACAACCTCCTGATGGACTAGGGGCTGGGTGAACTGCTGTACATAAAAGAGCAGCTAACCCAGAGGGCGAAGCGGCCGAGCTAGCAAAGGACATGGCCTGGGAAGCACTGACAGCTTCCAGGGAGGAGGTGCTCGGCTTGAAGTCCGCAGCAGCCGAGGTGTCCCCCCTGCATGCCAAACTGAAGGCCCAAAAGAAGAAGATAGAAGACTTGCTCACCTAGAGAGCTGATCGGGAGGCCAGGCTGAAAGACAAGAAGAAGAAAATCAAGGCCCTGGCTCGTCGGCTGGCCATCGAGGAGGGTCGCCTGGCCGATCTCGACATCCACGTGAAGGGCTATCAAGCATCGGTGGAAAGATACAAGGACTTGATGAAGGCAACCCAGGATTTGTTGAAGATGGTCGGCGAGAAGGCCGTGGCAGATTATAAAGCCTTCGAGGACTTTATGGAGGAAATGAACGAAGCCGTGACGGTCGGCTTCGGATACGGGTATGACGAGTGCCTGGGAAAGGTTAGTGCTGCCTTCCCAGAACTCGATCTGGCATTCCTTCAGTTGCCGAATCTAGCAGAGGTGGGGGCTCTGGAAGGGACGACCTGACTGCCCAAGCAACTGACGCCCCAGCGGAGACCGTCATGGGAGAAGTCGAAGCGGACGCCCCAACTAGTGCCAAGGCAGAGGCAGCCGAAGGGGCTGAAGAGGCCAGAGCAGTAGTTGTAGCCGAAAGGGCCGAAGTGGCCGCAGATGTAACCCCCTGAAGGTCAGACATAGTTGGTTATAAAGGTCTGACCTTCAGTTTATGTAAAAGCCCTTTTGAAGTAATAATAAAAAAAACTTTTGTTGTCTTCTCATACTACCTCATTTCTTCTTATACTGTTCCATATGTTCCTTTCTAAATTCTGCTAAGTATGGGCCAGTCGGCATATCAAAGTGAGTGGTCAGATCTTCAGGGTAAGTGTTGAGTAGTAACCCAGGCCGAACTAGATTCTCTTAGGATTTCCACTCTAGGTATTGGCCCGTCGGCCTTCTAGATCGAGAATAGATTAGGGCAGCTGAGGCAGTGGTCGGATGTCAGCTCAGGCCAGAGCAACAACCTTAGAAAATTTATCCTAAGTGTTGGTCCGTCGGCTTTCTGGATCCTGAGGCAGTTGAGGCAGCAATCGGATGTCAGCTCAGGCTAAAGCAACGATTTTAGGAAATTTATGCTAAGTGTTGGTCCATCGGCTTTCCAGACCATGAAGCAGTTGAGGTAGCGGTCGGATGTCAGCTCAGGTCGGAGCAACGAGCTTAAGAAATTTATCCTAAGTGTTGGTCCATCGGCTTTCTGGACCCTGAAGTAGTTGAGGTAGCGGTCGGATGTCAGCTCAAGCCGGAGCAACTAGCTTAAGAAATTTATCCTAAGTGTTGGTCCGTTGGCTTTCTGAATCGGGCTGCCCTAGAGCCTTTGCTGACCGGAGTCGGACTTTCGGAGGTGGGCTGTCCTAGAGCCTTTGCTGACCGGAGTCAGACTTTCGGAGGTGGGCTGCCCTAGAGCCTTTGCCAACCGGAGTTGGCCTTTTGAAAGTGGGCTGCCCTAGAGCCTTTGACGACCGGAGTCGGACTTTCGGAGGTGGGCTGCCCTAAAGCCGTTGCCGACTGGAGTTAGACTTTCGGAAGTTGGCTGCCCTCTAGCCTTTGCTGACCAGAGTCAGACTTTCGGAGGTGGGCTGCCCTAAAACCTTTTCCAACCGAAGTCTGACTTTCGAAGGTGGGCAGCCCTAGAGCCTTTGCTGACCGGAGTCGGACTTTCGAAAGTGGCTGCCCTCTAGCCTTTGCCAACTGGAGTCAACTATCGAGGTGGGCTGCCCTAGAGCCTTTTTCGACCGGAGTCGGACTTTCAGAGGTGGGCTACCCTAGAGCCTTTAATGACCGGAGTCGGACTTTCGAAAGTGGGCTGCCCTAAGCCTTTGCCGACCGGAGTCGGACTTTCGGAGGTGGGCTGCCCTAGAGCCTTTGCCAACCGGAGTTGGACTTTTGGAAGTGGTTTGTAAACGGAACTTGAACTTCATTGATAGTACTTCCGAAGATTATCTACATTCCACGGACGTGCCAACTGCCGACCGTCTAAAAATTCAAGCCGATAAGTGTCGGCTCGAACCACTTCAGTGACCCGATACGGTCCTTCCCATTTTGAGGAAAGCTTGCCTTGCTCGGTCGGCCTCAAGATTTTGGCCCTCTGTAGGACTAAGTCTCCGACTAGGAAAGCTCGCGCCTTGACTCGCGAGTTGTAATACTTTGCCATCTTTTAGTGGCATATTGCCATCTTCATGCTTGCCCGAAGTCTTGTTTTCTTAAGCAAGTCTAGGTCAGTCCTTCGCCGCTCGGAGTTGGCTGGTTCGGTGTAATGGTCAATCCGGAGAGATTGGAGAAAAGTTTCAATAGGAATGATGGCTTCACTTCCGTAAGTGAGGTTGAATGGAGTTTCATCGATCAAGCTTTGGCGGTCGTCCAATATGCCCATAACACTGAATGGAGCTCTTTCGCCCAAAGTCCCTTTGCTTTATTGAGCTGGGTTTTTAGTCCATGCAAAATTGTTCTGTTGGTGACTTCGGCCTCTCCGTTACAGTGTGGGTAACCTACGAAGGTAAGTTGGTGAGAGACATGATACTGCTGACAAAAATCTTGAAATTTAGAGTTGTCAAACTATCTCCCATTGTCAGTAATAATTCCGGGGAATGCCGAATTAGAAAATGATATTGTTTCGGACGAAGTTCTCCACCTTAGCCTCCATTATCTATGTTAGTGGTTCGGCTTCCACCCACTTGGTGAAATAGTCGATAGCCACAAGCAAAAATTTTCGTTGCCCGGAGGCTGGGGGAAAGGGTCCCAAGATATCCATCCCCCACTATGCGAACGACCATGGGGCGGTGATTGGAGTCAGCTCGCTGGTGGGTCTCCTCTGAATAACGGAGTACCTTTGACATGCATCGCACCTTAGACGAAGTCCGATGCATCCTTCTGAATGGTGGGCCAGTAATATCCCTGTCAGATGATCTTGTAAGCTAAGGACCTCCCTTCGAGGTGGTCACCACAGATGCCTTCATGGACTTCTCTGAAGGCATAGTCGGTGTCTGCCGGCCCTAAGCACTTCAATAGCAACTGTGAAAATGATCGCTTATAAAGGATGCCATCAAGGATGACGTACTTAGAGGCCGTCAAACATACCCATTTGGCCTCTGTCCGATCATCAGGGAGAGTTCCTTTGGCCAAGAAAGTAAGGATCGGACCCGTCCAAGAAGCTTTGTTTTCCACCTGGTGGACCTTCGTCGGCTTTTCGGCAATGCTAGGGTATCACAAATACTCCACAAAGGTTCGGTCAGAAGTCCTGCTGGCGACCGTAGCCAGCCTTGAGAGAGCATCCACCCGAGAATTCTACAGACGAGGTATGTTAAGGATTTTGAAAAATTTGAACTGAGGAATAAGGTTTTGTACCTTGTTTAAATATTTTGCCAGGGTCGGATCCCTGGCTTCAAATTTCCCCTTCACTTGATTGACCACCAACTAGGAGTCGGAGAAAACTCTGAGTCGGCTGATGCCCAGTTCGTTGGCGATCCACAGCCCCACAAGGAGGGCTTCGTACTCTGCTTGGTTATTTGACACCTAAAATAATAAGTAAGGCATACTCCAGGTTCTCCCCATCCAGGTCGGCCAGAATCAGCCCGGCCCCATAGCCTGCGAGGTTGGACGCTCCATCCACATGGAGAGTCCAGGCTGGCTCTACTTCATAAATAGCATCAGCTCAGGTACTTCGGCCATTCGAGGAGGCATCTCCTGTTTCCATGTACACTCTGCAATGAAGTCAGTAATCACCTGGGCCTTCAAAGTAGAACGTGGTTGGAAAGAGATGTCAAACTCCCTTTACTTGATGGCCCACTTGGCGAGTCGACTGGATGTATCTGGGCTCTGAAGGATTGCCTTAAGGGGTTGGTCGGTCAGCACTACGATCGGATGCGCTTGGAAGTACGGTCGAAGCCGCTTAGCGGTTGTGACCAAGGAGTATATTAATTTTTGCATCATGGGGTATCTTGTCTCGGCATCATGGAGGACTTTGTTGATATAATAGATAGGCTTTTGCTGTCCATCCTCTCCGACTCTCACAGGACAGTGCAGATCACTTCGTCTAATGCCGTAAGGTAGAGGTACAAAGGCTCCCCTCCGTCGGCTTGGCCAACAGTGGAGGGTTCTTCAAGTACTTCTTTAATGCTTCGAAGGCTGACCGACACTCATCAATCCAAACAAAACCCTCCGACCGGTGCAGGGTCTTGAAGAATGGCAAGGACTTCTCAATCGAACAGGAGATAAAATGGTTGAGAGAGGCGATTCGGCCGGTGAGCTCTTGGACCTCCTTTTTGTTGGTCGGGTGCGCCATCTCCGTGATGGCTTTTATCTTGTCAGGATTCACTTCAATTCCCCTCTGTGTAACCAGAAAACTAAGGAATTTGCCAGAAGTCACCCCGAAAGTGCATTTCGTGGGGTTCAACTTCATCCGATGGTGCTTGAGTGCGTCAAAGGATTCTTGCAGCTCCCTGATGTGGTCAGCCTTACGGAGACTCTTCACTATCATCTCGTCCACATAAGCCTCCATGTTCCTGCCCAGCTGACCTTCGAACACCCGATTGATCAGCCTCTGAAAGGTGGCACCGGCGTTCTTCAGGCCGAAGGGCATCATCCGATAACAGTATAAGCCTTTGTCAATGACAAAGGCGGTCTTCGCCTCATCTTCTGGATGCATCTTTATTTGGTTTTATCCGGAAAAGGCATCCTAAAGCTGAGAAGCTAGTGGCCGGCCGTGGCATCCACCAGCTGATCAATTTTGGGTACTGAAAAGCTGTCCTTCGGACAGGCCTTGTTGAGATCGATGTAATCCACACAAATCCTCCACTTTCCGTTGGACTTCTTCACCATGACCACATTCACCAGCCACTCAGGGTAGTGAACCTCCATGATGAAGCCAGCATCGTAGAGTTTCTTAACTTTCTCATTAATGGCTTTCTGTCTTTCGACGGTAAAGCTTCTCTTCTTCTGTCGGATAGGTTAGTAGGTCAGATCGACCTTGAGTTGGTGAGTCATAACCTCCGACAGTATCCCAGGCATGTCCGACGCTGACCAAGCAAAGATATCGGCGTTACTCCTAAGAAAGCTGATCAGCTCCGTCTTAAGGTCTTCACTGAGGAAGACTCCAATCTGAAGGACTTTAGTAGGATCATCCTCTCAGAGTGGAACAAACAGAATCTTTTCCCCTGGCTGACCGAGGCCATCGGCCTCAGTCCTTGGGTCAAGTTGCTCCAGAATGGAATGACCTTCTAACTATTGATTCAAAATGGTCAAACATTGCCTGGCCATCCGACGGTCTCCTCTCATCACTCCGACCCCGTTCCTGGTCAGAAACTTCGCCAACAGATGGTATGTTGAAACAATGGCTCTGAATTTGTTGAGGGCCGGTCGGCCTAGAATAGCATTATAAGGTGAGGTCGTCCGTACATCTACAAAGTTGATGAGGAGAGTTTTCTGGAGAGGCTCCATCCTAATTATCACAGGGAGAATCATTTCACCTTCCACTCTAATGGAGTTGCCCCCGAAGCCTGTTAGCGGCGTAGGGGATTCCCGCAGCATAGATTTGGATAAATTCATTCTCACAAAAGCATCATACAGCAATACCTCTGTCGAGCTTCCATTATCAACAACTATTCTCCTTACATCGTAATTGGCAATGACTGCTGACATGACTACATGATCGTTCTCAAAAACATGAGTTTCCACGAGATCTTCATCAGAGAAAGTAATGGCATTGAAACCTCGAGACATTTTAGCAATATCCATCCCGTCCTCCTGACTTCCTCCGGATCGTCGATGCAGCATGCTGACATCCCCACCAGTTGGCCTCTGATTGAGGAGCTCCACCTCCTCTGGAGGGTTTCGGGCGTTTGATGCTTCTGCCCGATCCCGATGGGGTCGGACATACTTGCGCAAGTATCCTCTCAGATGAGATCTTCAATGGCGTCCTTCAGCTGGAGGCACTCTTCAGTGCTGTGCCCATGATCCCTATGGAAGCGACAAAATTTATCTTTGTTCCTTAGGGCAAGAGGCCCCTCATTGGTCGAGGCCTTTGTAGAAAGGTCTCGTTCTCGATCTCCATCAGGATCTTCTCTCTTGGCAGGGACAGATGCGCATAAGTCTCGAACCTTCGAGGAAAATCCCTTGGCTTCGAACTTCGGTTTTGGGCTGACAACCGACTGTCCCTTGGAGGTCAGACTTCGGGAGCTTTATCGCTCCACTTCTTTGGGGTCGGCCTTCCTTCGGCTTGACGTCGGCCACTTGTTCTTCCGCCAGGGCGTACTTCTGCGCTCTGGCCAGTAACTCACTGTAGCTTGTCAGATGCTTCTTGTCCAGGGAAAAGGTCAGCCTGGATGAGCGGAGCCCTCACTTGAAGGCTGACATTGCTACAGCTTCATTCAAATCCGGGACTTTCATGGCTGCTGAGTTAAAACGGGCCATGAAATTGCGGAGGGTCTCTCCCTCCTTTTGCAGCACGAGGAAGAGGAATTGGTATTCCTCAGAGTCCAACTGCAAGTCCTGAAATGGGAAAGAAAAGTGATTCAAGTTGAGAGAAGGAGTGGATTGTACCTGGCCGCCGGATGGCGGAGAACCACATCTGGGCAGTTTCCTTGAGGGTTGTGGGGAAGGCAATGCAATGGAGAGTGTCGGAGGCACCTTGGACTATCATATGGGCTTTGTACGTGCCCAGATGGTCCATCGGATCAGTGGTACCCTCGTAAGGGTCCACTTGTGGGATCTTGAAGTGGTGGAGATCGTCTTCGCCAGAATCTCCTCGGAGGTCAGGGACGGGAGTCATATACCTGTCCCCCTTCGGCTTGGAGGGCAATTTTAGCAATGTAATACTCCATGCACATGATCTTGCTGCCATAGTCAGTCGGACATTCAGCGACGAGCCGATCGACGAAAGGGATGGACTCGGTGTTGGAAGACGAAGCTGACCTCTTCCTCTTGCCATCGGCACGATCACCCAAGGACCTCTGGGCTCCATGGCGGTGCGAGAACCATGTTGAGGGATCTCAGGCCGTCGGCCTCCCACAGCAGCCATTGGAGGATCGGTGCAGGAAGTCGCTGGTAGCTACTGTCGATTGTCGGCTGCTGATAAATCATGGATTTACACGTTATTTTAAGATTTTAGTTAATTAATGGTGCTAACATTCTTTTAATAACCTAATTTCATAATTAATTTGGACTTTCTTGCAAAACTAATTATTTTAAAATCTTTGAAAAATATGAAATTAGAGTACGTTCATGAAAAATAGATTTCATGTCAAAGCACCACACTCCCATTTAAATGATTAATAAAATATTCAATAATTATAATTAATGATCATTGAATCGATAAGATTAATAAGTTTAAAACCTGCAATAGGTAGAGCTTGATTTATGGAATCCAACGACGCAAACGGTACTTAAATCGGGTTTGAAATGAAGAAGTTATGAATTTTTTAGGATTTTTGCACACATTTTGATGCTGCATGTTTTTTGGAGCGGCCGGTCCATGAGTTTATAACTCACGATTGGTCCACCGGCAGCCATTGCTGCCGGTCCATGAACAGGGCGTGGACCACAGCCCTCCAGAGGTGCCGAAACTCGCCGGGAAGCACGTCGGCGGTGTCCCTGGCCGGAGGAAGCTCCGGCGGTGGTTTGAGGCGTTGGTGGCGATTTTTGAAAGCAAATGAGAGGAGTGTGGGCGTTCTTCACGAGCTGGGCGTTCTCCACGTGCACGGGCGTTGCCAAGCATTTGTCACGGCATGATCCAGGCGAGCAGTCCACGAGCGAGCAGTCCACAGCCGAGCTTCTCCACGAGCAGTCCACAGCCGAGCTTCTCCATGAGTAGTCCACGGCCACGCAGTCCACGGTGGTTCCACGAGCTAGCTTCACGAGCACTCCGCGGGCAGGGCGAGCTTCTCCACGTTGCGGGCGCTTCTCACGTTCTTCACGGGCTGTAGGGCGGTAAGCACGGCGTGATCCATGAGCACAGTCCATGAGCTCCGCATTGCAGTCCATAGGCGAGCAATCCACGGGTGTCGCCACGCAGTCCACGAGCCTCACGTTGCAATCTTCATGGGCGCTGCAGGGCGGTGAGCACGGCGTGTTCTGCTCCGATGATGGTGGCTAACATCCAGTTCGTTCCACGGAGCAGCAACGGCGGTCACGATACTCTTTTTGTCCCACATCGCTAGTGTGCAATGAGCTCTCCTCTCTGATCAATTATAAAATGAACCCCATAGCACAAGGCAGAGGTATCCGGGATAAAGGGCAAGGTACAGGGTAGAGGGCATTGCTTGGGTTGTGGGTTGGCTTTTGGGAGTGAGGTTTCTCAAAGGAGAGCATGTCCCTACACCATCTTCCAGCCTTCCCCCTCTCTGAGATCAAGATCCGAAGAAGAAGACGCAGAGGAAGCCGAGTTCGCTTCATGGAGTATGAAGGAAGGAGCTATCTTCCCGACGAGGCTGTGCTGATCTATTCTTGTCTTTGTTATTTGTTTTGTTAATTTAGTTTTTAACTGCATTGTACTTACACCCTAAATAGCAATCAATGCAATATCTTTTTCTTTAATTCCTGTCTTTCGTCTTGTCTACAAATATGCTAGGATCTAAATAATAGATCCTAGTGCCAAGTTTTCCTGCAATTTTAATTTTTATATTTTTTTTTTGACTTCAAATATTTTTTTTACAAGATCAAAAATTCAAATCCTAAACACCTCCTTCTTTGTGGATTCGACCGACTCCTCTTGCTATGTATTTTTAAATTTTTAAGAAGTCAGATTTTAACTGATAGCCATGGTGTTTAATGACAACCTTGCAGTCCTATCAGCTGCTTCCTGGAAACACCGAACCGACCGTAAGTGTTTCAATGCGATTCACCAAGGTTTGGAACTGTTGCAACCCCAATGTATGAGGAGGTTTCTCTGCAGCACAGGGGTGGTATCAGCAAATCTTTCTCTCTAAGAGGCTCCTCAGACCTGGTAGGAGAGGTATCCCTCCTGGCGGTGACATTTGGAGCTCTCTTCCCTTAGCCATTTTCTTCTCGTGATGATAGATTCCTCCTTTAGAATAAAGGCCCTTCCTCTATCACCAATATGTTGCGGCATCACTCCTGGGCCGGGAACCGGGATGGCTAGATTGCTAGAGTGCTCTTCCCGGGCGAACCTGCAGAAAAGTCCTCAAGGTGTCGGTGGTGTTCCGGTGGGGGACCCTCCGATGCTTAAGTTAGCAGGTGATTGAAGGCAACAAATGGAGGAATCGAGGAATGAATAGTCCTCTGGAAAGGGAAGAGTTGCTCTACCTTCGAACGGGATCCCCCAGGTACCTTATATCGATGCGGAACAGTCTAAAATCCATTAGGGAGAGGCTGGAAAGACTGATCTGCCCTTAGGAAATCTGAAGAGTGGCCACATGGCACGCAGACACGGCACATCATGGAAGTAGTGGAGCAGGCCGTTGGGATAGCAGGATCTTGTAGCAACAGAAAGGTGCTTCTGGAACACCCTGGATGCTAAGGCTCGCTTGTCGGATGTCGACCGTGAGATAGTCGGTTGGTCGGACCTCCGACGAAGAGTGATGGGCCGGACCCTAGCAGGAGAGGGTCATTCGGACCTTAGCTCCGGCGGGTCGGACCTCTGACGGAGAACGGTGGACCGCATCTCAGCAGGAGGGGTCGTTCAGATATCAATCCGGTGGGTCGGACCTCTTTAGTTGGAGCCTGGAGAAGGGCGACTAAGTCGGATAGCAGGACTGGGCCGTTTCTGGCAGAGGTTGAGCCGTCATGGTACAACAATTATGATAACATTTGAACATTTCAAACGATTCAGATTTATGTCTCATGAGGTAGACATAACCGTATCTCGAAAGATCATCTTTAAGCATAATAAAATAACTATATCCACCTCTTGCACTGATATTCATAGATCCACATATATCAGTATATAGACTTAGAATATCACTGGCTCTTTCATCCTTTCCAGTAAAGGTGACTTGGTCATTTTTCCAAAAAAACAGATTCATAAATTGGTAAAGATTCACTCTTAGTGATATCTAGGAGACCCTCTCCCACCAACTTATTTATCCTATTCTTGTTTATATAACCTAGCCTACAGTGCCAAAGATAAATATCACTGACCTTATCTAACCTAAGGTGTTTATTAGCAGTATACAATACAGTAACAGGCTATGACAGTACATATACACCATTTTTAATTGTCCATTCATCACATTAGAACCATTCAAAGTGATGTAGTAAATATCTTTCTTTATTGATAATCATAACCATCATTGGCTAATAGGCCTACAAAAATGATATTTACCAAAAGGAAGGACAAAAATGACATTCATTAAGAATGACAGTACAAGACTCGAAAAACAAATAAATAGTTCCCAACACCAGAACTGGAGCTTAACTTCCATTCCCAACATTCAGGAACCTTTCACCGCCTTCGAATCTCCTACTAACTTGAAGTCCCTTCAAAGAATTGCAAATGTGCTGAGGACTTCGGTATCCAATACCCAGCTAGTAGTATCATAAACAGAGAACTACAAGGATTTATCATATAAATACCTTGACCACAACACCTTGCTGCTTTCCCTTCCTTGGCCTATTCGGGTCTAGAGTAGCAAGGTAAGCAAAACAGTTCTGCTTCCAGTGACCCGGCTTCTTGCAGAAGAAGCATTCTACCTTACTCTTGTTAGCCTTTAAGCTCTTAGTCTGACTAGGCTGAGCACTTTGCACCTTCTTATTATGTTTCTTCTTCTTCCCTTTCCTGAAGGGATGACGTCCTACTCCAAAACCTCCCACCAGATTCACTAATCCATTGTTGAGATTGTGTCTCTCTCATAAGTCTACAGTAACCCCAACATCTCATGATAGTTCACTGCAGGCCTATTCATTCTGAAATTATCAAGAAAGACCTAGTAGGAAGGGGCAGAGAATTCAGTATCACATCATTGCCGAGTTGCTCGTGCAAAGGATATCCAAGTTTGCCCAAATGCTCAAATAACTAAATCATGTACATTAACATGATTAGTCATCGAAGCTCCATCATGTATATGCAAGATGGTGGAAGAGATCCGGTATCTTTCTGTATCATCCGGAGTGCCAAATGATTCCTTAACTTTTGAAGAATCTCCTCTAGCCGGGCCTCCTCAAATTTGTGACTGAACTCATTGTTCATCATAGCCAACATTATGTAACGTACCATGGTGCAGTCGGAGATCCATTTCTGGTAAGTATCCCTGACAATGCCACGAGCATTGGGACTGGGATCTCTAGGCTGGAACGGTTATCACATAGAGGATCCGCTCGTGCTCCAAGACTATCCTGAGTTTTTGATACCAGCTATCAAAATTGGGTCTAGAAAGTTTGTCATTATCTAATAATGACTGGAGCGACAAAGTGGGCGACATTATCTAAAAAAGGAGAACAAGACCTATCAGTATATGAATTATTTAAAAAATCCTAAAGATATGGATTTTAGTCTAAAGTTTTTTTTCACTATTTTATTCAGACTACACTTAATATGAAGAATAACATTTATCCTTTAGTGGGTACTAGGATCCAATAGACTACATATGAGCCTGACTTTGGCCGGCTAACTCAAATACATCTAAAGGTAGGTATAATACTAATGCTTCTCTAAACAACTTCTAGTAATCATTTTGCCCCAGGGGTCCTCACAATCGGCCTTTGGGCCTTCTATTGAAGGTCCTGATTAGGTCCAACCATTAACATGATCAAATTCAATGCTTCTAACTAACCCATGATCAAACCCGACTTTGGTCGGCCCACCTAACCACGTGTAAAGATAGTCGCACTGAGCCATCATATGTTGAATGGCAATCCCACTCACCTGATGACCACCCATTCTTTGGAACTGCCGATGATCACCTAACTTTTGGACTCATTACCAATTCAAAAATGGGAGGCTAAGACTTAGGCTATCTCATAACTTAGTCTTTTTATAGACCTAATAATTTAGAGGATTTAAATTTTATGATATTTGAAATGAAGACATGGACCTTGATCAAGAAAACTCCCACCAAACACTTAGAGGGTTTCCAGATCAATTTGGTCCATGGGCACCTATGAACTAATCAGACTGATTAGCCTTAGTTAACATGGATCAACTCAAATCAATAGATAATCTAATCAAGTCTGGTTCACCACGTTAGCCACGTAAGTAAGATCAAGGGATGGGTTAAGCTAGGTAAGCCTCTTGCCTTAGACACCAACCATGAGTTGGCCAGGTAAGAGTTAGCCCCAAAGAACCTTGATCACAACTGTCAAACTTACCTTAGATACCAAGTGGTTTACCAGACTCAATCAGACTGACCTAAAGACCCGGGCTCACCACAAAGCCATGAATCAAGTCCATTTAGATGTATGGATTGATCTAACTAACTATTAGAGAGATATATAGAGGAGAGACCTAATTCAACTTTTGATTAGTATTTTCTTAATTTAATCCATTCATCTAAACCTAGGTCTATCCCATTTAAGGACCCAATTCTAGCTAACCCAATCAACCCATGGTTTATCAATCATAACTTAAGATTAGAGTCATATCCTAATCTTTAAAATATATAACTTATTCTCATTAAGTGTATCACACTAATTGAAACATTTTCAAAATCAAGTGAAATAATTTTATAAAAAATTGAAGCTTAAAATTAGTGTTTCATAGTTTTTTGGTCAAGTCAGCTCTTCTTGAGCACAAAAACAGACAGAATGAACTGTCTGTAGAATCGAGTTAGCTCTTACAGGTCGAGTCAACTCTTCCAAAACACAGTAACTTAAAATTTCAGTCATTTCTACTTGAACTTTTCAAAGTTTTAGATCAATCATCTTTTAGAACTCATCTAAACATAGTTATGATAAACCATAGATTAAAACCATTTTAATCCATCAAATTCCTCACTTTCTTTTTCATAAGGTCGTGACGCAGTGGCACCCTACATGTCATAGGAGAACCTCTTAGAATGGGAAGAGATGGTCTTTAAACTATGCTTCTCTCCTATGATCAGACGGCCATGACGAATCCACCTTAATCCAAGTACTTTGTGAAGGAAGTAATCTGATTTCATACAAAAACATCAAACTACATGCGCATCCAACCTGGATGCTCTGATACCATTGTTGGGGACCAAGGAACAGGAACTGTGTGGCACGGCCCGAGACATACAATTTAAAACTTTTTCTAGATCACATAGTATAGCAGAAGCAAAAAAAAATATTTATCTAAGCATGTTAATCTAATTAACATAGGTTCCCTATACATATCTTGATGCATGTATAGAATAATGTATGTATGAAATCAAGCATCCATTGAATGAAAATAGAACTATTCTAGATTCACACAATGATGCAACATATTATAATATATTAAACATATAATCTAAAGGCATACGATGATCACTTAGAAGGAACATACTCTGACAGCAAGATGGAGCAGCACCCAATGGAGATCAACCCTATAGAAAAATGATGGGCTCTGCGAAACACTGATGGTAGTAGTAGACTCAATCTTCGACTCCTTGAAGAACTGAGGACTTCGTCTTCAACTCCTTAAAGAACCTGTTGCTGAAAGAGTGCTGGAATAAAAACCAAGACCCTCCCAGTTCTCTCTATCCCAAACCTTCAATAGAAGGTAGCACATAAGAATCCCACCCAAAACTCAAACCCCACTCTATTCCAGAGATCAATCTCATAATCCCTTAAGGATCAAGCAAGATCTCTAACCAAGAAATATGGCAGAGTATGGACCTTGATCCAAATCTGGAGAGTGGAACCTTGAATGTCAACTATTGACCTTCTTCGGCCCTGCTTTTATAATAGCAACCCCCAAAACCATTAAGAGGGTATAATGAGATATTAGTGGGGGGTTTTGAGTCTCTAGGGATTCCAAGCAGGTTATGACAACCTTTGGAATTCAGCAATGCAAATGGCAAAAACTTGAGATGCCCATCATTAAACCCATAACCATTATAGCTTTTAATGAAGCATTCTTGAATTTCAGCAGTCCATCAGACGAGTCGACTCATCTAGATGAGTTAGCTCAAACATAGGTTTGACAGTACTTTGTCAAACGAGTCTAGAATGATTTCCAATCATTTGCATGCTAATAAAGCAAGAAGAAACCCCATGATGTGTGACCCCGTAGGTTCAACACTACCGCACACGAATATTTTCAATACCAGCCAAAGTCGCTATCTATCAATGATACCCCATCTGGATAGGTTGAAGGTTGCAGAGCAACATGAACCTGTCGAATATGGAATATCAGTGAACTTATTCCTTTAATCTCCTAATGCTCTGGATGGCTTAAGGTTAAACTGCCCAACCCTAATCAGTCCATCTCAATATGTCTCAAAAAAAGAATCCTTGTAAATCCTTACAAGGAATGCCCTAACCAAGGCCTTTCTCAATTGAGGAATATTAAGCATTCAATCCAAACCATTTGGAGAGATCAATCCTATCTCGATCCTACTACTGCTATACAAGTACTTGACTATACCCAGCAACCTTCCATCATCGGATTAGAAATTCGAGTAGTCTAGCACCTAAGTATAGTGAGTTGCTTGTAAGCTGCCATAGTGATCTCAAGTCAAAGAATAATTCATGTTCATATTCTAATGCAAGACTTCTCTTTGGCAGAAAGAGAATCTCGTATGAGAGTTTCATTCAGTGAAGTGTCAAACACAACACCTGATGTCATACCAGCATCTCCATGCTACTTGGTTAAGAGGACAACCAATAGATATGACGTCAATGACCTACTCTCGATACACCATTATCCTGAAGTAGCATATCCTTTGGTAATGAATCATTTTATAAACTACACGACGCATCCTCTCTACATCGCATACAATGTAGGTCAAAGGACATTATCACACAAGAGTTCAATTAGGAAGTGTTATGTGATGAACAACTAGAATAAACCTTTTATTCAATTCAATAATTCATATACATATACATGAGTCGCACAACCATCTACATCCTAGATGATTGGCTTCGGGACACAATTCCCAATAGGAGTTCATTCAAAGAGTATGCCTTTGTCTTTAAGATGATTGAAAAATTCACTAGATAAGTATTCTCCTCCTCTATCAGATTGAAGGATTTTAATACTATGCCCAGTTTGTTTCTCACCACACTTTGATACTATTTAAATTTTTCAAAGGCTTCGGACTTGTATTTCGTAAGATACACATATCCAAACCTTGAAAAGTCATCAGTAAAATTGATGAAGTATGAGTATCTTCCTCTAACCTGGGTTGTCATAGGACCACACACATCTGTTCATACTAGTCCTAATAACTCAGTTGCCCTTTCTCCATGCCCTATGAATGGAGATTTGGTCATCTTACCCATGAGGTAGGACTCAAGTTCCTAATGACTCAAGATCAAAAGGTTCAAAGAAATTTTCTTTGTATAACTTGTTTATCTTGGACTCATTTATATGACCTAAATGGTAATGACAGAGATAAGTGACATTCACATCATCTCTCTTTTCTTCAAGCTTTTAGGTCTCTATAACACTTGCAATGACTTGCATTTATAAGACCCATATGCAGTATCCAATATCCATGTATCAGAAGCTGAAGACTCAATGAAAGGTTTGTTTGTATCATGTACAAACCTTTTGTTGCTCCACCAGCATCCTGCTTCAGACTTACAAGATACAACTTGAAATCTTCTTCCAGTGCTCTTGCTTTCCATAATGATAGCATGTCCCATCAGTAGAGGGCTTCCTTGCCTTCTTCCTCTTCTGGAAGCTACTCTTAAGGTTCTTCTTCCTTTATGAACCCTCCTCATTGCCTACTTCTTCTTTCCATAACCAAAGAAAGCCTGTCACCTTTAAAATGGCTCTTTGCTGTCTTGAGCATATTCGGTAGCTCAGGCAATGATAAGTTCAGTTTGTTCATGTGGTAATTCATGACAAATTATAAGAAAAATTTGTGAGTGACTGCAGGATCAGGTCTTGATTAAGCTCACATCTGATGGGAACATCAGCATTGGAAAGAGAATTCAAGCTTCAACCAGTTCCTTATGGAATAAGCCAAGAGGACAAGGGCCATTTGGATGGGAGTTGACTCAACATTGAAGCCCAGAAGGATTAATCAAGGAGGAGATCTAAAGGGATTAAGCCCAATGTGTTAATGAAGGAAGCCGATTTTTTTATGAGCCGAATCAAGAAGAAAAGGCATCAACCTCATGAGTCAACTCAAGCTCTTTGAGTTAGCTCAACCTGTTCTTGAGCTGACCCATTGGTCAAGCAAAATCTTTTCTTATACTACTTGTAAGCCTTTCTCTGAAGCCACTTGGAAGTACTCTTTGAAGGCCATTAGGAAGCCTTCATGAAGCCAACACAACCCCTCCTTGGGTGCCACATGGAGGCCACTTCATCAAGACTATTTTGGGGGTCACATGGAAGGAATAACTACCTACAACATTTTCCCGACAAATCTCCAACTAACTTGACATGTGGGATGCCACTTGGTCCTCCACTTCATCAGCCACCAAGACTACTACATCAGCAAGAAAACCACATGGATGACACTTAGGCGCCACATGAGATTAGTTGTAATAAATTCTAGAAGAAAATGTTATTGGAACCACTTTTAGTTGGATCTACCTAATCTATCAATTAGTATAACTAATCAAGAGATTATTAGGGATTAGTTTGGTCGAAATTATGGTTTGCTTGGCCTATAAATAGGGCCCCAAGCCTCTCTTGTGAAGCATCTTATGTTGAGTAATGAAAAGATTTTTTCTTGCTAAAAGTTCTCTTGAATTCTCTTGTGTGGAAGAGGGTGAGATGCCTTCTTTTGCTTGAGGTGTAAGCCTCATTTTGAGAAGAGTGGGATGCCCTTGTGTGAGAAGAGGGTGGGATGCCCTTGATTCGGTTCCAAGCTCAAGTCCATTAGCTCCATGCCAAGCTTTCTTCTTCTCTCTTCTTTCTTTCCCTTCTTCATTTCCTCCTTTTGATTTCATTTCCACACCTCATGATGGGTTCTTTGCAGGTTCTCTCAGGGATCTGGTTGAAGATGAAGGTTTCCAAGCCATGAACCGTTGTACAAGGTGAGTCTACAAGGTTAGAAAGTGTAGATCCTATGATCCAAGCCTCTTTCCTAGAGTGTTGAGGGAACCCTTCTATCAAATAATTTTAGCCATCATTGTTGGTAGGAGAACCATTCCTAAGCTCTTCGGATCTGATCATTTGAAGGTTAACTTGCCCTAGTTGCCATGAAGATCCTATTCTTGGTTTGAACTAGATCTACATTTCAGGTATTGTAACTTAAATCAACTAGTCTCTTTCATGAAAATTCTTTTCTTGGATTAATTTTAGCTCTTTTGTGTATGGATTTATTGTTCAATTTAGCTTACTAATTCTCTTGATTAATCTCCATCCATAATGAATGCATGAACTCTTCCCGTCCTACATCAATTTTTGGTATCAGAGCTTATGGTTTACTAAGTCGAGTTGCTAAAATTTTGTTCCTTTGTATGTTGCTTGTCTTCAAGTCCGAAATTCAAAGCCAAAATTTGAGATTTAAATTTCAAAACTTGGGATCTAAAATCTTAACTCTGAGATCTGAAAGTTTTAATTTAAATTTCAAATTTTTGATATTTTTAATTTAAATTTTAAATTTTGAATCTAGTAATTGGATTTTTGCTAGTTGCTGAAATTTTCCTATACTTCAAGAATAAATTACCAACCCATAATTCGAAATTTTAAATTTTAAATTTTAAATATGAAGTATAAACTTTGAAATCTAATTATTACAACTTAAAATTTGAATTTTTTTGAGAATTTAAAATTTGAATTTCGAATTTTTGGTTAGAAGGTTGTTAGTTGGAGGTTTCTTACAACTTTGGGTTACATCCCTACAAAACAAATTTCCAACCCTAAATTCAAATTTAAAAATTCTAAATTTGAAATTTGAGATCTCCACCTTAAAAAAATTGAATTTAAAATTTTTTGGATTTGAATTTTGAATTTTGAGTGTTTTATGGTTAAAGTTTGTTTAGTTGGAAGCTTCTTGTAACAAACTTTAGTTACAACCTTCATAACGAATTTCCTAACCAAAATTTGAAATTTAATTTCAAAATTTGAAATTTGAAATTTGGACTTTGAAATCTAATAAATCCAATTTAAAATTTAAATTTTTTAAATTTTATTTTTTTTTTGAATTTATAAAACTAGTTAGTTGGTAGTTTGTTAATGGTTGAAATTTTTCTTATAACAACTTTTACTTCCAAGAACGAATTTTCTAACTAAAATTTAAAATTTAAAATTTAAATTTGAGTTTTGAAATCTATATTTCTAGATCTACAATTTCTAATTTAAATTTTTAATTTTAAAATTTTGAAATTTGGACTTTGAATCATTTGATTGTGCCAATCTAATTATTGTGCTAACTAGTTGGTAAATTGTTTGTGCATCCATTTCTAAATCCACTTAAGGGCATTCAATATCTACATAAGGAAAGAAGGTTATTACCTTTCCTTGGCCAAAACAATCACCCTAATTTGCATTGACCTATGCCATAATTAAAATCAAGTCGGAACCTAAAACTAGGGACATTCATGAGTCAAGTTCAAGTGCAAGATGAGGCAAAATATTATTTGAGTTTGTATTTACTCCTCAAAATTGGTGTCTAAGGCTAGAGGTCCAACAGAAATGCCTTATGTAGACTTGCAATTTTTAAATAGGACCTCGTGAAAGTGAGGGGAGCCTCCTACAACACCACCTCTTACCTGGCCAGTGGAAAGGCTAACTGCATTCTTAACTAGTACCTAGTCAAGTCTTGTTACACTTGAACTTCTAGGTCTAGGAGCCCTAGAAGTTAAGTTTGTGCTGCATGTCAGAGGCTCTATACCAATAGTCTTACACTCAATCTGGTTTACCCATGGAATCCAATCTTGAATTCTTTATGAGGACCATGACTGAAAAGTTTGATACCCTAACTAAATAATTAGGACAAATGAACAAAGAGTTAGAACAAGTGGATAATTAATCGAGAACCTCGAAGAAAATTGCTTGACCCTTACTAAACCTAAATCACTTAGTCCACCTCCCCTTGGTCCAAGAGCCCATTATCATGATCTCACCCCTGAATACAACCCTAGATGCCCCTACCAAATTTTGATGATTTGGAGGTAAGATCCTTTAAGAACAGTCGACCCTATGCACCCACTTTTGATGGAAATTTAGATCTTGAAGTGTACATCAATTGGAAGAAAGAATGGACCGATACTTTGAGTAGATGGAATGTCAAAAAAAAGAAGTGCCAATCTGCCAAACTTAGGTTAGTCCGACATGCAAAGCTATATTGGGAAGATGTTGAGCGCGAACGTTATTATAGTGGAGATAAAATAATTACCTGGAGATATGAAGAGTAAGCTTAGAGAAAAATACCTAGGTAGATATTATAAGCAAAGACTTTTACACCAATAGTATAGATTGAGACAAGATGAAAAACAGTGTCTGAATAAATTGCCGAATTCAATAAGTTTGTCAGGAGATGTAGCACAGCCAATTTGAGGTAATGGTTATATCTAGATTTCGAGCTGGCCTATGAAAGGATATCCAGAAAATTATTTTAATGGGAAATTCGTGACCTAGAAAAAGCCTAACAAATTACTAGGAAATTCGAGACATATTAGAGGAAACTCTTGATCACTTGACCTAAGTCCAACAGGTGTAATACATCTGGACATAGGCCTAGTTCTAGTCAAATTCCTTCAAACAAGCCAACTCCTATTATCCCAGTAGTTTGTAAGGAAGAAATCCTTGAACCCATTGAAGAGTCAAAAGTAAAAATATATGAAGCCGAACCAAGTCTAATAGATGAATATGAGAAGATGAAGAAGAGATTAACCCACTAAAGAATTAGAGGAAAAATCTCGTGAACCTATTGAAGAATTTAAAGATGAAGCGAAATCAAAATCTTGTCCAAATAGAGAGCTAGAAAGAGAAGATCCTAAACCCGTTGAAGAACTTAAAGAAGAAGTCTATGAAATTGGGTCTAACTAAGTGGATAAATATAACATGAACAATTGCTTGGAATAGTTACCCAGCCTAACGAAATTAAAAACAAGAATAATCAACTTGAAGAAAATGAAGTCCAGGAACAAAATCTTGAAGAGCAACCCGAGGAGATAATAGAGTTTATAAAAGAAGAGACCTAGAGTTAATGTTAATTAATGTTAAGGGTTCAAAATAGAGATCATTGAGGAATCACCATTGGGATAATGACCACTAAGGAAACCCATGAACCAATCCGAAAGGACCAACCCAAGAAGTTGTATAATTTGCAAAGGACTTTCAATATGTACCCCCCCCCCCCCCGATCATTTTCCCTATCCCATTTCACCATTCTGGGACATCTACCATACCATCGACCTAGTCCCAGTGATATTCAATAGTTATTTTTTTAAGACTCTATGGCATATGTTAGGAACTAAATTAAGATTTACTGCCACTTACTTGAAGCTATGTGCAAGAGTCTTAGAAGCCTTTTAAGGGGAATATTGAAAATTTGGAATTTTTGTTTCCTAGCGAACAATAAAGTTCAGTCATTAGATAATAAAGCCCATTTGAGCTTGTTTTTTGTTTTGGTATCATTTGAGTTTGTTTTGTTATTTGATGTCACTTGAGCTTGTCATCCATGCATAAGTGTCCAAGTCTGCAAGAGTCATATGCATAGCATAATTAGTAAGAAATTTGAGCAATAGAACTAACAAGCATATAGCTAAATTTTATAAGAGAGTCAAAGAACTTTTATGAAAAAGCCTATATGAAAAAAGTCGCATGCTCATGGTGTAGGTCCTTTTTAAAATATTTTTTTGGACCTAGTACTCATGTGCTTGAATTACCATCTGACTTTGGTATCAGTTCCACTTTCAAAATTTTAGACCTAGTAGAGTAAAGGAACTAACACCTAGTAAGCCTTTTGGACTTGATCTAATTTTTGAGAGTGAACCAACCCTTGAGCATCCACCAGCCACACTACCAAAATGGTGGGACAGGATTGAGAGATTTGGATAAAAAGACTATCACTACACAAAACAAGGACTATCCACACTATTTGGTTCATTGGCTAGGTCGACCTAAATCGGAACACTCGTGGATCACTAGAGAAGATCTACAAAAGAACAAATCAGACCTACTAAAACCTCACCAAAGCCAAGTTGACCCTTACTCGATAGGATCGAGTTTTTTCTATCCCGGGAGAATTGATGGGGACACCAGCATTGAAAAGAGAATTTAAGCTTCAACCATGTTCCTTATAAAATAAGCCAAGAGGATAAGGGCCATTTGGATGGGAGTTGACTCAACATTAAAGCCCAAAAGGGTCAAGGAGGACATCTAAAGAGATTAAGCCCAATGTGTCAATGAAGGAAGCCTATTTTTTCCTGAGCCAACTCAATAAGAAAAGGCATCAACATCATGAGTCGACTCAAGCTCTTTGAGTTGGCTCAAGAATAGGCTCAACCTGTTCTAGAGCCGACCCATTGGTCAAGCAAAATCTTTTCTTATGCCACTTGTAAGCTCTCCTCTGAAACCACTTGGAAGCACTCTTTGAAGGCCATTTGGAAGCCTTCATGAAGCCAACACAACCCCTCCTTGGGTGCCACATGGAGGCCACTTCATCAAGACTATTTTGGGGGTCACATAGAAGGCATAAACTACCTACAACTTTCCCCCAACAAATCTCCAACTAAATTGACATGTGGGATGCCACTTGGTCCTCCACTTCATTAGCCACCAAGACCACTACATCAGCAAGAAAACCATGGATGACACTTAGGCGCCACATGAGATTAGTTGTAATAAATTCTAGAAGAAAATGTTATTGAAACCACTTTTAGTTGGATCTACCTAATCTATCAATTAGTATAACTAATCAAGAGATTGGTTAGCGATTAGTTTGGTCAAAATTATGGTTTGCTTGGCCTATAAATAGGCCCCAAGCCCTTCTGGTAAAGCATCTTATGTTGAGTAATGAAAAGATTTTCTTCTTGCTAAAAGTTCTCTTGAGTTCTCTTGTGTGGAAGAGGGTGAGATACCTTCTTTTGCTTGAGGTGTGAAGCCTCATTTTGAGAAGAGTGGGATGCCCTTGATTTTGTTTTGAAGAGGGTGGGATGCCCTTGATCCGGTTCCAAGCTCCATGCCAAGCTTTCTTCTTCTCTTCCTTTCTCTTTCCCTTCTTCATTTCCTCCTTTTGATTTCATTTCCATGCCTCATGATGGTTCTTTGCAGGTTCTCTCAAGGATCTCATGTTGAAGATGAAGATTTCCAAGCCATGAACCATCTACAAGGAGTCCACAAGGTTAGGGAGTGTAGATCTTATGATCCACGCCTCTTTCTTAGAGTATTGAGTGAATCCTTCCACCAAATAATTTTAGCCATCATTGTTGGTAGGAGAACTATTTCCAAGCTCTTTGGATCTGATCATTTGAAGGTTAACTTGCCTTAGTAGTGATGGTTTTCTTGCCATGAAGATCCTATTTTTGGTTTGAACTAGATCTACATTGCAGGTGTTGTAACTTAGATCAACTAGTCTCTTTCATGAAAATTCTTTTTTTGGATTAATTTAGCTTGTTTGTGTATGGATTTATTACTCAATTTAGCTTACTAATTGCTTGAATCTCCATCCATCATGAATGCATAAGCTCTTCTCGTCCTGCATCAATATCCATCAAAAATCCTAGTTGACCTAATCGAGTGATTAGGTCAATCATCTTGAGGACATGTGCCTGGACAGAGGAGCCCTCACTCATGCATGCTTGGAACAACTGCTTCGATATTTCATACCATGTAGTCTGACTATGCTCTCCATATAGCTCCTTAAGATTGAGCAATATGGACTGAGGTTCCATTTCCTCATGTTGCCTCTGTAACTCATTTCTCATTGAGGCCAACATGATGCACTTGATAGTCATGCTATCATTCTGCCATATTTTATATGTGGCCCTTTCCTCCTCAGTAGCATCCTCTCCCATCAGAAGTGGGTCAGGAGAATCAAGATATAGACAGTTTTCTCTCTAAGCTAATACAATTCTTAGGTTCCTCAACCAGTCCACATAATTTGGACCGGTCAACTTATTAGCATTCAAGATGACATGCATGAAAGAGTAGAAGCCATAATGTAAAAATCTATATTAAATAAAGAACAACTATAAGCAGACCACTCATGATAATATTCATAATTAGACAAGGACTTTTTGTATCTAATTGTGTCTCCCACTATTTTCTATCGAATACCATAACCCTCAACTATGGTAAGCGGGAAACCCTCCCAGGGCTTCCTTAGTAGGGTTGAGATCCCAATTTCTCATGAATGCCTTGTGTTACACAACAAATACCCATGAGTTCAAGGGTAGGATAACCCCTTTCCAATTGCATCCCTTGCAATTTTCAACATAACACTTGCTTCTAAGATATTTATAGCCTTGTGTTACATAACAAACCATAATGTCTTAGTTTAGTTAGACCCTTCATTTCCATATAGCCATGATTGAATTATATTATCCTTATGTTACACAACAAAGCAACACCATCAGTCATGCTATAAAGCATAACATGCACCAAGACAAATATCATATCAAATCCTAAAGCTGACCTTGTGTTACACAACAAATCTACTATAGTTTTTAACATAGATTTGGCTTAGCATGAAGGAAGGCAATTTTATAGTGTGCTTAATCAAACAACATTATCAACTTAGGATTTAGATGTGACCAAATTAGCCAGGTAAGTGGAAGAGATGAAGGGGTCCCCCCGTTGCTTTCCTTAGACACAATTAAATTGATCAGGTCAGTCAATGGAACCAATTAAAAACCTTATTCCCTTTACCTTCCCAGAACCACATGCCTAGACACCAATGGGCTGATCATACCCTAATCGAATTTGCATCATGATTAACTTACACTACAACTAAATATGATTTTATGAGGGATAAACATCTTAATTCATAATATTATCATGACATTCATTCCAACAAAACATGCATATTAACCCTAACATGGATAACATAAACATGATTCAAATAAATCTGTTCACCTCACTTGTTCATGGAATAAGGCCACAATGGCACCCTACACGCCATAGGAGACCCTATTGAATGGAAAGAGAGGCCTTTAAACTCTACTTGGATTCTATGACTGGATGGCCATGGTGACTAACCCAATTCGAAGTAGTTACTAGGATATAACATATCGCATATATGTAATTTGACCTAATCATTTATTCATATCATAGCAAGCAATCAACTCTAAAGTGACTACTAATTGCATGCATCAAGGTGGCTCTGATACCACTGTTGGGTTTCTTCGGCTGGGTGTAGTGGAAGACTGGGTTTCAAATTTTCATTTTGAAATCCTAAGCGGTTGGAACCCTAAACCCTAGGACCACTTGTGCATAAAATTAATAAATCTAAACTTTAGGGCTATAGAAAAATACATGAAGCACAGAAGTGCATACCCTCCAAAGGTGATCCCACGGGAACTAGACCAAGGAAGCACTCCTATAACAGTTGCTTCTTTGATTGGACTCTTTTGGCAGCCTTTCATACTTTCTCCCTTGCTGGACTCCCTACCCTCCTATATGGCACTTAGATACCTCTCTATATTCCCCTCTTGGATCCCAAATATCCCTCTATTTTCTTTCCTAGGCTCCTATCTTTAGTGCCTTGACTCAAAAGAACAAGCTTCGTCTTAAAAAGACAAACCTTGTCTTAAGGGGGGAGGAAGAGAAAATAGCAGTTTGGGTTTCCGATGAAAATTGAAGTGCTTTAGCATCAAAACACCGATGCCTTAAATAGAGTAGGATGGGGCGCCTGCTATGCCTCTTTTGCAGCCATCTGATAAGACCTTTCATTGAGAAGGAGTCTTATTGGATGGACAGACTTATCATGATACACCCTTTCATAAACCAAGAGACATATAAATGTCTCTTCAATTTTTCCAGCATTTTAATCTACTGCCACATGTTAATTACTGGTCATTTAAAGTGCCAAAAGTCTTGGAAGTATGAAGGGATGCACTGGATATCTAAGAGCCTTCAAATAAAAGGACTCTGCCACATGTTTTAGCACCAATCCATGAAGGGTCATGACCTTTCATGTTGCGCCAACATTCTTCCATGAAATTCCATCTTTTGACCATTAAAAACTTCAAAAAGGTGTGGAGATTAGGATGGGGGCCTTAGCACTTATCTATGACTTGTGTTCGACTGGCAGAAGGACTAAGAGTCCTTCTACCCATACCAAATATTGGCATGAAACCAAATGGCGCCCAAGTGAGTCATTCTATGCATACCAATATTGGCAAGAAACCAAATGGTGCCCAAGTTGGCATGGACTTCATTGCTATGAATGAGTATGCACCAAAACATAGATTCATGTGCACAAGATAGTATGGTAGTCTCAGGTCTAAGGACCATATGCACAATTCTCACTAGAGAATATTCTTTTAATAAGTAAGACTTCCATTTGATGTTTTCTTGTCGGATCAGTTCAGTGAACTCATAACCAAATGAGCACCCACATCCTTGTATTAATGTCTCTACACAAGTGGTTGTGAGACCAACCACCCTCTCCACTAAGCATACATAAGATGTGCTAGTCTTTCTAGATTCATCGATCCTCAAATCGATTATCCAATGACTAGGAACATTTTAGATTAGGGTTTATAGGAACTTAGATCTCACCCTTATGATCTCCATCATAATCCAATGATGGGGGACAAACATGCATGCCATTTTCTTTGTATGTTTTACATGTTGAGTTAGGTGATTAATTCCCGAATTTCAGATCAAAATTATTTGTAGGGAATTTTGTATGAATTTTTGAAGATCAGCATGCAGATTAGGACCTAGAAAAGTAGCAAAGAAGGACCGCCGGGGCTGAGAAGCCTCGGTTAGGGCAAGTTCTCCTACAATAAAACTACTGGAGGTAGAGGGGTGTACCTGACAACGTCTGTGAAGATCGTAGCGAAGGGGTCTCTCGTTCCTCGATGGATGCGGCCTGGAAAATTGAGCCAAAGACCCGCGGATACCCGGCTTTCTGCTTGGTGATCCGATTGAGGCTTGGCTGGAGTCGTTGGATTCGTAGGAACTCAGGGACCTGCAAACGACCTGTCAGGGGTTAGAAAATTTACAAAGGAACAAGAAAACAAAGAAAAAAAGCAAGGGAAGGCTTCTTTTGGAGTGGGCATCCAGGGATCTTGAGGGTTTGTTGGCAGCAGGAAGATGATTGCAAACACCGGGAAGAAGAACTCTCACAAACCCCTTTATGCACACAGCAGGGTATCACACCACTCAATAGAAGAACTCAAGGTTTTCATTCATCAAAAATTCTCCTCATACAAGAGGCTAGGGTCCCTTAAATAGACCCTTAACCTTGGGCTCCAAGTAAGGGTACATAAGTCTTTACATAAGAATCCTTTTCCCTCTCAAACCCTAGATAGAAAATAAGAAAATATTAGGTAGAAAAATCCCTAAAAATTTTCTTGACTTGGTCAAGACTCCAAGGATGCCTAGAGGGGCGTGTTGGGCTTCTAGGAGCAGCAAAAGGCCGGCCCAAAGGGGCTCGGGTGCATGGGTTTGGGCCTCTGGAAGCTGGGGTGGCCTGGTAGCTAGGTAGCAGGAATATTTCCTGGTATCTTGCTTCTTAGGGACTTGGGCTTGGCACCTGGGCTTGATTTCTTTGGGCTAGGATGCAGATGGACCTCTGGAATCATGGATGCTCTTATCTATGAATATACTTTGGCATCTGGAAGGGAATCTAGGCATCTGGAGGGCATCTGCAAGAAATCAGGATTTTCTGAATTTTTCCTCCTGGGGTCTTCAAATCTTCAAGCTGGGTTGGACTTGGGCTATACTTTCATGTCTTCAATCTAGTTGGACTTGGTCTTCACTTGTATGATATAGTCTTGAGTCTTCAGTATGCTTGGACAGGACTCAAAAAAATAAAATTAGCTCAACATGAGCTGACTAGCATTGGACTGAACTAGCTCAACATAAGCTGACTAGTACAGAACTGAAATAACAACTCAAAAGACTCAAACAATAACAAAAAAGAACTCAGATGGGCTAAGCCCCCTTATTACAGATGGACTCATAAATTATTGATCAATTCTCAGAGGGTTGAAAAGCCTCTGTCTTATTCTGGTGCCTCCGGTGTCCCCACCAATTCTCCCGAGGTGGGAGGAACTCGACCCTGTCGAGTGAAGATCAAGCTGGCTCACATATCTCTCGAGGAGGTCTGGGTTGAGGTGCTACAAGTCCTCTCGAGAAATCCATGAATCTCCGACTCTGGCCGGCCTTGCCATCGGACTAGGAAGAGTTGATAACCGCGGCCCGGTCATAATGGTTTGATCGTCCAGGATACGCTCGATCCGTTCTCCTCTCTCAAGCTAAATTTATTAGTGGACACTCTGGGTTAGGGTCACTCACAATGAAAAGGAATAGGTTCAAAAGCCTCACTAGGTATCGCTGCCGGTTCCCTGTACTCGACCAGGTCTATAATATTGAAGGTAGAACTAATGCCCAAATCCGAAGGCATGTCTAACACCTGGCATTTGATCCAACCTTCTCTATCACTTTAAAAGGTCCGGCTCTGCGAGCATGAAGCTTCTTTTAGGCCTAAGCCTAACCAAGATAGAATCCACTACATCAAATTCTTTGATCCATCTTCGAAAATTAGCCAGTTTGTTTAAAATTAGTGTAGTGGTGAACATGCTGGGCACATGCAAACTCCTAACAAATGATTCAAAGGACTCATACTAACACCTAATAGACTCGACTTTGCATTCCTATCGAAGGAAGTTTATTAGACTTTTATAGGCCTAAACCTAAGAGACTATAGACTCTCTAGGTCTGACCCTAGTGTGGTGTGCACAAGAGTATTTACAATTGACTCCAAGCAAATGCCAAAAGGTATGCCAGAAGTATAATGCAAACCTAACATGCGTAATGAATGCATGCAGTACGATAATTTCAACTAAATGCAATCTAATGATCCTAGAAATGTTGGAGACGTCTGGAAAGGGCATAAAATAAGAAGTGGGTTCAGAATTAGTTTGGTAGGGTAGAGAAAAAGGTTCATGGTTAGTTGGATAAAGTAGGATAAAAGATGGGGTGTCAGGAACTAATCCTATACTAATGAGGTTAACCTTACGAGGTTGAGCTATATCTACAAGGTTTGCATAATGGAAGGATGGATCGCCAATTTCGGGGGAGAGGTCCTTAATGTGAACTATAGGAGGGGACTCATCTTGAAGGTATTGATTCAAAGAGATCAGGTCCTTAATAAATTCTTCTGGTTCTTTTATTTTTGGACTAGACTCTGTAATTTGGCTCTCCTCTATGGTTTCCTCAGGTAAGGCTCTAGCAGTAGTACCTAGGTTCTCTCCCTCTATTTGTTCTTCCATTATAGCTTTAGGTTGGATGTGGTCAAGGTCAACTAGCTCTGGGTTAGTTTCTACCTGGGTATCTACTGGGTCAGCTAATTCTAGGTCTACTAAAGGTGTCTCCTCTTCTCCTTCATACTCATCCACTAGGCTCGTATCAGCTTCATACACTTCCGTGTTAATGTAAGCCTTGTCAATCTCAGGAATGGTTGGAGAAGGTCGGCTAGGAAAAAATTGGCTAGGTCCTAGTTTCTGATTATGGATACTAGTCCTTGTAGGTTCAGGTTGCCTAAGGGTAATGGCGGCTCACTACTGGATTCATTTTTAGGGGTACTAATCCTATGGGTTCAAGTTGACTAAGGGAAACCTGACTAGTACTAGATTGATACTTAGGGATTATGGGTTCTCTGGGCTGATAGGACAAGGGTGCAGATCTATGGTCATGGGATTATAGGATCTGGGGTCATAGGATTTTGGGTCAGCTCTATGGTCAGGTTCTAAGGATGGATCATGGTATGGGTCCTCCTAAGGTTGGGCTCCCTATATGGGTTAGGATATTGGGTTCTCCTAGGGTTGGACTCCCTATATGGGTCAGAGTATTGGATTCTCCTGGGTTCAGTATCATAATAAGGGTCATGGTAAGGGGTTCTTCTAGGTTCAGTATCATAATAAGGGTCATGGTAAGGGTTCTTCTAGTTCAGTATTATAGTATGGGTCAGGCTGAGGGGCTCTCCTAGGTTTAACCTCTCGGTATGGATCAGGGTTTGGGGTCCTCCTAGGTTGAGGGGAATTCGGATCTGGCTCAGACTGTGACCCATGGGTTCTTTGTATGGTCTCTACACGGCCTTCTAACTGGTCAAACCTATTGGCAAGATGGTCAATTCTATTGTTGGTTTGGTTAGCAGACTGAGTTAGTAGTCATCTGGGTAGCCATCTGGGCCATTTGATCAGCTAGGGCTTTTATTTGGGCTTGTAAGTTTTCCATGGGTTCAGACATTTGTGAAGGAGGTGGGTGATATGAAACTCCTGATCTAGTGCTCATACAAGACTCGATCAGACCGACTATAGCTGACTAGACCTGAGTCCAAACTAGATGCTCAATCAGGGTGGCAAACTAGCCTATAGTAACCCTGTACTCAGCCAGGCAGGTGTAAGGGGAGTGTTAGGTCCCTGATTGCCAATCCTAGACACCAATCAGAGATTGGCCAGGTAGGTGGACCAGCACACAAGCCCTTCGGGATTGAATCCCTAAACCACCGTTCTAGACATTGAGTACAAGGCACACACAGGTTAACTTGACACAGTGATCTAACACTAGCCCGGACCCGACCAGTTGGTGTCCCTAGCCCACTAGGGCAAATTAAGTCTAGTTAATTTTAGGTTAAGGCTTGGGACCGAATGCAAGGGATGTGGTTTTGGGTTAAGGAGAGGTGATCAAATCCTCCCCTCATCTGATATAGCAAGAGTGCCCTTAAAAGTAAATTATGCAATGATGGCAGGCATATGAGGATGCAAATTAGGATTTTGATGTTTTTGGTATTTATGGAGAATATGTATTTTTTTTTTTTGTAATTTCTTAAATAGAAGAGCACTTGCAAATTATGGCCTAATATGCAAGAAATATACTAAAATTAAAAGATATGCAAAAAATGCAAGATAAAACCCTAAAACTTCCAAACTTGTCTTGCTGAAAAAATAGAGCCGAAAATATATAGGCTATATTTCGGCTTGCAGAAAACTCACAGGCCATAATAAAATCTGAAAAAATTATGAAAATTAATTTGAATTATGATGAATCCAAAAAATAAATTTCAAATTTTTTGAAGTTTTCAATAGGAAAAAATAATTTAAAAAATAGAGCATATACGGACTGAAAAATTGCAGAAAACAAGTCTTAATCTAAGCTCTGATACCAAATGATGAGGGACTAATATGCATGCCATTTTTCTTGTATGTTTTACATTTTGAGTTAGGTGATTAATTCCCAATTTCAGATCAAAATTATTTGTAGGGATTTTTTATGAATTTTTGAAGATCAACATGCAGATTAGGACCTAGAAAAGTAGCAAAGAAGGACCACCGGGGGCTGAGAAGCCTCGGTTAGGGCAAGTTCTCCTACAATAAACTACTAAAGGTAGAGGGTGTACCTGACACGTCTGTGAAGATCGCAGTGAAGGGGTCTCTCGTTCCTCGATGGATGCGGCCTGGAAAACCGAGCCAAAGACCCGTGGATACCCGGCTTTCTGCTCAGTGATCCGATTGAGGCTTGGCTGGAGTCGTTGGATTCTTAGGAACTCAGGGACCTGCAAACGACCTGTCAGGGGTTAGAAAATTCACAAAGGAACAAGAAAACAAAGGAAAACAACAAGGAAGGCTTCTTTTGGAGTGGGCGTCCAGGGATATGGAGGGTTTGTTGGCATCAGGAAGATGATTGCAAATACCGGGAAGAAGAACTCTCACAAACCCCTTTATGCACACAGCAGGGTATCACACCACTCAATAGAAGAACTCAAGGTTTTCATTCATCAAAAATTCTCCTCATACAAGAGGCTAGGGTCCCTTAAATAGACCCTTAACCTTGGGCTCCAAGTAAGGGTACATAAGTCTTTACATAAGAATCCTTTTCCCTCTCAAACCCTAGCTAGAAAATAAGGAAATATTAGGTAGAAAAATCCCTAAAATTTTTTTTGACTTGGTCAAGACTCCAAGGATGCCTAGGGGGGCGTGTTGGGCTTCTAGGAGCAGCAAAAGACTGGCCCAAAGGGGCTCGGGTGCATAGGTTTGGCCTCTGGAAGCTAGGGTGGCCTGGTAGCCAGGTAGCTGGAATATTCCCTGGTATCTTGCTTCTTAGGGGCTTGGGCTTGGCACCTGGGCTTGATTTCTTTGGGCTAGGATGTAGATGGATCTCTGGAATCATGGATGCCCTTATCTATGAATATACTTTGGCATCTAGAAGGGAATCTGGGCATCTGGAGGGCATTTGCAAGAAATCAGGATTTTCTGAATTTTCCTCCTGGGGTCTTCAAATCTTCAAGCTGGGTTGGACTTGGGCTATACTTCCATGTCTTCAATCTAGTTGGACTTGGTCTTCACTTGTATGATATAGTCTTGAGTCTTCAGTATGCTTGGACAGGACTCAAAAAATAAAATTAGCTCAACATGAGCTGACTAGCATTGGACTGAACTAGCTCAACATAAGCTGACTAGTACAGAACTGAAATAACAACTCAAAAGACTCAAACAACAACAAAAAAAGGACTCAGATGGGCTAAAGCCCTTATTACAGATGGACTCATAAATTATTGATCAATTCTCAGAGGGTTGAAAAGCCTCTGTCTTATTCTGGTGCCTCCGGTGTCCCCACCATCCAAGTTCCATTGCTCTAATCTATGGGATTCATTATAATCTAGATAAGATGCAGCAGTATGATGAATCAAATGCCTTTCTATTTACCAAAAATATCATATATGAATTGGTAGATTATAGAAATGCCTATACAAAGATTGGCTTTTAGGGAACTATTCTTTCAGTCTTGCAACCCAAAATTCAAAGAAGAGATGGTATCTAGATAGCGGCTATTCAAGACATTTGACGGGTGACAAAGATCAATTCATCACCCTTAAAATGAAAGATGGTGGAATGGTTATATTTGGTGGTAATGAAAAGGAGAAAATTATTAAAATTAGTAAGATCAAAATTACTTATATTGAAAATGTATTGCTAGTAGATAAATTGAAGCATAATTTATTGAAAATGCCCATACAAAGATTGACTAATGTCAATTATGAGATAAAGGCTTCAAAGTTGTATTTGAATCTTCAATGTGTATAGTAACTAGCTCTCTTGATTCTAGTATTAGGTTTGTTGGTCATAGACTTGGAAATATCTATATTGTAGACTTGAATGACCTAGTAATGTCAAGTGGTATAAGTCTAATGGCTTTGAATGCTAAAACCAAAGAATCTAGTATACTTTGGCATAGAAGATTAGGTCATGCTAGCATGCATACTTTAGTAAAATTAATTTTCAAGACTTAGTTAAGGTTTACTAAAGTTTAAAATTGATTTTGATCATGTTTGTGATTATGTCAATGTGGTAAACAAACTAGGGGGAGTTTGAAATCTAAAAATATTGTTTCAACATAAAGATCCTTAGAATTGCTACACATGGACTTATTTGGACCAACTAGGACCACAAGCGTAGGAGGTATGAAATATGGACTTGTGATAGTAGATGATTTTTCATGATTTACTTGGGTTATGTTTCTTTCACATAAAGATGAAGCTTTTAAAATTTTCAAGAATTTTATAAAAAGGTTTCAAATCAGAAAAATCTTTCAATTGTTTCAATTAGACCAATTTTGAAGAAAGATTTCCTATGAGCTTTGGAATGATAGAAAATCAAATATTCATTACTTTCATGTTTTTGGATGTAAATATTATATTTTGAACAATGAAAAAGATAACTTAGATAAATTTGATGTAAAATCTGATAAAGAAATATTATTTCTTGGATATTCAACTACTAGTAAAGCATATAGAGTGTTCAACAAAAGAACCTTAACTATTAAAGAATCTATTCATATTATTTTTGATGAGTCTAACCTCACACCTTCAAGAAAAGAAAATATATTGATAATGATGCAGGTTCCCTGAATGATGGAATAAAGGATATAAGCTTGAAAGAAAAGCAAGTTGACCAAGAAAAAGAGAAGGTAAGTACAGAACATGATGAGCTACTAAAAGATTGGAGGTACGCACATTCTCATCCTAAAGAATTAATTATTGGTGATCCCTCACAAGGAGTAAGAACTAGGTCAGCTTTTAGAGACATCTTTGATTATTTAGCATTCATTTCTTAAGTTGAGCCTAACTGCATAGAGGAAGCTGAAAATGATCCATATTAGATAATGGCTATGCAGGAAAACTTAATTAATTGAAAGGAACAATGTATTGACTCAGTAGCTAAACCTAAGGAATATCCTATTATAGGTTCTAAATGGATTTTTAGAAATAATTAGATGACAAAGGTAATGTAGTTAGAAACAAAGCCAGATTAGTTGCTAAAGGATATAACCAAGAGAAAGGAATAGATTTTGATGAAACTTATGTACCTGTAGCAAGATTAGAAGCCATAAGATTTTTACTTGCATTTGCATGTCGCATAAAACTTAAATTTTTTCAAATGAATGTAAAAAATACTTTTTTAAATGGTATATTGAAGAAGATTTTTTGTAGAACACCTCCAGGTTTTGAAAATCACTCTTTTCCAAACCATGTTTTCAAACTAAACAAAGCTTTTTATGGTTTAAAACAAGCACCTAGAGCATGGTATGAGAGGTTTAGCAAACTTCTTTTAGAAAATGATTTCAAAGAAGTAAGGTAGACACAACATTATTTATCAAAGAAAAAAGATGAGTTATTAGTTGTACAAATATATGTCGATGATATATTTTTGGTAGAACTAATGAAACATTATGTCAAGAATTTGCCAAGCTAACGCAGGGAGAATTTGAAATAAGCATGATGGGTGAACTCACTTTCTTCCTTGGACTACAAATTAAACAAACAAAGGAAGGGATATTCATCAACCAAATAAAGTACATCAAAGAACTATTATTGAAGTTTGGGATGAAATCTGTGAAAGAAATTGGCACACCCATGAGCCCAACCTACAAACTTGATAAAGATGAGGAAGGTAATAAGGTTAATCAAAATCTATATCGAGGTATGATCAAATCTCTACTTTATTTGTCTGCAAGTAGACCTGATATACTATTTAGTATTTGTATATGTATAAGATTTCAATCTAATCCTAAAGAATCTTAAATACTTATATTAAAAGAATCATAAGATACCTTAAAGGTACATCAAACTTAGGTTTATGGTATTCTAAACCTTCATCTTTAATTTAATTGGTTATTCTGATGATGATTATGATAGTTGTAGAATTGATAGAAAGAGCACTAGTGGCACATGTCAATTTCTAGGGTTTAACTTAATCTCATGACATAGTAAGAAACAAACTCTGGGGCACTATCTATTGCTGAGACAGAGTATGTGGCTGCAGAGAGTTATTGTGCTCAAGTGTTATGGATTAAGCAATAACTAGAAGATTATGGTGTTATTCAATCTAAAATTTCGATAAAAATGATAACACAAGTGCTATTAACTTAACAAAGAACCCTATTCAACAACATTCAAGAACTAAACATATTAAAATTAGATATCATTTCATTAGGAATCATGTTCAAAATGATGATATTAAACTTGAATTCATTTATACTAAAAAATAATTGGCTGACATCTTTACTAAACCACTTAGTGAGGATAGATTTTAAATAATTAGAGAAGAATTAGGTATTTGTGATCCTTTTTAGAATTTTGACCTAATTTTTTAAAAATTAAGAAAAATTTATCTAGAAGACCTCCAACACCTATCTAAGCTAGATATGCACCTTTAGATACGCACCTTTCTTAGTATTTTTCTAGGATTAAAAATCATTTTCCTGAAATTTGAATCTTTTTCCTTATTTTTGCTCGAGCTGACTAGAGCAGGAAGGATGTCTGGGTGAGTCCACTTGGAAGGCAGGGTTACATAAGTTCCACAAGCCCTAGAAATTCATTTTTACCCTACCATT
The DNA here is from genome assembly GCA_021397845.1 of Areca catechu. Lineage (NCBI taxonomy): Eukaryota > Viridiplantae > Streptophyta > Magnoliopsida > Arecales > Arecaceae > Areca > Areca catechu. Next base: position 96,668,139 of record CM038042.1, on the reverse strand, counting down.
TACTATCGAACCCGAGCATTAGGGACCATACAAACATTGCAAATCCTCCTTGATTCTTGATCCTATGGCACCCAAAAGAGCTATAGCAAAGATGATGCAAGACAAAATATGCAAACTAAATTACTTCAATTTTAGATCTATTTATCAGAGATTAAACAGTAATTAATTTTTCTAGAATTTATCAAAATAAGACTCAAAGTAATTAATTGAAAAAAAAACTAGTCAACTAGTTGCAAGCCCGCAAAGTAGATCGAACAAATCTAAGGAAAGGACCTTGGTGATTTCTACCATAAACTAGGATTTAAAACTTTCAAGGAATCAGATCTTAAGAGAAAGGAAGAGTTTAGATTTACCAATGAAGATTTGTTACTTTTTGATGTGGATCGGGATTAGCACTCCCTGGATTTTGAGTCAGGACTTCGGGATTATCATTCTCGGGCTCGGATCTGCAACGAGACTAGTTCCAAAGCAAAAACACCCTCACTTCTGATCTTGATCACTTGAAGCACTCACAAGAAAATAAGTTAGAAAGCAAGAAAAAAAGGAAAGTTGGAAGGAAGGAAGAAGAGAAAGAAGGTGGCAGTTTTAGTGTTTGTTGGATGGATGGAAGATGGATAGTTGGATACCTAGGGCCTCACACCCCGTGATGCTCCAAAGAACAAAGAAATTTAGGATCTCACACCCCGCGATGCTTCGAAGAATAAAGGAAGTTAGGGCCTCACACTCCGTGATGCCATCACAACAAAGAAATGACAGAGAATATCTCCTTTATTTCATGAATAAGAATCAATTTTACAAAAGGGGGTTGATGGGATATTTATAGACCACCAACTGGAATTGTATGGGATACAAAGTATTGAGTTCTTGTTGAAGAGGCAAGAGCTTCTTGGAGTTGGCTTCCCATGGGCATCAAAGACCTTGAATTCCTTCTCTTGGGCATCATGGTCTCTTGGCAGATGAATTTCTTGGGCTTCTTCCACCTGGGTGACATCTTTTGAAAATAAGTGTGCAACAAAATAAGAAGAGGTGCTAATGAGATGGTGTCCTTCTTTCTTGGTTCTCTTAAATTCAAATGTGAGCGGGCGATAATCTCGTAAGAAGATGGCATCCTCCCTTTTTTCTTGATTGGCATCAATCCATCTCCCTATCTTGGCATCTTCTTGTATTTAAAAGTGGATGAAGATAATCCAAACACAAGTGAGATAAGGTTGGACTCCTTTGAAGTAGATAGCCATCCCTTTAATCCAAACTTCTTTGCATCAAGGAATGGATAAAAATGACCTCCTTATATGGGTGACAAATGATGTGAGGAATGTAGAGTCCTTCTGTTTTACTCCTCCTAAAATCAACGACTTCTTGGAATTTAAATGGGCAGCAATTATAAGGAATTCATCATGGGCACCTTTCTTGGATAAGTTTGAATGTTGTCTGAATGTCCGGATGTCGGATGTCTGGATGTTTGAATGTTAGGATGTCTAGATGTCTTAATTTTCTTGGAACATAAGACATGGACTTTTGGTGGGCGTCCATGTGGAATTCTTGTGGCCGACCAAGATGACATGGCATGTGATGATGTGGCCGATGATGTGGCCTGTGGCATGTGACATAGGCATCCAAGATTTGAGGATGTGGCACCAATACTTAGTTGGCATGTGGCGCCAAGGTATGACTTGACTTGTGTTGGCACATGGTGTCACATGGGATCTTGATTTGGGTCCCCCTATTATATTAGAGACTCAATAACTATTCATATGACTCAACTAACTAAATAATTAAATGGGCTAATTCTAAATCCAACTTGATCAATGGAACCCAATTTGATCAAAAGGCATAATTCACAAACCAAAAATTAAATGCTGACTCAACTCAACTTGGTAAATAGGGTTTGACTCAACTTGATAAATAGGGTTTGTATATATATATAGGTTTTGATTGAATTAGAATTTAGGGCTGAAACCAACTGGACTAAAATAATATAATTTAAAATTATGGGGTTTAGGGCTAAACCCAATTGGGCTAAAATAATAGAATTTATAATTGATCTTGGGGCTAAGGCTTAGGGCTTTATTCATAGGTGATCCACAGGGATGTGGGATTGACCTGTTATTTCTTTCTGGCCCTGGTGTCACTGGTGTCAGCTCTGGTGTTAGCCCTACTGTCCGCACCAATTCCCTCGAGTGGGAGAAACTTGACCCTATCAAGTATGGGTCAACTCTATTATGATAGTGTTCTAGTAAGTCGGGATCAATCCTTTGCAAATCCTATAGTGATTCAAGAATCTTCAATCTTGGGTCATCCTTGCCAACAAACCAAATATCGTTGATAGTCTTTGCTCCGAGTAGCGATAATCTTGTTGTCCAAGATCCGCTCAATCTTGTCTTTCTGTTATGGTAGTTTGGCTGGTGGACACTCATGGGTTGGCTCACTCTCAAGGAAGGGATTAGGTCCAAAAGGCTCACTAGGTATCATCGTTGGCTCCCTATACTCTATAAGGTCTGAATCATTGAAAGTAGACTAATACCTAGCTCAGGTGATAGATAAATCAAGCACATATGTGTTAGGTCCAATTTTTCTAATAACTTTATATGGTCCACTACTACGGGCGTGTAACTTCTTCATGGTTCCAGGTAGGAACCGTTCAGTTCATAGCCTTACCATAACAAAGTCTCCTTCATTGAATTCTTTGAATCTTTTTTTTGAATCAGCCATATGTTTATAAGATTCATTGCTTTCATTGATCTTATTTATTTATTTATTTATTTTCTTATGCAAACTTTTAATGTGTTCAACATATGACTCTGTAAATGTTTAGTAGACTCAATTATACACTCTTAGTGAAGGAAATTCATTTATTTATTTATTTATATTCTTTTTAGTCCTTAATTTCAATTCTGTGCTTGATCCTTAGTCGGTGGGTGCAGATGAAAACTTAACATGAACTCCTAATAGATACCATAAGGTTCTCTAAAAATAGGTGGCAAATCTAATAGGGTCAAAGGATTGATGAAACATACTAACCTCAACCAAGTGTAACCTAATGGTTGTAGAAATATTGGAAACCTCAGAGAAGGGTAGGAAATAAGAAGTGGATTCGGGGGTGACTTGATAGGGTAGGAAATAAGAAAAGGGCTCATGGATTAGTCCTAGAATAATGGGGTTGACCTTAAGGGTTGGACATTGATTCATACCTACAGGGAATAAAGGGTCTACTTTATGGAAGAATGGGTCAGCAATTTCAGGAAAGAGATCTTCAATTGGGACCACATGGATGACATCTTCCTGAGGGTACTGGACTAAATAAGTCATGTCCTTACCAATTTTCTCTGTTTCTTGAATTTCAGGACTAGGCTCTATGACTTGAGTCTCTTCTAGTGTTTTCTCAAGTAAAGTCTCAGTAGTAGGGTTAGGCTCCTCATGGGTCTCTTTTTCTAGGGTCCCACCAATACAGTTTCAGTCAAGGTATAATCATGGTCAACTAACTCTGGGTTGGCTTCCGTCTGGGTACCTACCAGGTTAGCTAATTCTGGGTCAACCATATGTATTTCCTATTCTCCCTCATACTCATCCACTAAGTTCACCTCAGCTTCATACACTTCCACTTCAATGTCATCCTAGTGGACCGATAGGATAGTAGGAGTAGGTCGGTTAAGGGAAAACTGGCTAGGATCTAGGCTAGTAGGGTGGGTCGGCTCGAATTACGATTGAGTCGGGTCGGGTGAGAATTGGGTAAACTAAAGGACAATGGACTAATACTGGCCTCATATCTAGGGCTACTAATTCTATGGAATTCATGCCGACTACGGGAAACCTGACTAGCACTAGATTGATATCTAGGGATTATGGGTTCCTTAGGTTCATAGGATATGGGCTCAGATCTATGGGTTATGGATCTGGGTGCATAGGAACTAGGTTCATATGATCTGGGTAGGTACTTTACCTAAGTTTAAGTTTCATGTCACCTTAGGTATTTATGGGTATGTCTTTTCTTTGTCTGATCATTCTTTCAACATCATCTCAATAAATTCTAGCCTGGCATACTAACTTAAGCTTAGCAATCTTAAACTTTCTTTCTTCAGTCATTAGATCCTTTTCAAAATATAGATCCATATTTCTTTCCCAAATAATATAATCCTCAAGATCATGATCACCACCAAATTTAGGTGTTTCTACCCTAAAGTTCCTATTGGCTTTCTCATCCTGGTCTATGAAATCATAATTGGGTCTCCTATGGTTAGTCTCCTAGATTGGGTCATGGCATGGGGCTATCCTAGGGTTGGGAGGTGTAGGACATGGGGTCTCAAGTTTAGACTTAGTGTGGGTCACGGGGGTTCTCTCTAGGATTCCTCTATGGTCTCCTATCTGGTCAAACCTATGGTTCACTTGGTCAAACTTATGGTTCAATTAGGCAAGCTGTTCATTCATGGTCCTAAGGAAGGTTTCAAAGCTGGACTCCATGATTAAATTGGGTTGGGTTTGGGTGAGACTACTGATATGGAGTTCCTAATCTAGTCGCCATGCAATGTAATTATTGAAAGGATTATGCCCTAAAGGCCAATCGAAATGTTATATTTCGATGGGATTTTCTTTTGTATCCCAAACTAGTGTATTGACATTATCAATTAATAAAGGCATTTTATTTTCATCATACGCTGTGTCTTATTATTTTGTTAAGATATGATGAACCCCATAGATTAGGGCTATGGTTCTAGGGTTGATGTGATCATACCACTGAGACCTAAAGCCTTAAAATCCTAATCTAGAATATTCCTGGTCGATGGGATATTGAGTAGGGGATCAATGTTTCCGGTAAGACCAGCACATCCTATGTATGCTTGGTGAAGAGGGTGACTGATCTCATAGTCACTTGTGTTTGACACTAATACTAGGATGTGGGTGCTCATTAGAGAATGAGTTCACTGAATGGATCCAGCTTGAGAACATCTAATATGTTTGTCAATAGATAGTTCTCATAGTGTGATGCAGAACAAATAAGATGATGCGATGCAGAAGTAAATTAAGACTATTTTTTTTTTGTGTTTTGTTAGAAGTTGGCTTGACTCAAAAACAAGGCTAACTAATATTGAAAGAAAATATGCACTGAAAGAAAGCACAATTCAAAAGAGTAGATTATCAGAGTAATAAAGAAGTAGGATCGCTGGGGATTGAGAAACCCCCAGACCTAGGGTTTGCTCCTCTTTCAAGAAATAGATGAAGAGAGAAGAGAAGGTTTTATACCTGACTGTGATATCTCTCTTTGCTTCAATTGAAGGACACTCTCGAGCAGATTGTAGGATCCTTGGAGACGGGGTATCTTCGTAATGGATCCTCGGATTGTAGTCCTATGGCAAGATTGGCCTTCTTCTCGTACTCTGGATCTGGAAAGGATGAAGAACAAGATAAGGATGTGAGAAACTCAAAGGAAGAGACCTTTACCTGGGATAGCTCCGGACTGCTCGAACTTTGAAGATGAGGGAAGAGTATGGAGGTGGCGGTGGAAGATGGAGTGGATTTAGGGTTTGGGTGTTGGTGGCTAGGATGATGAAAGGAAATTAGGGTTGGCGGCCAGGGATGAAAGCGGGGCAGGGTTTTGATAACTTTGGAGATCTCTCACCTCCTCAAGGCTCCAATGGAACCCGGATTTACTCCCTCACGGAGCTCAACACTCAAAGAAGTGCGGAAGAAGAGAACACAAGATTCCTCAACACAAGAAAAGATTTCATTACTCATTATCATTCAAGAGTTACATAGAGTTGAATATATAGACATAACAAAGAAATAAAATTTCATACATTTCCATGTGGGACTAAACTCCCTAGCCTATACTTTTGGTAGGAATATTCTCCCTCTTGGCCAACCAAAGAGTCCTACAAGGAGTGGGCTGCCCTAAAAGTCATGAAAGTCCTCTCAAAAGGTGGAAGATGGCGCCTCCTAAGTCTTCTCCTTGAATTTAGGGTTCTTCCTTCAATGGTTCAACTCTTTTGGACACCTCCTTTTCTTTCTCCCCAAGTCATGGCTCTTCCCAACTTTGCTTTGGTCTTTTTAGTTATGGATTGGGCGCCCCCTTGAAGTGCTCCCCAAGAAATGCCTCTTTCTTTCTTTAGCTTGGCCTTTTAAGGTATATATGGGGCGCCTCCTTGATTTTGGCTTCAAGAAAATTCTTGCTCCCTTGGGTGTGGGGACCAAGACACTGGGATGCAGTTGTGGTGCCTCCTGGACTCTGGCATGTGGCTGGGAGTGTGGCGCCCACTTGCTTGGGCCTTGACTTGACTGGAAAAAAAATGGCACCAACCTGGAGAAGACCTAGACCACTACTAGGACTTGTAACACATGACTCAACAAATTTAAATTATATGAAAATATAGACTTAAGATTAAAATTGAGTTGACCAAGTCAACCCTTATTACAAAACTAGAAAACCCTAATTCTTCGGGCAAGGTCATCAGAGATCCAGATGGAGCCCTGAAGTCTTTTTCTGAGTCTGGTGCCCGTACCAATTCTCCCGGGGTGGGAGGAACTCAACCCTGTCGAGTAAGGCTCAAGTTGGCTCTGGTATCTCTCCAAGAGATCTGGATCTCTTGTAATTCATCTCGGAAGATCCAAGAGTCATCAAAATCTGGCCTTCCTTGCCATCGGACCAGGTATCTTTGGTATCCTTGATTATGAGTAGAGATAACCTGATCGTCCAGGATCTTTTCAATCTATTCTTTCCTCACTGGCCAGTTTGTTGGTGGACACACAGGGTTGGGTTCACTCTCAAGAATAGGATTAGGCTCAAAGGCTCACTAGGAATCACAGCTGGCTCTCTATACTCTACTAGGTCTGTAATGTTGAAAGTGGGGCTAATGCCTAGTTCTGGAGGCAACTCGAGCACATAGGCATTGGATCCTACTCTCTTCACCACTCTAAATGGTCCAGCTCCTCTAGCATGTAACTTTCTAACGGTTCCAGGAGGAAACCGTTCAGGCCTTAACCTAATCATTACATAGTCTCCCTCAATAAAAGTTTTGACTCGCCTTTGGGAATCAGCCAACTTCTTTATTTTTCATTACTTAAATTTATTTTGGCATGAATTTCTTTATGCAAGTCTTTCATATGCTGTGCAAAAACTTCAGCAGACTCGGAGACTCGTGTGTGGACTGGTAAAGGGGCTAGGTCAAGAGGTGTGTGAGGTTTGTACCCATGCACATTTTCAAATGGACTCTTACCGTAGACCTATTGACCGAGTCATTGTATGCAAATTCAGCCCTAGGTAAGTACAAATCCCAATTCCTAGTATTTTCACACAACAAGATATCTTAGGCAATGCCTAAGCTACGTTCACTACCCGGTTTGGCATCAGTTTGAGGGGCATGATAGGCAGTTGAAAACTTAAGTTTTGTCTCTAACTTATGCCAAAGGGTTTTCCAAAATTGGTGAACCGGACATCCCTATCTGAAACAATTGTCTTAGGTAGGCCATGGAGTCTAACTATCTTATTAAAGAATAGGGTGGCTACCTTAGACGCATCAAAAGTCTGGGAATAAGGCAAGAAGTGGGCCATCTTAGAAAATCGGTCGACTACGACACAGATAAAGTCATGCCTCCTCTGGTCTTAGGCAAACCTAACACAAAGTCCATACTCACATCTTGCCAAGGACGATCTGGGACAGGGAGTGAGGTATAAAGGCCGGTGTTCTGTTTTCACTGTTTGGCAACAGCGCAGGTCCGACACCTAGCCATAATGTATGCTACATCTCTTTTTAAGCTAGGCCAGAAAAAGTGGTCTTCAACAGCCAGGGTGGTCTTGTCTTTTCCAAATTGGCCTGCTAGACCCCCAGCATGAATTTTCCAAATCAAAATTCCCTAAGAGAAGTTCTAGGGATGCAAAGCCTATTCTTAAAAATAGAAAGCCATCTAAAAGGGATAAATCCTTATATGGTCCTCAAGCTAGATCCTGATACACAGTCTTAAAATCCGAACAAGACTCATATTCCTTTTTGATCTGCTCAAACCCTACGACTTCAGCCCTAACAGAATTAAATAACAAAGATCGACGACTAAGGGCATCAGCTACCTTATTTTAGTCCCAGCCTTATGTTTCAAAATAAAAGTATAGGACTGGATATATTCTACCCACTTAGCATGCCTAGGGTTAAGCTTCTTCTGGAAATTCAGAATCTAAGAGCCTCATGGTCCGAAAATAGCACAAATTCTTGCAGTAGCAAATAATGTCTCCAGTAACGCAAAGCTTGCACTACCGCATAAAATTTTTTATTATAGGTAGAATACCTAAGCTTAGCATAATAAGTTTTTCACTAAAGAATGCTACGGGATGATTCTTTTGGCTTAGGACTCCACCTATACCTACACCTGAAGCATCACAGGCAACCTCAAATACTTTAGAAAAGTCGGGTAACCTCAAAATGGTGCCTGGGTCATCCTATCCTTAAGATCTAGGAAGGCTTTATGGGCTGCTTTAGTCCACTGAAATTCTCCCTTCCTAATACAGTCTGTGATAGGAGCAACTACAGTACTAAACCCCTTGATGAATCGTCTATAGAAGGTAGCCAAGCCGTGGAAACTCCTAACTTCATGCACACTGGTCGGCTCTGGCCATTCTACTATGGACCTAATCTTCTCTAGATCGGCAGCCATGCCGTCAGGGGTTTACTACAAAACCAAGGAAGATAACTCTACTGGTCATGAATTCACACTTTTTGAGATTACCATAGAGACTATCATTCCTCAAAACTTGGCATACTTGCTAAGGTGGCCTAGGTGGTCTGCAGGGGTCTTACTATAGATCAGGATGTCATCGAAATAGACCACTACAAACTTCCCTATGAAAGCTCTAAGCACCTGGGTCATAATCCTCATAAAAGTACTAGGGCATTGGACAACCCAAAAGGCATAACAACCCATTCGTAGAGACCATCCTTAGTTTTGAAAGCGGTTTTCCACTCATCCCCTGGTCTAATTCTAACTTGATGATAGCCACTTTTGAGATCAATTTTGGAAAAAACCATTGCACCGGCCATCATATCTAGCATGTCATCTAGTCTAGGGATGGGAACCTATACTTGATTGTGATTTTGTTGATGGCCGACTATCAACACACATCCTCCATGTGCCATCTTTCTTTGGGGTCAGTAGTGCAGGGACTGCACAAGGGCTAAGACTCTCTCTAATGAACCCCTTCCTCAACAATTCTCCAACCTGCTTTTGCAGTTCCTTATGCTCAGATGGATTCATCCTATAATGGGTAAGTGGGTAAAGTAGCTCCTGGGATTAAATCTATGGAATGCTGGATATCCCTAAGGTGGAAGGTGGTCTGGCAGATCCTCGGGAAAACATCCTCAAATTCTTCTAACAAAGGCCTAACTCCTGAGGAGGCTCTAAGGGTGTAGGAGTCCTATGTTCCTTAACAGTTAATCCAAATGGGTGAACCACTATGAATTTCTTGTTCTAGATCCTTACACTAATTAGGTTCACTCCAGTCTTCATCTCTTTGACCTTATTGGGTCCTTTAGCTACCTTGTCCTTAGGAGGGAATGAATGGATTGTGATCTTTTTCCATAAAACTAAAGACACAGGTATTGGATTTTCCTAAGAGGGTGGCATCATGATCATATAACCAAGGTCTCCTAAGAATTATACTGCTCACCCCCATGGGTAAGACATCACACCAAATCTTCTCTTGATATGATTGCATCTAGATTTGGACCTGACATCTAGACTGGATAGGTATAGAGGTAGAGTCTACCCAAGAAACCTTATAGGGGTTTGGGTGGGGGACTGGGGTTAAGCCTAACATTTTGACAGTGCTAGCAGAAATGGCATTCACACAGCTCCCACTATCTATGATGATCTTACATACCTTATCCCCTAATTTAAGGAAAGTCTATAGGATGTTAGTCCTACGCCAATCCTCCTGAACTCTACTCTGGGACAGGATGCATCTCACAACTCCTAACTGGTCAGACTCTGTGGGTTCCTCCTCTCCTTCATACTCATCAACCAAGTTTATTCCGGCCTCATAAACTTCTTCTTTAAATTCTTCATTGGGCCCGGAATTCTCTTCCTCTCCCTCTTCTATGTAAAGGGATCTACGTGGGCACTGCCTAGAAACATGACCTACCCTATGGCACTTAAAACAGGCTATGGCTGTACACTGGCTGGAGATATGACCTGGTTTCTGACACTTAAACAGGTGATACTAGAACTAAGGGTTCTCTGGGTGTCAGGTGCCTTACCTTTGTCCATGGGCCTAGGGGTGGGAGTACCATGAAAAGGTTTGCTAGGAGTAACTTGGCTAGGTCCATTTCTTGGGATTGGGGCACTAACCCTAGAAGGTATAGGTCCTCTCTGAAATTTCTCAGTGTTTAGTGCAATCTGATAGGCTTGGTCTAGGTCAGTAACCTCTCTCGGAAATAACTCTCCCTTAATGTCTTTCCTAAGTCCAGCCCTAAATCTAGACAAAGTGACCTCATGGGCTTCACTCACATCACATCTCATCAAGTACTCATCAAAGATGGCTATGTAGTCTAAGACAGATCGGTTTCCTTGTTTCAAGGTTTGCCATTGGTCTAACAGATTCTGCTGGTATGAAATGGGTAGGTACTTATCTCTAAGCTTTTCTTTCATACCCTGCCAAGTGGTTATGGGCTCAACATTTCGTCTCCTAGTGGTTAGCTCAATATTCCCCCAGTATAACCTAGCTTGACGCACTAACTTCATCTTGGCAAACTTGAACTTCCTTTCCTCAGACATGGTATACCACTCAAAGTACTGGTCCATCTCACCCTCCCAATCAGAATACACCTTAGGGTTTAAGCTACCATCAAAAGGGGTGCATCTAATTTGATGTTCCCGATGAACCTATCACTCTATCTTCAGGCTCTGGGTCAGGCCTCCTATGATTAGGTTCAGGATCTCTGTATAAAGGTCTTCTAGGCTCCTGGTGTGGGTGAGGTTGAGGCACATTAAAATCTGGGTCAGGAGTCCAATTCTGATGTCTAGGTTCCTCAAATACTTGGACTCGATCCCTAAGCTGGGTAAGATCCTCACGGACTTGATTCCTAAACTGGGCAACAGTATCAGTCATATCCTGACTCAATTTGGTCATACTTTCAGTAAGAGTTCTAATCATGGCTTCTAAATCAGGTTGGGTTTGACCAGGTTGGTAGGGTACCCCATTCCAGGTGGACATGAGATGCAAGCAAGCTCATCGAATGAGACTCGACTGAAACGACTACGGGCTAACTAGACCTAGAGCCCAAACTAGATGCCCAATCAGAGTGGCAAGCTAGCCTATAGTAACTCAGGACTCAGCCAGGCAGGTGTAAGGGGAGTATTAGGTCCCTAATTGCCAAACCTAGACACCAATCAGTGATTGGCTAGGTAGGCGGACCAGCACACAAGCCCTTCAGGATAGAATTTCTGAACCACCGTTCTTGACACTAATTACAAAGCATACACAGAGTAACTAGACAAACTGACTCAATACTAGCCTAGACCCGACCAGTTGGTGTCCCTAGCCCACTAGGACAAATTAGGTCTAATTAATTTTAAGATTAAAGGCTTAGGTTCGAATGCACGGGAGGTGGTTTTGGGCTAAGGAGAGGGTCTCAATCCTCCCCTTATGTTGCAACTTCGGTGACCTTAAGATAGATTCAATTTATGCACACTCAAATAAAAAAAATAGCTTGCAGAAATAAAAAAAAATAGAACAACAGTAAAATTGATCTCAGAAAAATCTACAGAAATTAATAAATCATGAAAATTTATGTAACTTACTTTCAATTATACTGGTTCCAGCAAAATAAGAATTACTTAATTTGAAATTTTCTGCAGGGAGAAACAATTCGAATAACAGGATAGTTACTGGCAGAAACAGAACGTGCGTCCCGTTTATAATCCCTGCCTAGAAGTTAAAACCCAGCGACACCCCTACATGCCCTAGGACCCCCGTGGAATGGGAGGAGGAGGCTTGCATCTCGCTTGTTCCTAGGACCGGACGGCCAGCGGAGTCTACTCCAGGCAGCAAAAGTAAAAAGGAATGAAAAAAAAATCAAACAAGCAAGAACCCTAGACAGGGCTCTGATACCAAAAATGATGCAGAACAATAAGATGATGCGATGCGGAAGTAAATTAAGACTAATTTTTTTTGTGTTTTGTTAGAAGTTGGCTTGACTCAAAAACAAGGCTAACTAATATTGAAAGAAAATATGCACTGAAAGAAAGCACAATTCAAAAGATAGATTATCAGAGTAATAAAGAAGTAGGATCGCTGGGGATTGAAAAACCCCAGACCTAGGGTTTGCTCATCTTTCAAGAAACAGACGAAGAGAGAAGAAAGGTTTATACCTGACTGTGATATCTCTCTTTGCTTCAATTGAAGGACACTCTCGAGCAGATTGTAGGATCCTTGGAGACGGGGTATCTTCGTAATGGATCCTCGGATTGTAGTCCTATGGCAAGATTGGCCTTCTTCTCGTACTCTGGATCTGGAAAGGATGAAGAACAAGATAAGGACGTGAGAAACTCAAAGGAAGAGACCTTTACCTGGGATAGCTCCGGACTGCTCGAACTTTGAAGATGAGGGAAAGTATGGAGGTGGCGGTGGAAGATGGAGTGGATTTAGGGTTTGGGTGTTGGCAGCTAGGATGATGAAAGGAAATTAGGGTTGGCGGCCAGGGATGAAAGCGGGGCAGGGTTTTGGTAACTTTGGAGATCTCTCACCTCCTCAAGGCTCCAATGGAACCCGGATTTACTCCCTCACGGAGATCAACACTCAAAGAAGTGCGGAAGAAGAGAACACAAGGTTGCTCAACACAAGAAAAGATTTCATTTACTCATTATCATTCAAGAGTTACATAGAGTTGATATATAGACATAACAAGAAATAAAATTCATGCATTTCCATGTGGGACTAAACTCCCTAGCCTATACTTTTGGTAGGAAATATTCTCCCTCTTGGGCAACCAAAGAGTCCTACAAGGAGTGGGCGGCCCTAAAAGTCATGAAAGTCCTCTCAAAAGGTAGAAAGATGGCGCCTCCTAAGTCTTCTCCTTGAATTTAGGGTTCTTCCTTCAATGGTTCAACTCTTTTGGACACCTCCTTTTCTTTCTCCCCAAGTCATGGCTCTTCCCAACTTTGCTTTGATCTTTTTAGGCATAGATTTTGCGCCCCCTTGAAGTGCTCCCCAAGAAATGCCTCTTTCTTTCTTTAGCTTGGCCTTTTAAGGTATATATGGGGCACCTCCTTGATTTTGGCTTCAAGAAAAATTCTTGCTCCCTTGGGTGTGGGGACCAAGACACTGGGATGCAGTTGTGGTGCCTCCTAGACGTGTGGCTAGGAATGTGGCGCCCACTTGCTTGGGCCTTGACTTGACTTGAACAAAAATGGCACCAACCTGGAGAAGACCTAGACCACTACTAGGACTTGTATTGAGTCAACATGACTCAACAAAATTTAAATTGCAGGGAAACAGACTTAAGATTACAATTTAGTTGACCAAGTCAACCCTTATTACAAAACTAGAAAACCCTAATTATTCGGGCAAGGTCAATCAGAGATCCAGATGGAGCCCTGAAGTCTTTTTTTGAGTCTGGTGCCCGCACCATAGTGGGAGTAGTGCATGTGGTCCTTTGACCTGAGATGGCTATGGTACCTTGTATGCATGAATCCATACTTTGGTTCACACACAATCATGACATTGAGTCATGCATGGGGTGATACTAGGTATGGTGGATTGCATATGGAGGTTGTGAGTAGGTCAAAAAGGAATCGATCAACCATAGTAAGAGGGAAGCGCATCCAGATGATTTCAATCAAATGAAGATTCAGAAAATCTTTGTTCAAAGTATGAATATTGAAATAGTTTCTAATGGTTCATTAATGAATAATCATTATCAGATCGAGCAAGGAATGAATATGAAATTGGATTTGAAAAGTATCCATATCCATAGTCATATTCAGGGTGCAAGTACATCGAAGGACTGAATTACCCGGTAACTCATCACTGAAGGGTATTTTGGTAAATCCATCAAAATTTCTCGACTTTCGGGTAGGCATGACATGTTGCTAGAAATCAATCTTGTCTTGTAGGTCTTCATGAACCAATTGATTTGGTTTCATGAGTCAATTTGATATGTGATTCGAATTGGACAATTGGTGAGACAATTTGACCTAATTAGGTCAATCGGGTTCGATCGGATCAATCGGCTCAAACCTAAACCTACTGCTGGCTAGATGTGGAAACCAATGGGTCACACATAATAGAGACTTGGCTAACGAAGTCATTCATGATTTAATTAGGGTCATAGGATCCTAATTGGTTAGCCGGATTACATACTAGCATATGTAGGCTAACCAAATTCCTAACCCAATTGGATTAGATCTGGTTGCTTGCTAATTGGGCTAACGTAATTATGAAAATCTAAATTAGGTTGAGTCCTAAGTGGGGCTAGCCTAATAAGAGCTAAATCTGATTTTAATTTGGATTTAAGGACATTTTAGGTGCCATACATGAAGAGTCCCAATGGCATGGGACTCTTGGTACCTAAATAATACCTTAACTTTAAAAGGGCACAGAATGAGCTATAGATCTCTGATTTGAATATAATTTATATGGTCAAAAGAAAATTTTATGCTCTTTCCAGTGAGACCATATTTCGTATGTTTTGACTGGTCAACATTCTTTGAAATTTGCATGGAAGAAGGATGGCGCGTGCGGTGCATGAAGAGTCGCAACTCTTCATGGGCACGCGGTTCTGATGGAGAGTCCTTCTACTATAAGGACTCTTCATAATCTCTGATGTTTATAGATTTAAGAGGTGCCTTTTGGATTCCTAGGGATCGGTAATTGACATGTGGCAAGTGAGATTCATCCAGATAAAAGAAGGGATGTGAATAAGGCCTTCGGTACATGAATGGGCTTATTAGATATGATTTTTTAAGCCAGATAACTTCTCTTCGGTCTTGAAAAATCATATCTGATAAGTTGATGGGAGGACATATCACACGCCCCTCTTGTATCTATAAATAGGGGGTGGTGAAATGAGTCTGATATAAGAATTCCACCGAAGTACTATTCTGAGTGTCTCTCTCTCCCTCCTTTCTTTAAGACAAGACTTGTCTTGTTAAGACAAGGTCTTTTCTAATAGGACAAGGCTTTGTTTTAGGACATAAGCCTAAGAGGTCCTAGAGGAGGGTTGTCCTAAAACTAAGAGTGGTTTAGAAAGTGTCTTTAGTGCCCTACAGTAGGACAGGGTGTCATATAGTGGTCAATAGACCAAAGGCTGCCGAAAGAGTTCCACTTCTCCAAGCAACTTGAAGAAGGAGATCTTCCTTGGTCCGAGTTTTGTGTGGATCACCGTTGGAGGGCGAACGTTTGGATGCTTGGTGGAGAAGAAGGCTGAATCAGGATTTTCTTCATCGGATTGGATACTAGCGGTTCAGGTTGGTGCCTAAACTCTAGTTTATTATATATGCATGTTTGTATGTTTAATTCCTATTAAGGCGGTCTTGGATTAAGGTTTTGTAGTGGTTTCATAATAAATTTTTGAAATCCACGCTTCCGTCCTAGTCACCAAAACCCTTACAATGGTATCAGAGACACCTTATTAGGGCTAAATCATACAAAATTTGAAGTTGCCCAATTTTGTAGGACTCTTGAGGTTGCCCATTTTGGTAGGACTCTACAAAATTTAAAGTTGCCCAATTTTGTAGGACTCTTGAGGTTGCCCATTTTTGTAGGACTCTACAAAATTTGAAGTTGTCCAATTTTGTAGGACTACAAAAATTTAAAATTACATATGATTGATATGTTTATGCATATATGTTTGTCACTGGTTAGGTTTTTCACTTAAAACTTAATCGATATAGAGATATGTTTAGCTTTCTATTCATCATACTGAAATATGGTTGCCCTGGCATAATGGTGGATCCATTATGTGGTAGATGGTTGTCCTAGTATGATGACACACTTGGCACATTATAAAATGATATATGATACATGGTTGATGAATGGTAATATTAGAATGTGCTTCTGTTTGAATTGCCCTCTATTAAAATTATATTAAGTTGTAGTGTCATATACCAAAAGCAAAATAATCAAGATGATTAGTTGATCATTCGGTGTCTAGGAAAAGTGGTTCATGATCGATAAAGAGGACGTGGTTTTTAATTGGTACCGTTGATTGACCTGGCCAATTTTATGGTGTCTAGGAAAGCAACGAGGGGACTCCCACTACTCTCCCACTTACCTGGCCGATAAGATTAACTTAATTCTTGATTGATATGCTTAGTGTAATATTCACTACATTAGGCTTTCCTTCATGCTAAGTCATTATTATATTATGATCCATATTAGGTTTGTTGTGTACACATAAGGCCTATTATGGTAACAAATACAATTTTGGCCTGGTGCATATGATGCTTATGGCATGATTAATATAATACTTTGTTGTGAACACACAAGGGTATTATTATTACAATCATGACTATAAAGGAATGAAGGGTCTTACTTACTAAAAATATTATAGTTTATTGTGCACATACAAGGCTATTAATATTTTAGAGGCCAGGATTTGTTGAAAATTGTATGAGATACAATTGGAAGAGTTTTCCTACCTTTAAACTTATAAAAGATTTGTTGTGTACACACAAGGTCTTTTATAAGGAATTAGGATCTCAACCCCACTAAGAAAACCAATTAGGGAATCTCGATCATCATATAGAGGGTTATGATGCTTGATAAAATAGTGGGAGACATAATTAAGTTAAAGTCCTAATTTAATTATGTTTTGTCAACATTGGTTGTTTGCTTATGTTATGTTCTTTGTTAATGTAGATTAAATGGCCTCTTCACTCTCACTCCGTAGTATACTTGATGCCAATAAATTGACTGGACCGAACTATTTTGACTGGTTGAGAAACCTAAAGATAGTACTCAACCAGGAAATTTTCTTACATTCTTGATACCCCTACCTTGGAACCTTAGGGGAAGATGCATTGCAAGAGGAAAAGACCACATACAAGATGTGGCAAAATGACTCACTCACTATCAAATGTATCATGCTTACCTCTATGACCAATGAGTTGCAGAGGCAACATGATAGCATGGACACTAACTCCATACTGCTCATTTAAAAGAGCTATATGGAGAACATAGTCGAACTGCTAGATATGAGATATCTAAGCAGTTGTTCTGTGCGAGAATGACAGAAGGTAAATCCGTACAAGACCACGTACTGATGGTTATTGACCTGATCACTCGATTAGGTCAATTGGGTTTTGTTATGGATGGGGAGTTGAATCAGGATTTGACCTGCAGTCACTCTCGGAGTCATTTTCACAGTTTGTTCTTAATTATCATATGAACAAACTTAACACTTCCTTGCCTGAGCTGTTAAACATGTTAAAAATAGCAGAGAGCCATTTAAAGAAAAATAAGGTTAACTTCTTCTTATGGATGGGATCAACAAGAAGAAGTCAGGCAAAAGGGTTCCAAGAGTAGATTGAACCCAAATAGGGGCATCAAGAAGAAGAAGGAAAGAAGGCCTCCGACAGATGACCTGCTTTCACTGTGGCAAGCCGGGTCATTGGAAGAGGAACTGCAAGGCTTACCTTGCAGGTGTGAAGCCTGGTGCATCGGATGCACCAAAAGGTATGAAAGAAGTTCATACTATTTTGTCATTGAATTCTTCCATTTCAAATACTTGGGTATTGGATACCGTCTGTGGTCATAATATCTGCAAATCATTGCAGGGGCTATAGAGGCTTAGAGTATTAAAGGAAGGAGACTTTGAGCTCTACAGTGCTGGAGGAGAGTCCATCCAAGCAGAGGCCATAGGGACTTATATCTTGAAGTCACCTTCGGGAAAGATTTTAGAGTTGAGAGATTGTTACTATATGCCTAAGGTCATTAGAAATATCATATCTATACTCTTGTTACTTAGACAAGGTTATACTATGAATGTGATGAGCAATGGTTGCTCAATCAGCTTTTCTAATGAAATTATATGTTGTGGCGTATTTTGCAATGGTCTTTTAACTCTATCCACTAATGACAATATACTTCATGTAAGAAACAAACGAAAGAGAGATGATGTAAACAATACTTTATTCTAGCACTATCGGCTTGGATATATTAGTGAGACTAGGATTAGCAAGTTATACAAGAAAAATTTCCTTAATCCTTATGATTATGAATCATTAGGAACTTGTGAATCATGGGTAAAATGGCCAAGACTCTATTTAGTGGACATAGAGAAAGGACAACTGAGTTATTAGGACTCATACATACAGATGTATGTGGGCCTATGACAACTCAGGCCAAGGGTGGATACTCTTATTTTATCATGTTTACTGATGAGTTTTCAAGGTACGGATTTGTGTATCTTATAAAACATAAGTCCGAAGCCTTTTGATGCAGAACAAAGAACAAAGAAGCGTATGCGGAAGTAAAATTAAGATTAATTCTTTTTTTTTCTTGTTTTTATATTTCAGAAATTGGCTTCGACTCAAAGTAAAGTTAAACTAAGTTGATGGAGACTACGTAAGGATTGAAAGCACAATTTAGAAGAAGCTAAGTTATCAGAGTAGTTCAGAAGTAACGGATCGCTGGGGGTTGAGAAACTCCCAGACCTAGGGTTTCGCTCTGAACTTTCAACAAGACAGAAATAAAGAGGAGAGATGGTTTACCAACCAGACAGTGATCTCACAGAATTTGATGGAAGAACTCTCTCGAGCAGATTGTTGGATCCTCGGATTCGGCTATCTTCGCAATGGATCCTCCAATACTGGTCTCGTGGCTGGGTCGGCTTCTCCTGAACTCAAGATCTGGGAAGAAGAAAAACAAATGATGGATTCAGAGACTCAGGAAGGATTTACCAGTTCGAAGAACTTGAAGGCTGATGTCGCTGAGATCCGGATTCTCTTGAAGGCTGATTCGACTTCCTCTGGAAAGAGCTTTGGATCTGAAGTATCCGGACTGTAGCTGGATGCCGGTGGTCGGCCTGGACTTGGAGAGGGTGGCCGTGAGAGGTGGGATATGCTAGGGCTTGGTGGAAAGAGAAGGGTGATGGGCGGCTAGGGTTTGGGAGTGAAGTGGCTAACTAGGGTTTGGGATTTTGGAGATCTCACACCTCCTCAAGGTTCCTGGGGAACCTGGATTTACTCCCTCATGGAGCTCAACACCTGGATGCAAGTGCGGAAGAGAAAACACAAAGTTTTGCTCACAAAAAAAATTTGGTTTCATTCATCTGATTGATTTAAACTTACAAGAGGGGTTTAATTTATAGGACTTTACAAGGGTAGGGTTTTACATCTTCCCATGGGGACTAAAGGAGGGGATCTACAAATCAGGATAATCCATACACATATGGTCGCCAAGGTACCAAAAAAATTGATTTGGATTATAAAAGGCAGGTAGATGGTGCCTCCTTGCTTGGGTCTTCAAGAGAGGATTTCTTTCCTTCCATGGATCAACTCTTTTGGACTCCTCCTTTTCTTCCTCCCTAAGTCAAGGCCCTTCCATCTTTGTTGGGATATTTTTGGCAGGTAGTGGGGGCCTCCTTGAAGTTTTCTCCAAGAGAATTTCTTCCCTTCATAGTTTGGTTCTTTTGGAAAAGACTTGGGCCGCCCCCTTGATTTGTGGACTCCTGGTGGATTTCTCCTCAACTGGCGCATGAGAGAAGGAAGCTGCTATCTGTGGTGTGGGGACCAAAGGCTGCTGGATGTAGATATGGCGCCCCCTGGACTCAGGCGTATGGCTGGGAGTGTGGCTGGGAGTGTGGCGCCCACTTGCTTGGCCTGGGGAAAATGTAACACCCTAGGTTGAAGCCCTAGTCCACTACTGAGTCAACATGACTCAACAAAATAAAATGTAGGTAATAGACTCAAGCTATATTGAGTTGATCTAGTCAACTCTTATTACAAACCAAAAACTCTAATTCTTCGGGTAAGGTTAATCAGAGATCCAGATGGAGCTCTGAAGTCTTCTTCTGAGTCTGGTGCCTGCACCACCTTTGATAAATTTTTAGAGTATCAAAATATGGTAGAGAAACAAACGGGAAAAGTATTAAAAACTTTGATCAGATCGAGGAGATGAATACTTATCCACCGAGTTTCTCGATCACCTTAAAGAAAAGGGGATTATCTCTAAATGAACCCCTCCTTACACACCACAATTAAATGGTGTTGCTGAAAGGAGGAACCGTACCTTATTAGATATGGTACGGTCCATGATGTGCTTCACAGAGTTACCTGTTTCCTTCTGGGGATATGCCTTGAAAATCGTGGCTAATATCTTAAATAGAGTACCATTAAATCTATATCTAGCACTCCATATGAGATATGGAGGGGTAAGAAACCCAATCTTAAGTATCTTAAGATATGGGGATGTCCAGCCTATGTCAAAAGAAATTTTGGACATAAGCTGGATGCTAGAGCAGATAAGTGTCTATTTGTATGATATCCTAAACATAATATAGGATATCTGTTCTACCACCCTACTGAACAAAAAGTTTTTATCAGTAGGCATGCCACTTTTTTGGAGAAAGAGTTCATCCTACAAAAGGGCAGTGGGAGAAATATTGAACTTAAAGAAGTTCAACAAATAGATACATCTCAACCAAATGATAACATAGTTAGTATAGAACCAGAACACACCACTCCTCTCCGTAGGTCTGATAGGGTGCGTCATGCACCTGAGAGGTATGGGTTCATTATTGAAAATAATGAAGCCCGGATCATTGAAAATGATGAGCCTCTAACCTATACGGATGATGTCATGAGTAGGGACTCGACAGATGGCTGGAAGCCATGAGATTCGAAATGGACTCCATGTATGTCAGCCAAGTGTGGACTTTGGTTGATGCACTAGAGGGTGTTAACCCTATTGGATGCAAATGGGTCTATAAGAAAAAGATTGGGGCAGATGGCCAAGTTGAAACTTATAAAGCCAGATTAGTGGCTAAGGGTTTCAGACAAAAACAGGGAATAGATTATGATGAAACATTTTCTCCTGTTGCCATGCTCAAATATTCGGATCATGTTTGCTATAGCAGCATATCATAATTATGAAATATGGCAGATGGATGTAAAAACCACATTCCTTAATGGTTTCCTTGAGGAAGAGGTCTATATATCACAGCCAGAAGGTTTTATCTTGGAGACTAAACATAATCATGTATGTAGGCTGAAAAAATCCATTTATGGATTAATGCAAGCATCTAGGAGTTAGAACATCTGATTTGATAAGACAATCAAAGAGTTTGAATTTATCAAAAATGAGGATGAACCTTGTGTGTACATAAAGAAAGACTAGTGGGAGTGCCATAGTTTTCTTAGTTCTGTATGTGGATGACATACTACTCATTGAGAATGATATCCCAATGTTACAATCAGTCAAGGTATGGTTATCTAAACAGTTTTCCATGAAAAGACTTGGGAGAAGCATCCTATGTACTAGGTATCAAGATCTATACAGATAGATCTAGGAGGATGCTATGCTTATCCCAGTCTAGGTACATTGACCAAGTGCTAAAGAGATTTAGCATGGAGGGAAGTAAAAGATGTTACTTGCCCATTGGTCATGGCATACATCTTTCCAAGAAAATATCTCCTAAGACACCTGAAGAAAGAAATAGAATGAGTTCTATACCTTATGCTTCGGCTATAGGATCTATAATGTATGCTATGTTATGTACCAGGCCTGATGTGGCATATGCCTTAGGTATAGCCAGTAGATTTCAGGTTGATTCAGGAGAGGATCACTGGAAGGCTGTGAAAAATATTCTTAAGTACTTGAGAAGTGAAAGGGATATGCCCTACAAGCCAATCTATGTTGTATCTCCCAAATCATTGTAATTGACAATATTCTAATAAAGGCATTATTTTTCATCATACGCTGTGATTATTATTATATGATGAACCCCATAGATTAGGGCTATGATTTTAGGGTTATGATGAGATCATACCAGTGAGACCTAAAGTCTTAAAACCTTAATCAAAATATTCCTAGTCGAAGGAACCTTGAGTAGGGGATCAAGTTTTTTTCCGGTAAGACTAGCACATCCTATGTATACTGAATAGGGTGACTGCTCTCACAGTCACTTGTGTATGACACTAATATTAGGATGTGGGTGTTAATTAGAGAATGAGTTCACTGATATGATCCAACTTGAGAACATCTAATGGAGTCTTAGCTATATGTCAATAGAAGGTTCTCATAGTGGGAGTGGCACAAGTAATCCTTTGACCTGAGACTGCCATAAGTACCTTATGTACATGAACCCATGCTTTGGTTCAATCCTAATCATGACACTGAGTCATGCACAGGATTGATACTGGGAATGGTGAATTGGATATGAAGGTAATGAGTAGTCAACAAGGAATCGATCACTCTTAGTAAGAGGAGATTGCATCTAGCTAGTTATCAATCGGATGATGATTCAGGGATCTTTGATCAAAGTAAAGATATTAGAGATGGTTTCTAATATCAAGATAATTGAATCATCAATATAAGATTGAGCTAGAAACAAATATAATATTGGATTTGACATATATCCATATCCATAATTATATTTTGGGTGCAGGCTGATCGAAGGATTTAATTGTACGGTAACTTTCTACTGAAGGGTAATTTTGGTATTTCACCAGAATTTCCATATCTTCTGGGTAGACATGACACGTTGCTAGACGTCAATCTTGTCTTGTGGGTTGATTTGAATGATCACTTATTAGGAAGAGTCCTAATTGATCAAAATCGGGTAAGCCTGATTTGACCTAAATCGATTAGAAAGAGTTCTAATCAAATTAGGTCAACTTGTATTCGAACCCACTACTGGCTAGATGTGGAACCCAATGGGTCACACAATTAAAAGAATTGATCAAGAGTCATTTGCATGAAGACACTCTAGCAAGTGTTGCAAATCCTAACTCCTATTTGAATCGTAATCGAATTAGGGTTCCAAATTGACTCGATTTGGGTTCTAATTGGATCTAATTAGACCTTAATTGAGAATTTAGGGATTATGGCTAACCCAATTGGCTAACCTATTATCTAGGCCACTTCCCTACCCGCCCCCTTTCCCTTGCATGCCAAAAACACCAAGAGTCCATGCGCTTATGGACTCTTGGCACGCCATTTGGAGGAGTCCATGGGCGCATGGACTCTTGGCGCGCGCCCACTTAATTCTCCGATGAATTAAGATGGGGCGGCCTTCTTTCTTTGTATTAGCACCTCATTTGTCTACCCTTGGATGATAATCTAACGGGTGGAGAGGTTTTAAGAAAGAAAGAAAGCACAGTTTCTTCCCGGGAGCGCGAAATCAGATCTCTTCGGAGATTCAAGTTTCGCGACTTCTTTCTCCCAATCGTCGCGACTTCTTCCTTTGAGAAAAGCCATGAGGATTGATCTGGAAGGCCGTGAAAATTAATCCAGAAGGCCGTGAGAAGAAGGAAAGGGTGTGAGAAAATTGTTTACGGAGAGTTGCGAGGGCGCCTCTCCGAAAACTATAAAAAAGGGGGTGGGAATCTGAACTCGGTGATGTGTTTTTTTTTTTCTTCCTCTCCTGAAGACTCTTTCTCCCCTTCTTGTTTTTGCATTGTTTCCTTTACAGAGTAAAACTCTGTCGAAACTCTGCTACTAAACAAGGTTAAGAGAGAAAGTCTCCGATGGTAAAGGAAAAGAAGAGTTCTGATTCAATTCTTTTCTTCCTTACATTAAGACATCTTTGTCTTAATTTCTCCACCAATTAAAGATAAGTATTAATCTTCTTAGGACAAGGTCTTACTTTCAAGACAAAGGTGTCCTAAAGGTTCTAAGTCTTGGTAGAAGGTGGAGAAGGGGTAAGAAGGAAGAAGACACCTTTGAGTGGAAGATTTCCAGCCATAATCCAAATATTGAATTCCTAGAAGAAGAATTCAATTGAAGGAACCATTGGAACAAGGAGTTAGGATCTTGGTCATTGCTTTGTGTGGATCACCATCGGAGGGGGACACCTGGACGCCTGGTGAACTCAAATAGCCTGTTCATCTTCAAGATTAATCTTCATCAAATTGGAATTAGCGGTTACAGGTTAGTACTCTAATTCTAATTTGCATAAGAATGTTAGTCTTCATACATTTTAGTCTTATTAAGGAGTTCCTGGTTTAGGGTTTTGGTGTATATTAATTTCTATATTTTGAAATTACCCTTCCGCTGCGTTGCACCGGATCCCAACAAGAAGGACTAAGGATATTTTTCTGATATACGGAGGATCTGATCATAAACTGGAAGCTTATTCAGATTCTAGTTTTCAATCGGATCCAAATGATAGCAAATCTATTTCAAGGTATGTTTTGATCCTAAATGGAGGAGCTGTAAGCTCGAGGAGTTCTAAACAACAGACTGTAGCTGACTCAACAATTGAGGCAGAATACATTACTATTAGTGAAGCTGCCAAGGAAGCTGTCTGGATGAAGAAATTCATCTCAGAGTTGAGTATTGTTCCGAAGATTGAAGGTTCAGTACCACTTTACTGTGATAATACTGGAGCCGTCGCTCAAGCTAAGGAACCTAGAGCTCATCACAAATCAAAGAACATTCTAAGATGGTTCCATCTCGTTCGAGAGATTGTTGAAAGACAAGAAGTCTGTATTAAAGAGTAGAAACGAAGAACAACATAGCAGACCCGACTAAGGCTCTAGCACAGCGGGAGTTTGATTGCCACCTCGATTGTATGGGATTAAAATTTAAAGGTGATTGGCTTTAGTGCAAGTGGGAGATTGAAAGGATTATGCCCTAAAGGCCAATCGAAATGTTGTATTTCGATGGGATTTTTTTTTGTATCCCAAACCAGTGTATTGATATTATCAATTAATAAAGGAATTTTATTTTCATCATACACTGTGTCTTATTAATTTTATTAAGATATGATGAACCCCATAGATTAGGGCTATGGTTCTAGGGTTATGATGAGATCATACCAGTGAGACCTAAAGCCTTAAAACCCTAATCTAGAATATTCCTGGTCGATAGGATATTGAGTAGGGGATCAATGTTCCGGTAAGACCAGCACATCCTATGTATGCTTGGTGAAGAGGGTGACTGATCTCAAAGTCACTTGTGTTTAACACTAAACTAGGATGTGGGTGCTCATTAGAGAATGAGTTCACTGAATGGATCTAGCTTGAGAACATCTAATGGAACCTTATCTGTTTATCAATAGATAGTTCTCATAGTGGGAGTAGTACATGTGGTCCTTTGACCAGAGACTGCCATGGTACCTTGTATGCATGAATCCATACTTTGGTTCACACTCAATCATGACACTGAGTCATGCATGGGATGATACTAAGTATGGTGGATTGCATATGGTGGTTGTGAGTAGGTCAAAAAGGAATCGATCAATCCTAGTAAGAGGGAAGCGCATCCAGATAATTTCAATCAAATGAAGATTCGGGAAATCTTTGATCAAAGTATGAACATTAGAAATAGTTTCTAATGGTTCATTAATGAATCATCATTATCAGATTGAGCAAGGAATGAATATGAAATTGGATTTGACAAGTATCCATATCCATAGTCATATATTCAGGGTGCAAGTAGATCGAAGGACTGAATTGCCCGTAACTCACCACTGAAGGGTATTTTGGTAAATCCACCAAAATTCCTCATCTTCTGGATAGCATGACACGTTGCTAGATGCCAATCTTATCTTTTAGGTTCTTCATGAATCAATTGATTTGTTTCATGAGTCAATTCGATATGTGATTCGAATTGGACAATTAGGTGAGCCAATTTGACCTAATTAGGTCAATCGGGTTCGATTGGATCGAATCGACCAAAACCTAAACTTGCTGCTGGCTAGATGTGGAATCCAATGGGTCACACACAATAGAGACTTGGCCAAGGAAGTCATTCATGATTTAATTAGGGTCATAGGATCCTAATTGGTTAGCCGGATTACATACTAGCATTATAGGCTAACCAAATTCCTAACCCAATTGGATTGGGTCCGTTTGCTTACTAATTGGGCTAACCTAATTATGGAAAACCTAAATTAGGTTGAGTCCTAAGTGGGGCTAGCCTAATCAGAGCTAAATCTGATTTTAATTTGGATTTAAGGCATTTTAGGCACCATACATGAAGAGTCCCAATGGCATCGGACTCTTGGTACCTAAATGATACCTTAACTTCGAAAGGGCACAGAATGAGCTATAGATCTCTGATTTGAATATAATTTATATGGTCATAAAAGAAATTTATGCTCTTTCCAATGACACCCATATTTCCAATGTTTTGACTGGTCAACATTCTTTGAAATTTGTGTGGAAG
This sequence comes from Areca catechu, assembly GCA_021397845.1. Classification (NCBI taxonomy): domain Eukaryota; kingdom Viridiplantae; phylum Streptophyta; class Magnoliopsida; order Arecales; family Arecaceae; genus Areca; species Areca catechu. The sequence goes on along the minus strand of CM038042.1, from coordinate 96,641,831 downwards.
AAGGATGGCGCGCGCGGTTCTGATGGAGATTTAAGAGGCACCTTTTGGCTTCCTAGGGACCGGTAATTGACATGTGGCAAGTAAGAATTCGTCCAGATAAAAGAAGGGATGTGAATAAGGCCTTCGGTGCATGAATGGACTTATTAGATATGATTTTTCAATCCAGATAACTTCTCTTCGGTCTTGAAAAATCATATCTGATAAGTTGATGAGAGGACATATCACACACCCCTTTTATCTATAAATAAGGGGTGGTGAAATGAGTCTGATATAAGAATTCTACCGAAGTACTATTCTGAGTGTCTCTCTCTCCCTCCTTCTTTCTTAAAGACAAGACTTGTTTTTTTAAGACAAGGTCTTTTCTAATAGGACATGGCTTTGTTTTAGGACATAAGCCTAAGGGTCTTAGAGAAGGTTGTCCTAAAACCAAGAATGGTTTAGGAGAGTGTCTTTAGTGCCCTACAGTAGGACAGGGTGTCCTACAGTGGTCAATAGACCAAAGGCTGTCGAAAGAGTTCACTTCTCCAAGCAACTTGAGGAGTTCTTCCTTGGTCCGAGTTTCATGTGGATCACCATTGGAGGGTGAACGTTTGGGTGCCTGGTGGAGAAGAAGGCTGAATCAGGGTTTTCTCTTCATCAGATTGGATACTAGCGGTTCAGGTTGGTGCCTAAACTCTAGTTTATATTATATATGCATGTTTGTATGTTTTAATTCTTAGAAAGGAGGTCTTGGGTTAAGGGTTTGGTAGTGGTTTCATAATAAATTTTTGAAATCTACACTTCCACCCTGGTCACCAAAACCCTTACAATCACACAAATCAAACTAGGGTTTTCTAGACCTAGAGCTCAAGTCGAATGGATTAACACAAATTACAGCCAATTCAGTAATTACCCTGTCCACTGGTCAAGTAAGAGGTGGGTCGTGGGAGTCTCCCCTTGCTTTTACAGGGTCCTAATTAAAAACCACGAGTCCACTTAGGATGTTGCCTCTGGACCTTTACCTTAGATGCCATATTCAAGAGATAATCAAAGGATTGGGTGCACTAGCTTTCACACAATACCTTGGAACCCAACCTTGTTGGTGTCCCTAAACTGCTTTAGGTAGAAAATCAATTTTAATTAGGCTTAGGCTTGATGAAAGGTGGTTGTTTTGGACCCAGGATAGGTAATGAAATCCTACCCTAATCTAAGATAGTAAAGTGCCCTTAGTTAGGTTACAATGTGTGCACACAAAGATGAATCCTAATATGCAATGAAACTTAAAACAGAAATAACAGAAAATAATTTTTTTTTCTGATTTTTTTTCCATGATTAGATAGTAAATTAATAGAGGAATAAAAAAATTTAAATACTATTTTTTTGGGATTTTTTAACATTGGTTTTATGCAAGTTTAATTTCAGCCTAGATATACAGAATTTCAGCAAAGAGCGATTAAACTCTAGTTTAACCTGCTCTGATACCAAACTGATATAGGACAAAATATGTAAACTTAATTATTTTGATTTAGATATATTTATCAAGATTAAATATTAATTAATTTTTCTAGAATTTATCAGAAATAACTCAAAGCAATTAATTGAAAGAAACTAGTCAACTAGTTGCAAGCCCGCGAAGTAGATCTAACAAATCTAATTAGGAAAGGACCTTGGTGATTAAGAAACCACCATAAACTAGGATTTAAAACTTTCAAAGAATCAGATCTTAAGAGAAAGGAAGAGTTTAGATTTACCAACGAAGATTTGTCACTCTTTGATGTGGACTAAGATCAGCACTCTAGATTTCATGGCAGGATTTCAGGATTGTCGTTCTCAGGCTCGGATCTACAATGAGACCTAGTTCCAAAGAAAAAACACCCTCACTTCTGATCTTGATCACCTGAAGAAATACTCACAAGAAAACAAGTTAGAAAGCAAGAAAGGAAAGAAAGTTTGGAAGGAAGAAGAAGAGAAAGAAGGTGGTGATTTTAGGGTTTGTTGGATGGATGGAAGATGGATAGTTGGATAACTAGGGCTCATACCCCGTGATGCTCAGAAGAATAGAAGAATTTAGGGCCTCACACCCCGCGTTGCTTCGAAGAATAAAGGAATTTAGAGCCTCACACCCGCGATGCCATCATAGTAAAGGAATGATAGAGAATATCTCCTTTATTTCATGAATAAGAATCAATTTTAAAAAGGGGTTGATGGAGTATTTATAGACCACCAACTAGAATTGTATGGATACGAAGTGTTGATTTCTTGTTGAAGAGGCAAGAACTTCTTGGAATTGGCTTCCCTTGGGCATCAAAGACCTTGAATTCCTTCTCTTGGGTCTCATGGTCTCTTGACAGATGAATTTCTTGGGCTTCTTCCACTTGGGCGACATCTCTTGAACTAAGTGTGCGACAAAATAAGAAGAGGTGCTAATGGATGCTGTCCTTCTTTCTTGGTTCTCTTAAATTTAAATGTGAGTGGGCAATAATCTTGTGAGAAGATGGCATCCTCCCTTTTTTTTATTAGCATCAATCCATCTCCCCATCTTGGCATCTTCTTGTATTTAAAATTGGATGAAGATAATGCAAACACAAGTGAGACAAGGTTGGACTCCTTTGAAGTAGATAGGCGTCCCTTTAATCCAAACTTCTTTGCATCAAGGAATGGATAAAAATGAGGCACTCCTTCTGTGGGCGACAATGATGTGAGAAATGTAGAGTTCTTCTATTTTACTTCTCTTAAAATCAACGACTTCTTGGAATTTAAATGGGCGATAATTAGGAAAACTCATGGGTGCCTTTCTTGGATAGAATGTTGTTTGAATGTCTGGATGTCTGGATGTCTGGATGTTCGGATGTCTGGATGTCTTAATTTTCTTGGAACATAAGACATGGACTTTTGGTGGGCATCCATATGGAATTCTTGTGACCGACCAAGATGACATGGCATGTGATGATGTCCAAGATGATGTGGCAGGTGATGTGGCCTGTGGCATGTGACATAGGCATCCAAGATTTGAGGATGTGGTGCCAGGAATTAGTTGGCATGTGGTGCCAAGGCATGACTTGACTTGAGTTGGCACATGATGTCACATGGGATCTTGATTTAGGTCCCCTCTGGTATTATACAGGACTCAATAACTATTCACATGACTTAACCAACTAAATAACTAAATGGATTAATTCTAAACCCAACTTGTTCAATTGGAACCCAATTTGATCAAAAGGCATAATCTCACAAACCAAAAATTAAATGCTGACTCAACTCAACTTGGTAAATAGGGTTTGACTCAACTTGATAAATAGGGTTTGTATATACAGGTTTGATTGAATTGGGGTTTAGGGTTGAAACCACTGGGCTAAATAACATAATTTAAAATTCTGGGGTTTAGGGCTGAACCCATCTGGTCTAAAATAATAGAATTTATAAATGATCTTGGGCCTTAGGGCTTATGTCTTTATTCACAGGTAATCCACAGGGATGTGGGATTGACCTGTCATTTCTTTCTAGCCCTGGTGTCACTAGTGTTAGCTCTGGTGTTAGCCCTGATGTCTGCACCAAAAGAGATCAAAGCGAGTGGCACCTAGCATAGTTCAAGCTGAGAGGAGATCCAATAAAAGGGAAGAAGAGCCGACTCATCATGAAACTCAAGAACAAGTTCCATAGAGGCAATCATCTTAATGGGCAACCATCCCGTTACTTCAGGTAGAAGGTTGGTTTCACTTTTCTAGAAAAACAAAATTTTAGGATTGGAGACTAGATTAGAGCTCAAAGTTGGGGTATTTCAGTTCATTGGATGTCCCTACATATCCCACCTTAGTCAGAACCTTCTTTGAGAACTTATCTCTTGGAGCAAATCAGATCCTATCCACGGTAAAGGGAGTTACAATGTCTATTGATGAACCAAGTTAAGCAGGGTTCTTAGTATGCCAAAAGCTGGGAAGTGTTATTTGAATTTGAAGGATAGACAAAGGACTTTAAGGACAGTTCTCGAAAGAAGTAATGTTGATGGAATTTCTAATGTACAAGCAAACATACTTTCATTGGAAATGAGATTACTACATCAGTAGAGTGTTTTTACCTAGAACTAGGAGATTTGACTAGGTAAGTGAGGGAGACCTGATGTTTGAGGTATTTGATTGAGGTGGAGGCCTTAAATCTACCTTTCATTATGATGAGCCAGATTAGGGATGCAGCTATGAAGGCCAGGGCATGTTTCCCCATGGGATGGCTTTTACTATTTTATTCCAGGATTGTGGCATTGACTTAACAGGTGAGGATAGCAGACCCCTACTATATACAGATAGATACTCAAAGAAATATTTATATAGGATAAGTTTGAATGTGAAAAACACCTACACCTAGCATACAATATGCAAGAAAAGAGGATAGAAAATATGCATTTTAAAATATTTTTAGACATGCACAACGAAGGCTCGGTAGATAGATCTAAACTATCTATCGATCTACCCGCAACAGAACTAGCATAATAATCTAGCATGCATATAACATAAAAAATAAAAAATAACATAATATAAAGGTCATACCTTTATACCTCTGAGAGTGCTGGAGAGAAGCTGTGAAGAGCTGTGAGAAGGAGGAGGGTGCTCGAGCCACACTTGTGTCTGACCTCTACAGGATATCCACACCTGGGCTCGACTCTGATCAACTCTCTCGGAGTGCTAGCTCTTCGGGATCCTTGGATCTTCTTCTTCCAGGAAGACTAGGAGGAGAGCAGAATCCCTTCCCAAAACCTCTCTTTCCAAGACCTAGCTTGATTGCTAGGTAGTACACACCCAATCCCTAAAGCTCTCGCTACTCTTCTCAATCTTTTTCTTAAGAATTTGTTGCAATTCTTGTGTAACCCCAGTAGCCACCACCACAATGACCTTCATTTATAGGGGCAACAGAGAGAGGGAGAAGAAGGAAGGAGGAGAGAATGGTGGAGAGGATCAAGGCCATACCAAATGGGTCTAACCCATTAAGGCATACATGACTTTCATACCATATAGCCTTGGAGCCAAAACTAGTTTGAACTTGAAATTCAAACTAGGTCAAAACCTGTCCAAAAACCTTCCATGTAATCCTCCCAGAAAATTTGCTCATCACAGGAAGTGTCGACACTCGAAAATTGCCAAGTATCGACACTTCACCAAGTGTCGACACCTGCAAAATTCTAAGTGTCGACACTTCACCAAGTATCGACACCTGCAAAATTTCCAGTGTCAACACTTAGAATAAAGTCAATTATATTGACTTCAAGTGATGATAAATGATTTCCAATCATCAATTAGCCACAAGATCAGAAAGAAATCCTCTATGGTGTGTGACCCCATAGGTTCGAACACTAAGTCGGTAGCACTGGAACATTTTCAGTACTAATCAAAGTCCTCATTTAGCAATGATACCTGACGTCCGGATATGTTGAAGATGCAGAGCACCTCACAAGAATCTCTGGCATATGGTTGCCATATATTCATCCTTTTGATCTCATAATGCTCAAGATGACCTAGGGTTAGACTGCCAACCCTAATTTGGTTTATCCAGATCATGTCTCAACCTCACAAGTTCTGTGACTCCTCACAAGAACTACCCTGGCCAAGGTTTTGCTGAATTAAGACATAGTGAGTCATTCACTCCAAACTATTTGGAGAGGTCAATTCCATCTTAATCCACCACCGCTCACAAGTACATGACTGCATCCAGAAATCTTCCATCACTAGATTAGAAATTCAGGTAGTCTGGCACCAAAGTACACTGAGTTGCTTTCAAGCGTTCCGCAGGGACCTCAGGTCTGAGGGACACATATCCCCATATCCCTTCGCAAGCACCCTTTGGCAAAAGACGCTTGACAAGGCACATGGTTTTTCAGTGAAATCATACATTTCACTTGTATGCCACACCAGTGTCTCCACACTCCTTGGTTAAGAGGACAATCAACAAATGTGACATACAACAACCTACACGATACATCGTCATCCTATAACAATGTCATTGTGGGGTTGTGAACTAGTTTAAAACACAGATATATCCTATCTATATGCAAACAATGGTAGTTCGAAGGACGCGCATGCATTTAAGAAGATGTCCATCATATAAGAGTTCTTATAGGAAAAGTAAGTATGATGGCTAGCCAAAAATAACTTTTATTCATTAAAAGAAAATTCAAATATAAATACAAAGATAGCATAACCGTCTATAGCCTAGACGATCGGCTTTGGAATATAGTTCCCAATAGGGGTACTACCGAGTAGAGGGAGTTTGGATGAAGAAGATTTCTAGAGAGAGGGCAGCGCATTCTGATAATTCTGATGAGGATTTTCCAGTTGGTGTAGATGTTGCTAATCAGACTGATGATGAGGATGAACTAGTTGGTGAGGCTGGACCTTCAGAGCCAGCACCTACTACACCTCCTCGATTAGTTTTTTTTTAGCCCAGTATGGGTGGGCAACAGGGTCCTGAGCAAATATTGATACTTCAAGATGACATTTCTGCCATTAGATTTGATTTACAAACTGTTCGAGCAGAGATACATTCATGGATAGATCTACTATGACCAGATGAGAGTGGGATTCAGTCAGTTCTAGTAGCTATTCATCGGAACAATTCAGCTAGACCTTCCTGATCATCTCCACCACCACCAGATGATGATGGTCAGGACTTTGATCAGCAAGAAAATGAGCATGGCATGAAGACACCTGTAGCATTAGAGTCTGAGCAGCCTAAGCAGAGCATTCATGACACACAAGCTACTCAGATCCTACTGGCACCAGCACACTTGCTTTATCAAATGCCTTCATTGATCAGAGGACTCCAATGCTTTCAGAGCCACCTCCTCCAGCACCTGAGCCAAGCCTACTCCTCCTCCTCCAGCATACTCGAGACACACCGAGAAAATATCATAAGTCTAGAGTTCCTAGAGCCGGCCCTTCTCTTAGGACTAGGAACTTGACACAACAGACTCCTAGACCTTCTAGATATAGAATTATGGTTAATATTGTATTAGACCTTCCATCTAATGAGGACTAGCCTCGCAGATGTCTTATGTTTTGTTGTGTCTCATGTATTACTATGCTTGTATTGAACTAAAGTTTTAACGTTTATGAAATTTCACTATTTTTATCATTTACTCTCGTTTACTCTCAGTGTCTCATTTAACTCAATAATAAGGGGAAATATCTAATGGAAAATGATAATATAACATAACATTTTTCTTTTGTTGATGACAAAAAGGGGAAAAAATATATGAAGCATGGAAATATGATCATATAATGATAAAATTATGTAATAAGAAAAATATGGAAAATATGGATTACAATGATAATGACAAAATTATATAATGAGGAAAATATGAAAAATATGGATTACAATGGAAATTTACATGAGCAATTATATGTGCAATATGTGTATATTTCTTAAAATTACAATGAGTCTTCACATTTCACTCTAAAGTTTGGATACTGTAGTTAAATTACAAAGCTCTGATACTTCAGTTGAGTTGTAAAATGAACTCTCATATATAAAGCTCTGATACTTAACTCTAAACTCTAATATTTTAGTCAAGTTGAAGTAAATATTCAAAAGCTTTGATACTTAACTTAGCTCTGATACTTAACTTATAAAGCTTTGATACTTTGTTAAGTTAAGTTGTAAATAACTCTTTTGCAAAGCTTCAATCAATTTGAAAATGAATTGACAACATCTCTGATACTCTAATCAATAGATCATAATTTGAATTTTCTGATATACTGTATAGCACATTCTAAACTAACTTACCTTGATACAGTTGTCATTTACTTTGATACAGTTAAAAATGTAAAGGTACTTATTATTTCTATGCCCAATATTTTGTCATCATCAAAAAGGAAGAGATTGTTGACCCCTGAAATGATTTTGATGATTACAAAATATTGGAGCATGCATTTGATACTAATACTTTTTATATGTTTAAGAAGTTTTTGTAGGATATTTCAAATAGACAATCTTTCACCCTACCTAAGATCATGGTAGTATATCAATGTACTCAACGAAAAAGTTTCATGTATTTAAGAGCCCTAGGTAAATTTATTTGTATATTCATGTAAAAGGGCCAAATTAATGTAATTTTAAGTTTAAAGATCTTAGAAGTTGTTTAGAAGTTGTTTGGAAGAAGTTTAAAGATGTTTGGAAGAAGTTTGAAGATGTTTGGAAAAAGTTTGAAGTTGTTTGTAAGCATTTGGAGAAGTTTCACTCGAGCTGACTCAAATGGTTAGAGCTGATACATTGTTTGGCACGACACAGAATTTTCTGATACACAGCATTCAAGCCCACTCAATGAAGATTCGAGCCGACTCCTACAAAGTGACTGAAATATGCTTCAGAGACTCCAGTCAATTGAGCTGACTCTAATTTGGAATGAGCTGACTATAACAGACTATAGAAAAATTCTTCATTGACAATTCGAGCTGACTCGAAGTCTGCAAGTCGACCCAAATCCAAGAATTTGAACAGTAACAGCTAGTTCTAGAATTTGAATTTCATAGTTTTAAAGCCTTCCAATGCCTAGTTTTTGGTTTCCAAGGAATTTTAATGGCCATATTCACCTGGAAACACTCCAAGAAGCTGTAAATGAGGGATTTAAGTGAAGAAAAAGAAGTTTTTTTGACAAGAGAAAAGAGAGCATTGAATATTCCAAGAGCTTTCAAGTGAAAACTCAAGTTCTCTGACAACTTTCCACCAACTTCTTGAGTTTACCTTTGAAGAATTAAGAGAGCCTTGAAGAATACTGAAGAAGCATTCAAGAATGCCTCATTAAGAGATTCAACTACAACCATTCAACAACCTTTGGTTTGTTTTTAGTGTCGCTTCATTTTTAACTCTATTTTTGAGTTGTTACAAATACAGCAGGTGGCTGTAACTTGTAAGTTGTTTTGAGATTGATTGGTTAGCCTTGAAAATCAAGTTGGGTTATTAGTGAGCCCAGAAAAACTAACTTTGTATTGGTTTTGGATTGTTAGCCCATAGTAAAATAATCCAACTATATTCGGGATAAATATAGTGGAAATCCCAAGTGTGCACCTTGGGTAGTGGACGTAGGAGCTGGGTTGCTTCGAACCACTCTAAATCTTATGGTGTTTGAGTTTGTTCTTGCCTTGCTTACTTACTTCTGCTTGCAATACTTTACATACTTCACTCACCATACAAATTTTTCAAAAGGCATATATACTTGTTAAATTTTTTTTATAAACCTAATTCTCCCCCCCCTTAGGTTGGCCAACTGGGAAACAGTTACATAACAAACCTATTATAGTTTTTGACATGAATTTGGCTTAACATAAAGGAAGGCAATAGTAGTATTCTAATCATTTAGAACTTGTAATTCAAGATTTAAATCAATCAAATTGAATAGGTAAGTGGGAGAGAGGTGAGGCCCCCTGTGCTTGCCTTAGATACGAAAAAATTGGCCAGGTAAGCAACAGACCTAATTAAAATCACTTTCTCTTTACCTTTCTAGAACCACTTACCTAGACACCAATTGATCAATTATATCTTGAATGGATTTGCTATTTGATTTCTAACACTATGACTAAATGTAATTTTTAAGAGGGCTTTCATGATCTCATGCATATCCTAAACTACAAACTAGCTAATAGGCATATAACATCACAACATAATATGTGCCAAGTATGTCATCATTCTAGGATTACCTTATAATATAGAAGATATCCACCGCTATGTTAGGACAACCTTATTTTAGAATGACAACTTTTCAACCATATATGGGGTCAGAGAATCCATGGAGACTATAACTTCTTAGCACAATGTTGCTACTACATTGATCTCTAGGAAAAAAGAGATCTTGAAGACTATTTGGTCAAAGGTCTTGAAGCTCGAGAGACCAAACTAAGTAATGGGGAGAGCCTGCGAAGGTTCTCATTTCTGTATCTTTGGCCAATGGAAATTTAAAGCATAACGGTTAGGATCGGCTCCAACTTGTATCAGGTAACTAGAGAACAATTGACTTTATTTTTGCAGGAGAACATTGATATCATTACTTGGATGTCCATGGATATACTGAAAATCGATCCCTTGATGATGGTACACCGGCTAAAGGTGGACCGTTGACTCTTGTTTTGATTTTGATGAATTACAAAATACTTAAGTATATTTGAGTACTATCTGTGTATTAAAAATGCTTAACAGAACAATATACTCATCAAAGTTGTACTGTAGTGAAAGTTCAAAGTGCTTGTCAGCTTGTTGAAGAAGTCACCTATGATGATGAAATTTCAAGTTATATAGACCTTGGTACATATGAATGACCTTGAAGGACTCAAGTTTTCAATTTGGCAAAGTTTCAGCAGAGTTTCAGCCAAGTTCAACTCATGGAGACCAAGTGTCGACTCAAGGTGTCGACTCATAGAACCTAGAGCTGATACACAGAAAGAGTTTCAGTCGACATGCATGAAGTGTCGACTCATGTGTTGACTCATGGTCAAGCAAGTGTCGACTCAAGGCCGAGGCCAAAATGAAGACAGAACATGCTGATTTTGGAAAATTGCTCAAGTGTCGACTCATGAATATGAAGTGTCGACTCAAGTGTCGACTCACCATAAGAAGTGTCGACACACCAGAGCACTCTAGAGAGCTTCAAAAAATAGTTTTGACCTGATGTTGACTCAATTATCAACATATAAGTCGACTCATAACCTGAAGTATCGACACTTGTAGGTCTGGATGAATGTAATGACTAGTTTTTTGAAGCACAGAATTGGTCCTTTTTATATCTAACAGCTATCTTTTCCTTTCCAACGGTCATAAATGGTCATTTAAGACTTGGAAAGGTATTTAAAGTGGACCAAATATAAGAGGGAGTGAGTTATGAGCATTCATTCAAATATTTATTGAAGAACTACTACTTTTAAGTGATGTTGAGCCTTCAAGCAATCAAGAGCATTCAAGAAGTATTCAAGTCCAACTCTAAAGCATTATTAAAGCTTCAACAACTTGAAGACAAGCTTTTCAACAATATTCAAAGAGCTTCAAAGAGATATTTGCTTTTATTTTGAAGCTTATTATACTCTTGCATTATCTTGATTTATCTTATTGTTTCTAGTTTTAAGTGATTTATAACTAGAGTTTGGGTTATTGGTGAGCCTTGTGAAAAACTAACTAGGTTGTTAGTTAAGCCTTGTTTGAAAAACCATTTAGTTTGTTGGTGAGCCTTGTGAAAACCAACTAGGTTTTTGATTAGCCTTGTAAAATTAAGGGATTTTGATTAGTGAGCCTGTGAAAACTAATCAACTGTAATCAAGAAAGATTCTAGTAAAATATCCAAGTGGACATTAGGAAGTGGATGTAGGTGCTTGGTATGCACCGAACACTATAAATTTTTGTATTTATGATTGCTTATCTCTTTTTTCTTGCATTTATATTATTATATCTACTGCATACTTTTGTTAAGCACAAAAACACTTGCAAACACACTAGCACTTGTTTTAATCTTTGCAAAAGTTTTTAAAACCCAATTCAACCCCCCTCTGGGTTGCTTTAGCTGGGCAATAAGTGATATCAGAGCCTTGTACTTAGCTAATAGGTCTAACCACCTTAAGTTAAAGATCTATGGCAACCCTTATAGGAACTAGCATTATTGAGGATCAAGCCTCAAATAGACGTCCACTTTTTAATGTCACAAATTACACAATTGGAAAACCTGCATGAGAATTTATATACATTCAATAGATTACAATCTTTGGAAAGTTGTTGTTAAAGGTCCCCATGTTCCTTCAATGATGGTTAATGGCATTTCCATTCCAAAACTAGAAGAGGATTGGGATTCAAACGATATTAAGTAATTGGAGCTTAATGCCAAGGCAATGAATTTGCTTTTTTGCACATTGGATCCTAGTAAATTTAATAGGATATCTACATGTGCTTCAGTAAAGAAGATTTGTCAGATACACTTGAGGTTACTCATGAGGGTACCTATCAAGTGTACTAAAGTAAATATACTCATTCATACATATCAAATGCTTAGAATGGAGCTTAATGAATCTATTATTGATATATTACTAGATTTACTAACAATGTAAATAGTATGAGAAGTCTTGGAAAAGTTGTCTAATGCTGTTCTTGTAAATAAAATTCTTAGGTCTTTGCCAACATCATGGGATCCAAAGGTCATGGCAATCCAAGAAGCAAAAGATGTTAAGACACTTCTCTTGGAGCAACTTGTCGGTTCACTCATGACTTATGAGTTGAACTTGAAACAAAAAGTAGTGGATGCAGATAGAAAGAAGAAGACCATTGCCCTTAAATCCACACTATACCAACCGAACTTTTAAGTGAAAATTCAGAAGAAAGTGAAAATGAAGATAAAGAGATACTAGTGGCAAGAAAAATTTAGAAGATTCATGAGAAAGAAGAAGTTCCCTTACAAAACGAAGCCACAGCCTAGCAAAGATAAAGGGAAGGACGAAGAAAAGGAAAAGAGAGGAGAAGGACCAACCAATTTGCTTTGAGTGCAAGAAGCCCGAACACTACAAAATTGATTATCCTCTCCTTAAGTAGTTTAAAATGAAGTACAAAAGAAGACAATGATGGCTACATGGAGCGACGTAAGACTCTAGTTCAGAGAAAGAACAATAAGAAGTCGCCAATCTTTGCCTCATGGTGCATGAAGATGAGGTACAATCTAAACTTGAATTTGAATTTACTTTTGAAGAACTTAGAGATGCTTTTGATGAACTTGTGCATGAGTACAAATTGTTAAAAATTGAGCATAAGAAGTTGAAAAAGCATGTTGATGTTGAAAACAACAATCTTGTCAATGAAAACAATGATCAGATTGATATTTTGAAAAAATAAAAGAATAATCTATCAAAAGAAATAGAAGTTTTAAGAAGACCCAATGACTTTGTTTCAAATAATGAGCTTTTAAAGAAAAACAAAGACCTTGAGACAGAAAATAAGAAATTAAAAGATGAGCTTGATTAAGTGAAACCTTTTATTGAAAAGTTTATATTTAGTTCTGAAAAGTTGAATTTATTGTTAAATAATCAAAGAGCTATATTTGATAAAACTGGACTCAGTTACAAGCAACAAAGAAATAAAAATTTTTCAAGAATTTCTTTGTTCCAGCATCATCTAATGTTACTTGCTTTAGTTGTAGAAAATTTGAGCATAAAGCTTATCAATGCAATCTTAGAAAAATAAGTAATTCTAGAAAAGTTTGGATTCCAAAGAAACCATTACTACTAGTCCTAAAGGATCCAAGATGGCTTGGGTATCTAAAATAATAACTTGATCTATTTTACAAGTGTGTCTTGCAACCAAAGAGAAAAGGAGATTGTGGTATCTTGATAGTGGTTGCTCAAGACACATGACAGGGAGATGTAAAGCAATTCACCTCTCTTGAAGCTTTGAATGGATGGAGTTAATGGTAAAGGCAAAATCATTTGTATCGATAAAGTTTACATCTCTCCTTCTACTTTTATTGATAATGTATTATTAGTCGAAGGATTAAAGTATAATTTACTTAGTATTAGTCAATTTTGTGACAAAGGTTTTAAAGTAGTTTTTGAATTATCTCTTTGCATGGTATCTAGTCTTGATGATAATGGAGTGAAATTCATTAGAAATAGGCATGGCTACATCTACCTTGTTGATCTTGAAAATTTACCTATACGAGATGGTGAATGCTTAGTTGCAATGAATGCCATAATTAATGAGCATAGTTGGCTATGGCATCATATAGGTCATGCAAGCATGCATTTGCTTTTCAAATTGTGTAAAAAGGATTTAGTTAAAGATTTACCAAAACTTAGATTTGAAAAAGATAAAATTTGTGATGCTTGTTAATTTGAAAAACAACAAGAACTCTTTTAAAACTAAAGGAATTGTTTCAACATTTAGGCCACTAGAACTACTCCATATGGATCTCTTTGGACCAACTAGGACCACTAGCCTAGGATGCAAAAACATAGATTATTGATAGTTGATGATTTCTCTCGATTTACTTGGATTTTATTTTTAGCATATAAAGATGAATCTCTTATGGCTTTTACAAAGTTTAATAGAAATGTTTCAAATGAAAAAGGTACTTATATAGTTTATAAATTCGAAGTGATCATAGAACTGAATTTGAAAATTAGGATTTTGAAGATTTTTGCAAAGAAAAAGGTATTGAACATAACTTTTCTTCACCTAGGACACCTCAACAAAATGATATGGTAGAAGAAAATAGAACTTTAGAGAAAATGGCACACACAATACTTTAACAAAATGATCTTCCAAAATATTTTTGGGCCGAAGCTGTCAATACTCCTTGCTATATTTTAAACCATGTTTTGATTAAAGAAAACACCATATAAGCTTTGGAAAGAAAGAAAACCTACTTTAAAGTATTTTCATGTGTTTGGTTGTCGATATTTTATTTTAAACAATAAAAAGATAATTTAGACAAATTTGATGCCAAATCAAATAAAGGCATCTTCTTAGGATACTCTATATCTAGCAAGGCATAGAGTTTTTAATAAAAGAACACTTGTAGTAGAGGAGTCCATGCATGTTGTATTTGAAGAGTCTACTAACAAGTCCTCTAGAAAAGAAGATATTTCTAATGATTGTGCAGGTATTGAAGGACTTCAGAAGTTGACTTTGGATGATCCCCTTCCAAAGAAAGTGAAGAAGTTCAAATAAGGAGAATAAAGAAGAAGTTACAAGATCTTCACTAAAGGAAAAAGGTATATCCAAAGAATGGAGGTATGCTCATAGACATCCTAAGAATTAATCCTAGTGATCCATCAAAAGGGGTAAGAACTAGATCCTCCCTTAGAAATGAATATGATTATATTGCTTTTGTTTCTTAAATTAAACCTAAATGCATAGAAGAAGCTGAAAAAGATCCAAATTAGATGATTGCTATGCAAGAGAAATTAAATCAATTTGAAAGAAATAAAGTTTGGACATTAATAGAAAGACCATTTAATGCTTCCATAATGAGTACTAAATGGGTATTTAGGAATAAATTAGATAAAAATGGTATAGTAACTAGAAACAAGGCTAGACTGGTAGCTAAGGATTACAATAAAAAAAAAGGATTGATTTTGATGAACCTTTGCTTCAGTAGCTAGACTTGAAGCATTAGATTACTTCTAGCTTTTGCATGCTTTATGGAATTTAAATTATTTCAAATGGATGTTAAAAATGCATTTTTGAATGGTTATATTGCTGAAGAAGTCTATGTTGAACAGCACTTGGTTTTGAAAATCATATATATCCTAACCATGTTTTTAAATCACATAAGGCACTTTATGGTTTAAAACAGGCCCCTCGTGTATAGTATGAAAGACTAAGTAAATTTCTAATTAATAATGGATTTACTAGAGGTCATGTAGATACAACTCTATTTTTTTAAAAAAAGGTTGATAATATCTTAGTATTATAGATCTATGTCGATGATATTATCTTTGGTGCCATTAATGAATCTCTTTATTAAGAATTTGCTAAGCTTATGCAGGAAGAGTTTGAGATGAGCATGATGGGAGAATTGAGCTACTTCCTTGGACTCCAAATTAATCAAACTAGTGAAGGGATCTTCATCAACCAAGCTAAATACACAAAAGAGATTCTGAAAAGTTTGGGATGGAGAAGACTAGACCTATTGGTACATCTATAAGCCCTTCATGTAAACTTGACAAGGATGAATCTGGTAAGAAAGTTTATCAAAAATTTTATAGAGACATCATTGGATTTTTACTATACTTAACTGCAAGTAGACCAGGTATTATAGTTAGTGTATGCAGATATCAGTCTGAGCCTAAGGATTATATATAGCTGTTAAATGCATACTTAGATATTTTATCTAGTACTCTTAATATTGGATTATGGTGCTCTAAAATTAGCTATAGATTTAATTGCATATTCTGATGCTAATTTTGCTGGTTATAAATTAGATAAAAAAAATACTTCTGGAACTTGTCAATTCCTTGGAGTTAACTTAATCTCAAGGTTTAGTAAAAAATAAAATTCAGTTATACTATCTATAGCTCAAGCTGAATATATTACAGCTGGAAGTTGTTGTACTCTGATCTTGTAGATTAAGTAACAACTCAAGGACTTTTGTCATCTAACTAACTGAAACACCCATAAGATTTGGTAATACAAGTGCAATTAACTTAACTAAAAATCAGTTCAACATTCAAGAAGTAAGTATATAAAAATTAGACATCATTTAGTTATTAGAGACCATGTTTAAAATAATGATATTATGCTTGAATTTATTTGTACTGAAATCCAATTAACTGATATACTGACCAAGTCTCTTATGAAGATAGGTTCAGTATGATGATTAGAAGGGAAATAGGGGTCTTCAATCCTTTTGATTAAATCTCAATCATTTCTTATGACCTTTAGAATTTTTCTTAAAAATTTCTTGATCAAATATCCTAGAAGATTATATTCAATCAATTTCTAGCTATTAAAATCAATTACCTTGATTTTCTATGATTTTTTTCTTATTTTTCTGATTTTTTCTTGAAGTGTCGACACTTTAAGTATAGATAACTCGAAGTGTCGACACTTGGCTTAAGCCCATGAGTGTCACTTGATCGACAGGAACTGGTGATTAAATAGGGAAATCATTCGTTTTCTTCCCATTTCTTCTTGATTTTCTTGAGACGACACTTCCCCCTACTATTCCCTCACTTCCAGTTGATCCTATTCACTGTTCTAACAATTCCTTTTTGAGTTTGAGCCGGATCTTGCCCTCATATTCCACTGTTCTTCATGGTTTCACCATGATTTTGTTTGTTTTCTCCTCTCCATTCCTTGTTTTCTTATTTTCCTAGACCATGGACCCAGGAAATAGTTGGTTAGGAGGTTTCAACCTTTCTCTCAGGGCATGGAGTGGCCCACTAAAGCCCGACATGATGATCAGTCTATAGAGGCAGCGGTTCAGCAGAGATTCCAATCCAACCACCAGTCCCTGGAGTAGATCGGATGGCCTCCAAGGTCGTTGGAGGATGGAGAGTGGATTTTGACTTCATGGACCAGCAGCATTTTTGGATTGGCGACTGGCGAGACATGCTGGTCTGGCATATTTCATTCCCTCAGGGAGAGATTCTATCCAGCATTGATGAGGGAGTTTTATGGTACCCTAGCCCAAGGTGCTGATGAGTGGATGGTAGAGGTCAGACGGACCACCATACCACTATTTACTAAGATACTGAGCAGAGCATGGGAGATCCTGATGACAGGGTTAATAGTAGACTCACTTGTAGATAGGATCAGTGGCTACAGGTATATATTGAGAGAGATGATGTTGGAGAGGGAGCTAGCATTGTTGCTTCATGGCTATCACCAGAGATGTGACTCTTTCACTATAGTTGCCCGGATCCTTCTATCGAAGGCTGGGCATTTCAGCTTCATTAGTGAGAGGGAGCTACTAGTGATGGTTTCCTTGATACAGAGGACTCCTGTCTGCTTACCGCTGCTCAGGTACATTAGATGACGGAGGCAGTGACCAGCAAGAGATTTTGTCTGCCCTACAAGATGGGTCTTACTATACTATTTAGGGCATACGAAGTGGATCTAGATGGAGAGCCCTACCGACAGCTACTTCATACTGATGTGTATGATGAGAGGTCTCTCACAGAATGGGCTATCAGAGACATAGAGATCAGTGAAGGTACAAGACTTCAGGATAGACATCTGACACTGACCATGATGATGAGGAGGATGTTGATGCAGATGTTGAGGAGAAGGATGTACATAGAGATGAGGCCAGGCCATCTGAGCCACATAAAGATATACCTGAGACACGGCGCGAGCCATCAATAGTGGCACATGCTGAGGTGCCACCTCCTACAAACAGTACTAAGGAGCGAATCACTTGACTAGAGAGCAAGATGTAGATCATTAGGTAGATAGTGGATTTGATGCACGTGGAGATGAGAGCTAGTTTCCAGGAGATGAGAGCAGGATTTCAGGAGATGAGGGAGAGTTTCACTACTATTCTGGTTGCTATACAAGGATTATCTTTATCAGGCCACCTTCACCTCCACCACCACCGCCAGCTCCCTTGCTGACACTGGGATGGGAGATGGACAGGAGGTTCATACATAGACTTCGATATTGATGACTTCATGGTGGATCCTGAGCTTAATACTGCAGCTAATCAGGATGCTGAGGCCATGATGGATGCTGAGAGGCCCTCAGAGGCTACTCCAACCCCACCTAGTCCAGTTCATCAGAATCCCATCCTCCCTAGTACCCCAGTCATACGAGATCCATCTAATTCTCATACATTACCTGATGTATATACCCCTGTTCTTTATACTGACCCTTCTAGATGACCTTCCTACTCCTTCAATTACAGTTCCACATACCCTTCCTGATATGACACCAATGATTCCTTCCACTTCTTTACACACTTCTTTCATGACCAGAGAGCTTGGATTTTATACTCCTAGTTTCCACATTCTATCATCTGGTCCCATGTGATATCACTCCATCTATTCCTAATACTAATACTGATCCTGACCCTGCACCATTTCTGACTGACTCGCTACTGACATTGCTTCATCTTCGGCATGAGCCAGAGGGAGAGAACAAGCCAAAGCCAAAGCTAAGGATGTGATGATATTTCTAGAGCTGTCTGCACCAGACTTGCAGGATCTCCGGTCGATATGGCCACGACCCCATCTCTCTAGGATTACGGGATCCTATCATTCGGTCATTCTTAAGATCGGGTCTTCCTCTAATGAGGAAAGAACCCCTCAGGATAGATTAGTATATCAGTGTATCAGTGTATTAGTATATTAATATATTAGTGTATTAGTCATGTATCAGTTATATGTTTGTTTGTGTCAAACTCTGTATCAATGTTCTGAATATTATGTATCAATTTTGAATTTTATGAATCAATATGTGGGATTGTATCAATTTCTTGTGTACTCAATTTCTTTACTATCTTTCACCTTTTTCTTTTATGATGATGACAAAAAGGGGGAGAATTAATGAAAATGATATTGAATTAATTGTAACAAAATCAAAAATTAATGGTAAGAAAATAGAAAATGGAAATGTTTAATATTTTGTAGTATCAAAATAAATGGTTATGGGGGAGTAAAGTAATAAAGAAGAAAGTTTTTAAAAATTTTGAAAAATATTTTTCAGATCATATATTCAGGGGGAGCTTCAGCTTTATGCTTTTATACTCCTTATATTTTTGCTAATTTTGCTATGATATTCTTTATTATCATTTTTTCTCTGATATTCTTTATTGTTATAATCTGATATTCTTTATTTTTATTTTTATTTTTATGCTTTGATACTCTTCGTGCTCTAATATTTTTCTTTAATACTCTCAATCATATATTATATTATTTGCTCTGATATGCTCTGATACTTTTCATATCTTGATACTCTTAAAGATTTCACTCTGATACGTTTCATGTTTAACCTATTTCTTGCTCTAATGCTTGTCTTTCAAATCTATTTAAAAGCTTTGATACACCTTTTTGAATATCTCATAAGTATATAGCTCTGATACATTTCAATTATAGCTCTGATACATTTTTGTTACAGATCTGAAATATTAAAACTATGTAAATTGAATTCTTCTTATAGCTTTGATATATTATAGATGAATTTTTGCTCTTAATAATCAATGCAACTTAGCTCTGATATCTATTATCAATAGCTTTGATACTTATAGTCAATTGCTCTATTCTTATTGTAAATCTTTTGAGCATAAAATATGTATATACTTAAAGGTTTTATGTTGCCCAGGTGGCTTATCCAAGAGGGGGGTGAATTTGGTACTTAAAGTTTTCACAAATATGTGCTTTTTTAAAGCTTAGTGGTGGTGAGTGATGTAACTTAAGTATGCAATGTGAAAGCAAGTAAGAAACATAATCAACACAATCACAAATACAACATATTTTATAGTGGTTTGGAGCAACCTAGATCCCATGTCCACTATCCAAGATACCACTTGGGATTTCTACTATATTTACCTCGGAATATAGCTAGTTTATTTACACCAGGCTCACAAACCAAACCCAATCATGGTTTTACATTGGGATCACCAATACCCAATACAATGTTTTTTTTCCGGCTCACAAATAACCCAAACTTGATTTTCAAAGGCTCGCCAAAAATCTAAAACAATTCCCAACCCCTGCTGTACTTGGAACAACTCAAAAAGAGTAAAGAAACAGAGCAACAAAATGACAAACCAAACGTTGTCGGATAGTTGTAGTTGATGTTGTTTGAGAAGCCTTCTTGATTGCTCCTTTAATGCTCTTCAAGGCTTCAAGCTTCTTCAATGAATGACTCAAGTTGATGGGAAGTAGGTGATGACTTGAGTACTTTCTTGAATGCTCTATTGGATATTTAATGTTCTTCTCTCAAAAGTTCATCCCTTTTTCAAAAAGTTCTTCTAAACTTGTTTAAATCCCTTATTTATAGTCTCTTGAACTGATTCCAGGTAGATATGACCATTGTAGAGCCTTGAGAATCGAAATATGACCATTGGAGCACTTTTTAGATTCAAAAATTGATTCTAGAACTAGCGATGTACCTAAATAGGAATTCGAGTCAGCTCGGTTGGTTTGAGTCAGCTCAGATTCTCAGTCATGTTGAATGTGCACTCTAATCGAGTTGACTCTTCTCAGTCGAGTTGGCTCACCTGACTAGTTTTCTCATAACTAAATTTTCCACACTTTGGAAGAGTCAGCTCGATTGTACATGAGTCGGCTCGGTTGTCTGACTTTAAAAAATTGAACGTTGATAATCTGGATGAGTCAGCTCAGGTTCCATCGAGTCGGCTCGGATGTCTACATGCCAAAACCTTTGTGCCATGCCAGAATATGAGTTGGCTCTCTTGCTTGAGTTGGCTCGAATGACTTAAACTCCAAAAGTATCCAAACTTCTTCCAAAAGCTTCCAAGGACTTCTAAACTTCTTCCAGTCCTAATCTAAGTCATTTAAACATATAAAGATTACATAGAATTGCCCTTTTACAAGAATGTACACTTAAATTATTTAGGACTTTTCAATATTTGACTACTTTTCATGATTACATTGATTTACTACACAGATTACTGAAGTGTAGGTGGAATGATTATTCTTTTGACACATCCTACAAAAACTTCTCAAACATTCAAAAGTATTAGTAACAAATGCATGCTCCAATATTTTGTTTTCATCAAAATCATTCCAGGGTCAACAATCTTCCCCTTTTTGATGATGACAAAACACTGGGCATGAAAAAACTTTATAGTTAAGTATATATGAATATTTAAAGTATCAGAGTGACTTGTATATATGATAAGTATCAACATATATCAAGAGTGTATCATAATGTATTAATAAGTATCAGGACTTTTTGTATCAGAGTCAATATTTGTCAAAATATATCAGAGCAAATATTTATCATCAAAACTTTCTTTGCTTTGGAGTATATCAGAGGGAAATGAGTATCAAAGAAATTAATTTTCATTAACTTAGCATCAAGAAAGTATCAGAGCTAATTGAGCATTAAGATGTATCAGAGCAAATTAATTTTCATCAATTTAGCTTTAAAATATATCAGAGCTATAATTAGTATTAAAAAGTATCAAAGCTTAAAGCTAAAATTCGTATATCATCTTCCATGCATAAATAATTTCTCCCCCTGACTTGTATATTTTCATGAACTTTTGAATTTTCCATGCACAACACAAATATTACTTCCCCTTTTTGCCATCAACAAAAAAGGTTCTTTAAGCATTCAATGATTTTTGAAATAGAATAGATTCATTAACATGATTGAGATAATTTCACCTCTTTTTTATAATTTTGATATTCTCATTAATATTTTTCATTCTTTTTCAATGACAATTGTTTGATATTTCCTGTTGAGTCCAAGTTGTATGCATCACAGAAAAAAAAAGAATGATAATGACATCGAAGCAAAGTGCATACACACATGTATATATATAAGTAGTAGTTTTTGATACAAAAAGATACAACCATTAAAAACAACATACAGAAGATACAACTAACAAGATCAAACAACATCTAATCATCTTCTTCCTCACTAGAGGAAGAACCTATTTTTAAGATAGTAGAAGAGACCTTAGTTTTCAAGGATTTGTGCCTAAGATCTCTAAATCTTGTTCTTGTAGGAGCTTTAGGTCTAGTGGATTTGGCTTTTGGTCTAGCTTTAGGTTTAGAAGGGGGTGGCTCAGTCTTGATGTCTACAGAGGGTATGCTAGGCTGAATTGTAGGTGGTGGAGGTGGCTGTGTAGGTTTGGCAGGAGGTGGAGGCTACCTTGGTACAAATGAAGGCTGAGTAGGTGGCTGTTCTGAAGTAGATGCACCAGATCCTCCAACTGCAGATCGCATTCTCTGATATAAAGACCCAAATAATCTGAAGCTCAGTGCCAATCTTCTGAACTCCCTCTTGTAGCTCATGAAGTGTAATGGCCTGCTCTCTGGCAAATGAGTCAGCTGCTCCTCGAAGTCTTCCAAAGTCAGAGCATAAATCTCTAAGGTTAGTGCTGTGCTTGTCCTGGAGCCTCTATCTCATCTCAACAGGCTCAACTCTGCAAGTTAGCTCTCTCAACTCTGTACGGAACTCCTGAAGTCCAGTCTCGAGTGTTTAGCATAGATCGCCAAACATCAATCTAAATGATCCAATCAGAGACTCTTAAAATTGAGTGAGCTTCTTAGTATATCTACCTGAGTAGTAGTCAGTGGTGCTGAAGTCGATAGTCCAGAAGGTGCGAGTGCAGTAGTCTCTCCAGTAGCAGTATTAGCCATCTTAGTAGCCTCAGCCTCATCATCAAAATCAGAGTGATGTACCACTCTCTGACCAGATATCTTCTTGACCCAAACACCCTCTACTTGCTGATAACCCATCCTATGCTGGTATTTCACCGAGTATCTGTCAGTGTGGTGAAGGGGTCATCCATCCTCTTCGATCAGGTCGATACCAAACTACTGAAATAGTAGAGTGAACATCATCCCATACGGTAGATAGGTCTTCGCTCTCCAGGCTGCGTCCCGTATCTGCATCACCATGATGAATGGAAGATTGAGGGCCTCCCCCTCAATCATGCATCTCATGAATATCATGTTTGCTTACCCAATCAAAGTGACCTGTACGGGGCAAAAAGATTCGACTGATGATGTTGTGATGAAGTCTCATTTCTAAGGATAATATATTAGCTTGCACATTGGATATCTCTTCTATACTTCCTCCAGTATGAGTCTCAATGTCCTATGTTTATCCTTTAAATTCAAAAAGTTTCTTCCTTCTTTTGGCATTCTTAAAACCCTACTCAATGTATCTTCATCTACGCACATTTGGGTTCCTTTTATAGTTGATAAATCTCATTCTCCCCAAGTGATAGATTTTCAAAGAATGTCTTTACAAGAGAGGGATATGTGGGAATATCAAGTGAACAAAAGAAATCCCATCCTTGCTGCTCAATCCAGCTACCAATTCTAAAATCCTGGTTTTCAGAAATCTAAAATTGATATGCCTACCAGAGGTAATCGGTTGGTTTCCCATGGGGATGACTTGCCTTGCAGGTGCGGGAGATAAATTCCTTGGTTCATGTTGTTCTTCAACCCGAGTCAGCTCATCCTCACGCCTTTTGGATCTCTTTTTCTATTGGATGGAGCTCGATTCCACATGCCTAGGTCTCTTGGCAACAGCTTTCTCGGAAGCCATCAGAACAGAATCTAAGGTGGGAGCAAAAGGTTTCAGGTGGATCTAGAATTGGAATGGAAGTGGTCCCCCTAGAATTCTTCCAAACAGTGAAAAGGGTAAAATGAATCTTTTTAGGGCTTATGATTTTTTAAACAGGGTTCGACATTCGAGTCGACTCGACCTCTGCTCGAGTCGGCTTGAGCTAAACACTAAAATGGCTCAAAAAACCAATAAAAAGATATCTATTCTCTAGAATTACATTAGCTAGGGTGATTGGTGAGTAAAGGAGGTCCTCTAGATAATTTTTTCTTAGTTTTGAAGGAATTAGGTCAAAAATACTAAAATAAGTCACACAAACCTAATCACCTCTAATCATTTAGAATCTATCTTCATTAAGTGGCTTAGTAAAGATGTCAGCTAATTAATTTCTGTTGGAATAAATTCAAGTTCAATATTGCCACTTTGTACATGATCTCTAATAAAATGATGTCTAATTCTATGTGCTTTATCCTAAAATGCTAAATTAGATTCTTTGTTAATTAATAGCACTTGTGTTATCATATTACTATAGTCTTCTAGTCGTTGTTTAATCCATAACACTTGTGCGCAACAACTCCCTACAGCCACATACTCTGTCTCAGCAGTAGACAGTGCTCCAGAGTTTTGTTCTTACTGTGCCATGAGATTAAGTTCAACCCTAGAAATTCACAGTACCATTAGTATTTTTTTTATCAATTTTACATTTATCATAATCAGCATTAGAAAATCCAATTAAATTTAATGAAGATTGCTTGGAATATCATAGATCTAAATTACTTGTCCTTTTAGATATTTTATGATTCTTTTGAAAGCAAAGTATATGTAATTCTTTTGGATTTGATAAAATCTAGCACATATACATACACTAAATGATATCATGCATACTAGCTGTTAAATACAACAGTGATCCAATCATACCTTGATAAAGTTTTTGATCAATGTTGTTTCCATCTTCATCGTTGTCAAGTCTGCAGGAGGGGCTCATGGGTATGCTCATTTCTTTGACTAACTCCATACTAAACTTCTTAATGATCTCCTTTATATACTTCGCTTGATTTATAAATATACCTTCCTTTGTTTACTTAATTTGGAGTCCAAGAAAGTAGGTTAGTTCACCCATCAAGCTCATTTCAAGTTTGCCCTGCATAAGCTCATCAATTTTTTACAAATTTTCATCATTTGCACCAAAAATAATATTGTCTACATAAATTTGTACAACTAATAGTGTCTACATTTTTTCTAACAAAATCATTTTCAAGCAGAATTTACTCAGTCTATCATACCATACTCTAGGTGCTTGTTTTAAACCATATAATGCTTTTTATTAAGTTTGAAAACATGATTTGGAAGAGCATGATTTTTCAAATCCTGGTAGTTGTTCTACAAAAACTTCTTTTGAACTAAAACCATTTAAAAATGCACTTTTTACATCTATTTGAAATAATTTAAAATCCATGTAGCAAGCAAATACAAGCAATAATCTAATAGCTTCTAATCTTGCTACAGGTGCGTAGGTTTCATCAAAATCTATTCTTTCTTCATCCTTTAGCCACTAATCTAGCTTTATTTCTAATTATGTGGCCTTTTTCATCTAGTTTATTTCTATAAACCCATTTAATACCAATAATAGGATGATCTCAGGTTTTATACTAGAGTCCATACATTTTTTCTTGCAAATTAATAAAGTTCTTCATGCATGGCCATCATCCATCCAATTAGGGTCATTTTCTGCTTCTTATATGCTATTTGGTTCTACTTGTGAAACAAATGCTAGATAGTCATGTGCATCTCTAAGTGATGACCAAGTTCTAACATCTTGTGAGGGATCACCAATAATTAAATCTTTAGGGTGTGATGTTACATACCTCCATTTCTTTAGTAAATCACCATGATCTTTGCTTACCATTTCTTCTCTTTCTTCCACTTGCTTGTCCTTTAGGCTCTTGTCCTCCATGGCTTTATTGATTGTACCTACATCATTATCAATATACTCTTCTTTTCTAGAAGGTGAGGGATTAGATTTATCAAATATAACATGAACAGATTCTTCAATAGTCAATGTTCTTTTATTAAATACTTTATATGCTTTGCTAGAAATAGAATAACCAAGAAAAAATTCCTTTATCAGATTTAGCATCAATTTTTCTAAATTATCCTTTCCATTATTCAGCACAAAGCATTAACAACCAAAACATGAAAATAATGAATGCTAGGTTTTCTATCATTCCAAAGTTCATAGGGGGTTTTCTTTGAAATAGGTCTTATCAACACATGGTTAAAAATATAACAGGCGGTTTCATAGCTTCTGCCTAAAAGTATCTTGGAAAATTGCCTTTACACAACATGGTTTGGGCCATCTCTTCCAATGTCAATTCTTCTTCTCTACAATACTATTTGTTATGGTGTTCTAGGAGCAGAGAAGTTGTGATCAATGCTGTGCTCGATGCAATATTCATCAAAATATTAATTTTTAAATTTATGCCATGATCACTTCTAATAGAGATAACTGAAAGATTTTTTGGTTTGAAACTTTCTTATAAAATTTTGAAAAACTTTAAAAGTTTCATCTTGTGTGCAATAAATAAAATCCAAGTAAATCTCGAAAAATCATCTACTATCACAAGTCCATATTTCATACCACCTAGGCTTGTGGTCCTAGTTGGTCTAAATAGGTCCATGTGTAGTAGCTCTAAAGGTCTAGAAGTAGAAACCATATTTTTTTGATTTAAAACTCTTCATAGTTTGTTTACCAAATTGGCATGCATCATAATCATATTCAAAATTAACTTTAAATTTTGGTAAACCCATAACTAGATCTTTAAAAATTAATTTAGCTATTGTATGCATGCTAGCATGACCCAATCTTCTATGCCAAAGTAAGCTATAGACTCCTTGATTTTTACATTCATTGCTACAAGATTTGTACTACTAGACATGGCTAGATCATTAAATCTACCATATATATGTTTTCTAGTCTCTGAACAATGAGCTTAGTACTAGAATCAAGTGACTTAGTTACCATACACATTGAAGATTCAAAGACAACCTTGAAGCCTATATCATATAATTGACTTATACTTAACAAATTATGCTTCAACTTGTCTACTAGCAATACATTTTCCACCAATGTAGAAAGGGTAATTCTAATCTTATCAATGCCAATGATATTCCCCTTACCATTGTCACTAAAAGTGATCAATCCTCCATCCTTAATTTTAGGGTGATGAATTATTCTTTATCACCCATCATATGTCTTGAACAGTCGCTATTCAGATACCATCTTCTTAGAATTCTGAGCTATAAGACATTCCTACAAAATAATCAAGTAATTATTTTAGGTACCCAAGCTTTCTTGGATCCTTGCAGGTTAGTAGAAGTAGTTCCTTTGGAACCCAAATCTTTTTCATTTACTTTTACTATTCTTTTTCAAATTACATTCAAAGGATTTGTAACCAACCCCATTGCAAGAATAACATATAACTCTTGATTTTTGAAAAGATGCAAATGTTGAAACTCTAGATGCAAGAGATTTTTGAGTTGAAAACTTAAGTACATATGATTTTGAAGCTATAAACTTTGTAGCTGAAACTCTATTAGAATGCAATGGATTGTAACCAATTCTAGCTTTGTTATTTGAATCCCTGGTTTTTCAAAATCAGTTCAAGTTTATTTGAACTTAAAGTTAATTTTTCAACTAAGGGCTTGAGTTTTTAAACTTCTTTTTGCAAACATATATTTTCTTCATGTAGAACCTTATTCTTTTCAAGATATTCATTCTTTTCAACTTGCAAGACTTTATATTTTTCTGAAATACAGCTCAATTCTTTTTGTAAAATGTTGTTCTTTTCTAAAATTTCATCTTTTTCTTTTATTAAAATATTATTATTATTTTTCAAAGACTTAGTTTTTAAACCTACCTTTTTGTATTCAAATAATAGCTCATAAAAAGCAGTATTCAATTCTTCATATGTAAATTCATCGTTAGGTTCAGAAGACATTATCTCATCCTCGAGACCCATCAAACATATATAAGCTATTTTGGTAGTCTCTTCTTCTTCATTTGATATAGACTCCTCACTATCACTTCAAGTTGCAACCATCACTTTCTTCTTCTTCTTTTTGCAGGCTTTCTTTAAAGTGGGACAATCGAAATGGAAGTGCCCCGTCTTCTTACACTCGTAGCAAATAGGCTGTTGCTCTTTGTCTCTTTGTTTTTCCTTTTTTTCTCTTTGATGTGTTCCCCCTTTCTATAGTATTTTCTTCAATATCTTCCTTTCTTCTGCCCATAAATTTCTTGAATCTCCTCATGATTAAGGCAATACCATCATCTTCAAATTCATCTTTGGAGGAGGTGCTTTCTTCTTCTAATTCTTCTTCTTGTTTTTTAAGTCTGTAGTAGCTTTAAAGGCTATCGATTTTTTCTTCTTGATATCATTCTCACTTCTATGCTGCATTGTAGGTTCATGCATGACCAATGATCCAAGGAGCTCATCCAAAGGTAGAGTGTTCAAGTCCTTAGCTTCCTAGATGGCAGCGACCTTCGAATCCCATTTATCTAGAAGTGATCTCAAAATTTTCTATACAAGATCTGCATTTGAGTATATCCTGCCAAGACTCTTTAGATCGTTAATAATATCTGTAAACCTTGAGAACATGGCAGATATAGTTTCATTTGGTTCCATTTTAAATAACTCATAATATGAACAAGATATTGATTTTAGAAGTTTTGACTTAGGAGGTTCCTTCATGGGTTACATCAAGTTTATCCCAAATTTCTTTTGCAGACATGCAAATAGAAATCTGGTTAAACATGTTGGCATCCAAAGCACAATATAAGAAATTCATGCTTTGTCATTCAACTCACCCATCTTCATGTCATGTTTATCCCATTCCTCTTTAGGCTTTAGGATGTCTATGCCATTAACCTTCTTTGTGGGTGTGTGAGGTCCTTTTAGAATTATTTTCCATAATTGAAAATATACTGCTTGAATGTAAATTTTCATTCATGCTTTCCAGTAGGTATAATTTGTGCTTGTGAAAAGTGGAGGTCAATTTGTAAATTGGCCTTTGGCCAAAGAGGTACTCATAGGGTTTGCCATAAATCTTTTCTCTAAGTAAATTTCAGAGACACTGCTTTGATACCAGTGTTGCCCAGGTGGCTTATCCAAGAGGGGGTGAAATGGGTACTTAAGATTTTTCACAAATATATGATCTTTTAAAAGCTTAGTGTGGTGAGTGATGTAACTGAAGTATGCTATGTGAAAGCAAGTAAGAAACACAATCCGTACAATCACAAACATAATAGATTTTATAGTGGTTCGGAACAACCTAGCTCCTACGTCCACTATCCAAGATACCACTTGGGATTTCCACTATATTCACGTTGGAATACAACTGGTTTATTTTACACCAAGCTCACAAACCAAAACCCAATCTTGGTTTTACACCAGGATCACCAAGAACCCAATACAATGTTAGTTTTCTTGGGCTCACTAACAACCCAAACTTGGTTTTCAAAGGCTCACCAAAAACCTAAAACAATCCCTAAGTTATAGCCCTTGATGTACTTGGAACAACTCAAAAAGAGTTAAGAAATAGAGCAAAAAAAATAACAAACCAAACGTTGTCGGATAGTTACAGTTGATGCTCTAAAGAAGCCTTCTTGATTGCTCCTTTAATGCTCTTCAAGGCTTCCAAGCTTCTTCAATGAATGACTCAAGTAGCTGATGGAAAGTAGGTGATGACTTGAGTGCTTTCTTAACTATTCTCTTGGATGTTTAATATTCTTCTCTCAAAAGTTCACCCTTTTCAAAAGTTCTTCTAAACTTGTTTAAATCCCTTATTTATAGTCTCTTAAACTGATTTCAGGTAGATATGACCATTGTAGAGCTTGGAAATCAAAATATGACCGTTGAGTACTTTTCAGATTCAAAAAATCAATTCTAGAACTAGTCGTTACGCACCTGAAACAGAAATTTAAGTCAGCTCGATTGGGTTGAGTCAGCTCGAATTCTCAGTCATGCTGAAAGTACACTCTAGTTGAGTCGGCTCTTCTCAGTCGAGTCAGCTCGCCTGACTGGTTTTCGTAGAATTGATTTTTCCATACTCTAGAAGAGTCAGCTCAGTTACACATGAGTCGGCTCGGTTGTCTGACTTCAGAAAATTGAACATTTGATACTCTGGATGAGTCGGCTTGGATGTTTGCATGCCAGAACCTTTGTGCTGTGCCAGAATAATGAGTCAGCTCTCTTTCTTGAGTTGGCTCAAGTGACTTAACTCCAAAAGTGTCCAAACTTCTTCCAAAAGATTCCAAAGACTTCCAAACTTCTTCCAGTCCTAATCTAAGTAATTTAAACATAAAGATTACATAGAATACATGATCAGTCATCGAAGCATTACTGAAGTGTAGTAGAATACACACTTATATTATTTAGGGCTTTTCAATATTTAACCACTTTTCATGATTACATTGATTTACTACATAGATTACTGAAGTGTAGGTAGAATGAATGTTCTTTTGACACATCCTACAAAAACTTCTCAAATATTCAAAAGTATTAGTAACAAATGCATGCTCCAATATTTTGTTATTATCAAAATCATTTTACGGGTCAACATTTTCATCATCAAAAAGGGGGAGATTGTTGACTCCTATCTTGATTTTGATGAATAACAAAATACTTAATATATTTTAATACTAACTGTGTGTTAAAAGTGTGCTTAATAGAACAATGTACTCATCAAAGTTATACTATAGTGAAAGTTCAAAGTGCTTGTCAACTTATTGAAGAAGTCACTTGTGATGATGAAATTTCAAGTTATATGGATCTTGGTACATATGAATGATCTTGAAGGACTCAAGTTTTCAATTTGGCAAAGTTTCAGCAGAGTTTCAACCAAGTATCGACTCATGGAGACCAAGTGTCGACTCAAGGTGTCAACTCACAGAACCCTAAGCTGATACATAGAAGGAGTTCAGCCGACATGCATGAAGTGTCGACTCATAAATCCAAGTGTCGACCCATGTGTCGACTCATGGTCAAGCAAGTTTCAACTCAAGGTCTAAGACCAAAATGAAGTTAGAACTTTTGGGAATTATGTTCCAAAGCCAATCATCTAGGCTGTAAATGGTTGTGCAACCATGTATGTGTATATGAATTATTGAATTGAATAAAAAGTTTATTCTGGTTATTCATCACATGTCATCTTCCTAATTGAACTCTTGTGTGATGATATGCTTTAAGCTACCTTGTATGCGATGTAGAAGGATGTATCGTGTAGTTCATAAATTGGTTCATGATCAAAGGATATGCTATTTTAGGATGATGGTGTATCGAGAGTAGGTCGTTGATGTCATATCTGTTGGTTGTTCTTTTAAGCAAGTAGCATGGAGATGCTGGTATGACATTAGGTATTGTGTTCGATACTTCACTGAATGTGACTCACATGCAAGATTCTCTTTCTACCAAAGAGGAGTCTTGCATTAGAATATGGACATGGATTTTCCTCTAACCTGAGATCACTATGGTAGCTTGCAAGCAACTCATTATGCTTAGGTGCTGAACTACCCAGATTTCTAATCCAATGATGGAAGCTTACTAGGTACAGTCAAGTACTTGTGTAGCGGTAGTAGGACCGAGATAGGATTGATCTCTCCAAATGGTTTGGATTGAATGCTTAATATACCTCAATTGAAAAAGATCATGGCATTCTTTGTAAAGAGTTACAAGGATTCTTTGTTTGAGACATATTGAGATGGACTGATTAGGATTGGGCAGTTTAACCCTATGCCATCCATAGCATTAGAAGATTAAAGGAATAAGTTCATTTATATTCCATATTCGATAGGTTCATGTTGCTCTGCAACCTTCAACCTATCTGGACACCGGATGTCATTACTAGATGGCAACTTTGGCTGGTACTGGAAATGTTCCCGTGCTATCGGTTTAGTGTTTGAACCTATAGGGTCACACACGATTTCTTCTTGCTTTGTTGGTATGCGAATGATTGGAAATCATTCCAGACTTGTTTGACAAGGTGTTGTCAAACCTGTGTTCGAGCCGACTCATTTGGATGAGTCGACTTGAGTCGAGTCGACATGAATGGTCGAGTCGACTCGTCTGACGGACTGCTGAAATTCGAGAACACTTCATTAAATGTTGTAATGGTATGGGATTTAATGTTGGGTGTTTCGAGTTTTAATAGTTACTGTTGCTAAATTCCAAGGGACTTCATAACCTTCCAAGAATCTCAAGAGACCCCAAAACTGCTCATTAATCTCTCATTATGTCCTCTTAAATATTTTGAGTGCTGCTATTATAAAAGCAGGGCTGAAGAAGGTGAAAAGTTCACATTTGACATTCAACATTCCATACCCAAAAATCTGGATCAAAGTTGAGACTCTTCCTAGAAAATTTTTGAGATAGAGACTTGCTTGATCCTTAAGATATTGCGAGATTTGATCTCTGGGATAGAGTGAGTTTAGGTTTGGGAATTCCTAAGTGTATGCGAAGTTGAAGGTTTGGGACAGAGCGTTGGGAAAGGGTTCTCAAGCATCTTCATTCCAGCACCACTACAATAACAGCCCTTCAAAGAGTTGAAGGAGTTGCTGCTGCCATCCGTGTTTCCGGTGAGGCTAGCACCTCGAAGGAAGGAGAAAAAACCATGCTACACGATGTGAACCACCCGTAGAGGTGGTGCATGTGCATCACTCGCAGAGGATCTTCTTCCTTGCAGGTAGACCCGGAGCTCTTCCCATAGTTTGCTGCATCCTTTGATGAATATCACTAAGGTATGTTATTATTTTACGTATGACATAATTATCATTGCTGCATCATTGTGTGATTTCTGGAATGGTTCTATTTTTCATACAATGTTTGCATGATTTCATATTTACATTACTCTAGATGCATCAAGATCTTGATAGGGGCTTGTGTTAATTAGATTAACATCTATGATAAAATGGTTTTATCTTTTTTCATTGCTGCATGTCTTTAAAAAAATTTTAATGCATGTATCGCCTCTTAGGAACTATTCCTTACAATCATATCAGAGTGAGTGGGATTACCATTCAACATATGATGGCTTAGTGCAACTATCTTAACATGTGGTTAGGTTGACCGGCCAAAGTCGGACTTGATCATGGGTTAGTTAGAAGCATTGAATTTGATAATGTTAATGGTTGGACCTAACCAAGACCTTCAATAGAAGGCCCAAAGGCTGATTATGAGGACCCCTGGGGCAAAATATACTAGGAATTGCTTGGAGAAGTAATTGGTATTGTACCTACCTTTAGATGCATTTGGGTTGGCCGGCCAAAGTCGGGCTCATATGTAGTCTATTGGATCCTAGTACTTGCTAAATGATAAATGTTATTCTTCGGATTACAGTGTAGAGGCTACAGTCTGAATAAAATAATGGGAGAAACCTTTAGACTAAAATCCATGTCTTTAGGATTTTTTTAAATAATTCATATACTGATAGGTCTTGTTCTCCTTTTTCAGATATTTTTGACCACTTTGTCGCTTTGATCATTATTAGATAATGACAAACTGTCTGTACCCAACTTCGATAGCTGGTATCAAAAACTCAGGATTGTCCTGGAGCACGAGCAGATCCTCTATGTGATAACGGATACAGTACCTAAGATCTCAGCCCCCAATGCTCGTGGCAATGTTAGGGACACTTACCAGAAGTGGATCTCTGACATACCATGGTTCATTGCATAATGTTGACTGCGATGAACGATGAGTTCAGTCGCAAGTTTGAGGAAGCCCAGCCAAAGGAGATTCTTTAAAAGTTGAAGGAGTCTTTTAGCACTCCGGATGATATAGAGAGATACCGGATCTCTTCCACCATCTATAATACATGTATGCATGATGAAGCTTCGATGACTGATCATGTAATAATATACATGATTGAGTTATTTGAGCATTTAGGCAAACTCGGATGTCCTTTGCACAAGCAGCTCGGCAAGGACCTGATTCTGAATTCTCTAGCCCCTTTTACTAGGTCTTTCTTAATAATTTCAGAATGAATAGGCATGTAGTGAACTATCATGAGATGTTAGGATTATTGCAGACTTATGAGAGACACCACAACCTAAACAAGGGGTTAGTGAATCTGGTGGGAGGTTCTGGAGCAAGACATCGTCCCTTCGAGAAAGGAAAGAAAAGGAAAAGAATAAGAAGGTGCTTAGTGCTTGGCCAAGTCAGATTAGGAGGGTAAAGGCTGACAAGAGTAAGGCAGGGTGCTTCTTCTACAAGAAGCCAGGTCACTGGAAGCGGAACTATTCTACTTACCTTGCTATTCTGGATCCGAATAGGCCAATGAAGGGAAAGCAGCAAGGTGTTGCTGGTCAAGGTATTTATATGATAAATCCTTGTAGTTTCTCTGTTACTAATTGGGTATTGGATACTGAAAGTCCTTACTTTATTTGCAATTCTTTGTAGGGACTTCAAGTTAGTAGGAGATTCAAAAGTGGTGAAAGGTTCCTGAATGTTGGAAATGGAAGTCAAGCTCCAGTTCCGCCGTTGGGAACTGTTTTTTTGTATTTTGAGTCTTGTACTGTCATTCTTAATGAATATCATTTTTGTCCTTCCTTTTTGGTGAATATCATTTATGTAGGCCTGTTGGCCAATGATGGTTATGAATTATCAATAAAGAAAGATATTTGCTACATCACTTTGAATGGTTCTAATGTGATGAATGGACAAGTAAAGAATGGCGTATATGTACTGTCACAACCTGTTACTATATTGTACACTGCTAATAAATGCCCTAGGTTAGATAAGGTCAGTGATATTCTCTCGCACTGTAGGCTAGGTCATATAAACAAGAACAGGATAAATAAGTTGGTGGGCGACGGTCTCTTAGATGTCACTGAAAGTGAATCCTTGGCAACTTGTGAATCTTGTCTTCTTGGAAAAATGACAAAGTCACCTTTTACTGGAAAGGGTGAAAGAGCAAGTGATATTCTAAGTCTAGTACATATTGATGTATGTGGACCTATGAATATCAGTGCAAGAGGTGATATATTTATTTCATTATGTTTACAGACGATCTTTCAAGATACGGTTATGTCTACTTTATGAGACATAAATCTGAATCATTTGAAATGTTCAAACGTTATCGTAATGAAGTTGAAAAAAAATCTGGCAAGTTTATTAAAACCCTTCAATTAGATCAAGGTGGTGAATATCTTTCCAGTGAGTTTCTGACTTATCTTGAGGAGAATAGGATTCTCTCTCGGTGGACTCCTCCGAGGATGCCTTAGCTAAATGGTGTGTCTAAAAGGAGAAATCAAAATCTGTTAGACATGGTTCGATCCATGGTAGGCTTAGCAAGTCTGCCTAAATCCTTTTGGGGATATGCTCCAGAGTCAATGTCCTACCTTCTAAATAGAGTTACAAGTAAGTCTGTTGACCATATGAGATATGGACTGGACAGAAGCCGTGTCTGGCTTATGTCAGACATTTGGAGACAAATAAACTAGGACCTAAGTCTGATAGGTGTCTTTTTGTTGGGTATCTTAAAGAATCCAAAGGGTATTATTTCTATCTACCTGAGAAACAAAAGTTGTTCGTCGGTCTTAGGGAAACCTTTGTAGAAAGGGAATACCTTGGTGAAGGCACTCAAGCTGCTAAGATTGAACTTGAAAAAGTTCAACAGATAGAAGAACCTTCTCACTCTAAGGCCACTATAGAATCAGATTTGATTAGATCAGATCCAGAGCCCATAGTGCAGCCATTAAGGAGATCTGGTAGAGTACCACGTTAGCCATACAGATACTATGGTTTCTTGGTCCAGGACGGTGATCCTGTTGAACTCGATGAGAACAACGAGGATTGATCACCTATATGGATGCAATGACAAGGTATGATCTGAGTCATGGCTGGGAGCCATGAAATCCAAAATGGAGTCCATGAAAATCAATAATGTATGGACATATTGGTTGATCCACCTAAAGGGATAAAACCCATTGGGTATAGATGGATCTTCAAGCAGAAGCAGGGTGCAGATGGGCAGGTGGAGACCTATAAAGCCCATCTGGTTGCCAAGGGGTATCATCAGCATTATGGTATTAACTATGACGTGACGTTTTCTCTCGTGGTAATGTTCAAGTCCATTCAGATATGCTTGCTTTGCAGCACGTTTAGATTATGAAATCTGGAAAATGGATGTTCGAATAGCTTTCCTAAATGATGAGCTGGAAGGGAGGTATATACGATGTAGCCTGAAAGGTTCATATCCATAGATGAGTCTAAAGTGTACAGCTTCAGAGGTCCATCTATGGACTGAAACAGGCTTCTCGGAGTTGAAACATGTGCTTTGATAAGTGTATTAAGATGCATGGCTTCATTAGAAATAGAGAGGAACCTTGTATATATAAGTGGGCAAATGGTTCTGTAGTTATATTTATTGTTTTGTATGTGGATGACATTCTCCTAATCGGGAATGACATTCCAACATTACAAGGAATAAAGGTCTGGCTTTCATCTCAATTCTCTATGAAAGACTTGGGTGAAGCTTCATTCATACTGGATATGAAGATATATAGAGATAGATCTAAGAGGCTTTTGGGACTATCCCAATCTATGTACATAGACATTGTGTTGAAGCGGTTCAGCACGGAGAATTCCAAAGGGGCTATCTTCGATAGGTCATGGAATTACTCTTTCCAAGAAGGATTGTACGACAACTCTTGAGGAAAGAGTGCATATGAGTAGGATTCCATATGCTTCGATAGTGTGTTCTATTATGTATGCTATGCTATGTACTAGACCAGACATGGCATACTCACTAGGGGTACCAGTCTGACACAGGTGAAGCTCATTGGAAAGTTGTTAAGAACATCCTTAAGTATTTGAAAAATACTAAGGACCAATGGCTTATTTATGTAGATTCTGATTTAAAACTTATGGAGTACACTGATTCCAGCTTTTAGTCAGATAGAGATGACAATAAGAGTGTGCCTAGTTTTGTGTTTACCATTAACGGTGGAGTTATCTGCTGGAAATGTTTCAAGTAGCATACATGATTGATTCTGTTTGCAAGGCATAGTATATTGCAGTATCGGATGCAGCAAAGGAGGCTATATGGTTATGGAAGTTCCTAGGCAGCTGGAGTGGCACCTTCCTTGGATGGTCCTATTCCGGTGTATTGTGACAGCACTGGAGTCATAGCTCAAGCCAAAGTTGAAGTCACATCAACGGACCAAGCATATTCTGCATCGTTATCACCTTGTTCGGAGATCATTGAACGATGTGACATCGAGCTTCTAAAGATCGATGGTAAGGAGAACTTGGCTGACCCCTTCACTAAAGTCATTGGAATTCAAGAGTTCAACGACTACAAATGGAAGATGGAAATTAGATTCTGTTCTGATTGGTTTTAGTCCAGGTGGGAGTTATTGGGAATTATGTTCTAAAGCCAATCATCTAGGCTATAGATGGTGACTCATGTTGTGTATATGAATTATTGAATTGAATAAAAAGTTTATTTCGATTGTTCATCACATGCCATCTTCTTAATTGAACTCTTGTGTGATGATATCCTTTGAGCTACCTTGTATACGATGTAGAGAGGATGTCGTGTAGTTCATAAATTAGTCGCAACCAAAGGATATGCTGTTTCAGGATGATGGTGCATCAAGAGTAGGCAGTTGATGTCATTTCTGTTGGTTGTCCTCTTAACCAAGTAGCATGGAGATGCTGGTATGACATTAGGTGTTGTGTTGACACATTACTGAATGTGACTTTCATGCAAGATTCTCTTTTATTGAAGAGGAGTCTTGCATTAAAATGTGGACATGGATTATTCCTCTAACTTGAGATCACTATGGTAGCTTGCAAGCAACTCACTGTGCTTAGGTACCGAACTATCCAGATTTCTAATCCAGTGATGGAAGGTTGCTGGATACAGTCAAGTATTTATGTAGCGATAGTAGGATCGAGATAGGATTGATCTCTCCAAATGGTTTGGATTGAATGCTTAATATGCCTCAATTGAGAAAGACCTTGGCCAGGGCATTTCTTGTAAGAAGTTACAAAGATTCTTTGTTTGAGATAATTGAGATGGACTGATTAGGGTTGGGTAGCTTAACCCTATGCCTTCCGAAGTATTAGGAGATTAAAGGAAAGAGTTCACTGATATTCCATATGCGATAGGTTCATGTTGCTCTGCAACCTTCAACCTATCTGGATGCCGGGTGTCATTGCTAGATGGCGACTTTGGCTGGTACTGGAAATGTTCCCATGCTATTGGTTTAGTATTTGAACCTATGGGGTCACACACCAAGGGTTTCTTCTTGCTTTGTTGGCATGCGAATGATTAGAAATCATTTCGGACTCATTTGACAAGGTATTGTCAAACCTATGTTTGAGCCGACTCATCTGGATGAGTCGACTTGAATGGTCGAGCTGACTCATCTGGATGAGTCGACTCAAATGGTCGAGTTGACTCGTCTGACGAATTGCTGAAATTCGAGAATGCTTAAATGCTGTAATGGTTATGGGTTTAATTCTGGGTGTTTTGAGTTTTAATAGTTGCTGTTGCTGAATTCCAAGGGACTTCATAACCTCCCTGGAATCTCAAGAGATCCCAAACTACTCATTAATATCTCATTATGTCTTCTTGATTGTTTTAAGGGCTGATGTTATAAAAGTAGGGTTGAAGAAGGTGAAAAGTTCACATTCGACATTCAACATTCCACACCCACAAATCTGGATCAAAGTTGAGACTCTACCCAAAAAAATTCTGAGATAGAGATCTTGCTTGATCCTTAGGAGATTGCGAGATTTGATCTCCGGGATAGAGTGAGTTTGGGTTTTGGAATTCCTTAGTGTGTACCTTCTATTGAAGGTTTGGGATGAGCATTGAAAAAGGGTTCTCAAATGTCTTCGTTCTAGCACCACTGCAACAACAGCCCTTCAAGGAATTGAAGGAGTCCATACATCTTCAAGGAGTTGAAGATGGAGTCGCATCTGCCATCAGTATTTCCGATGAGGCTAGCATCTCGAAGAAAGGAGAAGAAACCGCATTACATAGTGTGAACTACCCATAGAGGCAGTGCGCGTGCATCGCTCGCAAAGCCTGATCTTCTTCCTGTAGGTAGACCCGGAGCTCTTCCCACAGTTTTCTTCATCCTTTGGTGAACGTCACTAAGGTATGTCTTTATTTTATGTATGATTTCTAGAATGGTTCTATTTTTCATACAATGTTTGCATGATTTTATATTTATATTACTCTAAATGCATCAAGATCCTGGTAGGGGCTTGTATTAATTAGATTAACATCTATGATAAAATGATTTTATCTTTTTTCGCTGTTGCATGCCTTTAGAAAAGTTTTAAAATACATATATCGCCCCTTAGGAATTGTTCCTTACAAG
This sequence comes from Areca catechu, assembly GCA_021397845.1. Lineage (NCBI taxonomy): Eukaryota > Viridiplantae > Streptophyta > Magnoliopsida > Arecales > Arecaceae > Areca > Areca catechu. The sequence goes on along the minus strand of CM038042.1, from coordinate 96,602,743 downwards.
AATATGCTGATTTTAGGAAATTGCTCAAGTGTCGACTCATGAATATGAAGTGTCGACTCACCAAAAGTAGTGTCGATGCACTAGAGCACTCCAGAGAACTTTAGAAAATTTTTTGACCTGGTGTCGACTCAAGTTTCGACACATGAATCGACTCATGATATGAAGTGTCGATACTTGTAGGTCTGAATGAACAGTAATGACTAGTTTTTTGAAGCACAGAATTGGTCCTTTTATATCTAACAGCTATCTTATACTCTCCAATGGTCATAAACAATCATTTAAGGCTTGGAAAGGTATTTAAAGTGGACCAAACACAAGAGGGAGTGAGTTATGAGCAATCATTCAAATATTCATTGAAGAACTACTACTTTTAAGTGAAGTTGAGCCTTGAAGTATTCAAGAGCATTCAAGAAGCATTCAAGTCTAACTCTAAAGCATTGATTAAGATTTCAACAACTTGGAGACAAGCTTCTTAATAATATTCAAAGAGCTTCAAAGAGATATTTGCTTTTATTTTGAAAGCTTATTGTACTCTTCATTATACTTGATTTATCTTGTTTGTTTCTAGTTTCAGGTGATTTGAAACTAGTGTTTGGATTGTTGGTGAGCCTTGTAAAAAATCAATTAGGTTGTTGGTGAGCTTATTTAAAAATTCATCTAGTTTTTGGTGAGCCTTGTGAAAACTAATTAGTTTTTTGGTTAGCCTTGTAAAAACTAAGGGGTTTTGATTAGCAAGCCCATGAAAGCTAATCAACTATAATCAAGGAAAGATTATAGTGAAACATCCAAGTGGATCTTGGAGAGTGGACGTATGTGCTTGGTCTGCACCGAACCACATAAATTCTTGTGTTTGTGATTGCTTATCTTTCTTTCTTGTATTTACATTATTACATCTGCTGCATACTCTTGTTAAGCACACAAACACTTGCAAACACACTAGCACTTATTTTAATCTTTACAAAAATTCTCAAAATCCAATTCACCCCCCCTCTTGGGTTGCTTTAGCTAGGCAACATGGACCTTAAACACTGACCAATCAAGCAGAAGAAACATAGCTTTGCATCCAAGAATTAAAAAACTATCACCGAGGAAGTTGATAAGTTGCTTGACATTGTCTTTGTCTGAGAAACTACCTATCTAGAATGGATTGTCAATCTAGTTATGGTGAAAAAGGTAAATGGTAAGTAGTAAATTTCCATAGACTTCACAGATCTCAACAAAACATGTCCAAAAGATGGCTATCCACTACCATGAATTGATTAGATGGTTGATGTAAATTTGGTCCATGATCTCCTCAGTTTCATAGATGCCTTCTCTGAATATAACCAAATCTGGATGGCCCTGAAAGATGAGGATAAAACTACTTTTATTACTCATTAAGGCTCTTTTGTCATAGGATTGTTCCATGTGGACTAAAAAATGCAGGTGCTACTTACTAGTGCTAGGTGAATAAGTTTTCAAAGACTAGATCGGATGAAACATGAAGGTGTATATGGATGACATGCTTATCAAAAGCAAATTTTCAAGATCCATGTCAAAGACCTTCGGAAGACCTTTGACATCCTTCGAAAGTACTATGTTTGATTTGGACCTTGATTTTGATGAATAATAAAATATTAAGTATATATTTTGTACTAATGTTTCAATTGGAGTTATGAATTCTAGGTTATAGGTACATCAAATTCCTTACACAAAAGTATCAAAGTCCAATTAATGCAAGATGAATTTCAAAGTTTTAGAAGTTTTCTCACCTTGGAAAGCGATGAAATTGATCACTTTGATCTTTATGAAGAAGAAACTGAAAGTATATTGGACAATTTTTAGAGTTTCGGAGTCTATAGCACACATTTTGGAATTGGCACAGATCAAGTGTCGACCCAAGTGTCACTCAAATGTCGACTCATGAAGGCAAGTGTGGACACCTCTGAAGACAGGCATGCAAAATTTCTGCCAGCATGCCAAGTGTCGACTCAAGTATTGACCTAAGTGTCAACTCACAGGTTGACTCGAGGCCTGAGAACAAAATGGACAAAACATTATTTTTGGACTCCAATGAAGTATTGACCCAAGTGTCGATCCAAGTGTTGTTGACTCACAGGTCAATTTATAGATCGACTCATGGCCTGAACAAGAAAGTTACAAAGCAATATCATTCCTGGATTCTTTGCCAAGTGCTGACTCAAGTGTTGACTCATAAGTTCAAGTGTCGACTCACAGGTCGACTCATAGCCTGAGACCAGAAATGAAGCAGAACCATGGTTTTTAAGAATTACACCTAGTGTTGATCCAAGTGTCGACCCAAGATCGACTCACAAGTCAACTCATAGGTTCTTGTTGGGTTATCTAAGATTTTTACGGCACAATGAAAGAATGAATTTCAAAAATTTTTCATTCACTATAATTAACAAGTCACTAAATTATGGTTATGAAGAATACATAGAATGCTAATTCATTTTCTTTCCACTAGGCTCACAAATGCAAGCCCTCCAGAGGTAATCCACACAAGAATCAAACTAGAAGCTCTCCTTAGTAGGTTGCTTAAGCCACTGGGACTCTTCTGGTGGCCCTTCTTCCTTTGGCAGCCCCTTCATTTCTTGCTTAGACCTTTGCCCTCCAGTAGAGCACTTTGAGCCCTTTCCAAAACACTCTTCTCTTTCACTTACACTTCCTAATTCACTTCCTAAAAGCCTTGTCTTAAAATGAAGTACTTGTCTTAAGACAAGACAAGGGAGGAAGAGACAAAAGGAGAATGTGTGGATAGAGTGATAATGTAAGAGTGTAAGAAAGAAGAGAATTATGACACCATTGGAACAAATATCGATGGCTATTTATAGGAGAGGGGAGGGTGCCAGATATAGCCTCTTATCAACCTTTGATCTGTCAACCAACAAATCAAATAAGACCCTTCAATGAGAAGGAGTCTTATAAGTGAAATGTCATGACTCTTCTGCGCCAACTGCCATATATTAGTCCCTTAATTTTTATCCTCCGACATATCCTTTTGGCACATGTTAAATACCAGTTTTAAGAGGTTCAAGGGACATGGCTTTTCATATGAAAATACCGATGATATGTGACTTACTTAAAGCAGAAGGACTCTGCTTATGATTTTGTGCCAAATGAAGAATCGCTACTCTTCATTTGGGCCAACCACCGAATTTCATATATCTTGACTGGTCAAACCCACATGAAAGGGCATGGAGATGAGGATAAACTCCCTTGGACTTTATCTGGCTATAATATCTGACAAGCAGAAGGACCCTTCACATTGCGCTCCACCTTTCTCCATGCCATTCACATGTTTAACCTAGTCAAAAGCTATGCAAAATGGGTGTCAAATGAAAGGAAATTTATGTACTTTATCACTGTATCAGTGATTATCAGGCAAAAGGACTCTTGGTCCTTCCATGCCCTTTTATTTACCAAGCACCCATTTTGCGCAAAGAGTCCCATGCCATTTGGACTCTTGATATATGGCACATAACATATCCAAAAATATCAAATAAAATCTGATAAATTCATCCCACTTAAGACACAACCCAATTTAGATCTTCCATAAATTGGTTAGTCCATTTAGCAACCTATTTGACCCAATTTAATTTGGTTAGGAGATTATGTCAGCTTACACATGCTAGTGTGCAATCTAGCTAACCAATTAGGATCCCATGACCCTAATTAAAATGTCAATTAACTTCCTAGGCTAATTCCCTAATGTGTACCCTTTGGTTTCCACATCTAGCTAGTAGTAGGTCTAGGTTCGAGCTGATTTGATCCAACAATCTGATTGACCTAATTAGGTCAAATTGAGCTGACCTAAGTTGCCAATTCGAACTAGCTTTCGAATTGACTCATGAATTCAATCCAATTGATTTATGAAAATCCACAAGATATGATTGACATCTAGCAACGTATCATGCATACCTAGAAGATGAGAAATTTATGAAAAGTATCAAAATATCCTTCAGTGGAAAGTTATCGTGCAATTCAATCTTTCGATCTCATATTATCCCGATTAAGTGATGAGCATGGATAAATGTCAAACCCTAACACTTAATCATTTCAAATCTCTATTTGATAATGAAGACTCCGCTGATGACTATAGAAACCACTTCTAATCTCATCCTGCTTTGATCAAAGACTCCCTGAGTCATCAATCGAAGAGATTACTTGGGATAACAATTCCTCTTACTAGGAATGATCGATTCCTTGTTGGTCCACTCACATCCTTCATACACCTTCCGCCATATCCGAGAACATCCCATACATGACTCAATGTCATGAATGAGTATGAACCAAAACATGGCTTAGTGTGCATAAGGAACCACGGTGATCTCAGGTCTAAAGATCACTTGTACAACTCCCATTAAGAGAAATTCCTTTGATAAGTAAGTAAGACTTCTATTTGATATTATCTTATCGGATCAGTTCAGTGGACTCATACCTTAATGAGCACCCTTATCCTTGTATTGGTGTCTCTACACAAGTAGATGTGAGACCAACCACACTCTCCATCGAGCATACATAGGATAATAGCTAGTCTTTCTGGAAGAATCGATCCCCGAATTGATGATCCAACATCTAAGAACATTTTAGATTAGGGTTTATCTAAACTTAGGTTTCATCATTTTGATCTTCATCATAATCCTAATTCCTTTGTCCTAACCTATGGGGTTCATCATAATCTTTAAATAAGAAATAGTAGTATCATAAAATAAAAATGCCTTTAATTAATATAATAATGTCATACAAGAGTTGGAAGAATAAAAATGCCCTTTCAGAGATTGGCTTTCAGGGCACTTTTCTTTCAGTTCTGATAACAGTAATGGCTATGTTTTCAAAAGTTTAGAATTGATCCAAATGGTCCAAAATGGCTAGTTTTTCTTCTCCAATGATCACAAACGATTTTTTGAAGATTTTTTATGTATTTATCACTTACCAAATTCATTGAATACAATAAAAGACACAAGAGACAAATCTTATATCTTTTGAGAAAGCTATTGAAAAGACAAGAGTAAGCTAAAAAAGAAGATTTCAACTGAAAAAGCCTTCATTCTTGTTATTGAGCCTTCAAATCAATTTCCAAAAGTATTCATTGAAAGCTTTCAAGAAGTAGAAGATAACTCAAGCATTCAAGAAAGCTTCATCAACATTATTCTTGCTCTTTTAAGATCTTTGTTCTTATGCTTAAAACTGTACTTTTGGTTTTATTTGCTGCAACTAGTTTCAAGGCTATTGAAACTAGAGGTTAGGCCCTACCAAGCCATGAATTGGAATACAAGCCTAGGGTTGGCTTGTGGGAAAGGTTGTTGGTAAGCCTAAGTATGAAAACCAATAGTTGGTTTGACTTGTGAGCCCTTGAAAATAAGTTGGCTGTAATCTTTGGTAGATTATAGTAGAATTCCTAAGAGATAGCTTGGGGAGTGGATGTAGGTGCTTAGAGTGCACCGAACCACTATAAACTTCCTATGTTTATGTGTGTGCTTTACCTTCTCATTTAATTTTATTGCATTGCTGCTTATTCTTTAAAGCACGACATCTAGATTGTATTCTCCACATTCATATTATACACGAATACATTAGTTCAGCACATACTTGTTTAAATTTTTAAAACCCAATTCATCCCCTCTCTTAGGTTGCTACGTTAGGCAACAAGTGGTATCAGAGCTTAGACTCAGCATATAGGTCTAACAATCTTGAGTCAAAGATCTAATGGTAGTCCAAATTGGTGTTGGTATTGTTGAGGGTCAGCCTCAAACTGTCTCCCACTCTTTAATGGCATAAATTACATATACTGGAACACACGTATGTGCATCTAAATTCAAGCCATATATTATAATATTTGAAGACCATAGTTAAAGGTCCTCATTAGTCTACTATTTTGATTAATGCCATTTCCACTCCCAAATTAGAAGAAGATTGGGATGAGAATGACATTAAGCAAGCCGAGCTTAATGCAAAGGCTATGAATTTATTATTTTGTGTATTGGACCCTAGTGAATTTAATAGGATATCTAATTATTCCTCCACCAAGAAAATTTGGGATATACTTGAAGTTACTCATGAGGGTACACATCAAGTGAAGCTACCAAAGTTAACATGCTCATCCATACTTATGATATTTAGGATGGAACCAAATGAATCAATTAGTGAAATATTAGTTTTACTAATATTGTTAATGGTATGAGGAGTTTGGAAAAGGTTTTATCTAATGCTGAATTTGTCACAAAATCCTCAGGTCTCTTCCATCAACATGTGATCCAAAAGTCACCGCTATTGAAGAAGCTAAGGATGCACTTGAGCAGCTCTTGGGATCACTTATGACATACGAGCTATCTCTAAAGTAGAAAGTGGTGGACAATGACAAGAAAAAGAAGACTATTGCATTCAAGTTCATAAAAAAGGAGGATTCTAGTGATGATTCCGATGATTCTGATGAGGAAGATGAAAACGGCTCTTATCTCTAGAAAATTTAAGAGATTCATGAGGAAAAAAAGGCACAATACAAGAAGAAGCTACAAAAAGAGAGCCCAATAAGGAGAAGGAAAGAAAGCAACCAATCTATTTTGAGTGTAAGAAGCTGGGTCATTATAAAATGGATTGCCCCACTCTCAAAAAGGCCAAAAAGAAATTCAAAAAGAGAGTGATGATGGAGGCTTGGAGTGAGAGTGAACACTCAAGCTTCGATGAAGAGCAACAAGAGGTGGTCAACATCTACTTCATGGCAAATGAAGATCAGGTAAGGTTTGAATCCGAAAGTGAATTTACTTTTGAAGAATTACATGATGTCTTTGATGAACTTGTTATAGAGTATCAAAAATTTAAAATAAAAAACAAGAATTAAAAGGAAAACTTGGAGCTGTCTAGATAAATGATAAGTTTTGAAAGATTTTTAAATAATGATCTTGCTTCAAAAAAACAAAAAATTGAATGATAAAATACTTCTTTAGACGAAAAAGAAAATCATTTGAAGAAAAAGAAGCTTTGAAGAAGATAAAGTTTTTGTAACAAATGAGAAACTTATAAAGCAAAACAAAGAAATTTTGCAAGAAAATAAGAAATACAAAGAAGAGCATGAAAAAGTAAAACCGTTTGTAGAAAAGTTTACCTATAGTTTAGAAAAACTTAATATGCTTTGAATAGACAAAGAGTGGTTTTCAACAAAGCAGGCCTAGGTTTTAAACCTAAAAAATAATAGAAGTATTTCAAGAATTTCTTTGTTCCTGCATCATCTAGCATTACATGTTATTCTTGTGGTAAGTTAGGACATAAATCTTACATGTGTAATAGAAGAAAACTAACTAGTGTTAGAAAAGTTTATATTCCAAAAGGAATCACATCAACAATCCTAAAAGATCCAAGATGACTTGGATACCTAAAGTCCCCACCTGATTTGATTTTGTAGGTGACTCTTGCAACCAAGAAGAAAATAAGATTGTGGTACCTTGATAGTGGTTGCTCAAGACACATGACCGGAGATATAAAGCAATTAACATCTCTTGAGACTCTAAATGATGGAAATATGATATTTGGTAATAATGAAAAGGGTAAAATTATTGGTATCAGTAAAGTCCATATCACCCCCTACTTATGTTGATAATGTTGTACTTGTTGATGGTTTAAAACATAATTTACTTAGCATAAGTCAATTTTGTGATAAAGGTTTCAAAGTGATTTTTGAATCTTCTATGTGCATCGTATCTAGTCTTGATGACAATGGCATTAAGTTCATTGGTCATAGGCATGAAAATATTTACATGGTTGATCTTGATGATCTACCTATGCAAAATGGTCAATGCCTGGTGGCAATGGAAGCCAAGATCAACGAAATTAGTTGGCTTTGGCATTGTAGACAAAGGCATGCAAGTATGCATTTGCTTTCCAAACTGAATAAAAAAAATCTTATAAAAGATTTGCCAAAACTTACTTTTGAAAAGGATAAGGTTTGTAGTGCATGTCAACTTGGAAAACAATAAAATTATCTTTCAAACCAAAAGGAGTAGTCTCTACATCTAAACCCTTAGAATTACTCCGTACCTCTTTGGACCTACTAGAATAACTAGTTTGGGAGGCAAAAAGTATGGTCTAGTAATTGTAGATGATTTCTCATATTTACATGGATAAACATTTTTTGCATTCATCAAGTTCATAAAAAAGTTTTAAATGAAAAGGCGTTTCAATTGTTTCTTTACGTAGTGATCATGGAACCAAGTTTGAAAATCGTGATTTTGAAATATTTTGTAATGAAAATGGAATTCATCACAACTTTTCTTCACCTAGGATACCTCAACAAAATGGGGTGGTAGAAAGAAAAAATAGGATACGAGAAGAAATGGCATGCACCATGCTTTGTAAAAATGATTTATCTCGATATTTTGGACGGAAGCCATAAACACTGCTTGTTATATTTTAAATTATGTTTTGATCCAACCGATTTTGAAGAAAACACCTTATAAGCTTTGGAAAGGTAGAAAACCAACTATCAAGTATTTTCATGTTTTTGGATACTGCTATTTCATTTTAAACAATGGTAGAGATAACCTAAGTAAATTAATGCCAAGTCAGATGAGGGTATCTTCTTAGGATACTCTACTTTCACTCGAGTTGTTTAATTGACATTACCTTGTTCGCTTGGCTTTAGCTCATTTTTTTTTTGCCATTTCTTCTCTTTACAAATCCCCTCGAAGTAGGAATCAGAATGGCAATGAAAAATAATAGCAATGTCATATCGTAGGCATATAGGGTCTTCAATAGAAGAACACTTCTTGTTGAAGAATCCATTTATGTTATTTTTGATGAAACTAACAAAAAATCTTCTAGAAAAGAATATACTTTGATGATGAAATAGGTACCCAAAGGATTGAAAAATTGATAATCAATGAAGGACCTTCCAAAGAGCAAGAAGGTGGTCAAAACCAAGAAGAAAAATAAGTACAAGAAGTTGGAGCTTCATCAACATCCAAACCATTACCTAGAGAATGGAGGTATGCCCATGGACATCCTAAAGAACTTATATTTGGTGATCCATCGAAAGGGATAAGTACTCATTCCTCACTAAAAATATGTTGTGATTATTTAGCATTTGTATCACAAGTTGAACCTAAATCAATTGAAAAAGCTGAAAAAGATTCTAATTGGATAAATGTCATGCAAGATGAATTAATTCAATTCAAAAGAAACAAGTTTGACTTTAGTTGAAAGACCTTCTAATGTTTCAATAATTGGAACCAAATAGATTTTTAAAAATAAACTTGACAAAAATGGAGTAGTAACTAGAAATAAAGCTAGATTGATAGCAAAAGGTTATAATCAAGAAGAGGGTACTGATTTTGATGAAACTTTTACTCCGGTTGCTATATTAGAAGTAATTAAATTATTACTTACTTTTGCTTGCTATATAGATTTTAAATTATTTCAAATGGATGTCAAAAGTTTATTTTTAAATGATTTTATTGAAGAAGAAGTGTATGTTGAATAGCCCCCCGATTTTGAAAATCATGCATATCCTAACCATGTTTTTAAACTTCACAAGGCTTTGTATGGTTTAAAACAAACTCCAAGAGCTTGGTATGATAGGTTAAGTAAATTTCTACTTGAAAATGACTTTTCTAGAGGTAATGTAGATACTACACTATTTTTGAAAAAAAAAATGATGATCTCTAAGTAGTACAAGTTTATGTTGATAATATCATTTTTGGTGCTACTAATGAAACACTTTGTCAAGAGTTTGCCAAGCTTATGCAGGAAGAGTTCAAGATGAGTATGATGGGAGAGATAAACTTCTTCCTCAAACTCCAAATCAAGCAAACTAGAGAAGGGATCTTCATCAACGAAGCTAAATACATAAAAGAAATCATAAAGAAGTTTAGGATAGAGACAACCAAGCCATTAGGTACTCCTATGAGCCCTTCTTGCAAACTTGACAAAGATGAATCATGTTAGAATGTTGATAAAAAATTATATAGGGGTATCATTGGTTCATTAGTATACTTAACTACAAGTAGACTAGATATTATGTTTAGCGTATGTATGTATGCTAGAAATCAGTCTGCTCCTAAAGAATCTCATTTATTGGCTGTTAAATACATACTTAGATATTTATCTGGCACAATTGATATTGAACTATAGTATTCTAGAGATTCATCAATAGAATTGATTGTCTATTCTAATGCTACCTTTCCTTGATGTAAACTAGATAAGAAAAATACTAGTGGAACTTGTCAATTTTTTTGAGATAATTTGATTTCATGGTTTAGCAAGAAACAAATTTTTGCTCTATCTATGGCAGAGTCAATATATAGCAGCTGGAAGTTGTTGTGCTCAAATCTTATGGATCAAACAACAACTTAAAGACTTGGCATTAAGTTAAATAAAACTCTCATAAGATGTGATAACACAAGTACAATCAATTTAACTAAAAATCAAATTCAACACTCAAGAAGCAAACACATTGAAATAAGGCATCATTTCATAAGAGACCGGTGCAAAGATGATGTAATGCTTGATTTTGTGTATACTGATAGGCAATTAGCAGACATTTTCACTAAGCCCCTTAGCGAAGATAGGTTCTGCATGATTAGGAGAGAATTAGACATCATTGACCCCTTTGATTGAAATTCTTTCAAATTTTTTGTTGAATTCTTTCAAATGTTCTAAATCCTCTCAAATAATGCTTGATATAATTCCTAGACACTCCCTTAAATTTTACCAATTTATTTAAAATTTTTCCTAATTTTTTTCTGACCTTTTGACCAAGTGTAACACTTAAAATTTGCTTAAGTGTCGACTCACTGAAGTGTTGACACTTGAGTAAATCACAAGTGTCGACTCATGATCGATTGGACTGTTTATCTAGGGCATCACCGAATATTTTTCTCATTTATTTTTTCACTCTTCTCTCTTCATAGTGGTCCCCAATCATCTCCCATCATCCCCAAACAGTGTTTTCACCTCTCTATCCTTCCATTTTGGCTAAATCTCCATTCTCTCGCTCACTCCCAACCGTTCCTTATGGTTTTGGTGGCCATGGGTCCGAAAAAACAAGTTGCTGTCCATAAGAAAAGGTCCCATTTCGAGCAAGGTGAATCTAGCTCAGGAGAAAGAAGATCAAAGGCTCGATAAGATCCAACTGAGCAGAGAGATGAGGCTGAGGCTCGGGCGATAGTGAGAAACCACCTCCACAGCTTTCCCCAGCAGCCAAAATGATGGCAAGGAAGCTTATTACTTGTGGAAGGAGGATTGATCTACCTTTTCTGAACTCCGAGGGATTTGTGATTGGAGATTTGTTGAGAGTTGCTGGTTTGGTCCCATTCTATACTATGCGGGAGCGGTACTACCCTCATTTGATGAGAGAGTTTTATGGTAGTATGGCTACTGATGGGATCAGATGGACTGCTCAGGTCAGAGGAGTACAAATCTTGGTAACACCTAAGAAACTTAGCCGAGTTTGGGAGATCCCCAAGTGAGGTTTGGCAATCAGTTGTGTTGCAGACAAAGATGCCACTTTAAGATGTATCTTGGAGCGAGACGATATAGAAGGATATCCACTGTTTCTACCAATCAGTTGTTGATGGAGATGAGGCTACTACACCACATCATTCCTCGCATCTTGCTTTCGAAGATGGGCCGCTTTGACTTTATTACAGAGAGAGACCTAGTTTTGATGGTGACCCTGAGTCAGAGGATAGCCATCAACCTTCTTATGTTACAGTTCATGATGAGGGACGAACTCTAACATGATGCATGCAAAGGAATGACATGAGAAGGATGAACATAAAAAAAATAGATTATTATGAACAAAGATTTTTAGATTTTTTAAGTGATTGATTCCCGAAAAAATGACTCTAGGGTTTCATGTAATAGTTAGAGTCCTACCCACATGCTAGAAACATTCAAAGAAATAAAGAAAAATCAGGATCCTAGGACTAAGAAATCCTATTAGGTACATGTTCAATCTTCAAAACTCAGAGAAAGTGAGATGGGATGGGTTAGTTTTACCTAGCAATGATATTCTTGAAGCCGTAGAAGAGATCTCTCCACTTGGATCGGCACTGGACGACAAAGCCTCTTCCCCACATATCCATCGACTTTTTATCAGTTGATTTCAGGGGCAAGGAAGACTTCATCCAAAGGTCTTGGCACTAGAGGGATCCTGCAAACATTAATAGTTAGGGTTGAAGATGATAGAAAAAATATCAAACAGGAACTAGGAGGTGGAAGAAGGTAGGAAGTTGTTTGCTGCGGGCAGCCTAGACTCTTGATGGTGGGCATCTTGGGATTGAAGATGGTGGATGGTTTGATAGATGGGGTTGCACCACACGTGCTCTCCTTATGGAGTGAATACAGGCCTCTCACCCTCTCCCTTACAGAGCATCAATGCAAAAACATGCACAAAATTGGAAGAAAAAATGCATAATCTCATTCATTCAATCATTCATTCATTAAGTTATATGAATACAAGATGGGGAGGGTTGGTATTTATATAGATTCACCCAAGTCCCTGGAGTCCAATACAAACTTGGATTACAAAACTGGAGGGCCAAGAAACCCTCTTGGGCTAGGGCCTTGACTCCTTGTTGGGCTTGGAAGATATATGCTTGGACTTGGCCAAAATCCTGGGACATCTTGGGTTGGGTCAAAGCTTGGGGGGGGGCCAACATGAATGGGCCTGGGAGGGGCACCAACTGTTATGGACCTTGGACTGGGGTGCCAAGGCTAGGGATTTGAGGTGCCACTTCTTCATGAGATCTTGTGGACTTGGGGCGCCATCACTTGAAGCTTGGAATAGGGCGCTCTCTTATGGGCTTGGCGGCATGAAAGGGCCCAGGTGCTTGGGCACCACTACTGGGGGGGCCTGAGTAGGGGCCCAGTGCTTGAAATCCTGCTCTAGTTGGGAGGGGCCTAGTGAATCTCCTGGTATGGTGACTCTTCTCTTATTCTAGACTTGAATGATACTTACATGGCCTCAATTTGGACTAAAACAAGGAACTTCAATTGACTTAGTGAACTCAACCGGATCACCTTTTTATAGGACTCAAATTAGACTTCATTACAAGACTCAATTTTCCTGACATACTCAACTTATAATGACTGGTTACCGAACACATGACTTAAAGGTCTAATTTGAGCTTTGCAATTTAGGTCATATCCTGATGCTCCCATCAATTATCCCGGGGTGGAAGGAACTCGACCCTATCGAGTAAGGGTCAATCTGGCTCTGATACAGTTCCAACGGGTATGGATTGAGGTGTTGTGGATCCTTTCGAGTGATCCATGAGTCCTCAGATCTCGTCGACCCTTGCCAACGAATCAAGTGGATTGGTAACCTTTGATCTAGGTACTAGCGGCTTGGTTATCCATGATTCGCTCAATCTTTTTCCTCTCACAGGCTAATTTGTTGGTGGACACTCAGGGTTGGTTTTGCTCTCAAAGAAAGGGTTAGGTTCAATAGGCTCACTGGGTATCATTGCTAGCTCCTTATACTCAACTAAGTTTAAGATATTGAAGGTTGAGCTTAATGCCTAATTGGTGGTAATTTAAGCATTAAGTCCAATATTCTTTATCACTTTGAAGGGTCTAGCTCTACGGGTATGAAACCTAATCATTATATAATCTCCCTAACGAACTCTTGGACTCTTTTTGGGAATTAACCATGTTTTAATAAAAGATCATTGCTCACATTAATCTTATGATTAATTCCTCATGCAAATCTCTAATCATGCAGTGCAAATGATGCAGGCTAACACCTCATGAAAACAAATGACTTATACCAACATACAGGCAAGTGACTCATACCACTACCTAATGGACTACGGACTCGACTAAACCCTAAACTACAACCAGGTTTGACCCTTGGTTAGGTGGGTGACATGCAGATGAAAATGGTGCATGGACTCTTACTAAATGCCATAGGGTATGCCAAAAATAAGTAGCAAATTTAATGTTCAAAGAATGTATGCAGCTTGCTAACCTCTACAAAATGCAATCGAATGGTTAGAGAAACATAAGAAGCTTCAAGAAAGGGCAGAAAATAAAAGATGTTCAGGGTTAGCCTGGTAGGGTAGGATATAAGGAGAGGGTTCGGGGTCAATCGGATAGAGTAGGACATTAGAAGAGGTTTCAGGGACTAATGAGGTTGATCTTATGGGTTTGAGGTACATCTACAGGGATTGCCTTTTGGAAGAATAGGTCATTAGTTTCAGGAAAGAGATCTTCAATGGGAACTACAAGAGGGGATTCATCTTGAGGGTATTGGATTAAATAAGCCAAGCCCGCACTAATTTCCTTTGGTTCTTGAATTTCAAGACTAGGCTGTATAATTGGGCTCTCTTCTAAAGTCTCCTCAGGTAGAGTTGTAGTAGTAGGATCATGGTTTTCTTCTTCTAACTGTTCTTCCATTACAGCTTTAGTCTAGGTGTGGTCAAGGTCAGCTAACTCTAGGTTGGCTTTAGTCTAGGAATGGTCAAGGTCAACTAATTCTGGGTCAATCAAATGTATCTCCTCTTCTCCCTCATACTCATCCACCAAGTTCACCTCAGCTTCATACAATTCCACTTCAATTTCATCCTTGTGAACCATGGGGTGGTAGGAGGGGTCGGCTAAGGAAAAATTGACTAGTGTCTAGGTAGCAGGGGTGGGTTGACTGAAGGGTACCTGACTAATACTTCGCTTGCACTCAGGAGTGGTAGGGGTGAGTCGACAAGGGGATATGGACTAATACTGAACATCTAGGGGTACTAATCCTATAGGGTTCAGGTCGATGGACTATGGTTCCTTCTACTTATAGGTCATGGGTGCAGACTGATGGTTTATATGGGCTCATAGGACATGGGCTCAGATCTATGGGTTTGGATCTCTTGGGCTCAAAGGACATGGACTCAGATCTATAGGTTATGGGTTTCTTGGGCTTATAGAACATGGATACATAGGATCTGGGTTTAGAGGATTTGGGTGCATAGGAGCTAGGTTCATAGGATCTGGGTGCATAGGAACTAGGTTCATAGGATCTTGGTAGGTACTTTTTTCTAACTTGCTTATCATGGCTCTCCAGTAGTTATGGGTGTTTCTCTATTTTATCTAGTCATTTTCTCAACTTATCCCAGAATATCCTAGCTTGGTGAACTAACTTAAGTTTAGCAAACTTGAACCAACTTCCTTCAGACATTTGTTCCTTCTCTCAAATACAGATCCATATTTCTTTTCCAAACAAGATAATCCTCAAGATCAAGATCACCACCAACTTTAGGTGCTTCTATCCTAATGTACTTAGTGGCTCTCTCATCATCATTGGGTCTCCTAACACTAAGATCCCGGATTGGGTCAAGGTGTGGGGCTCTCCTAAGGTTGGGTTCTAGGAATGGGTCAGTGTATGGGGCTTTCCTAAGGTTGGGCTCCTGAATGGGTCAGGGTATGGGGATCTCCTAGGGTTGGGCTCCCAGTATGGTCAGGGTGGGGCTATTGCCCAGGTGGCTTATCCAAGAGGGGGGTAAATTGGATATTTAAATTTTTTTTTCAAGTATGTGCTCTTTTAGAATTAGAGTGTGATGAGTGAAGTGATTAATGATAAGCAGAAAAAAGTAAAAGCACAACACAGAAATCACTGCATAAATACCAAGAGATTTATAGTGGTTCGAGCAATCCAGCTCCTACGTCCACTACCCAAGATACCACTTGGGATTTTCACTATATTCCCTATGAATACAGCCGCATTGTTTTCACATGTTCACAATCCAAAACCTACACTTGGTTTTATCCTGGGCTCACCAAAAGCCAATACACTATTAGTTTTCATGGGATCACTAACAACCCACTTTGGTTTTATGGCGGGCTCACCAAATAACCCAAACTCACAACCCTACTATACTTGGGACAACTCAAATAATTAGAAGAAATAAAATAGAGTAACTAAATAACAAACTAATTATTATTGGATGGTTGCAGTTGCAGCTCTAGAGAAGCCTTCTTGAATGTGCTTTGAATGCTCTTCAAGGCTTCAACCTTTCTTCAATAAATGCCTCAAGAAGATAGATGGAAGTTTGGTGTAGTCTTGAGTGATCTCTTGAATGCTCTTCAAAAATATTCTCTCTTTTTTCTCTTTTTGTGCCTCTTTTTATTAAAAAAAGTGGTTCAAATCCCTTTTAAATAGTCCTTTTGACTGATTTTCAAGTGGATCTAGCCATTGTAGGCCATTGGGATTTGAAATATGACCATTGTAGAGCTTTTGAGTTCAAAAGAAAGTTCTGGAGCTAGCCATTATGAACTAGAACTATGCTTTGAGTTTGCTCGGATGCTTCGAATCGGCTCAGATTCTCAGATAGGTTAAAACATAACTCTAGTAGTCAAGTCGACTCCTTTTCTTCGAGTCAGCTCACCTGGCTGGTTCTTCAGAATGGAGAAAATGTGTACTCTGGAAGAGTCAGCTCTCAAAACTTGAGTCAGCTCGAATGTTAGTCTGAGAAATCATCACTCTGGATGAGTCGGCTCGACATCCCTCGAGTCAGCTCAAATCCTCAGGACTGTTTCTACTCACTCTAGAAGAGTCAGCTTGCTGGTACAAGAGTCGGCTAGGTTGACTGACTTCACAAAATAGCACACTGCACTAGTCGGCTTGAGTTCTTTGGGTTGGCTCGGATGTCTGCGTATCAGAATTCTTGTGCAGTGCCAGAACACAGAGTCGACTCGAGTTGCTTGAGTTGGCTCAAGTGACTTAGCTTTAAATGAGTCCAAACTCCATTCAAATTCTTCCAATGATACCCAAACTTCATCCGGTGCAAGTCTAGGAGGCTTAAAGTTGAAAAATGCATAGACTTTCCCTCTTCTACATGAGTGTACACTTAAAATCTTTGGGCTTTCTAATTATGACTGTATTTTCAAGAAATCACTGATTCTTGATACACACTTTTGAGTTGTGATTATAATGAAAGTTCTTTGACATTCCCTACAAAAACTTCTTAAAGAATTGGATGTATTAGTAACAAATGAATGCTCCAATGTTTTGTTATCATCAAAATCATTCTAGGGGTCAACAATCTCCCCCTTTTTGATGATGACAAAATATTGGGCATAGAAAAAAAATCTTTACAATGGAGTGTGTATGAACATTTGAAGTGACAAGAATCAGAGTTTATTATGCATTAGAACTTTCTGTATCAGACATACTATTTGTTGGAGCAAATGTATCAGAGCTATAGATTTAAAGAGATATGAATCAGAGCTTTTAAAGAAATATGTATCAAAGCTTCTTTGAAAAAAATGTATCAGATCAAAAGATGTATCAGAGCTTAAAAATATCAGTCAGAGCTTTTAAATGTATCAGAGCTATTAATGTATCAGAGCTAGTATATATCAAAGCTAAATTTAGGAAACATATCAAAGCATAAAGCTAAAAAACTCATTAGATTCAAAATCAATTAGCTCCCCCTTACTTGTATATTTCAAAGAAATATAGAATGTTTGGTTTTTCCATGCACAATACAAATACTTCTCCCCGTTTTTGTCATCAACAAAAAGGTTCAAGGAGCATTCAATGAATGTTAAAAAAAAAAATTGTTTGAGATAATTTCACCTTCTCATAGAAATGTTGATATTCTAATTCAAATTTATCTTGATTTGATGTTGAATATACAATCTTCATTGCACAGAAAACATCACACAAACACAATAAGTGAAAAATAGATGCTTTCATTATTTTCAAAGTTTTCAATGCAACTTACAAAATTTGAAAGCGGATACAAAATATAAATACTAGCCTACTCACTGTCACTAGACTCAACTTTAATAGACACTGAACCATACCAAGATCTAGGATGACTAGAGGAAGCTCTAGTCCTAGTAGATGGTCCAGGAGGTGGGTGTCTAGAGTGAGGTGGTGGCTGTCTAGGGGTATAGGATGAAGAGGGTGGAGGCTACCTAGGAGTAGATGAGCTGGCTCCTCCAGCAATAGAAGATAGCTGAGATAGGTAATGCCAAACAGTGCCAAGCTCTATTTTCTCATTTCCATCTCCTTATGAAGGCAATAAAGCTCACTGGCCCGAGCATTAGCAAAAGCTTCTGCAGATCCTCTTAATCGGCCAAAATCTGTGCGAAGTAATCCTATATCTGCTATATAATCATCCTCTCTCCTCTGCTCTGCTCTAAAGTCTCCACTCGAAGAGTCAGCTCACGTAACTCTGATCAAAACTTCTATAAACATGATCCACTATCTGACGCAGACCGTCAAATAGAGAACTAAAAGATCTAGTTAGATCCTCACTGAACTGTCTGAGCTATGTAGATGTCAGGTGGAGTGGTGGCAGGAGGTGCAGTAGTAGAAGGCCCTACTGGTGCTGGTGCTGAAGGAGGTGATGATGGTGCTGGTGAAGTCCTAGGACTACCAGGCTTTCTCTCTGTATGCTCGTGCTCCTCAGCCTCAGAATCTAATGATCAGCAGCAGTGGCAGTCTCAGCATCAGGCAAATATGGCTCAGGCTCATCATAATCAGTAGATGACTTCACTGCTCTCTGTCCAGATACTCTCTTCTTCTAAGCTCCATCTGTCAGGTGATATCCCATCCTCTGTAGTGACTTGGTAGAATATGTATCTATGTGATGCAGTGGTCTACCATCTTCTCCTGTCAGATCAACTCTGGAGTCCTGAAACAATAAAGTGAAGACCATCCCATATGGCAGACAAGCCTTCACCTTTCTTGCAGCTTCTCTCATTTGCACCAACATGATGAAAGGTAGATTAAGGGCCTCCCCCTCAATCAAATGTCTCATAAAACACAGGTCTCTTTCACTTACCTAATCAAAATGACATGTTCTTGGCAAGAAAATTCTACTGATCATGTTATGTAACAACCTCATCTCTAAGGATAGCCTATTTGCTTGAACATTTTCGATGTCACCTATATCTCTTCTTTCTAATATTGTTTTGAGGGTTTTCTGTTTATCCTTTAAAACAAAGTGATTTTTACCCTCATTCAGCATTTCCAACAAACTGCTCAACTTTTCATCATTAACAATCACTCTTTTTCCTTTCACTATTGATTCAATATGGTATTCTCCTAAAATCAAATTTTCATAGAAGCTTCAAACTAGGTGGGATAGGTGGGAACATTCAAAGAACAGAAAAATGTCCAACCCTGAAATTCAATCCAATCACCAATTCGAAGTCCTAAATCTTCCATAAAAGAGAAAATGATCCTTCTACCATAAGTAACTGGATGATTAGCCATAGAGATCACTTGCCTTTATGGTGAAGGTGATGCATTTTGTTCCTCTTCTTGTCGTCGACCTCGAGTCGACTCATCTTCTCATCTTTTCGACCTTCTTTCTCTTGGAGAGTTTGCTTCATTACCTCGAAAATGCTTCATAACTGCCTTCCTCGATGCCATTGCTCAAAATCAAGTAGAGAGTGAGAGTTTGAGGCAAACAAGGGAGGTCAAGAGGGAAGGGAGTGGTCCTAGCTCAGAAAGGAAGGTTCTAAACTATTGGTAAGGTGAAAAAAAAAGAACATTGGCTTTAGACAAGTCCTACAGCTTACATATAAAATGCCTAACCTGACGTCCGGGTCGGCTTGGCCAAAACCTAAATTGCTCGAGTCCGCTCAAGCAAAAAACTCTCAAAAAGACTTGAAAACACTCAAACAAGGTTTCTAAAGATAGAAGAACACTAGCCGAGATGGTCATTGTTCTTAAATTGATATAGAAGGTTTTCTAGATAATATTTTCTTAATTTTGAAGAAATTAGGATAGAATTCTAAACAGGGTCACATAATCCTAATTCTTCTCTAATCAATTGAAATCTATCTGCATTAAGAGATTTAGTAAAGATATCAGCAAGTTGATTTTCAGTAGGAACAAATTCAAGCATAATATTTTCATTTTGAATATGATCCCTAATAAAATGATGTCTAATTTCTTTATGCTTTGTTTTAGAATGCTGAATTGGATTTTTTGACAAATTATAGCGCTTGTGTTATCACATTTGAAACGAATTTTAGTTTGAATAACACCAAAGTCTTCTAGATGTTGCTTAATCCAAAGCACTTGTGCACAACAACTTCATGCAGCTACGTACTCTGCCTCAATAGTAGACAGTGCTACAAAGTTTTATTTCTTACAATGCCATGAGATTAAATTCAACCCTAGAAATTGACAAGTACCACTAGCGCTTTTTCTATTTATTTTGCATCCACCATAATCAGAATCAGAAAAACCAATCAAATTCAATGAAGATTGCTTAGAATACCATAGGCCAAGATTACTTGTTCTTTTAAATATCTTAAGATTCTTTTAACAGTAAGTATATGTGATTCTTTAGGATTAGATTGAAATCTAGCATATATACATACACCGAACAAGATATCAAGCCTACTTGCAGTTAAGTACAGCAGTGATCCAATCATACCTCAATAAAGCTTTTGATCAAATGTTGCCACCATCTTCATATTTATCTAATCTACAGGAGGGGCTTATAGGTGTACTCATTTCTTTGGACAACTCCATACCAAACTTCTTAAGGATTTTCTTGATGTACTTTTCTTGGTTTATGAATTTACCTTCCTTTGTTTGCTTAATTTAGAGTCCAAGGAAGAAGGTTAGTTCACCCATCAAGCTCATTTCAAATTCACCCTGCATTAGCTTAGCAAATTCTTCACATAGCTTTTCATTAGTTGCACCAAAAATAATATCATCCACATAAATCTATACAACTAGCATATCATTTGCATTCTTCTTGATAAATAAAGTTGTATCAACATTTTCTCTAACAAAATCATTTTCAAGTAAAACTTGCTTAATCTATCAAACCATGCTCTAGATGTTTGTTTTAAACCATAAGCTTGAAAACATGATTTGGAAGAGCATGATTTTCAAAATTAGATGGTGGTTCTGCAAAAACTTCTTCTGAAATAAAACCATTCAAAAATGCACTTTATATCCATTTGAAATAATTTGAAATTCATTTAGCAAGCAAATGCAAGTACAATCATCTATAGCTTCTAAACTTGCTACAGGTGCATAGTTTCATCAAAATCTATTCATTCTTCCTGATTACAACCTTTAGCCACTAGTCTAGCCTTATTTCTAATTACTTGACCTTTTTCATCTAGTTTATTTTTATAAACCCATTTGGTTCCTATAACAGGACGGTCGAGGGTCTATCAACTAAGGTCCACACATTATTTCTATCAAATTGGTTTAATTCTTCATGCATGACCAACATCCAATTTAGGTCATTTTCAGCTTCTTCTAAACTATGTGGTTCTACTTGTGAAACAAAAGCTAAATAATCATGTGCTTCTCTATGTAAAGACCTAGTGGATCACCTATAATTAAATCTTTAGGATGTGAAGTAACATACCTCTATTCTTTTTGGAGATCACCATGATCTCTACTTACCATTTACTCCTTCTTGAGTGGGTTATCCTTCAAGTTCATATCTTCTATTGCTTTATCAATTGTACCTGCATCATTGTCTATGCACTCATCTATTCTAGATGGTGAGGGGTTGTGTCATCAAAAATAACATGCACGGATTCTTCTATAGATAACGTTCTTTTATTAAAAATTCTATAAGTTTTGCTATTAATTGAATAACCCAGAAATATGCTTCATTAGATTTAGCATCAAAATTTTCTAGGTTATCTTTTCCATTATTATGTACAAAGCATTTACAACTAAATACATGAAAGTAATGAATAGTAAGTTTTCCTTCATTCCAAAGTTCATATGGGGTTTTCTTCAAAATCAGTCTTATCAAAACATGATTCAAAATGTAGCAAGCAGTGTTCATAACTTGTGCCCAAAAGTACCTTGGAAGATTGTTCGAGCCATCTCTTCCAAAGTTCTATTCTTCCTCTCTACAATACCATTTTGCTATGGTATTCTAGGAGTGGAGAAGTTGTGATCAATGCCGTGCTTAGTGCAATAATCATCAAAATATTGATTTTTAAATTGTTCCATGATCATTTCTAATTGAAATCACAGAAAGACCTTTTTGATTTGAAACTTTCTTATGAGATTTTTGAAAAACTTTGAAAGCTTCATCTTTATGAGCAATAAATAAGACCAATGTGAATCTTAAAAAATCATCTACAATCACAAGTCCATATTTATGCCACTTAGTCTTATTGTCTTTGTTGGTCCAAATAGGTCCATGTGAAGTAGCTCAAGAGGTCTAAAGTTGAAACTAAATTTTTTGATTTAAAACTCCCCCTAGTTTGTTTACCCATTTGGCATGCATCACAAACATGTTCAAAATCAACTTTAAATTTAGGTAAACCTCTAACTAGATCATTGAAAATAATTTAGCAATTGTATGCATGCTAGCATGACCTAATCTTCTATGCCAAAGTAAATCGGACTCCTTGGTTTAGCATTCATTGCTACAAGACTTGTACTACTAGGCATGGCTAGATCATTCAGATCTACCACATATATATTTCCAAGTCTATGTCCAATGAGCTTTGTGCTGGAATCAAGAGAGTTGTTACAATGCACATTGAAGATTCAAAGACACCCTTGAAGCCTCTATCACATAATTGACTTATACTTAATAAATTATGCTTCAATTTGTCTACTAGCAATATATTTTTTATAAATGTAGAAGGGATAATTTTGATCTTACCAATTCCAATGATCTTCCCCTTACCATTGTCACCAAAAGTGACCATTCCTTGATCTTTCAATTCTAGGGTAATGAATTAAGCTTTGTCACCCATCATATGCCTTGAGCAGCCACTATCAAGATACCATCTTTTGCTTGAATTCTTGGCTGCAAGACATTCCTACAAAATAATCAAGGAGTTCTTTTAGGTACCCAAGCTTTCTTGGGCCCTTGCAGGTTAGTGGAGGTGGTTTCTTTTGAAACCCAAATCTTTCTAATTTTACTTTCTCGTGCATCCATTGGCTTTTTATTAGTTATTTTGAGGGCGAGAAAGACTTCATCCAGAGGGCATGGCACTAGAGGGATCCTGCAAACATTAATAGTTAGGGTTGAAGATGATAGAAAAAATATCAAACAGAAATAGGAGGTGGAAGAAAGAAGTTGTTTGCTACCTGCGGCTTGGACTCTTGATGGTGGGCATCCTGGGATTGAAGATGGTGGATGGTTTGATAGGGGGTTGCACCTCACATGCTCTCCTTGTGGAGCGAATACGGGCCTCTCACCCTCTCCCTCATGGAGTGTCAATGCATAAACATGCATGGAAATTTGTAGAAAAAAATATAATCTCATTCATTCAATCCTTCATTTATTAAAGTTATATGAATTCAAGAGGGAGAGGGGTGGGTATTTATAGATTCACCCCTGCACTCCAATACATACTGGGATTACAAAACTTAAGGGCCAAGAAACCCTCTTGGGCTAGGGCCTTGACACTTTGTTGGGCTTGGAAGATAGCTGCTTGGACTTGGTCAAAACCCTAGGGCATCTTGGGCTGGGTCAAAGCTTGGGGGGGGGCGCTAACATGAATGGGCCTGGGAGGGGCACCAACTATTATGGGTCTAGGATTGGGTGCCAAGGCTAGGGATCTGGGGTGCCACTTCTTCATGAGATCTTGTGGACTTGGGGCACCATCACTTGAAGCTTGGACTGAGGCACTCTCTTGTGGGCTTGGCAGCATGAAAGGGCCCAGGTGCTTGGGTACCATTGCTTGGGGGGCTTGAGTAAGGGCCCAGGTGCTTGAAATCCTACTTTGGTTGGAAGGGGCCTTGGTGAGTCTCTTGGTATGGTGACTCTCCTCTTGTTTTAGACTTGAATGATACTTACATGGACTCAATTTGGACTAAAACAAGGGACTTCAATTGACTTAGTGGACTCAACCAACTCACGTTATTAAAGGACTCAAAATTAGACTTCATTACAGGACTCAATTTGCTGACATACTCAGCTTATAATGATTGGTTACCCAACACATGAATCAAAGATCTAATTAGAGCTTTGTAATCTAAGTCTGATCCTGATGCCCCCATCTATTCATCAGATGGATGAGGCAGCCACCCAGAGGAGGCTATGTTTACCTTACGGGATAGGAGACTAACTCGTATCTTTCGTGCTTATGGGATAACCTTGGAGGGCTAGGCCTCCAAAGAGATTCTGCACATAGACACCTATGAAGAAAAGTCACTTCACCGGATGGGATTCAGAAAGGTTGGAGGTAGATAGACTAGGAGAGAGTAAGGTCAGGAGCCTGATGAGAAGGATGAGATCAGGGCAGCAGAGGCTAAACCTTCTGCACCTGCTCCATAGATGACTCCTTCCATATGAGCACCAGTTGCCTGACACCTATCTATTTTGCATCCACCATAATCAGCATCAGAAAAACTAATCAAATTCAATGAAGATTGCTTAGAATACCATAGACCAAGATTACTTGTTCCTTTAAATATCTTAAGATTCTTTTAACAGCAAGTATATGTGATTCTTTGGATTAGATTGAAATCTAGCTCATATACATACACTGAACAAGATATCAAGCCTACTTGCAGTTAAGTACAGTAGTGATCCAATCATACCTCAATAAAGCTTTTGATCAATGTTACCACCATCTTCATCTTTATCTAATCTACAGGAGGGGCTTATGGGTGTGCTCATTTCTTTGGACGACTCCATACCAAACTTCTTAAGGATTTCTTGATGTATTTTTCTGGGTTTATGAATATACCTTCCTTTATTTGCTTAATTTGGAGTCCAAGGAAGTAGGTTAGTCACCCATCAAGCTCATTTCAAATTCACCCTGTATTAGCTTAGCAAATTCTTCACATAGCTTTTCATTAGTTGCACAAAAATAATATCATCCACATAATCTGTACAATTAGCATATCATTTGCATTCTTCTTGATAAATAAAGTTGTATCAACATTTCCTCTAACAAAATCATTTTCAAGTAAAACTTAATCTATCATATCATGCTCTAGATGTTTGTTTTAAACCATATAATACTTTATTAAGCTTGAAAACATGATTTGGAAGAGCACGATTTTCAAAACTGGGTGGTGGTTCTACAAAAACTTCTTCTGAAATAAAACCATTCAAAAATACACTTTTTACATCTATTTGAAATAATTTGAAATTCATTTAGCAAGCAAATGCAAGTTACAATCTTATAGTTAATCTTTGCTACGGGTGCATAGGTTTCATCAAAATCTGTTCATTCTTCCTAATTATAACCTTTAGCCACTAGTCTAGCCTTATTTCTAATTACTTAACCTTTTTCATCTAGTTTATTTTATAAACCCATTTGGTTCCTATAACAGGATGGTTAGAGGGTCTATCAACTAAGGTCTACACATTATTTCTATTAAATTGGTTTAATTTTTCATGCATGGCCAATATCCAATTTGGGTCATTTTCAGCTTCTTCTAAACTATGTGGTTCTACTTGTGAAATAAAAGCTAAATAATCATATGCTTTTCTATGTAAAGACCTAGTGGATCACCTATAATTAAATATTTAGGATGTGAAGTAACATACCTCTATTCTTTTGGGAGATCACCATGATCTCTACTTACCATTTCTTCTCCTTCTTGAATGGGTTTATCCTTCAAGTTCAAATCTCTATTGCTTTATCAATTGTACCTGCATCATTGTTTATGCAATCTATTCTAGATGGTGAGGGGTTGTGTCATCAAAAATAACATGCACGGATTCTTCTACAGTTAATGTTCTTTTATTAAAAATTCTATAAGCTTTGCTATTAATTGAATAACCTAGAAATATGCTTAATTAGATTTAGTATCAAAATTTTCTAGGTTATCTTTTTCATTATTATGCACAAATATTTACAACCAAATGCATGAAAGTAATGAATAGTAGGTTTTCTTTCATTCCAAAGTTCATAAGGGGTTTTCTTCAAAATCAGACTTATCAGAACATGATTCAAAATGTAGCAAGCATTGTTCACAGCTTCTACCCTAAAGTACCTTGGAAGATTGTTTGGGCCATCTCTTCCAAGTCCTATTCTTCCTCTCTACAACACCATTTTGCTGTGGTGTTCCAGGAGCGAGGAGAAGTTGTAATCAATGCCGTGCTTAGTGCAGTAATCATCAAAATATTGATTTTTAAATTCTGTGCCATGATGATCACTTCTAATTGAAATCACAAAAAGACCTTTTTGATTTGAAACTTTCTTATGAGATTTTTGAAAAACTTTGAAAGCTTCATCTTTATGAGCAATAAATAAGACCATGTAAATCTTAAAATTCATCTACAATCACAAGTGGTGGGGACATGCAAGATGAGAATGTAACGATGCAACCCTAAAGGAGATTAGCATAGATTAACTTAGCAATTTTCTTATTTGCATATGATTAGTTCAGCATATAATATCAAAGGAGGTCTAATGAAGAGAACTCGAACGATCAAACGTAAACCTAATTATTGAGACTATCAAAATAACAACGAAATAGGAATAAGATTCGAACCACACAAGTTAAGCTAGGCAAATTTAATATTTCAGACCTAATCGACACTAGAACATACCTGGCATTAATCTTTCAAGTAGATCAAGATCACTCATGAAGAGACCTCCCAAATGACAAGACCATACTACAAATTAAGGGCACTTCTTGTTTTCTAGATTGTGGCAAGTAATTCCTTCCTCTTGAATTCAGAATCCCGGAGAACCCTATACAAAGAAACCTCAAGATTAGGAACTTGGTAAAAATATGTTAGTCATGAAATGGAGAAACTAAAGAAGAGTCAAGGAAGCATTGTTGAAGAATAATCTTGGCGCCATGGTAGATCACTTGAAATGGATTAGGCCGACCTCCTTGTGATAGTCTTCTTGATCAACCTTGAATATTGAAGAGCTAGCTTGAGATTGGAGAAGAAGGAGGGTGTCTTAGGCGTTGGAGATGGAGGAGGAGAAACTAGGGTTGGCGTGGGATAGGGAGAAGAATTTAAAACTACCACTTAGGCACATAGAACTCACATAGAAGAAAATTTTTAATTTTTCTTTTCCATCATCCTTTTACAAGAAAACTATGAGTCTTTTATAGACTATTAAGCCATTTTGAATTCAACTACACCAAATATCATGGAGAAAAATTTGTGAAGAAAAATATGGGGCATCCCATGAAGAGTGGAGGAAGTTGTGGAGGAGGTTGTAGCCAATTCAATTTCAAATTCCCCTTTTTCTTCTCTTGGGCGGCAACCTTGGATGGTGAGGTGGCATGTGTGATGTGGCAGCAATCTTGGATGGTGAGGTGGCATGTGTGATGTGGCAGCAACCTTGGATGATGAGGTGGCATGTGTCATATGGCATGTGGTCCCCACTTGAGGTGGCTTTGGTCTTGCTTTGGAGTATAAGTCTTGAGTCTTCTTTAGTCTTCAAAATATGGTTTGGTTTGATTCTTCATGGATTGGACTTGACTCATTTGGACCCAACTCTTAAATACAAGGTTAATTAGGCTGGACTAGTCCCAACATAAAATTGAAATGGATTCGAATTACATAATTATTTGGACTCAAAATTAAAGAAAGAAAAAATTACAGGACTTTCTTTACTCATCCAACCATAAGGACTCGGATTTGACTTGAATTGGTTGGAGTCTCTTCCTGATTCTGGTGCCCACACCAACAAGTCCATATTTCATACCACTTAGGCTTGTAGTCCTAGTTGGTCCAAATAGGTCCATGTGAAGTAGCTCAAGAGGTCTAAAAGTTGAAACTAAGTTTGTCAATTTAAAACTCCCCCTAGTTTGTTTACCTATTTGGCATGCATCACAAACAAGTTCAAAATCAACTTTGAATTTAGGTAAACCTCTAACTAGATCTTTGGAAATTAATTTAGCAATTGTATGCATACTAGCATGACCTAATCTTCTATGCTAAAGTAAATAGGACTCCTTTGTTTTTAGCATTCATTGCTATAAGACTTGTACTACTAGACATGGCTAAATCATTCAGATCTACCACATATATATTTTCAAGTCTATGTCCAATGAGCTTAGTGCTAGAATCAAGAGATAGTTATAATGCACATTGAAGATTCAAAGACAATCTTAAGCCTCTATCACATAATTGACTTATACTTAATATATTATGCTTCAATTTGTCTACAGCAATATATTTTCTTAAATATAGAAGGGATAATTCTGGTCTTACCAATTCCAATGATCTTCCCCTTACCATTGTCACCAAAAGTGACCATTCCTCGATCTTTCAATTCTAGGATAATGAATTGAGCTTTGTCACCCATCATATGCCTTGAGTAGCCACTATCAAGATACCATCTTTTGCTTGAATTCTTAGCTGCAAGACATTCCTACAAAATAATCAAGGAGTTCTTTTAGGTACCCAAGCTTTCTTGGGCCCTTGCAGGTTAGTGGAGGTGGTTTCTTTTGAAACCCAAATCTTTCTAATTTTACTTTCTCGTGGATCCATTAGCTTTTTATTAGTTGATTTTGAGGGCGAGAAAGACTTCATCCAGAGGCATGGCACTAGAGGGATCCTACAAATATTAATAATTAGGGTTGAAGATGATAGAAAAAATATCAAACAGGAGGAAATAGGAGGTGGAAGAAAGAAGTTGTTTGCTACTGCGGCTTGGACTCTTGATGGTGGGCATCCTAGGATTGAAGATGGTGGATGGTTTGATAGATGGGGTTGTACCTCACATGCTCTCCTTGTGGAGCGAATACGGGCCTCTCACCATCTCCCTCACGGAGTGTCA
The DNA here is from genome assembly GCA_021397845.1 of Areca catechu. NCBI lineage: Eukaryota > Viridiplantae > Streptophyta > Magnoliopsida > Arecales > Arecaceae > Areca > Areca catechu. Next base: position 96,574,090 of record CM038042.1, on the reverse strand, counting down.
ATGCATAAACATGCACGGAATTAGAAGGAAAAATACATAATCTCATTCATTCATTAAAGTTATATGAATACAAGAGGGAGAGGGGTGGGTATTTATAGATTCATCCCTGGACTCCAATACAGACTGGGATTACAAAACTTGAGGGCCAAGAAACCCTCTTGGCTAGGGCCTTGACACCTTGTTAGGCTTGGAAGACATCTGCTTGGACTTGGTCAAAACCCTAGGGCATCTTGGGCTTGTGTCAAAGCTTGGGGGAGCGCTAACATGAATGGGCATAGGAGGGGCGCCAACTACTATGGGCCTTGGACTGGGGTGCCAAGGCTAGGGATCTGGAGTGCCACTTCTTCATGAGATCTTGTGGACTTGGGGTGCCATCACTTGAAGCTTGGACTGGGGCACTCTCTTATGGGCTTGGCGGCATGAAAGGGCCTAGGTTTCTTGGCTCCATTGCTAGGGGGGATTGAGTAAGGGCCCAGGTGCTTGAAATCCTGCTTTGGTTGGGAGGGGCCCTGGTGAATCTTCTAGTCTGGTGACTCTCCTCTTGTTTTAGACTTGAATGATACTTACATGGACTCAATTTGGACTAAAACAAGGGACTTCAATTGACTTAGTGAACTCAACCGACTCACGTTATTAAAGGACTCAAAATTAGACTTCATTATAGGACTCAATTTGCCTGATAGACTCAACTTACAATGACTTGTTACCCAACACATGACTCAAAGATCTAATTAGAGCTTTGTAATCTAGGTCTGATCCTGATGTGATTTGATTTTCATTAGATGGATGAGGCAGCCACCCAGAGGAGGCTATGTTTGCCTTACGGGATGGGATTGACTCGTATCTTTCATGCTTATGGTATACCCTTGGAGGGCAAGGCCTCCAAAGAGATTCTGTGCATGACACCTATAGAGAGAAGTCACTTCACCGGATGGGATTCAGAAGGGTTGGAGGCAGATGGACTAGGAGAGAGTAAGGTCAGGAGCCTGATGATAAGGTTGAGATCATGGCAGCAGAGGCTGGACCTTCTGCACCTGCTCCATAGATGACTCCTTCCATATGAGCACCAGTTGCCAGATTATAGTCTAATCCTGCTACACCTCCTTTTGCTCCAACTTTTTGGCATTCTTCAGTGATAGATTCTACATTCGAGAAGAGACTAAGAGAGCAGATCACTGCTGTCCGAGAGGATATATTGAGTGTATCAGTTAGGACCAATATACTTCAGATTGAGCTGCACAGTTTGAGAGCTCATACTGATGAGCAGCTGACTTCGAACAAACAAACTATGGAGACAAGGTTTACTGAGATTCGAGATCTTCTGAGATCCCTGTTGCCATCTCTAGCTACTCCAGGACTTTCAGTTCCACCTCCACCTCCTCCTTCAGCTGGTGATGATGCAGATGATGATGATAGTGGTGATGATGATTCCCTGGTAGTGACGTATTCATGAGGATCAACCTCTAATTGGTATAGCAGATGCTACTACTCAGGCTTCGGATCCTGCTCCTGATGATCAGTGTGCCATAGATTCCCCTTTCTTGATAACAGCGACACTCTTGGGACATGTGCCACCAGGACTTCTAGGATCGTAGTTTGCTCTGGCCCCTCTCTTAGGACTAGAAGCTTGACCCATAAGACTCATAAACGTTCTGCATCTAGGATATGGCACCTATAGTTCTAGAGTTTCCATCTGATGAGGAGTAGCCTCGCAGATGCTATGCTTGTATTCCTTGTACTTTTATTAGTATATTTTCATTTTATTTATGAGATTTTTTTATTGTACTGAAACTTTTCTATATATGAAAGTTGTGTTTCCTATTATTACTCATCTTCTTGTCTTATTAACATTTTGCATGACAAAAGCACTAATTAAGGGGAGATGTCCTTTTAATTTTTAATGATGACAAAAAGGGGGAGAGTAAGATAGATTACATAAGCAACAATCTAAAATTTTCAACAATTCACATTCTACATAAGATAGGAGGAGAAAATCTCATCTTTGTTTGACCCACTAACTTTGAAATATTGTTGTATGAACTAAAGAACTGATATATCTCATCTAAATACCTTTATGAACTTTGATATGCTAATAATTGTGAAGTTTGTTTGATGAATTTGTTCAATTCACAATGCCTTTTAAAAATATGCTTACTTGAAAGTTTAATAAATATCCAATTTGAATTTTCAAATGCTTATATACTCAAAGTTTTGTCATCATCAAAAGGGGGAGATTGTTTGCTTTTGGCCTTTGATTTTGATGAATAATAAAATGTTGAGTATATGTTTTGTATTAATATTTCAATAGGAGTTTTGAATTCTAGGTACAGGTACATCAAATTCCTTACACAAAAGCATCAAAGTCATTGACATTAATGCAACATGAATTTCAAAGTTTTAGAAGTCTTCTCACCTTGGAAAGCCATGAAATTGACTTGATCTTTATGAAGAAGAAACTGGAAGTATATTGGACAATTTTTAAAGTTTCAGAGTCTAGCACACATTTTGGAATTGGCACAGATCAAGTGTCGACTCAAGTGTCGACTCATGAAGGCAAGTGTGGATACCTCTGAAGACTGGCACCCAAAATTTTAGCCAGCATGCCAAGTGTCGACTCAAGTGTTGACCTAAGTGTCGACTCATTGGTTGACTAATAGGTCGACTCAAGGCCTGAGAATAGAAATGGACAGAACATTATTTTTGGACTCTAGTGAAGTGTTGACCTAGTGTCGACTCACAGGTCGACTCATAGATCGACTCATAGCCTGAGATAAGAAAGTTATAGAACGGTATCATTCCTGGATTCTTTGCTAAGTACTGACTCAAGTGTCGACTCATAGGTTGATCATAGCTTGAGACCAGAAATGAAGCAGAACCATGGATTTCAAGAATATACCTGGTATTGATCCAAGTGTCGACCCAAGTATCGACTCATAGGTCAACTCACAGGTTCTGACAACAGTAACGGCTATGTTTTCAGGAGTCTAAAATTGATCTAAATGGTCCAAAATGACTAATTTCTATTCTCCAACGATCATAAACAGTTTTTTGAAGCTTTTTCATGTATTTATCACTCACCAAACTCATTGAATACAATAAGAGACACAATAGACAAATCTTATTTTTTGAAAAAGTTATTGAAAAGACAAGAGTGAGCTAAAAAATAAGATTCCAACTGAAAAAGTCTTCATTCTTGCGTCGAGCCTTTAAATCAATGTCCAATAGTGTTCATTGAAAGCTTCCAAGAAGTAGAAGACACTCAAGCATTCAAGAAGAGCTTCATCGACATTATTCTTGCTCTTTTGAGAGCTTTGTTATTGTGCTTAAAACTATACTTTTGATTTTATTTGCTATAACTAGTTTCAATGCTATTGAAACTATGGGTTAGCCCTTCCAGGCCATGAATTGGAATACAAGCCTAGGGTTGGCTTGTGGAAAAGGTTGTTGGTGAGCCTAAGTGTGAAAACCAATAGTGAGTTTGACTTGTAAGCCCTTGAAAATAAGTTAGCTGTAATCTTTGGTAATTATAGTGGAATTCCCAAGAGGTAGCTTAAAGAGTGGATGCTGTTGAGATTCCTAGGCACTGATATCACTTGGTGGGAATCCGGATCAGCACCTATGCAGTGAAAATAGCGAGGAAAAGATCAAGAACCAACCTTCTTGATCAAGAACCAGTAACACCTATTCTTGGATTCAATATCATGCAACAAAGGAGATATAGAGAAGAGATGTAGGAGAAAAAAAGAGATTATTTATTAATCCTTTGGAGAAAAACCTTGTTACAAGATAAGACACAAAACCCCACGACACCCCTTATGAACCCTAGAAGCTTCTCGCCATCACTTGCATGTTTTCTCTCTTGCAGGCCTCATGCTCCAAGAACCCACATATGGCCACACATGGACAATACCTCAACGTACATCCCTTCCTCTTTGAAACCCGAGAAGAAGCTCCACTTGTCGACTCCCTCATGCAGGATCCCTTCTCTAAAGCCCTATGGAACACCCACGGTCTAAGCCCTCTATGTTATATCTCTCTCACATGCGCCTCTCTGAAGGCCTCCTTGAAACTTAGGAGGTCTCCTCACGATCACACCCCCAAGGGAATTCTCAGCCCTCACGATCTTATCATGACCATGAGAAGTCCTCACAGACTCTCTCCTATTTCACGGGTGCCCCCCTTCTTATATAATAGGGCGGATCAAGACTTGGGCGATGAGACTTCTTCTTGGATAGCGATTAGGACTTGGATTTCTTGGGCCAAACCAATCAGGACACTTGGTTAGTTAGAGTTCTTGATTTGTTTGTCCACATGGATGGTTAGAACTCTTGGGCCAACCACCTAACCTCCTAACTGACTAACCATCCAACCAACTACTAACCAACTAACCAACTTAACCCTTGGACCCAACCCCATAACCAATTAGGTTATATTACAATCTCTTAAAAAACTCCCCCTAACAAATCAATGTGAGAAAACCCTCAACCCTGGGTCAAGTGACCGAGTAGTGCTCAACTGGAGCCCTCAAGCAATCAATGCCTACATAGCTCTAAGTGATTGAGTAGCACTCAATCAAAGCCCTCAGGAGATCAATACCTACATTGCTTCAAGTGATCGAGTAGCACTCTATTAGAGCCCTCTAGTGATCAATGATCACCAATCTTGAATCGATGATGATTGGCTAGAGCACAAGAATGTTTGGATACCCATGATGTGTAGTTAAGTCTTGGGCAATCAAAACCTAAAATCAACTAATGATTGTAGTCCTGGTTGTTCTTAGAAAATCTATGATCGATTTAAGCAAAAGGATGACAATATGACAAGAAAGTTTCATTACTTTTCAAACAAGATGCTTGAAGGCTATAATAAGATAATTATAAAGATTGAAGTAAAACAAAACAAAACATAACTAGGCCTTTCCTATCTTGGGATCCATAGTGCTTACTTTAGAATATGATTGTTGTCATCGCTCTAAGAGCCTACCTCAGATGATTGACCCTCAGTGTTTTTCGATCCTACAGGCCTCGCTGTTGTAGGTGGTGGATCTTAGACAACACCCGAGCCCCTTAGGAGATTCTTTGATTGAAGTGATGCCCCTCAATTGGGGTCATTGAACCTCTCCTCCCGTGGTGTACTCGAATTCATCATAGGTTTCATGATTAACTTGCCTATGCTCATACTCGAAGGAGGTAAGCGATGAAGATCGATGGTTGGGTAGAGGACCTATATCAAGCCCTTGTAATTGCTATCCCACCTGATGACTTTAATCGAACATTAATTCCTCCATGGACACACTCCTTTGTGTCTCCCGAGCCCCAGCTGTGTGACGATGCTCCTTTGAGTGGGATCGATGGCCAGATGGGTAATAGCTCTGTGACCAAGATTGATGGCTTGATTGATGCCGGCTACATGATTGGAACCATCGATCAGATTAGTGAGATGGTGCCGATCGATGCCTTGATCTTGTCCTAGAACCCTTCATGGTGCCAGCACTAAGCACATAGCGAGTCTCCTCTTAAAGAGGTGATGAACATGACCCCATCAGAGGTGGCCTAACTGATTTGGGAACAATAGACCCCCTCAATTTCTAGGTCAATCGCTATGCCTTTGTGATGCGGGATGATCCTAGGATTGATGCAGATGAAGGAAAAATAAAAAAAAACTATTTTTTTTGTAATTTTATGGATTTAAGTTTGTAGGCTAATAATCTGAAAGCAAGTAAAGAATTGTAGGCAAACATGTAATGAAAGAAACTATCATACCCACAAAAAGATACATGAAGAATAATAAAAGATAGAATCTCGAGAATTAAGAAACCCCCGGTTTAGGATAGCATACCTTCAACCAGTCTGAAATCAGGAGAGGGAAGGTTTGTACCACGCAGAGATTGAAGACCCACTTGAAGAAGAGTTCTCTCAGCACTCTAGATGGTGCCTGGAAGACAAGCCTGTAGTTCCTGAATCTGAAGGCAATCTAGGATGGTCCTGAAGAAAAGAGGTACTCCTCCTCAGAGGTGAGTACCACAGGGATTCTGCAAGCATCAGAGATCAGCAAATAAACAAATAAGAAAGTAAAGAAAGAGAACTAGGGTTTGGAAGAAAGAAGAAATCAGGGTTTTGGTTGTGGCTAGTTTGATGCTTGAAGAAAAACTCCTTGCTTGGGTGGCCTAGGGCAGTTCTTCTTTAGGCGGATTAGGGCTTAGAAGAAGAACCTAGGGAGACTAGGGCTTGGTAGAATTAGGGCACCCAATCTCAAACACTCACACACCAAAGAAGAACAGAAGGAACAAGCTAGAAAGTTTTACCAATCATGATAAAAGTTTCACACACAAGAAAAAAGGGGTGGGGTATTTATAGATGTTCCCCAAGTCCTCTCTTAGATAGGACAGGATTACAAAGTTGAGAGGAAAAAGGATTACAAGTTTGATAAGATTAGGAGAATATATTTTTAATGAATTGGGAAACTTTTCTAGCTTGTTCCTTCTGTTCTTCTTTGGTGTGTGAGTGTTTGAGATTGTGTGCCCTAATTAGTTCTCCTTATTCTACTGGATTCCTTCTCCTCTTTTGACTTAGATAAAAGTCTTCCATTTGGGCTAGGATGCCAAGGGCTTTGGGCTTGAGTGTGTGGGCTTCAAGGGCAGCAAGGGTGGGCAGCCTCCTTTGGGTTAGCGCATGGGCTTCAGGCCCTGGAAACTGGGGTGCCCTAGTATCAGCATATTCCTTGGAATCTTGGTTCTGGGACTCATGGACTTGACTCTTGGGCTTGGAATCTCTTGGCCTGGGTGCTGGCACATTCTTGGAATCATGAAGTGCCCTAATCTGGGAATATTCTCTGGCATATAAGGGTATCAAGGCATCTGGAAGGCATCTGGAGGGCATCTGGGTAAAGGAATCTCGGATCCTGGGATGGTAAATAAGGCCCAATAAGCTGATGTAAATGCCTCTGGCTCTTGGATGAGGCTTGGTGGAATTCTAAAATAAGGTATCCCCTTCTCTTATACAAAATTGAACTGGTATTAGACTAATACTCAAGTACAGGACTCAAAGACTAGACTAGGATTGAGACAATCAACTAGCCTCAACTTATTACAGAACTCAATATTACTTGATTATAAAATTTGATACATGACTAAGTAAACTAGATAGGGCCCAGTAATCTATCTGATCCTGGTGCCCCCACCAATTCTCCTAGGGTGGGAGAAACTCGATCCTGTCGAGTAAGGGTCAACTTGGCTCTGATATTGCTCCAGAAGGTCTGAGATGAGGCGCTGAGATCCTCACGTGTGATCCACGAGTCCTCAGATTTTGGCTGACCTTGCCATCCGGCCAAATACCTCTAATAGCCTTTGTTTTGGGTACTAATGGCTTAATCGTCTAGGATTCGCTCAATCCTTTTCTCACTTATAGTTCAATGTTGGTGGACTCTTTGGGATAGGTTCACTCTCAAGGGGAGGGATAGGCTCAAAGCACTTGCTAGGTATCACTACTGGCTCCTGATACTCCATAAGGTATGAAATATTGAAAGTGGAGCTAATACCTAAATTTGGTGGCAACTCAAGCACATAGACATTGGGTCCAACTCTCTTCATTATTTTGAACGGTCTAGCTTTGCGAGCATTAAATTTCTTTGCGGTGCTTGGATGGAACTGCTCAGGCCTAAGCCTGATCATCACAAAATCCCCTGTAGAAAACTCTTTAGCTTGTTTTCGAGAATTAGCCAAGTTTTTATAGGATGCATTACTTATGTTCATCTTTTGGCTAATTTCTAATGCAAATGCTATGTAGAGGTCAATGTGGTGTAGATAGGTGGATTAGGTTTGTGGACTGATTGGGCTCTTAGGAGCTAAACCTAACAAACTTTAGGCTTTCTAGGTTTGACTCTGGTTTGGCACGCATATAAAAATTTAGCAGGAACCCTTAATAGATGCTAAAGGGTTTTTCCAACAGTATGATGCAAACATGACAAGCTCAATGAATGCATGCAATATGCAAATCTCTACATGATGTAGTTGAATGGTTAAAGAAATATAAGAAGATTCAAGAAAAGGTAAAAAATATGAGGTGGATTCAGGGTTAGTTGGTGGGATAGAAAGTAAGAAAAGGGTTTAGGGTTGACTGGAAGAAGTGCATGTAAGAAAAGGTTTTAGGGATTAGACCTAACTAATGAGATTAACCTTATGGGGTTGAGGTGTGTCTACAGGGTTTGCATAATGGAAAAATGGGTCACTAATTTCAGGAAAGAGGTTCTCAATGGGAACTATAGAAGGGAATTCATCTTGAGGGTACTGGGTTATAGAGATCAAGTCCTTAATAAACTCTTATGGCTTATGAAATCCAGGACTGGGCTTTATAATTGGGCTTTCTTATGGTGGCTCCTCAGGTAAGATCCTAATAGTAGTAGTATTTGGGTTCTCTTCCTCTAACTGGTCATCCACTACTGGTCCAGTTTGGGTGTGGTCAAGGTTAACTAATTTTGGGTTGACTTCCATCAGGGTATGGTTAGGGTTAACTTACTCTGGGTTGTCTCAGTCTGGGTACCTACTAGGTCAACTAATTCTTGGTCTTCTATGGATAACTCCTCCTCTTCTTCTCATATTCATCCACTAAGCTTATATCAGCTTCATACACTTCCTCTTCAAGGTCATCCTTATGAACTAGTGGGGTGGTAAGAGGGGTTTGGCTAAGAAAAAATTGACTAGTGGCTGGGGTAGCAAAAGTGGGTCGACTAAGGGTTATGGGTTCATTAATTATGGGTTCATAGGTTATGGGCTCAGATCTATAGGTCAAATGGTCAAACCTATGGGTTGCTTGGGTATTTGATTGGGTCATTTGGTTAATCTGGGTGGTTAATTGAGCAAACTAATTCTGGGTTGGGTACTCATCTGGGCAAAACTGGGTTTGGTTTTGGGTGTTCATTTGGGCTAACTGATTTTGAGTTTAGGTATTGGTGTGGTTCAACTGGGCAAGCTGATCAATCATGGCTTTCATGAAGATCTCAAAGTTGGATTCCATGGCTGAGCTAGGTTGGGGCTTAGACTGTTGATATTTAGTTTTTAACCTAGTGGTCATGCAATCAATCAATCAATCAAGGTGATGTGATGCAGCCAAGCATGCAAGGATCAGTAGTTCTAGGGTTTGCTAGACCTAGAGCCAAAACTGAGTGGGTCAACTCAACTTACACCCCAACTCAACAACTAATCCTTCCTCTGGCTATTAGGGGGTGGGAGTGTGGGAGGCCCCCCTTCTTTCATAGGGACCCAATTAAAACCACAACACCACTTAGGTCGTTTGACTCTGGACCCCCAACCTTAGACACAAGATTCCAGTAATAGTTGAAGAATTGAATGCATTAGTTGGGCCGCACAATTCGGAACCAACCTGTTGGTGTCGCCTAGCCCACTATGGCAAATTAAGTCTAATTAATTTAATTAAGGTAAGTTAGGATGATGGTGGGTGTTTTGGACCCAGATAGGTGATGAAATCCTGCCCTAATCTAAGATAGTGAATAACCTTAAGAATAATTGTTTAATCAGATGATGCACATTCAATGACCCTGATGCAAAAATAACAATCAGAAAAATAAAAATATTTTTGGGTATTTTATGAGATGGCAAGTTAGGTTTAGGTTGATTAGGTTAGCATACAAAATGGGCTTGGGATTGAGGGGTTTGGAATTTGGTTAAGTTAGGTCTAGTCAGGTGTGCAGAAATCACAGAATCAGAAAATTATGATTCAGTTTGATGCAGACTTTGACAAAGTTTTTGATGCATAAAAAAATTAAAAAAATTACAGAACATAGGTTGGATGGTGATTATAATCTCTACCAAATTTTATGCAAAAAAAAATCAGATGATGATGCAACTCCTAGGGTTTTCAGACTAGTGCAGAAATCTCAGGATTTTAGTTAGGATTCCTAAAATCCAGTAACTTTTATATTTTTATGTTTTGGTAAAAATAATTAAAAATTATGATAATTATTATAACTAAACAGAAAACATGTCATTCAAATCTCACAAAAAAATAAAATTCATAGATGGAGAAAATTAACTGAAATCTAGACACCTAATGCAGAAGATAGGATGCAGAAAATCAGAGATGCAATTTCTTTTGTATTTTTGTTGAAGATGCTACTATCCTAAACTAGCTCTGATACCAAACTGATGTGGGATGATCCTAGGACTGATGCGGATGAAGGCAAAATAGAAAATCTATTTTTTTTGTAATTTTATAGATTTAAGTTTGTAGGCTACCCGAAAGCAAGTAAAGAATTGCAGGCAAACATGTAATGAAAGAAACTATCATACCCACAAAAAGACACATGCAGAATAATAAAAGATAGGATCCAGGGAATTGAGAAACCCCCAATTTAGGATGGTGTACCTTCTATCAGTCATAAATTAGGAGGGAGAAGGTTTGTACCAGGCAAAGATTGAAGACCCACTTGAAGAAGAGTTCTCTCAGCACTCTGGATGGCGCCTGGAAGACAAGCCTGTAGTTCCCGAATCTGAAGGCAATCTGGGATGATCCTGAAGGTAAAGAGGGCCTCCTCTCGGAGGTGAATACCATGGGGATCCTGCAAGCATCAGAGGTTAGAAAATAAATAAATAAGAAAGTAAAGAAGGAGAACTAGGGTTTGGAAGAAAGAAGAAATCAGGGTTTTGGTTGTTGCCGGCTTGATGCTTGAAGAAGAACTCCTTGCTTGGGCGGCTTAGGGCAGTTCTTCTTTGGGCAAATTAGGGCTTAGAAGAAGAACACCTGGGGTGGCTAGGGCCTGGTAGAATTAGGGCACACCAATCTCAAACACTCACACACCAAAGAAGAACACAAGGAACAAGCTAGAAAAATTTCAGCAAGGTATTATTTCATGATAAAAGTTACTTACAAGAGGGGGAGGGGTTGGGTATTTATAGATGTTTCCAAAGTCCTCTCCGAGATAGGATAGGATTACAAAGTTGAGAGGGAAAGGGATTACAAGTTTGATTAAGATTAGGGAATACACTTTGAATGAAACTAGTTCTCCTTATTCTACTTGGATTTCTTCTTCTCTTTTGACTTGGACAACCATTTGGGCTAGGATACCAAGGGCTTTGGGCTTGAGTGTGTGGGCTTCAAGCGCAGCAAGGGTGGGCAGCCTCCTTTGGGTTGGCGCATGGGCTTTGGGCCCTGGAAACTAGGGTGCCATCATCATATTCCTTGGAATCTTGGTTCTAGGGCTCATGGGCTTGACTCCTAGACTTGGAGTCTCTTGGCCTGGGTGTTAGCATATTTTTAGAATAATGAGGCACCCTGATATGGAAATATTTTCTGGCATCTGGAGGGTATCAAGGCATCTGGAAGGCATCTGGAGGGCATTTGGGCATCTGGAAGGAATCTCGAATCCTAGGGCAGCAAACAAGCCCAACAAGCTGATGTGAAGGCCTCTGGCTCTTGGATGAGGCTTGGTGGAAATCTAAAACAGGGTATCCTCTTTTCTTGTACAAAATTGAACTGGTACTAGACTAATACTCAAGTACAGGACATAAAGACTGGACTATGGTTGGACAAATCAACTAGCCTCAACTTATTACAGGACTCAATCTTACTTGATTACAAAATTTGACACTTGGCTAAGTAAACCAGATAGGGCCCAGTAATCTGTGTGTGATCCTAGTGCCCCCACCACTTTGTCCTTTGAAGACCTCTCAAGGCTCAAAATCTTTTCCTAGCCCAGTGGAGTTATCAGCTTGGTCCATCTAGCGATATCTCCTAGCGAGCATACCTGAACACCAGCAATGATCTCAAACCGGAGATATCTCTGTGGGTAGATGAAAGCTGACCCCGCATATAGGCCTCCTTCATAGCAGCATCCTAGCACATTTGGAAAATTCACTCTGATAGATTTCCCAGTTTCTCTCTGAGTGCAATTTTCTTAAGAATGTATCTTGCATATTTTGAGCAAAAATGGTTATTTTCTTCATATGCTCTCTTCAAAGGCCTTCCATGTCTTCAAAACTCTTCCTCTGATCGATGGCCTTCTCACTTGCAGCCTTGGCCTTAGCCTCCCATTCTAAGACATATGCCCTTAATCAACTACCTTATGAAGGCATCTGGCAGGCATTGGCACTCCCAAGGCAAAGCAACACCCCGAGAGGAGCTACAACTAATGAATGCACAACACAAGGAGTAAAAAGTGAAATATCATTTCATTATATTTAAAAATATATTGTTACAGCAACCAGAAAGAAAATTACAAAGATGAAAAGTTATAAGCTTGAAAAAAAATTATAAGATTTCAATTCCCAACCTCCTGGTGATTAGTGGTAAGAAGATGGCTCGATTGTAGCAATAGGATTAGCCCGAGTGGCTTTGCCTATGGCTAGGAGCTTAGAGGCCATCGACTCAACAACGATTTGGTCAGAGGTGATGAGCTTGTTGGAGGTGGCTTGGTGTTAGGGCTGGGGCGACTTCAACTAGGGAATCCTGGTCGACTGCCCCATCAAAGGGCTCCTCATCATACTCCCCATATCCAAGAAGGAGAGATCTAGCTCTTGATGGTGCTCAGCAATTTGGCTCTGACACTCGAGCATCCCCAACTTGTGGCCCTCTACAAAAGCCTCACAGCTAAAGGTAACACATAAATCAATGAACTCCTTCGATGCTCAGAAGTCCTCCACTATGCAAGCCATGTTGCAGTAAAGTCCATAGAGACCTTGTATTTTTCTATGCCTCTCACCTCAGCTTTCCCTCAGCCATCGCTTCTCCATTCTCTCTTTTTTGCCTCTCTAACTCCAAATCAGCCCTTGCCAATACCATGTTCGCCTTCACCTCAACCAAGCTGCTCTGTGAATCACTTAAACTAGTCTCAGATATATTGAGCGCCTTCCTTAAGTGCTCGGTCTAAGTTTGGAATGCCTTGGCCTTTCGGCTAGCCTTGGCAACATTTTTATCCTTCCACTTACGAACCTTTTGACCATCTAAATCTCGATTAAGCAAGCCCCCAGTAAAGTGAATTACCTATCCAACAAACATCATTATGGAATATTAAATGAGGAAGGCAAGTGTCATGAAAAGGTACTTGCTAGAGAGCAACCACACTTTAGTGCCCTAAGTCTTGGAAGTCAATAGTCTAGACTCGTTCTACCCCTAGAGAACAGGGTGATAAATCATGTATTTATATATTTATTTTAAGCATTTTAAGTAATTATTGATGCTAACATCTTCTAAAAACCCTGATTTTAAAAATAAACTAGACCTTCTTATAAAATTAACTATTTTTAAAATACCTTTGAAAAAGATGAAATTAGAGCTAATTATGAAAAGTAGATGTCAAGCCAAAGCTCCCACATCCATTAAAATACTTAATAAAAAGTTTTATTCATATTTTTTCCTCTTTTGGCAGGTAAATTAAGATTGATAAAAATTTTTGAAACATCGAAATCTAAGAAAATTGATTGGATTGCTAATTAAAAATCTTGCCCACATGAAGAGCTTGATTTGTAGAATCTAATGGATTAAATGGCACATAAATAGAAGTTCAAACGAACCCATAATCAAGAAAAAATCACTCATGCTAAGTTATGCATAGATTTTAAAGTAACCAGTCCACCATGGACCAGTCGCTGGTCTACAAAAACTTCAGAGGTCCATCGACAACCATGTTTTTTTGGTCCATAGCTATAAGCCATAGACCATGGAAGGATTTTACCCAAGCTCACCGTTGATTGCGCCATCCCTCCACTAACCGGCAACCCCATCATCACCGAGCAACCTCCCCACTGCTCCTCCTCTCGACCCACTAAGCCGATGTCCCATCATCGCTTAGAGCCACCAAGCCACTATCCATCACTGATCTACCATGGCCATTGCTGCTCCTCTCCTTTGTCCCATGCCATGCCGTTACGTTGCTACTATCATCCTCCCCAATCCGACCATCCTTCCTGTCTCTCTCTACCCAGCATTGCTGCCTTGATGAGCTGCCTACTCCTCCACCGATCTTCTATGACTATCATCATCTTTCCTGAGCCATGCTCACCATTGCTCCTTCCTAGCTGAGTTCCCCTCCCTGGTCAAGTTCCCCACTGCTCGGAGCCCACTATCCCATGCCTAATGCCACCGCCCATCAACACCCCTACTGGCCACCATTCATTGCCATTATCTTCCCATTATCATAGTCATGCTGCCACCTCTTGTGTCGATGCACCACCCTCTCTTAGTCTCAAAACACCCCACCACAGTCATGTCACCATCGACCTTCCTCCCCACTATCATCTCTCATGTGTCTTAGTCTAGCCACCTTCCCTCATTGCTGCTTCTCCACCCATCACCCCTGCCACAGCCTTTGATGGAGACAAGTTCAATGCAGAGGAGTCCCTAGGCACGAACACTATGAACAATGGCATCTAATTGATCTTAGCCATCCAAAGCATCGATCTAATGGCTGATAGAGGACCTAGCTTGGGATGAATTGTTGAGATCGATTCATGCATGATCTATGAAAATTGACATATTTTGGTTATTATCCAATGCCCAAAATAATTTTAAGAGTCCTATTAGAAGTATAATTTCCAATCCTACATTGATTAGGCCTCTATTAAGCTCTATTTAAAGGACCCCTAGGCTACAGAAGAAAGCATCCTAGAGAGAGGGTACAATACAGGGTAGAGGCATAGCTTGAGTTATGGATTGGCCTCTAAGAGTGAAGTTTCTTAAAGAAAAGTTCTGCCCCTACACCATCTTCAAGTCTATTCCATCTTCAAGATAAAGATCCAAAGAGAAGAAGAAGAGAAGCCTAGTTCGCTCTATGGAGTATGATGGAAGAAAGTGAAGTGACATCAACCAACTTCTCGACGAGGCTACGCCAATCAACTTTGGATACTTTGTTATTGCTTTTCATAGTTTATTTAATTATTATTTTGAATCCCTTGTAATTAAATTTTAATTAATGCAAAGTTTATTTATATAATTTAAATTTTATTATTTATTTTTATTGCAAGTAGATACTAAGGTCTAATTAGTAGATCGAACGTATCAAGTTTTTTTTTTATACTTTTAATTTCTATTTTCCTGGCTTTAATATATATATATATTTAAAAAATCAAAGATTTCAAATTATCTTAAGCACTACCTTTTCTATGGATTCAACCCGACTTATCCTTTCTACATGTTTTTAATTTTTAAAAAAGTTAATTAATTAAACTGACAGTTTGAAAATCCTAGGATTTGCATCATCATTTGATTTTTGTTTTGCATCAAATTAGTAGAATTCATCACCACCATCCATCCTCTGTCCTGAAATTTTTTTTAGTTTTTTTCTGCATCAAAATCTATGTCAAAATCTGCATCTTTTGAAATCCTAATTCTGATATTTCTGTACTTGACTCAACCTAACCTAATCAACTTCCACACACTTCAATCCCAAGCCAATTTGTTGCTAACCTAATCAATCTAACCTAATTTACCACCTTATAAAATACACATAAAATATTTTATTTTCTGATTGTTTAGATTGAATCAAGACCATTGAATGCCATCATCTTTTAAACTAATCTTAAGGGCAATCAATATTTTAGCATCAGGGCAGGATTTCATCACCTATCCTGGGTCCAAAACAACCATCATCATACTGACCTAAACCTAATTAAAATTAATTAGACCTAATTTGTCCTAGAGGGGCTAGGTGATACCCACAGGTTGGGTCTAAGCTATGTGGGCCAACTAGTGCATTAATCCTATGGATATTATTGAAATTTGGTGTCTAAGGCTGAGGGTCCAAAGTCAAACGACCTAAGTGGTGTTATGGTTTTAATTGGGTCCCTGCATAAGCAGGGGGGCCTCCCACACTCCCACCCTCTACTTGGCCAGAGAAAGGGTTAGCTGCAGGGTTAAGTGTAAGTTGAGCTGACCCATTCAGTTTGACTCTAGGTCTAGCAAACCCTAGTTATACTAACCTTTTTCTTTCTTTTGCATGCTTGATTGCACCACATCACTTGCTTGCTTGTTTGATTGTTTGCATTAGATTAGGAACCCAATGCTGGTAGACTAATCCAATCCAACTAGTGTGACCATGAGTCCAATCTAGGAGAACCCAATACTTTGACCCATATAGGAATCCAACCTTAGGAGAACCCAATACTCTGACCCATATAGGGAGCCCAACCCTAGGAACCCCATGCCATGACCCATCCTTAGAACCTAACCATAGGAGACCCAATTATGATTACCTGAACCAAGATGAAAGACCCATTAGGAGCACCCAACCTTATGCACCCCTGTTTGATGGAAGACTCTGATCCTAAGGTGTATACTAAATGGGAGGATATGATGGATCAGTACTTTGAGTATACCGGATGTTAGAGCTAGAGAGATTAGTTTGGCTACACATAGGTTAATCAGATATGCTAAGCAACATTGGGAATGTATTGAGGATGAATATTATTGGAAAGGTAGATAAGTTCCTGGAAAACTATGAGGAGTAAGTTGAGAAAAGAGTACCTAGGTCCATTTTATGAGCATGAACTTTCAGCCCAATGGTACAACTTGAGACAGGGTGACAAAACTGTGTTTGAATACATTACCAATTTAAAGAGTTTATTAGGAAGTGTAACATAGTTTGAACATGATCTTATGACCATATCAAGGTTTCGGTATGGCCTACATGCGGACATCAGTTGGGAATTATGTCGCTGGCCGACGATTGAGGACTTAGAGGAAGCCTATCACAGAGCCTTGAAATTTGAGTCAAACAAAGGGAACTCATATTTAGTCAACTGAGTCCAACAAGAATAACCCTCCTACACCCCAGACCCATAGAACTGAACCTATAACCTTTAGTCAACCCGAACCCTATAGGATTGATACCCCTAGGTTTGAACCCATAACCCTTAGTTTACCCACCCCTGTTATCCCAGACCCTAGTCAATTTCAAACCCCTCTTACCACCCATTGGTCCACCAGAATGACATTGAAGAGGAATCCCCATAGAAGACTTAGAGTTAGTTGAACCAATAAATACTCAGTTAGAAGCCAACCTAGAATTAGTTGACCTAGTTAGAAGTCAACAAAGAGTTAGTTGAGTCGGAAGTCCAGTACAACCAACCCAGTTCAACCATGGATCCCAGATTAGAGATTTTCATGAAAGCCATGATTGAACAGTTTGACCAGTTGGAACACAAGCTTGACCAAAGGAATAAAATGTTTGACCAACTGATCCAATCGAATAACCAAATGACCCATAGGATTGATTCATTAGATGACCAGGTAAAAGACCACCCAATATTAGTTGAACCTGACCATATCCAAGTAGGAGCAGATCTAGATTTAGCTAACCCTAACTATACCCAAATAGTAGCCTACCCAGAGTTAGCAGACCCTAATCACCCCAAATTGAAATTGTAATAGAAGAGCAATTAGAGGAAGAAAGCCCAAACCCTGCTACTAGAATACCACCTGAGGAAACCTTAGAAGAGAATCCAATTGTAGAACCCAGTCCTAAATTTTATGAGCCAGAAGAATTTACTAGGGACTTGATCTCTTTCAATCAATACCTTCAGGATGAAGTCACTTCACTGACTCCACTTGAGCTCTTCCCTGAAATCAATAACCTTTTCTTCCATAATGTAGACCCTTTAGATAGACATCAACCCCATAAGGTTAACCTCATTAGTCTAGGATTAATCCCTAATACCCCTTCTTATATCTTACTTTATCTAACTGAACCATCTTATTCTTACCCTACCCAGCTGACCCTGAACCTACCTCTTATTTTCTACCCTTTCTTGGATCTTCTTATGTTTCTTTAACCATTCATATGCATTTTATAAAGGTTTGTATATTGCATTCATTCATTGAGTCTGTCATTTTTGCTTCCTACTTCTAGAAGACCCTCTGGCATCTATTAGGAGCTCATGTCACATTTTCATGTGCATACCAAACCAGAGTTAAACCTAGAGAGCCTATAATCGATTAAAGTTTAGGTCCATAAAGTCCAATCAATTTCCTTTGATAGGGAAGTCTAGTCGAGTCTATTAGGTGTTAGTCTTGAGTCCAATAAATTTACAGATCCAATCTACCTGTCCACACATACACTAGCCTCTACACAGCATATGCATCATGAAATTAGTCAAAAGCTGAACATAACTAATGAACTATATAACAACTTGGCTAATTCCAAAAGAGAGATAAAGAATTTTCTGCAAAGAATTTGTAATTGTAAAAGAATTTTCTGCTCACGAAGCTGGCCCATCCAAAATAATGAAGACTAATGGACCCAATACCTATGTGCCAAAGATATCACCTGATTAGGTATTAGCTCCACCTTCATCATCTCAGATCTTATAGATCTAGGGAGCTAGCAGTGATATCCAACAAGCCCTTTAAGCCACTCCTTTTCTTTGTGAGTGAATCCATCCCAGAGCGATCATATACAATTTGGCCTTTTGGTGAGGAACAGATTGAGAGAACTCTAGATGATCAAGCTACCAATATCCAGAATAGAGACTGTCAGCGATATTTGGTCCGATGGCAAGGTCAGCCAGAATCTGAGAATTTGTGGAATGCTGGTTTGGATCTATAGCACCTAACCCAGACCCTCCTTGAGCCAAATTGACCCTTACTCGACGGGGTCGAGTTCCTCCTGCCCCGGGATAATTAGTTGGGACACCAGGATCAGACACAGATCACTAAATCCCATATGATTTACCTAGTCATGTGTCAAAGTTTTGAAAATTTTGTAATCAATTAAGATTGAGTCCTGTAATAAGTTGAGGTTAGTTGGATTTGTCTCAACCCTCAACCTTAGTCCAATTTTGAGTCTGTACTTCAGCCATGAGTCTAGTAAGAGTCAAAGTTTATACAAGAGAGGAGGTTATCCAATTTGGAGTTCCATCAGGCCACATCCAGGAGTCAGAGGCCACTACATCTGCTTGTTGGATTTTGTGACTTCCCAAGATCCAAAATGCTTTCAAGAAACCTTGATTCCTTCCAGATGCCCGGATTCCTCTCCAGATACTAGAGCATATTCTCAAACCAGGGCATCCATGATTCCAGAGGTCCATCTGCATCCCAGCTCAAGGAAATCAAATCTAGGGGCCAGGCCCAAGCCCACTAGAACCAAGATGCTCTTCTTATTCCAGAAATATTCCATCCAGGGTGCCCCAAGTATCAGAAACCCAAGCCCATGTGCCCAAGTCTCTTTGGGCCAGCCCATTGCTGCCCCTTGAAGCCCACATGCCAATCAAAGAAAGAGTAGGCATCTTGACCAAGTCAAAGCATGAAAGGAGAAGGAGAGGCTAGTCTAACCTAGTTAGGATTTGTCTCCTATGTGTTTAAGACTTGAAATTCTAACCTAGCTAGGAAAAGGACTTGTAATCTAATTAGGAGAAGACTTGTTAACCCATGTGTAACCCTAATTAGGAGAGGGCATGGAAGCTCTACAATTACCCCACCCCTCTTCCTCTTGTAAGAACTTTCTCTTATGAATATAATTTGCTGAAATTTGAGTAATTGCTTTGTTCTTGTGTTGGTTCTTAATTTGAGTGCTCTCCTTGTGTGCCTGGCCAAATCCCTGTGTCCTAGCTTCCATCTGCATCCCAAGAGATCAGCCATGCCCTAGGAAGTGAAGCCCTAGCTGCCATCCAAGACAAAGAGCTTCTTCTTCCCAAGCCATCCACTCCTAACCCTAATTCAGATTTCTCTTAAACCCTAGTTTTCATTCCAATTTTTATTTACTATTTTGATTGAACCCTGATGCTTATAGGATCCCCTAGGTGTTTCACCTCCCCAGAGGAGGCTTTTCTTGCCTCCTGGACCGCCTAAATCAACCATCAAATTCAAGAAAATCGAGCTTCATCATCCAGACTCCAATCAGAGTGCTGTGTGATCTCTTCATTGGAAGTTCTTCAACTTACTGATTGGTAACATCCTTTCCTTCTTTTAATTTTTGATTTGATGAAGATAAGCTATCCTAATTCAGGAGTTTCTCAATTCTCGAGTCCTGGTTATTTATTATTTTTGCATGAATTTGCCTGCGATATGATGATTCTTTACATTGCTACTCTATCTACTAGTTCTTTGCTTAACTTTGGAATTTAGCCTACAAACCTAATTATAAAAATCATAAAAAAATTAGTTTACTATTTTTTCTACATGATTAGCATCTTAGAGTTGTCCCGCATCATGCATGATGATACGCAAGAAATGAACATAAAGAAAATCAGATTAAAGCAAGCAAATATTTTAGATTTTTCTTATGGTTTTATTCTGAAACTAGATAAGATTATAGGTTAGGGTGATTTTGTATCAATTAGCATCCTACCTACATGCTAGATCAATCAAAAAAAAAAGAAAATCAGGATCCTAGATCTAAGAAGGCCTATGAGGAGCATGTTTAACTTCAAGAAATCAGAAAAAGAGAGAAGGGAGTTAGGTTTAACATACCATGCAATGATTTCTAGTTACTGTAGAAGAGATCGCTCTCGCTCAAATTGGCACCTGGATGATCTGGTCACTTTTTCGTGAATCCACCAGCTTTTTATCAGCTTCGTTCGAGGGCAAAGAAGAATCATCTAGAGGGCATGGTCCTAGAGGGATCCTGCAAATGTTAAAGGTTAGAGATGTAGAATTTGCAAAAAATACTAAACAAGATGGAAAGAGAAGATCGGGCAGAAGAGAGGCTGCAGGGGCAGGCAGCCTTGGATGAAGTTTGGGCATCTGGATCTTGTAGGGCTGTGGTGGGCATCTTGGGCATTTGCTTGGATGGGCAATGGCTAGGGTTTAGTAAGAAGAAAAAGGAACAAGTCTCACACACACTTCTAAAGAACACAAATTGTCATAGAAAAATTCACCAGAGTTTTAATTCATGAAAAGAGATTGATTACAAAGGGGGAGCGGGTGGGTATTTATAGATTCATCCAACCCTTTCCTTATCAAACTAAGAGTACACAATATGAATAGGATTAGGAGAATAAAGTTGAGTAGAATAAGGAGTACATAATTTGAATAGAATGTAGACTGAAATCCTTGTTGAACTTGGACATCAACTCCTTCTTGGACTTGGAAGCTTTGACTTTTCTCCATAGGCTTGGACTGGTATGAAATTCTTGCTGGGCTTGGACTGGGTCAAAGCCATAGGCATCTTGGATTGGGTCAAAATATGGGGTGCCAACTTCATGATGAGCTGGGAGGCGTCAAATGCTATGGTCCTTGGATTGGGGCGTCAACGATAGGGATCTGGGGTGGCACTTCTTCATGAAATCTTGTGGGCTTGAGGTGCCTAAGGTTTGGTATGCTGGAGCACCATCTCGTGGAGGGCTTGGGCAGCATGAAGAAATCCAAATGCTGGGTTGGTGACTTAAGTGTGGGTCCAAAGGTCTTCCTCTTGAATAAAAATTACATGGACTCAAAAAGGCCCAACTGACAAGACTCAAAATAGGCCTAAATAAACAATGGACTCACTGAATAGATAAACATGACTCAATGGACTAAACAAAGAACTTTCACCGACTTAATGAATCCAACTGGCTCACTTTATTACATGACTCACAAAATTTGGACTTCATTACAGGACTTAATAAAAATTGACCAACATATGACTTAGAGGATAAATTGAAGCTTAAAGTCTATGTCCGATCTGATATCCCCATCAATTCTCCTAGGTGGGAGGAACTCGACCCTATCGAGTAGGAAGGTCGATCTGGCTCAGGTACTGCTCTAACGGGTCTAGGTTGAGGCATTGCGGATCCTCTCGAGTGATCCACAAATCCTCAGATCTCAGTCGACCTTTCCAAGAACCAAGTGACTAGTAGCCTTTGATTCGGGTACTAGTGGCTTGGTCATCCAGGATATGCTCAATCTTTCCTCTCACAGGCTAAATTGATGTGGACACTCAGGGTTGGGTTCGTTCTTAAAGAAAGGGTTAGGCTCAAACTCACTGGGTATCATTGCTGGCTCCCTATACTCAACTAAGTCTGAGATATTGAAAGTTGATCTAATGCCTAATTAGGTAACTCAGGCACTAGGTCTAACTCTTTTTATCACTTTGATGGATCCAGCTTACAAGTATGTAGCCTAATTGTTACAAAGTTTTCCTAGCAAACTCTTAGACTCTTTTCGAGAATTAACCATATTTTTTTATAAAAATATTTCTTACATTAATCTTATGATTAATTCCTCATGCAGATCTCTAATTATGCAGTGCAAATGACAGACAACAGCTCGTATTGACATACAGACAAAACACCTAATACGGGCAAATAACTCATACCAACACTTATTGATATGCAAACTCGACTAACTCTAAACTACAGCTGTGGGTTTGACCCTTGGTTAGGTAGGTGACATGTAGATGAGAACTTGACATGCACTCCTAACAGATGCCATAGGGTCCTCCAAAAGTAAGATGCAAACATGACATGCATAATGAATGAATGTAGTATGCAAACTTCTACAAAATGCAATCTAGTGGTTAGAGAAACATGAAAAGCTTTAGAAATGGGTAGAAAATAAGAGATAGGTTCAGGGTTACCTTGGTAGGTAGAAAGTAAGAAAAGGGTTTGGGGTTGATTGGATAGAATAGGATACAAGGAGTGTCAAGGATTAGTCCTAGACTAATAAGGTTGACCTATGGGGTTAAGGTTTACCTACAGGGTCTATAGTATGGAAAAATGGGTCATTAATTTCGGGAAAGAGATCAATTGGAGTAAAAGGAGTGACTTCATCTGAGGGTACCGGTTTAAAGAGATCAAGTTCTTAATAAACTCTTTTGGCTCATAAAATTCAAGACTGGACTCTATAATTGGGCTTTTTTCTAGTGGCTCCTTATGTATGATTCTAATAGTAGTATTTAGATTCTCTTCCCCTAACTAGTCTTCCACTACAGGTTTAGTTTGGGTGTGGTCAGGGTCAACTAACTTTATGTTGGCTTCTATCAAGGTATGGTCATGGTCAACTAATCTGGGTTGGCTTCTATCTGGGTATTGATTGGGTCAACTAATTTTAGGTCTTCTATAGGTATGTCTTCTTCTTCTTCCTCATACTCATCTACTAAGCTCACATCAGCTTCATATATCTCCTCTCAAGGTCATTTTGATGAACCAATGGGGTGGTAAAAGGGGATTCACTAAGAAAAAATTGACTAATTACTAGGATAGGGGTGGGTTGACTAAGAGGAAGTGGACTAATACTGAGCTCATATCTAAGGATACTAATCCTATGGGTTGCTTGGTTATTGGATTGGGTTATTTGGTTTATCTGGGTGGTCAACTGGGCAAATTGGTTTTGGGATTAGGTACTGGACTGGTTAATCTAGGTGGTTAATTAGGCATTCAATTGGTTCATGGTGCAGGCACCAGGCTCAGGAAGAGGCTTCAACTAATGCCAAGCTCTTTATGGTTAGAAGACTAGGAATTTAAGTCCTATAATAAGTCTTTGAGTCCTGTATTTATTTTATTTGAATAATTGATTCTATTTTATTTAATTTGGGTCCAAATAGAGTTCAATTAGGCTTTGTATTAAGTTGGGTTCAAAAGCTACTTGAAGCTGGGTTTCAATTAAGCCAGATTAAGTGCAACCAGCTTCACCAACTACTTGGAGCACCACTTCATCTTTGAACCATGCCACCTTGGAAGACAAGTCATGCCACTTGGAGGAGAGAACATGCCACATCACCAAGACAAGTCAACATGGATTCCCACTCAAGAAAAAATTCAAATGAAGCTCCACTCTTCTTGGGACGCCACCTTGCAAGAGCCATTCCACCTTCTTTGGGACGCCCTTGATTTCTCCCTTGTAAGTAGGAATTTCAAATTTGAAAGGGCCCTCCTCTCTCATGGGACGCCCCTTGATTTTCTCCATGAAAGGAGGTGTAGTTTGAATTTTGAAGGAAGCTTAAAGTCTATAAAAGCTCCTAAGTTCTCTTGTAATGGGGATGATGAATGAAATGAAACTTTTTCCTAAGAAAGCTTTCTTCCTTTGATAGCCAAAGACCCTTGAGAGAAGGTTGGTGTGAGACCTAGGATACTTAACCAAACAAGCCACTAATCCCTCTTCCAATCCCATTCGGCCACCCTTGAAGAACCCTCTTCAAGCTTCTCCAAATTCGTCCATCCCACCTTCCAAAGGAGATCATCTATAATGGAGTTCCCCACGCCAACAAGCAAAGCAGATTCAAGCTATGGGCGCCAAATTGGATCTACTTCATTCCAAGCCTAAACCTCTTCTTCTATTCCTAATTCTCCACTTCCATTCCTCCAACCTTCCTTCTTAACCATTTAATGTATCCATCTATTTGTGCAGGATCCCCGGGTCTCATGGTTTCCAAGATGAAGGTCTACTGTGCCAAAGATTCAAATACGGAGTGCCTTGAAACCTAGAGCAATCTCTTAGTCATTTAGTACTTCTTCTTGAGTGTCCTTTTCCTCATTTCAGAATTATAACGCCAGATAACCATCTTAATCTTCCTTTAGATCTGAAATAGTGAGTAAGTTAACCCTAATCTATGTGGTTTCCTAACCACGTAGAATAGCTGCATGTATCTATTTCATTTTCGTTTAGTCCCTCTAATTCCTAAAAATGCATCATTTGATACTTGCCCCCATTAGTTCATCTGGTCAAATCGTTCAGTCATGGCTTTCATGAAGATCTCAAAGTTGGATTCCATGGCTGAGCTAGGTTGGGGCTTAGACTGTTGATATTTGGTTCCTAACTAGTGTGCAGTCAAGCATGCAAGGATCAATATGTTCTAGGGTTTCCTAGACCTAGAGCCAAATTGAGTGGGTCGACTCAACTTACACCCAACTCAACAACTAATCATTCTTCTAGCCAGGTAAGAGGAGGGGAGGTGGGAGTTCCCCTGCCTATGACTGGGTCCTAACTAAGTAACCACCAGTCCACTTAGGGCTTTACCTCTGGATCTCTAGCCTTAGACTCCAGTTTCAGTAATAGTTGAGGAATTGAATGCACTAGTAAACCCACTGAAAGGGATATGCCCTACAAACCAATCTCTTTGTATCTCCCAAACCATTGTAATTGACAATTTTCTAAATAAAGGCATTATTTATCATACGCTGTGTTTATTATATGATGAACCCATAGATTAGGGCTATGATTTTAGGGTTATGATGAGATCATACCAGTGAGACCTAAAATCTTAAAACCTTAATCTAAAGTATTCCTAGTCAAAGGAACTCTGAGTAGGGGATCAGGGTTTTCCGATAAGACTAGCACATCCCGGGTATACTGGAAAGGGTGACTGCTCTCATAGTCACTTGTGTATGACACTAATACTGGGATGTGGGTGCTCATTGGAGAATGAGTTCACTGATATGATCCAACTTGAGAACATCTAATGGAGTCTTAGCTACATGTCAATAGAAGGTTCTCATAGTGGGAGTGGTACAAGTAATCTTTTGACCTGAGACTGCCATAAGTACCTTATGTACATGAACCCATCTTTGGTTCAATCCTAATCATGACACTGAGACATGCACAGGATTAATATTGGGAATGGTGAATTGGATATGAAGGTAATGAGTGGGTCACAAGGAATCGATCACTCTTAGTAAGAGGAGATTGCATCCAGCTAGTCAACAATCGCATGATGATTCAGGAATCTTTGATCAAAGTGAAGATATTAGAGACGGTTTCTAATATCAAGATAATCGAATCATCATTAAGATTGAGCTAGAAATAAATATAATATTGGATTTGACATATATCCATATCCATATATATTTTGGGTGCAGGCTGATCGAAAGATTTAATTGTACGGTAACTCTCTACTGAAGGGTAATTTTGGTATTTCACCAGAATTTCCATATCTTCCGGGTAGACATGACACGTTGCTAGACGTCAATCTTGTCTTGTGGGTTGATCAAGTTCAAAGATCACATGTTAGGAAGAATCCTAATTGATCGATTCGGGTAAGCCCGGATTGACCTAAATCGATTAGAAAGAGTTCTAATCAAATTAGGTCAACTTGTATTCGAACCCACTGCTGGCTAGATGTGGAACCCAATGGGTCACACACTTAAGAGGATTGATCAAGAGTTTATTTGGAATTAAATCGTCTTTGCAAGATAACACTCTAGCAGGTGTTGCAAGCCCTAGCTTCTATTCGGATCGGATTCGAATTAGGGTTCCGGATTCGTTCAAATTGGGTTCTAATTGGACCTAATTAGACCCTAATTAAGAAAACGGGAATATGGCTAACCCTATTGGCTAGCCATGTAGCTTGTCTAGCCTCCCCACCCGCCCCCTTTATTTTTCATGCCAAACACCAAGAGTCCATGCGCATATGGACTCTTGGCGCGCCTTAAGAAAGAGTCCATGGCGCATGGACTCTTGGCGCCCCCAAATAAATCTCCGATGTTTTTATTTAGGCGGCCTCCTTCTTAAGTGATTAGCGCACCATCTCTCCCCCTTGGATGAGAATCCAATGGCTGATGGGATTTTGAGAAAGGAAGAAAGCGCTAACTCCTCCCGGGCGCGCGAAATAACATCTCTTCGGAGATGAAAGTCGCGACTTCCTTCCTTTTAAAACACCGCGATTTTTCCTTTAAGAAGAGCCGTGGGATTTAATCTGGAAGGCCATGAGATGGGAGGATGGGGCGTGAGAAATTGGAAAGGGCGTGAGAAAGAGATCACGGAGAGGTGTGTAGGCGCCTATCTGATTTCTATTTAAAGGGTCGGGAAAATCAGAACAACAATAATATTTTTCTTTCTTCCTCTCCTGAAGACTCTTTTATTTTTCTTGCTCTTGCATTGTTTCCTCTACAGAGAGTAAACCTCTGTCGAAACTCTGCTACTGAACAAGAATAAAAGTAAAAGTCTCCAACGGTAAAGGAAAGAAAGAAGTTCTGATTTCTTCCTTTCTTTCATACATTAAGACATCATTGTCTTAATTTCTCCTCCAACTTAAGACAAGCCTATGTCCTCTTAGGACAAGGTCTTTTTCTTCAAGACAAGGGTGTCTAAAGGGTCAAGGTCTTGGTGGAAGAAGGAGAAGGAGTCAAGGAAAGGAAAGCAAGCCTTTGTGTGGAGGAATTCAAGCCATAATCCAAGCAATTGAATTCTAGGAAGAAGAATTCAATAGAAGGAACCTTTGAAAAGAAGATAGAGTTGTCTTGATCACTGCTCTGTGTGGATCACCATCGGAGGGCGGACACTTGGACGCCTGGTGAATTCAATCAGCCCCTTCAACATCAACTTTGTTGGAATTAGCGATTACAGGTTGGTACTCTAATTCTAACAATCTATGTTTGAATGTTAGTATGTATGTTTTAATTCGAAATAAGGAGATCTTGGCTAAGGGATTTCGGTGCAAATTTCATCATTTTGAAATTACACTTCCGCTGCGGTACACCGGAAACCCCAACAGTGGTATCAGAGCCATCCTTATTACAGTTAAAACATTGAAAATTATTTATATGCTTTTGTTGTAGTATCGAAATTAGGGTTTTAAACCCTTGAATGCTGATACACTTAGCATAATTTAAGGAATGCATATATGATAATAATGTTTGATGTATGCCACTAATTAGGGTTTTTCACTCAAACCCTAATTATTATAGAGATATGATTAGTTTTGAAGTCATCATACTGAAATAAGGTTGCCCTGGCATAATGGTGGATCCATTATGTGGTAAATGGTTATCCTAGTATGATGACACACTTAACACATATATGTTTATCAGATTCATATATTATGATATATTTTTATGTAAGAATGTGCTGGCAATTTTATAAAGCCCTCTTCTTAAAATCATATTAAGTCATAGCATATTTAACTAATAAGCATCACTAGTCATGATGAACAATTGATCATTCGGTGTCTAGAAAGGTGGTTCTGGGAAGGTAAAGAGAATCGTGGTTTTTAATGGTTCCGTTGACTGACCTGGCCAATTTTATTGGTGTCTAGGAAAGCAACGGGGGGACTCCCACATCTCTTCCACTTGCCTGGCCGATTTGATTATATTTAAATCTTGACTTATATGCTTAGTGTTAAAAAAAATGCTATATGTTGGCCTTCCTTCATGCTGGATCATTACTGTGTTATGAACCACATTAGGTTTGTGTGTTATCTGCAAGACCTAATAGGGTGATTGACATAATATCGTCTAGTGCAAAATATGCTTACAGTATATTCAGTATAATGCCTTGTTGTGTTATCTACAAGGGCATTATATTTGAATATTGACTGTATAGAAATGAAAGGGTCTTGACTTAACTAGAACATTATGGTTTGTTGTGTTTTCTGCAAGACTTATAATGTTCTAGAGGCCAAGTTATTTTTGAGAATTATATGAGATAATTGGAAGAGTTCCTACCTTGAACTTATAAAAGATTTGTTGTGTTGTCTGCAAGATCTTTTATAAATTATAAGGATCTCGATCTCACTAAGAAAATCGATTAGGGTTCTTCTCGATTATCATAGTGAGGGCTATGATTTTTGATAAAATAGTGGGAGACATAATTAAATTGAAGACCTAATTTAATTATGTAAGTCATTTCATGGTTGTTGCTTATGTATTGTTCTTAATTAAATGTAGATAAATGGCATCTTCATTATCACTGAGAAGCATCTTAGATACCAACAAATTGACTGGTCCAAACTATGTGGACTAGTTGAGAAACTTAAAGATTGTACTGAGTTCAGAAAAACTTTTTATTCTTGATACCCCTAGTCTTAATCCACTAGGGGATGATGCCACACAGGAAGATATGGCCACATACAAAATGTGGCAGAATGACTCCCTCACTGTCAAGTGTATCATACTGGCCTCTATGACCAATGAGTTACAGAGGCAGCATGAAAGCATGGATACTCAATCCATAATGCTCAATTTAAAGGAGCTTTATGGAGAACAAAGCAGAACTGCTAGATACAAAAATCTAAGCAGTTATTCCGTGCTAGGATGACAGAGAGTACATCCATTCAGGATCATGTTCTGAAGGTAATTAACTTAATCACCAGATTAGGTCAATTAGGGTTTATTATGGATGGGGAGCTGAATCAGGATTTAATCCTGCAATCACTCCCGGAGTCATTTTCTCAGTTTGTCTTGAATTATCACATGAACAAACTGAACACTTCCTTGCCTGAGCTGTTAAATATGTTAAAAACAGCAGAGAGCCACGTTAAGAAAGAAAAGGCTCCACTTCTTCTTGTTGATAAGACCAATAAGAAGAAATCAGGCAAAAAGGATTTTAGCAGGAGACTAAACCCTAAGGGTGGCATCAATAAGAACAAGAAAGGAAAGAAGGCCAAAACAGTCAACCTGTTTCTTTTGCGGCAAAGCGGGACATTGGAAAAGGAATTGCAAGGCTTACCTTGCAACTGTGAAGCCTGGTGCGGCAGACGCACCAAAAGGTATGTATGAGATACATACTATATTGACATTAAATTCGTCTATATCAAATACTTGGGTATTGGATACCGTGTGGTTACCATATATGCAAATCTTTGCAGGACCTCCACAAGCTTAAAGTATTGAAGGAAGGCGACTTCAATCTCTACGGTGCTGGTGGTGATATCATCCAAGCAGAAGCTGTAGGGACCTATATTCTGAAGTTGCCTTCAGGGAAGATCTTGGAGCTAGAGAATTGTTACTATATGCCAAAGATTATTAGGAACATTATATCTATTCCTTTGTTATTAAAACAAGGATATGTAATGGATGTAACGAGCACTGGATGCTCAATAATGTTATCTAATAAAATTATTTGTTCTGGCATATTTAGCAATGGGCTCTTAACTCTTTCTTCCAATGATAGTATTTTTCATGTCAATACTAAAAGGAAAAGAAAAGACTTTAATGATACTTTACTTGGCATCATAGACTTGGTCATGTTAATGAGTCTAGGATTAGCAAGTTATACAGGAAAATTCCTTGATCCTTATGAGTATGAATCATTAGGAACTTGCGAATCATGTCTCATGGGTAAGATGACAAAAACTCCATTCACTGGACATGGGGAAAGGTCAACTGAGTTATTAGGACTTATACATACTGATGTATGTTGTCCAATGACAACTCAGGCCAGAGGAGGATACTCATATTTTATCACTTTTACAGATGATTTATCTAGGTTCGGATATGTGTATCTTATGAAACACAAATCTGAAGCCTTTGATAAATTTAAAGAGTATCAAAGTATGGTCGAAAAACAAACCGGGAAAAGTATTAAAGTTCTTGTTCTGATCGAGGAGGAGAATACTTATCCATGGAGTTTTTAGACTATCTTAAAGTTAATGGAATCCTTTCTGAATGGACCCCTCCTTATACACCACAGCTAAATGGTATAGCTGAAAGGAGGAATCGTACCTTATTAGATATGGTACGATCCATGATGTGCTTCACAAATTTGCCCATTTCCTTCTGGGGTCATGCCCTAGAAACTGCTGTTATATTCTGAACAAGGTACCTTCTAAATCCGTTGTTAGTATCCATATGAAATTTGGAGTGGAAAGAAACCATATCTTAAATATTTTAAGGTATGGGGATGTCCAGCTTATGTTAAAAGAAATTTTGGACATAAGTTGGAACCTAGAGCGGATAAATGTCTATTTGTAGGATATCCTAAAGAAGGTAGAGGATATCTATTCTACCATCCTACTGAACAAAAGACTTTTGTTAGCAGGCATGCCACTTTTCTAGAAAAAGAGTTCATTTTGGAAAAGGGCAATGGTAGAACAATTGAACTTGGAGAAGTGCAAGAAATACAGATAGACAATTCTCACCATTAGAACATATAGTTAGGACAGAACCAGAACACAAAACTCCTCCTCGTAGGTCTGACAGAATGCCACGGGCACCTGAGAGGTATGGGTTATTATTGAGAATAAGAAGCTCAAGTCATTCAAAATGATGAACTCTGACCTATACGGAAGCTATCTTGAGTACTGACTCAGATAAATGGCAAGAAGCCATGGAATCCGAAGTAGACTCTGTATGTAAACCAAGTATGGTCTTTGGTTGATGCACCAGAGGGTGTTAATCCTATTGGGTGTAAATGGGTCTATAAGAAAAAGATTGGGGCTGATGGCCAAGTTGAAACCTATAAAGCCAGATTAGTGGCTAAAGGTTTTAGACAAAAACAGGGAATTGATTATGATGAAACATTTTCACCTGTTGCCATGCTAAAATCAATTCGGATTTTACTTGCTATAGCAGCATACCACGATTATGAGATATGGCAGATGGATGTGAAGACTGCATTCCTCAATGGTTTCCTTGAGGAAAAAGTCTACATGTCAAAGCCAGAAGGTTTTATTTCAAAGAATAAACCAATCAAAGTATGCAAGCTAAAGAAATCCATTTATGGATTAAAGCAAGCTTCCAGGAGTTGGAACATCCGCTTTGATGAAACTATTAAAAGATTGGTTTTATCAAAATATGGATGAACCCTGTGTTTATAAGAAGACTAGTGGTAGTGCCATAGTCTTCTTGGTTCTGTATGTAGATGACATACTCCTCATTGGGAATGATATCCCAATGTTGCAATCAGTCAAGGTTTGGCTATCAAACCAGTTTTCCATGAAAGATTTGGGAGAAGCATCCTATATACTAGGTATTAAGATCTATAGAGATAGATCTAAGAAGCTAGGATTATCCCAATCTAGGTACATTGACTTAGTGCTGAAAAGATTCAGCATGGAAGGAAGTAAAAGAGGTTATCTTCCTATGAGTCAAGGCATACATCTTTCTAAAGGATGTCTCCTAAGACCCTGAAGAAAGAGATAGAATGAATTCTATACCCTATGCTTCGGCAATAGGATCCATAATGTATGCCATGTTATGTACCAGGCCTGATGTGGCATATGCTTTAGGCATTGTCAGTAGGTTTCAGGCTGATCCAGGAGAGGATCATTGGAAAGCAGTTAAAAATATTCTTAAGTACCTAAGAAGGACTAAGGATATTTTTCTGGTTTATGGTGGTTCTGATCTTAAACTAGAAGCTTATTCTGATTCTAGTTTTCAATCAGACCCTGATGATAGCAAATCCATTTCGGGATATGTTTTACCCTAAATGGTGGGAGCAGTGAGTTGGAAGAGTACCAAGCAGCAGACTGTAGCTGACTCAACCACAGAGGCAGAATACATAGCTGTTAGTGAAGCCGCCAAGGAAGCAGTCTGGATGAAGAAGTTCATCATAGAGTTGGGTGTTGTTCCTCAAATTGAAAACCCAGTGCCACTTTACTGTGACAACACTGGGGCCGTTGCTCAAGCTAAGGAACCAAGAGCTCATCATAAGTCCAAGCACATTCTGAGATGCTTCCATCTTGTCCGAGAAATAGTAGAGAGACAAGATGTCTACATAGATAGAGTTGATACAAAGAACAATGTAGCAGACCCGTTCACTAAGGCTCTACCACAGCGAGATTTTGATCGCCACCTAGAATGTATGGGATTAAGATTCAAAGGCGATTGGCTTAGTGCAAGTGGGAGATTGAAAGGGATATGCCCTACAAACCAATCTCTGTTGTATCTCCCAAACCATTGTAATTGACAATTTTTCTAAATAAAGGCATTTTTTATCATACGCTGTGTTTATTATATGATGAACCCCATAGATTAGGGCTATGATTTTAGGGTTATGATGAGATCATACCAGTGAGACCTAAAATCTTAAAACCTTAATCTAAAGTATCCTAGTCAAAGGAACTCTGAGTAGGGGATCAGGGGTTTTCCGATAAGACTAGCACATCCCGGGTATACTGGAAAGGGTGACTGCTCTCACAGTCACTGTGTATGACACTAATACTGGGATGTGGGTGCTCATTGGAGAATGAGTTCACTGATATGATCCAACTTGAGAACATCTAATGGAGTCTTAGCTACATGTCAATAGAAGGTTCTCATAGTGGGAGTGGTACAAGTAATCTTTTGACCTGAGACTGCCATAAGTACCTTATGTACATGAACCCATTCTTTGGTTCAATCCTAATCATGACACTGAGACATGCACAGGATTAATATTGGGAATGGTGAATTGGATATGAAGGTAATGAGTGGGTCAACAAGGAATCGATCACTCTTAGTAAGAGGAGATTGCATCCAGCTAGTCAACAATCGCATGATGATTCAGGAATCTTTGATCAAAGTGAAGATATTAGAGACGGTTTCTAATATCAAGATAATCGAATCATCATTATAAGATTGAGCTAGAAATAAATATAATATTGGATTTGACATATATCCATATCCATAGTTATATTTTGGGTGCAGGCTGATCGAAAGATTTAATTGTACGGTAACTCTCTACTGAAGGGTAATTTTGGTATTTCACCAGAATTTCCATATCTTCGGGTAGACATGACACGTTGCTAGACGTCAATCTTGTCTTGTGGGTTGATCAAGTTCAAAGATCACATGTTAGGAAGAATCCTAATTGATCGATTCGGGTAAGCCCGGATTGACCTAAATCGATTAGAAAGAGTTCTAATCAATTAGGTCAACTTGTATTCGAACCCACTGCTGGCTAGATGTGGAACCCAATGGGTCACACACTTAAGAGGATGATCAAGAGTTTAATTTGGAATTAAATCATCTTTGCAAGATAACACTCTAGCAGGTGTTGCAAGCCCTAGCTTCTATTCGGATCGGATTCGAATTAGGGTTCCGGATTCGTTCAAATTGGGTTCTAATGGACCTAATTAGACCCTAATTAAGAAAAACGGGAATATGGCTAACCCTATTGGCTAGCCATGTAGCTTGGCTAGCCTCCCCACCCGCCCCCTTTATTTTTCATGCCAAACACCAAGAGTCCATGCGCATATGGACTCTTGGCGCGCCTTAAGAAAGAGTCCATGGCGCATGGACTCTTGGAGCGCCCCAATAAATTCTCCGATGTTTTTATTTGGGTGGCCTCCTTCTTAAGTGATTAGCGCACCATCTCTCCCCCCTTGGATGAGAATCCAATGGCTGATGGGATTTTGAGAAAGAAAGAAAGCGCTAACTCCTCCCGGGCGCGCGAAATAACATCTCTTCGGAGATGAAAAGTCGCGACTTCCTTCCTTTTAAAACACCGCGGTTTTTCCTTAAGAAGAGCCGTGGGATTTAATCTGGAAGGCCATGAGATGGGAGGATGGGGCGTGAGAAATTGGAAAGGGCATGAGAAAGAGATCACGGAGAGGTGTGTAGGCGCCTATCTGATTTCTATTTAAAGGGTCGGGAAAATCAGAACAACAATAATATTTTTCTTTCTCCTCTCCTGAAGACTCTTTTATTTTTTCTTGCTCTTGCATTGTTTCTCTACAGAGTAAACCTCTGTCGAAACTCTGCTACTGAACAAGAATAAAAGTAAAAGTCTCCGACGGTAAAGGAAAGAAAGAAGTTCTGATTTCTTCCTTTCTTTCATACATTAAGACATCATTGTCTTAATTTCTCCTCCAACTTAAGACAAGCCTATGTCCTCTTAGGACAAGGTCTTTTCTTCAAGACAAGGGTGTCTAAGGGCCAAGGTCTTGGTGGAAGAAGAGAAGGAGTCAAGGAAAGGAAAGCAAGCCTTTGTGTGAGGAATTCAAGCCATAATCCAAGCAATTGAATTCTAGGAAGAAGAATTCAATAGAAGGAACCTTTGAAAAGAAGATAGAGTTGTCTTGATCACTGCTCTGTGTGGATCACCATCGGAGGGCGGACACTTGGACGCCTGGTGAATTCAATCAGCCCCTTCAACATCAACTTTGTTGGAATTAGCGATTACAGGTTGGTACTCTAATTCTAACAATCTATGTTTGAATGTTAGTATGTATGTTTTAATTCGAAATAAGGAGATCTTGGCTAAGGGATTCTTTCGGTGCAAATTTCATCATTTTGAAATTACACTTCCGCTGCGGTACACGGAAACCCAACACCCACACAACTTGGACCCGACCTGTTGGTGTCCCTAAGCTCACAGAGCAAAATTATCTTGCTAATTGATAGTAATAAGGCTGGGTTTGATGCTTGATGGTTGTTTTGGCCCAGGATAAGTGATGAAATCTTGCCCTGATCTGAGATAAGAAAATGCCCTTAAGATAAATTGAATGAGATGATAAACACACAATGAAACTTGATGCAACCTAATAACAATCAAAAAATAAAAATATTTTTTATTTTTTATGAGGTGATAAATAAATTTGAGCTGCTTAAGTTATCAAACAAAAATGGCTTGGGTGAAGTGGGTTTGGTAGTTGATTAGGTTTGGTTTAGTCAGATATGCAGAAACTGAAATTAGGATTTGTTTGATGCAGAAGTTAGTATAGATTAATACATGAAATTCTAAAAATTTACAGAATAGAGAATGACGTGTAAGGATGCTTCCTACTAAATTTCATGGAAAAACTAAATAGTATTATGATGCAAAACTTAGGATTTCTATCTAGTTGCAGGAAAACACAAATTCTGGTTAGGGTTTCTAGGATGCCAATTTTTTTGTAAATTTTGGTTCTATAATCTGAAAGAAATGTTATTAAATAGAGGACTAAACAGACATGACGTGATGCAAATTTAAAAGAAAAATAAAATGCCTAAGTTTATGAAACAATCTAAACTCAGACCCCTAATGCAGATGCAGGATGCAGATTTTTGTTAGGGTTTATTTTACTATTTTATTATTGATTTCAGATCTAAGAAAATCAAAAAAATATCAGAAAATAGCGAACAAAACATAAAATATTCACCATGAAAATAAAAAAAAATAAAATGTTTGATAGGAGAAACGATCCTATGTTTGAGGGGTTATGCAGAAAATAGCATGCAGAAATCTAGACTATGATGCAAGAACATGCCCTAAACTCTGCTCTGATACCAAAATGATGAGGGACGAGATTCTAACATGGTACATGGTGACATGAAAGAGAGAAACATAAAGAAAAATAGATTAAAAAAGCAATGATTTCTGATGTTATTTTGGTTTAGTTCCCGAAAATAGTTAAGACTAGGTTAGGATCATGCAACAGTTAGAATTCCGACCCACATGCCAGAACTATCAAAGAAATAAATCAAGTAAAGGATCCTAGGTCTAAGAAGGCCTATTAGGAGCATGTTTAACTTCATGAAATCAGAAAAAGAGAAAAGGGAATTATGTTTAACATACCAAGCAATGATTTCTAGTTGCTATGGAAGAGATCGCTCCACTCAGATCGGCACCCGAATGATCTGGTCACTTTTTTGCAAATCCGTCAGCTTTTTATCAACTTCATCGAGAAAAAAAAAAAGAATTCATCCAGAGGGCCACCAGAGAGATCCTGTAAACATCAAAGGTTAGAGATGTAGAATATGAGAAAAATATTAAACAGGATGGAAAGAGAAGATCGGGCAGAAGAGAGGCTGCAGGGGTTGGCGACCTTGGATGAAGCTTGGGCATCTGGATCTTGGAGGGCTGATGGTGGATTTCTTGGGCTCTTGCTTGGATGGGCAATGGCTTGGGTTTTGTAAGAAGAAAAAGGAACAATTCTCACACACACTTCCAAAGAACACAAATTGTCATAAGAAAAATTCACCAGAGTTTAATTCATGAAAAGAGATTGATTACAAGAGGGGAGGGGGTGGATATTTATAGATTCATCCAACCCTTTCCCTATCAAACTAAGAGTACACAGTATGAATAGAATTTGGAGAATATAGTTGAGTAGAATAATAAGGAGTACATAATTGAATATAATTGGTAGACTGAAATCCTTGTAGAACTTGGACAACAAACTCTTTCTTGGACTTGCAAGCTTTGACTTTGTTGGGTTCCGGTGCAACACAGTGGAAGTGTAATTTCAAAAATGAAACTAAATTCACACCAAAAATCCTAAAACAGGAACTCCTTAAATAAGACTAGATCATATGATAAGCATATCTATGTAAATTAGGATTAGGGTACCACCTGTAATCGCTAATTCCAACAAAATTTGATGTTGAAGGGGCTGATTGAATTCACCAGGCGTCCAAGTGTCCACCCTCCAATGGTGATCCACACAGAGCAATGATCAAGTAAACCTATCTTCTTTTCAATGGTTCCTTCTATTGAGTTCTTCTTCCTAGAACTAAATTGCTTGGACTATGGCTGAAATTCTTCCACACAAGCGGTTGCCTCCCTTTCCTTGATCTCTTCTCCTCCGTCCACTAAGACCTTGGCACTTTAGACACCCTTGTCTTGAAGAAAAGACCTTGTCCTAAAAGAACAAAGGCTTGTCTTAAGTTGGAGGAGAAATTAAGACAATGATGTCTTAATGTAGGAAAGAAGGAATAAAAAGAACTTCTTCTTCTTTTTTTTTTTACGTCGAAGACTTTTACTCTTATTCTTGTTCAGTAGCAGAGTTTCGACAAAGGTGTACTCTGTAAAGGAAACAGTGCAAGAGCAAGAAAAAAGAATAAAAGAGTCTTTTGGAGAGGAAGAAAGGAAAAAATTACCCTGTTCTGATTTTCCCAACCCTTTAAATAGATCTCAGATAGGCGCCCACACACCTCTCCGTAAACACCCATCTCATGCCCTTCTGATTTTCTCACACCCCTTCCCACTTTCTCACGGCCCTTCATATTAAATCCCACGGCCTTTCTTAAAGAAAAAGTCATGGTGTTTTAAAAAGAAAGGAGTCGCGACTTTTCATCTCCGAAGAGATGTTATTTCGCACACCCGGGAAGAGTCAGCGTTTTTCTTCTTTCTTAAAAACATTCCAGCCGTTGGATTCCCATCCAAGGGCACACAGGTGAGGCGCTAATTCTTAAGAAAGGAGGACGCCCCAATAAAATCATCGGAGAATTAAGTGGGGCGCGCCAAGAGTGCATGCACCATGGACTCTTCCAAATGGCGCGCCAAGAGTCCATTAGCGCATGGACTCTTGGCATTTGGCATGAAAAATGCTAAGGGGCGGGTGGGGGCTAGCCTAGGTGCATGGCTAGCCAATAGGGTAGCCATAATCCCTATTTTCATAATTAGAGTCTAATTAGATCCAATTAGAACCCAATTAGAACCAATCCGGAACCCTAATTCGAATAGAAGCTAGGGTTTGCAACACCTGCTAGAGGGTTATCCTGCAATGATGATTTAATTACAAATTAAACTCTTGATCAATCCTCTTAAGTGTGTGACCCATGGGTTCCACATCTAGCCAGCAGTGGGTTCGAATACAAGTTGACCTAATTTGATTAGAACTCTTTCTAATCGATTTAGGTCAAAACGGGCTTACCCGATTCGATCAAGTAGGACTCTTCCTAATAAGTGATCTTTGAATTTGATCAACCCACAAGACAAGATTGATGTCTAGCAACGTGTCATGTCTACCTGGAAGATATGGAAATTCTGATGAAATACCAAAATTACCCTTAGTAGGAGTTACCGTACAATTAAATCTTTCGATCAGCCTGCACCCAAAATAGAACTATGGATATGGATATATGTCAAATCCAATATTATATTTATTTCTAGCTCAATCTTATATCGATGATTCAATTATCTTGATATTAGAAACCCTCTCTAATATCATTACTTTGATCAAAGATTCCTGAATCATCATCCGATGTTAACTAGTTGGATGCAATCTCCTCTTACTAAGAGTGATCGATTCCTTGTTGACCTACTCATTACCTTCATATCCAATTCACCATTCCCAGTATCAATCCTGTGCATGACTCAGTGTCATGATTAGGATTGAACCAAAAGCATGGGTATGAGTACATAAGGCACTTATGGCAGTCTCAGGTCAAAGGATTACTTGTACCACTCCCACTATGAGAACCTTCTATTGACATGTAGCTAAGACTCCATTAGATGTTCTCAAGTTGGATCATATCAGTGAACTCATTCCCATGAGCACCCACATCCCAGTATTAGTGTCATACACAAGTGACTGTGAGAGCAGTCACCCTTTCCAATATACATGGGATGTGCTAGTCTTTCCGGAAAACCCTGATCCCCTACTCAGGGTTCCTTTGACTAGGAATACTTTAGATTAAGGTCTTAAGATTTTAGGTCTCACTGGTATGATCTCATCATAACCCTAAAATCATAGTCCTAATCTATGGGGTTCATCATATAAACACAGCGTATGATAAAAAAAATAATGCCTTTATTCAGAATTGTCAATTACAATGGTTTGGGAGATATAACATAGATTGACTTGTAGGGCATATCCCTTCTCCATGGGCTTAGACTGGTATAAAATTCTTACTGGGCTTAGACTGGGTCAAAAAATGGGGCACCAACTTCATGATGGGCTGGGGGCGTCAACTGCTATAGGCCTTGGACTGGGGTGCCAGGATAGGGATCTGGGGTGGCACTTCTTCATGAAATCTTGTAGGCTTGAGGTGCCTAAGGCCTGGTATGCTTGGGAACCATCTCCTGGAGGGCTTGGGCAGCATGAAGAAATCC
This sequence comes from Areca catechu, assembly GCA_021397845.1. Taxonomy (NCBI): domain Eukaryota; kingdom Viridiplantae; phylum Streptophyta; class Magnoliopsida; order Arecales; family Arecaceae; genus Areca; species Areca catechu. Next base: position 96,534,779 of record CM038042.1, on the reverse strand, counting down.
AGATGTTGGGTTGGTGACTTAAGTATGGGTCCAACGGTCCTCCTCTTGAATAAAATTGCATGGACTCAAAAAGGCCTAACTGATAAGACTCAAAATAGGCCTAAATAAACAATGGACTCATCGAACAAATAAAAGGACTCAATGGACTAAACAACAAACTTCCACTAACTTAGTGAATCCAACTGGCTCACTTTATTACATGACTCACAAAATTTGGACTTAATCGCAGGACTTAATAAAATTGACCAACACATAACTTAAAAGACAAATTGAAGCTTGAAATCTATATCTGATCTAATATCGCCATCATTTGCTTAATTTTAACAAAGAATTATATAGTTCAATAGCAATCTATCGATAAGCTAATGGATCGAACTAATCAATAATTAATTGAACTTAATAAAGAGAAGGAAGGTGAATTGCCTAGTCAACCCGAGAGTAACCTAGAGGGAATAGTCCCTCTAAAATTTAATGATCCTCTATCTTTTCCTGAATAATCAACTCTGACTTCCAAGATAAAACTGGTCTTAGAACAATTCTACACAACTAATAAGATCAATACAGATAATTAGCTAATGTAAAAAATATATGGAGAAATTAAACTTATGGAACGAACCAATCCACCATTATCCCACTCACCTATGGCCCCATTCCCTAGTGCCCTAAAATCATCCATGCCTTTTAATGGGATGGAAGAGAAATATATGCAATGATAAAATTAGTTGATCTTTCCTAAGAACTACAAGTGCATAACATAATGGAGGAAGCAACCCCCAAGGTTCCCTCCCAGGATTCAGTAGATCCCTATTTAACTCATTTTGGGATAGATGATTCCAATGCATATGGGTATACCACATAAATTCATAACATAATACAAACACTCTACTTTGAAATCACCCCACCTTAGATTAACGAACAACAGGAGCCATCACCTAGCCCACCAATAGCTCCTTTATTAGAATCACTATCAATTTAGAACTAAAACCACTTCCTGATGCATCCATTGAAACTTTCTCGGTGAACCTTACCCAGAAGCCCAACTTAGTGGTATTCTAAAAGCACATAACGAAACTATCAAGAAGGATATTACTGAAATAAGGGATCATGGTCTTGAAAATTTTATAATTGATTTCTTCATATTCAGCACTAATCTTGAGGATTGCCTCTAAAATCTTTCCATGATATTAAAATGATGTATGGAGATAGGTTTAATATTAATCTAAAAATGGTACCTAGCTTTGAAATGAGAAGGGATATTGACCAACACATTACACTCAAGAAGGGGAGTAGGGTAGATGAACCCATAATTGAAGAAATTCCTAAGCTATCACCTCCAATCTTGGCCCAACAAACATAATCCCTTTCTAATTATCATATAAACTATAATAATATTTTTAAATCCTAGAATAACATGTATGTCTAGAATACTTTATTGATCAGGCTAACCATCATAGAGTACTCTATGAAAGTTTTTCTACCATGATGATAAGGTCTCCTGATTGGCCCTATCATGTTGATACCATGAGGGACATATTAAAGTTAATTATCCATCGGACTCACAATGTGCGATGAAGATGTTAAACTTATTACTTATTGCAAGGCAATCCAATATTTAATTTATACTCTTAAAAATAAAAAATAAAAAAATCCCAATCCAAATTGATTTTTGTAGCCTTTATCTTGTTAATAAGCTCCTCTTCTTAGGTAACCTCTATCCCTATATTTTTTTTTTATTTGGATTGTTTGAATTTATTTCTTTAACTTGTTTATACCATTAGAGATATGGTATTTAAGTTGGGAGGTAGGGACAAACTTTAAAATAAAATTGAAAATTTTAAAAAAAATAATTTCAAAATATTTCAAATTCTTAAAAAATCAAGAAAGTAAAATTTTTTTATCATGTATCAAGAAAGAAAATCTTACATAAAAAAAGACTAGAAAAAAGTAATAGAATTAGAAGGTACTTGCTAATGACTAGTGAGTTAAGAAGTAGACTAGTTGGTTAGACTTTTAGTGGCCTACTGATAAGTCTATTAATTATTCTTATTTAACCATTAAAAAAATATTAATAATTAGTATTTATTAAGAATTGATATATTTATGAATATTTTGTAGAAAAGGAGCCCATAGATTGAAAGAGCTTGATTCTTTGAGTCTAACGATATAGACGGCACTTGAATCAGAGTGGAACGAGCCCATAATTGAATTTTGAAGTTATTAAGCTTTTATATGATTTTTGAAGTAGTCAGTCCACCATGGATCAGCTACAGGATCTACAGAACATGGATTGGTCCACGACAGCCATTACTGCTAGTCCATGAAGACATGGACCAACCGCTACCCGAGCCCTATTTTTGGTCATCAAACACCACCCCTCGCCACCCATGGCTGGAGAAGATGCGAGGAGCCTATTTCTGGTTGGGAGAAGTCGCCCAAGCATGATCCTTTGTTGCCCAGGTGGCTACCCAAGAGGGGGGTGAATTGGGTCTTTTAAAATTAAACATGTAATGTGTAATTTCAAAATCCTTTGCAAGTAGTAGGTGCTATGATAAGGTTATAGAATGCAGAAGCTAAGCAAAGTAGAGAAATCACAACACAAACACGCAAAATTTATAGTGGTTCGGAGCAACCCAGCTCCTACGTCCACTATCCAAGATACCACTTGGGATTTTCACTATATTCACACCCGAATACAGTAGGATTGTTTTACAGGATCACAATCCAAAACCTCTACACTTTAGTTTTACGGGATCACTGAAGAAAACCCAACTCCCTTTGGTTTTAACAGGCTCACCAAAGAAACCTAAACTTGGTTTCACAGGATCACCAAGAACCTAAACCTTGTTTTGATAAGGCTCACCAAAAACCTATTTGGTTTTTCAACCGGGCTCACCAATAATCCAACAATTCAAAGATTGAATTGAAAATAAATGCAATAACAAATGACAAACTCAAGTTGTCGGATAGTTGCCGGTGCTACTCGTTGGAAGTCCACTTGAATGCACTTGAATAAGCTTTAATGACTTCAGTGGCTTCTTCCAAAGTTGATTCAGCTTTAGATCAGAGTTGTTGAGGGCTTGAATGCACTTGTGCTCTATCTCTCGTGGTTGGTTGGATATTCAATGAAGCTCTCTCTTTTTCCTTTTTAAAACTCTCTTCTTTTTCAAAGAATACTTTTTGGTAGTTCAAATCCTTCAAACTTAAAGTCTTCCATCATCCCAAGGTAGTTCTAGCCGTTGTAGACGTTGGGAAATAGTTTTTAACCATTGGAGCACTTTTTGGCATTCAAAAACAAATTCTGGAACTAGTTGTTAGATACCTGGAAGTGTCATTCGAGTCGGCTTAGATTCCTTTGAGTCGGCTCGGATCCATCAAGTTGATAGATTGAGTCACCAATTCTTCAATGCAGTCGGCTCTTTGTCTTAGGGCACAGAATGTCGCTCTGGACGAGTCGACTCTTTATAGCTCGGGTCGGCTCGAACTTGAATCTTGAAATTCTTGAACTCGAGAAGTCGGCTCTTTTCAGCTTGGGTCGGCTCTTCTTCTCAGGTTCGGAAAACCTTACTCTAGAAGAGTCAGCTCGATGCAGTTCGGGTCGGCTCGCTTTCTTAGGCTTTTGAAATTAGGTCTGGCAGAGTCATCTCTTTCTAGGTCGGGTCAACTTGCCAGGCTGTTCTTAGAAAACTTTAAGAAAATGGACTCTGGAGGAGTCAGCTTGGACTGATTCCAGTCGACTTGGATTCATTAGAGTCGGCTCGCTTTTCATCGAGTCAGCTCAGATTTCTACGTTCCAGAATCCTTGCTGCGTGCCAGTAATCAGAGTCGGCTCTTCTTGTCTTGGGGTCAGCTTGAGCATCTTCTTCAGCATTTTTACAATTTCAATTAAAGAAAACTCTCACCAACTCTTTTACAATTTCACACAAACCAGCTCAAGGCAAAATCTAAGGCACACACACTTATAGAAGTAACCCTTTACTTGATTTTTCTTAGCATTTCTCTGGGTTCTTCTTTACAAAAACACTTACAACACAACTCAAGCAAGAAAAAATAGAAATGTAGGAGTTGAAGTTTGAACATGTTATACATCCTACAAAATCTTGTCAAACACTTGAAGAGTTGTCAGTAATAAATGTACATGCTCCAATGTTTGGTTATCTTCAAAATCACTTATGGGGTCAACATCCTTCATGGTTCTTTCCCTTCTCCATTCAGTCACTACCATTGCCCTCTTGTCTGTTGTAGTTCAGATGCCTCCCGACATCTATCCTCCTTACCGCCGAGATGTTGCTCACTGCCGACCACCATTTTACTTCCCTTTGTTCGGCCATCCACCCTCCTCTGTTCTATTCAATCACCACCACAGACCTATCATGGCCATCGTCAAAAACTCACTGATCCTCCTTGCACCATCACCGGTTGTTGTCCGTCTACTATCGCTAGAGAAGGAATAAGTAAGGGGTCCGAATCCAAGTGGGAGATGGAGATCAGGGATGCGACGAAGTCTAGATCGAACTCAATTCACCCAAGAAGGAAGAAGAGCCGTGTCGCACAAATTCTAGCATGATTTGAAGCTTGTGATATAAAATAGATAGCTGAGAATTTGCTACATAATATCTAGCCGATCTTGAGCTTGATTGACTCCAAATATGACCAGGAGGAAGCCTAAACGAGCTCTATAAAGGAGGTCCCCAGGCATTAGTTTGTTTAGAAAATTTTGTACTAATTTAATTTCTTTTTCTTGTTTAGATTAGATAGTTTAGGCATAGAAAAGAAAAAATTATGGAGGGGATGCTGGCGGCAGCGATGCGCGGTTAGACTCCTTCAATCTAAGATGAAGATAAAGCCTGTAATTGGGTTCTCTCTCTTTTGTACTTGATTTCTATACAATAAAAATCATGTTCTTCTCTTATAAATATTTTGAGTTATTTTTTTGATCAATGATTTGATCTAGCATACATGACCTACACCCTCTACCGACATCCCATGGTCTTAGGAACGATATGTCCTAAGAGAGATAGATCATGGTATGGTAGATTAGATCCCTAACCTTGCAAATCAATTAGATAGTTTATACTCTAGCAGACAGGTCATGATCTCCAGATACAGCCCGGCCCAATAAGAGATAAATTATTCTAACATTGAATCTGCAAGAATTATTGATATTGCAACATAAAGAAAAGAAGATAAAACTTGATTGCATGGTGGATTCAGATTTCTAAGTTACTTCTCCTGATATCCTGGTTTAATTAAGTAATTAGTTGTTATCTTTTAATAACTACTACTCGTAATCTAATCCTTATAAATAATTTTTATTTTCTATTTTCTTAAAAAATCCTTGATCCTTCGAGAATAAGATCAGGACTCACCACTAGCTAAGTAGTGAGTAGGTTTTATTTTTGACTGCCTATGATAGCGATCAAATTTTGGCACCATTATCGAGGATCAAGGTATGATTTTTTATGAAAAAAAGTTTTAAAAATCCTTTTTATAGTTATTGCTCTCTTTAGTTCATTGCCTATGTTTTTAGTTGCCTTAATTATTAGATTTCCTTATTGTCTTCTTAATATAAAAAAAAATTCTTCTTTTTACAAATCCACTTCTAACCTAATTAACCTTTCCTTTAATCAACTGACCTTAAAGAACCTACAAGAAAATCTTAAGACACCTTCCATAAAATATAATTACTTAAGAAAATAAATAATAAACTTTAAAAACTTCCTAACTTGATGGACACCTTGTTTGATTTACCATTTTCATAAATCTTTAAGGGCATAACCTAAAATAATAGATTTCATCACCCTTCCTTAGACTACAAACCACCAACCTGTATACTGCATAATCCAAGCCTTAAATTAAAACTAATTAGATGTTGGCCCCTAAGAATTTTTGAGCTCACTAGACAAGGGACCTTGAGAGTTGGACTAGCTCAAAATTAACTAGTTTACTGGTGTTTCCCAGTAAGCAACCCAAGAGGGGGGATGAATTGGGTTTCAAAAAAATTAAAATGTTTACTTGCAAGAATATGTGCCAAATACAATAAACAATTATGAGTGCTAGTGTGAGTAGAATTAGAATGCTCTTAATGAGTATGCAGCAGAAATGTAAATACAATAAATAAAAGAGTAAGAGAGAGACAATCAATCCATAAACACAATCAAGATATAGTGGTCGGTGCTTTCGAATGCACCTACATCCACTCCCCAAGATCTCCTTGGAAATTTACTATAATCTCAACCGATTATAGCCGATTAGTTTTCCGTGCTCACTAATCAAAACCCGACTTGTTTCACAAGGCTCACAAGTCAAAACCTTCCTTTGTTTTATGGGCAAACCAAGAACCTAATTGGTTTTAAGGCTTACCAACAACCTCCCTTGATTTTCCGAGCTAACCAAGAACCTAATTGGTTTTTAAGGCTCACCAATAACCTCCTTGATTTTGAGGGCTAACCAATAACCTAATTGGTTTTCAAGGCTCACCAATAAGCTCCTTTGATTTTGTGGGCTAACCAAGACCTTTACAACAAGAGATAAGGTTAGTAAAGCAACAATAAAAGCTTTTTCTAAAGTATAGCTGATTTCTCTTTGAAGCTTGGTGGAGTTGCTTGTCTTGATCTTGATGAAGCCTCAATCAATGATCAAAAGTTGAGCTTGAATGCTTCTTAAAGGCTTTGAATATTTGGAGACTTTTTTGTTTGATGGTTGTTGATCACAATGAATGGGAGTGGATGGACTTGCTTTTCTCTTATTTTCTCTTATTTTCTTTTGTTTTCTTCTTCCTCTTGTATTTTGATTTGATTTGAAACACTTAAATACAATCCCAAGGCCTCAAAACCAGTTTATAGCCATTAGATATAAAAAACTAGTCATTGGAAGGCAAGAGGGCCGAGTTCTGTATTTGAAAAATAAGCCGTTACTGTTCCTAGAACTCCAAGTGTCGACACTTCAACCTTATGAGTCGATGCTTAGGGTCGACACTTGTATTCCATGAGTCAACACCAAGTTTAAATTTCTTCAATAAAGCTCTCTGGAATTCTTAGATGAGTCGACACTTTTTCTGGTAAGTCGACACTTGACAACCATGAGTCGACACTTTAGGTAAGTCTTCAATTTCAGTAAATTCTGTATCCAAAAATTCTCAGACGATGAGCCGATCCTTGAGTTGACACTTTGAGTCAACACTTGACTGGCATGAGTCGACACTTCAGCCATGCCATCTGAAATACTTTTTGTGAGCCGGCTTGAGTCGATACTTGATTGAGATTTCTTCAAAACCATTGAACCTCTACTGAAATCAAGTTGTGCTTCACTATTAAGTCCTTTCAAGCAATCTTCAAGTTCTTAAGTCTATTAAAAGCTGGTCTTTCAATCATTGATAGAACTTCATTCTTTGACAAGCAAAACAAACTGTTGAATTTGGTGAGTACCTTTTCTATAAGCATACTTTAAAGAAATAGTTAGTACTCAACTTATACTTAAGTATTTTGTTTATCATCAAAATCAATAACAAAGTCAACAATCTCTCCCTTTTTGATGATACAAAATCTTTAAGTATAAATCACATGATAAGCTTTAAAAAAAATTTCAATATGCATAAAGCTTATTGTAGTAAGTATTCAAATAAAGAAAGAAAGTTTAAAAAACTCATTCAAATCAGAATTGTACTAAGAGTATCAGAGCAAAGAAAGAGGAATGAAATCCATGTATCATGATACACTAAAAAGAACATGCTCGAGGATAATAAATTCAGCAATGAAACACGGTGAGTATAAATACTCCTCCTTAAGAAAAGATTTAAAGAAAATTTATTTTCAAAGAGCTTTGCAAGTAATTGAGCAAAACAGATTTCGCAAATTAAAGGAAGGATTGCTCCCCCTCACTTAATGCACAAAAAATTTTCAAAGATCTTTTTCAAACACAGATGCATATCACTTTCATCTTTTATACTTACTTCAAAACTTATCTTCTAGTACAAGAAACATAAATGATATTTCAATTTCATCTTATATACTTACTTACCTTTATCTTATAACTTTCATTTTATTTTTATACTTACTTCTCCCCTTTTGTGTCAATCATTAAAAAGGAAAAGAGAAATAAAAGCACTGAAATTAAGTAATGCAATTCATTCAGTCAGAGAAGATATTATTAAATCATTCATTCAAAGTCATAGACTTGAACTAGAAGATTTCAATCATTCAAAATGTTTCATATATTGATACAAATTTGATACATAACATAGAGCAAATAAAAAATATATGGTAGCACATAAATGTAAACTAGCTAAACATAAAAAAAAAACTATCCTAAGCACTATCCTCGTCATCTGAGGATCCAATCTCGATCGGTCCTGTATCAGTAGAAGTATGAGATTGAAGCCACATAAATCGAAGATCACGAGATGGGTCCTGGTCGGTCTCGATGGAACATCATGATGACCATGTTCTCTATATCTAACATAAGTCTTGCCTCTAGTTGGAATGGAAGAGGTAGAAGCTATGTCAGCTACAGGAACATTACTGACTGGAATGGCCAAAAGAGGAGGGGTATGATCAAAGATAGGACCAGAGTCAAGATGATGGAAACCAGGAGTATAGAAGCCTAGTTCCTGAATAAGGGAAGATGTATGCAATGATGAAGAGTGAAACAGGTGTATCAAAAGATGTATCAGATGGTAGAATAACAAGAGTATCAATAATTGAAGGTATAACAGGTGTAGGTACAGGAATGGAAGTGTGAACATCAGGTCTGGAGAGAAGAGTAGGTAGAATAGGAGTCTGGAAGGATGAACTAGATGGATCATGAATGGGACTCCTAGAAAAGCTGGTACCCCATCCGGTGAAGAGATTTGATGTCAAATACATCAGTGTGTAGCAGTTGCCGATAGGGCTCACCATCCATCACTACACCATAAGCACTAAAAATAGAGTCAAGCCTGTTGCCGCCAAGATCGCCATGGCCGTAGCTGCCATCGATGTCGGAGCGCACTTCCTTCGATGTTTCACCGTTCGGTGGTCTGGACCTGCAAAATAGGGGTTAGTGATCGGGCTAGGATTTCCGGTGGGGGCACTTCGACGGACAAGTCAGTGACGATCCAGGGGAACAAGTCCTCCTGGTTGGGCCCCTCTGATGGACTCCGGACTAGGAAGAGTGAATAGTGTGAGAATGAAGAGGAGAACGTAGCAGGAGGAGAACAACGGCGGGGACAGAGGGGATCTCTGCTTTGCCGCCACTCCTTGTTTCCCTCATTTTTCTTAGTAGTGGCAGTGATGGTGCTTTGCCCTCTTGGTTGAGCTTGTACTTATGTTGGTGTTGGTCTTGTATTACCTTTCCCTTCCCGGGGGGGTCGATCATTCTTTATAGTCGAAAAATGGCCGTTGGATGCTTGCCTCAGGATCCTCGCTAGTCTGGCAGGCGCGTGCGATGGGATTCCATGCCGTGGACGGGACGTCTTTCCTGACATGCGGTAGGGGAAGCTTCCATTCGCTCTGACACCCTTTCCGATCGCCCATTCCGAAAAAGCTTGCAGAGCCTCAATCCAGGAGCCGCCACCCTCGAGGTTTGTGCTCTCTGGCTAGCCCATCCCTCTGGCAGTATGGGCGGACAGGCAGTATTGCGGTATGGCAGGCGCTGCCCCATAGTCCTTGAGACAACGATGCCATCCTCCCGCGTTCACCCGGGCTAGTAGCCGAGCAAGGGAGGCAGGGCTCGATCCGTCCTTCATGCCCCGAGCCTGCAGGACCGCACATCGGTGGAGGAGGGCAGAGGGTGGGCCTGATCCAGAGGGCTCATGCTCGGAGAGGCTCCACGTGGCAGAGTAGTGCTGACCTAGACTCCAACCATAGGGCTCAACCTCCAAGGGTCTCACTCCGAAGGGCAGAGGGTGAACCCGGTCCAGAGGGCTCGTGCTCGGAGAGGCTCCATGTGGCAGAGAAGTGCTAAGCTCGACTCCAACCACCGGGCTCAACTTTCGAGGGTCACCCTCTAGAGGGTAGAGGGCAGGCCGGTCCAGAGGGCTCGAACTTGAAGAGGCTCCACGTGGTGGAGTGCTGAGCTCGACTCCGACCACAGGGCTCAACCTCCGAGGGTCTCGCTCCGGAGGGCAGAGAGCGGGCCTGGTCTAGAGGGCTCTCACTCGGAGAGGCTCCACATGGTGGAGGACTGCTGAGCTCGACTCCGACCACGGGCTCAACCTTCGAGGGTCTCGCTCCAGAGGGTAGAGAGTGGGCCTGGTCCAGAGGGCTCGTGCTCGGAGAGGCTCCACGTGGCGGAGGAGTGTTGAGCTCAACTCCGACCACAGGGCTCAACCTCCGAGGGTCTCGCTTCGGAGGGCAAAGAATGGCTCCGGCCTAGGCATCCCGAGCTTGCGGGGCCGACCTGGCAGAGGGCAGAGCTCGGCTTGTTGTCCTGAATGGGCCCAGCTCGGCGAAGCAGTCCGAGCTAGGGAATTGACTTGGCGTTCGACACGACGATCTCCTTTGACATGGTGCCTGTCAGCTCCCCCACGTCAGCGACCTCGCCACATCAAAGCCCATTCCATAGGGCAAACGTAGTCTCTGGCTAATAGATGCCTCCGTCAACTGATGTACCATGAGTATTGGTAGGCATACAGGAGTATGCTATGCCAGAGAAACCATCACCAACAGCTCTTGCTCTGTGATGAAATCAAAATGGCCGGTCTTCGGTAAAAGGATCGGGCAACAATGTGATGCAGCAACCTCATCTCAGCTGATAGTCTCGAAGCTACTACAGTGGCTCCCTCAGATAAGTCATATATCTCGAAGATACAACGACGACCACCGAGTCTATCCACTAGATTGTCTACAACAGAACCTGTCATGGGTATGTTCCATACTCTACTCTACTCAGAATCTCTGCTGTCACTCGGACATCTCTGCCTCACACTTGGGCTACCCATCCATCACTACGTCGGGCTAATGAACCATAGAACTCTCAAATCAAACCTGGATAAAATCTCTCAGTCAAAGAACAAAATGGCACCAAGCCAGCATCTCTAAGCCATTGACCTATCTTGAACTACTACTGATCAATGAACTAGAAGTCCACGCGATGTCCTCCAATGATGGTCTTCAATCCCATCCGACTAGCCACAGGAAAGAGAGGTCTAGCAGTGACATCGGGTGCATCTATTGCTCTAGCTTTCATGCCTAGCCTTTGTTCTTCTTTCTTCTTCTTCATTGGATGGTCTTGGATGACGAACAACTTGCTTCCTAGGCCCCTTCCAAAGATACATGGTTGGATTGAAAAGAGGGAAGAAACCTAGGATTTCTACGATTCAAAATCAGAAAGGGAGAAACCAAAGCAAAAAACCATTTAAAACACAAATTTGAGATGATTGGAGGTTCCATTTGGAGGGAAGAAGTGAAAGGAACAGTTTAGGAGTCGGCTCGATTTGGAAGAAAAATGGGGAAGAAAACACTTCATTTTTTGATTTATTTCGATATATCGCCATTCAAGTGTCGACTCATGACACAGAGCCAAGTGTTGACACTTCGACTTAAAACCGAAAAAAAATGGAAGTTCAGCATTGATCAAAATAGAATAAATTTTCAATGGAATTCAAAAAGATTTAACATAATCATCAGTGAAGTCAATGTATATGAAAAGATAGAAATTCTCAATCAAAAGATTGATGACCCCAAGTTCTCTTCTAATCATACTGAACCAATCTTCTTGGAGAGGCTTAGTCAAAATATCAGCTAATTGCATTTCAGTACTAACAAATTCAAGTACAACATCATTATTTTCAACATGATTTCTAATGAAATGATGCCTAATTTCAATATGCTTACTTCTAGAATGCTGAACAAGATTTTAGTTAAGCAAATAGCACTAGTATTATCTTATTTTATGGGTGTCTTACTTAGTTTGATTCCAAATCTTCAAGTTGTTGCTTAATCCACAAGATTTGAGCACAATAACTTCCTGCTGCAATATACTCAGCCTCAACTATGGATAGTGCAACCGAAGTGTGTTTCTTGCTAAACCAAGAGATTAAGTTAACTCAAGAAATTGGCAAGTTCCATTAGTAATTTTTCTATAAAATTCACAACCAGCAAAATCAGCATCAGAAAATCTAATTAAATCAATAAAAGAATTTCTAGAATACCATAGACCAATATAATTGTACAGTTAAGTATCAAATATGTGCTTAACAGCCAACAGATGAGACTCTTTAAGATTAGACTGATATCTAGCACACATACAGATACTAAATATATATCAGGTCTACTAGCAGTCAAATATAATAAAGAGCCAATCATCCCTCTATATAATTTTGATCAAAGATTTACCATGCTCATCTTTATCAAGTTTACAAGAGGAGCTTATAGGAGTACCTATTGACTTAGTAGACTACATCCCAAACTTCTTTAAGATTTCTCTTATATACTTAGCTTGGTTGATGAAGATTCCATCATTGATTTGCTTGATTTGGAGTCGAGGAAAAAATTGAGTTCTTCCATTATGCTCATTTCGAACTCACCTTGATTAGCTTAGCAAACTCTTAGCAAAGAATTTATTAGTAGTACTGAATATAATATCATCAACATAAATTTGCACTATAAATAAGTCATCATTTTTTTTCTTTAAAAATAAGGTAGTATCAACATGGCCTCTAGAAAACTTATTTTCAATTAGAAACTTGCTAGGTCTTTCATACCATGCTCAGGGTGCTTGCTTTAAACCATAAAGTGCTTTATGTAATTTGAAAATATGATCAGGATGTGCATGATTTCAAAGCTGGTAGTTGTTCGACAAAAACTTTTTCGGTTATAAAACCATTCAGAAAAGTACTCTTGATATCATTTGAAAAGTTTAAAGTTCATAAAGCAAGCAAATGCTAATAGTAGTCTAATTGCCTCAAGTCTAGCAACGGGAGTAAAAGTTTCATCAAAATCAATTCATTCCTCCTGATTGTAGTAACAACACTATTTCATCCAATTATTCTTAAATATCCATTTCATGCCAATAATAAAAATGTTATATGGTCTTTTTATTAATGTCCAAATATTATTTTTTTCAAATTGAATTAGTTCATCTTGCATAGCATTTATCCAGTTAGGTTCTTTTCAGCATCTTCAAAACATTTTAGCTCTATTTGAGAAACAAAAGCAATATAGTCACATTTATTTCTAATTGAAGATTGAGTTATATCCTTAAGATGGATCACCTAGGATTAACTCCTTAGGATGTCCATGAGCATACATCCACTCCTTAGGTAGATCTTGATGAATTGATGTGGATTGTATGGCTCTCTTTCACATTTGTCTTGATCTTCTTCACTTTATTGCAAGGGTTGATCTTCCAATGATAACTTCTTTAGCTTTTCAGCACCTGTACATGCATCAGATGTATCCTCTTTCCTAGAGGATTTGTCAGTAGACTCTTCAAAAACTATATGTAAGACTTCTCTACTACTAATATTCTTTTGTTAAAATCTATATGCCCTGCTTGATATAGAATATCCTAGAAAGATATCTTTATCAAACTTGGCATCAAATTTTCAAGATTATCTTTACCATTATTCAAAATGAAACATTTACAACCAAAACTCGAAAATACTTAAAGTTGGTTTTCTTTGATTCTAAAGCTCATAAGGTGTTTTCTTTAAAATATGATGAATTAAAACATGATTTAAAATATAACAAGCAATATTAATTGCTTCAGCTCAAAAATATCTTGGTAAATCATTTTATAAAGCATAGTGCATGCATTTCTTCTAAAGTACATTTTTTTTTTGTACTATCCCATTCTACTGAGGTGTCCTAGGTGCAGAAAAATTGTATTCAATACCTTTTTCATTACAAAAATTTTGAAATCTTGATTTTTAAATTTAGAACCATGATCCACTATATATGCAAATAACATAAGTACCTTTTTCATTAGAAACATTTCAGTAAAACTTTATAATTGTAAAAATGATTCATCTTTATAAGCAAAAAAGAAAACCCAAGTAATCTTGAAAAGTCATCCACTATAACTAATCCATATCTCTTGCCTCCTAGACTAAATATTCTAGTTGGTCCAAAGAGATCCATATGGAGTAGTTCTAATGGCTTAATAGTTGTAACAAAACCTTTAGGTTTGAAAGATACTTTGACTTGTTTCCGAATTAGCAAGCTTGACAACTTTTATCCTTTTCAAAACTAAGTTTTGGTAAATCTATTACTAGATCCTTTTTAGAAAGTTTAGATAATAAAAAATACGCTTGCATGACCAAATCTACGATGCCAAAGCTAACTAGTCTCATTTATAGTAGAATTCATTGCAACTAGGATTCTCTATTAGGCAAAGATAGATTGTCCAAATCTACTAGATAAATATTTCCATGCCTTTTTCCAATAAAGTTTACTCCATTTTATCAGGACTAGCTATCATGCAATATGATGATTTGAAAACAACTTGAAAACCTTTTTCACAAAATGACAAATACTTACAAGATTATGCTTTAAACCATCAACTAAAAGTACATTATTAATGAAAGTAGAAGGGGAGATGTGAACTTACCAACACCAATAATTTATCTTTACCATTATCACCGAAGGTTACACTCCCTCCATTTATTGCCTCAAGAGAGGTGAATTGCTTTACATCTCCTGTCATGTGCCTTGAATAACCACTATCAAGATACCATAGCCTTTTGTTTTTCTGGGTTTTAAGACACACTTGTAAAACAAATCAAGTTTTGTTTTTAGGTACCCAAGCCGAATTGGGTCCTTTAGGGTTAGTGTTCAAATTGGTTCCTTTTGGAATCCAAATCGTTCCAAAATCATTGATTTTTCTCAAGTTGCAGTGAAAGATTTGTCCTGGTTTTGCATGAAAAACATGTTATGCTTGACAATGCGGGTATAAAGAAATTTTTGAAATACCTTTGTTATTTTGAGGTTATATCCTAATCCTATTTATAAAAACATCTCTTTGATTATTCAAAAGAAGGCTTAATTCTTTATAACTATAAGTAAACTTTTTCAATAAGGGATTTTATTTTATCAAGTTCTTCTTTATAATTTTTGTTTTCTATTTCTAAGTCTTTGTTTTTCTTCAAAAGATCACCATTTGAAATAATAGATTTAGGCCTTTTAAAACTTCATTTTTCATTGTTAAAGCTTTATTTTTCTTTTCCAAAACATCAAGCTTATTTTCAAATCACTAACTTCATTTAAAAGAGAATTATTTCGTGTGAAAAACTGTTTGCATGCTTTTCAATTTTCTGTTTTCAGATAAAATCAATTTATGATCATGCATCAATTCATCAAAAGTAAAGTCCACTTCAGAGTTAGAAATTACCTCTTTTTGGTCTTCTTGTTGTGCCATGAGACATAAATTAGCAACTTCAGTTGGTTCTTCATCTGAGCTTGAGTCTTCGCTGTCACTCAAGGTTGCTATCATAGCTTTCTTTTTAAACTTCTTTCTTGATTTCTTTAGGAAAGGACAGTCAAACTTGTAATGTCCAGGCTTCTTGTATTCGAAGTATGTAGGCACCTCCTTCTTTTTCTTTTCTTTTTCCTTTTCCTTTCCCTTGTCTTTACTTGTTTGGAATATTTTCTTGTAAGGAAACTTTCTTCTTTTCATAAATTTTCTGAATTCCTTGCTAAAAGTGCTTCCTCACACTCATCTTCTTCTTCTTCTTTCGATTCTTCATTTGAGGATTCTTCTTGAATTGTTGATTTGAAGAATATCCCCTTTTTCTTTTTGTCCAAGTCCATAGATTTCTGCTTTAGATTCAGCTCATAAGTCATGAGCGATCCCACTAGCTGCTCCAAGGGTAATTTGTTAACATCCTTAGCTTCTTGTATGGTGGTCACCTTTGGATCCCATGAAGTTAGAAGGACCTGAGAATTGTTGACGACGATCAGCATTAAATATAATTTTTCGTAAACTTCTCATGCCATTTATAATGTTTGTGAATCTAGTGTACATGTAGTGATAG
The DNA here is from genome assembly GCA_021397845.1 of Areca catechu. Lineage (NCBI taxonomy): Eukaryota > Viridiplantae > Streptophyta > Magnoliopsida > Arecales > Arecaceae > Areca > Areca catechu. The sequence goes on along the minus strand of CM038042.1, from coordinate 96,518,830 downwards.
ATTCATTGGTTCTATTTGGAACATTTCATAAGTATGCACTAACATGTTTACCTTAATGTTCTTCACTTGATCGGTACCATCATGGGTAACTTCAAGTGTGTCCTATATTTTCTTAGCGGATGTGCATGTAGAAATCCTATTAAACTCACTAGGTATAATACACAATAAAGGAGATTCATTGCTTTTGTATTAATCTCGGATTATTTATGTCATTTTCATCCCAATCCTCTTTGAGCTTTGGGATGGAAACACCATTAACCACAATTGAAGGAATATGTAGACCTTTATCAACAACGTTTCATAAATTATAATCTATTGAATGCATGTAAATTCTTATTCTAGTTTTCTAATAAGTATAATTTGTTCCATTAAAATATGGAGGTCTATTTGAGGCTTGTCCCTCAACTACACTAGTACCAATAGGGACTACCATAGATTTTTACTCAAGGCGGTTAGACCTATATACTGAGAACAGGGCTCTGATACCACTTGTTCCCGGTAAGCAACCCAAGAGGGGGGGTGAATTGGATTTCACAAAAATTAAAATGTTTACTTGCAAGAATATGTGCCAAATGCAATAAACAATTATGAGTGCTAGTGTGAGATGAATTAGAATGGTCTTAATGAGTATACAGTGAAAATATAAATGCAATAAATAAAAGAGCAAGAGAGAGACAATCAATCCACAAACACAATCAAGATATAATGGTTCGGTGCTTTCCAATGCACTTACATCTACTTCCCAAATTTTCTTGGAAATTCACTATAATCTTACTGATTATAGCCGATTAGTTTTTCGAGCTCACTAATCAAAACCAACTTATTTTCACAAGGCTCACAAGTCAAAACCTTCCTTGGTTTTATGGGCTAACCAAGAACCTAATTAGTTTTAAGGCTCACCAATAACCTCCCTTGGTTTTGTGGGCTAACCAAGAACCTAATTATTTTCAAGGCTCACCATAACCTCCATTGGTTTTGCAGGCTAACCAAGAACCTTTAATAAGAGATAAGGTTTAAAGTAAAGCAATAATAAAAGCTTTCTAAAGTAAAGCTGATTTCTTTTGAATCTCGATGAAGTTGCTTGTCTTGAGCTTGATGAAGCCTCAATCAATGATCAAAAGTTGAGCTTGAATGCTTTTTGAAGGCTTTGAGTGCTTGGAGACTTTTTTTTGCTTGATGGTTGTTGATCACAATGAATGGGAGTGAATGCACTTGTTTTTTCTCTTCTTTTCTTGTTTTTTCTTCTTTTTTTTGTGTTTTGATTTGATTTGAAATACTTAAATACAATCCAAGGCCTCAAAACTAGTTTATATTCATTAGACATAAAAACTAGCCATTGGGAGGCAAGATGGCCGAGTTCTGCATTTAAAAAACTAGCCGTTACTGTTCCCAGAACTCCAATTATCGACACTTCAACCTTGTGAGTCGACACTTAGGATCAACACTTGCATTCCATGAGTCAACACCAAGTTCAGATTTCTTCAATGAAGCTCTCTAGAATTCTCAGGTGAGTAGACACTTCTTCTAATGAGTCGACACTTGACAACCATGAGTCGACACTTCAGGCATGTCTTCAATTTAGCAGGTTCTGTATTCAAAAATTCTCAGGCAATGAGCCGATCCTTGAGTTGACACTTTGAGTCGACACTTGACTGGCATGAGTCGACACTTCAACCATGCCATCTGAAACACTTTCTGCGGCTTGAGTCGACACTTCTACTATCATTAGTCGATACTTGAGCTATGAGTCGACACTTTGAGTCAACACTTGACTGAGATTTCTTCAAAACCATTGAACCTCTGCTGAAATCAAGTTGTGCTTCACTATTTAAGTCCTTTCAAGTAATCTTCATGTTCTTAAGTCCATTGTTGACTCCATAAGTGATTTGATGATAACCAAACATTGGAGCATAATTGTTTTTCTAACAGCTCTTCAAGTGTTTCATAAGTTTTTGGAATATGAACTCTTTGCTCAATTTTAACTCCTATATTTCTATTTATTGTGTTGAGTGTATTGTAATTGAATCTTGTAAAGAAGAACCCAAAGAAGAATTTAAGTAAAAATCAATCAAATGGGTATTTCTAGTTTTTTTTCCAAGCTTTAAATTACTTTGAGGTATTGTAAGAAGAGTTTGAAAATATCTTGAAAGCTTGAAATCTTGCTGGATGAATTCTGTAGAAGGATTGAAAATTCACTGAAGAACTCATCCGAGCCAACTCGAAGAGAAGAGAGCTGACTCTGGCACATGGCACGCATGAGGATTCTGGCACACAGATATCTGAACCGACTCTATGGGACCCGACCCGACTCATCCAGAGTACCATTTCCTAAATCAGACAAGCGAACCGACCCAAGGGAGTCCGAGCCGACTATATTATTGGTCAGACATCCAAGCCGACTCTTTAGAGAATCAAGCCAACTCTCCAGAGTCTAGAAAAAGAGATATGATAACTACAACCAATCGAGTCGACTCTTCCAGACTACATTTTTGAAGGCTTGAGGATCCGAGTCGACTAGAATCAAGGTGAGCTGGCTCTTACAGAGTGAGGAATCAGGATACTGTGCAAGCGAGCCGACTATATTGAAGAGAGTCGACTAAACCAGAACTACCTTAAAGATCCGAGCTGACTCGAAGGTCGATTTCAAACTTATAATGGCTAGTTCCAAAACTTGGAATTTGAATCCAAAAGTTTTCCAACAGTCAAATGTCACATTCCAATGGTCTACAATGACTAAAATCATTGAGAAGAGTACAAGACTATATATTTGAGGGATTTGAACTACTTTAAAAAAGAGAGATGACGAGTTATGCTATATTGAATATCCAAGCTACCTTAAGAGCAAGAGAGCACTGCAAGAGCATTCAAGACAGTTTTCAAGCCTTCACCAACTATCAACTAAAGCTTAAAGCATTTATTGAAGATAGTAAGGAAGCCAACTAAGTGCATTGAAGTGAAATCAATTGGACTTCTCTCGAGCTACATTGGCAACTATTCGACAAAAATCTGTTTGTCATTAAGTTGCTTTTCTTACAATTCTTTTATTGAACTATTGGGTTATGGTGATCCTAGTTTAAAAACCAAATAGGTTCTTAGTTAGCCTGTATTAAATCAAGTGTTGGGTTCTTGGTGATCCTGGTAAAACCATGTTGGGTTATTGGTGATCCTGGTAAAACCAAGTTGGGTTCTTGGTGATCCTGGTAAAACTAAGTTGGGTTTCTTTGGTAAGCCTAGTTTAAAAACCAAAGTGTAAATATTTGAATGTGAGCCTATTAAACAATCCGACTGTATTTAGTAGGGGATATAGTGAAAATTCCAAGTGGTAATCTTGGATAGTGAATGTGGGAGCTGGGTTACTCCGAACACTATAATTTGCTTGTGTTTGTGTTGTGCTTTCTTATTTGATTACGCTTCTGCATTCAATTATCCTACCACAGCACTTAGCACTTATAAGGGATTTCAAAGAACACATTATTGTCTAAATTTTTTAAATTTTCAATTCATCCCCCTCTTGGGAAAGCCACCTGAGAAATAACTGGTATCAGAGTAGTGTCTCTGAATACATTTAGAGTAAAGATTGATGGTCATCCCATGAGTACATCTTTGGTCGAAGGCCAATCTACAAATAGACCTCCACTCTTCATGGCACTAATTATTTTACTGGAAAGCTAGAATGAAAATCTATATACAAGCTATCAATTTTCAATTATGGAAGGTCATTCTAAAAGGGCCATAAATTCCCATGATTAAAATTAATGGCATAGATGTCCCAAAGCCTGAAGAGGACTGGGATGAACATGACATGAAGATGGAAAAAATTAAATGCCAAAGCAATGAATTTATTATATTGTGCTTTGGATGCTAACAGTTTAATTGAATTTTCACTTACTCTTCAGCAAGGAAAATTTGGGACAAACTCGAAGTGACCCACGAAGGAACTTCCCAAGTGAAGACTTCGAAAATAAATCTTTTAGTACACAGTTATGAATTGTTTAAAATGGAACCTACTAAAACTATCTCTACCATATTTACTCGATTTATAGATTTATTAATGGTTTGAAAAGTCTTGACAGGGTTTATTCAAATGCTTACTTAGTAGAAGATCCTCTGATAACTTTTAGATAAGTAGAACCCCAAAGTGATTGACATCCAAGAAGCAAAATAAACCCTTATCTCTGGGTGAATTAATGGGTTCACTCATCACTCACAAAGTGGCTATGCAGCACTGAACTGATGATGTCAAAAGAAATGAAGACTATTGCATTCAAGGCTACATCTGATTCTAAAAGACATGATGAGGAATCGGAAGATGACTGCACCTCCTCCGAAGATGATCTAGAAGACGAAGATATCGTATGGTCATGAGGAGATTTAGAAGGTTTATGGTAAAGAAAAGGAAGATACAATAGAAAATTTCATAAATGAGGAGAGCACTCTAAGGACAGGACAAGGATAAAAAAAAGAAAAAGATCAAGAGCCCACAACTATGAATATAAGAAACTGGGACATTCATCCAGATTATCCACTTTTAAAGAAATTTTTAAGAAAAAGAAAAAGAAGGCGATGGTTGCTACGTAGAGTGACAGCGAGGAGTTGACTCATCTGAAAAATAAGATACACAAAAATTGCTAACCTATGTCTAATAGGTCTCGAAGATGAGGTAACATCCCCCGAACCTCAATTAGAATTTATTTGATGAATTGAATTTTGCTTTTCATGATTTATTATCTGAATTCAAAAGGCTGGAGTAAAGATTAGATCCTTAAAAAATCAATGATTCTTTACTAAAGGAAAAGGAAGAAATTTCAAAAAAGAATAATATATTACAAAAGAATTTACATATCTTTTCTAAAAAGTTTAAAGCTTTGAAAACTGAAAACAATGCATGTCTCAACAAGAACAAAGATTTAACTATTAAAATAATGATTTGAAAAAAGAGGTTGAAAACTCAAGCCACTTGTTGAAAAACTTACATTATCTTCAAACAAGCATGAGTTGATTTTAAAAGAACAAAGAATTTCTGGAAACAAAGCTGGAATCGGTTTTAATTCTTCAATTTCAAATGAAATTTCAGCTACTACTTTTGTAAAACCAAAGCATGTTCCAAAATAATATCTCAAAAAGCTTTTGCCACAAATATTTCTGCTTCTACTCTTAAAGATACATTATATGTTCCTAAGAACTCAAATAGAAAATCTTTTATATCTACATTTCATGCATCAACATCTAGAACTTCAAAATCTGCATCCTTTCAGAATTCTAGAGTGAATGTTATGCATGCAAAGGGTTAGGACACAAAGCTTTTCAATGTAACATCTTTAGAAATGTCAAGAGTAAAATAAGGAAGATTTGGGTTCCAAAGGAACCACCTATGCTAACCTGTGAGGACCCAAGCTAGTTTAGGTACCAAAAGAACTTCTTGATTGTCTTACAGGAATGTCTTGCAGCCCAAAAATTGAAGAAAAGATAGTATCTCGATAGTGGCTGTTCAAGGCATAATGAGTGGCAAGGATCAATTTATCAACATAGAGATGAAAGAAGGAGTATAGTTACTTTTAGAGATAATGGCAAGGAGAAAATAATCGAAATCGGTAAGATCACGATAACCCCTGTACTTTTATTGAAATGTATTGCTAGTAGATAAATTGAAGCATAATTGTAAGCATTAGTCAATTATGTGATAAAGGCTTCCAGGTTATCTTTGAATCATCTATGTTATTGTAACAAACTCTCTTGATTCTAGTAGTAAGCTCATTGGACATAGACTTGAAATATGTATATGGTAGACCTTAATGTTCAAGTAGTTCCAATCTAGTTTCAATGAAAGCTAAGACCAAGGAGTTTTGCTTACTTTGGCATAGACAATTAGGTCATGCTAGCACGCATACTATTGCCAAGTTAATTTCCAAAAATCAAGTTAAGGCATGCCTAAATTTAAAGTAGATCTTAATCATGTTTGTGATGCATGCCAAATGGGTAAACAACTAGGGGGAGCTTTAAACCCAAAAATATGATTTCAACTACTAGACCCCTTGAGCGATTCACATGGACTTATTTGGACCAACTAAGACAACAATCCTAGAAGGTATGAAATATACTCTTGTGATAGTAGATGACTTTTCTAGATTTACTTGGATTTTGTTTATTGCTCACAAAGATGAAACATTTCAAGTATTTCAAAAATTTCATAAAAAGTTCAAATCAGAAAAATCTTTCAATTGTTTCAATTAGAACGGCATCAAATTTGAAAATTAGTTTTTTGATTAATTGCACAGAAAATGGCATTGATCACAACTTCTCCGCTTTCTAGGACACCACAACAAAATGGTATTATAGAGAGAAAAAATAGGACTTTGGAAGAGATGACCCGAACAATTTATATGAAGGCAATCTTCCAAGATACTTTTGGACGGAAGCGATGAACACTACTTATTACATTTTGCACCGCATTTTGATCCATCCTATTTTGAAGAAAACCTCCTATGAGCTTTGGAATGAAAAGAAACACAATATTATTATTTTCTATATTTGGTTATAAATGCTTTGTGCTAAACAATGGTAAAGATAATCTAGAAAATTTGATGCTAAATCAGATGAAGCAATTTTTCTTGGTTATTCATTATATAGCAAAGCATATAGAGTATTAACAAAAAAAATTCTTTGGTGCGGGCACCAGACTCAGAAGAAGACTTCAGAGCTCCATTTGGATCTCTGATTGACATTGCCCGAGAAATAGGGTTTGTAATAAGGTTGACCTGGTCAACCAGTTTATTTATTTTATTTATGAGTCATCATTTAAATTTTGTTGAGTCATGTTGACTCAGTGCAAGTCCCAATGTGGTTTCAATTTGGTCCAAAATGGTGCCACATTTGTCTTCCAATCAAATCAAGGTTCAAGCAAGTGGAGGCCACACTCCAAGCCACACGCCCAGCCACACTCCGAGCACACGCCAGAGTCCAGGAGGTGCCACAGAGGCATCCCAGTGTCATGGTCCCCACATCCAAAGAAGAAAAAATCAAATTGAGGCTACTTAAAGGAGGCGCCCATACCTGCCTATTTTTATAAGCAAAGAGGAAGAAAGACTTCTCTTGGAGAAGAAATCAAAGAAGGACATCCAACCTACTCCTAATTGAAGTTCAAATCACAAATCAAAGAGCTTAACTTGGAGTGAAGAAGAAGAAAAGAACAAATACCATAAGAGAAGAGGACTCCAAATCCAAATCCACTCCAAAGGAGGCACCAAAAAAATTCAAAAAAAATTCCTTTATGGCCGTCCCAATTTTTTTTGAACTCTTGGTCGGCCAAGAGAGAAGATTTTCTACCTAATCTAGTGGTTGGAGGAGTTTAGTCCCACATGGGAATTTGTACAAGCTTGGAGAAAATTTTAGGTCTATATAATAGACCTCTCTTTGTAACTTTAGAAAAAATGAAGAAAATTATTTTTTTTGCTATTCTCTTGTGTTGAGTGGACCTAGGTTTCTCTTCTTCCGCACTATTCTAAAGTGTTGAGCTCCGTGAGGGGGTAATCCGGGTTCCATTGGAGCCTTGAGGAGGTGAGAGATCTCCATCTTTATCCAAAACCCTAGGTTCGCCACTTGAAATTCCAAAACCCTAGCCACCCTTCATTATTTTCAATCCATCAACCCTAGATCCATCCATCTCCCATGGCCTCTCTCTCTCTACAAGTCCAGGCCATCCACCTTCATCCAGATCCAGTCCGGCAACTTCAGATCCAGAGCAAGTTCCAAGGAAAATCACATCAACACCAGGAGAATCCAGTTTTCAGCAATTTCAATCTTCTAGTTCATCAACCTGGTAAATCTTTCCTTGACTCTCTGATTCCATCAATTGTTTTTTCTTCTCTTCCAGATCTTGAGTTCAGGAGAAGCCAACCGCCAAAGGACCAGTATTGGAGGATCCATTACGAAGATATGAATCCGGGATCCAACAATCTGCTCGGGAGAGTTCCTCCACCAAAATCTGTGAAGATCATTGTCTGGTTAGATAAACATTCCTCTTTATTTCTGTTCTTTTAAGTTCGGAGCGAAACCCTAGGTCTGGGAGTTTTCACCCCCAGCGATCCGTTGCTTTGAACTACTCTGATAATTTAGTTTCCTTAAAATTGTGCTTTCAATTATCATATTAGTATCTTTCAATGTTAGGTTAACTTTTCTTGATTTGAAGCCAACTTCTACAAACATATAAAAACAACAAAAAAATTAGTTAATCTTAATTTACTTCCGCATCGCATTCCTTTATTTGTTCTGCATCATTTTTGGTATCAGAGCCCAGTCTAGGGTTTCTATTTGCTGCTTGCTTGTTTTGATTGTTCTCTTTTTATTTTGTCTGCTCGAGTAGACTCCCAGGACGTCCGGTCCTAGGAACTAAGCGAGGGCAAGCCTCCTCCTCATTCCACGGGGGTGTTCCTAGGGCGTGTAGGGGATCCATTGGGTTATAACTTCGTAGCAGGGATTATAAACGGGGAAGACAATCTAGTTGCAGCCCGTAATTGCCCTGTTGTCTGAATTATTTCTCCCTGCATAAAACTCCGAATTGCATGTTTTTGCTTTATTGAACCCAGTATAATGAACCTATTTTCATAAGTTTCTGTGATTATTGGTTTCGGTAAAAATTCTGAGAATTAAAATACAGCAACTCTATTTTTTGTGTTCTGCAATTCAATTCTTTTTGGAGTGATCATCTCATAATTTACTTAAGGGCAATTGAGCATCATCTAAGATAAGGGGAGGAGTTGATTACCTCTCCTTAGCCCAAAACACCATCCAATCATTCGAACCTAGACCTAATTTAAAATCAGTTAGACCTAATTTGCCCTAGTGGGCTAGGGACACAATTGGTCGGGTCTAGGCTAGTGTTGAGTCAGTTTGCCGAGTTATTTGTGTGTGCTTAGCACTCAGTGTCTAGAACGGTGGTTTAGGACTACGTCCCAAGGGCTGTGTGGGGTCCGCTACCTGGCCAATCACTGAGTGGTGTCTAGGATTGGCAATCAAGGACCTAACACTCCCCTTACACCTGCTGGCTGAGTCCTGAGTTACTACAGGCTTAGCTTGCCACTCTGATTGGGCATCTAGTTTGGACTCTAGGTCTAGTGATCAGTAGTCGATTTAGTCTAGTCTCATTTTGTGTGCTTGCTTGATCATCATGTCTACCAGAAACGGAGTGCCATATCAACCTGGTCAAACCCAACCTGATTTAGAGGCCATGATCAGAACTCTTACTGAAAGTATGGCTAAAATGAATCAGGATATGACAAACACTGTGGCCCAGTTTAGCGCACAAATTCATGAGGATCTACCCAACTTAGGGACCGAGTCCAAGTACTTGAAGAACCTAGACATCGGAATTGGACTCCTGACCCCGATTTAATGTGCCTCAACCTCACCCACATCAGGAGCCTAGAAGGCCTTTATATAGAGATCCTGAACCTAATCATAGGAGGCCTGACCAGAGCCTGAAGATAGAGATGATAGGTTCATCAGGAACATCAAATAGATGCACCCACTTTTGATGGTAGTCTGAACCCTAGGTGTATTCTGATTGGGAGGGTGAGAGGATCAATACTTTGAGTGGTATGCTATGTCTGAGGAGAGGAAATACAAGTTTGCCAAGATGAAATTAGTGCGTCAAGCTAGGTTATAATGGGGGAACATTGAGCTAACCACTAGGGACGGAATGTGAGCCCATAACACTTGGCAGGGTATGAAGAAAAAATTGAGAGTAAATACCTACCCATTTCATACCAGCAAAAACTGTTAGACCAATGGCAAAACCTGAAACAGGAAACCGATCTGTCTCAGACTACATAGCTACTTTTGATGAATACCTAATGAGATGTGATGTGAGTGAAGCCCACGAAGTCACTTTGTCTAGATTTAGGGCGGACTGAGGGAAGAAATCAAGAGAGAACTATTTCTGAGAGAGGTTACTGATCTAGACCAAGCTACCAGATTGCACTGAACACTGAGAAATTCAGAGAGGACCTATACCTTCTAGGGTTAGTGCCCAATCCCAAGGAATGGACCTAGCCAAGTTATCCTAGTAAACCTTTTCAGGGTACTTCTACCCCTAGGCCCAGGGACAAAGGTAAGGCACCTGACACCCAGAGAACCCCTAGTTCAAAATATCACCTGTTTTAAGTGTCAGAAACCAGGTCACATTTCCAGTCAGTGTACTGCCATAGCCTGTTTCAAGTGTCATAAGGTAGGTCATGTTGCTAGCCAGTGCCCACGAAGATCCCTTTACATAGAAGAGGGGAGAGAATGATAATTCCGAGCCCAGTGAGGAATTTGAAGAAGAAGTTTATGAGGCCGGAATGAATTTGGTTGAGGAGTATGAAGGAGAGGAGGAAACAATGAATCTGACCAATTAGGAGTTGTAAGATGCATCCTATCACCAGAATCTAGTCAAGAGGATTGGCGTAGACTAACATCCTACGACTTTTCTTAAATTAGGGGATAAGGTATGTAAGATCATCATAGATGTGGGGAGCTGTGTAAATGCCATCTCTACTAGCACTGTCAAGATGTTAGGCTTAATCCCAGTTCCCCATCCCAACCCCTATAAGGTTTCTTGGTAGATTCTACCTCCATACCCATCCAGTCTAGATGTCAAGTCCAAATCCAAAATGCAATCTATCACGAAAAGATTTGGGCGATGTTTTACCCATGGGGGTGAGCAGTATAATTCTCGGAAGACCTTGGTGTATGATCATGATGCCACCCTCTTAGGAAAATCCAATACCTGTGTCTTTAGTTTCAATGGGAAGAAGATTACGATCCATTCCGTTCCCCCTAAGGACAAGGTAACTAAGGAGCCGGTAAGATTAAGGAGATGAAAACTGGAGTGAACCTAATCAGTGCTAAGGATCTAGAACAAGAAATTCATAGGGTTCACCCATCTGGATGTTGACTGCTAAGGAACTAGAACTTCGGAACCCTCAGAGCCTCCTCAAGAAGTTAAAACTGTGTTAAAAGAATTTGAGGATGTCTTTCCGAGGATTTGCCAGACCACCTCCCCCTCTTAGGGATATCCAGCATGCCATAGATCTAATCCCAGGAGCGACTTTCCAACTTGCCCCATTACAGGATGAATCCATCTGAGCATGAAGAACTGCAAAAGCAGGTTGGAGAATTATTGAGGAAGGGGTCATTAGAGAAAGTCTTAGCCTTGTGCAGTCCCAGCCTTATTGACCCCAAAGAAAGATGGACGTGGAGGATGTGTGTTGACAGTCGTGCCATCAATAAAATTACAATCAAATATAGGTTTCCCATCCCTAGACTAGATGACAGGCTTGATATGATGGCTGGTGCAATGGTTTTTTCTAAGATGATCTCAAAAGCGGCTATCATCAGGTTAGGATTAGACCCGGGGATGAATGGAAAACTGCTTTCAAAACTAAGGATGGTCTTTATGAATGGGTGTTATGCTTTTGGGGTGTCAATGCCCTAGTACCTTCATGAGAATTATGACCCAGGTACTTAGAGCTTTCATAGGAAAATTGTGGTGGTCTATTTTGATGACATCCTGATCTATAGTAAGACCCCAGCAGATCACCTAGGCCACCTTAGAGCAGTATGCCAAGTTTGAGGAATGAGAGACTCTACGGTAATCTAAGAAGTGTGAATTCATGACTAGTAGAGTTATCTTTCTTGGTTTTGTAGTAACCCCTGACGGCGTGGCGGCGCCGATCCTGAGAAAAATTAGGTCCATAGTAGACTGGCCAGAGCCAACCAATGTGCATGAAGTTAGAAGTTCCACGGCTTGGCTACCTTCTATAGGCGATTCATCAAGGGGTTTAGTACTTTAGCTGCTCCTATCACTGATGATTGCATTAGGAAGGGAGAATTTCATTGGACTAAGTCAGCCCATAAGCCTCCTAGATCTTAAGGATAAATGACCGAGCACCCATTCTGAGATTACCCGATTTTTCTAAAGTATTTGAGGTTGCCTGTGATGCTTCAGGTGTAGGAATAGGTGGAGTCCTAAGCCAAGAGAATCACCCATAGCATTCTTTAGTGAAAAACTTAATGATGCTAAGCTTAGGTATTCTACCTATGATAAGGAATTTATGCGGTGGTGCAAGCTTGCATTACTGGGACATTATTGCTACCGCAGGAATTTGTACTATTTCGGACCATGAGGCTCTTAGATTTCTGAACTCCCAAAAGAAGCTTAACCCTAGGCATGCTAAGTGGGTAGAATATATCCAGTCCTATACTTTTGTCCTGAAACATAAGGCTGGAGTGAGAATAAGGTAGCTGATGCCCTTAGTCGCCGATCTCTGTTATTAACTTCTGTTAGAACTGAGGTCATAGGATTTGAGCAAATCAAAAGAGGAATATGAGTCTTGTCCAGATTTCACAACTGTGTATCAGGATCTAGTTCAAGGACCATCTAGTAATCACTAGGATTATACCCTTGTAGATGGTTTTTTGTTCTTCAAAAATAGGCTTTGCATCCTAGAACTTCTTAGGGAATTTTTGATTTGGGAAAATCCATGCTGGAGGTTTAGCCGCCATTTTGGAAAAGACAAGACCATTCTAGCTATGAAGACCACTTTTTGGCCTAGCTTGAAAAGGGATGTAGTAATATTGTAGCTAGATGTCGAACCTGCGCTTGTTGCAAACAGCGAAAACAAAAACACTGGCCTTTATACCCCACTCCCTGTCCCAGATCGTCCTTGGCAAGATGTGAGTATGGATTTTGTGTTAGGTTTACCTAAGACCCAGAGGAGACATGATCTATATCTGTGTCGTAGCGCCGATTCTCTAAAATGGCCCACTTCTTGCCTTGTTCCCAAACCTTTGATGCGTCTAAGGTAGCCACACTTTTCTTCAATGAGATAGTTAGGACTCCATGGCCTACCTAAGACACTCGTTTCAGATAGGGATGTGGTTCACCAGTTACTTTTGGAAGACCCTTTGGCATAAGTTAGGGACAAAACTTAAGTTTTCAAATGGATTCATCCCCAAACTGATGGCCAAACTGAAGTAGTGAACCGTAGTAGCTAGGAAATCTGCTGAGATGTCTTGTTGGTGAAAAACACCAGAAATTGGGATTTATACTACCAAGGGCAGAATTTGCGTACAATGACTCGGTCAATAGGTCTACGGGTAAGAGTCCATTTGAAATTGTACATGGGTACAAACCTCACACACCTCTTGACCTAGTCCATTGACCTGTCCACACTCGAGTCTCGAATCTGCTGAGAATTTTGCATAGCATGTAAAAGACTTGCATAACGAATTCATGCCAAAATAAATTAAGTAATGAAACTTATAAGAAGTTGGCTGATACTCAAAGGCGAGTCAAATCTTTTGTTGAGGGAGACTATGTGATGATTAGGTTAAGGCCTGAACGGTTTCCTCCTGGAAACGTTAGAAAGTTACATGCTAGGGGAGCTGGACCATTTAGAGTGGTAAAGAGAGTATAGGATCTCGAGTTGCCTCCAGAACTAGGAATTAGCTTACTTTCAACATTACAGACTTAGTAGAGTACAGGGAGCCAGCTGTGATTCCTAGGAGCCTTTTGAGCCTAAACCCTATTCATTGAGAGTGATCCCGACCCTGTGTGTCCACCAACAAACTGGCCTGTGAGGAAAGAGCAGATTGAAAAGATCTGGATGATCAGGTTATCTCTACTCGTAATCGAGGATACCAAAGGTACCTGGTCCGCTGGCAAGGAAGGCCAGATTTGATGACTCTTGGATCTCCCGAGAAGAATTACAAGAATTGGACCACCAGACCTCTTGGAGAGATACAGAGCCAACTTGAGCCTTACTCGCAGGGTCGAGTTCCTCCCACCCTGGGAGAATTGGTGCGGGCACCAGACTCAGTAAGAAGACTTCAGAGCTCCATTTGGATCTCTGATTGACATTGCCCGAGAAATTAGGGTTTGTAATAAAGGTTGACCTGGTCAACCAGTTTATTTATTTTATTTATTGAGTCATCATTTAAATTTTGTTGAGTCATGTTGACTCAGTGCAAGTCCCAATGTGGTTTCAATTGGTCCAAAATGGTGCCACATTTGTCTTCCAATCAAATCAAGGTTCAAGCAAGTGGAGGCCACACTCCAAGCCACACGCCCAGCCACACTCCGAGCACACGCCAGAGTCCAGGAGGCGCCATAGAGGCATCCCAGTGTCATGGTCCCCACATCCAAAGAAGAAAAAATCAAATTGGAGGCTACTTTAAAGGAGGCGCCCATACCTGCCTATTTTACCTAAGCAAAGAAGGAAGAAGACTTCTCTTGGAGAAGAAATCAAAGAAGGACATCCAACCTACTCCTAATTGAAGTTCAAATCAAAATCAAAGAGCTTAACTTGGAGTGGAAGAAAAGAAGAAATACCATAAGAAGAAGAGGACTCCAAATCCAAATCCAACTCCAAAGGAGGCACCAAAAAAATTCAAAAAAATTCCTTTATGGCCGTCCCAATTTTTTGAACTCTTGGTCGGCCAAGAGAGAAGATTTCTACCTAATCTAGTGGTTGGAGGAGTTTAGTCCCACATGGGAATTTGTACAAGCTTGGAGAAAATTTAGGTCTATATAATAGACCTCTCTTTGTAACTTTAGAAAAAAATGAAGAAAATTATTTTTTTTGCTATTCTCTTGTGTTGAGTGACCTAGGTTTCTCTTCTTCCGCACTATTCTAAGTGTTGAGCTCCGTGGGGGGTAATCCGGGTTCCATTGGAGCCTTGAGGAGGTGAGAGATCTCCATCTTTATCCAAAACCCTAGGTTAGCCACTTGAAATTCCAAAACCCTAGCCACCCTTCATTATTTTCAATCCATCAAACCCTAGATCCATCCATCTCCCATGACCTCTCTCTCTCTACAAGTCCAGGCCATCCACCTTCATCCAGATCCAGTCCGGCAACTTCAGATCCAGAGCAAGTTCCAAGGAAAATCACATCAACATCCAGGAGAATCCAGTTTTCAGCAATTTCAATCTTCTAGTTCATCAACCTGGTAAATCTTTCCCTTGACTCTCTGATTCCATCAATTGTTTTTCTTCTCTTCCAGATCTTGAGTTCAGGAGAAGCCAACCGGCCAAAGGACCAGTATTGGAGGATCCATTACGAAGATATCTGAATCCGGGATCAAACAATCTGCTCGGGAGAGTTCCTCCACCAAAATCTGTGAAGATCATTGTCTGGTTAGATAAACCATCTCTCCTCTTTATTTCTGTTCTTTTGAAAGTTCGGAGCGAAACCCTAGGTCTTGGAGTTTCTCAACCCCCAGCGATCCGTTGCTTCTGAACTACTCTGATAATTTAGTTCCTTTAAATTGTGCTTTCAATTATCATATTAGTATCTTTCAATGTTAGGTTAACTTTTCTTTGATTTGAAGCCAACTTCTACAAACATATAAAAACAACAAAAAAAATAGTTAATCTTAATTTACTTCCGTATCGCATTCCTTTATTTGTTCTGCATCACTCTTATTGTAGAAGAATCCATGCATGTTATTTTTGATGAAACTAACCCTTCACCTTCTAAAAAGAAGAGTGCATAGACAATGTTGTAGGTACAATTCAAAATAATGATATGAACATACAAGAAAGATCAATCGAAGAAGGAGAAGAAATGGTAAGTAAGGATCATGCTGATCTACCAAGAGAATGGAGGTACGAACTTCTCATCCAAGAGAATTAATTATTGGTAATCCTTTACAAGGCATTAGGACTAGGTCATCATATAGAGATGCACATGATTATCTAGCCTTTGTATTACAAATAGAATCTCATACCTTAGAAGAAGCTGAATCTGACCCAAACTGGATGATGGACATGCATGAAGAACTAAACCAGTTTGAAAGAAATAAGGTATGGACATTAGTTGAAAGACCTTCAGACCATCCAATCATAGGAAACAAATGGGTTTATAGAAACAAGTTAGATGAGCAAGGAAAATAGTAAAAAACAAAGCCAGATTAGTGGCTAAGGGATATAACTAAGAAGAGGGTATTGATTTTGATTAAATATATGCACCTGTAGCCAGACTAGAAGCCATTAGATTACTTCTTGCATTTGCTTGCTACATGAATTTCAAACTTTTTCAAATGGATGTGAAAAGTGCATTTTAAATAGTTTCATTTTTAACAAGTTTTTATAGAACAACTACCAGGTTTTGAAGATCATGTTTTTCCAAATTATGTGTTTAAACTGAATAAAGCATTATATGGTTTGAAACAAGCACCTAGAGCCTGGTATGATAGACTTAGCACTTTCTTAATTGAAAATAATTTTTCAAGAGGAAATGTTGACAAAACTCTTTTCATCAAGAAGAAAAACAATGATTTATTAGTTATACAGATTTATGTTGATGATATTATATTTGGTGCAACTAATGAAACTTTTGTAGAGAAATTGCTAAGTTAATGCAGGGAGAATTTGAAATGAGCCTAATGGGTGAACTTAACTACTTTCGTGGACTTCAAGTAAAACAAATTAAGGAAAGAATCTTCATCAACCAAGCCAAGTACACCAAAAAAATAATCAAAAAGTTTGGTATGGAGTCAAGCAAACAAATGAACACATCCATGAGCCCATCTTGTAGATTGGATAAAGATGAAGCTAGATCCACATTGACCAAAAGCTCTATAGAGGTATGAAATGATCCTTGTTATATTTAATTGCAAGTAGACATGATATCTTGTATAGCGAATGTGTATGTGTTAGATTCCAATCTAATCCTATATATGCTTGCTGTTAAAAGAATTATTAGATATTTGAAAGGTACAAGTAATCTAGGTCTATGATTTTCAAAATATTTTCATTGAATTAATTGGATTTTCAGATACTATTATACTAGTTGTAGAAAAGATAGAAAAAGCACTAGTGGTACATGCCAATTTCTAGGATTGAATTTAATCTTATGGCACTATAAGAAACAAAACTCGATAGCACTTTCTACTACTGAGGTCTATGTTACTGCAGGGAGTTGTTGTGCATAAGTGTTATGGATTAAACAATAACTAGAAGGCTTTTGTGTTACACAATCTAAAATTCCAATCAAATGTGAAAATACAAGTTGAAATTTGACAAAAAATCCAATTCAGCATTCAAGGACTAAACACAGAAATTAGAAACCATTTTATTAGAGATCATGTTTTGAATGGTGATATTGAACTAGAATTTTACCGAACTGAGAACCAACTAGCTGATATTTTCACTAAGCCCTCAATCAGGATAAGTTTGAAATGATTAGAGGAGAATTAGGCCTTTGGTGATCCATTCTAAATTTTCTAACCTAATTCCTTCAAAATTAAGGAAAAGTTATCTAGAAACCTCCTACATCAAATCAAGTTCTTTGAACAACTTTCTTGAGATTTTATCGAATTAATTTTAATTTCTAAATCATTTCAACTTTTGTGAAAAGTTTCTGTTCAAGTCAACTCGGGCATTTGGCCCTGGTTGAGCCGACTCGAATCTCTATTAATTCTTTTTGCTCTGGTCGAGCTGACTCAAGCAATTTAGGGTGTTAGAGCCGACTCGAATGTCGAGCAATCATTTTTTAATTAAGTTATGTGATTTTTTTTGAACCTTATTGTTCTCTATTCTCATTCCAAATCCTATCTCTCCACTCAAAACCTCTAGCAAAACCTGAGATCTTCTTCCTCAAGCTCCCATTCACATTTCTTCCTGCAACTCTTTTGGATCTCTTTCCCACTACCGATTTCTTCCTACAAGTGTTGCAATGGCACCGAAATCGGTAGTGGGAAAGAGATCCAAAAGAGTTGCACCCTCAGTGGAAATTGAAAGATGAACAGAGTCGGCAAAAGGAGCAACTTGAGAAGTTAAGAGGGAAGAAGAACAAACTAAACAGTTGGCCTCTACTCATTCTCCACGACAGGTGATGTTAATGTCTAACCGGCCCGTTACTAGTGGTAGAAGAATTATTTTCAAATTCTTAAAGAAATTGGACTGAAAATTGGGGATTTAATTGATGAACAAGGTTGGACTTTCTTTTGTTCTCTGAATTTATCCACATATCCAACACATGTTTGAACATTCTATGGAAAACCTAAGACTTGAACCCCAACACATCGAATCCACTATAAAGGGAAATGGATTATAGTGACAGAGGAGAGACACAGCACAATTTTGGAAATGCCTATTGAAGGAACTAAGCACTTAGTTTTGAAGGACAGAGAGAAAACCCTATAAACAATACTGGGCAGGACAGATGTTAGTGGAGTAGGAACTGTAATAGCTAATACACTCTCACTGGAAATGAGACTCCTCCATAATTTTGTCAGTAGAATATTCTTCCAAGGATAGCGGATTTGATTGGGTAAGTGAACGTGACCTCAGCTTTATGGATCATATCATTTAGGGGGGGACTAAATATACCCCTATCATGTTAATGCAAATGAAGGAAGCTGTCAGAAAAGTTAAGGCTTGCTTACCATACAGGATGGTTCTAACTTTATTGTTTCAAGCCTCTAGAATCAGTTTAGAAGGAGAAGATGGTAAACCCCTTCATCACACCGACAGTTATACCTTTAAATCCCTGCTCCAAATAGGGTATATTCTTAGTGAGGGGGTGTAGAAGAAAAAGGAACTGAAGAGAGGGCTATAGCAGCCTCCAGCAGCTACAGCAGCAGCAGCAGTATTGAAGACAGTGATAGTGAAGAAACTCCTAGGGAGATCTCCACTGCAAGGCCTTCAATACCTGAGCAGATTGTTGATGTTTTAGTTGGCACCTCCACTAACTTTGCTACTTCTAAGCCAGCTGAGACTATTGTACCTGAGTTTGCACCTTTGGAAAGTGAGCACATTGATCATCCTTTACTAGCATCTACACCTGTGCCGATACCACTTATGTTTTTCCTGCACCTTCAGCTCAGGATCCATTTACTCACCCTACTATTACTTCAGTGACACAGGACTTCATAGAATTGCAGATGAAATCATTGATAGATTCTTTGAACTGCTTCTTTGGCTACATGTTTGGTGAGTTTCGCCAATCTATGGATTGTAGACTTGATCATATTGACAGTGAGGTCAGGGAGTTGAGAGGTAGAGTTGAATCACTTGAGACCTCCAGACCTACACCTCATCCTGATCTACAGCCTAACATTGACACCATTTCATCTGGTTCTGATTCAATTAAGAAAATTGTTGATCAAGCTTTGGAAGAATACAAAAATAGAGCTAAAGAAAATAAGATTCAATATGGGATCATTAGAGACAAGGAAAAAGGATGGACGAAGATTATCAAAGGGCATAGAAATCTTAAGATCAGAATTTGGGAGATTGCGAGGGTCTGCTAAGCTTTTTGCAAATACACAAGCTACTAAGTTAGTTGCTCTAAACACTGAGATCAAAATCTTCATGAAGCAATGGAAGTGGTTCAATTTCAACTAGATCAGTGAAAACAAGTCATTGTAGTATTTGCCACTCCTACACCTAGACCTGTACCTACTTCTACTACACATCCTAGTCCTCTCTTTAGGCCATCCAATACTACATAGCTAGATAGTGATTGATTATACTACTTTCAATTTTTTGCAACTTGTATTGAAAACTTTGAATGAAATGAAAGCACTTTTGTTGACATACTTTCTGTGTTTAAATTGAATTGTGCAATATCTTGCAATCACATCTTATTTGTACTATGCTAATCTCATGATTTTAATTAAAATATTAAAGTTGATTTGAGAAAGTGAAATTATCTCAAACAATTTTTATCAACTTTCTCATTCTATCATAAAAAATGAGCTTATTTGAATATCCTTTTTATTATTGACAAAAAGGGGGGAGAGAACATTAAGATTGCATGAAAAATACTATACCATTTGAGAATATACAGAAATGGGGAGAATATATTTGACTAAGCATGAAATTGTTTCAAATTTTCAAATCATCAGAAAGGCGGACTAAATTATTGAAACTGAATGGCTTTAGATCAAAACTTGCAATTTTTCTAATTGCTTCAAAAAATTTAATTTTCTCTGATTGTTTTAAAAATTTTAGCTCAAGAATTAGCTCTAATACTTACAATTTTGAGCTCTGATACTTTGTGTTTGTGCTAAGTTCTGATACTTTGAATATACAAGCTTTAATACTCTGATACATACAAAAGCACTAACACCAATACTCTATAGTTTTTCACAAAAGCTTGATACTTACTTGCAAATACAGTTAGCTTTGATACATGCAAATGCTTACTCTTAAATACAATCATACATGTAATTGTAAAGAATTTTTCATGCCCAGTGTTTCTCATCATCAAAGGGAGAGATTGTTAACCCCATAAGTGATTTTGATGATAACCAAACAATGGAGCGTGCATTTGTTTTTCTAACAACTCTTCAAGTATTTTATAAGTTTTGTAGGATGAACTCTTTGCTCAATTTTAAACCATACATTTCTATTTCTTGTGTGAGTTGTATTGTACTTGAATCTTGTAAGGAACCCAAAGAAAAACATTAAGTAAAAATCAATCAAATGTTGTAGAAGAGTTTGAAGATATCTTGAAAGCTTGAAACCCTTGCTGGATGAATTCTGAAAAGGATTGAAAATTCACTAAAGAACTCATCCGAGCCACTCGAAGAGAAGAGAGCCGACTCTGGCACATAGCATGCATGAGGATTCTGGCATACAGATATTCAAGCCGACTATAAGGGACCCGAGCCGACTCATATCCAGGTACCATTTCCTAAATCAGATAGGTGAGCTGACCCAAAGATCCAATTTGACTTTCTCATTGGTCAGACATCCAGTCAACTCTTCAAAGAATTGAGCTAACTCCTCTAGAGTCCAGAAAAAAGAGATCTGAGAAAACTATAGCCAATCGAGCTGACTCAAAAGAGAAAAGTGTCGACTCTTCCAGACTACATTTTTAAAGGCTTGAGGATCCAAGTCGAAGAGAATCAAGGCGAGCCGACTCTTACAGAGTAGGAATCAGTGATGGGGGACTAATATGCATGCAATTCCTTTTTGTATGTGTTATATGTGGGGTTAGGTGATTATTCCCAAATTTCAGATCAAAATTAGTTGTAGGGAATTTTATATGAATTTTTGAAGTCAAGCATGCAGATTAGAACCTAGAAAAGTACTAAAGAAGGATCGTCGGGCTAGAAGCCTCGGTTAGGGCAAGTTCTCCTACAATATAAAGACTGAGGTAGAGGGGGTGTACCTGACAACGTCTGTGAAGATCGCAGCGAAGGGATCTCTCGTTCCTCGATGGATGCGGCCTAAAAAAATCGAGCCAATGACCCGCGGATACCCGGCTTCTGCTGGGTGGTCCCGATTGAGGCTTGGCTGGAGTCGTTGGATTCGTACGAACTCGGGGGACCTGCAAACGACCTGTCAGGGGATAGAAAACTCACAAAGAAACAAGAAAATAAAGGAGAAATAGCAGGGAAGGCTTCATTTGGAGTGGACATCCAGGGATCTGGATGGAGGGTTGTTGGCAGCAGGAAGATGATTGCAAACACCGGAAGAAAAACTCTCCACACCCCTTTATGCACATAGCAGGGTATCACACAACTCAATAGAAGAACTAAGGTTTAATTCATATCAAAAATTAGGTTTCATACAAGAGGCTAGGGTCCCTTAAATAGACCCTTAACCTTGGGCTCCAAGTAAGGGCACATAAGTCTTACATAAGAATCCTTTTCCCTCTCAAACCCTAGCTAGAAAATAAGAAAATATTAGGTAGAAAAATCCCTAAAATTCTCTTGACTTGGCCCCAACTCCAAGGACACCTAGGGGGGCGTGTGGGCTTCTAGGAGAAGCAAGAGGCCGGCCCAAAGGGGCTCGGGTGCATGGGTTTGGGCCTCTGGAAGCTGGGTGGGCTGGTAGCCAGGTAGCAGGAATATTCCCTGGTATCTTGCTTCTTTATAGGGCTTGGGCTTGCACCTAGGCTTGATTTCTTGGGCTAGGATGCAGATGGACCTCTAGAATCATGGATGCCCTTATCTGAATATACTTTGGCGATCTGGAAGGGAATCTAGGCATCTGGAGGGCATCTGCAAGAAATCAGGATTTTCTGAATTTTCCTCCTGGGGTCTTCAAATCTTCAAGCTGGGTTGGACTTGGGCTATACTTCCATGTCTTCAATCTAGTTGGACTTGGTCTTCACTTGTATGATATAGTCTTGAGTCTTCAGTATGCTTGGACAGGACTCAAAAAATAAAATTAGCTCAACATGAGCTAACTAGCACAGAACTGAAATAACAACTCAAAAGACTCAAATAACAACTAAAATGGACTCAGATGGGCTAAGCCCTTATTACAGATGGACTCATAAATTATTGATCAATTCACAGAGGATTGAAAAGCCTCTGTCTTATTTTGGTGCCTCCGGTGTCCCCACCAATTCTTCCATGTGGGAGGAACTCGACCCTGTCAAGTGAAGGTCAGACTGGCTCACATATCTCTTGAGAAGGTCTGGGTTGAGGCGTTGCAAGTCCTCTCGAGAAATCCACGAATCGTCTGACTCTGGCCGGCCTTGCCATCGGACCAGGAAGCGTTGATAGTCATGGCCCTGGGTCGTGATGGCTTGATCGTCCAGGATATGCTCGATCCGTTCTCCTCTCTCAGGCCAAATTTGTTTGTGGACACTCTAGGTTAGGGTCACTCACAATGAAAAGAAATAGGTCCAAAGGTCTCACTAGGTATCGCTGCCGGTTCCCTGTACTCAACCAGGTCTATAATATTGAAGGTAGAACTAATGCCCAAATCCGAAGGCATGTCTAACACCTAGGCATTTGATCCAATCCTTCTCTATCACTTTAAAAGGTCCGGCTCTGCGAGCATGAAGCTTCTTTTAAGCCTAAGCCTAACCAAGATAGAATCCACTACATCAAATTCTTTGATCCATCTTCGGGAATTAGCCAGTTTGTTTAAAATTAGTGTAGATGGTGAACATGCTGGGCACATGCAAACTCCTAACAAATGATTCAAAGGACTCATACTAACACCTAATAGACTCGACTTTGCATTTCTATCGAAGGAAATTTATTAGACTTTTATGGGCCTAAACCTAAGAGACTATAGACTCTCTAGGTCTGACCCTAGTATGGTGTGCACAAGAGTATTTACAATGGACTCCAAGCAAATGCCAAAGAGTATGCCAGAAGTATAATGCAAACCTAACATGCGTAATGAATGCATACAGTACGCTAATTTCAACTAAATGCAATCTAATGATCCTAGAAATATTGGAGACGTCTGGAAAGGGTAGAAAATAAGAAGTGGGTTCAGAATTAGTTTGGTAGGGTAGAGAAAAGGGTTCATGGTTAGTTGGATAAAGTAGGATAAAAGACGGGGTGTCAGGAACTAATCCTATACTAATGAGGTTAACCTTACGAGGTTGAGCTATATCTACAGCGTTTGTATAATGGAAGGATGGGTCGCCAATTTCGAGAAGAGGTCCTTAATGGGAACTATAGGAGGGGACTCATCTTGAAGGTATTGATTCAAAGAGACCAGGTCCTTAATAAATTCTTCTGGTTCTTGTATTTTTGGACTAGACTTTATAATTTGGCTCTCCTCTATGGTTTCCTCAGGTAAGGCTCTAGCAGCAGTACCTAGGTTCTCTTCCTCCATTTGTTCTTCCACTATAGCTTTAGGTTGGATGTGGTTAGGGCAACTACCTCTAGGTTGGCTTCTACCTGGGTATCTATTGGGTCAGCTAATTCTAGGTCATCTAAAGGTGTCCTCTTCTCCCTCATTCTCATCCACTAGGCTCGCATCAGCTTCATACACTTCCACGTTAATGTAAGCTTGTCAATCTTAGGAATGGTTGGAGAAGGTCGGCTAGGAGAAAATTGGCTAGGTCCTAGTTTCTGATTATGGACACTAATCCTAGTAGGTTTAGGTTGCCTAAGGGGTAGTGGCTCACCACTGGGCTCATATTTTGGGGTACTAATCTCCTATGGGGTTCAAGTTGACTAAGGAAAACTTGACTAGTACTAGATTGATACATAGGGGTTATGGGTTCTCCGGGCTCATAGGACATGGGTGCAGATCTATGGTCATGGGATTAGAGGATCTGGGGTCATAGGATTTTGGGTCAACTCCATGGTCAGGTTCTAAGGATGGATCATGGTATGGGGTCCTCCTAAGGTTGGGCTCCCTATATGGGTCAGGATATTGGGTTCTCCTAGGGTTGGACTCCCTATGGGTCAGAATATTAGGTTCTCCTAGGGTTGGGCTCTCTATATAGGTCAGAGTATTGGGTTTCCTAGGATTGGACTCCCTATATAGGTCAGAGTATTGGGTTCTCCTAGGATTGGACTCCCTATATGGGTCAGTATTGGGTTTTCTGGGTTCAGTATCATAATAAGGGTCATGGTAAGGGGTTCTTCTAGGTTCAGTATCATAATAAGGGTCATGGTAAGGGGTTCTTCTAGGTTCAGTATTATTGTATGGGTCAGGCTGAGGGACTCTCCTAGGTTCAACCTCTCGGTATGGATCAGGGTTTGGGGTCCTCCTAGGTTGAGGATTGTAGTACGGGTCAGGATGAGGGGACTCAGGATCTGGATCAGACTGTGACCCATGGGTTCTTTCTATGGTCCCTACATGGCCTTCTAACTAGCCAAACCTATCGATAAGATGGTCAATTCTATTATTGGTTTGGGTACTAGACTGAGTTAACTGGGTAGTCAATTAGGCCATGGATTGGGTTAGATGCTCAGTGAGTGCTTTTATTTGGGCTTGCAAATTTTCCATGGGTTCAGACATTTGTGAAGGAGGTGGGTGATATGAAACCCCTGATCTAGTGCTCATGGAAGACTTGATTAGACCGACTACAGCTGACTAGACCTAGAGTCTAAACTAGATGCTCAATCAGGGTGGCAAACTAGCCTATAGTAACCCTGTACTCAGCAAGGCAGGTGTAACGGGAGTGTTAGGTCCCTGATTGCCAATCCTAGACACCAATCAGAGATTGGCCAGGTAGGCGGACCAGCACACAAGCCCTTCGGATTTGAATCCCTAAACCACCATTCTAGACACTGAGCACAAGGCACACACAGGTTATCTTGACACAATGATCTGACACGTATCCCGGACCCGACCAGTTGGTGTCCCTAGCCACTAGGGCAAATTAAGTCTAGTTAATTTTAGGTTAAGGCTTGGGACCGAATGCAAAGGATGTGATTTTGGGCTAAGGAGAGGTAATCAAATCCTCCCCCATCTAATATAACAAGAGTACCCTTAAAAGTAAATTATGCAATGATGGCAGGTAGATGAGGATGCAAATTAGGATTTAGATGTTTTTGGTATTTTTGGAGAATATGTATTTTTTTTTTATTTTTTTAAATAGAAAAAAACTTGCAAATCATGGCCTAATATGTTGGAATATACTAAATTAAAAGATATGCAAAAGATACTAAACAAAACCCTAAAACTTCCAAACTTGTCTTGCTGAAAAAATAGAGCCAAAAATTTGCAGTCTGTATTTCGGCTTGCAGAACATTCACAGGACATAATAAAATCTGAAAAAATTACTAAATTACTGTGAATTATGATGATCCAAAAAATAAATTTCAGAATTTTTAGAGTTTTCATCAGGGAGAAATAATTAAAATAATAGAGTATATATGAACTAAAAATTGCAGAAAACATGCCCTAATCTAAGCTCTGATACCAAATGATGGGGGACTAATATGCATGCAATTCCTTTTGTATGTTTATATGTAAGGTTAGGTGATTAATTCCTAATTTTAGATCAAAATTAGTTGTAGGAAATTTATATGAATTTTTGAAGCCAAGCATGCAGATTAGAACCTAGAAAAGTACTAAAGAAGGATCGCCGGGCTGAGAAGCCTCAGTTAGGGCAAGTTCTCCTACAATATAAACTGGAGGTAGAGGGGGTGTACCTGACAATGTCTGTGAAGATCGCAGAGAAGGGGTCTCTCGTTCCTCGATGGATGCGGCCTGGAAAACCGAGCCAATGACCCGCGGATACCCGGCTTTCTGCTCGGTGGTCCGATTGAGGCTTGGCTGGAGTCGTTGGATTCGTACGAACTCGGGGACCTGCAAACGACCTGTCAGGGGTCAGAAAACTCATAAAGGAACAAGAAAACAAAGGAAAAATAGCAAGGGAAGGCTTATTTTGGAGTGGACGTCCAGGGATCTGGAGGGTTTGTTGGTAGCAGGAAGATGATTGCAAACATCGGGAAAAAAAACTCTCACAAACCCCTTTATGCACACAGCAGGGTAATCACACAACTCAATAGAAGAACTCAAGATTTTAATTCATATCAAAAATTAGGTTTCATACAAGAGGCTAGGGTCCCTTAAATAGACCCTTAACCTTGGGCTCCAAGTAAGGGCACATAAGTCTTTACATAAGAATCCTTTTCCCTCTCAAACCCTAGCTAGAAAATAAGAAAATATTAGGTAGAAAAATCCCTAAAAATTCTCTTGACTTGGCTAACACTCCAATGACACCTAGGGGGCGTGTTGGCTTCTAGGAGCAGCAAGAGGCCGGCCCAAAGGGGCTCGGGTGCATGGGTTTGGGCCTCTGGAAGCTGGGATGGCCTGGTAGCTAGGTAGTAGGAATATTCCCTGGTATCTTGCTTCTTAGGGGCTTGGGCTTGGCACCTGGGCTTGATTTCTTTGGGCTAGGATGTAGATGGACCTCTGGAATCATGGATGCCCTTATCTATGAATATACTTTGGCATCTGGAAGGGAATCTGGGCATCTAGAGGGTATCTGCAAGAAATCAGGTTTTCTGAATTTTCCTCCTGGGGTCTTCAAATCTTCAAGCTGGGTCGGACTTGGGCTATACTTCCATGTCTTCAATCTAGTTGGACTTGGTCTTCACTTGTATGATATAGTCTTGAGTTTTCAGTATGCTTGGACAGGACTCAAAAAAATAAAATTAGCTCAACATGAGCTGACTAGCACAGAACTGAAATAACAACTCAAAAGACTCAAATAACAACTAAAATGGACTCAGATGGGCTAAGCCCTTATTACAGATGGACTCATAAATTATTGATCAATTCACAGAGGATTGAAAAGCCTCTGTCTTATTCTGGTGCCTCCGGTGTCCCCACTAATCCGGATACTGTGCAAGCAAGCCGACTTGATTGAAGAGAGTCGACTCAACCAGAACTACTCTGAGGATCCGAGCTGACTTGAGTAATTCGAGCCGACTCGAATGTCAATTTCAGACTTATAACGGTTAGTTCCAGAATTTGGAATTTGAATCCAAAAAGTGCTCCAATGGTCAAATATCACATCCCAACAATCTACAATGACTAAAATCATCTGAGAAGAGTACAGGACTATAAATTTGAAGGATTTGAACTACTTTAAAACAGAGAGATGATGAGTTAATGCTATATTGAATATCCAAGCTCCCTTAAGAGCAATATAGCACTGCAAGAGCATTCAAGATAGTCTTCAAGCCTTCACCAACTATCAACAAAAGCTTGAAGCATTTATTGAAGATAGTAAGAAAGCCATCTAAGTGCATTGAAGTGAAATCAATTGGACTTCTCTCGAGCTACATCGGCAACCATTCGACAAAAATCTATCTATCATTAAGTTGCTTTTCTTTACAATTCTTTTATTGAATTGTTGGGTTTTTTGGTGAGCCCAGTTTAAAAACCAAATAGGTTCTTAGTTAGCCTATGTTAAAACCAAGTGTTGGGTTCTTGGTGATCCTGGTAAAACCATGTTGGGTTCTTGGTGATCCTGGTAAAACCAAGTTAGGTTCTTGGTGATCCTGGTAAAACCAAGTTGGGTTTCTTTGGTGAGCTTAGTTTAAAAACCAAAGTGTAAAGGTTTGGATTGTGAGCCTGTTAAAACAATCCGACTGTATTCCAGTATGGATATAGTGGAAATACCATGTGATAATCTTGGATAGTGATGTAGGAGCTGTGTTGCTCTGAACCACTATAATTTGCTTGTGTTTGTGTTGTGCTTCTCTTATTTTATTACGCTTTTGCATTCAATTATCCTACCACAGCACTTAACACTTATAATAGATTTCAAAGAACACATTATTGCCTAAATTTTTTAAATTTCCAATTCACCCCCTTCTTGGAAAAGCCACCTAGGCAACATCCATTAAGATTTGGTCTTTCAATCATGGAAGGGACTTCTTCATTCTTTGAAAAGCAAACAAAACTTGTTGAATTTGGAGAGTACCTTTTTCTATAAGCACACTTTAAAGAAATAGTTAGTACTCAACTTATACTTAAGTATTTTGTTTATCATCAAATCAATAACGGAGTCAACAATCTCCCCCTTTTTTATGATAAAATCTTTAAGTATAAATCACATGATAAGCTTTAAAAAGAAATTTTCAATATGCATAAAGCTTTTTGCAATAAGTATTTAAATAGAGAAAGAAAGTTTAAAAACTATTCAAATCAGAATTGTACTAAGAGTATCAGAGCAAAGAAAGAGGAATGAAATCCATGTATCATGATACACTAAAAGAACATGCTCGAGGATAATAAACTCAGCAATGAAACACGGTGAGTATAAATACTCCCCCTCAAGAGGAGATTTAAAGAAAATTTATTTTCAAAGAGCTTTGCAAGTATTGAGCAAAAAAAATTTCACAAATTAAAGATTGCTCCCCCTCACTTAATGCACAAAAAATTTTCAAAGATTTTTCTCAAACATAGATACATATCACTTTCATCTTTTATACTTTACTTCAAAACATATCTTCTAGCACAAGAAGCATAAATGATATTTCAATTTCATCTTATATTTTACTTACCTTTATCTTATAACTTTCATTTTATCTTTATACTTACTTCTCCTCCTTTTTGTCAATCATTAAAAAGGAAAAAAGAACTAAGAGTACTGAAATTAAGTAATGCAATTCATTCAGTCAAAGTAGATATTAAATCATTCATTCAAAGACATAGACATGAACTAGAAGATTTCAATCATTCAAAATGTTTCATACATTGATACAAATTTGATACATAACATGGAGCAAATAAAAACATTTCGATAGCACATAAATGTAAACTAGCTAAACATTAAAAAAAACTATCCTAAGCACTATCCTCATCATCTGAGGATCCAATCTCGATCGATACTATATTAGTAGAAGTACGAGATCGAGGCCACATAGATCAAATATCACGAAGACGGGTCCTGGTCGGTCTCGATGGAACATCACAACGACCACGTCCTCTATGTCTAACATAAGTTCTACCTCTAGCTGGAGTGAAAGAGGTAGAAGCTATGTCAGCTACAGGAACAGCACTGACTGGAATGGCCGAAAGAGAAGGGGCATGATCGAAGATAGGACCAGAGTCAAGACGATGGAAACCAGGAATATAGAAGCCTAGTTCTCAAATAAGGGAAGACGTATGCAATGATGAAGAGTGAGTGTATCAAAAGATGTATCAGATGGTGGAATAATAGGAGTATCAATAACTGAAGGTATAATAGGTGTAGGTACAGGAATGGAAGTATGAACATCAGGTCTGGAGAGAGGAGTAGGTAGAATAGGAGTCTGGAAGGATGATTTAGATGGATCATGAATGGGACTCCTAGAAGGTCAGCTGCTATCTCCGGTACTGGTTCATCAAATCTGCCAAGTCAATATCATCAGAGTCGATCTCTTCTAGATCTGGTCCATGCTGGTGGTGTTGGAACTGAATCATCTGGACCAGAAGTAGCAGGAGCACTCCTCAAAGTGTCTATTCAAAATGGACAGAATGGCAGAGATCCCATCTCTCAGTCCTCGATGGCTCTCTCTTGTCTCCATATGAAATGAATCAACTTGCTAATGAAAAATAATCAACTCAGTCTTAATGCGAGCGACCTTGTCCTCTAGACTCTCAGAAACTTCAGGGATGTCAGATCATGCTGACTCAGGCTGAGGAGCTAGCTCTGGCTATGCAACAAGCTCAGGCTGAATGACAGCTCAGGCTGTGCCTCAGATGTCTCTCTATGAATCTCAGAAGGCCTTGCCTCATCCAAAAGATACACTCCTCCATTTCATCCTCATCTCTGTCAGTAGCCTATCTAGATATGCACCATCTCCACTGGCCTTTGAAATGCTGGTACCCCATTTGGTGAAGAGATCTGATGTCATATACATCAGTGTGTAGCAGCTGCCGATAGGGCTTACCATCCATCACTACACCATAAGCTCTAAAAAAATAGAGTCAAGCCCATCCCATAGGGAAAACGTTGTCTCTGGCTAGTAGATGCCTCCATCAACTGATGTACCATAAGTATCGGTAGGCATACAGGAGTATGCTATACCAGAGAAACCATCACCAATAGCTCTTGCTCTATGATGAAGTCAAAATGGCCGGTCTTCGGTAGAAGGATCTGGGCAACAATGTGATGTAGCAACCTCATCTTAGCTGACAGTCTCGAAGATACCATAGTGGCTCCCTCAGGTAAGTCATCTATCTTGAAGATACAACGGAGACCATTGAGTCTATCCACTAGACTGTCTACAACAGAACCTGTCATGGAGACCACTAAGTCTATCCACTAGACTGTCTACAATAGAACCTGTCGCTGGGACATCTCTGTCTTGCACCTAAGCTACCCATCCATTACTACCTCGGGCTAATGAACCATAGAACTCTCGATCAAACCTGGATAAAATCTCTCAATCAAAGAACAAAATGGCACCAAGCCAGCATCTCTAAGCCACTGACCTATCTTGAACTGCTACTGATCAAACTGGAAGTCCACACGATGTCCTCCGATGATGGTCTTCGATACCATCCAACTAGCTGCAGGAAAGAGAGGTCTAGTAGTGACTCGGGTGCATCTACTACTCTAGCTTCATGCCTAGCCTTTGTTCTTCTTTCTTCTTCTTGATTATTAGAAGGTCTTGGATGACAGACAATAACTTGCTTCCTATGCCCCATTCCAAAGATACAAGGTTGGATTAAAAGAGGGAAGAAACCTAGGGATTTTACATTTCAAAATCAAAAATAGAATGGGAGAAACCAAAGCAAAAACCATCCAAAACACAAATTTGAGATGATTGGAGGTTTGATTTGGAGGGAAGAAGTGAAAGGAATAGTTTAGGAGATGAGTCGGCTCGATTTGGAAGAAAAATGGGAAAGAAAATACTTTGTTTTCTGATTTTATTTCGATCTGTCACCGTTCAAGTGTCAACTCATGACACAGAGTCAAGTGTCGACACTTCCAGGTGTCGACACTTCGACTTAAAACCAAAAAAAAATGGAAGTGAACATTGATCAAAATAGAATAGAATTTCAATGGAATTCAAGGAGATTTAACATAATCATTAGTGAATTTGATCAATCAAGGGTCAATGTATATGAAAAGATAAAAATTCTCAATCAAATGGGATCCCTAAGTTCTCTTCTAATCATACTGAACCGATCTTCTTGGAGAGGCTTAGTCAAAATATCAGCTAATTGCATTTCAATACTAACAAATTCAAGTACAACATTATTTTCAACATGATTTCTAATGAAATGATGCATAATTTCAATATGCTTACTTCTAGAATGCTGAATAAGATTTTTAGTTAAGCAGATAGCACTAGCATTATCACATTTTGTGGAGGTCTTACTTAGTTTGACTTCAAAATCTTCAAGTTATTTTTTAATCCACAAGATTTGAGCATAACAACTTCCTGCTGCAATATACTCAGCCTCAATTGTGGATAGTGCAACTGAAGTTTGTTCTTGCTAAACCAAGAGATTAAGTTAACTCCAAGAAATTGGCAAGTTCCACTAGTACTTTTTCTATCAAGTTTACACCCAGCAAAATCAGCTTCAGAAAATCCAATTAAATCAATAGAAGAATTTCTAAAATACCATATACCAATATTAATTATACCAGTTAAGTATCTAAATATGCACTTAACAGCCAACAGATGAGACTTTTAAGATCAGACTGATATCTAGCACACATACAGACACTAAACATAATATCAGGTTTACAAGCAGTCAAATATAAAAAGAGCCATCATCCCTCTATATATTTTTTGATCAACAGATTTACCATGCTTATCTTTATCAGGTTACAAGAGGGGCTCATCGGAGTACCTATTGAGTTAGTAGACTCCATCCCAAGCTTCTTTAAGATTTCTCTTGTGTACTTAGCTTGGTTGATGAAGATCCATCCTTGGTTTGCTTGATTTGGAGTTCAAGGAAAAATTGAGTTCTCCCATCATGCTCATTTCGAACTCATCCTGTATTAGCTTAGCAAACTCTTGGCAAAGAATTTTATTAGTAGCACTGAATATAATATCATCAACATAAATTTGCACTACTAATAAGTCATCATTTTTTTCTTTAGAAATAAGGTTGTATCAACATGACCTCTAGAAAATTTATTTTCAATCAGAATCTTGCTGAGTCTTTCATACCATGCTCAGGGTGCTTGTTTTAAACCATAAAGTGCTTTATGTAATTTGAAATCATGACCAGGATGTGCATGATTTTCAAAGCCTGGTAGTTGTTCGATAAAAACTTCTTTGGTTATAAAACCATTCAGAAAAGCACTCTTGACATCCATTTGAAAAAGTTTAAAGTTTATAAAACAAGCAAATGCTAATAATAGTCTAATTGCCTCAAGTCTAGCAACAGGAGTAAAAGTTTCATCAAATAAATTCCTTCCTCCTGATTGTAGCCTTTGGCAACTAGCCTAGCTTTATTTCTAGTAATAATACCATTTTCATTCAATTTATTCCTAAATACCCATTTCATACCAATAATAAAATGTTAGATGGTCTTTCTATTATGTACAAACATTATTTCTTTCAAACTAAATTAGTTCATCTTGCATAGCATTTATCTTGTTAGGGTCTTTTTTAGCATCTTAAAAATATTTTGGCTCTATTTGAGAAACAAAAGCAATATAATCACATTCATTTCTAATTGAAGATCGAGTTCTTATTATCCCTTTAGATGGATCACCTAGGATTAACTCCTTAGGATGTCCATGAGCTACCTCCACTCCTTAGGTAGATCTTGATGCTTTGATGTGGATTGTATGGCTTCTTCTTTTTCACATTTGTCTTAATCTTCTTCACTTTGTTGCGAGGGTTGATCTTTAATGTTAGCTTAGCTTTTCAGCACCTGTACATGCATCAGATGTATCCTCTTTTCTAGAGGATTTGTCAGTAGAATCTTCAAAAACTACATGTACAGACTCCTCTACTACTAAGGTTCTTTTGTTAAAAAGTCTATATGCCTTGCTTGATATAGAATATCCTAGAAAGATACCTTCATCAGACTTGGCATCAAATTTTTCAAGATTATCTTTACCATTATTCAAAACAAAACATTTACAACCAAAACTCGAAAATACTTTAAAGTTGGTTTTCTTTGATTCCAAAGCTCATAAGATGTTTTCCTTAAAATAGGATGAATTAAAACACGATTCAAAATATAACAAGCAGTATTGGCTTTAGTCCAAAAATATCTTGATAAATCATTTTCACAAAGCATAGTGCATGCCATTTTTTCTAAAGTATGATTTTCCTTTCCATTACCCATTCTACTAAGGTGTCCTAGGTTTAGAAAAATTATGTTCAATACCTCTTTCATCACAAAAATTTTGAAATCTTGATTTTCAAATTCAGAACCATGATCACTACATATGCAAATAATAGAAATACCTTTTTCATTAAAAACTTTTCAGTAAAACTTTATAAATACTGAAAATGATTAATCTTTATGATAAAGAAAGAAAATCTAAGTAAACCTTGAAAAGTCATCCACTATAACTAATCTGAAAGGGATATGCCCTACAAGTCAATCTATGTTGTATCTCCCAAACCATTGTAATTGACAATATTCTAATAAAGGCATTATTTTTCATCATACGCTGTGATTATTATTATATGATGAACTCCATAGATTAGGGCTATGATTTTAGGGTTGATAGATCATACCAGTGAGACCTAAAGTCTTAAAACCTTAATCAAAAATATTCCTAGTCGAAGGAACCTTGAAGTAGGGGATCAAAGTTTTTTTTCGGTAAGACTAGCACATCTTATGTATACTGAATAGGGTGACTGCTCTCACAGTCACTTGTGTATAACACTAATACTAGGATGTGGGTGCTCATCAGAGAATGAGTTCACTGATATGATACAACTTGAGAATATCTAATGGAGTCTTAGCTACATGTCAATAGAAGGTTCTCATAGTGGGAGTGGTACAAGTAATCCTTTGACCTGAGACTCCATAAGTACCTTATGTACATGTACCCATGCTTTGGTTCAATCCTAATCATGACACTGAGTCATGCACAGGATTGATACTGGGAATGGTGAATGGATATGAAGGTAATGAGTAGGTCAACAAGGAATCGATCACTCTTAGTAAGAGGAGATTGCATCTAGCTAGTTATGAATCGGATGATGATTCAGGGAATCTTTGATCAAAGTAAAGATATTAGAGATGGTTTCTAATATCAAGATAATTGAATCATCAATATAAGATTGAGAAAGAAACAAATATAATATTGGATTTGACATATATCCATATCCATAATTATATTTTGGGTGCAGGCTGATCGAAGGATTTAATTGTACGATAACTTTCTACTGAAGGGTAATTTTGGTATTTCACCAGAATTTTCATATCTTCCGGGTAGACATGACACGTTGCTAGACGTCAATCTTATCTTGTGGGTTGATTTGAATGATCACTTATTAGGAAGAATCCTAATTGATCAAAATCGGGTAAGCCCGATTTGACCTAAATCGATTAGAAAGAGTTCTAATCAAATTAGGTCAACTTGTATTCGAACCCACTGCCGGCTAGATGTGCAACCCATGGGTCACACACTTAAAAGAATTGATCAAGAGTCATTTGCATGAAGACACTCTAGCAAGTGTTGCAAATCCTAACTCCTATTCGAATCGTAATCGAATTAGGGTTCCGAATTGACTCGATTTGGGTTCTAATTGGATCTAATTAGACCTTAATTGAGAATTTAAGATTATGGCTAACCCAATTGGCTAACTTATTATCTAGGCCACTTCCCCACCCACTCCCTTTCCCTTGCACGCCAAAACACCAAGAGTCCTTCGCTTATGGACTCTTGGCGCGCCATTTGGAGGAGTCCATGGGCGCATGGACTCTTGGCGCGCGCCCACTTAATTCTCCGATGAATTAAGATGGGGCGGCCTTCTTTCTTAGTATTAGCACCTCATTTGTCCACCCTTGGATGATAATCTAACGGGTGGAGAGGTTTTAAGAAAGAAAGAAAGCGCAGTTTCTTCTCAAGAGCGCGAAATCAGATCTCTTCGGAGATTCAAGTTTTGCGACTTCCTTCTCCCAATTGTCGCGACTTCTTCCTTTGAGAAAAGCCATGAGGATTGATCTGGAAGGCCGTGAGAATTAATCCAGAAGGCCGTAAGAAGAAGGAAAGGGTGTGAGAAAATTGTTTACGGAGAGTTGTGAGGGCGCCTCTCCGAAAACTATAAAAAAGGGGGTGGGAATCAGAACTCGGTGGTTTTTTTTTTTTCTTTCTTCCTCTCCTGAAGACTCTTTCTCCCCTTCTTTTTTCTGCATTGTTTCCTTTACAGAGTAAAACTTTGTCGAAACTCGCTACTAAACAAGGTTAAGAGAGAAAGTCTCCGACGGTAAAGGAAAAGAAGAGTTCTGATCCAATTCTTTCTTCCTTACATTAAGACATCTTTGTCTTAATTTCTCCACCAATTAAAGACAAGCATTAATCTTCTTAGGACAAGGTCTTACTTTCAAGACAAAGGTGTCCTAAAGGTTCTAAGTTTTGGTAGAAGGTGGAGAAGGGGTAAGAAGGAAGAAGACACACCTTTGAGTGGAAGATTTATAGCCAAAACCCAAATATAATTCCTGGAAGAAGAATTCAATTGAAGGAACCATTGGAACAAGGAGTTATGATGCAGAACAAAAAAGATGATGCGATGCAGAAGTAAATTATAATTAATGTATATTTTATGTTTATTTATTTTATATATATTTTTGGAAGTCGGTTAGACTCAAAGGAAAGTTAAACTAATTAAAGAGACTATATTAATTGAAAGCACAATTCAAAGAAACTAGATTATCAGAGTAGTTCAGAAGTAAAGGATCGCTGGGGGTTGAGAAACTCCCAGACCTAGGGTTTCGCTCTGAACTTTCAACAGGACAGAACTAAAGAGAAGGGAAGGGTTATGCACCAGGCAGTGATCTTCACAGAGTTTGGTGGAAGGACTCTCTCGAGCAGATTATGGGATCCTCGGATTCGGATATCTTCGCAATGGATCCTCCAATATTGGTCCTTTGGCAGGGTTAGCATCTCCTGAACTCAGGATGGGAAAGAAGAAGAATAAGTTAAGGAACCAGATACTCAAAGAAAGGATTTACCAGATAAGAAGACTTGAAATTGATGTTGCTGAAATCCTGATTCTCCTGGATGCTGATCTGACTTCCTTTGGATTTGCTCTGTATTTGAAGTAGCCGATCTAGACCTGGATGTTGGTGGTCGGCCTCTACTTGGAAGAGAGGGGCCATGAGTTGATGAGGTAGATTAGGGTTTGGATGATTGGTGGAATGAAGAAGATGATGGGCGGCTAGGGTTTGGAATTGAAGTGGCTAACCTAGGGTTTTGGTAGGGTTTTGGGGTTGGAGATCTCACACCTCCTCAAGGTTCCTAGGGAACCCGGATTTACTTCCTCACAGAGCTCAACACCTGAACACAAGTGCGAAAGAGAGAAACACAAAGTTGCTCACAAAGAATTGATATCATTCATCATTAATTCAAGAGTTACATAGAGTTGAATATATAGACTACATAACAGAATAAATTTTTATACATTTTCCATGTGGGACTAATAGGACTAACCCACACTTTAGGCATCAAATTCTCTTCCCAGACTCCTTCCATGAGTGGGCAGCCCAAAACTCCAAGAAAACTAAAATCAGCTCCAAATGGCAGGTTATGGGGGTGTCTCCTAGTATCTCTCCCTGAATCAAGGATTTTCCCTTCATGGTTTGGCTCATTTGGACATCTCATAGTCTGCTCCACAAGTTTAGGCTTCTAGCCTTTCATGGCTTTGGCACTTTTGGAAACTTTTGGGAATCTCCTTGAATTCCTCCCCAAGACATGTCTCTTCCCTTTTATAACTTGGATTTTTATGGAACATTGTGGGGCACCTCCTTGATCCTCTCTTCAAGAAAAATTCTTATCATCCTGGCTTGGGTTTATCTAGAAAGAAATTGGCTCATCCTTGGATTGAGGTATCTTGATGGATTTCTCTCCCAAGTGGTGCAAGAAAAAAAATGGAACTTACTTCTTGTAGTGTCGGGACCAAGACACTGGATGGAGATGTGGCGCCTCCTGGACTCTGGCATGTGGCTGGGAGTGTGGCGCCCACTTGCTTGGGCCTGGAAGAAAAAAATGTGGCACCCTGGACCTTGACTTGACTGAAAAAAAAGTGGCACCAACTTGGAGAAGACCTAGACCACTACTAGGACTTGTACTGAGTCAACATGACTCAACAAAATTTAAATTGCAGGAAATACAGACTCAAGACTAAAATTGAGTTGACCAAGTCAACCCTTATTACAAAACTAGAAACCCTAATTCTTCGGGCAAGGTCAATCAGAGATCCAGATGGAGCCCTGAAGTCTTCTTCTGAGTCTGGTGCCCGCACCAATTCTCCCGGGGTGGGAGGAACTCGACCCTATCGAGTATGGATCAAGCTGGCTCTGGTATCTCTCCAAGAGGTCTGGGTCCAATTCTTGTAATTCTTCTCGGGAGATCCAAGAGTCATCAGAATCTGGCCTTCCTTGCCAGCGGACCAGGTATCTTTGGTATCCTCGATTACGAGTAGAGATAACCTGATCATCCAGGATCTTTTTAATCTGCTCTTTCCTCACAGGCCAGTTTGTTGGTGGACACACAGGGTTGGGATCACTCTTAATAACAGGATTAGGATTCAAAGGCTTACTAGGAATCACAGCTAGCTCCCTATACTCTACTAAGTCTGTAATGTTGAAAGTAGAGCTATGCCTAATTCTGAGGCAACTCGAGCACATAGGCATTGGATCCTACTCTCTTCACTACTCTAAATGGTCCAGCTCCTTTAGCATGTAACTTTCTAAGGTTCCAAGAAAAAAATGCTCAGGCCTTAACCTAATCATTACATAGTCTCTCTCAACAAAAGTTTTGACTCGTCTTTGAGAATCAGCCAACTTCTTATAAGTTTCATTACTTAAAAGTTATTTTGGCATGAATATTTCTTTATGCAAGTCCTTTACATGCTATGCAAGTGCATCAAGAGACTTGTGTGTGTGGGCTAATAGAGAAATCAGATCAAGTGGTGTGTGAGGTTTGTATCCATGAACAATTTCAAAGGGACTCTAGCCTATAGACCTATTGATCGAAACATTGAATGCAATTTCAGCCCTGGACAAAATACAAATCCCAATCCTGGTGCTCTCAATCAAACCAAAATCTGAGCCAAAGCCTAGTAAAGGGTCAAGAAAAACTAAACTAGACTGACGACGCATTTCTAAAGAATGGACTTTATTCCAAAGGAACCCTAGGTCTAATCCTAACAAACTACGGCTCTCTAGGTTTGACCTTGGGTCGGAGGATGGCATGCAGAGCATGAAAACTTATCATGGGTGCCTAGTAGGTGCCATAAGGTCCTCCAGAAGTAGGTGGCAAACCTAATAGGTTCTAACACGTGGTTCATTCTAAAGACTTCGACAAAGTATACTTGAATGGTGTAAGAAGCATTGGAAGTCCTAGAGAAAGGGAGGAAATATGAGGTGGAGTCTCGAATTACCTGCTGACTAAAGGTGGTGACCTGAAGGTTTGAATGGTGATCTATGAGTGTCAACTGGTCATCCTTATGAAAGGAAAAGTTTTCTACTCCCAGGAATGGATCAAGAGATGGTTCGGAAAGTAGCCTAGGACATATGATTGCAACGGTTAAGGTTTGTTCTCTAAGCAAATAATGATCCACTTTCTCAAGAAATGGATTAGAGAATGATTCATGGAAGGGCCTATGGATGACGACCTCAAGACTTGAAATTTGACCTATGGGAGGGTTTATGAATGATTCATGAAGGGCCTATGATGACGTCAAGACTTGAAATTTGACTATGGTGCGGAAAGGTATACTCTATAGAAGGGTAGGTCAGTCATGCGAAGGAAGGGGTCTGGGGCCATAAGGAGGACTTTTACAGGACTGGGTGAATCAATCCGCTCAAGACAAGGATGTTCAACTGAGATTACGGGAGAGACCTTAGTGGCTGGGTATGGGACAAGGTCCAATTGTAAGAGGCTTGATTCAGTCATCCTAAGGAGAGGATCTACCATAGGGTGGGCAAACTTAAACAGTTCAGCGCAAAGATCTTCAATTGGTACTTGGGGAATGACTGTCATTAGAGGGTACGAACTGATAGCTCGGGCTAACACTATGAGTTCTTCCTGGGGGTATTTGACTAAAGAAACCTGGTTCTCACAAATCTCTTGAATTTCTAAACTAGGTCCTACCACTTGGTTGCTCTCCAAGGTCTCCTCAGGTAAGGAACCAATAGTATCGATGTCACATTCTTCAAGTTCTTCCCCCTCATATTCATCAACTAGACTCAAGCCAGCATCATATACTTCCTCGATGCCATCTTCAATGAGTTTGGGTCAGTGGTAATCGGGTCAACTGATTCTGGGCTTGTCATACCTAACTTTCTTCCTCATTGGTAGGCTTGGGTTCTCCCTCATTAATGTCATCCTTAGGATTCTTACCACTTAGCTGTGCACAAGCCAGTCCTATGCATGGGCACTGACTAGATTTATGGTCTCTTTCTCCACAAAACCAACATTCTTGCGATATAGGAACCTGGGTCACACTGGGTTTCAAGCTAGTAGAGACCTTACTTGGGCATGGGTGTGGATCTAAATGGTTTGATCTAGAAGACTTGGGTTATGAGTGACTGGTCTAGAATATTGTAAGGTCCTCTCATAGACACGATCCACACTATAGATATCATGGTTAGGCTTCCTAGGGTTATGCTCGAGATCACGGTATAAGGTCCTCCTAGGCTCCTGGTGTGGGTGAGGTTGAGGCACATTAAAATCTGGGTCAGGAGTCCAATTCTGATGTCTAGGTTCCCCAAGTACTTGGACTCGATCCCTAAGCTGGGTAACATCCTCATGGACTTGTTCCTAAACTGGGCAACAGTAGCAGTCATATCTTGACTCAATTGTTCATACTTTCGGTAAGAGTTCTAAACATGGCCTCTAAATCAGGTTGGATTTGACCAGGTTGGGATGGTACTCCATTCCGGGTGGACATGATGATGCAAGCAAGCACACAGAATGTGACTATACTAAAGCGACTACTGGCTCACTAGACCTAGAGTCCAAACTAGATGCCCAATCAGAGTGGCAAGCTAGCCTGTAGTAACTCGGGACTCAGCCAGGCAGGTGTAAGGGGAGTGTTAGGTCCCTAATTGCCAATCCTAGATACCAATCAGTGATTGGCCAGGTAGGCGGACCAGCACACAAGCCCTTCGGGTAGAATCCCTGAACCACCGTTCTAGACACTGAGTACAAAGCACACACAGAGTAACTAGACAAACTGACTCAACACTAGCCTAGACCCGACTTGTTGGTGTCCCTAGCCCACTAAGGCAAATTAAGTCTAATAAAATTAAAATTAGGCTTAGGATCGAATGAATGGGTGGTGGTTTTGGCTAAGGAGATGTTATCAACTCCTCCCCTTATCTTAGATGCTCAATTGCCCTTAAGATGATTAGGAGATGAGATGATCACTCAAAAAAAAAAATTGAATTGCAGAAATACAGAAATAGAATTGCTGTAATTTAACTCTCAGAAATTTTACAGAAACCAATAAATTATAGTAAAATTATGTAAAATAGTTTCAATTATACTGGTTCCAGCAAAGTAAAAATCATATAATTTGGAGTTACCTACAATAAGAAACAATTCTTGCAATAGGATAGTTACAGACTGAAAATAGAATGCTTCCCCCGTTTACAATTCCTGCTATGAAGTTGCAACCCAGCAGATCCCCTACATGCCCTAGGAACACCCCATGGAATGGGAAGAGGAGGCTTGCACCTCGCTTCATTCCTAGGATCGGACATCCTGGGGAGTCTACTTCGAGCAGACAAAGTAAAAAAGAGAGACACTCAAAATATGCAAGCAAGTCAGAAACCCTAGACAGGCTCTGATACCAAAATTGATGCAGAACGAAAGCTCTGATACCAAAATAATGCAGAACAAAAAAGATGATGTGATGCGGAAGTA
Organism: Areca catechu; assembly: GCA_021397845.1. Taxonomy (NCBI): domain Eukaryota; kingdom Viridiplantae; phylum Streptophyta; class Magnoliopsida; order Arecales; family Arecaceae; genus Areca; species Areca catechu. Next base: position 96,477,603 of record CM038042.1, on the reverse strand, counting down.
AATTATAATTAATGTATATTTTATGTTTATTTTTTTTATATATTTTGGAAGTCAGCTTAGACTCAAAGGAAAGTTAAACTAAATTAAAGAAACTATATAATAATAAAAGCACAATTCAAAGAAACTAGATTATCAGAGTAGTTCAGAAGTAAAGGATCGCTGGGGGTGAGAAACTCCCAGACTTAGGGTTTCGCTCTGAACTTTCAACAAGACATAACTAAAGAGAAGGGAAGGGTTATGCACCAGGCATTGATCTTCACAGAGTTTGGTGGAAGGACTCTCTCGAGCAGATTGTGGGATCCTCGGATTCGGATATCTTCGCAATGGATCCTCCAATATTGGTCCTTTGGCAGGGTTAGCTTCTCCTGAACTCAGGATCTGGGAAAGAAGAAGAACAAGTTAAGGAACCAGATACTCAAAGAAAGGATTTACCAGATAAGAAGAACTTGAAAATTGATGTTGCTGAAATCCTGATTCTCCTGGATGCTGATCTAACTTCCTCTGGGATTTGCTCTGTATTTGAAGTAGCCGATCTAGACCTGGATGTTGGTGGTCGGCCTCTACTTGGAAGAGAGGTGCCATGAGATGATGAGGTAGATTAGGGTTTGGATGATTGGTGGAATGAAGAAGATGATGGGCGGCTAGGGTTTGGAATTGAAGTGGCTAACCTAGGGTTTTGTAGGGTTTTGGGTTGGAGATCTCACACCTCCTCAAGGTTCCTAGGGAACTCGGATTTACTCCCTCATGGAGCTCAACACCTGAACACAAGTGCAGAAGAGAGAAACACAAAGTTGCTCACAAAGAAATTGATTTCATTCATCATTAAATTCAAGAGTTACATAGAGTTGAATATATAGACATAACAAAGAAATAAAATTTTATACATTTTCCATGTGGGACTAATAGGACTAACCCACACTTTAGGCATCAAATTCTCTTCCAAGACTCCTTCCATGAGTGGGCACCCAAAAACTCCAAGAAAACTTGAAAATCAGCTCCAAATGGCAAGATATGGGGGTGTCTCCTAGTATCTCTCCATGAATCAAGGATTTTTCCTTCATGGTTTGGCTCATTTGGACACCTCCTAGTCTTGCTCCACAAGTTTAGGCTTCTTCCTTTCATGGCTTTGGCACTTTTGGAAGCTTTTGGGACTTCCCTTTTATAACTTGGATTTTTATGGAACATTGTGGGGCACCTCCTTGATCCTCTCTTCAAGAAAAATTCTTGCCATCCTGGCTTGGGTTTATCTGGAAAGAAATTGGCTCATCCTTGGATTGAGGTATCTTGATGGATTTCTCTCCCAAGTGGTGCAAGAAAAAAAAAGGAACTTACTTCTGTGGTGTAGGGACCAAAGACACTGGATGGAGATGTGGCACCCCTGGACTCTGGCGTGTGGCTGGGAGTGTGGCACCCACTTGCTTGGGCCTAGGAGAAAAAAATGTGGCACCCTGGACCTTAACTTGATTGAAAAAAAAAAGTGGCACGAACCTGGAGAAGACCTAGACCACTACTAGGACTTGTACTGAGTCAACATGACTCAACAAAATTTAAATTGCAGGGAAATACAGACTCAAGACTAAAATTGAGTTGACCAAGTCAACCTTATTACAAAACCAGAAAACCCTAATTCTTCAGGCAAGGTCAATCAGAGATCCAGATGGAGCCCTGAAGTCTTCTTCTGAGTCTGGTGCCCGCACCAAGTTAGGATCTTGGTCATTGCTTGTGTGGATCACCATCGGAGGGCAGACACCTGGACACCTGGTGAACTCAAATAGCCCGTTCATCTTCAAGATTAAATCTTCATCAAATTGGAATTAGTGGTTACAAGTTAGTACTCTAATTCTAATTTGCATAAGAATGTTAGTCTTCATACATTTTAGTCTTATTAAGGAGTTCCTGGTTTAGGATTTTGGTGTATATTAATTTCTATATTTTGAAATTACCCTCCTAGACTAGATGTTCTAGTTAGTCCAAAGAGATCCATATGGAGTAGTTCTAATGACCTAGTAGTTGTAACAATCCTTTAGGTTTGGAAGATGCTTTGACTTATTTTCTAAATTGGCAAGCTTGACAACTTTTATCCTTTCCAAAACTAAGTTTTGGCAAATCTCTTACTAGATCCTTTTTAGAAAGTTTAGATAATAAAAACATGCCTGCATGACCTAGTCTATGATGCCAAAGCCAAATAGTTTCATTTATAGTAGAATTTATTGCAATTAGCATTCTCCATTAGACAAAAGATTGTCCAAATCTACTTGATAAATATTTTCATGTTTTTTTAATGAATTTTACTCCATTTTTATCAGGACTCACTATCATGCAATATGATGATTTGAAAACAACTTGAAAACCTTCGTCATAAAATTGACTAATACTTAAAAGATTATGCATTAAACCATCAACTAAATGTACATTATTAATGCAAGTAGAAGGGGATATGTGAACCTTACCAACACTAATAATTTTACCTTTATCATTATCATCGAAGGTCACATTCCCTCCATTCTTGTCTCAAGAGAGGTGAATTGCTTCACATCTCCTGTCATGTGCCTTGAACTACCACTATCAAGATACCATAAACTTTTTTGTTTTTGTTGGTTGTAAGACACACCTGTAAAACAAATCAAGTTTTGTTTTTAGGTATCCAAGCCAACTTGGGTCCTTTAGGGTTAGTGCTCAAATTGGTTCCTTTTGGAATCCAAATCTTTCCAAAATCATTGCTTTCTTAAGTTGCATTGAAAGCTTTATGTCCTAGTTTTTTGCATGAAAAACATGTTATGCTTGGTGATGCGAGTATAAAAAATTTTTGAAATACCTTTGCTATTTTGAGGTTTATATCCTAATCCCACTTTGTTAAAAATAGCTCTTTGATTATTCAAAAGAAGGCTTGCTTTTTTAGAGCTATAAGTAAACTTTTCAACAAGGGATTTTATTTATCAAGTTCTTTTTTATAATTTTTGTTCTCTTTTCTAAGTCTTTGTTTTTCTTCAAAAGATCATCATTTGAAATAATAGCTTTAGGCCTTTTTAAAACTTCATTTTCCATTGTTAAAGCTTTGGTTTTCTTTTCCAAACATCAAGCTTATTTTTCAAATCACTAACTTCATTTAAAAGAATTATTTTATGTGAAAAACTGTTTGATTGGTTTTTCAATTTTTTATTTTTAGATAAAATCAATTTATGATCATGCATCAATTCATCAAAAGTAAAGTCCACTTCAGAGTCAAAATTACCTCTTCTTGGTCTCCTTGTGTGCAATGAGACATAAATTAGCAACTTCAGTTGGTTCTTCATCTGAGCTTGAGTCTTCGCTGTCACTCTAGGTTGCCATCATAGCTTTTTTTCTAAGCTTAGTTCTTGATTTCTTTAGGAGAGGACAGTCAAACTTGTAATGTCCGGGCTTCTTGCATTTGAAGCATGTAGGCACCTCCTTCTCCTTTTCCTTTTCCTTGTCTTTACTTGTTTGGAATATTTTCTGTAAGGAAACTTTCTTCTTTTCATAAATTTTTTGAATTTCCTTGCTAAAAGTGCTTCCTCACTCTCATCTTCTCTTCTTTTGATTCTTCATTTGAAGATTCTTCTTGAATTGTTGATTTGAAGGCTATCCCCTTTTTCTTTTATCCAAGTCCATAGATTTCTGCTTCAGATTTAGCTTATAAGTCATGACTGGCTCCGAGGGTAATTTGTCAACATCCTTTGCTTCTTGTATGGCGGTCACCTTTGGATCACATGAAGTTGGAAGTGACCTGAGAATTTTATTAACAAGATCAGCATTAGACATAATTTTGTAATGGTTACATTCGGAACATTTCATAAGTATACTAACATGTTTACTTTAGTGTTCTTCACTTGATCGGTACCCTATGGGTAACTTCAATGTATCCCCTATTTCCTTAGTAGATGTGCATGTAGAAATCCTATTAAACTCACTAGGATCTAATGCACGATAAATGAGACTCATTGCTTTCCCATTAATCTCGGATTATTTAATGTCATTTTCATCCCAATCCTCTTCGAGCTTTGGATAGAAACACCATTAACCATAATCGAAGGAATATGTGGACCTTTATCAACAACTTTTCATAAATTATAATCTATTGAATGCATGTAAATTCTCATTCTAGTTTTCCAATAAGTATAATTTGTTCCATTAAAATATGGAGGCTTGTCCCTCAACTACACTAGTACCAATAGGGGTGGCATAAATCTTTACTCAAGGTAGTTAAACCTATATACTGAGAATAGGGCTCTGATACTACTTGTTGCCCAGTAAGCTATCCAAGAGGAGGGGTGAATTGGGTTTCAAAAAAATTAAATGTTTACTTGCAAGAATATATGCCAAATGCAATAAACAATTATGAGTGCTAGTGTGAGATGAACTAGAATGCTCTTAATGAGTATGTAGTGGAAATGTAAATGCAATAAATAAAAGAGTAAGAGAAAGACAATCAATCCACAAATATAATCAAGATATAGTGGTTCGGTGCTTTCCAATGCACCTACATCCATTCTCAAGATCCCCTTGGGAATTTAGTATAATCTCAACTGATTATAGCTAATTAGTTTTTCGAGCTCACTAATCAAAACCCGACTTATTTTACAAGGCTCACAAGTCAAAACCTTCCTTGATTTTATGGGCTAATCAATAACCTAATTGGTTTTAAGGCTCACCAATAATCTTTCTTGATTTTGCGGGCTAACCAAGAATCTAATTGGTTTTCAAGGCTCACCCAGTAACTTCCTTGGTTTTATGGGCTAACCAAGAACCTTTACAACAAGAGATAAGGTTTAAAGTAAAGCAACAATAAAAACTTTCTAAAGTAAAGCTGATTTCTCTTTGAAGCTCGGTGAAGTTGCTTGTCTTGAGCTTGATGAAGCCTCAATCAATGATCAAAAGTTGACCTTGAATGCTTCTTGAAGGCTTTGAATGCTTGGAGACTTCTTTTTGCTTAATGGTTGTTTATCACAATGAATGGGTTCTTTCTTGTTTTTCTTTTATTTTTTTCTTCCTCTTGTGTTTTGATTTGATTTGAAACACTTAAACACAATTCCAAGGCCTCAAAACCAATTTATAGCTATTAAACATGAAAAACTAGCTGTTGGGAGGCAAGAGGGCTGAGTTCTGCATTTGAAAAACTAGCTATTACTGTTCCTAAAGCTCCAAGTGTCGATACTTTGACCTTGTAAGTCGATACTTAGGGTCGACACTTGCATTCCATGAGTTGACACAAAGTTCAAATTTCTTCAATGAAGCTCTCTGGAATTCTCAGGTGAGTTGACACTTCTTCTGGTGAGTCGATACTTGAGTTGACACTCGACAATCATGAGTCAATATTTCAAGCAAGTCTTCAATTTCAGCAAGTTCTGTATCCAAAAATTCTCAGGTGATGAGCTGATCCTTGAGTCGACACTTGACTGGCATGAGTCGACACTTTAACCGTGCCATCTAAAATACTTTCTGCATGCCGGCTTGAGTCGACACTTCCACTGTCGCGAGTCGACACTTGAGCTGTGAGTCGATACTTTGAGTTGACACTTGATTGAGTTTTTTCAAAACTATTTGTTGCCGACCTTACCGCTGTGGCCTGTAGTTATGAGTTGGCACCAAACTGGGGCCCCGTGTGCTACGGAATTTTGATGCTGCTGCAAAAACGAGGTTAGAGACCCAGGATGGGGATCCCGATGGGGGCACTCCGATGATCAAGGTAGAGAGCAGTAAAGTGGAACAGATCCACTAAGATGAAAACTGTAGGGTCTCCGCTCTTAGAGGAATCTTAAATGAGAAGAAGAATGAGAACGTGAGGGAAGAGCACTCTGGTTCCTGCAACCGAGCTCATTGGACTCGGTCCGGCGAGTTCCTCTGGAACCTTGGCTTAGGACCGCCTCTTCTACTTGCGAGATTGCTTGCCATCTCGATTGCTTACCTTCTTCTTGCCCTGGTCATCCTTTTTTAGGTCACCGATCCATGCATTCGTCAATGCCTCGATCCCCTGGGTGGCTCTGGAGGTCAGCGACCATCCCCCTCTCATCCCCCTTATGGTTGGGAGTTAAGTGGTGAACCGGTCTCATCAGTCATGCAGTCATGAGAGGGGGAACTTGGCGGTATACCGATCCTTACGAAGGTGCCCTCGGGCCTGAGGCGTTGATCGTGGCCCCCCTTTTTAGAATACCGGGCTACCAAATGCTGGGTTCGGTGCCTCAAGCAGGGTTCCCTTTCCAAATTGGTGACAACGAGGTTCTACGCACCATTGCAAGCCTAGGGACACCGTACCGAGTGTGCCACCTGTGCGCGCCATCTTCAACAGCTTCCTCGGGGCTCGCACCCTTGGTCCTTTCATCTTCCATAAAAGGGGTGACTCTGGCCGAGGTGGATCCTGCCTAGATCAACACCTGGCGGAGTGGCAGAGGCCAACTCGACCTTGACTAAGGTGGACCCATCTGGGGGTGCCACCTAGCGAGGGAGCAGGGAGAGCCTGGCTCGACTTCGACAAGGTGGGCCCATCTGGGAGCACCACCTGGTGAAGGAGCAGATGCAGGGCTACTCCGGTTGAGGTGGATCCCGCTTGGATCGATACCTGGTGGAGTGGCAGGGGCCAGCTCGACCTCGACCGAGTGGACCCATTGGGGGGTGGCACCTGGCGAGGGAGCTGGGAGAGCCTGGCTCAACTTTGGTGAGGTGGATCCATCTAAGGGCACCACCTAGAGAAGGAGCAGAGGCAAGGCACTTTGGTTAAGGTGGATCCCGCCTGGATCGACACCTGGCAGAGTGGCAAAGGCCAGCTCGACCTCGATCAAGGTGGACCCATCGTGGGTGCCACCTGTGAGGGAGCGAGAGAGCCTGGCCTGATTGCAGCTAGGTGGACCCATCTGGGGTGCCACTGGCGAAGGAGCAGAGGCAGGGCCACTCCGGCCAAGGTGGATCCTGCCTGGATCGACACCTAGCGGAGTGGTAGAGCCAGCAAGACCTTGACCAAGGTGGACCCATCTGGGGGTGCACCTGGTGAGGGGGCGGGGTGAGCCTGGCTCAACTTTGATGAGGTGGACCCATCTGAGGGTGCCACTGGTGAAGGAACAGAGGTAGGGCCACTCCGGTCGAGGTGGATCGCACCTGGATTGACACCTAGAGGAGTGGCAGAGGCCAGCTCGACCTCGACTGAGGTGGACCCATCTGGGGTTGCCACCTAGCGAGGGAGCGGGGAGAGCCTGGTTCGACTTCGATTAGGTGGACCCATCTAGGGTGCCACCTGGTGAAGGAGCAGAGGCAGGGCCACTCCGGCCGAGGTGGATCCCACCTGGATCGACACCTGGCAGAGTGGTAGAGGCCAGCTCAACCTCGGTCGAGGTGGATCCATCTAGGGGTACCACTTGGCTTCGGAGCAGGAAGAGCCTGGCTTGACTTTGATGAGGTGGACCTATCTGGGGGTGCCACCTAGCGAAGGAGCGGAGGCAGGGCCACTTCGGCCGAGGTGGATCCTACCTGGATCGATACCTGGCGGAGTGGCAGAGGCCAGCTCACTCGACCGAGGTGGACCCATCTGGTGTGCCACCTAGCTTGACTTTGAAGTGGTGGACCCATCTGGGGGCACCACCTGGCGAAGGAGCAGAGGCAGGGCTACTCCGACGGAGGTGGATCCACCTGGATCGACACCTGGCATTATGGCAGAGGTGTCGAGCTTGGCCCCGAGGTCATCTCTACAGCGGGGCGAGCCTCTTGGCGAGAGAGCTCGGAGATGACGACGCACAGTGCCGCCTATGGCTAGCTAGATCTGATACATACTCACATCAGCGATGTTGCCATTTAGTTGCCTCCCACTCCCAAGTCCCATCGGAGCGCCGCTGCAGGGACATGGCAAGTTAATTCAGGATGATGTGGGAGGACAAAAATCCTGCACAATAAATGCCGAGATTGCTGCCGATCAGCTCACTATACCCGAGGCCCAATACGCGTGTGCGATGTCAGCGTGTTCAGTAGTTATAATTGTGCCGTGCCAGACTCGAGGCGATTTTTAGCAAATCGAAGCATCTTCATCGGGCGCCTCATACATGGCGCCCATCCGATGGCATTGGCGAAAAAGGAGTTGTACGACCGCTGTTGATTGGTTTGAAAAGTGAGGAGACTTTCTAGAAAAGAGTCTTTAGCTTTCTCAGTCATCGTCGGCGGTTGCAGTGATCCCTCTTCTTCTCTCGGATCGCCATTCTTCCACCATAATATCCGATGAGTGCCCTACGACCCATTTCCTTCGTTTGCTCCCCTCGTCCTCACCTACTACTTCGTCTATTCCTTCCTTGTCTTTATGGCCCCTCAGGTCATCATCGCCACTTTTCTTCTAACCTGGACGAGGCCGGCCCATCCCGGCTGAGGACTCCATCGCCCTCCTCTTCAGAGGATCATTTTCCCATCGACGTCCGGCGGTGGCTGCGGGCCGGGTGGCATAACCATCAGAGTCCCTAGGGCTTCTAGGGCTCCTCCTATCATTCCTGTTGTCCCCGTCTCTGCCCTTCCCCCTCCAGTGGCAGAGACTTCTTCTGGTCCCTCCGACTTCATTTCGACGATGACCGAAGATGACATTTCCTCGATCCGAGATATGTATGGGGTCCCGGACTCCATTCAGCTTTCAATCCCAGGGCCGAGGGATCGGGTGACTTCCAGCGACCCCGGTAGAATCGCTTTCTATGAAGACTTCCTTGCCAGAGGTCATCGCTTTCCCCATCATCCATTCTTTCTATCCTTCCTTAGCCATTTCCGTCTCATTCCGGCCTAGTTGGCTCCCAATGCCATCAGGGTCATCTTTGCCTTCATTATTTTTTGCCATTTCCACGGTTCATCATATTTTTTCATTGTTCAGGACCCTTTTCACCCTGAAGCGGTACTCCACCGATGATGGCTGGTGGGTACTTTCACCCTGGCCCAGGTACCTCAGGTTCGACCTCCACATCGATCAAGGGATGGAAGAACCGGGTTTTTTTGCTTCAGTCGGGATGTCGACTGGGTCTGGAGTGAGCCGGATCGGTCTCTGAACTGGAATTTCTAGGTTGAGCCAGTGATCAGGCGGTCTACTCCCAGCTACTGGGCAATGTAGTCCCTTCTCTTGATGTTCTGCTCTCAGAGCAGAACTTGTTCGAGGCAGGGGTCAGCCCAGTATGGATGATCGATGAGCCTCCTATCTTCCTTCTTTTTTTTTAAAAAAAAAAAAAAAAAACTGGACCATTTGACTCTCTGGCCTCTCCTTTCTCCAGGGATGAAGTTCTCCATCGAAAACCTGATGGAAGGGGCCCAGAAGAGGAACGCCCGGAAGGGGCCAGGAGGCTCCCCCGAAGAGGTCCCGAATAGATATGGGCCAGGGGCCCAGGCCCACTCCAGATTCTACTGGACCCAGGGTGATGGATCTGGCTCCTAGGCCACCTCAGCGGCAGACACCCACCACGGACATCGTCGAGCTCGAGGAGGTCGGGGAGGTGGGGCGATCGGCACCTCCCCCTACTGATGCTACACCAGTCGCCATGCCAACGGCGGTGGCAGGTGGCACTATACCGAGGTGGCACCTTCAATGCAGCTCCACCCGGTGGGGGAACTCTAGCTCAGTCTCCCCCCGATCCTCAGTTGGCACCGCCCACCTCCATGGGGCTCTTCCATCATCCGCGACCAAGGCCTCGTGGAGAAGATGATGGAGTTTGCAGTGCAACCCTGGGTCCGCCACCTGAGGAGCGGTCAGGACTACATGGATGCCTGCTCGGGACCTTCCCTACTCTTCATGGTAAGTATCAGCCCTTCCATTTAATGTTCCAGTTGGGTCTTCTTAAACCCTCAATTCTTCCTCTGATGAAGATTGGGATCGACGTGCTGCTGCTTCAGGATTTTCTCTCCGCCTCAGCAAAGAAAAAGGCCAGGAAGGAGCAGAAGTTGAGCAAGTTGGCAGCCGATGTGAAGGATCTTATGGACAAGGGCTAGGAGCTACGGGGGAGGAATGAGACCCTTCGGGAGGACTTGGCCCGTTCCGATGGTCGGGTTAGGGAACTGGAGTCCTCTCTCTCCGAGGAGAGGATCTCGAGCAGTGCCGGGCTGAAGAAAGACACGGCCAAGATCACCGCTTAGGGGGCAGTCCTGGTCACTGGAGCACCGGGTGGAGGAGGTCCTCAAAGAGTTGGTGGCGGCCAACACAAGACATCCTACGTCAACGGGATGCTGGCGACCTTGCGAAAGGAGATGCAGGAGGCCATGCTGAAGTCCAGGCCTCCAGTGAGTTTGAGAAAGAGATGCACGAAGCCATCGTGGATTCCTTCATGAAAGGCTTTGAGGTCTACCGGGCGGGGACAGGTGGCTGCCCAGTTTCCCAAGCTCGACCTGACCGGGGTCGCCATTGGTGTGCCCAGGGGGCAGCCTCAGGGAGGAGGAGCAACACCAGGGGCCATTAGCAAGGGGGCTACCAGGCAGCCTTCTGAGGATGCGGCTGGTGGCACGGAGGCTCCTAGCTAGTGGAGGGAGCGGCGACAGCTGAATGATTCTAGATTTTTACCTTGTACCTAGCATAGGGTTTTTCTTTTTGCTTGCTGTTGTCTTGTTTTTTCTTTGGTCACCCGGTCTATCGAGGCCATTCTTCCTGTAAGGAAAACTCTCATTAGAAATGAAAGTCCAGGAGGCCTTCATGCTTGGGGAGGAACTCCTGGTGGGCTCGCACCTTTAAAGTCTTTGGCACCGAGACTTAAGTCACTGGGACCTCCTCTGGATTGAACTCTGGGATCTTATGCTCCGAGACTTAGGTCAACGGAGCATCTTCCGGATGAACTCCGGGATCTCGCGGACTCCGTGCACCTTTTGATACGGCAAGCATATGATTAATGTTTTGAATATGGTTTGTAGAGCAATGAAACTAATTACACTAGCATTGTACTCATCATAATAAGACTTAAGGATTATAAGAAATGGGATTTTACTTGATTAAACACAATCCTAAACTAAGAGGGAAGAAGATCTAGACAATAGGGGCTAATGATTGTGGACTTACCTTGATGAGCTTTCCAACCTTCTTTTGATCATACCTTGAAACTACCGACGCTCAGAACAGAAGAACCTGGATAACAGAGATCAAAACCTGGACTTGGGGCTTCAGCTTGTTGGTTCTTTGTCAAGGTGAACCGGCCAACAACTCAAAGTCTTCGAAGGACCCTGCAATGAAGATCAAAGTTAAGGAAGAAGGATAAGAACATATAGAAGGGATGGGAGAATTTATGAACTAAGAACAGAAATTTGAGTAGATCTGGCCGACTCCAATGCCTTCACTTGAGGTTGGAAGATGCTTTGCTAGGGGAAAAGGAGGGCTTTGGCATGGAGGAAAAAAAAGGATGGGAAACTTCACATAAAGAAAAAAATACAAGACAACTTCTACTTCAAAATTCAACTTCACTTTCATTCATTCCCCAAAATCAATCCCCTTTACAATGGGCGTCCAAGGCCTTTAATAGCCTCACAAAGCTAGCTTTTGAAATTAAAAACTCCCCAAATTGAGGAGGATTACAAGGGGGGTTGGAGGATTTGGTGGAGGACTTGGAGGGGTGTGGCGAACTCCTTGAATTTGAATCTTCCTTGTTGGTGCCAAAAAATGATGAGGTGACTAGTGAGGTGGCGCCTGTGACATGGCATGATGAGATGTCTTCTACTTGGATAAGGAATGACATGTGGCACAAAGTGTCCTAGTTGATGGTCCTTTTCTCTTGCTTGGTTGATGTGTCTTCTCTTCTTCATGTGGTCAAATTCTGGGGTCCAGAATTTGAGTCTTGTTGCTGGCTTCATTTCTTTAAAACTTGATTAACTGAAATTGACTTAACTCAACTGAACTGACTTGACTGACCTAAAACTTGAAACGGACTTACAGGAAATGAAGTTTTTTTTGAAAAAAGTAATTACAGGACTCAATAACACTCTTGATTAATTGCAGGACTCTTGAAAAGGAAATGGCTCTTGAAAATAAAAATATTTACAGGACTCTTTAAAAGGAAATGGCTCTTGAAAATAAAATATTTTTGAACTAAAGGATACAAGGTAACCTAATTATCTTCGATCCAAATTGGGATAAGGCTAACCTTGTTGGAGTGAAGTTTCTTTGGGTTTCTAGTATCCACACCAATTCTCCTAGGGGGGCAGAACTCGACCCAGTCGAGTATGTGTTTAGTTTTGCCCTGGTAATGCTCGAACAGTCTGGGTTAAGTCTTTGTAGGTCCTCTCGAGTAATCCAAGATTTGTCGGACTCAGGTCGACCTTGCCATTGAACCAGGTATCGCTGATAGTCCTTATTCCTGGTAGTAATGGTCTTGTCATCCAGGATTCTCTCAATCCTCTCTCTCCACTCAGGTAGGGTTGGTGGTGGACACTCTGAAATATTGTTCACTCTCAATGAAGTTTCTGGCCCAAAAGGCTCACTGGTATTAGTACTAGTTCTTTGTATTTACTAGGTCTGAAACATTAAAGGTTGTATGATACACCCATATCAGGTGGAAGTTCCAAAACATAGCATTAGGCCCTATTTTCTTTAAGATCTTGAAAGGTCCCGCTCCGCGGGCATGCAGCTTCTTTATGGTACCAAAGGCATTGGAGTCGGCCAGATCTACTCAAAATTCTTTCTTAGTCATAAATTCTTCCATCCTTCTATATGTTCTTATCCTTCTCCTTAACTTTGATCTTCATTGCAGGGTCCTTCGAAGACTTTGGTTGTGGGCCGGGTTCACCTTGACAAAGAACCAACAAGCTGAGCCCCAAGTCTAGGGTTCTGATCTCTATTATCCAGGTTCAGCGTTCTGAGCGTTGGTAGTTTCAATGTAGAATCAAAGAAGGTTGGAAAGCTCATCACAGGTAAGTCCACAATCATTAGCCCCTATTGTCTAGATCTTCTTCCCTCTTAGTTTAGGATTGTGTCTAATCAAGTAAAGTCCCATTTCTTTCTAATCCTTAAGTCTATTATGATGAGTACAATGATAGTGTAATTAGATTTCATTGCTCTACAAACCATATTCAAAAACATTAATCATAGCTTGAGCATGCATCCTGGTATCAGAGCATGGTTGCATTAGGTTAGAATAGTTTTCTTTAAATCCAAGCAGATCTAAAATTCACGCCTCCTGAGCGGGTGTACACGTACACTGTCACGACCCATTGGATGAATAATGAGCCCCTGGCTGGACGTGAATTTTTTTTAGATTGAAGTTTGGGTAAGCCATTGCACTTGTTTGATTAGGTTCTGTTTTCTGAAAATTTGCATCTGTTTACTGTAATCCGTCTGCAGCTCCAAAGGCAAGTCACTAATTTTTTGCTGAAATATTTTTTCTTATTCCTTTTTAAGTCAGTTATCACCATATTAAATTTCATCATCAGAAAAAAATTATAAAAAAATGAGAATTTTTGCAGTTCGACACTGTCATTAGGGTTCTGTTCTATCCTTTTTATTTATCTTCATTTGTAGGATCTGCTTAGAGTAGTACAGATTTTAGTTTTAAAATTCCTTTCATCTGCATTGAAACATATAAGTTAGAAATCCTCTGTGAGTTTTTCAGAATTTTTGGACATTTTTTCATAATGTTTTCCACACCACTTTCAAACTGCAATACACTTCTGCAGCACCTTTGCATTTCATTCATCTCATGAGAAATCAAATTAAGGGCATCAATTTGACATAGGGTCAGGTTTCATCACCTGTCCCTAGCCCAAAAATCACCAACCAGCATATCGATCCCATCCCATTAATTAAAATTGAGTAGAACGTTAATTGTCCTAGTGGGTTAGGGACACCAACAAGTTGGATTCAGGTTAGGGTCAAGTTAACTGTGTCAGCTAATTGGTGTGTGCTTACTGGCTTGGTGTCTAGGATTGGTGCATCAGGGCTTGTGATTTGGTCTGCCTACCAAGCCAATCTCAGATTGGTGTCTAAGGTTGGCAATCCCTACCTTCACTCCCCTCCACCTACCTGGCTAAGTCCCATAGTACTACTAGCTAGTTGGTTCACTTAATTAGACTCTAATTTGTGCTCTAGGTCTAGGAAACCTTAGCTTGAACTTGAGTCCATTTGCATGCATGACAACTAGAGCAGGGACACCATATTCACCAATCCAAGCCCAGTCAAGTGTAGCCATGGACCAAAACTTAGGGAATTTGATCAAAGGCCTAAATGATCAAGTGGCCCAACTGACTAAGAGTTTAACTGAGCAATTAGCCCAAACAAATCAGAATGTGGCACAAACCTGACCTTAGCTCAGTTGGTAGAGCGGAGGACTGTAGTTGGTAAAGGTAACAGATATCCTTAGGTAGATGATGCGGCAAGCATATGATTAATGTTTTGAATATGGTTTGTAGAGCAATGAACCTAATTACACTAGCATTGTACTCATCATAATAAGACTTAAGAATTATAAGAAATGGGACTTTTACTTGATTAGACACAATCCTAAACTAAGAGGGAAGAAGATCTAGATAATAGGGGCTAATGATTGTGGACTTACCTTGATGAGCTTTCCAACCTTCTTTTGATTCATACCTTGAAACTACCAACGCTCAGAACTGAAGAACTTGGATAACAGAGATCAGAACTCTGGACTTGGGGCTTCAGCTTGTTGGTTCTTTGTCAAGGTGAATCCAGCCCACAACTCAAAGTCTTCGAAGGACCCTGCAATGAAGATCAAAGTTAAGAAAGAAGGATAAGAACATATAGAAGGGATGGGAGAATTTATAAACTAAGAACGGAATTTGAGTAGATCTGGCCGACTCCAATGCCTTCAGTTGAGCTTGGAAGATGCTTTGCTAAGGGAAAAGGAGGGCTTTGGCGTGGAGGAAAAAAAAGGATGGGAAACTTTCACAAAAAAAAAAACACAAGACAACTTCTACTTCCAAAATTCAACTTCACTTTTCATTCATTCCCCAAAATCAATCCCCTTTACAATGGACTTCCAAGGCCTTTAATAGCCTCACAAAGCTAGCTTTTGAAATTTAAAAACTCCCCAAATGAGGAGGATTACAAGGGGGGTTTGGAGGATTTGGTGGAGAGTTTGGAGGGATGGGGGGGGGTTGGAGGATTTGGTGGAGGACTTGGAGGTGTGTGGCCAACCTCCTTGAATTTGAATCTTCTTGTTGGTGCCAAAGAGTGATGAGGTGACTAGTGAGGTGGCGCCTGATGACGTGGCATGATGAGATGGTCTTCTACTTGGATAAGGAATGACATGTGGTGCCAAGTGGTCCTAGTTGATGGTCCTTTCTCTTGCTTGGTTGATGTGTCTTCTCTTCTTCATGTGGTCAAATTCTGGGATCCAGATTTGAGTCTTGTTGCTGGCTTTCATTGCTTTAAGACTTGATTAACTGAAATAGACTTAACTCAACTAAACTGATTTGACTGACCTAAACTTGAAACGGACTTATAGGAAATGAAATATTTTTTTTTAAAGTAATTACAGGACTCAATAAACACTCTTAATTAATTATAGGACTCTTGAAAAGAAATGGCTCTTGAAAATAAACATTTACAGGACTCTTGAAAAGGAAATGGCTCTTGAAAATAAAACATTTTTGAACTAAAGGATACAAGGTAACCTAATTATCTTCAATCCAAATTGGGATAAGGCTAACCTTGTTGGAGTGAAGTTTCTTTCAGGTTTTGGTGTCCACACCACCTTTCGGACTAAACTCTGGTGTCTCATGTCAGAACTGGGTTTCGTTCGGCTTTCCAGACTGAACTCTTAGTTTCTGTGGGAGAATTGAGTTCCGCGCACCACCTTCCGGACTGAACTCCGATGCCTCATGTCGGAACTGGATTTCGTTTGGCTTTCCAGATTGAACTCCAGGATTCCGTGGGGAAACTGAGTTCCGTGCCACCTTCCAGACTGAACTCCGGCACCTCAGTGGAACTGGGTTCCATTCGACTTTCTAGACTGAACTCCGGGATTCCGTGTGGGAACTAAGTTCCGCGCCACCTTCCAGACTGAACTCTGAGGCCTGGAACAGGCTCCACTCAGTGCTCTAGACTGAACTCTGGGACCTTGCACTTCTCGCAGACCGCTTTGCGGGATCTTTGCCTCGCCTTCGTTCGCCGGCTTAAGGCCGGGCAGCGTTGAACCTACAAGACAGAAACAAACATTGTGCAAAGAAAGAATTTCATCGTTAATATTCAGGGAATCTTACATTATTGGTAATACATCCTTAGGTTTGCGGCATTCCAAGTCCACGAAAATCGATCCCACCGATGGTGTGGGCACCAGGATCTGACAGAGGCTCCTCAACCCTCTATGGATCTCAGATTAGGGTTCCTTTTCTATGAGTCCTGTAATAAGGCCTTGAGCCCAAAAACATTGTTTTAATTTCTTGTCAAAGTTGTTTAGTCTTGTACCTTGACCAATTTGGATCAAGTTAGGTCTTGAGTCCTGTATTTGTTCGAGTCTGAGTTTGGACTGGGCCCAAGCCCAATTGAAGTCACTCTGGTTTTCTTCTCCAACTCAAGTTCTGGTGGGCCAACCCACCCCTTCTATGGTGGGGACACCGGAGGCACCATAATAAGACAGAGGCTTTTCAACCCTCTATGAATTGATCAATAATTTATGAGTCCATCTGTAATAAGGGCTTAGCCCATCTGAGTCCATTTTAGTTGTTATTTGAGTCTTTTGAGTTTCAGTTCTATACTAGTCAGCTCATGTTGAGCTAGTTCAGTCCAGTGTTAGTCATATCATGTCGAGCTAATTTTATTTTTTTTGAGTCCTATTCAACCATATTGAAGACTCAAGACCATATCATACAAGTGAATACCAAGTCCAACCAGATTGAAGACATGGAAGTATAGCCCAAGTCCAACCCAGCTTGAAGATTTGAAGACCCCAGGAGGAAAATTTAGAAAACCCTGATTCCTTGCAGATGCCCTCCAGATACCCAGATTCCCTTCCAGATGCCAAAATATATTCATATACCAAGGCATCCATGATTTTAGAGGTCCATCTGCATTCTAGCCCAAAGAAATCAAGCCCAGGTGCCAAGCCCAAGCCCCTAAGAAGCAAGATACCAGGGAATATTCCTGCTACCTGGCTACCAGGCCACCCCAGCTTCCAGAGACCCAAACCCATGCACCCGGGCCCTTTGGGCCTGCCCCTTGCTGCTCCTAGAAGCCCAACATGCCTCCTAGGCATCCTTGGAGTGTTGGCCAAGTCAAGAGAATTTTTAGAGATTTTTTTACCTAATGTTTCCTTATTTTCTAGCTAGGGTTTGAGAGGGAAAATGATTCTTATGTAAAGACTAATGTACCCTTACTTGGAGTCCAAGGTTAAGGGTCTATTTAAGGGATCCTAGCCTCTTGTATGAAACCTAATTTTTGATATGAATTAAAACCTTGAGTTCTTCTATTGAGTTGTGTGATACCCTGCTGTGTGCATAAAGGGATTTGTGAGAGTTCTTCTTCTAGGGTTTGCAATCATCTTCCTGATGCCAACAAACCCTCCAGATCCCTGGACGCCCACTCCAAAAGAAGCCTTCCCTTGCTATTTTTCCTTTATTTTCTTGTTCCTTTATGAGTTTTCTAGCCCCTGACAGGTCGTTTGCAGGTCCCCGAGTTCCTACGAATCCAACGACTCTAGCCAAGCCTCAATCGGATCACCGAGAAGAAAGCCGGGTATCCGCGGGTCTTTGGCTCAGTTTTCCAGGCCACATCCATCGAGGAATGAGAGATCCCTTTGCTGCGATCTTCACAGACATTGTCAGGTACTCCCCTCTACCTCCAGTAGTTTGATTGTAGGAGAACTTGCCCTAACCTAGGCTTCTCAGCCCCGGCGATCCTTCTTTTCTACTTTTCTAGGTCCTAATCTACATGCTGATCTTCTAAAATTCATATAAATTCCCTACAACTTATTTTAATCTAAAATTCGGAAATTATTTACTCAACCCCACATATATAAAACATACAAAAAGAATTGCATGCATATTAGTCCCGCATCATTTGGTATCATAGCTTAGATTAGGGCATATTTTCTGTAATTTTCAAGTCTGTATATGATTTATTATTTTTATTAGTTCTCCCTGATAAAAACTCTAAAAATTCTAAAATTTGTTTTTCTGGATTCATCATAATTCTCATTAATTTTAAGATTTTTTTAGATTTTATTATGGCCTGTGAATTTTCTGCAAGCCAAATACAGCCTGCAAATATTTGGCTCTGTTTTTTCAGCAAGACAAGTTTGGAAGTTTTAGGGTTTTGTTTAGCATTTTTTGCATATCTTTTAATTTTAGTATATTTTCAGCATATTAGGCCATGATTTGCAAGTTTTCTTCTATTTAAAAAAATAGCAAAAAAAAAATTACATATTCTCCAAAAAATACCAAAAAAATATCTAAACCAAATTTGCATCCTCATCTGCCTGCCATCATTGCATAATTTACTTTTAAGGGCACTCTTGCTAAATCAGATGGGGGGAGGATTTATCACCTCTCCTTAGCCCAAAATCACATCCCTTGCATTCGGTCCCAAGCCTTAACCTAAAATTAAATAGACTTAATTTTCCTAGTGGGCTAGGGACACCAAATGGTCGGGTCCGGGCTAGTGTTAGATCACTGTGTCAAGCTAACCTGTGTGTGCCTTATGCTTGGTGTCTAGAATGGTGGTTTAGGGATTCAGTCCTGAAGGGCTTGTGTGCTGGTCCGCCTACCTGGCGAATCTCTGATTGGTATCTAGGATTGGCAATCAGGGACCTAACACCCCTTACACCTGCCTGGCTGAGTACAGGGTTACTATAGGCTAGTTTGCCACCCTGATTGAGCCCTTAGTTTGGACTCTAGGTCTAGTCAGCTGTAGTCGATCTGATCGAGCTTGCATGATCACTAGATCAGGAGTTTCATATCACCCACCTCCTTTCACAAATGTCTGAACCCATGGAAAATTTGCAAGCGCAAATGAAAGCCCTAGCTAATCAAATGGCCCAGATGGCTACCCAGATGACTACCTAGATGACCCAGTTAACTCAGTCTGGTATTCAAACCAATGATAGAATTGACCATCTTGCCAATAGGTTTGATCAGTTAGAAGTCCGGGTAGGGACCCCAGGAAAAACCCATGGGTCACAGTCTGAGACAGATCCTGAGTCCCCTCAACCTAGGAGGACCCCAAACCATGATCTATACCATGAGGTCAAACCTAGGATAGCCCCTTATCCTGACCCGTACTACAATCCTCAACCTAGGAGGACCCCAACCCTGATCCATACCGAGAGGTTGAACCTAGGAGAGCCCCTCAGCCTGACCATACTATAATACACCTAGAAGAACCCCTTACCATGACCCTTATTATAATACTGAACCTAGAAGAACCCCTTATCATGACCCTTTTATGATACTGAACCCAGGAGAAACCAATACTCTGACCCATATAGGGAGTCTAATCCTAGGAGAACCCGATACTCTGACCCATATAGGGAGTCAAATCCTAGGAGAACCCAATACTCTGACCCATATAGGGAGCCCAACCCTAGGAGAACCAATATTCTGACCCATATAGGGAGTCAACCCTAGGAGAACCCAATATCCTGACCCATATAGGGAGCCCAACCTTAGGATGACCTCATACCATGATCCATCCTTAGAACCTGACCATAGAGCTGACCCAAAATCCTATGACCCCAGATCCTATAATCCCATGACCCATAGATCTGCACCCTTGTCCTATGAGCCCAGAGAACCCATAACCCCTAAGTATCAATCTAGTACTAGTCAGGTTTCCCTTAGTCAACTTGAATCCCATAGGATTAGCACCCCTAAATATGAGCCCAGTAGTGAGCCACTATCCCTTAGGCAACTTGAACCTACTAGGATTAGTGTCCATAATCAGGACACATCCCTTAGGCAATTTTTTCCTAGTCGACCTTCTCCAACCATTCCTGAGATTGACAAGGCTTACATTAAAGCGAAAGTGTATGAAGCTGATGTGAGCCTAGTGGATGAGTATGAAGGAGAAGAGGAGACACCTTTAGTATACCTAGAATTAGCTGACCAGTAGATACCCAGGTAGAAACCAACCGGAGCTAGTTGACCTTGACCACATCCAACCTAAAGCTATAATGGAAGAACAAATAGAGGAAGAGAACCTAGGTACTGCTGCTAAAGCCTTACCTGAGGAAACCATAGAGGAGAGCCAAATTATAGAGTCTAGTCCAAAATACAAGAACCAGAAGAATTTATTAAGGACCTGATCTCTTTGAATCAATACCTTCAAGATGAGTCCCCTCCTATAGTTCCCATTAAGGACCTCTTCCCCGAAATTGGTGACCCATCCTTCCATTATGCAAACCCTGTAGATATAGCTCAACCTCGTAAGGTTAACCTCATTAGTATGGGAATTAGTTCCTGACACCCCATCTTTTATCCTACTTTATCCAACTAAACCTTTTTCTCCACCCTACTAGACAAATTCTGAACCCACTTCCTATTTCCTATCCTTTCCTGAGTCTTCTCATGTGTCTAGAACTATTAGGTTACATTTTGTTGAGGTTACTAGGTTGCAAGGATCCATAGAGCCCATCCCATTTGCTACCTACTTTTGGCAGACCCTCTGGCACCTATTAGGAGTTACTAGCAAATTTTCTTCTGCATGTCACCCATCAACCATGACTCATGCCCCCATGCCCAGGTGGTAGTTAAGACCTGATAAATCTCTTTAGTCGAGTTTGTTAGGTGTAGGTTTGAGTTCTTTGAATCATTGTTAGGAGTCTGCATGTGCCCAGCATGTTCACCACCTACACTAATTTTAAACAAACTGGCTAATTCCCGAAGATGGATCAAAGAATTTGATATAGTGGATTCTATCTTGGTTAGGCTTAGGCCTAAAGCTTCATGCTCGCAGAGCCGAACCTTTTAAAGTGATAGAGAAGGTTGGATCAAATGCCTAGGTGTTAGACTTGCCTTCGGATTTGGGCATTAGTTCTACCTTCAATATTACAGACCTGGTTGAGTATAGGGAACCGGCAGCAATACATAGTAAGGCCTTTGGACCTATTCCTTTTCATTGTGAGTGACCCTAACCCAGAGTGTCAACTAACAAATTGGCCTGAGAGAGGAGAACGGATCGAGCGTATCCTGGACGATTAAGCCATTATGACCCGGGGCCACGGTTATCAACGCTTCCTGGTCTGATGGCCAAGGCCGGCCAGAGTCGGACGATTCATGGATTTCTCGTGAGGACTTGCAGCACCTCAACCCAGACCTCCTCGAGAGATATGTGAGCTAACTTGATCTTCACTCGACAGGGTCGAGTTCCTCCACCCCGGGAGAATTGATGGGGGACACCGGAGGCACCATAATAAGACAGAGGCTTTTCAACCCTTATGAATTGATCAATAATTTATGAGTCCATCTGTAATAAGGGCTTACCCATCTGAGTCCATTTTAGTTGTTATTTGGAGTCTTTTGAGTTTCAGTTCTGTACTAGTCAGCTCATGTTGAGCTAGTTTAGTCCAGTGTTAGTCAGCTCATGTCGAGCTAATTTTATTTTTTTGAGTCCTATTCAACCATATTGAAGACTCGAGACCACATCATACAAGTGAATACCAAGTCCAACCAGATTGAAGACATGGAAGTATAGCCCAAGTCCAACCCAGCTTGAAGATTTGAAGACCCCAGGAGGAAAATTTAGAAATCCTGATTCCTTGCAGATGCCCTCCAGATTCCCAGATTCCTTCCAGATGCCAAAATATATTCATATACCAAGGCATCCATGATTTTAGAGGTCCATCTGCATCCTAGCCCAAAGAAATCAAGCCCAGGCACCAAGCCAAAGCCCTTAAGAAGCAAGATACCAGGGAATATTCCTACTACCTGGCTACCAGGCCACCCCAGCTTCCAGAGGCCCAAACCCATGCACCCGGCCCCTTTGGGCCGGCCCCTTGCTGCTCCTAGAAGCCCAACTCGCCCCCTAGGCATCCTTGGAGTGTTGGCCAAGTCAAGAGAATTTTTAGAGATTTTTTACCTAATGTTTCCTTATTTTCTAGCTAGGGTTTGAGAGGGAAATGATTCTTATATAAAGACTAATGTACCCTTACTTGGAGCCTGGTTAAGGGTCTATTTAAGGGACCCTAGCCTCTTGTATGAAACCTAATTTTTGATATGAATTAAACCTTGAGTTCTTTTATTGAGTTGTGTGATACCCTGCTATGTGCATAAAGGGGTTTGAGAGTGTTCTTCTTCCCGGTGTTTGCAATCATCTTCCTGCTACCAACAAACCCTCCAAATCCCTGGATGCCCACTCCAAAAGAAGCCTTCCCTTGCTATTTTTCCTTCATTTTCTCATTCCTTTGTGAGTTTCTAACCCCTGACAGGTCGTTTGCAGGTCTTCGAGTTCCTACGAATCCAACGACTCCAGCCAAGCCTCAATCGGATCACCGAGCAGAAAGCCGAGTATCCGTGGGTCTTTGGCTCGGTTTTCCAGGCCGCATCCATCGAGGAACGAGAGACCCTTTGCTGCGATCTTCACAGACATTGTCAGGTACACCCCCTCTACCTCTAGTAGTTTTATTGTAGGAGAACTTGCCCTAACCGAGGCTTCTCAGCCCCAGCGATCCTTCTTTTATACTTTTCTAGGTCCTAATTTGCATGCTGATCTTCTAAAATTCATATAAAATTCCCTACAACTTATTTTAATCTAAAATTCGGGAATTATTCACTCAACCCCACATATAAAACATACAGAAAGAATTGCATGCATATTAGTCCCGCATCATTCTACTTGGGATAATGCCAACTCAGGTGCCACCTCAGCTACCTACGTGGTGCCACATCAGCCGCAACTTGGGCATCCAAGAAGGGAAACAAAGTGGCCTCCTCTTGCTTTCCACATGCCTTGGACAACATCCCCCTCTTCCCTCCCCCACATCATGCCTTGTTCCATCTAAAGAGGGCGTTGAAGATCTTTGAAGGAACCAAGCCCCAAAGCAAGCCTCCTCCAAGTTTTCTTCCCAAAATGCTCTTGCAAGGAATGAAGGTCAAAAGATACACTCCCCTCTTCAAGCCCTCAACCATGCAACGCCCGATGGAGTTCACCCTTGGTCGCCAAGAATCAATCCTAGAAGATGGCGTGAAGAGCCCAAGGGAACACATCCTCCAAGCAAGCCATGCCCCACTCTCTTCCCAAATTAAGCATGCTAAGGAAGGAAGTCAAGGACCAATCCCCCTCTCCAAGCCTTTGCTCATGCCATGCCAACTCCAAATATTTGGTCGGCCAAAGAAATAGGGATGTGGAAAATTTTTGGCGCCACCATGAGATTTGTATTTTGAATTTCAAAAGGGCCTTGGGTGCCTATTTAAAGGACCCAATCCCTCCCTTTGTATAACTAATGAATGAATGAAAATTTGAGTGATTAAGTTTGAGTTTCTTCCACCCTCCAACCCTTGTCTCTTAGGCTAGGTTCGAGGGGAATTGCCTTCGTCCTCAGGGACGTCGAGTGGTGCGAGGCCACCTGTCCGTCGCCCCAGGGCGGCGCGAATCCTTCATCCTCCAGGACGTCGCGTGGTGTGAGGCCACATTCCTTCATCCTCCGGGATGTCGCGGGGTGTGAGGCCCCAAGTTATCTCCAACTTCGACATCGGAATCTAGCCAGATGCCGGGCTCGAAGCCCCTTCCTAACTCCAATTCAATTCCTTTCCGTACATCTCCACATTCCACTAACCTTTCCTTTGTTTGCCTATAGGTCCTCCCTGGCATCTCGAGCATTGGAGATAGTTAGCTTTGCCATCGCGACCTCTAGATCCAAAGCCAAAGCTCCCACGGGTTCGACTGCTCGGGTATCCAGGCCGCATCCACCGAGTTGAGCGATCTCTGCACCGAGCGCTTTAGAAGTTTGAGGTTTGCCTTCTCTATATCTCCTAAGTAGATATTATAGGTCGAGCTAGTCCTACCAGGGTTTCTTAATCCCGGGGTCCTGTTCTCGTTCTTACTTTTAGGGCTTTGAACTGTTAGCGTAAGCTTCCTTTACTGCTCTTCATATTTTTTATCTTTGCTTGTGATCGGGAATCGAAACCCTAATCAGCGAAGAAGAACAACAAGAAACATAACAAAAAAAAAAAAATCATCAACCCTAAAAACAAAAGAATTCCTTTTGCATCGTAAGCATCCTTATTAGCATATCCAGCATCCCTAGCCCTAACCCCCTTGCCTCCACATCAACCGAGCTCGACAAGATAATAAGCACCGTGAGGGAGTGCTTCGACCACCTCATAGGGACCTTCCCAGTTCGAAGAGAGCTTCCTGCATTCCCGAGGTTGGGAAGCCTCTGTGCGATGCAATACTAGATCCCCCAGGCGAAAGCCTTCGACCTTACCTTGGATTTGTAGTACCTAGCCACCCGTTGCCGGTAGGCCACCATCCGAACTCGTGCCTTGTCCCTCATCTTCTCGAGGAGATAAAGGTTAAGCAGTAGCCATGCTAGATTCTCGGATTCATCATACTGTTCCACGTGCAGTGTCGACAGGCTAAGCTCCATTGGGATTACTGCCTCTGATCCAAAGACAAGGTTGAAGGGAGTTTCATCTATGGCCATCCTTGGGGTTGTATGGTACACCCATAGGATGCTGGGAAGTTTTTCAGCCCATCTCCCTTTAGCTTGGTCCAACCTGGTCCGGAGCCCTTGTAGGATGGTCTGGTTGGTACTTCGGCTTCTCCGTTGGTCTGTGGATGTGCCACTGAGGTGAAGCAATGATGAGTTCTGAGGTCATTGCAGAAACTTCTCGAATTCTCGATAATTGAACTGACATCCATTATCGGTGATAATGGTGTAGGGATGTCCAAAGCGACATACGATCGACTTCGAAAGGAACTTACTAACATTTGCCTCCATAATCCGGGCCAATGGCTCGATCTCGACCCACTTCGTGAAGTAGTCGATGGCGATAATCAAGAACTTACGTTGCCCGGACACGGGAGGAAAGGGACCGAGAAGGTCCATGCCCCACTAGACAAAAGGCCAGGGGGCAGAGAGTTGGGAGAGTGGTGCAGCCGGCTAGTGTTGCACGACGGCATGATGCTGGCAGTGGTCATCTCTTAACAAAGTTTGCTGCATCCTCCCTCATCGTCTCCTAATAGTATCCTTGATGGAGGGCTTTGTGTGCTAGAGTCCTGCACCCCACATTATTTCGCGGTGGCCCTCATGAATTTCCCAGAGCACGAGTGCAGCCTCCATGGGCCTTAAACACATGAGGAGTGGGTAAGAAAATGATCTCCGATAGAGCAGCCCATCCATCAGCACGAAGCGCACGGCTTCCTCTTGATGAGGCCGGCCTCTATCCGATCCTCAGGCAAGGTACCGTCAGTGATGTACTTGACATACTTGTCCATCTAGTTGGACTCCGGGGTGACCTGCTGGATCTCTCTGGGGACCTCATAGCTCGGAGCCTGGAGATGCTCAATGTGGGCGTGACCTAATGATGAGTCCGATAGGGTTGCTAGGCGAGAGAGGGCATCAGCACGAGCATTCTCACCGCACGGGATATGGGAGCGCTGAAGCCCTTGAATCCCGCAAAACTCGCATGCACCAATTCCAGATATTTTCAACATCTGAGGATCCCATGCCTCATACTTGCCCGAGACCTGCCTGGTGACCAGCTAGGAGTCGGTGAAGACTCTCAAGCTGGACACACCGAACTCACGAAAAACTCTCAGTCCCGTGAGGAGCACATCATATTCTACCTGGTTGTTGGTAGTAGGAAAATGGAGGTGGAGCGTGCATTCAGCTACGACTCCCTCATCATTGGTGAGGATGAGCCCGCCCCCTCTTCCATCGAAATTAGAGGCTCCATCCACTGGCAGGACTCATATATCCTCCTTTAGTTCAAGCACTGGTTATTGACTTTGGGGGCTCTCTTCCACCCCCTCGCTCAGGCCTACACACTCAACTAGAAAGTCAGCTAGTACCTATGCCTTCATAGCCGACCGTGGTCGATAGGCGATGTCAAACTCGCTGAGCTTCAACGTCCACTTTTCCAGGTGACCAGATGTGTCAAGTCAGCTAAGCACGGCCTTCAATGGCTGATCCATTAGGACCGTGATGGGATGTGCTCGGAAATAAGGCCTGAGGTGCTGGGCAAACATTATTAGTGCAAAATCAACTTTTTGGATCGAGAGTACCAGAGCTCCGTATCATGGAGGAGCTTATGTATAGTACATAGGTCTCTAGATCCCTTTGTCATCTGTCCGGACTAAGACCGAGCTGACGGCCTCCAGAGTGACTGCCAGATATAGGAGGAGCTCCTCTCCCTCCTCTGGCCGAGAGAGTAGTGGTGGTGATGCCAGGGTCTTCTTCAGCTCCTCGAATGCCTCTTGGCACTCCTTCATCCAAAGAAGTCATGCATCTTCCTCAGTATCTTGAAGAAGGGTTGGCAACGATCAGCGGATCACGAGATAAAATGACTCAGGGCGGCCACCTGGTCGGTGAGCCGTTGGACTTGCTCTTGAAGGTGGGTGGCTCCATGTCAAGGATCGCTTGAACCTTCTCCGGGTTGGCTTCAATCCCTCTCTAGGTCACCATGAAGCCGAGGAACTTTTTCACCGCCACACCGAAGATGGACTTTGCTTTGGTTCAGCTTCATTTGGTGGAGGCGACGGTTGCGGAAGGTCTCCCCAGATTGTCGACGTGGTCTGAGGTCGGCTTACTCATCACCAGCATGTCGTCCACATACACTTGCATGTTGTGGCCCATTTGGTCCTTGAAGACCTTGTTGACCAACTGCTGATATGTGATGCCAGCATTCTTCAGGCCAAAGGGCATCATCTTGTAGCAATAGGTCCCGCATCCGTGATAAAGGTAGTGTGCTCCTCGTCTTCCGAGTGCATCCTAATCTAATGTACCCGGAGAAGGCATCCATAAAGGATAGGAGACGGGGCCCGACGTGGTGTCCACAAGCTGATCGATCTTCGGGAGGGGGAAGCTATCTTTTGGGTAGGCTCGGTTGAGGTCGGTGTAGTCCATGCAGATCCTCCACTTGCCATTGTTCTTTTTCACCATCACCATGTTCGCTAGCCAATTGGGATAGTGCACCTCCCGCACAAAGCCAGCATTGAGGAGCATTTGCACCTCTTCTTGATCACCTTCTGTCTTTCTGCAGCAAAGCTCCTCTTCTTCTGCTTAACTGGGTGGTACTTCGCATCGATCTTCAACTGGTGGGTGATGACCTCCGGGGGAATAACTGGCATGTCCTACTACAGACCAGGAGAACACATCCGCATTCACCCGGAGGAAGTCTAGTAAGCGAACCCGCTCGTCTTCTGGAAGTTAGGCTCCTATCTGCACCATTTTCTGTGGGTCTGAGCCAAGGGGTTACGTCAACAAACGCTCTACCAGGCCAACCCTAGGATCTTGTGCTCTCTGGTCGAGGTCGTCAACATCAGATTTGAGCTCAGCATTCCAGCCACCTGGGAGGCCTGCAGGCAATGCTGAACAGGGTCAACTGCCCCCCTCATCTCTCCCACCCCAAAAATAGTGAGAACTGCACCACAATCTTTCGGTGGAGATGACTGCATCAAGCCGGTTGAGCCTGGACGGCCCAAAATGGCATTGTTTGGTGATGGAAGTCGGACAACAGTGAAGGTCATCAAAATCATGCTCTGTCGGGGTGGAGTCCTGACGGTAACAGGGAGAGTGATCTCCCCCTCGACTCCCACAGAGTCTCCGGTGAAACCCATGAGAGGGGTGTGCACGGCCTTATTCAATCATGAGATAGATTCATCCAGGAGAAAGCATCATAGAAAAGTACGTCGGTGGAGCTCCCAATATCAACCATAATCCGATATGCAGGATGTTTAGCGATGGTCATTTTGATCACCACCGCATCATTATTTACATTTTCATTTTCACCTCCCTTCCCCTTTTCAAAGGGGAGTACATTTTCCATATTTTCTCCCTCCCGAGCTCTCTTTGACGTGAACCCTATCCCCCAAGAAATCATGCCCACGGGCTTCTCCGTGGGGCGGTTGTTGACTATCGGGATAGGGGGAAGGGCTACGAGTGGCTGGTCCTCCACCGGGGCTCCCCTCCCATGAACTTCTTGAGATAACCCCTCTTGATCAGGTCCTCGATCTCCCATTTTAGATTACGGCACTCTTCTGTGTCATGCCGTGGTCACGATGGAACTGACAATACTTCGTCATGTCACTACGTTCTTTGGGTTTTAAGGAGAAGGTCAGCGAAGGTAACCCTCGTCTTCGATCTCCATGAGGATCTGGTTCTGGGAGCAAGGAGGGGAGTAAAGGTTCGCTCGGGAGCGGGACCATTCTTGGGCTTCGGCCCTGCTCGGAAGTCCACGGGCGGCCCAGGCCTGCGAGCCCCCTGAACATCCTTCAAGGCTGGCTTCTTCGAAGGCTTCCCATCCAGTTCTTTCCTGGTATGGTTGGCCTCCTCAGCCCGGATGTACTTGTGGGTGCGGAGGAGGAGAAGCTCGGGGTACGTCTTGGGTGGTTTTTGTACCACGAATACATCAGAACGGGAGGTCTTAAGCCCTCGCTTCAATGCCAGCATGGTGATGGGCTCGTCCAAGCTGTAGATCTCCAGGGTGGCAGTCTTGAAGTGGGTTACATAGTCTCACAGGAGCTCCTGGTCTTGCTGGCAGATGGAAAAGAGGCTATCCACCTCTCTTGGCACTTTCGACAAGCATCGATGTGTGCCACAAACTTTCCTTTCAACTGCTGGAAGGAGTCGATAGATTCAGGCTCGAGGCAGGTGAACCAAACTTGAGCGCCTTCCAGAGGGTGGCCCGGAAGGCAATGCATAAGAGGGCATCTATCGCCCCCTGGACTCTCATGAGAGCCTTATAGATCTCCAGATTGTCCAGAGGATCGGTGGTCCCATCGTAGGGATCCACCTGAGGCATACGGAACCGACTTAGAATCGGTTCCTCTTGGATTTCCTGGAAGAAGGGGGTCGGGCATTGTAGCCCACTGGCATGCTGGGGGAGCCCTGCATGTTAGCAAACCAGTGGAGAGAGCTCTGCCAACTTGCACTCTTGCTCTTCCAGGCACCTTTCAGCAAGATGCCTGATGGCCTCATCAGTGGAACTTTTCACTGAGGCCACTGGAGAAGGTGCCAACGAGTCACGGTGAGGGGCCTTTCCTCTGTGATGCTTGCTACGCTTGGTAGAATCATTGTTGTCCACCGGGAATCAGTTCTCGTGGTCCACCGACCCAGAGTGGTTCCTCTTCACGGGGGTCGGTGACTCCTGCAAGGAATGGTCGATGCCCGCGGGTGGGACGACCTACCCTAGATAGAGAGCAGGCTTCCACGGGGGCCCACGACTTGGGCTACGGGGGTCTCTGGCTGAGGCAGGGTCACCAGGGAGCGCTGCTGATGCTGCAGCTACCTCACGACCATGGTTAGTGTCAGTAATTGTTGGACAATGTAGCATACTGACCATCCATCGAGGGAGCTAAGGAGGTGGAACAGGAGCGAGGAGTTCCCTTTCCAAGCTACGGGGGCCGGGAGAGAGGGAACTTCCCCCGCCCAGCTGGTGGAGGCTTCACGTCTGCATGTCACCACCATACTGGAATCGAGCTTCTCTCGAGCTTGAGGGGGCTTACTTGTCTAGGGGCATCGTCCCTCTACCTAGTGCTCCAATCTGATGCTGACCTTATCGCTGTGGCCTGTAGCTGTGAGTTGGCACTAGACTGGGGCCCCTGTGCTACGGAATTTTGATGCTCTCGGACTTGCAAAAATGAGGTTAGAGACCCGGGCCGGGGATCCCGGGGGGGGCACTCTGATGATCAAGTTAGAGAGCGGTAAAGTGAAACAGATCCACTGAGATGGAAACCTGTTGGGTCTCTGTTCTTAGAAGAATCTTAAATGAGAAGAAGAATCAGAATGAGAGGAAGGCGCTTTGGTTCCTGCAACCGAGCTCGTTGGAACCCGGTCCGGCGAGTTCCTCTAGAACCCGGCTTAGGACCGCCTCTTCTTCTTGCAGGATTGCTTGACCTCTCGATTGCTTACCTTCCTTCTTGCCCATGGTCTTCTTTTTTTAGGTCACCGAACCATGCATCTGTTCGTGCCTCGATCCCCCGGGAGGCTCTGGAGGTCAACGACCATCCCCCTCTTGTCCCCCTTATGGTCGAGAGTTAAGTGGTGAACGGTCTCGTCAGCCATGCAGTCATGAGAGGGGGAACTTGGTGGGATACCGATCCATGCGAAGGCAGCCTCGGGGCTGAGGCATTGACCGTGGCCCTTCCCTTTTAGAATACCGGACTACTTGATGTTGGGTTCGGTGACTCGGGTAGGGTTCCCTTTCCAAACTAGTGAAAACGAGGTTCTGTGCACCATTGCAGGCCTAGGGACACTGTACCGAGTGCGCCGCCTGTGCACGCTATCTTCAGTAGCTTCCTCGGGGCTCAAACCCGGTCCTTCCATCTTTTGCAAAAGTGACTGACTCCGGTTGAGGTGGATCCCGCCAGGATCGACACCTAGCAGAGTGGCAGAGGCCAGCTCGACCTCGACTGAGGTGGAACCATCTAGGGGTGCCACCTGGCGAGGGAGCGGGGAGAGCCTAGCTTGACTTTGACGAGGTGGCCCATCTGGGGGTGCCACCTGGGGAACGAGCAGAGGAGGGCCACTCCAACCGAGGTGGATCCCGCCTGGATCGACACTTGGCGGACAGTGACAGAGGCCAGCTCGACCTCTACCGAGGTGGACCCATTTGGGGGTGCCACCTGGCAAGAGAGCGGGGAGAGACTGGCTCAACTTCGATAAGGTGGAACCATCTGAGGGAACCACCTGGTGAAGGAGCAGAGGCAGGGCCACTCCAGTCAAGGTGGATCCCACCAAGATTGACACCTGGCAGAGTGGCAAAGGCTAGCTCGACCTCGATAGAGGTGGACCCATTTTGGGGTGCCGCCTGGCGAGGGAGTGGGGAGAGCCTGGCTTGACTTCGATGAGGTGGACCCATCTGGGGGTGCCACTTGGTGGAGGAGCAAAGGCAGGGCCACTCCGGTCGAGGTGGATCCTGCCTGAATTGACACCGGCAGAGTGGCAGAGGCCAGCTCGACTCGATCGAGGTGGACCCATCTGGGAGTGCCACCTAGCGAGGGAGCAGGGAGAGCCTAGCTAGACTATGGCGAGGTGGACCCATCTGGGGGACACCTGGTGAAGGACCAAAGGCAGGGCCACTCCGGTCGAGGTGGATCCTGCCAGATCGATACTGGTGGAGTGGTAGAGGCTAGCTCGACCTCGACCGAGGTGGACCCATCTGGGGTGCCACCTGGCAGGGAGCGGGGAGAACCTGAATCGACTTCGACGAGGTGGACCCATCTCGGGGCACCACTGGTGAAGGAGCAGAGGTAGGGCCACTCCAACCGAGGTGGATCGTGACTGGATCGACACCTGGTAGAGTGGTAGAGGCCAGCTCGACCTCGACCGAGGTGGACCCATCTATGGGGCGACCTGGAAAGGGAGCGGGGAGAGCCTGGCTCGACTTCGATGACGTGGACCCATCTGGGGTGCCACATGGCAAAGGAGCAGAGGCAGGGCCGCTCTGATCAAGGTAGATCCCGTGTGGATCGACACCTGGTGGAGTGGCAGAGGCAGCTCGACCTCGACCGAGGTGGACCCATCTCGGGGTGCCACTTGGCGAGGAGCAGGGGAGAGCCTGGCTCGACTTCGGTGAGGTGGACCCATTTGGGGGAGCTGCCTAGCGAAGGAGCGGAGGCTGGGCCACTCGGTCGAGGTGGATCCCGCCTATATCGACACCTGGTAGAGTGGCAGAGGCCAGCTCGACCTCGACCAAGGTGGACCCATTTGGGGGTTCCACTTGGTGGAAATCGCGAAGAGCCTGGCTCAACTTCAGTGAGGTGGACCCATCTGGGGATGCCACCTGGTGAAGGAGTGGAGGTAGGGCCCTCCGGTAAAGGTGGATCCCGCCTGGATCGATACCTGGCAAAGTGGCAGAGGCCAGCTCGACCTCGATCGAGATGGACCCATCTGGGAGTGCCACCTCGTGAGGGAGCGGGGAGAGCTTAGCTCAACTTCAGCAGTTGGACCCATCTAGGGGTGCCACCTGGTGAAGGAGCAGAGGTAGGGCCACTCTGACCGAGGTGGACCCTGCTTGGATCGACACCTGGCAAGTGGTAGAGGCCAGCTCAACCTCGATCAAGGTGGACCCTCTGGGGGTGCCACCTGGCAAGGGAGCGAGGAGAGCCTAGTCGACTTCCACAAGGGGACCCATCTGGGGGTCCACCTGGTGAATGAGCAGAGGCAGGGCCATTCCGGCCGAGGTGGATCCCGCCTGGATCGACACTGGCAGTGGTAGAGGCCAGCTCGACCTCGATCGAGGTGGACCCATGTGGGGGTGCCACCTGGTGAGGGAGCGGGAAGATCCTGGCTCAACTTCGGCATGTGGACCCATTGGGGGCGCCGCCTAGTGAAGGAGCGGAGGCAGGGCCACTTCGGCCAAGGTGGATCCGCCTGGATCGACACCTGACGGAGTGGTAGAGGCCAGCTCGACCTCGACCAAGGTGGACCATTTGGGGGAGCCACCTGGCGAGGGAGCGGGAAGAGCCTAGCTCGACTTCGACAAGGTGGACCCATCAAGGGCATCGCCTGGCGAAGGAGCCGAGGAAGGGCCACTCAGGTCAAGGTGGAACCCGCCTGGATCGATACCTGATGGAGTGGCAGAGGCCAGCTTGACCTCGACCGAGGTGGACCCATCTGGGGGTGCAGCCTGGCAAGGGAGCTGGGAGAGCCTGGCTCGACTTCGACAAGGTGGACCCATCTAGGGGTGCCACTGATGAAGGAGCAGAGGCAGGGCCACTCCGACCCCCGGATGGATCCTACCTGGATTGACACCTGGCAAAGTGGCAGAGGCCTGCTCGATCTCGACCGAGGTGGACCCAACTGGGGTGTGCCACCTAGCGAGGGGGCGGGGAGAGCCTAGCTCGACTTCGGCCAGGTGGACCCACTGGGGGCACCACCTGTTGAAGGAGCAGAGGCGGGCCACTACGATCGATGTGGATCCCGCCTGGATCGACACCTGGCAAAGTGGCAGAGGCCAGCTCAACCTCGGTCGAGGTGGACCCTTCTGAGGGTGCCACCTGGCGAGGTTAGCGGGGAGAGCCTGGCTCGACTTCAATGAGGTGGACCCATCTGGGGGTGCCACCTGGCAAAGGAGCAGAGGTAGGGCAACTCCGGCCGAGGTGGATCCTGCCTGGATCGACACCTGGCATGTTGCAGAGGCCAGCTCGACCTCGGCCGAGGTGGACCATGGGGGTGTCTCTTAGTGAGGGAGCGGGTAGATCCTGGCTCGACTTTGACTAGGTGGATCATTGGATCCTCTGGGGTGCCACCTGGCGAAAGAGCAAAGGCAGGGCCACTCCGATCGAGGTGGATCCTGATTGGATTGACACCTGGTGGAGTGGCAGAGGCTAGCTCAACCTCGACCGAGATGGACCCATCCGGGGGTGCCACCTAGCGAGGTAGTGGGTGAGCCTGGCTCGACTTCGACGAGGTGGACCCATCTAGGGGCACTACCTGTGAAGGAGTAGAGCTAGGGCCACTCCGGCCAAGGTGGACCTTGCCTAGATCGACACCTGGCGAGTGGCAGAGGCCAGCTCGACCTCGATCGAGGTGGACCCATCTGGGGGTGTCACCTCAGGGGAGCGAGGAGAGCCTGGCTCAACTTCGGCAAGGTGGACCCATCTGGGGGTGCCGCATGGCGAAGGAGCGGAGGCAGGGCCACTCTGACCGAGGTGGATCCTGCCTGGATCGACACCTGGCGGGTGGCAGAGGCCAGCTCGACCTCGACCAAGGTGGACCCATCTAGGGATGCCACCTAGAAAGGGAGCGTGAAGAGCCTGGCTCAACTTGGCGAGGTGAACCATCGGGGGCATCGCCTTGGTGAAGGAGCGGAGGCAGGGCCACTCCGGTCGAGGTGATCCCACTTTGATCGACACCTGGCGGACTAGCAAAGCCAGCTCGACTCGACCGAGATGGAGCTATATAGGGGTGCACCAGGCGAGGGACAAGGGAGAGCCTGTCTCGACTTCAGCGAGTTGACCCACTAGGGATCCACTTGGTGAAGGAGCAGAGGTAGGGCCATTCTGGTCGAGGTGAATCCCGCCTGGATCGACACTGGCAGAGTGACAGAGGCCAGCTCGACCTCGATCGAGGTGGACCCCAATTGGGGGTGCCACCTAGCAGGGAGTAGGGAGAGCTGGCTTGACTTCAGTAGGTGGACCATCTGGGGGAACCACCTGGCGAAAAAGAGCAGAGGCAAGGCCACTCCGGTCGAGGTGGTTCCACCTGGTTCGACACTTGGTGAAGTGGTAGAGGCCAGCTCGACCTCGATCGAGGTGGACCCATCTGGGGGTGCCTCCTGGCGAGGGGAGCGGGGAGAGCCTGGCTTGACTTCGGCGACGTGGACCATCTGGGGGTGCCACCTGGCGAAGGAGTAGGGGCAGGGCCACTCCGGCTAAGATGGATCCTGCCTGGATCGACATCTGACATGTGGCAGAGGCCAGCTCGACCTCGTCGAGGTGGATTATCTGGGGGTTCCACGTGGCAAAGGAGTAGAGGCAGGGCACTCCGGTCGAGGTGGATCCTGCCTGGATCGATACCTGGCATAGTGGCGAGGCCAGCTCGACCTCGATCGAGGTGGACCATTGGGTTGCCACCTAGCGAGGGAGCGGGGAGAGCCTGGCTCGACTTCGGCGAGGGGGACCATCTGGGGCACTACCTGGTGAAGGAGCACGAGGGAAGGCTGGCAGAGGCAGGGCCACTCTGACCGAGGTGGATCCTCCTGGATCGACACCTGCGAGTGGCTAGAGGCTATCTCGACTTGGTCAAGGTGGACCATCTGGGGGGCCACCTAGCGAGGGCACGAGGAGAACTAGCTCGACTTCGACAAGGGTGGACCCATCTGTGGGCACTGCCTGGTGAAGGAGCGGAGGCAGGACCACTCTAACCGAGGTGGATCCCACCTGGATCGACACCTAGCGGAGTGGCAGAGGCCAGCTCGACCTCGACCAAGGTGGACCCTTCTGGGATGCCACCTGGCGAGGGAGCGAGAAGAGCCTGGCTTGACTTCAACGAGGTGGACCCATCTGAGGGCACCACCTGACGAAGGAGTAGAGGCAGGGCCACTCCGGTCGAGGTGGATCCTGCCTGGATCGACACCTGGTGGAGTGGCAGAGGCCAGCTCGACCTTGATCGAGGTGGACCCATCTAGGGGTGCCACCTGTCGAGGGAGCGGGGAGAGCCTGGCTTGACTTCGACGAGGTGGACACTTCTCGGGGTGCCACCTGGCGAAGGAGCAGAGGTAGGGCCACTCCGGCCAAGGTGGATCCTGCCTGGATCAACACCTGCCAGAGTGGCAGAGGCCAACTCGACCTCGACCTAGGTGGACCCATCTGGGGGTGCCACCTAGCGAGGGAGTGGGAGAGCCTGGCTCGACTTCGATGAGGTGGACCCATCTAGTGGCGCCACTTCGCGAAGGAGTGGAGGCAGGGCCACTCTGGCCGAGGTGGATCCCGCCTGTATCGACACCTGGCGGAGTGGCAGAGGCCAGCTCGACCTCGGCCAAGATGGACCCATCTGGGGGTGCCACCTGGCGAGGGAGCAGGAAGAGCCTGTCTCGACATCGCGAGGTGGACCCATCTAGGGGTGCCACTTGGTGAAGGAGCGGATATAGGGCCACTTCGGCCAAGGTGGATCCTACCTGGATCGATACCTGTCGGAGTAGCAGAGGCCAGCTCGACCTTGGCCAAGGTGGACCCATCTGGGGGTGCCACCTGGCTCGACTTCGATGAGGTGGACCCATCTGGGGTTGCTACCTGGCGAAGGAGCAGAGGTAGGCCACTCTGGCCCAGGTGGATCCCACCTAGATCGACACCTCAGCTGACAGTCTTGAGCTACCATAGTGGCTCCCTCAGGTAAGTCCTCTATCTTGAAGATACAACAGAGACCACTGAGTCTATCCACTAGACTGTCTACAATAGAACCTATCATGGGTATGTCTTATACTCTGCCCAGAATCTCTACTGTCACTGGGACATCTCTACCTCGCACCTAGGCTACCCAACCATCACTACCTCGGGCTAATGAACCATAGAACTCTCGAATCAAACATGGATAAAATCTCTAAATCAAGAACAAAATGGCACCAAGCCAGCATCTCTAAGACACTGACCTATCCTGAACTACTGCTAATCAAACTGGAAGTCCACGCGATGTCTTCTGATGATGGTCTTCGATCCCATCCGACTAGCCACAGGAAAGAGAGGTCTAGCAGTGACATCGGGTGCATCTACTGCTCTGGCTTCATGCCTAGCCTTTGTTCTTCTTTCTTCTTC
Source organism: Areca catechu (assembly GCA_021397845.1). NCBI lineage: Eukaryota > Viridiplantae > Streptophyta > Magnoliopsida > Arecales > Arecaceae > Areca > Areca catechu. The sequence goes on along the minus strand of CM038042.1, from coordinate 96,441,302 downwards.
TTGATTAGATGGTCTTTGATGATAGACAACTTGCTTCCTAGGCCCCATTCCAAAGATACAAGGTTGGATTAAAAGAGGGAAGAAACCTAGGGTTTCTATGGTTCAAAATCAAACAAAATGGGAGAAACCGAAGAAAAAACCATCCAAAACACAAATTTGAGATGATTGGAGGTTCGATTTGGAGGGAAGAAGTGAAAGGAATAGTTTAGGAGATGAGTTGGCTCAATTTGGAAGAAAAATGGGAAAGAAAACACTTCTTTTTCTGATTTCTGTTGCCGTTTAAGTGTCGACTCACGACATAGAGTTAAGTGTCGACACTTCCAGGTGTCGACACTTTGACTTAAAACCGAAAAAAAAGGAAGTGAAGCATTGATCAAATAGAATAGAATTTTCAATGGAATTCAAGGAGATTTAACATAATCATTAGTGAATTTGATCAATCAAGGGTCAATGTATATGAAAAGATAGAATTTTCAATCAAATGGGACCCTAAGTTCTCTTCTAATCATACTAAACTGATCTTCTTGGAGAGGCTTAGTCAAAATATCAGCTAATTGCATTTCAGTACTAACAAATTCAAGTACAACATCATTATTTTCAACATAATTTTTAATAAAATGATGCCTAATTTTAATATGCTTACTTCTAGAATGCTGAATAGGATTTTTAGTTAAGCAAATAGTACTAGTATTATCACATTTTATGGGTGTCTTACTTAGTTTGATTCCAAAATCTTTAAGTTGTTGCTTAATCCACAAGATTTGAGCACAATAACTTCCTACTGCAATATACTCAACCTCAGCTATGGATAGTGTAACCGAAGTTTGTTTCTTGCTAAACCAAGATATTAAGTTAACTCCAAAAAATTGGCAAGTTCCACTAGTACCGTTCTATCAAGTTTACACCCAGCAAAATCAGCATCAAAAATCTAATTAAATCAATAGAAGAATTTTTAGAATACCATGGACCAATATTAATTGTACCAGTTAAGTATCTAAATATGCACTAAACAGCCAATAGATGAGACTCTTTAAGATCAGACTAATATCTAGCACACATACAGAAACTAAACATATATCGGTCTACTAGCAGTCAAATATAAAAAGCCAATCATCCCTCTATATAATTTTTGATCAACAGATTTACCATGCTTATCTTTATCAAGTTTTCAAGAGGGGCTCATAGGAGTACCTATTGACTTAGTAGACTCTATCCCAAACTTCTTTAAGATTTCTCTTGTGTACTTAGCTTGGTTGATGAAGATTCAATTTTTGTTTGCTTGATTTGGAGTCCAAGAAAAATTGAGTTCTACCATCATGCTCATTTCGAACTCACCCAGTATTAGCTTAGCAAACTCTTGGCAAAGGATTTCATTAGTAGTACTGAATATAATATCATCAACATAAATTTGCACTACTAATAAGTCATCATTTTTCTTCTTTAAAATAAGGTAGTATCAACATGGCCACTAAAAATTTATTTTCAATCAGAAACTTGCCGAGTCTTTCATACCATGCTCGGGTGCTTGCTTTAAACCATAAAGTGCTTTATGTAATTTGAAAACATGATCAGGATGTGCATGATTTTCAAAGCCTGGTGGTTGTTCGATAAAAACTTCTTCGATTATAAAACTATTCAGAAAAGCACTCTTGACATCCATTTGAAAAGTTTAAAGTTCATAAAACAAGCAAATACTAATAGTAGTCTAATTGCCTCAAGTCTAGCAACAAGAGCAAAGTTTCATCAAAATGAATTCCTTCCTCCTGATTGTCTTTGGCAACTAGCCTTACTGTATTTCTTGTAACAATATCATTTTCATCCAATTTATTCCTGTTGCCGCTCCCGTCGTCGCGCCCGTGCCACGGATCCGCCGATCCCTCCTGACCGTCTGGGGAAGAAGCCTCCCTGGCTACGGCTAACCTGCAAAAAAGGGTTAGAAGACCCTGGCCGGGGATCCCGGCAAGGGAACTCCGACGGTCAAGTCAGTAGACGACGAGAAGGAACAGACTCTCCAGACGGACCCCCGAAAGGGTTCCAGACTTAGAGAGTTTACTGGTGAGAGAGACGCTCTGGGGACCAGAATCTCAGCCGGGCCTCCTTGCCGAGCTCACGCCCAGTGATCCCCTCTCGGGATCTCTGTTTTCACTCTCCGGAGCGAGGCCTTTTGCCGCTGCTTCTCCTTTGTCCCCAGGCTTGTTCGCTTACCTTGTCGTCCCCAGATTCCTCCCTCTTTATCTCCTTTCATCGTGTGCTTGTCTTTTCCTCCTGGGAGACTCCCCTCCCCCGTCCTCTTATCTTTTCCCTTTTCGGTGAAGGGGGACCAGGCGGCTTTCCGACCTCGTCCGCCGAGCCCAGCAGGGAAAAGGCAAAGAGATAGAAGAGAAAAAGGAGGGCGGCGCTGGTAAGGGCGGCCGTTCAGGCCTCGGGCCCAGCGAGAGCGCTCTCTTTCCCAAGCATGGGCGCCATCCATCTATAGGGACTGTTCTGTCAGAAACGTGCCCCTCGGCTATGGAACTTGTCGGCCGATGCAAGTGACGTTCCGCGTGCCGCCGCCCTCCGTATGGGGCACCGTCTGGGATTCGTACGGCCCGAGGGATGGCCTCGGGGCCCGTGCCTCTTCCCTGAGACCTTCTCCGTACGGGTGGCCTGACCTCGGCCGAGGTGGACCCGTCTCCGGGGGCCACCTGGCGAAGAGCGAAGGACCAGCCGACCTCGGCCTAGGTGGACCCCTCTCGGGTGGACACCTGGCGAGGTGGCAGGAGGTCACCTGGCCTCGGCCGAGGTGGACCCGTCTCCGGGTCCCACCTGGCGAAGAGCGAAGCCCAGCCGACCTCGGCCTAGGTGGACCCCTCCTGGGTGGACACCTGGCGAGGTGGCAGGAGGTCGCCTGGCCTCGGTCGAGGTGGGCCCGCCTCCGGGAGGCCACCAGGCAAAGGGCGAAGGACCAGCCGACCTCGGCCTAGGTGGACCCCTCCTGGGTGGACACCTGGCGAGGTGGCAGGAGGTCGCCTGCCCTCGGCCGAGGTGGGCCCGTCTCCGGGGGGCCACCTGGCGAAGGGCGAAGGTCGGCCGACCTCGGCCCAGGCGGACCCCTCCTGGGTGGACACCTGGCGAGGTGGCAGGAGGTCTCCTGGCTTTGGCTGACCTCACTTAGGCGGACCCCTCCGGGCTTGGGCGCCATCGAGGTGGTAGAGGAACTCCGATCCGAGCTCGACCTCGGGCGAGGGTAGTTTGCCTTAGAAATTGCCGGGCGCTGTAGTCTTGCCGAACCTGGTCTTGAAGACGTGGCACTAACTCGGCCGGAGAACCTCCACGTGGCTCGATCGCATTCGGCGGTATCTGAGCCTGGCCACGTCACTGTCACGGCTGTAACAGTTGCCCCCTAGCCCGCCGTTCCGTCGGGGCATCGTAGAACGGAACGTCGGGATTAAATGCGGACATGATGTGGGGAGGCGAAGATCTTGCATCATAATTGCCACGATCCTCGTCGCCGTGGCTCGATGTGGCTGAAAACCTATGGGGAGCCGCCACGCGTCGCCCACTTGCCCGCAATAAATGCGTCGCTTCGAGGCAGAGGCCGTTGCTCTGCTAACGAGGCATCGATGTCGGCGTGCGCCCACGTGCGATCATCCAGTGGCCCGAGGCAGAATGACGGGTACGGCCGCTGTCCGCTGAGCTTGAAAGGAGGGGGACTTTCCAGAATGAGGCCTTTCCCCTTACTTCGTGGGCGGTTTGCTGCAGGCTAACTCCTGTTGCCCTGCGCTCGTCTGGCATATTTTCGGTGAGTGCCTTCATCTTCTCCGGCTCCCCTCCTTCTCTTTCTTTTTCTTTTCTCTTTGATCCTCCGTCCTTCTCTTTTCCATGGCGCGCCGTCGCCATGTCTCTTCCAACCCGGACGAGGCCGGTCCATCCCGACCGAGGACTCCATCTTCTTCCTCCTCAGATGAGGAGACGATCCCGGAGGAGATCCGCCGGCGTCTGCAACCCGGGGGTGTCACCATTGGCATCCCTAGGGGATCCGGCCTCCCCCGGTTGCTCCCGCCGTGCCCCTTCGTTCTCTTCCTGCTCCGCCTTCTCTTCCCGCTGGTCCCTCCGGTCATGCTTCCACCATGACCGAAGGCGATCTTTCTCTGCTCCGGGATGCTTACGGTATCCCGGGGTCCATTCGTCTGTCTGTTCCGCGTCCGGGGAGCGCGTCACCATGAGTGGCCCCGGCCGCATAGCCTTCTACGAAGACTTCCTCCTCGGGGGTCTTCGGTTTCCTCTGCATCCCTTCTTTCTTTCTTTTCTCAGCCATTTCCGGCTTGTCCCGGCCCAGTTGGCTCCCACGCCATCCGGGTCATCTTCATTTTCATTGTCTTTTGTCACTTCCACGGGTTCGTTGCCCGTTTCTCCCTCTTCAGGGCCATGTTCACCCTGAAGAAGTGCTCCACCGATGACGGCGGTGGTACATTTCGCCCCGGCCCAGGTGTCTCCGGTTCGACATCCCTTCCTCGGTTAAGGGCTGGAAGAGCCGGTTTTTCTTCGCCTCAGTCGAAGATGTCGATTGGCCCTGGAGTGAACCGGACCGGACTCCGAACCGGAACTCTCGGGTTGAGTCGGCGGACCAGGAGGCCTATTCCCAACTCCTGAGCGACGTGGTCCCTGCACTCGACGTTCTGCTTTCGGAGCAGAATCTTTTTGAGGCCGGGATCAGTCCCATCCGCGAGACGGGTGAGATTCGGCCCACTTTGACTCCCGCTCCCTTTTTCTTCATGACCGAGCCGGCTGACTTTCTATTCCTTTGTGTTGCAGGGATGAAGTTCTCACTGGAGAGCCTTTTGGAGGGCGCAGCCCGGAGAGATGTCGTCGAGGTGGATGAGCCCGCCGAAGAGGGCTCGCACGAGGCGAGCCAGGAGGTCTGACGGCGACCGTGCCCAGCCCGATGGCCGCCGCACCCCCGCCCAGGTTGCCTCAGGGCGGGCCCGCCGACGCCTCGGTTACGCGACCTGGTGGCACCGCCGCTGAGAGGGCTCCACCGCCTACAGCTCCGTCCAGCACCGGTCCCGTCATCGCCGCTACCTCGACAGCGCAGCAGTCGGTGGCCACCGCCGGCCCCTCGCCCGCGGAACAGCTAGGGGGCAGCCGGTGTCAGGAGCCGGCCTTACAGCTCCGGCACTGGTGATCACCCACCGGGACTCGGTCATCCGCGACAAAGGGCTCGCGGAAAAGATCATGGAGTATGCCTCCACCGCCCGGGACCGCCGAGCCCAGGGCGGCCGGGACTACGCAGATGCTTTGCTCGGGATTCTCCCCGCAGCTCTTCACGGTAAGCCCGAGCTCCTTCCTTTCTGTTCTTTCAGATCTAACTTCTTTTCTCCTGACCTGGTTTGGTTTTCGTTGGTGCAGATCGGAATGACGTTCTCCTACTGAGGAACTTCCTCGTAGGAACGCACAAAGGGACGCCGAGAGGAGAAGAAGCTCGGTAAGCTCGCAGTCGATGTCAAAGACCTCATGGAGAAGGGGGTCGAGCTGCGAGCCAACAACCAAGCCCTCCAGTCCGACCTGGCGCGTTCCGAGGGGCAGACAAGGAGCTGGAGGCCTCCTTGTCGGAGGAGAGGATCTCCTACCAGCGCCGTACGAGGAGGACACGACGGAGAGGCCCGCCTGCAGGCCCATTCCCAGTGGCTGGAGCGCCAGCTGGAGGAGGCCCGGCGAGATGCGAGCGCGGCGAAGGACCGGAGTGCATACATCAACGGACTCCTGGAGCCGCGAAGCGGGAGGCGTAGGAAGCCGTCCCGAAATTCCGGGCTTCCGACGAGTACACGTCGGAGGTCCGGGAGGCCGCCGTGGACTCCTTCCTGAAGGGGTTCCGGATGTGCCGGGAGAAGGTGGGGGCCTTCTTCCCGAGCTCGATCTTAGCGGGGTGGTGATCGAGGCAGGAGGCAAGGAGTTGAGAGCAGGGCCTCCGGTGCGCCGACGCAACTCCTGCGGCGCCGCCGACTAGCGAAGCTGTGGCTCCGGAGCAGCCCCAAGAGCCGGCCGCCGCCGAAGTCGAGATGCAGCTCCTGCACCCCCGGCAGAGGGCTCCGACCATGCACCACACTGAGCCCGGTGCCTTCTTACCTGCTTTCGTCGTCGTAGTCGTGTTTTTTTTTTTTTTTCCTTTTTCTTTTGGGGACTCCCGGGTTGTCGGGACTCCCAGCTTGTACTGGCCACTTGTATTAATGAAAGCCTTAGTTTGACAAAATCTCGAGTTCTCCTCTTTTTCCTTTTTTTTTTTTTTTTTTTTTTTTTTTTTTTTGAGATGTTGGCATGGAATGCTGAAACGATCGCAGGCCCCGGTCCTTCCACTGCTCGAATCGAAGGTTGGGGCCTCCCGGATCGCGTGGTGGTAGAGCAGGCCTTAAGCTGGCCCGTCTTTGGATCGCCTTCATACTTGCGCAGGCGACAGGGTTTCTGCACCGCCTTCCAGGCCGAAGCCCAGGATCTCCAGACTGAGCTCGATGCCGCATGCTTTCTCAGCCTTGCGCGGCTTGACGAGCTGTTCTCCGGGCTTTCGTGGGCGAACTGAGTTCTGCGCCACCTTCCGGGCCGAAGCCCAGATCTCCGGACTGAGCTCGATGCCGCAGGCTTTCTCAGCCTTGTGCGATTTGCCGAGCTATTCTCCGGGCTTGCATGGGCGAACTGGGTTCCGCGCCACCTTCCAGGCCGAAGCCCAGGATCTCCGGACTGAGCTCGATGCCGTAGGCTCTCTCAAGCCTTGTGCGGCTTGCCGAGCTGTTCTCCGGGCTTTCGTTGGCGAACTGGTTTCCGCGCCACCTTCCAGGCCGAGCCCAGGATCTCCGTACTGAGCTCGATGCCGCAGGCTCTCTCTCAAGCCTTGTGCAGCTTGCCGAGCTGTTCTCCGGGCTTGCGTGGGTGAACTGGGTTCTGCGCCACCTTCCAGGCCGAAGCCCAGGATCTCCGGAGTGAGCTCGATGCCGCAGGCTTTCTCAAGCCTGCACGGCTTGCCGAGCTGTTCTCCGGGCTTTCGTGGGCGAACTGGCTTCTGCTGCCGCCTTCCAGCCGAAGCCCAGGATCTCCGACTGAACCCGATGCCGTAGTCTTTCTTGTCGAAGTGAGAAGGGAGTGTTTGAAGTGGGGGAACTTTATTACAGGAGCAGGGAACCTTACATTACTGATAGTACATCCTCAGGTTCGAGGCGTTCACGTCCGGGGAACCTGGCGCCTCCCAATTCCTCCAAGTAGTATGCGCCATGAGGAAGGGCCTCTGCCACCTGATATGGGCCTTCCCAGTTGGGTGAGAGCTTGCCGCATTCCCGTGGCTGGAAGCCTCAGCGCGGCCGGAGGACCAAGTCTCCGGGATGAAAAACCTTCGGCCGCACTCGGGAGTTTTAATAATACCTGGCCATGCGTTGCCTATACGCCGCCATTCGAATTCGGGCTTTGTCCCTCGTTTCCTCGAGAAGGTCAAGGTTGAGCATCATCCTGGCTGGGTTTTCTGTCTCGTCATATTGCTCCACACGCAGTGTGGTAGGCTGAGCTAGATCGGATGACTGCCTCCACTCCGAAGATGAGGTTGAACGGGGTTTCGTCGGTAGCCGTCCTCGGTTGGTGTGGTATGCCCAGAGGACGCTGGGGAGCTCGTCGGCCCACCTGCCCTTGGCCTGGTCCAGCCGCGTGTGGAGGCCCTGAAGAATGGTCCTGTTCGTGACTTTCGGCCCTCCCCATTGTCTGGGGGTGCGCCCCGAGGTAAAGCGATGCTTGATGCCGAGGTCGCTGCAGAATTCTTCGACTCCTGCAGTCGAACTGGCGCCCGTTGTCAGTGACCACGGTGTGGGGGAGGATGAAGCGACAGACGATGGACTTCCAAAAGAACTTGGCGACGTTTGCTTCGGTGATCCTCGCCAAGGGTTCGGCCTCGACCCACTTCGTGAAGTAATCGATGGCCACTATCAAGAACTTCCGCTGTCCAGACGCGGCGGGAATGGGCCCAGGAGGTCCATCCCCCTGGGCGAACGGCCAGGGGCTGGAGCTGGGAGATTGGGTTGGAGGGCTGCCGTTGCACCGTGGCGTGACGCTGGCACTGGTCGCATTTCTTCACGAAGTTGGCGGCGTCTTCCTTCATCGTCTCCCAGAAGTAGCCCTGACGGAGGGCCTTGTATGCCAATGCCCTACCCCCCACGTGGTTCCCGCAGACGCCTTCGTGAATCTCCTGGAGCACAAGCTTGGCTTCCGAGAGTCCTACGCACTTTAGGAGGGGGTAGGGTAGGATCTTCGATACAACTGCCCCGTCCATCAAGACGAACCGCACGCCTTCTTCCTGATGAGGCGAGCCGCCTCGCGGTCCTCCGGCAGGGTGCCATTGGTGATGGATGCGGCGTACTTGTCTATCCAGCTGGGTTATTGGCCGACCTGGTGGACCTCCACCGGTGCCTCGAGGCTTGGGATCTCAAGGTGCTCCAAATGGGCGCGTCCCAGCATCGTGTCCGGCAGGGTCGCCAGTCGAGAGAGAGCATCTGCGTGGGCGTTCTCCCCGCGGGGGATATGGAGATGTTGAAGCGTCGGAATCTGGACGCGCCCGCCTTGACGAGCTCCAAGTATCTCGCCATTTGGGGGTCGTGGCGCGAAGTACTCCCCGGACACCTGCCCGGCCACGAGCTGGGAATCATGAAAGCCTTGAGGTTGGTTACGCCCAGCTCTCGCGGGAGACTCTCAGTCCGGCAAGAAGTGCTTCGTACTCCGCCTGGTTATTTGTCACGAGGAATTGGAAACGGAGTGCGCATTCGGCGACGACCCCGTTGCTGTTGGCAAGGATGAGCCCAGCCCCGCTCCCGCCGGAGTTTGAGGCTCCGTCTACATGGAGGATCCAGGCATCCTCTCCGGCTCGTCGGTGCCTATCTCCATCGACCGGCCTGAGGGGCCTTCCTCGGGCTCCTTGCCCAAGCCTGCACATTCGACCAAGAAGTCGGCTAGCACCTGTGCCTTCATGGCCGACCTCGGCCTGTACGTAATGTCGAACTCGCTGAGTTTTAGTGCCCACTTTGCCAATCGTCCCGAGGTATCGGGTCGGCTGAGCACTGCTTTCAGCGGTTGATCCGTCAGGACAGCGATGGGGTGCGCTTGGAAATAAGGCCTGAGACGCTGGGCAGACACTATTAGCGCAAAAACGAGTTTCTTGGGCCGAGAATACCTGAGCTCCGCGTCACGGAGAAGTTTGCTGGTATAGTACATCGGCCGCTAGGCCCCCTGGCCGTCGGTTCAAACCAAGACTGAGCTGACGGCTTCGGGGGTAACCGCTAGGTAGAGGATAAGCTCCTCTCCCTCCTCGGGCCTGGACAGCAATGGTGGTGATGCGAGGGTCTTCTTCAGCTCCTCAAAGGCCTGCTGGCATTCCTCGGTCCAAGCAAAGTCATTCATCTTCCTCAGTACCTTGAAGAAGGGACGGCAGCGGTCCACCGACCTGGAGATAAAACGGCTGAGGGCCGCAACTCGGCCGGTTAGTTGCTGCACTTGCTTCTTGGAGGCGGGCTGCTCCATATCCAAGATGGCCTGGACCTTCTCCGGGTTGGCCTCGATTCCTCTTTGGGTCACCATAAATCCTAGGAATTTCTCGGTGGAGATGCCAAAGGCGTACTTTGCCGGGTTCAGCTTCATCTGATGGCGTCGGAGGTTGCCGAATGTCTCCGCCAAGTCAGCCACGTGGTCCGACTCGGGTTTGCTCATTACTAGCATGTCGTCCACGTACACCTGCATGTTGCGGCCGATCTGGTCTTTGAAATTCTATTGACCAGGCGCTGGTACGTTGCCCCCGCATTCTTGAGGCCAAATGGCATCATCCTGTAGCAAAAAGTTCCGCGGTCAGTTATAAAGGCGGTGTGCTCTTCGTCCTCCGGGCTCATTCAGATCTGGTTGTATCCGGAGAAGGCGTCCATGAACGACAGGAGGCGATGCCCCGAGGTGGTGTCGACCAGCTGGTCGATCTTTGGAAGAGGGAAGCTGTCTTTGGGCAAGCTCGGTTGAGGTCGGTGTAATCCACACAGATCCTCCACTTACCACTACTCTTTCTTACCATGACCACGTTTGCCAGCCAGCTGGGGTACTGGACCTCCCGCACAAAACCGGCGGCGAGGAGCTTCTCCACTTCCTCGTTGATCGCCTTCTGCCTTTCCATGGCGAAGCTTCTCTTCTTCTGGCGGACCGGGCGGCAATTTGGGTCCACGTTTAGCCTGTGCATGATGACCTCGGGCGGGATGCCCGGCATGTCAGCTGCTGACCAGGCGAACACGTCAGTGTTGGCACGGAGGAACTCCAGCAGGCGGGTTCGTCTTCCTCAGGGAGCTGGGCCCCGACTTGCACCGTCTTCAGGGGATCCGAACCGAGGGGAAAAGTCAGCAGGCGCTCTACTGGCCCTCCCCTGGGTTCCTTCTCTCTCAGATCGAGGTCGTCGATATCATGGGCGAGCTCCGCGCCCCTGGCGCCCGGGATCGTCTGAAGGCAGAGCGGGACTGGTTGGGTCGTCCCCTTCATCTCCCCGAGCCCGGAAGGCGTGGGGAACTGTACCAACAGCCTTCTCGTGGAGATGGTGGCGTCCAGTTGGTTGAGCCCGGGATGCCCGAGAATGGCGTTGTAAGGCGAGGGGAGCCTGACGACGGTAAATGTTATTAGGACGGTCGCCTGCCGGGGTGGGGATCCGGCGGTGACCGGGAGAGTGATCTCCCCCTCGACCCCCACGGAGTCCCCCGTAAAACCTACCAGGGGGTGTGCACCGGTTTCAGCTGATCGGGGGACAAGTTCATCCGAGAGAAAGCATCGTGAAAAAGTACATCAGCCGAGCTTCCACTATCCACCATGATTCGATGTACAGGATGCTTCGTGATGGTCATCTCGACCACCACGGCATCGTTGTTTACATTATCATTAGCTTCCCCCCCTTGGGGGGGATTACATTCTCCGGGTTCCCGACTTCCCGGGCTCTCTTCATCGCTCGACCAAACCCGCGCGAGATCATGCCCACGGGCTTCTCCGTTGGGCGGTTGTCGATCGCAGGGACGGGCGGCAAGGTCGCGAGCGGCTGCCCTTCAGAGGGGGCCTCGTTCTTGACGAACTTCCTGAGGTAACCCCTCCTAATCAGCTCCTCGATCTCCCGCTTCAGGTGGCGACACTCTCTGTGTCGTGCCCGTGCTCGCGGTGGAACTGGCAGTACTTTGATTTATCTCGGACGGCTCTCGGGTTCTGAGGAGGAGGTCGGCGGAGGTAGCGCTCGCCCTCGATTTCCATGAGGATCTTCATCCGAGGTGCGAGGAGAGGGGTGTGTACCTCCACTCGGGAGTGGCCTTGCCCCTCAGCCTTGGATTCGGGCGAGGGTCGACAGACGGCCCGGCTTCCGAACTCCCGGGGTTCTCTCTGGGGGTGGCCTCTTCGGAGTCTTCCCGTCCAACTCTCGACGGGTGCGGTCGGCCTCCTCCTCCGCTCGGATGTACTTGTGGGCACGGAGGAGGAGCTCGGAGTACGTCCTGGGCGGCTTCTTGTCCAGGGAGTAGGTTAGGCGGGACGTCTTGAGCCCGCGCTTCAAAGCCAGCATGGCGACAGGCTCGTCCAAGCTGTAGATCTCCAGGGCTGCGGTTTTGAACCGGGTGATGTAGTCCCGGAGCAGCTCCTGGTTGCTGGCGGGACGGAGAAGAGGCTGTCCACCTCTCTCGGCACCTTTCGACAAGCGTCGAAGTATGCCACGAACCTTCCTTCCAACTGATGGAAGGAGCAAATGGATCAGGGCTCGAGGCGGGTGAACCAGACTCGAGCGGCCTTCCGGAGGGTTGCCGGGAAGGCAATGCACAGAAGAGCGTCGGTGGCACCCTGGACCCTCATGAGAGCTTTATAGCTATCCAAATGGTCCAGGGGGTCGGTGGTCCCATCGTAGGGATCCACCTGTGGCTTGCGGAATCGTTTCGGGATCGGTTCCACCTGGATTCTTCAGAGAAAGGGGGGCGGGAGTCGTAGCCCGCCTGGTGTGGGCACCAGGTTAACAAAAAGACAACCCATCCAAAGTCCTTATGGTTGGAGTAACAAATCATGTCAATATTTTATTCAAAATAAATGTAATCAAGGACAGGTTAGTCCGCTGTTGGGTCAGTCAATCCAGTCAACTCACTTTTGAAGACTTATCAAGAAGCAACTCGGGCTTCAAAGTACCACTTCAACACATCACCACCTGGAGCCGACTCTTGAAGGCACATCACCACCACCTTGGAGCCGACTCTTGCCACCTCATCAGACACCTCACCACTAAAGGAGCTGACTCTTAATCAAGTCCCAAGGAGCCAATTCTTGAAGAAAGTCAATTAGTCAAAGTCCAAAGTCATGGAGATGGTCAAATTGTCAAAATCAAGAAGGAGGTCAAATCACCAAGTCCAAGCTTTTGAAGATGGTCAACCAAGTCAAGCCTTAGCATGTCATTTGAATTTAAATTCATGCTTGGCCGACCAAAGCTCTCCAAAGCAAGGGTGGTCGGCCAAAGTGAGGGGGGACCACTCCTCCAAATCATATCAAACCTATTCCCACAATTCTCTCCTTATTCCATGTAACTTCCCCATGATATCCTCCACCAAATTAGGTTAGTTTGAATTCAAATGTAAGTCTTTAAAAAGCCTTGGGCATGAGAAATGTGGGAGATTGATAAATGAATGAAAAAAAAGCTCTTTCTTCTATGTGAAGGTCTTGGCTATGTGCCCCTCTTTGGCTTTGTGCCTAGGTTTCTTTTAGGTCTATGTGACCTTGTTTCTCTCTTCCTCTTCCTCCTCTTTTCTCCACTTCAAACACTTTCTTTCCATTGCATCTCTCAAAGAAGATCAAGTTCGCATCAAAGTTCAAGAAGAATCAAGCCAAGAATCAAGTGATCAAGCAAGGAGCCGGTTCTCCAACCCTAGGAATCAGAAAGGAGTCGATTCCCTCAAGAAGAAGAAGCCTTCATCCATCCTTCAACCCATCATTTCCCTTCTTTAACTTGAGTTCTTTAGCTTGTTTCTAATCCCAGGTTTCTTTGTGACAGGGCCTCCCGGAATCCAGACTTTAGAAGAAGGAACTTCTTGCCAGAACCCAGAATGCTGAGTGAGCCACCAAGTGGTGTATTTTGGTCATCCTAGAACTTACCTTGAGAGAAATCCTTTGGATTGATCAAGGTCAGGTAATCCCTAACTTCTTAGGGTTTGGATTATTAAAAAAGTAGGACTAGCTTAATTTAGATGGTTAATTTACTATGGTAGATCATTATTATTCTGTTTAGTCCACTCTAGATTTGCGTTTATCATATGAGTTGTGTTCATTAAATTCCTAGTCATTATAGTTCGATTAGCCATATGCTTAAGAAATTAATTAGATTGATCTTTAACTAATCTCCTTTAGAATATTTAGTCTCATTCCTTCATCTCATAAAGCATTTTTTTCATTTCTTCTTCCCATCATTTTTGGTATCAGAGCAGGTTGATTAGGGCATATCTGTGTTTAGGGTTTGCATCGATTTATCTTTGGTGCTATAAGATTATAGCCAACCCTTGCATTGCAAAACCAAGATGAAATCAGGTTGTCCTACTATAAGGTGGATCCTTATAGTGTAAGGTTGTCCTATCTTGGTCATTGCTTTGGACTACATAGAAGAATTCTATGTAAGTCTGATTTTCCCTGCTTGCTGTAATTAGGTGTAGGCTGACTGTAATCCGCCTGCAGCTCCAAAGGCAAGTAGTGCATTTTTCTTTGACATATTTTTTTTCTTGTTCCATTTTAAGTTGTTTATCACCGTTTAAAATTTCAGCTTCAGAAAAAAAATTACAAAAAAAATGAAAATTCCTGCAGTCCGATAGTGTCATTAGGTTTTCTGTTCTGTTCTTGAGCTTTTAGTGCCTTTATTCAGGATCTGCCTAGAACAGTCTAGATTTTATTTTGAAATTCTGCTTCACCTGGTATGACATCTATAAGTTAGGAGTTCTCATTAATTTTTTTCAAATTTTTTGACTTTTTACTGCACCTTCCAACATCACTTTCGAACTGCAACACACCACTCTGCATCAGTAATTTAGTCATGCATTCATTTCATGATTAAGCTATCTAAGGGCATGAAATTAACATAAGGTCAGGAAGTAATTACCTGTCCTTAGCCCAAAAAAAACACCTCCCTTCATCATTCGAACCCAATCCTTAATTAAAATCAATTAGACCTAATACCCTAGTGGGTTAGGGACACCAACAGGTCGGGTTCGAATTAGAAATCAAGTTGATTGTATTAGCTAGTTAGTGTGTGCTTATTAACTTGGTGTCTAGGATTGGTGTGTAAGGGCTTGTGGTTTGATCCACCTACCTGGCCAATCTCTGATTGGTGTCTAAGGTTGGTATTCAGGGATCTCCAGCCCCTTCCACCTACCTGGCCAAGTGACATAAGTTACTACTGGTTAGTTAGTCTTTCAATTGGGTTCTTAACTTGTGCTCTAGGTCTAGGAGCCATAGTCGTTCGAGTGCATCATTTTCATGACCACTAGATCAGGAACACCATTCCACCGTTCACAAGATCAACCAAGTTCGTCCATGGACCCTAATATGGAGAGTCTCATGAAGTCTATGATAGAGCAAATGGCTACAATGAATGCTAAGCTTGATCGGGTCGAGGATAGAATAGGGGTCCTAGAGGAAGCTAGGTTAACTCCAACTGAACCACCATCTCCCAGATTACCTCCAGACCATCCCAGAGCCCAACGGCAAGAACGCACTCCTGACCCAACCCATAGAAGGCCACAACACGATTTTGATGATCACACCCTGACTTTAATCAAAGAAGGCATCACCATGAAAATTTCGATCAGGATGACCGGGCCTTAAGGAACATCCGTCTAGATGCACCAACTTTTGAAGGAAGCTTAGATCCTAAGGTGTATATAGATTGGGAGGCTGACATGGACCAGTATTTTGATTGGTATGACATGTCAGAGGAGAGGAGATTCAAATTCGCTAAGATCAGGCTGGTTCGACAGGCTAGACTACATTGGGGAAATGTAGAGCGCACGATTAGACAGAGGGGAGATGTACCGGTAAGCACATGGAGAGATATGAAGAGAAAACTTAGAGAAAAATACCTACCCATGTCTTATCAAGAGAGATTACTAGATCAGTGGCAACGGTTAACACAAGGAAACAAAACCGTCTCTGAGTATGTCACCAAATTTGACGAGTTTGTCATGCGGTGCAACGTGGTCGAGTCGGAGGCAGCCACTTTGTCTAGGTTTAGATCAGGGCTGAATGAAGACATCAAGGGGGAATTATTTTTGAGGGAAGTCCATGATTTAGAGCAGGCATATCAGGTTGCCATGGACTATGAGAGATTTCAGAGGAGATCTACTTTTGGGAACCAGAGCCCTCTAGGTTCAGTCCACTTGCTAGTAGACCCAGTTCGGTTCCTACTCCCACAGCTAAGCCTAGGTCCAGCTCAAATCCAATTCCTAGGCCCAATTCAGCCACCCCATCTAGAGAAGATAAAGGAAAAGGGCCTGAAAGTCAAGGTAGGACAAGTCAAGTATGTTATAAGTGCCGTCAACCGGGTCATTATATGAGTCAGTGTCCCTCTAGAGCTTTACACATTGGTGAAGTAGAGGAAGAAGGCTTAGAGCATTTAGAGAATGGTGACGAAGAAGTGTATGAAGCAGAAGATTGCTTAGCTGATGAGTATGAGGGAGATGAGGAAAATTTGGACTCATCAGATTTACTAGGAGTCGTTAGGTGTATCATGACACAGACCAAAGAACAAGAAGACTGGCGTAGGACTAACATCCTACAAACATTTGTCAAAATTAAGGAAAAGGTCTGTAAGATTGTGATAGATAGTGGAAGCTGTGTCAACGCCATTTCCACTAGTGCAGCAAAGAGTTTAGGGTTATCCGTTGTACCACATCCCAATCCATATAAGGTATCCTGGATAGACTCTACATCTATTCCAATCAAGCTACGGTGCCAAGTCCAAATCCAAATTCAATCCTATCAAGATAAGGTCTGGTGTGATGTGCTTCCTATGGGAGTAAGTAGCATCATCTTAGGCAGGCCATGGCTGTTTGATCATGATGTGACCATCTTTGGTCGGTCAAACTCCTGGCTTTCAATTTTAATTGGCAAGAGAATTGTCATTCATCCAAAAGGCCTAAGGACAATTTGCAGGGAGAGGAACCAGTAGCTTGAAGGAAAGAAAACTGGGATTAAATCTGATAGGTGCCAAGAAATAGAACAAGATATCCAAGAGGGAGCACCTATTTGGTGTAGCCAAAAGAGTTAAGGACCACACACCTATAGAACACCCTCCAGAGGTGGTCCAATTATTGAAGAGTATAAGGACGTATTTCCCGAAGATCTTCCCGATAGCCTTCCACCTTTAAGGGACATACAGCATGTCATAGATTTAGTCCCTGGGCAACTTTACCTAATTGCCTCACTATAGGATGAACCCAGCTGAACATCAGGAAATGCAGAAACAGATTGGGGAATTATTTAGGAAGGGGTTTATTAAGGAACGTCTAAAGTCCTTGCGCAGTCCCCGCATTGTTACCCCCTAAGAAGGATGGTACTTGGCGGATGGTGTAGATAGCCGAGCCATCAATAAGATACGGTAAAGTATAGGTTCCCGATCCCACGACTTGACGACATGTTAGATATGATAGCCGGAGCAACAATTTTCTCCCAAATTGATTTAAAGAGTGGGCTATCATCAGGTTAGAGTTAGACCTGGGGATGAATGGAAGACCGCTTTCAGACTAAAGATGGATTATATGAGTGGTTAGTCATGCCATTCGGTCTTTCCAACGCACCCAGCACATTTATGAGGATCATGAATCAGGTGTTGAAAGCCTTCATAGGAAAATTTGTTGTGGTCTATTTTGATGATATCCTTATATATAGCCAAACCAAGGCAGACCACTTAGATCACCTGAGCCAGTTTGTCAAGTTCTTAGAAAAGATAGCCTCTATGCCATATCAAAAAGTGTGACTTCCTCCACATAGAGTCATCTTTCTAGGATTTGTAGTTACTTCTGAAGGAGTGTCAGCTGACCCGAGAAAGTCAAATCCATAGTAGAATGGCCTGTACCCAAGAACATCCATGAAGTACGTAGTTTCCATGGTCTAACCACTTTCTATAGGAGTTTATTAGGGGATTCAGTACGATAGTGGCACCCATCACTGATTGCATTAGGAAAGGAAATTTTGAATGGACTAGAGCGGCTGATAAGCTTTCCTATGATTAAAGAGATAATGACACAAGCACCTGTTTTAAGGCTTCCGGATTTTTCCAAATTATTTTGAGGTCGCTTGTGATGCTTCTGGGGTTGGAATTGGAGGAGTTTTAAGTCAAGAGAATCACCCAGTAGCATTCTTTAGTGAGAAGTTGAATGATGCGAGACTAAGGTATTCAACCTATGATAAGGAGCTATATGCGGTAGTACAAGCTTTACGCTATTGGCGTCACTACCTTTTACCGCAGGAATTTGTTTTATTTTCTGATCATGAAGCTCTTAGGTTCCTTAGTTCTCAGAAGAAGTTGAACCCTAGGCACGGGGAATGGGTAGAGTTTCATACAAGGGTACACGGTCGTTCTGAAAACATCGTGCCGGTACTGAGAATCGAGTTGCTGATGCATTAAGCCGTCGATCATATGTTGATGATACTGTGAGGACTGAGATAGTAGGATTTGATAGGTTGAAGAGTGAGTATTCTACATGCCCTGACTTTGGTCATATCTATCACTCCCTCCCACAAGGTCCGTCTAGTGAACATAGCGATTACATTCTATTAGATGGATACCTTTTCAAGGAAAATAGGCTGTGCATTCCCAAAACTTCTGTTAGGGAATTTCTGATCTGGGAAGCCCATGCTGGAGGATTAGCTGGACATTTTGGTAGAAACAAAACCATCTTGGCTATGGAGGATCATTTTTTCTGGCCTAGTCTTAAGAAGAATGTTGCCAGATAGTAGCCCAGTGTCGAACCTGTGCGGTAGCAAAGCACCAAAAACAAAACACTGGTTTGTACACACCTTTACCTGTCCCTGAGGGTCCGTGGCAAGACATTAGTATGGATTTCGTGACAGGTCTCCCTAGAACTCCCAGAAACATGATTCTATCTTTGTGGTTGTCGATCGATTTTCTAAGATGGCGCACTTTATTCCGTGTTCTCAGACTTTAGATGCGTCAAAAGTGGCCAAACTTTTCTTGGATCATATCGTTAAGCTTCATGGTTTACCTAGAACCATTGTGTCAGATAGAGATGTCAATTCACCAGTTACTTCTGGAAAACCCTCTGGCACATGTTAGGTACCAAACTGAAATTCTCTACAGCCTATCACCCTCAAACTGATGGCCAAACCGAGGTTGTAAACCGAAGCTTAGGTAATCTATTGAGGTGTTTAGTTGGAGAAAACTTAGGGAACTGGGATCTTTTACTTCCTCGTGCTGAGTTTGCTTATAATAGCTCAGTCAATAGATCTATTGGGAAGAGTCCATTTGAAGTGGTCCATGGATATAAACCTAAGAGACCTTTAGATCTAGTCCCATTACCAGCACATGCACGGGTGTCGGAATCCGCCGAATCATATGCACAGCATCTTAAGGACTTGTATAAGGAGATTAGCCAAAAGATTCAAACAAGCAATGAATTTATAAGCATACGGCTAATCTACATAAACGGCTTAAAGAATTTAATGAAGGGGATTTAGTAATGATTAAACTCAAACCAGAGAGGTTTCCACCCGGAACAATGAAGAAACTCCATGCCCGGGAGCCGGACCCTTCAGAATAATAAAAGAATTGGATCTAATGCTTATGTAGTAGATTTACCATCTAGTTATGGCATTAGTTCTACTTTAATATTTCTGACCTCAAAGAATACAAGGAACCTGTACCAATACCTGATGAGCTTTTTGGTCCTAGTGTATCCTTTGAGAGTGATGTCCCAAATGAGTGTCCACCACCAATATTCCTGAGCAAAGAGAGAGTGTTGAAAGAATCTTGGATGACCAGATTATCACCACTAGAAATAAGGGCTACCAACGCTATCTGATTCGATGGCAAGGACGTCCTGAATCTGAAGACTCCTGGATCACCCGAGAGGACCTGCAACAAATCGACCCGGATATAATAGAAACATATCACTCGACAGGGTCGAGTTCCTCCCACCCTGGGAGAATTGGTGTGGGCACCAGGTTAACAAAAAGACTTCAACCCATCCAAAAGTCCTTATGGTTGGAGTAACAAATCATGTCAATATTTTATTTCAAAATAAATGTAATCAAGGACAGGTTAGTCCGCTGTTGGGTCAGTCAATCCAGTCAACTCACTTTTGAAGACTTATCAAGAAGCAACTCGGGCTTCAAAGTACCACTTCAACACATCACCACCCTGGAGCCGACTCTTGAAGGCACATCACCACCACCTTGGAGCCGACTCTTGCCACCTCATCAGACACCTCACCACTAAAGGAGCTGACTCTTAATCAAGTCCCAAGGAGCCAATTCTTGAAGAAAGTCAATTAGTCAAAGTCCAAAGTCATGGAGATGGTCAAATTGTCAAAATCAAGAAGGAGGTCAAATCACCAAGTCCAAGCTTTTGAAGATGGTCAACCAAGTCAAGCCTTAGCATGTCATTTGAATTTAAATTCATGCTTGGCCGACCAAAGCTCTCCAAAGCAAGGGTGGTCGGCCAAAGTGAGGGGGGACCACTCCTCCAAATCATATCAAACCTATTCCCACAATTCTCTCCTTATTCCATGTAACTTCCCCATGATATCCTCCACCAAATTAGGTTAGTTTGAATTCAAATGTAAGTCTTTAAAAAGCCTTGGGCATGAGAAATGTGGAGATTGATAAATGAATGAAAAAAAAGCTCTTTCTTCTATGTGAAGGTCTTGGCTATGTGCCCCTCTTTGGCTTTGTGCCTAGGTTTCTTTTAGGTCTATGTGACCTTGTTTCTCTCTTCCTCTTCCTCCTCTTTTCTCCACTTCAAACACTTTCTTTCCATTGCATCTCTCAAAGAAGATCAAGTTCGCATCAAAGTTCAAGAAGAAATCAAGCCAAGAATCAAGTGATCAAGCAAGGAGCCGGTTCTCCAACCCTAGGAATCAGAAAGGAGTCGATTCCCTCAAGAAGAAGAAGCCTTCATCCATCCTTCAACCCATCATTCTTCCCTTCTTTAACTTGAGTTCTTTAGCTTGTTTCTAATCCCAGGTTTCTTTGTGACAGGGCCTCCGGAATCCAGACTTTAGAAGAAGGAACTTCTTGCCAGAACCCAGAATGCTGAGTGAGCCACCAAGTGGTGTATTTTGGTCATCCTAGAACTTACCTTGAGAGAAATCCTTTGGATTGATCAAGGTCAGGTAATCCCTAACTTCTTAGGGTTTGGATTATTAAAAAAGTAGGACTAGCTTAATTTAGATGGTTAATTTACTATGGTAGATCATTATTATTCTGTTTAGTCCACTCTAGATTTGCGTTTAATCATATTGAGTTGTGTTCATTAAATTTCTAGTCATTATAGTTCGATTAGCCATATGCTTAAGAAATTAATTAGATTGATCTTTAACTAATCTCCTTTAGAATATTTAGTCTCATTCCTTCATCTCATAAAGCATTTTTTTTCATTTCTTCTTCCCATCACCGCCGGGTCTGTCGACGAGTTCTACAGGTCGGCAAATCGGCGGGCGAACTCCGCCAGCTTGCGCTCATGCTCCTCCAGGCGCCTCTCGGCCTGGCGCCTGATGGCTTCGTCGGTGGAGTCTTCCACCGAGGCTGCTGGTGAAGGGGGCGCCGATCGGTCTCGGCGCGAAGTCAGGCCTCGGCGTCGCTTGCTGTGATGCACCGTTTCGGCCTCGTCGGCCGAGGATCGACTCTCGCGATCCTCCGAACCGGAGTAGTTTCTTTTTGCAGGAGCTTGGTGGCTCCCCCGGGGGTTGGAGACGGCCCTCGGATGGGATGGCCTGCCCTGGATGGAGCGCAGGCTCCCACGCTACCCCACGGCTCGGGCCGCGGGGGTCCCTGGCTGCGGCTGCGTGGCCAGGGACCGCTGCTGATGCTGAAGCTGCCGGACCGCCGAGGTCAAGGTCTGCAGCTACTGGATGACAGCCGCAAGGGGTCCGTCCGTTGGGGTAGGCTGTGGTGGAAGAGGAGGGGGAGCCGGAAGCTCCCTCTCCGGGCTGCGGGCCCCTAGAGGGGAGTGAACCTCCCCCACGCGGCTGGTGGACGCCTCGCGGCCACGAGTGACCACCATCGTCAGAGAGCGCGACACCTGCAGAAAGCTGGCCCCCGCTCGGGTTTGGTGTCCTGCCCCCCTACCGGTGCGCGCCAATCTGTTGCCGCTCCCGTCGTCGCGCCCGTGCCACGGATCCGCCGATCCCTCCTGACCGCTTGGGGAAGAAGCCTCCCTGGCTACGGCTAACCTGCAAAAAAGGGGTTAGAAGACCCTGGCCGGGGATCCCGGCGAGGGAACTCCGACGGTCAAGTCAGTAGACGACGAGAAGGAACAGACTCTCCAGACGGACCCCCGAAAGGGTTCCAGACTTAGAGAGTTTACTGGTGAGAGAGATGCTCTGGGGACCAGAATCTCGGCTGGGCCTCCTTGCCGAGCTCATGCCTAGTGATCCCCTCTCGGGATCTCTGGTTTTCACTCTCCGGAGCGAGGCCTTTTGCCGCTGCTTCTCCTTTGTCCCCAGGCTTGTTCGCTTACCTTGTCATCCCCAGATTCCTCCCTCTTTATCTCCTTTCGTCGTGCGCTTGTCTTTTCCTCCTGGGAGACTCCCCTCCCCCGTCCTCTTCTCTTTTCCCTTTTCGGTGAAGGGGGCCAGGCGGCTTTCCGACCTCGTCCGCCGAGCCCAGCAGGGAAAAGGCAAAGACAGAAGGGAAAAAGGGAGGGCGGCGCTGGTAAGGCGGACGGTTAGGCCTCGGGCCCAGCGAGAGCGCTCTCTTTCCCAAGCGTGGGCGCCATCCATCTATAGGGCCTATTCTGTCAGAAACGTGCCCCTCGGTTGTGGAACTTGTCGGGCCGATGCAAGTGACGTTCCGCGTGCTGCCGCCCTCCGTACGGGGCACCGTCTGGGATTCGTACGGCCCGAGGGATGGCCTCGGGGCCCGCGCCTCTTCCCTGAGACCTTCTCCGTACGGGCGGCCTGACCTCGGCCGAGGTGGACCCGTCTCCGGGGGCCACCTGGCGAAGAGCGAAGGACCAGCCGACCTCGGCCTAGGTGGACCCCTCCCGGGTGGACACCTGGCGAGGTGGCAGGAGGTCGCCTGGCCTTGGCCGAGGTGGACCCGTCTCCGGGGGCCACCTGGCGAAGAGCGAAGGACCAGCCGACCTCGGCCTAGGTGGACCCCTCCTGGGTGGACACCTGGCAAGGTGGCAGGAGGTCGCCTGGCCTCGACCGAGGTGGGCCCATCTTCGGGAGGCCACCTGGCAAAGGGGCGAAGGACGAGCCGACCTCGGCCTAGGTGGACCCCTCCTGGGTGGACACCTGGCGAGGTGGCAGGAGGTCGCCTGCCCTCAGCCGAGGTGGGCCCGTCTCCGGGGGGCCACCTGGCAAAGGGCGAAGGGTCGGCCGACCTCGGCCCAGGCGGACCCCTCCTCGGTGGACACCTGGCGAGGTGGCAGGAGGTCTCCTGGCTTTGGCCGACCTCACTTAGGCGGACTCCTCCGGGCTTGGGCGCCATCGAGGTGGTAGAGGAACTCCGATCCGAGCTCAACCTCGGCGAGGGTAGTTTGCCTTAGAAAATTGCCGAGCGCTGTAGTCTTGCCGAACCTGGTCTTGAAGACGTGGCGCTGACTCGGCCGGAGAAACCTCCACGTGGCTCGATCGCATTCGGCGGTATCTGAGCCTAGCCACGTCACTGTCACGGCTGTAACAATTCCTAAATACCAATTTCATGCCAATAATAGAAATGTTAGATAGTCTTTCTATTAATGTCCAAACATTATTTCTTTCAAACTAAATTAGTTCATTTTACATAGCATTAATCCAGTTAGGGTCTTTTTCAGCATCTTCAAAATATTTTGGCTCTATTTGAGAAACAAAAGCAATATAATCACATTCATTTCTAATTGAAGATCAAGTTCTTATTATCCCTTTAGATGGATCACCTAGGATTAACTCCTGAGGATGTCCATGAGCTACCTCCACTCCTTAGGTATCTATCTTGATGCTTTGATGTGGATTGTATGGCTTCTTCTTTTTCACATTTGTCTTGATCTTCTTCACTTTGTTGTGAAGGTTGATCTTCCAATGTTAGCATAGCTTTTCAGCACCTGTACATGCATCAGATGTATCCTCTTTTCTAAAGGATTTGTCAGTAGACTCTTCAAAAACTACATGTACAGACTCCTCTACTACTAAGGTTCTTTTGTTATAAACTCTATATGCCTTTCTTGATGTAGAATATCCTAGAAATATACCTTCATCAGACTTGGCACCAAATTTTTCAAGATTATCTTTATCATTATTAAAAATAAAATATTTACAACCAAAAACTCGAAAATACTTTAAAGTTGGTTTTCTTTGATTCCAAAGCTATTAAGGTGTTTTCTTTAAAATAGGACGAATTAAAACACGATTCAAAATAAACAAGCAGTATTGATTGCTTCAACACAAAATATCTTGGTAAATCATTTTCATAAAGCATAGTGCATGCCATTTCTTCTAAAGTATGGTTTTTCCTTTCCACTACCCTATTCTACTAAGGTATCCTAGGTACAGAAAAATTATGTTTAATTCCTTTTTCATTATTAAAAATTCTAAAATCTTGATTTTCAAATTCATAACCATGATCACTACATATGCAAATAATAGAAATACCTTTTTCATTAAAAACCTTTGGTAAAACTTTATAAATACTGAAAATGATTAATCTTTATGAGAAAGAAAGAAAATCCAAGTAAACATTGAAAAGTCATCCTTCTATAACTAATCCATATCTCTTGCCTCCTAGACTAGATGTTCTAGCTGGTCCAAAGAGATCCATATGGTGTAGTTCTAATGACCTAGTAGTTGTAACAAAACCTTTAGGTTTGGAAGATGCTTCGACTTGTTTTCCAAATTGGCAAGCTTGACAACTTTTATCCTTTCCAAAACTAAGTTTTGGCAAATCTCTTACTGGATCCTTTTTAAAAAGTTTAGATAATAAAAACATGCCTGCATGACCTAATCTACGATGCCAAAGCCAACTAGTCTCATTTATAGTAGAATTCATTATAATTAGGCATTCTCCATTAGACAAAGATAGATTGTCCAAATCTACTAGATAAATATTTTCATGCCTTTTTCCAATGAATTTTATTTCATTTTTATCTGGACTCGCTATCATGCAATATGATGATTTGAAAACAACTTGAAAAACTTTGTCACAAAATTGACTAATACTTAAAAGATTATGCATTAAACCATCAACTAAAAGTACATTATTAATGCAAGTAGAAGGGGATATGTGAACCTTACCAACACCAATAACTTTACCATTATCATCGAAGGTCACACTCCCTCTATTATTGCCTCAAGAGAGGTGAAATGCTTCACATCTCCTGTCATGTGCCTCGAACAACTACTATCAAGATACCATAACCTTTTATTTTCCTTGGTTGTAAGACACACCTGTAAAACAAATCAAGTTTTGTTTTTAGGTACCCAAGCCAACTTGGGTCTTTTAGGGTTAGTGCTCAAATTGGTTCCTTTTGGAACCCAAATCTTTCCAAAATCATTGATTTTTCTTAAGTTGCATTGAAAAGCTTTATGTCCTAGTTTTTTGCATGAAAAACATGTTATGCTTGATGATACGGGGTATAAAGAAATTTTTAAAATACCTTTGCTATTTTTGAGGTTTATATCATAATCCTGCTTTGTTAAAAATAGCTCTTTGATTATTCAAAAGAAGGCTTAATTTTTCAAAGCTATAAATAAACTTTTCAACAAGGGGTTTTATTTTATCAAATTCTTATTTATAATTTTTGGTCTCTATTTCTAAGTCTTTTTTTTCTTCAAAAGATCACCATTTGAAACAATAGCTTTAGGCCTTTTTAAAACTTCATTTTCCATTATTAAAGCTTTGTTTTTCTTTTCCAAAACATCAAGCTTATTTTTCAAATCACTAACTTCATTTAAAAGAGAATTGTTTTTATGTGAAAAACTGTGTGCATGATTTTTCAATTTTCTATTTTCAGATAAAATCAATTTATGATCATGCATCAATTCATCAAAAGTAAAGTCTACTTCAGAGTCAGAAATTACCTCTTCTTGGTCTTTTTGTTGTGCAATGAGACATAAATTAGCAACTTCAGTTAGTTCTTCATCTAAGCTTGAGTCTTCACTGTCACTCTAGGTTGCTATCATAGCTTTCTTTCTAAGCTTCTTTCTTGATTTCTTTAGGAGAGGACAGTCAAACTTTTAATGTCCGGGCTTCTCGCATTCGAAGTATGTAGGCACCTCCTTCTTCTTTTCCTTTCTCTTGTCTTTACTTGTTTGGAATCTTTTCTTGTAAAAGAACTTTCTTCCTTTTATAAATTTTATGAATTTCCTTGCTAAAAGTGCTTCCTCTCTCTTCTTCTTCTTCTTCTTTTGATTCTTCATTCGAAGATTCTTCTTGAATTATTGAATTGAAGGCTGTCCCCTTTTTCTTTTTATCCAAGTCCATAGATTTCTGCTTCAAATTCAGCTCATAAGTCATGAGCGGCTCCATGGGTAATTTGTCAACATCCTTGCTTCTTGTATGGCGGTCACCTTTGGATCCCATGAAGTTGGAAGTGACCAGAGAATTTTGTTGACAAGATCAGCATTAGACATAATTCTTTCTAAACTTCTAATGCCATTCACAATGTTTGTGAATCTAGTATACATGTCAGTGACAGATTCATTTGGTTCCATTCAGAATATTTCATAAGTATGCACTAACATATTTACTTTAGTGTTCTTCACTTGATCGGTACCCTCATGGATAACTTCAAGTGTATCCCATATTTTCTTAGCAGATGTGCATGTAGAAATCCTATTAAACTCACTATAATCTAATGCACAATAAATGAGATTCATTGCTTTCCCATTAATCTCGGATTGTTTAATGTCATTTTCATCCCAATCCTTTTTGAGCTTTGGGATGGAAATACCATTAACCACAATCGAAGGAATATGTGGACCTTTATCAATAACTTTTTATAAATTATAATCTATTGAATGCATGTAAATTCTCATTCTAGTTTTTTAATAAGTATAATTTATTTCATTAAAATATGGAGGTCTATTTGAGGCTTGTCCCTCAACTACACTAGTACTAATAGGGGCTGCCATAAATCTTTACTTAAGGCAGTTAGACCTATATACTAAAAACAGGACTTGATACCACTTGTTGCCCAGTAAGCAATCCAAGAGGAGGGGTGAATTGGGTTTCAAAAAAATTAAAAATGTTTACTTGCAATAATATATTCCAAATGCAATAAACAATAAGTGCTAGTGTGAGGGGAACTAGAATGCTCTTAATGAGTATGCAGCAGAAATGTAAATGCAATAAATAAAAGAGTAAGAGAGAGATAATCAATCCACAAACATAATCAAGATATAATGGTTCAGTGCTTTCCAATGCACCTACATCCACTCCCCAAGATCTCCTTAGAAATTTACTATAATCTCAACCGATTATAGCCAATTAATTTTTCGGGCTCACTAATCAAAACCCAACTTGTTTTTACAAGGCTCACAAGTTAAAATCTTCCTTGGTTTTACGTGGTAACCAAGAACCTAATTGGTTTTAAGGTTCACTAATAACCTCCCTTGATTTTGCGGGCTAGCCAAGAACCTAATTAGTTTTCAAGGCTCACCAATAACATCCCTTGGTTTTACGGGCTAACCAAGAACCTTTATAATAAGAGATAACGTTTAAAGTAAAGCAACAATAAAAACTTTCTAAAGTAAAGCTGATTTCTCTTTGAAGCTTGGTGAAGTTGCTTGTCTTGAGCTTAATGAAGCCTCAATCAATGATCAAAAGTTGAGTTTGAATGCTTCTTGAAGGCTTTGAATGCTTGGAGACTTCTTTTTGCTTAATGGTTGTTGATCACAATAAATGGATTCTTTTCTTGTTTTTCTTTTGTTTTTCTTCTTCCTCTTGTGTTTTGATTTGATTTAAAACACTTAAATATAATTTCAAGGCCTCAAAACTAGTTTATAGCCATTAGACACGAAAAACTAGCAGTTGGGAGGCAAGAGGGCCGAGTTTTGTATTTGAAAAACTAGTTATTACTATTCCCAGAGCTCCAAGTGTCGACACTTCGACCTTGTAAGTTTACACTTAGGATCGACACTTGCATTCCATGAGTCGACACCAAGTTCAAATTTTTTCAATGAAGCTCTCTGGAATTCTCAAGTGAGTCGATACTTCTTCTGGAGAGTCGACACTTGAGTCGACACTTGATAATCATGAGTCAACACTTCAAGCAAGTCTTTAATTTTATCAAGTTCTGTATCCAAAAATTCTCAGGCGATGAGCTGATCCTTGAGTCGATACTTGACTGGCATGAGTCGATACTTCAACCGTGCCATCTAAAATTCTTTCAGTATGCCAGCTTGAGTCGACACTTCCACTATCGCGAGTCGATACTTGAGTTGTGAGTCGATACTTTGAGTCAACACTTTACTGAGATTTCTTCAAAACCATTGAACTATTTAAGTCCTTTCAAGCAATCTTCAAGTTCTTAAGTCCATTAAAAGTTAGTCTTTCAATCATAGAAGGGACTTCTTTATTCTTTGACAAGCAAACAAACTTATTGAACTTGGTGAGTACCTTTTCTAGAAGCACACTTTAAAGAAATAGTTAGTACTCAACTTATACTTAAGTATTTTGTTTATCATGAAAATCAATAACAGAGTCAACACTGGTATCTATGAAAGGGGTTCAAGGATAATGTAGCCTTGAAGGAAGGTGGTTCTTTAATTGGTTTCATTATCTAACCTTGCCAATTTATTTGGTATCTAAGAAAAGCAATGGAGGGGGCCCCTACTACCTAATCCTTACTTGGCTAGTTACTAGTTAGTATCTAACTTCAAAGATTCAAAGGTAACCTTGGTAGTTAGGAGCTATCTAGATATAGGGTAATCCTAGGATAAAGAGTTCATTGCTTAATAATTTATTTTTCTAACATAAACTTTAATCTAATTAAGAAACTCTCTTCTATCATCTCTAGATTTAGAACTTCTTAGGCTCTCACCTTTAGACTTCTTCTCTCTCTTTCTTTCCTCTTCCTCTCCTCTCTTTCTCCTTATAAAAAAAAGCTAAAAAAATTTCCTGCTAAGACAAAAAGATGATTGGTCAGATACGGTCTAAACCATCAAGATTAAAAGGTCATGGATCCCCTAAACAATCCAAAAGTCTAATGAATTACTGCTACCCTGATCCTATTGAATGACCTTAAGCCCTACAAGAGTATTGGTATAAGATTGACTCTGACCGACCATTTAGAATGAGAGCCCAAGCTAACAATTCTATGTATTGACCATGATAGATTGATATGCATAAAAAACTCACGAGATTCAAAGATGCACACAGTCACACAAGGGAACCTAAAGAATCTACACTGGCATCTATGATCCATAGTCTTGAGGAAGTCTTAGAATGTAAAAAATATATCTAGTTTCACCATATGCCAGCACCTATGTGCACAGCATGTAACACACCAGACCATGTTGTAGAAGAATATCCTTACTTGATGCACCCAATCCAAAATGGATTTACACAGGGGACTGTAGCCAATTACATATATATGAATGAACCTTATGCCCCAACCTATAACCCAAGGTAAGATGATCACCCTAATTTTATGTGGTGACAAGATGCGACACTAGGAGTCCCTAATTTTGACCAGCCTTATCCTAGGCCTGGCCAAGTATTGAAAAATCAACCAACTTTAGATCTTGAGGAGGAACCTAGTCCTTTAGAAAAAGCCCTGGAAGCTCTGGCTAAATCCCATGCTAACCTTGATGCTACAATTAAGAGCACTAATGCCACCTTAAATAGTTTTATGTAGACCACAGGCCAATGTATAACTCCCAACACCTAGCCTTGTGCCCATCTGGAGATAAAATTAGAACCATTAGCCATAGCTACAAGTAGAGAAGAGCTACCTAGTCAACCCGAAGTTATCCTGAGAGACAATACCTAACTAAAAATTTTAATATCTGTATGACTATTCCTAACCAATCGATTATAACTCTAAAAAATGAATTTATCATAGAGACTAACCTTGTACAACTAAAGAGACTAACCTAAATAATTTGACTAAGGCAGAAACTTATGAAAAGAAATTAAAAGGAGGGATGAACCACTTCCATCATCATCCAACTATGGTCCCAATCCCAAGAACCCTAGAATCGTCATTTACTTTCAATGGGAAGAAAAAATAAATAGGTGCAATGATGGAATCAATTAAGACTTTCCAAGAATCACCTATGAATAATGTAATAGAGGAAGCCGTGCATTAAAGTTCCCCCTATGATTTGTTAAACCCTAGTTTGGCTCACTTTGAGATGGATGATCTTGATATAGAGGGATGTACCCTAGAGATGAATGACCTAGTAGAAACATCCTAACCCAACACCACCCTATTTTGGATTAAGCAATATGAGCCATCACCCAAACCCCCAATAGATCCCTTGTTAGAATCACTACCTAATCTAACATTGAAGCCACTTCCTGCTGCATCCACTGATACCTCACCAGTAATACATAATCGAGAAGCCTAAATTGTAGGTATTCTAAAAGCATATAAAGAAGTTATTCGATGGGATATTGCACATATGGAGGATAACAAAGTTAAAACTTTTATATTTGATTTCTCTATACTTTGTACTACTTTTGAGAACTGCCTCCAAAATTTATTAATGGTGTTGAAGTGATGTATGGAGATAGAGCTGATGTTGATTTGAAAAATGCGCCAAGTTATAGATCGAAAAGGACTTGCACCAAATCTAAATTATTAGCTGAACCCCTCATGACTCCGGTTGAACATATGCCTATGAATGAGGTATCAAACGGGGATCATAAAATACTTCCTTCATACATTGAACACATTGAGTACATAGATCTAGGTCTATTAGAATCCCAACTAGTATTGAAACTATCCCTGGATCTAATTATAAAGCAAGAATTATTAGCTATTAGGGGAATGAGCCACTCAATGGTCTTATATAGGAAATACTCTATAGTTGAACCTAAATCATGTAGGGAATTTCAAACCTATGTCAAGATTCAAGCAAGAATAGGATAAGAATCATGTGAGGTCGGGCTGAAGATGTTAAAATTAGCACTTTTTGAGAGGCAACCCAAATTTTTATCTTCTGACCTCTATTTTAGTGATTCTTATTTCTAGGAATAAGAGACTGCTCCATACAGTCACTCCTGGCATTACACAAGGCATTTTTCATCTAGGTAGTATCTCTCCTTATTTTATTCTTCCTTACTCCATTAAGGATAATGAAAATTAAGTTGGGGGGTAAGGAAAAATATTTTTTTTAAAAGAATAGTTTAAAATACCTTGGCAATCTTTGAAATTTTTTAAAAAAGCCATGTACGAAGAAAGATATTTTTTAACAAAACAAACTAATAATAGAGTTAGAAAGTAATAGCTAATTACTATAGCGAGCTAGGGAGTAGACTAGCTAGTCAGACTTTTAGCAGTCTACTTAGGTCACCTAAAGGCTATTAGCACTTTTATTGCATATGCACACTAACGAGATAAACTAGATATGAGTGGTAAGGTTAATTGGTAATTCAATTATTACTAAAAACCGATAATTGATATACACCCCATTGAGAGAAACTGAATTTGAGGAAAGAGCTATCTGCTTGATAAAAAGAAGAGAAAAAAAGGTAAGTTCTAAATATTGGTTTTTCATCGAGTAACTAGGTACCTTCACCTAAGTAAGCATTATTGCTCGCATAAAAAAATGGACAGTATGAAGATATCGCTTGAAAAAAGAAAAAATAATAAATCAGGCAGTGTGAAAGCTACCTCAGCTAATATGCTTTATTTGAAGGTGTGTAGAAAATTAATCAAAGTAGGGGATAAGCGAAGATACCATTGTTTCTTATAAGCTAGTATTGAAATGCTAAGTTAGCCATCACAAACATAAATGCTATAGATCTTTGGATGAACTCTAAGAAAGTTTTTAAAGTTTTGCCTATGGAATTTACTTCTTAATACTTAGTTAGTGATACTAGCTAATTTCTTTTAACTTTCAACCTAGATCTAGTTTTGCAAAGGATGATCTTAGTGATACATAATCTATTTTAATTACATTGCTAAGGGACTAGCAATGATTAAGTTAGTGGATATGATAAGTCTATTAATAATTCAACCATTAAAATAAATATTAATTAATTAGTATTTATTAAAAATTAATATTTTTAAATGTTTTATAGAAAAGGAGCTCATAGATTGAAAGAGCTTATTTTTGGAGTCCAATGGCATAGATGGTACTCGAATCAAAGTTGGAACGAGCCCAAAACTAAATTTAGAAGTTATTAAGCTATTGCATGATTTTTGAAATAGCCGATCCATGGTGGACCGGCTATTGGGTATATAGAATGTGGATTGGTCCACCTTCAGCCATTGCTGCCAGTCCACGAAGCCATCCATGGACCAACTGCAATAAAAATCATGTTCTTCTTCTCTTATAAATCTTTTGAGTTATTTTTCTGATTGATGATTCGATCTGGTATACATGACCTACACCATCTATCGACATGCCAAGATCTCAGGATATGGTACATGCCTATGAGAGGTAAATCGTAGCATAGTAGATTAGATCCCTACCCTTGCAAATCATATTTTATACTCTAGCAAACACGTCGTGATCTCCAAATACAGCCTATACCCAATAAGAGATAAGTTATTCTACCATTGAATCTATAAGAATTATTGATATTGCAACATAAAGAAAAAAAGATAAAACTTGATTGCATGGTGGATTCGGATTCCTAGGTTACTTCTCCTGATGTCCTGATTTAATTAAGTGATTAGTTATTATTTTTTAATAACTACTACTCTTAATCTAATCCTTATAAATAATTTTTTTTTACTATTTCATGTGAAATAATTACCCTTGATCCTCGAGGATATGATCCAGAGTCACTGCTATCTATAGTAGAGGGTAGGTTTATTTTTTAACCACCTACGATAGCGATCACCTACTTAGATCACCTAAAGGCTATTAGCACTTTCAATTGCACATGCACAATGACAAGACAAAATAGGTGTTAGTTGTAAAGCCAATTAAAGACTCAATTATCACTACAAACTGGTAATTGACATACACCCCAATTAAAGAAACTTAAATTTAAGAAAAGAGCTACCTACCTTAAAAAAATCGGGCAATATGAAAGCTATCTTGAATTTAAGGAAAGAGCTACCTATCCAAAATAAAAGTGTAAAATACATAGTATATGTGGATTGCCCTAAGCTTAGTAATCGGATCTCTTCACCTAAGTCAAGTGTAGAGGTTCACATCAAATGATGAAGGAAAAGCTATGATGCTTAGCACTTAAAAAAAGAAAAGAAAAAAATTTCAGGTAGTGTGAAAGCCACCTTATATTCATGGGCTTGATTTAGGGATGTAAAAAAAAATAATCAAAGTAGATGTTAAGTGAAGATGCATTTGTCCTTTGCAAGCTATCACCAAAATACCAAGTTAGTCATCATAAACACAATTGCTATAGATATTTAAATGAATTCTAAGGAAGTTTTTAATTATGCTTGATGTGGCACATCTGCTAACGTGGAGCCCCTGCTGGCATTCGTGCTGGCAGGAAGACCTGCCACCTCAATGCGGTGGCCAAACAAAGCATCAAGGCGAGCCCTCTTGCCAAGGTCAACTCCCAGTCAAGGTCGTGCTCATTTGGTGAGCCCCCTGTTTGAGGCCAGCTCCCGGCCAGGGTCAAGCTCATGCTGCCAAGACGAGCCCTCCTGCCGAGGTCAGCTCCCAGCTGGGGTCGTGCTCATAAGGTGTGCTCCCATCTGAGGCCAGCTCCTGATCAAGGTCGAGCTTATGCTAACAAGGCGAGCCCTCCTACCAAGGTCAGCTCCTAGTCAGGGTCGTGCTCATAGGGTGAGCCCCTCATATGGGGCCAGCTCCCGATCGGGGTCGAGCCTATACTGCCAAGGCAAACCATCCTGCCAAGGTCAGCTCCTAGCCGGGGTCGTGCTCATACGGCGAGCCCCCATTTGAGACTAGCTCCCAGTCATGGTCGAGCTCATGTTGCCAAGGTGAGCCCTCCTATCGAGATCAGCTCCCAGCCAGGATCATGCTCATAGGACAAGCCCCCCGTCTGAGGCTAACCACCGATCGAGGTCGAGCTCATGCTGCTATAAGGTGAGCTCCCCTGCCAAGGTCAGCTCTTAGCTGGGGTCATGCTCATAGGGTGAGCCCCCCCGTCTGAGGCTAGCTCCCGGTCGGGGTCATGCTCATGCTTCCAGGGGTGGGGCTCCCGAAGCAATCCCCTTCCTTGCCTTGTGGAGGATAGAATTCCTGCCAGTGGCAAAGAAGGGAAGGATCAGTAGAGATTCAAATCACAGCAAGGGGGAGGCCCCCACCCGCCTGCGGCCTCCAAAAGGTGGCTCATGCATTCAAGCTCTGCAACGTGCCACCCATATACTTTATGCAAGGCATGCTCCTCCAAGCCCTCGGGTCCTATAGCATACCACTACGTCAATGATCGTGCAATCAGGGGTCTCAATCCTCGCAACACGAAATCTGAACCTCCCCAAGAAGAGTACTCGATTAAGGTCACAGGCCTTGTGACTCTTCGACGGTCCCTCAGGGAATAGAAATGTCACATCGTGGCTTGGGGCTCGATAGCACGGCGCCCACCCCTCCCATAGGGAACCATGCCACCCGAGGACATCGGGGTAAAGGCCATCTCAAGGAAGCCCTAGACCAGGCCTGGGCCACCATTCTCATATAAAACAGAAGGGGGAATATCCTCAAAAAGTGGAGAGCAAGCAGTAAGAGACAGAGAGCTAACTAGTAAGGGACCTCCAGCAGATCTCTCCAAGCTCTTCGATCACACTTCTACTTGGCTTTTAGATCTCATTTCCATGGCACATCCTCTACGCGGAGAGTCCCCAAGCTCTCCACTATAGAGGTTCTATTCTCCTAGATCATCTCACTGACTTGACCGTCGGAGTGTCCCCGCCAGGATCCCCGACTTAGGTCTCCTTTGTTTTGTAGGATAGCCGGCCAAGGAGCACACCGGAGTAGAGGACCGATCACCTTGTGGGATCCCGATGCACCAGCTATAGGCCATGGTGATCTCGGTGGCAACAATGCTGACAATGAAATTTATTTTGGAGACTCAATACATAGTTAGTAATACTTGCAAGATTCTTTTACTTTTAATCCTAGATTTGTTTTCATAAAGGATGCTTTTAATAACACATGGTTATAATTTAATACTTATATATCTATTATATTACTAAGGAACTAGCAATGAGTAAGTTGGAGGGTGTAATAAATCATGTATTTATACATTTATTTTAAATACTTTAAGTAATTATTGGTGCTAACATTCTCTAAAAACCTTAATTTCATAATTAAACTGGACCTTCATGCAAAATTAATTATTTTTAAAATATTTTTGAAAAATATGAAATTAAAGCATAATTATGAAAAGTATATGTTGAGCTGAAGCACCACACAACCATTAAAATATTTAATAAAAAGTTTTATTCATATTTTTCTTCTTAGGCAGGTACATTAAGATTGATGAAAATTTTTGAAGCCTCTTAACATACTGGGTATGAAGATCTATAGAGATAGACTAAGAGGCTTCTGGGAATGTCCAAGTCTATGTACATTGATACTGTGCTGAAGCAGTTCAGCATAGAGAATTTCAAGAAAGGATATCTCCCCATAGGCCTTGGAATTACACTCTCCAAAAGGGATTATGCGATAACTCCTGAGAAGAGAGAGCATATGAATAGAATCCCATATGCTTCAGTAGTGGGTTCTATCATGTATGCCATGATATGTACTAGACCAGACGTGGCATACTCACGAAGCATAGTGAGAAGATACTAGTCTGATCCAGGTGAAGCTCATTGGAAAGTGGTAAAGACCATTCTTAAGTATCTACAAAATACTAAGGACCAATGGCTGATATATGGAGAACTTGACTTGAAACTTGTGGGATATACTGACTCCAATTTTCAGTCAGATAGGGATGACAGCAAGAGTGTGCCAGGATTTATCTTTACCCTGAATGGGAAAGCAATATGCTGGAAAAGTTCCAAGCAGCCTACTATTGCAGACTTAGTAGGAAGCAGAATACATCGCAGCATCAGATGCAACAAAAGAAGCTATGTGGTTGCGGAAGTTCTTAGGTGAGCTAAAAGTGGCACCTTCCCTGGATAGTCCTGTTCTGGTGTATTATGTAGAGCCTTTGCTCAAGCCAAAGAGCTGAAGTCCCATCACCACACCAAACACATTCTACGATGCTATCACCTTGTGCAAGAAATCATGGAACGAGATGACATCGACCTTTAGAAGATCAATGAAAAGGAGAACCTGGCCAACCCCTTCATTAATGCCGTTAGAGTTCAAGAGTTCAACAATTGTAAATGAAAAATGGAAATAAGATTTTGTACTGATTGGCTTTAGTATAAGTGGGAGTTGTTGGGAATAGTATCCCAAAGCCGATTATCGTCTAGGGTATAGATAGTTGTGCTATTTTATAATTGTATATGAATTCTTTAAATGAATAAAAGTTGTTTTTTTGGCTGTTCATCACATGTGCATTTTCCTGAAAAATACTCTTATGTGATGGAGTCCTTAGAACTACATTATATTTGATACAGAGAGGATGTATCGTGTAGTTCTTAAAACTGGTTCACAACCAAAGGATACATTGTTATAGGACGACGATGTATCAAACATAGGAAAATTGTATGTCACATTGGTTGGTTGTCCTCTTAACCAAGGAGTGTAGAGATACTGATATGACATACAGGTGAAATATATGACATATCACTGAATGTGACCATCTATGGAGCTCCCTTCTGCCAAAGGATTGCTTGTGAAGGGATATAGGTATATGTATCCCTCAGACTTGAGGTCACCATGGTAGCTTGCATGCAACTCACTATACTTTGATACTATTCTACCTAGATTTCTAATCCAGTGATGGAAGGTTTCTGGGTACAGTCAAGTACTTGTAGAGCAGTAGTGGATCAAGATGGAATTGATCCCTCCAAATGGTTTGGAGTGAATGACTCACGATGTCTCAATTTAGCAAAATCTTAGCCAGGATAGTTCTTGTAAGGAGTCACAAAACTTGTAAGGTTGAGACACGATCTGGATGTACTAAATTAGGGTTGGTAGTCAAACCCTAGATCATCTTGAGCATTATGAGGTAAAAGGAATGAATTATGCGATAACCATATGCTAGAGGTTCTAGAGAGTTGCTCTACATCTTTGACCTATCTGGACATCGGGTATCATTACTAGATGATGACTTTGACTGGTATTGGAAACATTCCAGTGCTACTAGCTTAGTGTTTGAACCTATGGGGTCACACACCATAGGAGTTTCTACCTAATCTAAAGGCTGATCAACAATTGAGAATCGTTTAGCATCACTATGGGGTTAGTATGATTGACCATGACCCAAATGTCAACACTTCCATAAGTCAACACTTGGCTGTGATGAAGTTTTTTTTTCACTAATTCGATTAGTGAGTTTTTGGAGGACTTATTTGCAATATGATTGAAATTTGATGGGTTAAGACAAATGTGATTTGGCTTAGGATAAAATAAGATTTGATTTATCATGCTCACT
This sequence comes from Areca catechu, assembly GCA_021397845.1. NCBI lineage: Eukaryota > Viridiplantae > Streptophyta > Magnoliopsida > Arecales > Arecaceae > Areca > Areca catechu. The sequence goes on along the minus strand of CM038042.1, from coordinate 96,404,459 downwards.
TTCCTTTAAAAGATTCAAATTTGAATTTTGAATTCAAATTTCAAATCTTAGCTGAAATTGGCTCCAAGGTTTTTTATGGAATGCAGATTTTCTCCCATATAAACCTAGAGCTAATTTGGTTCAACCCTTAACACTCTCCCCCAATCACTCTTCCTTCCATATCTCTCTCCCTCTTTGCTGCTACTATAAATAGATATCTTTGTAGGGGTAGCAGAGTTAGTTGAGATTGACTTTTGCTGGGTTTTTCTTAGAAAGGGAGGGAAGGTATCCTTAGAGTGGGGTTTGAGAGGACTTGAGATTTGGGTGTGAGCCTACCTAGCAATCAAGCTAGGGTTTGCGAAGAAAGAGTTAGTTAGGAAGGGTTCCACTTCTACTTCTCTCCATTGTTTTCCAACCAGATTTTTTGATGGCTTCAAGAAAGTCTTGCAGGTCCAAGGAAGGAAAAGATCGGCCTCAAGGATCCTAAGGAGCTAGCACTCCAAGGAAGTTGATTGGGATCGAGCCCTGGTGTTAACTACCCGTAGAGGCCAAACATTTATATGGCTCAGCGGCTCTTCATCACCTGCATCCAAAGGTTAAATGCACTTTTATTATGTAGAGCCCTGGTGGTAACGTACCCTTTCCTTTTCTTTGCTCTTAATATCTATACATGCACTTTTATTATGTTAGATCATGTTGCAGGCAGATTGGTAGATCGACTTGATCGATCTATCAAGTCTTCCACTGTGCTATACTGTAAAATAGTTTTAAAATATAGTTTGTCAGCCTACTATGCCTTTTAAACTTTCATTGGTATCAGAGCCAGGTTGTTGTATCATAATAATAGTAGCATGTTAAGATATCATTAGCTTTCCTCACAAAGTACTTGGATTAAGGTGGATTCGTCATGGCCATCAAGTCATAGGAGAGAAATATGGTTTAAACGCAATCACTTCTCATTCAATGGGGTTCTCCTATGGCGTGTAGGGGTGCCGCTGCATCATGACCTTATGAAGAAGAAAGTAAGGAATTTGATACGTTAAAATAGTTTTAATCTATAGATATTTGATCTAAAAACTTTGAATAGTTCAAGTAAAATGTATGAATTTGTAGTCACTATTTCCTGCCCCGGCAGATGAGCCGACTCAACACTTGCTCGAGCCAACTCATTTCTATAGATAGAATAGTCTGTCTATTCTATGTTCTGGAGAGCCAACTTGACCCCTGCTCGAGCCGACTCATCTCTATAGACCGAACAATCTATTTGTTTTTAGTTCTGCACAAGCTGACTCACATTCTGTATGAATCGACTCAACCAGAAAATCCTGAAACAGTGAATTCAAATTCTATTTGTGATGGGGGACCCGAAACCATCTGGATTTTCTTTTAATTTTTTCTAGTTTTTCTTATTTTTTTATACCTGCTATTCCAACTATCCCTTTTATTCCCATTTTATTCCAGGTTTATCCCAGTTTTATTCCTAGCTTATTCCATCATCAACCTCCTCCCACCCGTTCGTATTCTTTTCTAAAACCTAGCCGTCACCCCCTTCCCCCCCCCCCTCCAGGCTGTCCGACCCCCAGCCGCCACCACCTATCCACCGTCGACACCCGCCGGCCCCCACCCTCACCGGAGAAACTGCCGCCGCCGCCCACTCGTGTGGGAAGACGAACGGACGGAGGAGGCGTCCGTCCACCCACCTGCGGCTGTGCCGCCCTGCGCCGCCACTGGCCTGCTGCCCACCGCCGTCCCCGCCGCCCGTCGGCACCCGCCCGGTCGCCGACCCGGTCCATCGCCTCCCACGCCCGTGGGAAGAAGAACGGATGCGGGAGGCGTCCGTCCGTCCCGTGCGCCCGCGTGACACCACCGCCGTGCCGCCCTGCACCGCCACCGGCCTGCTGCCCGCCGCCGTCCCCACCGCCCGTCGGCCCCCGCCCGGTCGCCGGCCCAGTCCGTCGTCGCCCACGCCCGTGGGAAGACGAACGGACGTGGGAGGCGTCCGTCCATCCCGTGCACCCGCGTGACGCCACCGCCGTGCCACCCTGCGCCGCCATCGGCCTGCTGCCCGGCGCCGTCCCCGCCGCCTGCCGGCCCCTGCCCGGTCGCCGGTGGGGTCCGTCGCCACCCACGCCCGTGGGAAGACGAACGGACGCTCGTGCGTGCCGTGCGGCCGTCCCACTCCTGCACCGCCGTCCGCACCTGGTCGCCACCCCGCCGCCACCGCCCGCCGGTCGTGCTACCGCCCGCCACCCGCCGGCCCCCCCCGGTCGACCGGAGTTCGATTTTTTTCCCTCCCTGTTGCTCGACCGAGAAGAAGGACCTGCACGCCTCTCAAAGCATCCCAAGAAGCCTATGCATGCTTCTCAAAGCAGTTGGAAGGAGGCTGTAGGATTTTTGGAGTGGCACGACTTTCAGAGCATGGAGGGATTTCAAATTTCGAATAAATGGGATATATTTGGTAATTATTTAATAAATGTAATTTGGGAAATTTGGGATTTTGATTTTGAATTTGAATTCAAACTCAAGGGAGGATTTCAGGGGATTTTATTTTTGAATTTCAAAAGGGATTTGGGCATCTATAAATACCTATACTCCTCTTGTAATAAAGTAGTTGATGAAAATAAATTTTTAGAGTGTTTTTTCCACTTGTGTGTGGTTTTGGGCTGAGGCCCGTTTGCCTTCGTCCTTTGGGATGTCGAGGGGTGTGAGGCCCCAACTTGCCTTCATCCTTCGGGACGTCGAGGGGTGTGAGGCCCCAACTTGCCTTCGTCCTTCGGGACGTCAAGGGGTGTGAGGCCCCAACTTGCCTTCATCCTTCGGGACGTCGAGGGGTGTGAGGCCCCAGGTATCCCATTCTTTTCTCCCATCTTCATGTCTCTTCCTATTCCCCTCGTAACCTTGAGATTCATCCTAGCGCCTCCAAGTATCGAGGAGGGCGTAATGCCTTAGAGGTGAGAGGTCTCTTCATTAGGATGAGCCCCAAGGTCCATGAGTTCCAATCCCCTATCTCCCATCCCCATCCTTCCTTCGCCACCTCCACCAAGAAAACTGAAAATCAAAAGAGTCTGGCTGTTTTAGGATTTTCGGGGTCGTCCTATCCTAGTCCCGGGAGGCTTCTTAGCCCTCCCATGATCATTGGTATGCTTTAGGTTTTCCCATTTCCAAATAATCCCAGGTTTCTTCGTGTCCGCCATCGCCACATCAATTTGCTTATAAAATTATTTTACAATATAAATTGAAATTGTTTTAATTTATGAAGATTATTGAACTGAAGTAAGAATTAAGTTACCTTGAATGATAAAGTGATCTAGGAATATGATTCAAAGACTCTAAGTCATTTCAATAACCTTTAAGAGTCATGGGTTAAATTCAATTAGGTCCTTAATTGGATTAGACCTAAGTTTAGATGAATGGATCAAATAGAGAACTGATCTAATCAAATCTTCAGTTAGGATTTCTTCTCTATAGATCTCTTTAATAGTTAGATTGATTAGTCCATAAATCTAAATGGACCTGATTTGTGGCTCAGTGGTCAACCTGAGTCTTTAAGCTAGTCTAATCAAGTCTGATGAACCAATTGATGTTTAAGATAAGTATGGCATTTGATCATGGTTCCATGGGGCTACCTCTTACCTGGCCAACCTGATTGGTGTCTAAGGCAAGATGGTTAATGGCAGAACCCATCCCATGATCTCACTTACCTAGCCAATGTGGTCAATCAGAATTGATTGGGTAGCTCACTGACTCGTGTTAACCCATGTCACCTAAGGTTAATCAGTCTTGACTGATTTTAGGTGCTCATGGATCATTAGTTTCTGAATCCCTCTTTTATGACTAATGTAATCAGCGGAAGGTTGATCCATATTTTCTTATCTATTTCATCTGTCACATTAAAGTTAAACCCTCTAAATTATTAGGTCCATAAAAGGATGAAGTTATGGGGATAACTAAGTCCTAAGTGGAATGATAATGGGTCCAATAGTTAGGTGTTCATCGGCATATCCAAAGATTGGGTGTTCATCAGGCTATTGGAATTACCATTCCTAATATGATGGCTCAATGCAACTCTCTTAACGATGGTCAGGTGGGCTAGCCAAAGTTGGGCTTGACTATTTGTTGGTTGGAAGCATTGAGTTTTGTCATGTTAATGGTTGGACCTAACCGGGACCTTCAATAGGACACCCAAAGGCCGATTGAAGTGTACCTTGAGGAAAAATCTAAATACTAGAAGTTACTTGGAAAAGTAATCAGTTAAAGAATCTACCTTTAGATGTGCATGGGTGGGCCGGCCAAAGTCGGGCTCATGTGTTGTCTATTGGGCTTTAGTACCCACTAAGGAATTAAAGTAATTCTTTGGATTAGAGGTAGAGGCTATTAGTTTGAACAAAATAGTGTGAGAGCCTTTAGACTAAAGTCCATATCTTTGGGTTAATAATTCATATACACTAATAAGTTTTGGTTTTCCTTTTGATGTCTACCAACTTGTCGCTCTGTTCTCTTCTCGATAATAAGAAGCTCAAGGGTCCCAACTTTGATAGTTGGTATCGAAGGCTCAGGATTGTCCTAGAGCATGAACGAATCTTATATGTGATATCAAATTTGGTGCTCGAAATTCTTGCTCCCAATCTTGGGGTTCCGTCAGAAATACTTATCAAAAGTGGCTCTTTGATAGGATGCTCATTGACTCGTGTTAACCCTTGTCACCCAAGGTTAATCAGTCTTGACTGATTTTAGATGCCCATAGATCATTAGTTATGTGTAACCCTCCTTGTTTGCTGATTTGGTCAGTGGGAGGTTGATCCATGTCTTCTCATCTCCTCATTTGTCACATTAAAATTAAACCCACTAAATTAATAGGCCCTTAAAAGGACAAAGTTATAGCGATAACCAAGTTGCCTCACATTAAGTGGGATGGTAATGGATCCAGCAATTGGGTGTTCATCGGCAGATCTAAAGATCAGATGTTCATCGGGCTATTGGAATTGCTCTTCCTAATATGATGGCTCAGTGCGACTCTCTTAACGGTGGTCAGGTGGGTCAGCCAAAGTCGGGCTTGACTATTCATTAGTTAGAAGCATTGAGTTTTGTCATGTTAATGGTTGGACCTAATCGGGTCATTCAATAGGAGGCCTAAAGGCTGATTGAAGTACACCTTGGGGCAAAACCCAAATACTAGAGGTACTTGGAGAAGTAATTGGTTGAAGAACCTACCTTTAGACACGCATGGATGAGCCAGCCAAAGTTCGGCTCATGTGTTGTCTATTGGACTATGGTACCCACTAGGAAATTAAAGTAATTTCTCGGATTAGAGGTAGAGGCTACCAATCTGAGCAAAATAGAGGGAGGGACCTTTAGACTAAAGTCCATGTTTTTAGGTTAGTAACTCATATATACAATTAGCTTTAGTTTTCCTTTCAGATGTCTTCCCACCTGTCACTCTAGTCTTTTCTCAACAACGAGAAGCTCAATGGACCCAACTTCGATAGCTGGTATCGAAGGCTCAGGATTGTCCTGGAGTATGAACGGATCTTGTATGTGATATCGGATCCGGCACCTGAAACCCTTGCTCCCAATACTCAGGGTTCGGTCAGAGACACTTATCATAAGTGGCTCTCTGATAGGACCACTGTCCAATGCATATATTGGCAATGATGAATGATGAGTTGAATCGCAAGTTCGAGGAAGCCCAGCCGAAAGAAATCCTTCAAAGGTTGAAGGAGTCTTTTGATAAGTAGCTCTCTGATAGGACCATTGTTCAATGCATAATGTTGGCAGCGATGAACGATGAGTTCAGTCACAAGTTTGAGGAAGCCCAGTCGAATGAAATCCTTCAAAGGTTGAAGGAGTCTTTTGGGACACCATATGACATTGAGAGGTACAGGGTCTCCTGTGTATCTACAACACACAGATGCATGATGGGGCCTCAGTCACTGATCATGTATCATACATGTCGAGATGATTGAGTGCCTAGGCAAACTCGAATGTCCCTTGCATGAACAGCTTAGGAAGGATACGATTCTGAATTCCCTCCCCTCTTCCTATCTAGATTTTGTCAATCATTATAGAATGAATAAGCTTGCAGTTAACTATCATGGTTTGTTGGGATTACTGTAGACTTATGAGAAGACCACCAACTGAACAAAGGGGTGGTGAATCTTGTGGGAGGATCTTCAGGAGCATGTCGTCCCTTTAAGAAAGGGAGAAAGAAAAATAAAGGGAAAAAGAAGCTAAATGCTTTTGGGCCCTGTCAGGCCAAGAGGGTTAAGGCTGATCAAACCCATGTGGAGTGCTTCTTCTGCAAGAAGCAGCAGGGTCACTGAAAGAGGAACTGTCCTCTTTACATTGCATCCCTTGACCCAAACAGGTCCAAGAAGAGAAAGCAGCAGGACAGTCCTGGACAAGGTATTTATATGATAACACCTTGTAGTTTCTCTATCTACGATACTACTAATTGTATATTGGATACAGGAAGTCTAATTCATATTTGTAATTCTTTACAGAGACTTCAAGTTAGTAGAAGATTCGAGGATGATGAGAGATTCTTAAATGTGGAAAATGGAAGCTGAGTTCCAGTCTTGGCATTGGGAGTCATCAAACTTTTTTTGAGTCCTGTACCGTCATTTTGAACGAGTATCATTTTTGTCCATCTTTTATTTTGGATGCCATTTTTGTAGGCCAATTGGCTTTGTATGGTTATGAACTATCAATAAAAAATGACGTTTGCAAAATCATTTGGAATGGTTTTGTAGTATTGATTGGACAAATGCGTGATGGCATTTATATACTATCACAACCTGTTAGAATAATGTATATGTCTAGCAAATGTCCTAGGATAGATAATATCAGCCAAGCGTACCTATGGCATTTAGGCTAGGTCATATTTATAAGAACAGGATAAATAGGTTGAAATGCGAGGGTCTCCTCAATTTTAGTGAAGATAGTTCACTTTCAACCTGTGAATCATGTCTTCTTGAAAAAATGACAAAGTTACTTTTTACTGGAAAAGGTGAACGAGCCAATGGATTCTGAGTCTGGTATATATTGATGTATGCAGACCCATGAATGTTAGTGCCAGAGGTGGGTATGGTTATTTCATTACATTTACAGATGACCTTTCGAGGTATGGTTATGTCTTCTTGATGAGACATAAATTTGAATCATTTGAAATGTTTAGACGATATCGTAGTGAAGTAGAAAAACAAACTGGAAAGTGTATTAAAACCCTTTGATCCGATCGAGGTGGGATGAGTTTCTGACATATCTCAAGGAGAATGGGATTCTCTCTCAGTGGACACCTCCAGGGACACCTCAATTAAATGGAGTGTCTGAGAGGAGAAATCGAACCCTATTAGATATGGTTCGGTCCATGATGGGCTTTACTTCTCTATCGCTATCCTTTTGGGGATATGCTCTAGAATCAGCCTGTTACCTTCTGAATAGGGCTCCAACATCCATTAGTAAACACCATATGAGATATGGACTGGACGTAAGCCGACACTATCACACCTTCGGGTCTGGGGGTGCCCGGCTTATGTAAAACATTTGAAAACAAACAAACTTGGACCTAGGTCTGACCGGTGCCTATTTGTTAGGTATCCAAATTATAAATTTATATATTAATTTCTTATTTTTATAAAAAAAATAAATATAAATAAATTATATATGTTTTTTATAATTTATTATTATTATATATATATTTATAATATATATATGCAGAGAATCCCCAAACAATCTGTAGTTCGGAAAGCATTGTTTTATAGATTATCCACGGGAAGAAGCCACTTCGGATAGAATAGTAGGAATGAATGATTCACCTACGTATCCTTTCCTGCTGCATTTCACCATCTAGAGCACCCATCCAAAATGAATCCTCTCTGGCAACCTAATCGAAATACATTTTTTATCGCTTATAATAAGAAATAGGGCAAGGGGTATTACTTCTACTTAGCTGAGAAACAAAAGTTGTTCGTCAGTCTTAGGGCTATCTTTTTGGAAAAGGAGTTCCTTGGTGAAGGGACTGTAGCCGCTAAGATTGAATTTAGTGAAGTTCAATAAGTGGAAGAATCGACACACTTAAGGGACAACATAGAACTGGCTGAGATTAGATCACTCCCAGAGCCCACACAGGAACCATTAAGGAGATCCGGTAGGGTACCGAGTCGATCTGACAGATACTATGATTTCTTGGTCCGAGACGATGATCCCATTGAACTCAATGAGAATAATGAGGATCGATCACCTATATGGATGCAATGCAGAGGTCCGACTCTAAGAAATGGCTGGGAGCCTTGAAATCTGAAATGGAGTCCATGGAGATCAACAATGTATGAACATTGGTTGATCCACCTAAAGGGATAAAATCCATTGGATGCAAATGAATTTTCAAGAGAAGAAGGGGCACAGACAGGCAGGTGGAGACCTACAAAACCCATATGGTTGCCAAAGAATATCATCAACATTATCGTATTAACTATGATGAGCCATTCTCTCCTGTGGCATTGCTCAAGTCCATTCGGATCATGCTTGCTTTAGCGGCACACTTTGACTATGAAATCTGGCAAATGGATGTTCGAACAGCTTTCCTGAATGATGAGCTGGAAGAGGAGATATATATGATACAACCTGAAGGGTTCACATCCATAGACGAGTCAAAGGTGTGCAAGCTTCAAAAGTCCATCTATAGATTTAAGCAAGCATCAAGGAATTGGAACATGTGATTTGATAAGTGTATCAAGTCATATGGCTTCGTTAGGAATGGAGAAGAACCTTGCATTTACAAATGAGCTAATGGTTCTGTGATTGTATTCCTTGTGCTATATGTGGATGACATTTTCTTAATCGGGAATAACACCCTGCACTGCAAGGAATAAAGGTCTGGTTGTCATCTCAGTTATTTATAAAGGACTTGGGTGAAGCCTCTTATATACTAGGTATGAAGATCTATAAGATATATTTAAGAGGCTTTTGGGACTGTCCCAGTCTACGTACATCGACATCGTGCTGAAACAGTTCAGCATGAAAAATTTCAAGAAGGGCTATCTCTCAATAGGCACTGGAATTGATCTCTCCAAAAGAAATTGTGTGATAACTCCTGAAGAGAGAGAGCATAAGTAGAATTCCATATGCTTCGGTAGTGGGTTCTTTCATGTACACCATGACATGTACTAGACCAGACGTGGCATACTCACTAGGCTTAGTGAGCAGATACCAGTCTGACCCAGGTGAAGCTCATTAGAAAGTGGTAAAGACCTTCCTTAAGTATTTATGAAATACTAAGGACCACTCGCTAATTTATGGAGAATCTGACTTGAAACTTGTGGGGTATACTGACCCCAGTTTCCAGTCAGATAATGATGATAAAAAAAGTGTGTCAAGATTTATCTTTATCCTGAATGAAGGAGTTGTCTGCTGGAAAAGTTTCAAGCAGCCTACTATGGCAGACTCAGTATGCGAAGCAAAGTACATTGCAGCATCAGATGCAGCAAAGGAAGTTATGTGGTTGTGGATGTTCCTTGGCGAGTTGGGAGTGGTACCTTTCCTGGATGGTCCTGTTTTGGTATATTGTGACAGTACTGGAGCCATTGCTCAAGCCAAAGAGTCGAAGTCTCATCACCGCATAAAGCATATTCTGTGGTGCTATCATCTTGTACGAGATATCATGGAATGAGGTGACATTGACCTTCAGAAGATCGATGGAAAGGATAACCTGGCTGACCCCTTCACTAAAGCCATCAAATTCAAGAGTTTGACTATTGTAAATGAAAAATGGGAATGAGATTCTGTACTGATTGGCTTTAGTCCAAGTGAGAGTTGTTATGAATTGTGTCCCAAAGCCAATCATCTAAGTTATAGACAGTTGTGCTATCTTATAACAGTATATAATTTTTTAATAAACAAAAATTATTCTTTTTGGCTGTTCATCATATTTACATTTTCCTGAAATGAACTCTTGTATGATGGAGTCCTTAAAACTATATTATTTGATATAGAGAGGATATATCAAGTAGTTCTTAAACTGGTTCACAACCAAATGATACATTGCTATAGGACGACAATGTATCAAGTATATGTTGTTGTATGTCATATTTATTGTTTATCCTCTTAACTAAGAAGTGTGGAGACACTAGTGTGACATGCAAGTGAAATATATGACATCTCACTGAACATGAGCATTTGCGTAGCTCCCTTCTGCCAAATGGTTGCTCGCAAAGGGATATGGATATATGTGTTCCTCAGACCTGAGATCACCATGGTAGCTTGCAAGCAACTCACTGTACTTTGGTGCCGGACTACCTAGATTTCTAATCCAGTGATGTAAGGTTTTTGGGTGCAGTTAAGTACTTGTGGAGCGGTGGTGGATCAAGATAGAATTGATCCCTCCAAATAGTTTGGAGTGAATGACTCACTATATCTCAATTTAGCAAATCCTTGGCTAGAGTAGTTCTTGTGAAGAGTCACAGAACTTGTAAAGTTGAGAAATGATCTGGATGGAACAAATTAGGATTGGTAGTCGAGCCTTAGGTCATCCTGAGCATTATGCGGTCAAAGGGATGAATTATGCGGTAACCATTTGCCAGAGGTTCTTATGAGATGCTCTGCATTGTCGACCTGTCCGAACGTCGGGTATCATTACTAGATGATAACTTTAACTAGTATTGAAAATGTTCCAGTGCTACCGGCTTAGTGTTCGAACCTATGGGGTCATACACCATAGGGGTTTCTATATGGTCTTAAGGTTGATCAACGATTGAGCATTGTTTGCCATCATCGAAGGTCAATATGATTGACCATGTTCCAAGTGTCGATACTTGGATTTTTGTAAGTGTCGACACTTGGGGAAGTGTCAACACTTGGCATTTTGCAAGTGTCGACACTTGCTGTGACGAGCAGATTTCTGGAAAGAATTTCTGGAATGTTTGACTTCAAATTTTGAATTCAAAACTTAAGTTTTTGGACATTTTGGCTCCAAGCATTCATGGTATGATAGTCATACTTACCTTCTTTGTCTTGGACCCATTTTGAATGGCCCTTGACTTTCTCCCCCAATCATTCCTCCTTCTTCTTTCTCCCTCTCATGGCTACCCCTATAAATGAAGGTCATTCTAGAGGCTGCTAATGGTTACAACAAGAACAAGAAGAGAAGAAGAAGGGTTTAGTGAGGACTTGGGATTGGGTGTGAGAAAGCTTGCATTCAAGCTAGGTCTTGGAAAGAGAGTTTCTTTGGAAGGGTTCCACCTCTCCTCCTTGTCTTCCCAAAAGAAGAAGATCAGCTTGAAGGATCCCGAAGAGCTATCACTCCGAGGGAGTTGATTAGAGTCGAGCCCTAGTGTGGATTACCTATAAAGGCCAGACGTGTGTGTGGCTCGAGCGCCTTCCTCCTTCTTCACAGTATTTTTAGAGGTATAAAGGTAAGTACTCTTATATCTTTGTTTCTTTCTTGCTGTTGATGTTTTGCTTGCATGCTAGATCATTATACTAGATCCTGTTGCGGGCATATCGATAGATCATTTTGATCTATCTACCGAGCCTTCCATGTGCATGTTTTAAAATAGTTTTAAAATGCATCTTTTCTGCCCTGCTTGCATGAATAGCTTTACCTTCAATAACACCTTGTAGTTTCTCTATTTGTGATACTACTAACTGGGTATTAGATACTGGAAGTCCAATTCATATTTACAATTCTTTGTAGAGACTTCAAGTTAGTAGGGATTCGACGACGGCGAGAGATCCTTAAACGTAGGAAATGAAAGCCAAGTTCTAGTCCTGGCATTGAAAACCCTCAAATTAGTTTTTGAGTCGTGTACAATCATTTTGAATGAGTGTTATTATTGTCCGTCTTTCATTTTAAATGTTATTTCTGTAGGCCAGTTGGCCATGTATGGTTATGAACTTTCAGAAAAGAATGACATTTACAAAATCATTTGGAATGGTTCTATTATGATGAATGGATATAAGAATAATGACATTTATGTACTATCGCGACATGTTAGTATAGTGTACACATCTAGCAAATACCATAAGATAGATAATGTCAGCGAAGCATATCTATGGCATTGTAGGCTAGGTCATATCAAAAGAATAGGATAAATAAGTTGAAAGTTGAGGGTCTTCTCGATATTAGTGAATGTGATTCACTACCAACCTATGAGTCCTGTCTTCTTGAAAAGATGACAAAATCATCTTTTACTGGAAAAGGTGAACGAGCCAAAGAAATTCTAAGTCTGGTACATACTAATGTATGCGGACCTATGAATTTAGTGCCAGATGTGGGTATAATTTTTTTATTATGTTTACAGATGACCTTTCGAGGTACGGTTATGTCTTCTTGATGATACATAAATCTAAACCATTTGAAATGTTTAAACGATATCATAATGAAGTAGAAAAACAAACTTGAAAGTATATCAAAACCCTTCGATTAGATTGAGATGGTGAATATCATTCTGGTAATTTTCTGACATATCTTGAGGAGAATGAGATTCTCTCTCAATGGATACCTCCAGGGACACCTTTGTTAAATAGAGTGTTTGAAAGGAGAAATTGAACCTTGTTAGACATGGTTCGATCCATGATGGACTTTGCTTCTTTGCCACTATCCTTTTGGGGATATGCTCTAGAGTCAGCCTACTACCTTTTAAATAAGGTTTCGAATAAATCCATTAGCAAAACCCCATATGAGATATGGACTGGACGTAAGTCGACACTCACACACCTTCGGGTTTGGGGTTGCCCGACTTATGTCAAACATTTGGAAATGGATAAGCTTGGACCTAGGTATGACATGTGCCTATTTGTTGGGTATCCAAAAGAGTCTAAGGGGTACTACTTCTACTTGGCTAAGGAACAAAAATTGTTCGTCAGTCTTAGGGCAATCTTTCTGGAAAAGAAGTGTGAAGGAACTGTAGCCACTTGAACTTAGTGAAGTTCAACAAGTAGAAGAACCAATACACTTAAAGGACAACATAGAATCGGTTGTGATTAGATCACACCCAGAGCCCACATAGGAACCATTAAGGAGATCCGGTAGGATACCGCATTAACTGAACAGATACTATGGTTTCTTGGTCTAGGACGATGATCCCATTGAACTCAATGAGAACAATGAGGACCCGATCACCTATATTAATGCAAAGCAAAAGTCTGACTCTAAACTATGGCCAGGAGCCATGAGATCCGAAATGGAGTCCATGGAAATCAATAATGTATGGACATTAGTTGATCTACCTGAGGGAATAAAATCCATTAGATGCAAATGGGTTTTCAAAAGGAAAAGGGGCGTAGACGGGCAGGTAGAGACCTATAAAGCCCATCTGGTTGCTAAGGGATATCGTCAAAGTTATGGTATTGGCTATGATAAGACATTCTCTCTTATAGTAATGCTCAAATCATTCGGATCATACTTGCTTTAGCGGCACACTTTGACTATGAAATCTAGCAAATGGATGTCCGAACAGCTAGCCTGAATGGTGAGCTGGAAGAGGAGGTGTACATGGTACAACCTGAAGGGTTCACATCCATAGACGAGTCAAAGGTGTGCAAACTTGAAAGGTCCATCTATGGATTGAAGCAAGCATCTCGGGCAGGTAGAGACCTATAAAGCCCATCTGGTTGCTAAGGGATATCGTCAAAGTTATGGTATTGGCTATGATAAGACATTCTCTCTTATAGTAATGCTCAAATCATTCGGATCATACTTGCTTTAGCGGCACACTTTGACTATGAAATCTAGCAAATGGATGTCCGAACAGCTAGCCTGAATGGTGAGCTGGAAGAGGAGGTGTACATGGTACAACCTGAAGGGTTCACATCCATAGACGAGTCAAAGGTGTGCAAACTTGAAAGGTCCATCTATGGATTGAAGCAAGCATCTCGGAGTTGGAACATGCATAATCCATGCCCACCTTATCTGTTTATGTGGCGCACTGAGGTGATGACATGTGGTTTGTTTTGGGCGCCCAAGAAAGGGGACCACTCACATGATCCATGCCCCCTTCCCCTCCCCTCTTCAAGATCTCTTCCAATCTAGGATGGGCGGTCATGGAAAGAAGTTTCAAATCCCTTGATGCATGCCTCCACTCAAGACTCCTTCCATAAAAGAAGTCAAGCAAGAAAGGCATCCTCCATTCTCCAAGTGGAATGAAGTTTCAAATCCCTTGATGCATGCCTCCACTCAAGCCTTCTTCTATAAAGAAGTTAAGCAAGAAAGGCATGATCCCTTGATGCATGCCTCCACTCAAGCCTCCTTCCATAATGAAGTTAAGCAAGAAAGGCATGGTGAAGACATCAAGCCTCCATTCACGCCTTCTACCAAAACCAAGCAACCCAAAGAGGGAAGTCAAGGTGCAACGCCAAGATTCATGCCAATCCAAGCTGGTCGGCCAAAGAAGTTCTCCTCCAAATTTTGGGTGCCAAGTGTAATGGGGTAGTTTAAATTTCAAAGTGCTCTTGAGTGCCTATTTAAAGGACCCAAACCCCTCTTGTAATTATTATTGATGATTAATGAAAGAAAGCTTGTGTATTCCATCCTCTTCTTCAATCCTTGTCACTTAGGCTAGGTTGAGTGAGAGCTTCCTTCGTCCTCCGGGACGTCGCATGGTTAGAGGCCACATTCCTTCACCTGAGGGTGTCGCGTGGTGAGAGGCCACATTCCTTCACCTGAGGGCATCGTGTGGTGAGAGGCCACATTCCTTCACCTGAGGGAGTCGCGTGGTGAGAGGCCACATTCCTTCATCCTCCGGGATGTCGCAGGGTGCGAGGCCCCAAGTTATCAACTTCGATTTCGGACTCCAGTCGGATACCGGGCTCGAAGCCCTGTTTCTCTACCCTAACCCTATTTCAACTTCAACACTTCTCATCTCTTCCCTAACCATTCTTTCTCTTGCTGCCTACAGGTCGTCCTCGGTGCTACGGACATCGGAGATGGGTCGTCTTGCCATCACGGCCACATGATCGGGAACCGATGCATCCACGGGCGCGATTGCTCGGACATCCAGGCCGCATCCATCGAGTGGAGCGATCTCTGCACCAGGCGCTTCAGAATTTGAAAGGTTTGCATCCCCATCTCCTAGGTAGGTATTGGGTGTATCAAGCTAGTCCTAATCCCGGGGTTCCTTAATCTCGGGGTCCTGGTCTATCATTTCTTAGGGATTGATCTGCTAGCATAGACCTCTTTTCTTTCAGTTTTCCTAGGTTCTCTTTGCTTGCAATCGGGAACCAAAGATAAAACCCTAAAAAGAAAACAAGATATAACCACCTTTGCATCATCCGTGCTAGCATCATCATATTCATCACCTCATCCTGTTTTTTTTCTCCGCATCACTGACCTAAGTGAAGCTCATTGAAAAGTGGTAAAGACCATCCTTGAGTATTTGCCAATTACTAAGGACCAATGGCTGATATATGGAGAACCTGACTTGAAACTTGTGGAGTACACTGACGCCAGTTTTCAGTCAGATAGGGATGACAGCAAGTGTGTGTCAGGGTTTATCTTTATCCTAAATGGGGAAGCGATCTGCTAGAAAAGTTTCAAGCAGCCTACTGTTGCAGACTCAGTATGCGAAGCAGAATACATCGCATCATCGGATACAGCAAAGGAAGATGTGTGCTTGCGGAAGTTCCTAGGCGAGCTGTAAGTGTCACCTTCCTAGATTGTCATGTTTTAATGAATTGTGACAGCACTGGAGCCATTGCTCAAGACAAAGAGCCGAAGTCCCATCACCATACCAAACACATTTTGCGGTGCTATCACCTTGTACGAGAAATCATGGAATGAGATGATATTGACCTTTAGAAGATCGATGGAAAGGAGAACCTAGCCGACCCATTCACTAAAGCAGTTGGAGTTCAAGAGTTCAACAATTATAAATGAAAAATAGAAATAAGATTATGTACTGATTAGCTTTAGTACAAGTGGGAGTTGTTGGAAATAGTGCCCTAAAGCCAATCATCTAGGATGTAGATAGTTGTGCTATTTTGTAATTGTATATGATACGGCAAGATCGCTGACGTGGAGCATGCGTCAGACCCAACTGGCAATCAAGCAATGGCACACGGTGTTCTCTTCCAGCTCTCTTGCCAGGTGGCCTGACCAGCGGTCACACCCACCTTGAGCCGAGCTCGGCTCCTCTGCTCCTTCGCTAGGTGGCAACCCAAGTGGGGTCCACCATGATCGAAGTCGGGCCTACCTCAGCTCCTTCGCCATGTGGCATCCACAGATGGATCCACCTTGACCGACTTAAGCCAGGCACCTCTGCTCCTTCGCCAGGTGGCGACCCAGGTGGGGTCCACCTCAGCCGAAGTCGAGCCTGCCTCTGCTCCTTCACCAGGTGGCACCCCAAGATGGATCCACCTTGGTCGAAGTCGAGCTAGGCACCTCTGCACCTTCGCCAGGTGGCGCCCCTAAATGGGTCCATCTCGGTCGAAGTCGAGCTTGCCTTTGTCCCTTTGTCAGGTGGCGACCCAGGTGGGGTCCACCTCGGTCGAAGTCGAGCCTGCCTCTGCTCCTTCGCCAGGTTGCACCCTCAAATGGGTCCACCTTAGCCAAAGTCGAGCCAGGAACCTCTGCTCCTTCATCAGGTGGCGCCTCCAGATGGGTCCACCTCAGCCGAAGTTGAGCTTGCCTCAGCCCTTTGCCAGGTGGCACCTCCAGAGGAGTCCACCTCGATCGAAGTCGAGCTTGCCTCACCCCTTCGCCAGGTGTCGACCCAGGTGGGGTCCACCTTGATCGAAGTAGTCCTGCCTCTGCTCCTTCGCCAAGTGGAACCCTTAGATGGGTCCACCTCAGCTGAAGTCGAGTCAGGCACCTCTGCTCCTTCACCAGGTAGTGCCCCCAGATGGTCCACCTCGATCGAAGTCGAGCTTGCCTCTGCCCCTTCGCTAGGTATCGACCAAGTGGGGTCCACCTTGATCGAAGTGGGCATGCCTTTGCTCCTTCACCAGGTGGCACTCCTAGATGGGTCCACCTCGGTATAAGTCGAGCCAAGCACCTCTGTTCATTTGCTAGGTGGCGCCCCCAGATAGGATCACATCGATCAAATTTGAGCTTGCCTCTGCCCCTTCACCAGGTGTCGACCTAGGTGGGGTCCACCTCGGTCGAAGTGGGCATGCCTTTACTCTTTCGTGAGGTGGCACCCCTAAATGGGTCCATCTCGGTTGAAGTCGAGCTAGGCACCTCTGCTCCTTCGCTAGTTGGCAACCCCAGATGAATCCACATCAGTCGAAGTTGAGCTTGCCTCTGCCCCTTTGCCAGGTGGCATCCCCAGAGGAGTCCACCTCGGTCGAAGTCAAGCCAGGCACCTCTACTCCTTCACCAGGTAGCACCCCTAGATGGGTCCACCTTGACCAAAATCAAGCCTTCTCCATGGAGCATCGGGAGGATCGAAGGTGCAAGCCCCGAGGAAGTTACTAAGGCTGGCACGCATAGTGCGGCATGCCGGGTATGGTGTTCCTATATATGTAATAGTGCGCGAAACCTCGTTTGCACTAGTTTAAGAGGGACACCTTGATTGAGGTACCTGATCCGACGGTCGATGACCTGGAACCCTCTAGAGGGGAGAGCCACGATCAACACCTCAAGCCCAAGGGCACCTATGCCTGGAGGTCCCGCCTAGTTTCCCCTTTTCGTGACAGCATGGTGGACGAGACAATCTCGTCACTTAACTCCCAACCATAAGGGGAGACGACCTTAGGGAAATGGCCAATGAGCACCGTTGATCTCCAAAGCTCCCAGAGGGGGAGAATCAAGGCACCGAAGCATCCAATGATCTAAAAAGGGCACCAACGGGCAAGGAGGAAGGTAAGCAATCGAGAGGGCAAAAGGCACGGGAGACGAAAATAGGCGATTCAAAGGAGAAGGCTCTGAAGGGACTCTCAGGAGTGGATCCGGCGAGCCCAATCACAGGAAGAGGAGTGCTGACACCCCTCTCGCTCTCATCTCCTCATTAAGGATTCCTCTAAGTACGGAGACCCAGCAGGGATCCGCCTTAGTGGATCCGTTACTCTTTACCGCTCACTAACTTGATCGTCGAAGTGGCCCCAACGGAATCCCCGGCCTAGGTCTCTAACCTTGTTTCGCAGGTTCGGGAATGCTAGGATTCCAAAGTAAAAGGATCCGAGGTTCGGCGCCAACTCGAAGATACAGGCCATAGTGATAAAATCAGCAATAGATTGGCGTACTAGGTAAGGGGAACGAAAGCCCCTGTGCGAACAAGCCCCCTACGAGCTTGAGAATAGCTCAACTCCAAGCATGGTGGTAACTCGCGGGCATGAAGCTTCCACCAGCCGAGCGGGAGAGGTTCCCTCTCCCCGGGTCCTCGCATCCCGGAGAGGGAACTTCCCATTCCTACTCCTCCTCCTCAGCTACCCTCGAAAGACGGTCAGTATGCTGCACTTGTCCAATAGCTGTAGACACTGACCATGGCTGTAAGGCAGCTGCAGCATCAGCAGCGCTCCCTGGTCACTCAATCCTAGACAGGGATGCCCGCGGCCTAAGCTACGGGCCCCCGTGGAAGCCTGCGCTCCATCTAAGGTAACTCTTCCCATCCGCGGGCCACGAACAACTCCCGCACGTTCATCAGACCCCCGCAAAGAGGAATCATACTAGGTCGGTAGACCACGAGAGCTGATCACGGCAGACAACAATGATGTCGCCAAGCATAGCAAGCACCACCGGGGTAAGGCCCCTCGCTGTGACCCATCGGCCCCTTCTTCTCCAATGGCCTCGGTGGAAGGTTCCACTAATGAGGCCATCAGGCACCTAGCCGAGAGGTGCCTGGAAGAGCAATAGCGCAAACTAGCGAAGCTCTCCCATCGGTTTACCAACATGTAGGGCTCCCCTAGCGAGCTAGTGAGCTATAATGCCCGACCCCCCTTCTCCTAGAAAATCCAAGAGGAACCGATTCCAAGTAGATTTCGCATGCCTCAGGTGGATCCCTACAACGGGACCACCGACCCCCTAGACCACTTGTAGAGCTATAAAGCTCTCATGAGAGTCCAGGGGGTGACGGACACCCTCCTGTGCATCGCCTTTCTGGCCATCCTCCGGAAGGTCGCTAGAGTTTGGTTCACCCGCCTCGAGCCCGAAAGCATCGACTCCTTCCATAAGCTAGAAAGGAGGTTTGTGGTGCACTTCGACGCCTTTCAAAAGGTGTCAAGGGAGATGAATAGCCTCTTCTCCATCCGGCAGCAAGACCATGAGCTTTTGCGTGACTATGTCACCCGCTTCAAGATCACTGCCCTGGAGATCTATAGTCTGGACAAGCCCATCGCCATGCTGTCATTGAAGCGAGGGATCAAGACCTCCCGTCTGACATATTCCTTAGACAGAAAGCCACCCAAGACATACTCTGAACTCCTCCTCCATGTCTACAAGTACATCCATGCTGAGGAGGCAGACCACACTAGGAGAGAGCTGGATGAGAAGCCTTCGAAGAAGCCTACCCTAAGGGATGTGCTTGGAACTCGGAGGCCTGGGCCGCCTGCAGACTTCCGGTCAGGATCAAAGTCGAAGAATGGTCCTATTCTCGAGCTGACCTTCACTCCCCTCCTAGCTCCAAGAACAAAGATTATCATGGAGATCGAGTGAGCGCTACCTTCGCCAACCTCTTCCTTAGAAGCCAAGAAGCAGTCATGACAAGATGAAGTACTACCACTTCCATCGCGATGACGGCCATGACATTGAGAACTGCCATAATCTAAAGAGAGAAATCGAGGACCTGATCAGGAGGGGCTATCTCAAGAAGTTCGTGGGAAGAGAGGCCTTGGTAGAGGATCAACCACTTCTAGCCCTTCCCCCTGCTCCTGCGATCGGCAATCGCCCCACCGAGAAACTGGGGGTGGGGACATGCAAGATGAGAATGTAACGATGCAACCCTAAAGGAGATTAGCATAGATTAACTTAGCAATTTTCTTATTTGCATATGATTAGTTCAGCATATAATATCAAAGGAGGTCTAATGAAGAGAACTCGAACGATCAAACGTAAACCTAATTATTGAGACTATCAAAATAACAAAGAAATAGGAATAAGATTCGAATCACACAAGTTAAGCTAGGCAAATTTAATATTTCAGACCTAATCGACACTAGAACATACCTGGCATTAATCTTTCAAGTAGATCAAGATCACTCATGAAGAGACCTCCCAAATGACAAGACCATACTACAAATTGAGGGCGCTTCTTATTTTCTGGATTGTGGCAAGTAATTCCTTCCTCTTGAATTCGGAATCCCGGAGAACCCTACACAAAGAAACCTCAAGATTAAGTACTTGGTAAAAATACGTTAGTCATGAAATGGAGAAACTAAAGAAGAGTCGAGGAAGCATTGTTGAAGAATAATCTTGGCGCCATGGTAGATCACTTGAAATGGATTAGGCCGGCCTCCTTGTGATGGTCTTCTTGATCAACCTTGAACATTGAAGAGCTAGCTTGAGATTGGAGAAGAAGGAGGGTGTCTTAGGCGTTGGAGATGGAGGAGGAGAAACTAGGGTTGGTGTGGGATAGGGAGAAGAATTTAAAACTACCACTTAGGCACATAGAACTCACATAGAAGAAAATTTTTAATTTTTCTTTTCCATCATCCTTTTACAAGAAGACTAAGAGTCTTTTATAGACTATTAAGCCATTTTGAATTCAAACTACACCAAATATCATGGAGAAAAAATTGTGGAGAAAAATATGGGGCGTCCCATGAAGAGTGGAGGATGTTGTGGAGGAGGTTGTAGCCAATTCAATTTCAAATTCTCCTTTTCTTCTCTTGGGCGCCAACCTTGGATAGTGAGGTGGCATGTGTGATGTGGCAGCAATCTTGGATGGTGAGGTGGCATGTGTGATGTGGCAGCAACCTTGGATGATGAGGTGGCATGTGTCATGTGGCATGTGGTCCCCACTTGAGGTGGCTTTGGTCTTGCTTTGGAGTATAAGTCTTGAGTCTTCTTTAGTCTTCGAATGTGGTTTGGTTTGATTCTTCATGGATTGGACTTGACTTATTTGGACCCAACTCTGGTGAGGACACCTGAGGCACCAGAATAAGACAGAGGCTTTTCAACCCTCTGTAAATTGATCAATAATTATGAGTCCATCTGTAATAAGGGCTTAGCTCATCTGAGTCCATTTTAGTTGTTATTTCAGTTCTGTACTAGTCAGCTCATGTTGAGCTAGTTCAGTCCAATGCTAGTCAGCTCATGTTGAGCTAATTTATTTTTTTGAGTCCTGTCCAAGCATACTGAAGACTCAAGACTATATCATACAAGTGAAGACCAAGTCCAACTAGATTGAAGACATGGAAGTATAGCACAAGTCCAACCCAGCTTGAAGATTTGAAGACCCCAGGAGAAAAATTCAGAAAACCCTGATTTCTTGCAGATGCCCTCCAGATACCCAGATTCCGTTCTAGATGTCAAAGTATATTCATAGATAAGGGCATCCATGATTCCAGAGGTCCATCTGCATCCTAGCCCAAAGAAATCAAGCCAGGTGCCAAGCCCAAGCCCTAAGAAGCAAGATACCAGGGAATATTCCTGCTACCTGGCTACCAGGCCACCCCAGCTTCCAGAGGCCCAAACCCATGCACCCGAGCCCCTTTGGGCCGGCCTTTTGCTGCTCCTAGAAGCCCAACATGCCCCCCTAGGCGTCCTTGGAGTCTTGACCAAGTCAAGAAAATTTTTAGGGATTTTTCTACCTAATATTTCCTTATTTTCTAGCTAGGGTTGAGAGGGAAAAGGATTCTTATGTAAAGACTTATGTACCCTTACTTGGAGCCCAAGGTTAAGGGTCTATTTAAGGGACCCTAGCCTCTTGTATGAGGAGAATTTTGATGAATGAAAACCTTGAGTTCTTCTATTGAGTGGTGTGATACCCTGCTGTGTGCATAAAGGGGTTTGTGAGAGTTCTTCTTCCCGGTGTTTGCAATCATCTTCCTACTGCCAAAAACCTCCAGATCCCTGGACGCCCACTCCAAAAGAAGCCTTCCCTTGCTGTTTTTACTTGTTTTCTTGTTCCTTTGTGAGCTTTCTAACCCCTGACAGGTCGTTTGCAGGTCCCTGAGTTCCTACGAATCCAACGACTCCAGCCAAGCCTCAATCGGATCACCGAGCAGAAAGCCGGGTATTCGCGGGTCTTTGGCTCGGTTTTCCAGGCCGCATCCATCGAGGAACGAGAGACCCCTTCGCTGCGATCTTTACAGATGTTGTCAGGTACACCCCTCTACCTCCAGTAGTTTTATTGTAGGAGAACTTGCCCTAACCGAGGCTTCTCAGCCCCGGCGGTCCTTCTTTGCTACTTTTCTAGGTCCTAATCTGCATGCTGATCTTCAAAAATTCATACAAAATTCTCTACAAATAATTTGATCTGAAATTTGAGAATTAATCACCTAACTCAACATGTAAAACATACAAAAAAATTGCATGCATATTAGTTCCCCATCAAACTCTCAAATACAAGGTTATTCAGGCTGGACTAGTCCCAACATAAAATTGAAATGGACTCGAATTACATAATTATTTGGACTCAAAATTAAAGAAAGAAAAAATTAGAGGATTTTCTTTTACTCATCCAACCATAAGGACTCGGATTTGACTTGAATTGGTTGGAGTCTCTTCCTGATTCTGGTGCCCACACCAATTCTCCCAGGGTGGAAGGAACTCGACCCTATCGAGTGAGGGTTGGCTTGATAAGCTTCTAATGCATCTGGGTCGATTTGTTGTAGGTCCTCTCGGGAAATCCAAGAGTCTTCAGATTCAGGACATCCTTGCCATCTAACCAGATAACGTTGGTAGCCTCTATTCCTAGTAGTAGTGATCTGGTCATCCAAGACCCTTTCAATTCTCTCCTTTCTCTCAGGAACACTTGGTGGTGGACACTCATTGGTGTTTCACTCTCAAAAGAAACATTAGGACCAAAAAGCTCACTAGGTATTAATGCAGGTTCTTTGTATTCTTTTAAGTCTGAAACGTTAAATGTTGAACTAATGCCATAACTTGGTGGTAATTCTAATACATAAGTATTTGGTCCAATTTTCTTTATTATTTTGAAAGGTCCGGCTCCCCGGGCATGGAGTTTCTTCATAGTTCCCGATGGAAACCTTTCAGGTTTAAGTTTGATCATGACGGAGTCCCCTTCATTAAATTCTTTTAATTGTTTATGTGAATTAGTCATATGCTGATAGAGTTCATTGCTTGCTTGAATCTTTTGGCTAATCTCCTTATGCAATTCCCTAATATGCTGTGCATATGACTCGGCAGACTCGGACACCCGTGCATGTGTGGGTAAAGGAGCTAGGTCTAAAGGCTTCCTAGGTCTGTATCCATGGACCACTTCGAACGGACTTTTCCCAATAGACCTGTTAACTGAGCTGTTATAAGCAAATTCAGCACGAGGAAGTAATAGGTCCCAGTTCCCTAGGTTGTCACCAACTAAGCATCTCAACAGATTTCCTAAGCTTCGGTTTACTACCTCAGTCTGGCCATTGGTTTGAGGATGATAGGCAGTAGAGAATTTCAGTTTGGTACCGAGCATGTGCCAGAGGGTTTTCCAGAAATAGCTAGTAAACTTGACATCTCTATCGGACACAATGGTTTTGGGTAAACCATGAAGCCTAACGACCTGATCGAGAAAAAGCTTGGCCACCTTCG
Source organism: Areca catechu (assembly GCA_021397845.1). NCBI lineage: Eukaryota > Viridiplantae > Streptophyta > Magnoliopsida > Arecales > Arecaceae > Areca > Areca catechu. The sequence goes on along the minus strand of CM038042.1, from coordinate 96,380,851 downwards.
AAGCATCTAAAGTTTGAGAACAAGGAATGAAGTGAGCCATCTTGGAGAAACGATCGACAACCACAAAGACAGAATCATACTTCCTAGACGTCTTAGGGAGGCCTACTACAAAATCCATGCTGATATCCTGCCATGGACAATCAGGGACAGGTAAGGGTGTGTACAGACCGGTGTTCTGTCTTTGCTGTTTTGCAACAGCACAGGTACGGCACTGAGCTACAATCTGGGCCACATTTCTTTTGAGACCAGGCCAAAAGAATTGGTCTTCTATTGCTAAGATGGTCTTATTTCTACCAAAATGTCCTGCTAAGCCCCCAGCATGAACTTCCCAGATCAGAAATTCCCTAACATAGGTCTTGGGGATACACAACTGATTTCCTCTGAAAAGGTATCCATTTAAAATGGTATAATCACTATGCTCACTAGATGGTCCTTGTTGAAGGGATCGATAGATGTCACCAAAATCAGGGCATGTAGGATATTCCTCTTTTAATCTTTCAAACCCTACTACCTCAGTGCTCACAGAATTCAACAACATTGAACGACGACTCAATGCATCAGCAATCCTATTTTCAGTTCCGGCACGATGTTTCAGTACGAACGTATAAGCTTGTATGAACTCTACCCATTTTCCGTGCCTAGGGTTCAATTTTTTCTGAGAACTAAGGAACCTAAGAGCTTCATGGTCAGAAAATAGGACATACTCTTGCGGTAGAAGATAATGCCTCCAATAACGTAATGCCTGAACTACCGCATACAGCTCCCTATCATAGGTGGAATACCTTAGTCTCGCTTCATTTAACTTCTTACTGAAATATGCTACTGGGTGATTCTCTTGACTCAAGACACCTCCAATTCCTACCCCAGAAGCATCACAAGCAACCTCGAACACTTTGGTAAAATCGGGTAACCTCAAGACGGGTGCGTGTGTCATTTTTTTCTTAATTGTTAGGAAGGCTTTGTCTGCTGCTTTAGTCCATTCAAAAGTTCCTTTCCTAATACAATCAGTGATTGGAGCCACTATCGTACTGAACCCTCTAATGAATCTCCTATAGAAGGTGGCTAAACCGTGGAAACTACGGACATCATGGATACTCTTGGGTACAGGCCACTCTACTATTGACTTAATTTTCGCAGGGTCAGCAGACACTCCTTCAGATGTTACTACGAATCCTAAAAAGATAACTCTATGTGTTAAGAATTCACACTTCTTGATATTGGCATAGAGGCTATCCTTTCTAAGGACTTGGCAAACTTGCCTTAGGTGGGTTAAATGGTCTGCCTTAGTCTTGCTATAGATAAGAATGTCATCAAAGTAGACCACCACAAATTTTTCGATGAAAGTTTTCAACACCTGATTCATAATTCTCATAAAGGTGCTGGGTGCATTGGACAGACCGAACGGCATGACTAACCACTCATATAATCCATCTTTAGTCTTAAAAGCGGTCTTCCATTCATCTCCAGGCCTAACCCTAACCTGGTGATAGCCACTCTTTAAGTCTATCTTGGAGAAAATTGTTGATCCGGCTATCATATCTAACATATCGTCCAGTCTTGGGATTGGAAACCTATATTTGATAGTAATCTTGTTGATGGCATGGCTGTCTACACACATCCTCCAGGTACCATCCTTTTTAGGGGTTAACAAGGCAGGGACTGCACAAGGGCTTAAACTTTCTCTAACAAACCCCTTTCTAAGAAGTTCACTAACTTGCCTTTGTAACTCCTGATGTTCAGTTGGATTCATCCTATAATGAGGCAAATTAGGTAAAGTCGCACCAAGAACTAAATCTATGGCATGCTGTATGTCCCTTAAAGGTGGAAGATTGTCAAGAAGATCCTCGGGAAACACGTCTTCAAAGTTTTTCAATAATTGGACCACCTCTTGAAGGGGTTCTACAGGGGTGTGGTCCATAGTTTCCTTAGCAGCTACCATCCAAATAGGTGCTCCCTCATTAATGTCTTTTTCTAATTCTCTTGCTCCTATCAAATTTAATACAATCCTTTTTTCTTTCAGGCTGCTAACTCCTCTTTTGGTGTTGTCCTTAGGCTGGGTTGGATGAATGACAATTTTCTTGCCATTGAAATTGAAAGCACAGGAATTTGATCGACCAAAAATTGTCACATCATGGTCAAACAGCCATGGCCTACCTAGGATGATGCTACTTACTCCCATAGGGAGTACATCACACCAGATTCGTTCCTAATAGGACTGAAGTTGGAGTCGGACCTGACATCTCTGCTTGATTGGGATAGAAGTGGAATCGATCCAGGATACCTTATATGGATTAGGATGTGGTTCAGTGGGTAATCCTAGACTCTTGGCTGCACTAGTGGAAATGGCATTGACATAGCTTCCACTATTGATCACGATCTTACAAACATTTTCTCCTATCTTGACAAATGTGTGTAGGATGCTAGTCCTACGCCAGTCTTCCTGCTCCTTGGTCTGTGTCATGATACATCTCACAACTCCTAACACATCTGATGAATCTACATTTTTTCATCTCCTTCATACTCATCAGCCAAGCAATCCCCTGCTTCATAAACCTCCTCTTCATCATTCTCTAGGGGTTCTGATTCACCTTCTTCTACCTCCCCTATATGTAAAGTTCTAGAGGGACATTGGCTCACGAAATGACCTGGTTTACGACACTTATAGCAAACTCGCTCCCTGTCACCTCGAACTTCAGGGCTCTTTCCTTTGTCTTCTCTAGGAATTGGGGGAATGGCAGGGTTGTGCCTAGGGGTTGGATTCGAGCTGGATCATGGTCTATTGGTTGTACCAGGGGCTAAATTAGGTCGACTAACAGGGGGATTAAACCTAATGGGTTCAGGTCACCTAAATGTAGCTCTCCTTTGAAACCTCTCATAGTCCATGGCAACTTGGTATGCCTGATCTAAATCATGGACTTCTCTCAAAAACAGTTTCCCTTTTATATCATATTCAACCCTGATCTAAACCTTGTAAAGTGGCTGCTTCAGACTCGACTACGTTGCATCACATCACAAACTCATCAAATTTAGCAACGTATTCAGAAACGGTCTTGTTACCCTGTGTCAATCGTTGCCACTGATCTAATAACCTTTGCTGATAAGACATAGGCAGATATTTCTCTCTAAGTTTCCTCTTCATATCTCTCCATGTTGCTATAGGTAAATCTCCCCTTTGCCTTGATATGCGTTCCACGTTTCCCCAATATAACCGAGCCTGACGAACTAGTCTGATTTTGGCAAACTTAAATCTTCTCTCTTCAGACATATCATACCAGTCAAAATACTGGTCCATGTCAACCTCCCAGTCTGTGTACACCTTAGGATCTAAGCTTCCCTCAAAGGTTGGTGCATCTAGACGGATGTTCCTTAGGGCCCGATCATTCCTGATCAAAAGTATCATAGTGAGGCCTTCTAGGAGGTGGCTCTGGAGTATGATCAACATAATCCTGATGCGGTCTTCTTTGAATTGGGTCAGGTGTGTGTTCCTGTCGTTGGGCTCTAGGATGAACTGAAGGTAATCTGGGTGAAGGTGGTTCAGTTTGGGTCAACCTAGCTTCTTCTAGGATTCCTACCCTTTCCTCGAACTGACCAAATTTAGCATCCAAACAGTCCATCTTCTCGATCATAGTTCTCATAAGGCTTTCCATACTAGTGTCCATGGATGAACTTGGTTGGGCTTGTGAAGGGTGGTAAGGTGTGCCTGACCTAGTTGTCATGCAAACAATTAGACTCAGACCCGAACTACGAGTTTTCTAAACCGGTTAGTCCAAATAAACTGAGTTGACTAGGTACAATCAAATCAACAGCTACTCTCTTCCACTGGCCAGTCAGGAGGTGGGTCTGTGGGAGGTTCCCCCAGCTTTCACTAGGTCCTAATTAAAAACCACAAGAACCGCTTAGGCTTGAGCCACTTAACCTCTATCCTTGACACCAGCTTTCAATAATAGATGAAGAAATGGGTTGCACAAGCTTTCCCAATTGAATTGAACTGGACCTAGAGTTCCAAGCTAGTTGCCTAATCAAGGTGGCAAGCTAGATTGTAGTAACTCTATACTTGGCCAGGTTTTAGAACAAGGAAGTGTGAGATCCTGTCTCTGGCCTACCTAGGCCCGGTGGAATTGGCCCGATAGATGGATCAGCACCCAATCCCTTAGTCCCAATTCTAGACACCAAGTAATAGGGCACACACAAGACTAGTTGACACAATGAGTTGACAATAACCCGGGCTCGACCAAATTGATATTCCTAACTTACTAGGGCAATTAATGTCTAATCAATTTTAGTTAGGGATTGGATAGATATGCAATTTGGTGATTTTTGGGCTAGGGACAGGTGATGAAATCCTAACCCTATGTCAATTTCTTGCCTTAATTTGATTTGTCATGAGATGCATGCAAATTTCAAATTTCAGGTGCAGAAGTAGTGTGTTGCAGTTTAAAAGTGGTGTTGATAAGTGTAGAAAAAAATATCAAAAAAATATAAAAAAATCATAGAAAACTCCTAACTTTTAGATGACATGACAGATGAAACAAAAATTCAAAATAAAATCTGTACTATTCTAGGCAGATTCTGAAATGAAGATAATGAAAATGAACAGAACAGAACAGAAACCCTAATAACACTGATGGACTGCAGGAATTTTCGTTTTTTTTGTAAATTTTTCTCAGATTGAAATTTAAAAAAGTGATAAGAAACTTAAAATGGAGCAGGAAAAAAAATATTCCAACGAGGAATGTGATAATTGCCTTTGGAGTTGCAGGCAGATTACAGTCAGCCTACAGAAAATACAGCAAGCAGAAAAAACAGAACGTGCCCAATGCAAAATTCACAAATGAAATCTAAGAAGTCCTTTGGCTTTCTTTTTCACGGGTCAATCACAATGGCACCCCGACACGCCTTAGGAGATCCCCGTGGAATGGGAAGAGAGGGTGTTTAAATCCTACTGTCTCGAAAGACCAGACGGCCTGGTAACGCCCCCGATCCAAGTACTTCAAGGACTTAATGCTATGCAATCAGGAACTTATTCTACCATGCTCTGATACCAAGAATGGTGGGGACATGCAAGATGAGAATGTAACGATGCACCCTAAAGGAGATTAGCATAGATTAACTTAGCAATTTTCTTATTTGCATATGATTAGTTCAGCATATAATATCAAAGGAGGTCTAATGAAGAGAACTCGAACGATCAAACGTAAAACTAATTATTGAGACTATCAAAATAACAAAGAAATAGGAATAAGATTCGAACCACACAAGTTAAGCTAGGCAAATTTAATATTTCAGACCTAATCGACACTAGAACATACCTGGCATTAATCTTTCAAGTAGATCAAGATCACTCATGAAGAGACCTCCCAAATGACAAGACCATACTACAAATTGAGGGCGCTTCTTATTTTCTGGATTGTGGCAAGTAATTCCTTCCTCTTGAATTCGGAATCCTGGAGAACCCTACACAAAGAAACCTCAAGATTAAGTACTTGGTAAAAATACGTTAGTCATGAAATGGAGAAACTAAAGAAGAGTCGAGGAAGCATTGTTGAAGAATAATCTTGGCGCCATGGTAGATCACTTGAAATGGATTAGGCCGGCCTCCTTGTGATGGTCTTCTTGATCAACCTTGAACATTGAAAAGCTAGCTTGAGATTGGAGAAGAAGGAGCGTGTCTTAGGCGTTGGAGATGGAGGAGGAGAAACTAGGGTTGGCATGGGATAGGGAGAAGAATTTAAAACTACCACTTAGGCACATAGAACTCACATAGAAGAAAATTTTTAATTTTTCTTTTCCATCATCCTTTTACAAGAAGACTAAGAGTCTTTTATAGACTATTAAGCCATTTTGAATTCAAACTACACCAAATATCATGGAGAAAAAATTGTGGAGAAAAATATGGGGCGTCCCATGAAGAGTGGAGGATGTTGTGGAGGAGGTTGTAGCCAATTCAATTTCAAATTCCCCTTTTCTACTCTTGGGCGCCAACCTTGGATAGTGAGGTGGCATGTGTGATGTGGCAGCAATCTTGGATGGTGGGTGGCATGTGTGATGTGGCAGCAACCTTGGATGATGAGGTGGCATGTGTCATGTGGCATGTGGTCCCCACTTGAGGTGGCTTTGGTCTTGCTTTGGAGTATAAGTCTTGAGTCTTCTTTAGTCTTCAAATGTGGTTTGGTTTGATTCTTCATGGATTGGACTTGACTTATTTGGACCCAACTCTCAAATACAAGGTTATTCAGGCTGGACTAGTCCCAACATAAAATTGAAATGGACTCGAATTACATAATTATTTGGACTCAAAATTAAAAAAGAAAAAATTACAGGATTTTCTTTTACTCATCCAACCATAAGGACTCGGATTTGACTTGAATTGGTTGGAGTCTCTTCCTGATTCTGGTGCCCACACCAACTGGTGGGCATGATCTCTTAGGAAATAGGGCACACATCGAAGAGAGCCCGAGAGAGAGGAGACCTAGAAAATGTACTCCCCTTTGAGAAGGGAAAGGGAGGTGAAGATGAAAATGTAAATAATGATGTTGTCATAGTCGGGATGACCATCGCTAAGCATCTTGTACATCGAATTATGGTTGATAGTGGGAGCTCCACGGACATACTTTTTTAAGATGCTTTCTCTCAGATGAACTTGTCTCATGACCGGTTAAGGCCAGTACACACCCCTCTCGTAGGTTTTACCAGAGATTTTGTAGGAGTCGAGGGAGAGATCACCCTCCCTATCACCGCCGAGACTCCACCCCGCAGAGCACGGTCATGATGACCTTCACGGTCGTCAAACTCCCATCGCCATACAATGCTATCTTGGTCCACCCAGGGCTCAACCACTCGACGTAGTCATTTCCACCAAAAGGTTGCTGGTGCAGTTCCCTACCATTTTTGGGGTTGGAGAGATGAGGGGGGTAGTTCAGCCCATCCCGGACTACTTGCAGGCTATCCCTGGAGCCCGGAGTGCCGAGCTCGACTTTGGCATTGACGACCTTAACCAAAGGGTGCAGGATCCCATGGGTGGCTCCATTGAGCACTTGCTGATGTAACCCCTTGGCTCGGACCCACTGAAAATGGTGCAGATAGGAGACCAACTCCCAGAAGATGAGCAGGCTCGCTTGCTGAGTTTCCTTCAAGCGAACACGGACATGTTTGCCTGGTCTACAGCAGATATGCCAGGTATTCTCCCAGATGTCATCATCCATCAGATGAAGATTGATCCGAAGTGCCATCTAGTTTGGTAGAAGAAGAGTTTTGCTGCAGAAAGGCAGAAGGCGATCAACGACAAGGTGGAGAAGCTCCTCACTGCTGGCTTCATTTACGAAGTGCAATATCCCAGCTGGCTGGCGAATGTGGTGATGGTCAAGAAGAATAATGGAAAGTGGAGGATCTGTGTGGACTACACCGACCTTAATCGTTCTTGCCTAAAAGATAGCTTCCCCATTCTGAAGATTGACCAGCTCTTGGATGCCACTTCGGGACACCGCCTCCTCTCCTTCATGGATGCCTTCTCTGGGTATAATCAGATCCAGATGCATCCGGAGGACGAGGAGCATAACACCTTCATCACGGATCGTGGGATATATTGCTACAAGATGATGCCCTTCGGTCTAAAGAACACTGGTACCACGTACCAGCGGTTGGTCAATAAGGTCTTCAAAGATCAAATTGGCCACAACATGCAGGTGTACGTGGATGACATGCTCGTGATGAGCAAGCCAACCTCAGACCATGTCGATGACCTGAAGGAGACCTTCCACAACCTTCACCTCCATCGAATGAAATTGAACCCGGCGAAGTGTGCTTTTAGTGTGACGGCGGGGAAGTTTGTTGGCTTCATGGTGAGCCAAAGAGGGATAGAAGCCAACCCAGAGAAGGTCCGAGTGATCCGTGACATGGAGCAGCCCACCTCTAAGAAGCAAGTCCAGTGACTCACCGGCCGGATAGCAGCCTTGAGCCGGTTCATCTCGCGATCTACTAATCATTTCTAGCCCTTCTTTAGGGTGCTGAGAAAGATGTACGACTTCCCCTGGATGAAGGAGTGCCAAGAGGCATTCAGGAGCTGAGAAGACCCTGGCATCACCGCCACTACTTTCCTGGCCATAGGAGGGAGAAGAGCTCCTCCTGTATATGGCGGTTACTCCAAAGGCCATCAGCTTGGTCCTGGTCCGGATGGATGATGGAGGGATCCAGAGACCTATATACTATACAAGCAAGCTTCTCCGCGATGCAGAGCTTAGGTTTTCTCGATCCAAGAAGTTAATTTTTATGCTCATTATGTCCGCCCAGTGCCTCAGGCCTTATTTCCAAGCGCACCCGATCGCAGTCCTGATGGATCAACTGCTAAAGGCCATGCTCAACCGACCTGACATGTCTGGATGCCTGGCGATGTGGGTGCTGAAGCTCAGCGAGTTCGACATCATCTATCGATCGAGGTCGTCCATGAAGGTGCAGGTACTGGCTGACTTTCTGTTGAGTGTGCAGGCCTGGGTGATGGATTGGAAGAGAGCCCCCAGAGTCAACAACAAGGACCTGAACTGGAGGAGGACATCTGGGTCCTATACGTGGACGGAGCCTCCACTCTGGTGGAAGTGAAGATGGGCTCATCCTCGCTAATAGTGAGGGAGTCATCACCGAGTGTGTGCTCCGCCTCCAGTTCGTCACCACCAATAACCAGGCGGAGTACGAAGTTTTTCTCATGGGACTGAGAGTCTCCCATGAACTGAGCATGACTAGCTTGAGGGTCTTCATCGACTCGCAGCTGGTGGCGGGCAGGTCTCAGGCGAGAACGAGGCCAGGGATCCCCAAATATCGAAGTACCTGGAGTTGGTGCCTGCAAGCTCGACGGGTTTTAAGTACTTCAGCATCTCCATATCCCGCGCGATGAAAATGCTCACATTGACGCCCTCTCCCAGTTGGCAACCTTACGGACTCATCATTGGGCCGCGCCTACATCGAACATCTTCAGGCCCCAGCTATGAGGCCCCCAGAGAGGTCCAACATATCACCCCGGAGCCCAGCTGGATGGACAAATACGTCAAATACATCACCGACGGTACCTTGCCGAGGATCGGATAGAGGCTGGCCTCATCAAAAGGAAGGCCGCGCTTTTGTGTTGATGGAGGATTGCTCTACCGGAGGTCCTACTCCTATCCACTCCTCAAATGTTTGAGATCCATGGAAGCGCACATGTGCTCCAGGAGATCCACGAAGGCCTTTACAAGAATCATGTAGGGGGCAGGACTCTGGCATACAAGGCCCTCTGTCAAGGATACTTTTGAAAACATTGAGGGAGGACATAGCCAACTTTGTCTAGAGGTGTGACCACTGTCAACGTCACGTCATTGTGCAACGTCAGTCGGCTGCACTGCTCTCCCAGCTCTCCACCCCCTGGCCATTTTTCCAGTAGGGCATGGACATCCTAGGCCCATTTTCATTCGGTGTCCGGGCAGTGTAAGTTTTTGATAGTCATAAATTCTTCTGGAAGTCAATCATATGCTGCTTCGGGCTCCCTCACACCATCATTACTAACAATGGATGACAGTTCGATAGTCGGGAGTTCGAGGAGTTCTGCAACAACCTCGGCATCCATCATCACTTCACCTCGGTAGCACACCCTCAGACCAATGGAGAGGTCGAGGTGACCAACCAGACATCCTTCAAGGGCTCTAGACTAGATTGGATCAGGCCAAGGGAAGATGGGCTGAAGAACTTCCCAGCATTTTGTGGGCTATCACAACCCCAAGGACGGCCACGGATGAAACTCCATTCAACCTCATCTTCGGTATAGAAGCAGTGATTCTGCTGGAGCTCAGTCTATCAATGTTACATGTGGAGCAATTCAATGAAGCCGAGAACCCAGCACGGCTCCTACTCAATCTAGATTTGCTTGAAGAAATGAGGGATAAGGCTCGGGTTCGAATGGCAGCTTACTGGCAATGGGTGGCAAGATACTACAACTCCAAGGTGAGACCGAAGTCCTTCCACCCAGGAGACCTGGTATTACACCGTGCTAAAGCCTCCCAACCTCGAGAGTGCGATAAGCTCTCTCCAAACTGGGAGGTCCTTACAAGGTGGTTGAAGCACTCCCTCACAGTGCCTACTATCTTGCTGAGCTCGATGGAGCTCGATTTTTGTGGATGTGGAATGCTGCAAACTTGAGGATGTATTACCAATGATGTAAGACTTCCTGAACATTAATAATGAAATTCTCTTTAGTACAATGCTTGTTTTGTCTCGTAGGACTATCGTTGCCCGGCCTAAGGTCTGGCGAACGAAGGCGATGCAAAAGTCTCGTGAGCAGTTCATAGGAAATGAAGTCCCGGAGTTCAGTCCGGAAGATGAACACGGAACCCAGTTTCGAAATGAAATCCGGAGTTCAGTCCGGAAGGAGGCACAAAATCTTGTTGCTCCATGAAATCTCGAAGTTCAGTCCGAAAGGTGGCACAGAATCCAGTTCTAGCACGAAGTCCTAGAGTTCAGTCCGGAAGGTGGCATGAAACCTAGTTCCAGCATGAAATCCTGGAGTTCAATCTAGAAGGTGGCACGGAACCCAGTTCTCCATGAAGTCCCAGAGTTCAGTCTGGAAGATGGCTCGGAACCCAGTTCCTCCATGAAATCTCGGAGTTCAGTCCAAAAGATTGCACGGAACCTAGTTTCAACGTGAAGTCCGAAGTTCAGTCTGGAAGATGGCACGAAACCCAGTTCCTCCATGAAATCCCAGAGTTCAGTCAGGAAGATCGTACAGAAGATGGCACGGAACCCATTTTCTTCATGAAATCCTGGGGCTCAGTCTGGAAGATGAACCCAGAACCCAGTTCCGGTGCAAAGCACGAAACCCAGTTTCGACAACCAAAGTCCTAGCACCAAGGACTTATAGAATGCAAGCCGGAAGCTCCAGGAGTTCTTTCCTGAAGCCTGGAGGCCTCCTGATTCTGTTTTCTAACTAAGAGTCAAAGTTGAACTATAAATCAAAGTTGCAGACTTGGCTGCCACAAGAAAACAGCAAGCAATGACAAGAAATTTGGACATACCATCAACAAAGAGCAGAATAAAGAGTTAAGACAAAAACAGTGAAGAATGAAGGGAAAAGAAGCTTCATTTCCAGTGCATGGATTTCTTACAAGCGAAGAGGACCCGACAGACGGGTGACCCAAAAGAACAAAATGAACCCTACGCTAGAGTACAGAATGGATGACCGAGGTCACTCCATCATCGACTCTGCCCTAGGTTGGGAAGCCTCCGTGTTGTCGGTTGCCTCCCCAGCAGGTTGCCCGGCTACCTCCTCAGTCTGCTCCTTAGGGCTGCCAAGTATGGCTTCAACCAAATCAAGCTCCGAGAAGAGGGTGGACCTTGTCCTTGAACTCCTAGGAGGCCCGAAACTTTGGCATGGCCTCCTAGGCATCCCTCTGTGTGGCCTCCAGCAGCCCTAAGATGTTAGAGGTCTTCTTCTTGGCCGTCGTCAGCTCTATCAGTACCTCGTTGACGCGGCTCTCCAGTGACCGGGATTTCCCCCTGAGATGGGAAATCTTTGCTACGTCCTATTTGGCATGGCACTGAGCCAAGATCCTCTCCTCAGAGTGGGAGGCCTCAAGGTCCCTCATGCGCCCTTCAGCACGAGCTAAGTCCCCTTAGAGAGCCTCATTGCTCTCCCTCTGCTCATGCCCCTTATCCATCAGATCCTTCATGTCAGCTGTGAGCTTGGCTAGCCTCTTCTCCCTTTCAGCCTCTTTCCTCATAGAAGAAGTGAGGAAGTCGCGGAGAAGTAGGACGTCAGTCCCGATCTGAATTGAAAATGAGTTCATAACTCCTTAGCAATCCAACTAGAACATTAAAAGGGAAGTGATGGATACTTACCTCGAAGAGCTGGGGAAGGATCCCAAGCAGTGCGGCCGCGTAGTCCCAGCCACCCCTCAGGCGACGGTCCTGGGGCTGGGCCACGTACTCCATCATTCTCTCTACTAGGCCCTGGTCCCAGATGACAGAGGCATTGCCAGGGAGCCCTACCGGTGTAGGACGGGGCTCAAGGGAGGGCTGAGCAGGAGTCCCTTCGACCGGCGAAGCCATAGCTGGTGGGGTCGCCACCGCCATCACGGCTACTGTTGGAGCACGGGTCGCCACGACCATCGTAGAGGGCACCAGTCGCTCCTCCCCGCTCCCATCGATGTCGACAACCTCTGGGGTGGGAGTGTGCTACTGAGATGGCTGAGGGGTTGTATCTGCCCCCCTAGGCTTCGAGGTCGAAGTGGGCCCGGGCCCTTGGACCGTCTCCACGCGGGCCCTCTTCTATGGAGTCTCCTAGGCCCCGCCCGAAGCACTCCTTTTTTGGGCCGACTCCACCAGGATATCCATGGAGAACTTCATCCCTGAAAAGAAAGAAAAGTCAGAGGAGCCAACAAAAAAAAAGTAGGCCCGGAGCCTCACCAATTGTCTGGATCGGGCTAACCCCTGCCTCGAACAGGTTCTGCTCCGAGAGCTGAACTTCGAGAGAAGGAACCACATCAGCTAACAGCTGAGAGTAGACTTCCTGGTCAGCCGGCTCAACTTGGGAGTTCCAGTTTGGGGATCGATCTTGCTCACTCCAGACCCAATCAATGTCCTGAACTAAGGCGAAGAAGAATCGATTCTTCCACCCCTTGATGGGGGGAGAGGTACCACTAGCCATCATCAGTAAAGTAACATTTCAAGATAAATAGTATCCTGAACAGCGAGAATCGGGTGACAAACCCATGGAAGTGGAAGAAGATGATGAAGGCAAAGATAACCCTAATGGCATCAGGAGCCAACTAGGCTAGAACGAGGTGGAAGTTGTGAGGAAAAAAAGGAAGAAAGGGTGGAGCAAAAATGAAGACCCCCGGCAAGGAAGTCCTCGTAGAAAGCAACCCGGCCAAGGCTGCTCGAGGTAACTCGCTCTCTCAGCCTCGAGAGTGAGAGCTAGATGGAGTCCGGGACCCCAAACATGTCCCAGATCCAGGAAATATCATCTCCGATCATCGTCGAAGCGAAACTAGAGAGACCGGAGGAAGCCTCACCACCGAAGAGGCGACGACAGAGATAGGAAGAGAGGGGGTAACAGGAGGAGCCCTAGGGGCCCTAGGGATTCCAATGGTAATTCCGCCAGGCTGCACAATGTCGTCCTCCAACGAGGAGGATGATGGAGTCCTTAGCCAGGACAGACCGGCCTTGTCTGGGTTAGAAGAGAAGCAAGGATGATGACCCAAAGGGGCCATCAAGAAGGAAGAAGTTAGAAAAAGATATGTTCACCCAAGACAGGGGGAGGACTGGAGTTCGAGAAGAATAAAAGAAAATAAAGTTCACCGGACACTCACCAGGCTGTTTTAGCAGAGAAAGGCGACCCGAGAGATGAAGGACCATTGCAACCACCGGCAAGGTGTGAAAAAGCCAAGAGAGATCGTTTCTGAAAAGTTCCCTCCCTTTTCAAAACCAATCGACGACAGCCGTACAACCTCTTCTCGCCCAAGCCATCGGATGAGCGCCACATATGAAGATGCCCGACGATGACACTTCGATTTGCTGGAAACCATCTCGAGTCTGCCACGGTGCAATTATGGTCCGTCGAACGCATAGACGTGGTGCCTGCACATTGGACCTCGGGTGTGATGATTGGAATGGCAGCAATCAAGGTAATTATTGCACAAGATTTTTGTCCTCCCACATCATCTCTGCATTAACTCCCCACGTCCCAACCACGGCACTTCGATGGGACTTGAAAGTAGGGGGCAACTGATATGGCAAGATCGCTGATGTAAAGCATGCGTCAGACCGAGCTGGCGGCCAAGCAATGCCACGTAGTGTTCTCTTATGAGCTCTCCTGTCAGGGGGCCTAACCAGTGATCATGCCCACCTCGAGCCGAGCTCGGCACCTCTGCTCCTTCGCTAGGTGGTGACCCAAGTGGGGTCCACCTCGATCAAAGTCGAGCTTGCCTTTGCTCCTTCTCTAGGTGGCGCCTCCAGATGGGTCCACATCAGCCAAAGTCAAGCCAGGCACCTCTGCTCCTTCACAGGTGGTGACCCGGTGGGGTCCACCTCGATCGAAGTCGAGCTTGCCTCTGCTCCTTCGCTAGGTGGCACCCCCAGATGGGTCCACCTCGATCGAAGTCGAGCCAGGCACTTTTGCTCCTTCGCTAGGTGGCGCCCCTAGATGGGTCCACCTCGGTCAACATCAAGCTTGCCTTTGCCCCTTCGCTAGGTCATGACTTAGGTGGGATCCACCTCGGTCGAAGTCGAGCCTGCCTCTGCTCCTTCGCCAAGTGCCGCCCCCAGATGGGTCCATGGTGTGGGCACCAGAATCCAACAGAGGCTCCTCAACCCTCTGTGGATGTCCAATTAGGGTTCATTTTTTTTTTCAGGTCTTGAAATAAGGCTTCAAGCCTAAAACTTGTAATTTTTTTAGTTTTGAATTGAGTCTCTTATGTCTGTGTCTAGTCCTGTACTTTGACCAATTTGGTCAAGTTGTGTCCTGTATTGAGTCCAGTCTTGTATTGAGTCTAGTCCAAGTCTGGGTCCAAGCCGGAGTGGTCTTTGAGTCCAGCTCAACTACTTTGGACCGAGCCTTGAAGGTCAACATGTCAACCCTAAGGCACCACTTCACCACCCCATGTGGCACCACTTCATCATCCCATGTGGCGCCACCTCATCCAACCATGTGGGCGGCACAAGTGAGATTTTCTTGGATGCCAAATGGAGACACATCAAATATTCTCTCCTCCTTTCCCTCCCTCCATCAAGCCTCTAAAGGAGTCATGGGCAACCAAGGAAAGGTTGAAGACAAAGGCCTTGTTCCACGTCTCATATCAAGCTTCTTTCCAAAGAAGGGTGAGCAACGAAGGAATGGTTGAAGACAAAGGCCTTGCTCCAAGCCTCATTCAAGCTTTTTTCCAAAGAAGGGTGAGCAACCAAGAAAAGAGGGAGACACAAGCCTTGCATCAAGCCTTCTTCCCAAAATTGAAGGTCAACTTTCCAAGTCCAAGGGAGCCAAATTCCTTCTTCCAAGCCCATTATCATGCCATGCCCAAATCCAAGAAGCTTTGGTCGACCAAGGAGTTTGAATTTCAGATTTTTGAATATTTTTTGGTGCCTTTGCGAGAGAAGAAATGTATTTTTTCATTCAAATTTTGAAAGGGTCTAAGGTGCCTATATAAAGGACCTTACCCCCTCCCTTGTAAGGTTAATCTTTGATGAATGAAAAACCAAGTTTCTTGAGATCCAATTTCTCTTTAGTTTCTTCATTCACTAGTAACATTGATCTCCATGAGGGAGTGGCTTCGCCTTCGGCCATCGAGAGGTGTGAGGCCTCAAGTTACCATCACTTCCGCAACTCCATCCTCCAACTTCGAGTCAAGAAGAACTCCGCCATCACCACAACAACTCTCTTTCCTTCTTCTATTGCTTTCTTTCGATTGAAACCTAACCCTTCTTTGAATGCTCGCAGGTCCTCCAGGTGACACGAGTATGAAGTCGGTTGCCCTTGCCATCGAGATCTTCGGATAGCCAGCCGATGCATCCGTAAGGTTGACAGCTCGATCATCCAGGCCGCATCCGCCAGAGTGAGTGACCTCGGCATCGGGCGCTTTAGATCTTTGAGGTTTGCCCCCTGACTCCTAAGTAGGTATTGATCTGAGAGCTAAGTCCTACGGGGTTTCTCAATCCCGAGATCCTCTCTTTATCATTGCTTAGGGACTGCTTGCTTGCTTGATAGTTCTTATTGTTATTGAATCCCTAGAATTACTCTCTCTTGTCTTCAGGAATCCTCAACCTAATTTAAAACCCTAAAAATCACCTGCATCATCCTAGCATCTAGTTAGTCCCCCATCATTTCTGGTATCAGAGCATGGTTAGGACTTAGCGCTTCTTAAGTACCTGGATTAGGTGCTTCACCAGGCCGTCCTGTCTTAGGAGAAAAGTAGGGTTTCAAGACCCTCTCTTCCCATTCCACGGGGATCTCCTTAGGCGTGTAGGGGTGCCACTGTGATAGGCCTTTGAAGGGGAACACAAAAAGAAATGTTTTAAAAAAAACAAAAGAAAAGTTTTGCATCTTTAATTTCAGCTTTTTAGAAATTCAGCATTCCCATACATAGTCTGCTATTTTGATTATTTCTATTTGTAGAAATCTCCAAATTTTTTGATTTTATTTTGTTAGATCGCACATAATTGATAATATTTTTGATAATTTTCTCAGATCTTATTGTAGCTTGTAGAATTTCTACAAGCCAGAATACTACCTGAGAAGAAATTCTGTCCTGAGAATTTCAGCAAGTGCATTTTCTTATGTTTTCATTTCTTAGATAGCTTAATTTGCATTTAGCTTCATCTCTTGTCATTTCCTTCATCTCATTTCTGCTTTCATCCATCAAAAATCCAACAAAAAAATATATATATAACTTAGAGACATCTCATTAGATCATTTTGCATGCCATCATCCTCATAAATCATCTTAAGGGCAGCAATTTGATATAGGGTCAGGATTTCATTACCTGTCCCTAGCCCAAAAATCACCATCCGACATATCGAACCCAAGCTCTAATTAACATCAAATAGATACTTAATTGCTCTAGTGAGCTAGGGACACCCACGAAGTCGGGTCGAACCAAGTGTCAAGCCAAGTTAGACAACTGGTTTGTGTGTGCTTGAGTAGCTGGTGTCTAGGCAAGTGGTTCAGGGACATGAGCCTGAAGGAAGTTGGGTTGGTTCGCTTACCTGGCCAATTTTAAATTGGTGTCTAAGGCAAGCAAAGAGGAACCTCCACCAACCTTACACTTACCTGGCCAGGTGCCAAGTTACTACTACCGAGTTAGTCTTCTTGACCTAACATTTGGTTTGATCTTTTTAAGTCTAAGCAAACCCATAGCATCTTCCGTTGTATGTGCATGTCGACCAGATCCGGAGTCCCTTATCACCCCCATCTTTTCCAATCAGGTGAACCCATGGAAAACACCCGAGAAGATCAATTAAAGGTCATCATGGAACAATTGGCTAAGATGAATAATAAGCTTGATCAGCTTGATGAAAGAATTGGAGCCTTAGAGAAGAATAGTCCTAGACCATCTGTCGAACATGAGTCTGAGTCACCTTTTCCCCCTAGGGATTACCCTCATCTGAACCATCCATAGAGGCTGAACCCAGGAGAATTTTCCATTTTAACCCAGCCCAAGAGATTCACCCTAGGAGACCTAATCAGGAGTTCCTGGATCAGGAAGAACTGCAGGAGTCTGATGACCTATTAGGAGTAATTAGGTGCATCCTTATCCAGGATATAGTGCAAGAAGATTGGCATAGGACTAACATCCTACAAACCTTTGCCAGACTAGGAAATAAGGTATGCAAGATCATAGTTGATAGTGGGAGCTGTGTTAATGCCATTTCTTCAAGTACTGCCAAATCCCTAGGATTGACCTCAATTCCTCACCCTAACCCTTATAAGGTCTCGTGGATTGATTCAACCTCCATACCCATAAAGTCTAGGTGCCAAGTCTTGATCAAGTTGCAATCATATGAAGAGATGATTTGATGTGATGTCCTTCCTATGGATGTTAGTAGCATCACCCTAGGTCGACCCTGGCTTTACGATCATGATGCCACCCTTCATGGTCGAACCAATACCTGTACCTTTAACCACCATGAGAAGAAATTTACAATCAATCCAATTTAGCCTAAGGACCAGGCTAAAAGAGAATCGACTAGCCTAAAGGAAAAGGAGCCATAAATTAACCTAATCAAGGCCAAAGAGTTAAAGTATATGATGACTGAGGGAACCCCTGCCACAAGAAAGACTCATGAACCAACCCGATAGAGGAACCTTCTGACGAATTTCAGGGAGAAAAGATTGAGCCCACTGAGAATCTAAGTGAAGAAACCCTTGAGCCTAGTGAGGAAAAAAAAAAACATCTCTGAATCAAGCCTAGTGGGGAAGTGTGATGTAGATGAACCCAAGGTTGAAGTCATCAAGGAATCAAAGGATAATGATCCTGAACCCACCATAGAATGTAAAGAAGAAATGACCAAGTCAGGATCAAACAAAGTAGATGAAAGTGAAGGTTCTCAAGTATTGCCCATAGAGAAGGTCCCAGAAAAAGAAGTAGACATTAGTTTAGAGGACTTTCAAGATAAACTTTTCGAAGACCTTCCTGATGACCTTCCACCTTCTAGGAGCACCCAGCCTACCCTAGAACTTGCACTTATCGATTCTCCTAGTACTAATCATGAGGTTAGGATGAGCACACCTATAGACCAACATCCACACATTAAGGTCAGTCTCTTAAACTTTGAACCAGTTCCTGAGTCTCCTTTATATTCGCTACCTTTTCCTGAGCCTTCTCATATCTCTAGATCCATGAGGTTACTCTTTGTTGAGATCATTAGATTGCATGAACCCTTAGAGCCCATTTCTTTTGCCACCTACTTCTGGTATACTTTATGGCATTTGGTAGGGATTCATGGTAATTTTTCTTGTGCATTCCAGACTAGGGTCAAACCTAGAGAGTCAAAAGTCTGTTAGGTTTACACCCTAGGAGTCTAAAAAAATTTCTCTCTATAGGAATGCATAGTTAAATCTGCATTTTGCATCATGCATTAAGTATAAATTTTGAAATAATTTGACTGATTCCCGAAAGTGAACCAAAGAGTTTGATCAAAGGGATTCTATAATGGTTAGGCTTAGGCCTGAACGGTTTCCACCAGGAACTGTTAAGAAACTTCATGCTCATGGAGCTGGCCCCTTTAGAGTGATAAGGAGAGTTGGCCCTGATGCCTACTTCTTGAGCTACCCCTGAATTAGGACATTAGCTCGACTTTCAATATCTCAGACTTAGTCGAGTACAGGGAACCAGCAAACATACCTAGCGAGCCATTTGGGCCTGACCTTTCTTTTGAGAGTGAACCCGAACCTGAGTGACCACCTCCAATTATACATGAGAGAGGAGAGCGGATCGAGATGTCCTGGATGACCAAGCTATCACTACCCAAGGCAAAGGTTATCAACGTTTCTTAGTTCGATGGCAAGGCAGACCTGAGTCCGATGACTCATGGATTACCCGGGAGGACTTGCAGCACCTCGATCCCGACCTTCTGGAGGAGTACCTAAGCCAACTCAACTCTTACTCGATAGGGTCGAGTTCCTCCCACCCCGAGAGAACTGGTGTGGGCACCATAATCTGATAGAGGCTTCTTAACCCTCTGTGGATGTCCAATTAGGGTTGTATCTTTTTTTTCAGGTCTTGAAATAAGGCTTCAAGCCTAAAACTTCTAATTTCTTTAGTTTTGAATTAAGTCTCTTATGTATGTGTCTAGTCCTGTACTTTGACCAATTGGGTCAAGTTGTGTCCTGTATTGAGTCCAGTCAAAGTCTGGGTCCAAGCCAGAGTGGTCTTTGAGTCCAGCTCAACTACTTTGGGCCGAGCCTTGAAGGTCAACATGTCAATCCTAGGGTGCCACTTCACCACCCCATGTGGCACCACTTCATCATCCCATGTGGCACCACCTCATCCAGCCATGTGGGCGGCACAAGTGAGATTTTCTTGGACGCCAAATGGAGACACATCAAATATTCTCTCCTCCTTTCCCTCCCTCCATCAAGCCTCTAAAGGAGTCATGGGCAACCAAGGAAAGGTTGAAGACAAAGGCCTTATTCCAAGTCTCATATCAAGCTTCTTTCCAAAGAAGGGTGAGCAACCAAGGAAAGGTTGAAGACAAAGGCCTTGCTCCAAGCCTCATTCAAGCTTCTTTCCAAAGAAGGGTGAGCAACCAAGAAAAGAGGGAGACACAAGCCTTGCATCATGCCTTCTTCCCAAAATTGAAGGTCAACTTTCCAAGTCCAAGGGAGCCAAATTCCTTCTTCCAAGCCCATTATCATGCCATGCCCAAATCCAAGAAGCTTTGGTCGGCCAAGGAGTTTGAATTTCATATTTTTGAATATTTTTTGGTGCCTTTGCGAGAGAAGAAATGTATTTTTTCATTCAAATTTTGAAAGGGTCTAAGGTGCCAATATAAAGGACCTTACCCCCTCCCTTGTAAGGTTAATCTTTGACGAATGAAAAACCAAGTTTCTTGAGATCCAATTTCTCTTTAGTTGCCTTCGTTCACTGGTAACATTGATCTTCATGAGGGAGTGCCTTCGCCTTCGGCCGTCGAGAGGTGTGAGGCCTCAAGTTACCGTCACTTCCGCAACTCCATCCTCCAACTTCGAGTCAAGAAGAACTCCGCCATCACCACAACAACTCTCTTTCCTTCTTCTATTGCTTTCTTTCGATTGAAACCTAACCCTTCTTTGAATGCTCGCAGGTCCACCAGGTGACACGAGTACGAAGTCGGTTGCCCTTGCCATCGAGATCTTCGGATAGCCAGCCGATGCATCCACAGGGTTGACAGCTCGATCATCCAGGCCGCATCCGCCAGAGTGAGTGACCTCGGCATCGGGTGCTTCAGATCTTTGAGGTTTGCCCCCTGACTCCTAAGTAGGTATTGATCTGAGAGCTAAGTCCTACGGGATTTCTCAATCCCAGGATCCTCTCTTTATCATTGCTTAGGGACTGCTTGCTTGCTTGATAGTTCTTATTATTATTGAATCCCTAGAATTACTCTCTTTTGTCTTCAGGAATCCTCAACCTAATTTAAAACCCTAAAAATCACTTGCATCATCTTAGCATCTAGTTAGTCCCCCATCAGTCCACCTCGACCGAAGCGAGCCAAGCACCTCTGCTCCTTCGCTAGGTGGCACCTCCAAATGGATCCACCTCGGTCGAAGTCGAGCTTGCCTTTTCCCTTTGCCAAGTATCGACCCAGGTGGGGTCCATCTCGATCGAAGTGAGCCTACCTTTGCTCCTTCATCAAGTGACACCCCTAGATGGGTCCACCCCGGTTGAAGTCGAGCTAGGCACCTCTGCTCTTTCGCTAGGTGGTGCCCCTAGATAGGTCCACCTTAGTCGAAGTCGAGCTTGCCTCTGCCCTTTTGCTAGGTGTCGACCCAGGTGGGATCCACCTCGATCAAAGTGGGCCTATCTCTGCTCCTTCGCCAGGTGGCAACCCTAGATGGGTCCACCTCGGTCGAAGTCGAGCCATGCACCTCTGCTCCTTCACCAGGTGGCAACCCTAGATGGGTTCACCTTGGTCGAAGTCGAGCTTGCCTCTGCCCCTCCACCAGGTGTCGACCTAAGTGGGGTCCACCTTGGTCAAAGTGGGCCTATCTCTGTTCCTTCGCCAGGTGGCACCCACAGATGGGTCCACCTTGGTCGAAGTCGAGCCAAGCACCTCTGCTCCTTTGCAAGGTGGCACCCCAGATGGGTCCACCTCGATCGAAGTCGAGCCAAGCACTTCTGCTCCTTCGCTAGGTGGCGCCCCTAGATGGGTCCACCTCGACCGAAGTCGAACTTGCCTATACCCCTTTGCCAGGTGGCACCCCCAGAGGAGTCTACCTTGGCCGAAGTCAAGCCAGGCACATTTGCTCCTTCGCTAGATGGCGCCTCCAGATGGGTCCACCTTAGTTGAAGTCGAGCTTGCCTCTGTCCCTTCACCAGGTGTCGACCTAGATGGGGTCCACGTTAGCCAAAGTAGGCTTGCCTCTACTCGCCAGGTGGCATCCCTAGATGGGTCCACCTCGATCAAAGTTGAGTCGGGCACCTCTGCTCCTTCGCCAGGTGGCACCCCCAGATGGGTCCATCTTGGTTGAAGTCGAGCTTGCCTCTGCCCCTTCACCAGGTGTTGACCCAAGTGGGGTCCACCTCGATCGAAGTGGGCCTGCCTCTGCTCCTTCGCTAGGTGGCACCCCCAGATGGGTCCACCTCGATTGAAGTTGAGCCAGGAACCTCTGCTCCTTCACCATGTGGTGCCCCAAGATGGGTTCACCTCAACCAAAGTCGAGCATGCCTCTGCCCCTTCGCCAGGTGTCGATCCAGGTGGGGTCCATCTTGGCGAAGTGGGCTTGCCTCTACTCCTTCACCAGGTGGCACCCCCAGATGGGTCCATCTCGGCTGAAGTCGAGCCAGGAACCTCTGCTCCTTCATCAGGTGGCACCCATAGATGGGTCCAGCTCGGTTGAGTCAAGCCAGGCACCTCTACTCCTTCGCCAGGTGGCGCCCCAAGATGGGTCCAGCTCGGTCGAATCGAGCTTGCCTCTGCCCCTTTTCCAGGTGGCACCCCTAGAGGAGTCCACCTCGACCGAAGTCGAGCCAGGCACCTCTACTCCTTCGCTAGGAGGCACCCCTAGATGGGTCCATCTCGGCCAAAGTCGAGCCTTCTCCATGGAGCGTCAGGAGGACTGAAGGTGCAAGCCCCAAGAATGCTGCTGAGGCTAGCGGGCACAGTGCGGCATGCTAGGTACAACGTTCCCAAATCTGTAATGATTCGTGAAACCTCATTTGCACCAATTTAGGAGGGACACCTTGATCGAGGTACCAAATCCTACGGCCAGTGACCTGGAACCCCCTGGAGGAGAGAGCCGTGGTCAACGCCTTGAGCCCAAGGGTGCCTATGCCTGGATCGAGGTCCCACCTAGTTCTCCCTTTTCATGATAGCACGATGAACGAGACAAGCTCGCCACTTAACTCCCAATCATAAGGGGAGGCTACTTCAGGGGAATGGCCAATAAGCACTGTTGACCTCCAAGGCTCCTAAATGGGGAGAATCGAGGCACCGAAGCACCCAATGATCTAAAATGGGTACCAACAGGAAAGGAGGAAGGTAAGCAATCGAGAGGGCAAAAGGCACGGGAGAAGAAAATAGGCGATTCAAAGGAGAAGGCTCCGAAGGGACTCTTAGGAGCGGGTCCGGCAAGCCTAATCGCAGGAAGGGGAGTGCTGACACCCCTCTCGCTCTCATCTCTCTTCTCCTCATTAAAGATTCCTCTAAGTATGGAGACCCAGCAGGGATCCATCTTAGTGGATATGTTCCTCTTTACCACTCACTAACTTGATCGTCAGAGTGCCGCTGGAATCCTCGGCCTGGGTCTCTAATCCTGTTTCGCAGGTCTAGGAATGCTAGGATTCTGAAGTAAAGGGGTCCGAGGTCCGGTGCCAACTCAAAGATACAGGCCATAGCGGTAAGGTCGGCAACAGTATATAAATTCTTTAAAATGAATAAAAGTTATTCTTTTGGCCATTCATTATATGTGCATTTTCCTGAAAGGAACTCTTGTATGATGGAGTCCTTAGAACTACATTATATTTGATACCGAGAGGATGTATCGAGTAGTTCTTAAACTGGTTCATAACTAAAGGATACATTATTATAAGACGACGATGTATCAAGCATAGGTTGTTGTATATCATATTGGTTGGTTGTCTTCTTAACCAAGGAGTGTAGAGACATTGATATGACATATAGATGAAATGTATGATGTCTCACTAAATGTGACCATCTGCGGAGCTCCCTTCTGCCAAAAGGTTGCTCGTGAAGGGATATGGGTATATGTGTCCCTCAGACCTGAGGTCACCATAGTAGCATGCAAGCAACTCACTGTACTTTGGTACCGGACTAATCTAGTGATGGAAGGTTTCTGTGTACAATCAAGTACTTGTGGAGCAGTGGTTGATCAAGATGGGATTGACCTCTCCAAATGGTTTGGAGTAAATGACTCACTATGTCTTAATTTAGCAAAACCTTGACCATGATAGTTTTATGAGGAGTCACAGAACTTGTAAGGTTGAGACACGATCTGGATGTACTAAATTCGGGTTGGCAGTCAAACCCTAGGTAATCCTGAGCATTATGAGGTCAAAGGGATGAATTATGCGATAACCATATACCAGAGGTTTTAGAGAGTTGCTCAGCATCTTTGACCTATCCGGATATCGGGTATCATTACTAGATGATGACTTTGACTGGTACTGGAAACATTCTAGTGCTACCAGCTTAGTGTTCGAACCTATAGGGTCATACACCATAGGGGTTTCTACCTGATCTAAAGGCTGGTCGATGATTGAGAATCGTTTAGCATCACTATGGGGTTAATATGATTTATCATGACCCAAATGTCGACACTTCCATAAGTTGACACTTGGATGTGACGAAGTTTTTTTTTTACTAATTCGATTAGTGAATTTTTGGAAGACTTATTTATAATATGATTGAAATCTGATGGGTCAAGCCAAATATGATTTGGCTTAGGATCAAATTAGATTTAATTTGTCATGTTCACTTTCCTTTAAAAGATTCAAATTTGAATTTTGAATTCAAATTTTAAATCTTGGCTGAAATTGGCTCCAAGGTTTTTTATGGAATGTATTATTTGGAATTCAGATTTTCTCCCATATAAACCTAGAGCTAATTTGGTTCAACCCTTAACCCTCTACCCCAATCACTCCTCCTTCCATATCTCTCTCCCTCATTGTTGCTACTATAAATAGGTGTCTTTGTAGGGACAGTAGAGTTAGTTGAGGTTGACTTTTGCTGGGCTTTTCTTAAAGAGGGAAGGAAGGTATCCTTAGAGCGGGGTTTGAGAGGATTTGGATTTTAGGTGTGAGTCTACCTAGCAATCAAGCTAGGGTTTGAAAAGAAAAAGTTAGTTGGGAAGGGTTCCACTTCTACTTCTCTCCATTGTTCCCCAACCAAATTTTCCGGCGGCTTCAAGAAAGTCTTGCAAGTCCAAGGAAGGAAAAGATCGGCCTCAAGGAGGGAAGGAAGGTATCCTTAGAGCGGGGTTTGAGAGGATTTGGATTTTAGGTGTGAGTCTACCTAGCAATCAAGCTAGGGTTTGAAAAGAAAAAGTTAGTTGGGAAGGGTTCCACTTCTACTTCTCTCCATTGTTCCCCAACCAAATTTTCCGGCGGCTTCAAGAAAGTCTTGCAAGTCCAAGGAAGGAAAAGATCGGCCTCAAGGATCCTGAAGAGCTAGCACTCAAAGGAAGTTGATTGGGATCGAGCCCTGGTGTGAACTACCCGTAGAGGCCAGACATTTGTGTGGCTCAGCGGCTCTTCATCACCTGCATCCAAAGATTAAAGGTAACATACCCTTTCCTTTTCTTTGCTCTTGATATCTTTGCATACACTTTTATTATGTCGAATCCTATTGCAGGCAGATTGGTAGATCGACTTGATCGATCTACCAAGTCTTCCACTGTGCAGTACTTTAAAATAGTTTTAAAATATAGTCTATCTGCCTGCTATGCCTTTGAAAGTTTCTGAAAGGAAACTAAACAGGTGGTTTGACAAGATCCTACACTAGGCATGCAAACATCTACGAGAGCATAATGGATTTTAAAACATTTTTTTTAAAATTCGTGCAGCGAAAATCTGCTCCGCCAGGAACTAATATAAATCTAGTTGCATTTAGGCATGTATGATCATATAAAATATTTGCATAATATTAAACAATTAAGTCTATCCATGCATGATTAAAAAAATAATTTTCCATACCTTTATTCCACCTGGAATAACTCTGGAATAAACCTGGAATAGGCTGGAATAACTGGAATAAAGTTATTCCAATCGTCTTCCTCCTTGGACTGTTTGAAAACTCTATTTTTAGCTTTCTAAACGGTGTCGGAACACTACCTTTCGGACCTCCGTTTGCTCCCAAATTCGAGCAGCAGCAACTTGGACAAGTGCTCTTCAATCTCCAATTGAAATCTGCAAGAAATTGTTAGCCAAATAATTATAAAAAATCACCAAAATTTGCTGCCAGATTTCTGCAGCAGAACTGAGCAGCAGACTTTGGCCTTCATTTTGGAGCAGTTGTGGCAATCCCGGTCCATGTAGCTTGCTCCTAGGAGTAGAAGGATACTCCCTCTAGAGGGGAGACACACCGGGGGATCACGGATCCTTCTCCACGCGCGGTGCTAGCCGCTGGAAGATAGATTCACGGTCACAGGAATTTCTGCAGTGCAGAACTTTGAGCACAACTTAAAACGAGGGATTAAGGCCTGGTTTCTCTCCCTCACAAACTCCTAAGCCCAGCCCCAAAATAGTCCACTTGAGCCTCTCAAAGAAGAAGAACACCCAGAATTTTTGTTGCTTTCTCTTGGTTCCCACACGGTGGATTAACAAATCTCTCGTTGAAACAGGGCCACTGTTGGTGTTTAAATAGGACAGCAGGGAGAGGGAAATGGAGAGGCAGGGAAGGCCAAGAGGCAGCTGCCATTAACCCAATTAACCAGCAATTAACAGGGATTAAAGCCAGCGGAGGAGGGAGAAGAAGCGACGCCAGCATTTTGGACGAGGGAGAGGAGTTTCGGTTGTTTGGGCTTCCACGGACGTTTGGCCTTCTTGACGCTTGGAATTTCTTTCCAGCAAAATCACCGTGTAAATGGTCAAGGAAAGGAACACCGGTTCAATTAACCGGTCCAAGCAAAATATGGTTCAAACCCATTTAAACCTATTAGTCCAACCCAATTTAACTTGGTTCAATTAGTTCACAACCAATTGGAGGCCGAAACGAACACCGAATCAGTTCAAAACTGATTCAAAAAAATCCTGACGCAGTGCTGGTCAGCCCGGAACAATTTTTGGTTGACATAAATAAGGGCAAGATGGGGAAAAGAGTGCTCAAAAATACTGTGACCATAAAACCGAGACGATTCCCAATCGTAATCGGTATCCGGATCAGAGAGTTATCCTCTGTGGCATGTGACCTCATAGGTTCGAACCTAAATGGTAGCACTAGAACAATTTTAGTACCAGCACAGGAAACCATCTAGCAATGGGTCCCGGCGTCTGGATAGGTCGAAGATGCTGGAGCAAACTATCGAACCTCTAGCATATGGTTACCGTATAATTCATCCCTTTGACCTCTAATGCTCAGGACGACTGAGATTAGGCTGCCAACGCAGACTGAGTCAGTCGACTACGTGTCTCAACCTCGCAAGCCCAGTGACTCTTCACTAGGGCTACCCCGGTCGAGGATTTGCTAAATTGAGATATTGCGAGACATTCAATCCAAACTGTTTGGACAGGTTAATTCCATCTTGGTCCATCACTGCTCCACAAGTACTTGCCTATACCCAGAAACCTTCCGTCACCGGATTAAAAATCTGGGTAGTCCGGCACCAAATCACAGGGAGTTGCTTGCAAGCTACTGTGATGACCTCAGGTCAGAGGGACACATATACCCATATTCAATCATGAGTATCCCTTTGGCAGAAAGGGGCTGCACGGAGTCACGTTCAATAAGATATCACATATCCCACTTGCAGATCACATCAGTGTCACCACACACATTTGGTCAAGAGGACAACCAAACGATGTGAACTACAACAACCTATACTTGATATATTGCCATCCAGTACAATATATCCTTTGGTTGTGAACAGGGTTTAAGGACCACTCGATACATCCTCTCTGTATCGAAGTCAGTGTAGTCCTAAGGACTTCATCACATGGAAAGAGTTCATTTCAGGGAAATTTAATATGTGATGAGCTGCCAAAAAATATAATATTTTATTAATTCATAAAATGAGTACAATACTAAGCACAACTGCCTACAACCCAGGCGATTGGCTTTGGGACACAATTCCCAACAACTCCCACTTGTACTAAAGCCAATCAGAAGAGTATCTAATACCCATTTCCCATTTACAATAGTCGAACTCTTTTATTCCGAGGGCTTTAGTGAAGGGGTCGGCCAGATTTTCTTTTCCATCAATCTTCAGAAGATTGATGTTGCCTCATTCCACGATCTCTCGTACGAGGTGGTAGCGCCGCAAAATGTGCTTGGTGCGGTGATGAGCTTTAGGCTCCTTAGCTTGAGCAATGGCTCCAGTGCTGTCACAGTACACCGGAATAGAACTATCTAGGGAAGTTGCCACCCCTAGCTCTCTAAGGAACTTCCACAACCACATAGCTTCCTTTACCGCATCTGATGCTGCAATGTATTCTGCTTCGTATACCGAGTCTGCAATAGTTGCCTGCTTAAAACTTTTCCAGCATATCGCTCCACCATTCAGGGTAAATACAAACCCTGACACACTCTTGCTATCATCTCTATCCGACTGGAAACTGGAGTCAGAATACCCCACAAGTTTCAAGTCAGGTTCTCCATAAATCAGCCATTGATCTTTAGTATTTCTTAAATACTTAAGGATGGACTTAACCACCTTCCAATGCGCCTCACCTGGGTCAGACTGGTATCTGCTCACTACTCCTAGTGAGTATACCACGTCTGGTCTAGTACAAGTCAAAGCATACATGATAGAGCCTACTGCAGAAGCATAAGGTACTCTACTCATGCGCTCTCTTTTCTCAGGAGTTGTCGCACAATCCTTCTTGGAAAGAGTAATTCCAGAACCTATCGGGAGATAGCCTTTCTTGGAATTTTCCAAGCTGAACCGTTTTAACACAGTGTCAATGTACATAGACCGGGACAGTCCCAAATGCTTCTTAGATCTATCTCTATAGATTTTCATACCTAGTATGTAAGAAGCTTCACCCAAGTCCTTCATGGAGAACTGAGATGATAACTAGACCTTTATTCCTTGTAATGCTGCGACATCATTCCCGATTAAGAGAATGTCGTCAACATACAGTACTAAGAATGTAATCACAGAACCATTAACCCATTTATAGATGCACGGTTCTTCTCCGTTCCTAACGAAGCCATACGATTTGATACACCTATCAAACCGTAAGTTCCAACTTCGAGATGCTTGCTTGAGTCCATAGATGGACCTCTGCAACTTGCATACTTTTGATTCATCTGTGGATGTGAACCCTTCAGGCTGTATCATATATACCTCTTCTTCCAGCTTCCTATTTAGGAAAGCGGTTCGGACATCCATCTGCCAGATCTCGTAATCAAAATATGCTGCCAAAGCAAGCATGATCCGAATGGACTTGAGCATTGCCACAGGAGAGAAAGTCTCGTCATAATCGATACCATATCACTGACGATACCCCTTGGCAACCAGACGGGCTTTATAGGTGACCTACCCATCTGCGCCCCTTTTCCTCTTGAAGATCCATTTACACCTGATGGGTTTTATTCCTTCAGGTGGATCAACCAATGTCCAAACATTGTTGATTTCCATGGACTCCATTTCGGATCGCATGGCTCCAAGCCATGCCTTAGAGTTAGTTCTCTGAAGTGCATCCATATAGGTGATCGGATCCTCATTGTTCTCATCGAGCTCAATGGGATCGCCGTCCCGGACCAAGAAACCGTAGTATCTGTCCGGTTGACACGGTATTCTACCGGATCTCCTAATGGGTTCTGGGTGTGATTCAATCACAGTCGGTTCTACGATGTCCTTAGAGTGTGTAGGTTCTTCTATTGGCTAAACTTCATCAAGTTCAATCTTAGAATCTATAGTTCCTTCTCCAAGGAACTCCTTTTCCAAAAAGATAGCTCTAAGAGTAACGAACACCTTTTGTTCATTCTCCAAGTAGAAGAAATACCCTTTGGTTTCCTTAGGATAACCAATGAATAAACACCAGTCAGACCTAGGACCAAGTTTGTCTGAGTCTAAATGCTTTACGTAAGCCGGACAACCCCAGACCCGAAGGTGTGAGATTGAGGGTTTATGTCCATTCCACATCTCATACGGAGTGGAGACAACAGACTTACTTGGAACATTATTTAATAAGTAACAGGCTGCCAGAAGCGCATATCCCCAAAAGGATAGCGGTAGAGTTGCAAAGCCCATCATGGATCGAACCATGTCCAACAAGGTTCGATTCCTCCTTTCGGACACACCATTCAACTGTGGTGTTCCTGGAGGAGTCCACTGAGAGAAAATTCCATTCTCCTCAAGATATGTCAAAAATTCACCAGATAAGTATTCACCACCTCGATCAGATCGAAGGGTTTTAATACTTTTTCCAGTTTGCTTTTCTACTTCGTTACAGTATCGTTTGAACATTTCAAACGATTCAGACTTATGTCTCATTAAAAAGACATAACCGAATCTTGAAAAGTCGTCTGTAAAAGTAATGAAATATTTGTATCCTTCTCTGGCACTAACTGTCATTGGTCCACATACATCAGTATGTATTAGACTTAGAAGTTCTGTAGCTCGTTCACCCTTTCCAGTAAAATGTGACTTGGGCATTTTACCAAGTAAAAGGATTCACAAGTGGGCAGTGATTCAGAATCACTGACCTCGAGAAGTCCATCTCCTCGCATCTTGTTTATCCTATTTTGGTTAATATGACCTAGCCTACAGTGCCAAAGATACAAATCATTGACATTATCTAACCTTGGACGTTTGCTAGAAGTGTACATTACACTAATAGGCCTTGATAGTACGTATATGCCATTATTTAATCTAGCTTTCATTATAACAGAGTTATTCAAAATAACATTGCAAAAATATCCTTTTATTGATAGTTCAAAACCACAATTGGCCAAAAGGCCTACAGAGATTATGCTCATAATGAAACTAGGACAATAGTGATAGTCGACTAGTTCGACAGTACAAGACTCAAAGACAAGATGCAGGACTCCGATCGCCAGTACTAGAACACGATTTCCATTCCCGACGCTCAGAAACTGTTCTCCATCTTCAAATCTTCTGCTAACTTGAAGTCCCTGTAATGAATTACAAACATGAATTGGACTACCAGTATCCAATACCCAGTTAGCAGTATCAACAATTGAGTAATTACAAGGTTTTATCATATAAATACCTTGTTCAACAGACTTCTGCTTTCTCGACCTGTTCAGATCAAGGGACGCAATATAAAGAGGACAGTTCCTCTTCCAGTGTCCCTTCTTCTTGCAGTAGAAATACTCTGTAGAAGATTGATCAGCCTTATACTTCCTGGTCTGACTAGGGCCAGGAGCATTCAGTACCTTCTTTCCCTTCTTATTCATTTTCTTCTTCCCTTTCTTAAAGGGACGACGACCTCTACTTCCTCCCACTAAATTTACCACCCCCTTATTCAGTTGGTGGTCTTTCTCAAAAGTCTGCAGCAACCCCAAAAGACCATGGTAGTTGACTGCAGGCTTGTTCATTCTGTAATGATCGAGAAAATCAAGATAGGAGGAGGGAAGAGAATTCAGGATCGCATCCTTGCCGAGCTGCTCGTGCAAGGGGCATCCGAGTTTGCCCAACTTTTCAATCAGCTCGATCATGTACAATACATGATCAGTGACTGAACCGCCATTCGGCATCTTGGAGTTGTAGATGGCACAAGACACTTTGTACCGTTCTACATCATCCGGGGTGCCGAAGGATTCCTTCAACTTTTGAAGGATTTCATCAGGTTGGGCCTCCTCGAATTTACGACTGAACTCGTCGTTCATCGCCGCTAACATAATGCAACGGACAGTAGTCCGATCAAAGACCCACTTCAGATAAGCATCTCTGACCGCACTCCGTGCATTTGCGGGAGGGATTTCAGTGCCGGATCCGTTATCACATAAAGGATCCGTTCATTCTCCAGAACGATTCTCAATCTTCAATACCAACTATCGAAGTTGTGACCCTTTAACTTCTCGATATCGAGAAGTGACCGGAGTGATAAATTCAAAGACATCTGAAAAGAAAATAAGACCATATTAGTTTATGAATTAATAACTTAACCAAAAGACTTGGACTTTAGTCTAAAGGTTTCTCCCACTAATTTTTCAGATTGGTAGCCTCTAACTCCAATCCGTGAAAACATTTTGTCAAGTGGGTACTGAAATCCAATAGGCCTCGCATGAGCCCGACTATGGCCAGCTCACCCATACGAGCCTAAAGGTAGGTTCGAAAACCAATTGTTTCCCTAAATAATTTTCAGTATTTTATTTTGCCCCAGAGAGCACCCCAATCGGCCTAGGGGCCTCCTATTGCGAGTCTCTGGTTAGGTCCAACCTTAAAATGACAAATCCAATACTTCCAGCTAACTAAAGACCAAGCCCGACTATGGCCGGCCCACCTGGTCCCGTTAAGGAGGTTGCATTGACCATCATCGATCAGATAGAAATTCCAGCCGCCAGATGTACACCCGTTCTATGGAACTGTCGATGCACACCAAGCTAGTGGACACATTTCTATCCAACTTAATGGGAGGCTAAGATACTATCAACTCCTTGACTTAGTCTTTTTAAGGACCTAATAATTTTAGAGGATTTTTAATTATGACAGAAGAAAAAGATAAGGATATGGATCATCCTCCCACTGAATCAATCAGATCCAGGAGGGTTGAAATAAATCAACAAATGATCCATGGGCACCTATAGATCAGTCAGACCGATCAACCTGGGTGACATGGGTTAACTCGAGTCATTGAGCTTTTCCAATCAGTTCTGGTCGACTCGACTAGCCAGGTAGGTGAGATCATGGGTGAGTAACCGCCATTAACCATCTTTCCTAAGACACCAACCAAGTTGGCTAGGAAAGAGGTAGCCTCATACAACCATGATCACAATGCCAAACCTACCTCGACACCAGTCGATTTACCAGACTCGATCAGACTAGCCTAAAGACTCGGGCGTCTACTGAGCCACTAATTGGATCCATTTTAGATGAACGGATCAACTAATCTAACTATTAGATAGTTCTAAAGAAGGGCCTTAAACAACTTTTGTTTAATCTTCTTGTTATCCGGTTCAACTAAACTTAGGTCTAACCCAGTTATGGACCCAACTTGTCAGCTAACCCAATTTAACCCAAAATGGCTTATGCAAATTGTATTAGATTTCATAAACCTAAAAAATTTTTAATAAGCCAAACACTTAATTGAAATAATTTTTAATTAAGTCTTTATGTAAAACATTTTTTTTACATAACAAATCATGCATCAAATATTTTACAAATATTTTATAAAACATGCCTAAAACATGTATCTCCAAATTAAAACAATTTTTATTTTTTAATATTCTTTAAGGATCCTTCTGAAGAGGCCAACACAGACGATCCGCATCGTGTCAAAGACACACGGTCATGGTGAAGGTCTCAACTAGGTTCCAAAAAGAAATTTGGATACATATTAAGATTAAACAATTTTTAATCTATAAACATGCATACTAGATTAGATTATAAATGTAACCTGGCCCTGATACCACTGAAAGGAAACTAAGAAGGTGGTTTGACAAGATCCTACACTAGGCATGCAAACATCTGCGGGAGCAGAATGGATTTTAAAATATTTTTTTAAAATTCGTGCAGCGGAAATCTGCTCCGCCAGGAACTAATCTAAATCTAGTTGCATTTAGGCATGTATGATCATATAAAATATTAGCATAATATTAAACAATTAAGTCTATCCATGCATGATTAAAAAAATAATTTTCCATACCTTTATTCCACCTGGAATAACTCTGGAATAAACCTGGAATAGGCTGGAATAATTGGAATAAAGTTATTCCAGTCATCTTCCTCCTTGGGCTGTTCGAAAACTCTATTTTTGGCTTTCTAAATGGCATCGGAACACTGCCTTTCGGACCTCCGTTTGCTCCCAAATTCGAGCAGCAGCAACTTGGACAAGTGCTCTTCAATCTCCAATTGAAATCTGCAAGAAATTGTTAGCCAAATAATTATAAAAAATCACCAAAATCTGCTGCCAGATTTCTGCAGCAGAACTGAGCAGAAGACTTTGGCCTTCATTTTGGAGCAGTTGGGGTGATCCCGGTCCACGTAGCTTGCTCCTAGGAGTAGAAGGATACTCCCTCTAGAGGGGAGACACGCGGGGGCTCACGGATCCTTCTCTACGCGCGGTGCTAGCCACTGGAAGATAGATTCACGGTCATAGGAATTTCTGCAGTGCAGAACTTTGAGCACAACTTAAAACGAGGGATAAAGGCCTTGTTTCTCTCCCTCACAAACTCCTAAGCCCAGCCCCAAAACAGTCCACTTGAGCCTCTCAAAGAAGAAGAACACCCAGAATTTTTGTTGCTTTCTCTTGGATCCCACACGGTGGATTAACTAATCTCTCGTTGAAACAGGGCTACTGTTGGTGTTTAAATAGGACAGCAGGGAGAGGGAAATGGAGTGGCAGGGAAGGCCAAGAGGCAGCTGCCATTAACCCAATTAACCAGCAATTAACAGGGATTAAAGCCAGCGGAGGAGGGAGAAGAAGCGACGCCAGCGTTTTGGACGAGGGAGAGGAGTTTCAGTCGTTTGGGCTTCCACGGACATTTGGCCTTCTTGACGCTTGGAATTTCTTTCCAGCAAAATCACCGTGTAAACGGTCAAGGAAAGGAACACCGGTTCAATTAACCGGTCCAAGCAAAATATGGTTCAACCCATTTAAACCTATTAGTCCAACCCAATTTAACTTGGTTCAATTGGTTCACAACCAATTGGAGGCCGAAACGAACTCCGAATCAGTTCAAAACTGATTCAGAAAAATCCTGACGCAATGCTGGTCAGCCCGGAACAATTTTTGGTTGACACAGACAAGGGCAAGACGGGGAAAAGAGTGCTCAAAAATACTGTGACCATAAAACCGAGATGATTCCCAATCGTAATCGGTATCCGGATCAGAGAGTTATCCTCTGTGGTGTGTGTGATGCAGAACAAATAAAGGGATGCGATGCGGAAGTAAATTAAGATTAACTAATTTTTTTGTTATTTTTATAGGTTTGTAGAAGTTGGCTTCAAATCAAAGAAAAGTTAACCTAACATTGAAAGATACTAATATGATAATTGAAAGCACAATTTTAAGGAAACTAAATTATCAGAGTAGTTTAGAAGCAACGGATCGCTGGGGGTTGAGAAACTCCCAGACCTAGGGTTTCACTCCGAGCTTTCAACAAAACAGAAATAAAGAGAAGGGAAGGTTTATCTCACCAGACAATGATCTTCACAGATTTTGGTGGAAGAACTCTCCCGAGCAGATTGTTGGATCCTCGGAGTCGGATATCTTCGTAATGGATCCTCAAATACTGGTCCTTTGGCGGGTTGGCTTCTCCTGAACTCAAGATCTGGAAGAGAAGAAAGACAATTGATGGAATCAGAGAGTCAAGGAAAAGATTTACCAGGTTGATGAACTTGAAGATCGAAATTGCTGAAAACTGGATTCTCCTGGATGCTGATGTGATTTTCCTTGGAACTTGCTCTGGATCTGAAGTAGCCGGACTGGATCTGGATGAAGGTGGACGGCCTGGACTTGTAGAGAGAGAGAGGCCGTGGGAGATGGATGGATCTAGGGTTTGGTGGATGGAAAATAATGAAAGGTGGCTAGGGTTTTGGAATTTCAAGTGGCTAACCTAGGGTTTTGGATAAAGATGGAGATCTCTCACCTCCTCAAGGCTCCAATGGAACCCGGATTACCCCCTCACGGAGCTCAACACTTAGAATAGTGCGGAAGAAGAGAAACCTAGGTTACTCAACACAAGAGAATAGCAAAAATAATTTTTCTTCATTGATTTTCAAAGTTACAAAGAGAGGTCTATTATATAGACCTAAAATTTTCTCCAAGCTTGTACAAATTCCCATGTGGGACTAAACTCTTCCAACCTCTAGATTAGGTAGAAAACCCTCTCCCTTGGCCGACCAAGAGTCCAAAAAAAATTGGGACGGCCATAAAGGAATTGTTTTGGAACTTTTATGGCACCTCCTTTGGAGTTGGATTTGGATTTGGAGTCCTCTTCTTCTTAAGGTATTTCTTCTTTTCTTCCACTCCAAGTTAAGCTCTTTGATTTTGATTTGAACTTCAATTAGGAGTAGGTTGGATGTCCTTCTTTGATTTCTTCTCCAAGAGAAGTTTTCTTCCTTCTTTGCTTAGGTAAATTAGGCAGGTGTGGGCGCCTCCTTTAATTTAGCCTCCAATTTGATTTTTTTCTTCTTTGGATGTGGGGACCATGACACTGGGATGCCTCTATGGCGCCTCCTGGACTCTGGCGTGTGCTCGGAGTGTGGCTGGGCGTGTGGCTTGGAGTGTGGCCTCCACTTGCTTGAACCTTGAGTTGATTGGAAGAGAAATGTGGCACCATTTTGGACCAAATTGAAACCACATTGGGACTTGCACCGAGTCAACATGACTCAACAAAATTTAAATGGTGATTCAAGAAATAAATAAAATAAATAAACTGGTTGACCAGGTCAACCTTTATTACAAACCCTAATTTCTCGGGCAATGTCAATCAGAGATCCAAATGGAGCTCTGAAGTCTTCTTCTGAGTCTGGTGCCCGCACCAATTCTCCCAGGGTGGGAGGAACTCGACCCTGTCGAGTAAGGCTCAAGTTGGCTCTGGTATCTCTCCAAGAGGTCTGGGTCCAATTCTTGTAATTCTTCTCGGGAGATCCAAGAGTCATCAGAATCTGGCCTTCCTTGCCAGCGGACCAGGTACCTTTGGTATCCTCGATTACGAGTAGAGATAACCTGATCATCCAGGATCTTTTCAATATGCTCTTTCCTCACATGCCAGTTTGTTGGTGGACACACAGGGTCGGGATCACTCTCAATGATTGGGTTAGGCTCAAAAGGCTCACTAGGAATCACAGCTGGCTCCCTGTACTCTACTAAGTCTGTAATGTTGAAAGTAGAGCTAATGCCTAGTTCTGGAGGCAACTCGAGCACATAGGCATTGGATCCTACTCTCTTTACCACTCTAAATGGTCCAGCTCCCCTAGCATGTAACTTTCTAACGGTTCCAGGAGGAAACCGTTCAGGCCTTAACCTAATCATCACATAGTCTCCCTCAACAAAAGATTTGACTCGCCTTTGAGTATCAGCCAACTTCTTATAAGTTTCATTACTTAAATTTATTTTGGCATGAATTTCTTTATGCAAGTCTTTTACATGCTGTGCAAAATTCTCAGCAGATTCGGAGACTCGAGTGTGGACAGGTAAAGGGACTAGGTCAAGAGGTGTGTGAGGTTTGTACCCATGTACAATTTCAAATGGACTCTTACCCGTAGACCTATTGACCGAGTCATTGTACGCAAATTCTGCCCTTGGTAGGTATAAATCCCAATTTCTGGTGTTTTCACCAACAAGACATCTCAGCAGATTTCCTAGGCTACGGTTCACTACTTCAGTTTGGCCATCAGTTTGGCGATGATAGGCAGTTGAAAACTTAAGTTTTGTCCCTAACTTATGCCAAAGGGTCTTCCAAAAGTAACTGGTGAACCGGACATCCCTATCTGAAACGATTGTCTTAGGTAGGCCATGGAGTCTAACTACCTCATTGAAGAAAAGCGTGGCTACCTTAGACGCATCAAAGGTTTGGGAACAAGGCAAGAAGTGGGCCATTTTAGAGAATCGGTCGACTACGACACAGATAGAATCATGTCTCCTCTGGGTCTTAGGTAAACCTAACACAAAATCCATACTCACATCTTGCCAAGGACGATCTGGGACAGGGAGTGGGGTATAAAGGCCAGTGTTTTGTTTTCGCTGTTTGGCAACAGCGCAGGTTCGACATCTAGCTACAATATTAGCTACATCCCTTTTCAAGCTAGGCCAGAAAAAGTGGTCTTCAATAGCTAGAATGGTCTTGTCTTTTCCAAAATGGCCGGCTAAACCTCCAGCATGGATTTCCCAAATCAAAAATTCCCTAAGAGAAGTTCTAGGGATGCAAAGCCTATTTTTGAAGAACAAAAAACCATCTACAAGGGTATAATCCTGGTGATTACTAGATGGTCCTTGAACTAGATCCTGATACACAGTTGTGAAATCCAGACAAGACTCATATTCTTCTTTGATTTGCTCAAACCCTATGACCTCAGTTCTAACAGAAGTTAATAACAGGGATCGGCGACTAAGGGCATCAGCTACCTTATTCTCAACTCCAGCCTTATGTTTCAGGACAAAAGTATAGGACTGGATATATTCTACCCACTTAGCATGCCTAGGATTAAGCTTCTTTTGGGAGTTCAGAAATCTAAGAGCCTCATGGTCCGAAAATAGTACAAATTCCTGCGGTAGCAAATAATGTCTCCAGTAACGCAAAGCTTGCACCACCGCATAAAATTCCTTATCATAGGTAGAATACCTAAGCTTAGCATCATTAAGTTTTTCACTAAAGAATGCTATGGGATGATTTTCTTGGCTTAGGACTCCACCTATTCCTACACCTGAAGCATCACAGGCAACCTCAAATACTTTAGAAAAATCGGGTAATCTCAGAATGGGTGCCTGGGTCATTTTCTCCTTAAGATCTAGGAAGGCTTTATGGGCGACTTAGTCCAATGAAATTCTCCCTTCCTAATACAATCAGTGATAGGAGCAGCTAAAGTACTAAACCCCTTGATGAATCGCCTATAGAAGGTAGCCAAGCCATGGAAACTTCTAACTTCATGCATATTGGTTGGCTCTGGCCAGTCTACTATGGACCTAATTTTCTCAGGATCGGCCGCCACGCCGTCAGGGGTTACTACAAAACCAAGAAAGATAACTCTACTAGTCATGAATTCACACTTCTTAAGATTACCGTAGAGTCTCTCATTCCTCAAAACTTGGCAGACTGCTCTAAGGTGGCCTAGGTGATCTGCTGGGGTCTTACTATAGATCAGGATGTCATCAAAATAGACCACCACAAATTTTCCTATGAAAGCTCTAAGTACTTGGGTCATAATTCTCATGAAGGTACTAGGGGCATTGGACAACCCAAAAGGCATAACAACCCATTCATAAAGACCATCCTTAGTTTTGAAAGCAGTTTTCCATTCATCCCCGGGCCGAATCCTAACCTGATGATAGCCGCTTTTGAGATCAATCTTAGAAAAAACCATTGCACCAGCCATCATATCAAGCATGTCATCTAGTCTAGGGATGGGAAACCTATATTTGATTGTAATTTTATTGATGGCACGACTGTCAACACACATCCTCCACGTGCCATCTTTCTTTGGGGTCAGTAAGGCTGGGACTGCACAAGGGCTAAGACTTTCTCTAATAAACCCCTTCCTCAATAATTCTCCAACCTGCTTTTGCAGTTCTTCATGCTCAGATGGATTCATCCTGTAATGGGGCAAGTTGGGCAAAGTCGCTCCTGGGATTAGATCTATGGCATGCTGGATATCCCTAAGAGGTGGAAGGTGGTCTGGCAAATCCTCGGGAAAGACATCCTCAAATTCTTTTAACACAGGTTTAACTTCTTGAGGAGGCTCTGAGGGTTCCGAAGTTCTAAGTTCCTTAGCAGTCAACATCCAGATGGGTGAACCACTATGAATTTCTTGTTCTAGATCCTTAGCACTGATTAGGTTCACTCCAGTTTTCATCTCCTTAACCTTACCGGCTCCTTTAGCTACCTTGTCCTTAGGGGGAACGGAATGGATCGTAATCTTCTTCCCATTGAAACTAAAGACACAGGTATTGGATTTTCCTAAGAGGGTGGCATCATGATCATACAACCAAGGTCTTCCGAGAATTATACTGCTCACCCCCATGGGTAAGACATCGCACCAAATCTTTTCATGATAAGATTGCATTTGGATTTGGACTTGACATCTAGACTGGATGGGTATGGAGGTAGAATCTACCCAAGAAACCTTATAGGGGTTGGGATGGGGAACTGGGATTAAGCCTAACATCTTGACAGTGCTAGTAGAGATGGCATTTACACAGCTCCCACTATCTATGATGATCTTACATACCTTATCCCCTAATTTAAGAAAAGTCTGTAGGATGTTAGTCCTACGCCAATCCTCTTGAACTAGATTCTGGGATAGGATGCATCTTACAACTCCTAATTGGTCAGATTCATTGGGTTCCTCCTCTCCTTCATACTCCTCAACCAAATTCATTCCGGCCTCATAAACTTCTTCTTCAAATTCCTCACTGGGCTCGGAATTATCATTCTCTCCCTCTTCTATGTAAAGGGATCTACGTGGGCACTGGCTAGCAACATGACCTACCTTATGACACTTGAAACAGGCTATGGCAGTACACTGACTAGAAATGTGACCTGGTTTCTGACACTTAAAACAGGTGATATTTGAACTAGGGGTTCTCTGGGTGTCAGGTGCCTTACCTTTGTCCATGGGCCTAGGGGTAGAAGTACCCTGAAAAGGTTTACTAGGGATAACTTGGCTAGGTCCATTCCTTGGGATTGGGGCACTAACCCTAGAAGGTATAGGTCCTCTCTGAAATTTCTCAGTGTTCAGTGCAATCTGGTAGGCTTGGTCTAGATCAGTAACCTCCCTCAGAAATAGTTCTCTCTTGATATCTTCCCTCAGTCCAGCCCTAAATCTAGACAAAGTGACTTCGTGGGCTTCACTCACATCACATCTCATTAGGTATTCATCAAAAGTAGTTATGTAGTCTGAGACAGATCGGTTTCCTTGTTTCAGGTTTTGCCATTGGTCTAACAGGTTTTGCTGGTATGAAATGGGTAGGTATTTATCTCTCAGTTTTTCTTTCATACCCTGCCAAGTGGTTATGGGCTCAACATTCCGTCTCCTAGTGGTTAGCTCAATGTTCCCCCAGTATAACCTAGCTTGACGCACTAATTTCATCTTGGCAAACTTGTATTTTCTCTCCTCAGACATAGCATACCACTCAAAGTATTGATCCATCTCACCCTCCCAATCAGAATACACCTTAGGGTTCAGACTACCATCAAAAGTGGGTGCTTCTAATTTGATGTTCCTGATGAACCTATCATCTCTATCTTCAGGCTCTGGGTCAGGCCTCCTATGATTAGGTTCAGGATCTCTATATAAAGGCCTTCTAGGCTCCTGATGTGGGTGAGGTTGAGGCACATTAAAATCGGGGTCAGGAGTCCAATTCCGATGTCTAGGTTCTTCAAGTACTTGGACTCGGTCCCTAAGTTGGGTAAGATCCTCATGAATTTGTGCGCTAAACTGGGCCACAGTGTTTGTCATATCCTGATTCATTTTAGCCATACTTTCAGTAAGAGTTTTGATCATGGCCTCTAAATCAGGTTGGGTTTGACCAGGTTGATATGGCACTCCGTTTCTGGTAGACATGATGATTCAAGCAAGCACACAAAATGAGACTAGACTAAATCGACTACTGGATCACTAGACCTAGAGTCCAAACTAGATGCCCAATCAGAGTGGCAAGCTAGCCTGTAGTAACTCAGGACTCAGCCAGGCAGGTGTAAGGGGAGTGTTAGGTCCCTGATTGCCAATCCTAGACACCAATCAGTGATTGGCCAGGTAGGCGGACCAGCACACAAGCCCTTCGGGACGTAGTCCCTAAACCACCGTTCTAGACACTGAGTGCTAAGCACACACAGAATAACTCGGCAAACTGACTCAACACTAGCCTAGACCCGACCAATTGGTGTCCCTAGCCCACTAGGGCAAATTAGGTCTAACTGATTTTAAATTAGGTCTAGGTTCGAATGATTGGATGGTGGTTTTGGGCTAAGAAGAGGTAATCAACTCCTCCCCTTATCTTAGATGCTCAATTGCCCTTAAGTAAATTATGAGATGATCACTCCAAAAAGAATTGAATTGCAGAACACAAAAAAAACAGAGTTGCTGTATTTTAATGCTCAAAATTTTTACCGAAACAAATAAATCACAGAAAAATTATGAAAAATAGGTTCAATTATACTGGTTTCAACGAAGCAAAAATCATGCAATTCGGAGTTTTATGCAGGGAGAAATAATTCAGACAACAGGGCAATTACAGGCTGCAACTAGATTGTCTTCCCCGTTTATAATCCCTGCTACGAAGTTATAACCCAATGGATCCCCTACACGCCCTAGGAACACCCCGTGGAATGGGAGGAGGAGGCTTGCACCTCGCTTAGTTCCTAGGACCGGACGTCCTGGGGAGTCTACTTCGAGCAGACAAAATAAAAAGAGAAAACAATCAAAACAA
This sequence comes from Areca catechu, assembly GCA_021397845.1. NCBI lineage: Eukaryota > Viridiplantae > Streptophyta > Magnoliopsida > Arecales > Arecaceae > Areca > Areca catechu. The sequence continues at coordinate 96,339,248 of CM038042.1, read as the reverse complement.
GCAAGCAAGCAAATCAGAAACCCTAAACTGGGCTCTGATACCAAAAATGATGCAGAACAAATAAAGGGATGCGATGCGGAAGTAAATTAAGATTAACTAATTTTTTTGTTATTTTTATAGGTTTGTAGAAGTTGGCTTCAAATCAAAGAAAAGTTAACCTAACATTGAAAGATACTAATATGATAATTGAAAGCACAATTTTAAGGAAACTAAATTATCAGAGTAGTTTAGAAGCAACGGATCGCTGGGGGTTGAGAAACTCCCAGACCTAGGGTTTCACTCCGAGCTTTCAACAAAACAGAAATAAAGAGAAGGGAAGGTTTATCTCACCAGACAATGATCTTCACAGATTTTGGTGGAAGAACTCTCCCGAGCAGATTGTTGGATCCTCGGAGTCGGATATCTTCGTAATGGATCCTCAAATACTGGTCCTTTGGCGGGTTGGCTTCTCCTGAACTCAAGATCTGGAAGAGAAGAAAGACAATTGATGGAATCAGAGAGTCAAGGAAAAGATTTACCAGGTTGATGAACTTGAAGATCGAAATTGCTGAAAACTGGATTCTCCTGGATGCTGATGTGATTTTCCTTGGAACTTGCTCTGGATCTGAAGTAGCCGGACTGGATCTGGATGAAGGTGGACGGCCTGGACTTGTAGAGAGAGAGAGGCCGTGGGAGATGGATGGATCTAGGGTTTGGTGGATGGAAAATAATGAAAGGTGGCTAGGGTTTTGGAATTTCAAGTGGCTAACCTAGGGTTTTGGATAAAGATGGAGATCTCTCACCTCCTCAAGGCTCCAATGGAACCCGGATTACCCCCTCACGGAGCTCAACACTTAGAATAGTGCGGAAGAAGAGAAACCTAGGTTACTCAACACAAGAGAATAGCAAAAATAATTTTTCTTCATTGATTTTCAAAGTTACAAAGAGAGGTCTATTATATAGACCTAAAATTTTCTCCAAGCTTGTACAAATTCCCATGTGGGACTAAACTCTTCCAACCTCTAGATTAGGTAGAAAACCCTCTCCCTTGGCCGACCAAGAGTCCAAAAAAAATTGGGACGGCCATAAAGGAATTGTTTTGGAACTTTTATGGCACCTCCTTTGGAGTTGGATTTGGATTTGGAGTCCTCTTCTTCTTAAGGTATTTCTTCTTTTCTTCCACTCCAAGTTAAGCTCTTTGATTTTGATTTGAACTTCAATTAGGAGTAGGTTGGATGTCCTTCTTTGATTTCTTCTCCAAGAGAAGTTTTCTTCCTTCTTTGCTTAGGTAAATTAGGCAGGTGTGGGCGCCTCCTTTAATTTAGCCTCCAATTTGATTTTTTTCTTCTTTGGATGTGGGGACCATGACACTGGGATGCCTCTATGGCGCCTCCTGGACTCTGGCGTGTGCTCGGAGTGTGGCTGGGCGTGTGGCTTGGAGTGTGGCCTCCACTTGCTTGAACCTTGAGTTGATTGGAAGAGAAATGTGGCACCATTTTGGACCAAATTGAAACCACATTGGGACTTGCACCGAGTCAACATGACTCAACAAAATTTAAATGGTGATTCAAGAAATAAATAAAATAAATAAACTGGTTGACCAGGTCAACCTTTATTACAAACCCTAATTTCTCGGGCAATGTCAATCAGAGATCCAAATGGAGCTCTGAAGTCTTCTTCTGAGTCTGGTGCCCGCACCAGTGTGACCTCATAGGTTCGAACCTAAACGGTAGCACTAGAACAATTTTAGTACCAGCACAGGAAACCATCTAGCAATGGGTCCCGGCGTCCGGATAGGTCGAAGATGCTGGAGCAAAATATCGAACCTCTGGCATATGGTTACCGTATAATTCATCCCTTTGACCTCTAATGCTCAGGACGACTGAGATTGGGCTGCCAACGCAGACTGAGTCAGTCGACTACGTGTCTCAACCTCGCAAGCCCAGTGACTCTTCACTAGGGCTACCCTGGCCGAGGATTTGCTAAATTGAGAAAATGCGACACATTCATCCAAACTGTTTGGACAGGTCAATTCCATCTTGGTCCATCACTGCTCCATAAGTACTTGCCTGTACCCAGTAACCTTCCGTCACCGGATTAAAAATCTGGGTAGTCCAGCACCAAAGCACAGGGAGTTGCTTGCAAGCTACCGTGATGACCTCAGGTCAGAGGGACACATATACCGATATCCAATCGTGAGTATCCCTTTGGCAGAAAGGGGCTGCACGGAGTCACGTTCAATAAGATATCACAGATCCCACTTGCATATCACATCAGTGTCACCACACTCATTTGGTCAAGAGGACAACCAAACGATGTGAACTACAACAACCTATACTTGATATATTGCCGTCCAGTACAATATATCCTTTGGTTGTGAACAGGGTTTAAGGACCACTCGATACATCCTCTCTGTATCGAAGTTAGTGTAGTCCTAAGGACTTCATCACATGGAAAGAGTTCATTTCAGGGAAATTTAATATGTGATGAGCTGCAAAAAAATATAATATTTTATTAATTTATAAAATGAGTACAATACTAAGCACAACCGCCTACAACCCAGGCGATTGGCTTTGGGACACAATTCCCAACACTTTCACCATCATCACCCCTGCTAACCACCATTCATCACCATTTTCTCCCCATTTCCATAGCCATGCCACCACATCTTATATCGATGCACGACCCTCTCTCAATCCCAAAACACCTCGCCATAGTCTTTTTATAACCAACCTTCCTCGCCACTATCATCTCCCCTATGTCTCATTTTGGCCACCTTCCCTTCATTGCTGCTTCTCCACCCATCACCCCCTGCCACAGCCTTCGATGGAGATTAGTCCGATGCGAAGGAGTCCCTAGGCATGAACACTGTGATCCATGGTATCCGATTGATCTCGGCCATCTAAAGCATCAATCTAATGGTTGATAGAGGACCTAGCTTGAGATGATTGTTGGGACTGATTCATGCATGATCTGTGAAAATCTTGACATGGTTTGATTGTTATCCAACAACCAGAATAGTTTCAAGAGTCCTATCAAAAGTATAATTCACAGTCCTACATTGATTCGGCCTCTACAAGCTCTATTTAAAGGACCCCCAAGCTATAAAAGAAAGCATCCTAGAGAGAGTACGGTACAGGATAGAAAGCATAGCTTGGGTTGGCCTTTAAGAGTGAGGTTTCTTAGAGGTATGTTCTGCCTCTACTCCATCTTCAAGCCTATTCCATCTTCAAGATCAAGATCCAAAGAGAAAAAAAAGAGAAAGCCCAATTCACTCCACAAAGTACGATGGAAGAAGGTGAAGTAACATCAACAAAATTTTTGATGAGGCTATGCCAATCAACTCGAATACTTTGTTATTTTTTTATTTAATTATTATTTTTAATTCCTTATAATTATAATTAATGCAAAGTTTATTTTTGTGTAATTTAAATTTTTGTTATTTATTTTTATTGCAAGTAGATGTTAAGATCTGATGAGCAAATTGAACATATCGAGTTTTAATTTTCTTTTATACTTTTAATTTCTATTTTTTTGACTTCAATATATTTTTTTAAAATCAAAGATTTTAAATTATCCTAAGCATTGCCTTCTTTGTGGATTTGACCTAACTTATCCTTTCTATGTATTTTCAATTTTCTTTAAAAATCTTTTATTAAAATTGATAGCCGTGGTGTCCTATGACAATATCGTAAATCTATCATTGGGCATTCTCGAAAGAATCCCAAATTTTCTTCCAATCTTGAGAGAATATACCTTCCAGATTGCTAGCCACAGGCCTGGAGCTAGGAGTGGCCTTCTTGGCACCCAGGGTTGGAGCAGTGGAAGGAAACAATCAAGGGATCGATATAGTTAGTGGCACAGCGGGCCTTGGCAGGATGTTAGAGACTTCAAGAACAACCTCATCCACTGTAGGAGCAGGCTCAGACGAATCGGCTTTAGCCAACTTAGGATCAAAAATTTTAATCCTCCTTAGAGCATATGAAGAGGCCTTTCCCTCCCTTTTTCACTGCTGAGCCAAACCCTCCTATAGCAATTCCAACTGTTTGGAAGTTATACCTACACATTAATAAGGTTGATCAAACATTAAATAATAGCTAGAAAAAAGGGATTGGAGCTTGAAATTCACCTTCAAGAAGTCAGCTGAGCCTCACCTTATAAAGAGATTCCTCTGATAAAAGGAGCACAGCTGAGGAGCTTTAAAGGCCTTAAGAATTGCAAAGAGACTCTCCTCCTTATTACTAAGTGTTGCTGCCTGGATCATCGTGGCCCGTAGCTCCGGTACATCGCCGCCATGTCAGGTGCCTCCTTCTCCTACCGGGAGTGCTCCCTCCTCCTCAGGGATCAGCTCTTCAGCCTGCTCGGCCTACAAAATAGGAGAGACCCGGGTCGGGGATTCCAGCGAGGATACTCCGATGATCAAGTCAGTGGGATGATCAAAAAGAATAGAAAACCTTTGAAATGGAGAGCTTGGGGGACTCTCTCGCCTTAGGGGGTGACATGATAAAGATATTCAAATAATATAAAGAATAGGATGATAATGCCTAAGCGGCATAAAGAAGGAATGGAGAGCGGGGAGCACAGAGGTTTTCTGGACAGTTTCTTAGCCGCCGAGCTCTCAGGGAACTTGCTTGCTTACCTCTCCCTGCTCCTCCTGCATCTACCTCTTACCTTTCTTATCTCACGCCTTGAGCGATGGCCTTGCCTGGATCGAGGGCTTGGTCCCGGTGTCCTTCTTGAGGTTCCCTCATGCGGTGCCATCTTCAGAGGGGCTTACTGCTGCCTGCAGCTTCTCCTTCTTCCCTTCCCCCTCTCAAAATGGTTGGTGGGGACACCTGAGGCACCAGAATAAGACAGAGGCTTTTTCAACCCTCTGTAAATTGATCAATAATTTATGAATCTATCTGTAATAAGGGCTTAGCTCATCTGAGTCCATTTTAGTTGTTATTTCAGTTCTGTACTAGTCAGCTCATGTTGAGCTAGTTCAGTCCAATGCTAGTTAGCTCATGTTGAGCTAATTTTATTTTTTTGAGTCCTGTCCAAGCATACTGAAGACTCAAGACTATATTATACAAGTGAAGACCAAGTCCAACCAGATTGAAGACATGGAAGTTTAGCCCAAGTCCAACCCAGCTTGAAGATTTGAAGACCCCAGGAGAAAAATCAGAAACCCTGATTCCTTGCAGATGCCCTCCAGATGCCCAGATTCCCTTCCAGATGCCAAAGTATATTCATAAATAAGGGCATCCATGATTCCAGAGGTCCATCTGCATCCTAGCCCAATGAAATCAAGCCCAGGTGCCAAGCCCAAGCCCCTAAGAAGCAAGATACCAGGGAATATTCCTGCTACCTGGCTACCAGGCCACCCCAGCTTCCAGAGGCCCAAACCCATGCACCCGGGCCCCTTTGGGCCGGCCTTTTGCTGCTCCTAGAAGCCCAACACGCCCCCCTAGGCGTCCTTGGAGTCTTGACCAAGTCAAGAAAAATTTTAGGGATTTTTCTACCTAATATTTCCTTATTTTCTAGCTAGGGTTTGAGAGGGAAAAGGATTCTTATGTAAAGACTTATGTACCCTTACTTGGAGCCCAAGGTTAAGGGTCTATTTAAGGGACCCTAGCCTCTTGTATGAGGAGAATTTTTTGATGAATGAAAACCTTGAGTTCTTCTATTGAGTGGTGTGATACCCTGCTGTGTGCATAAAGGGGTTAGTGAGAGTTCTTCTTCCCGGTGTTTGCAATCATCTTCCTGCTGCCAACAAACCCTCCAAATCCCTGGACGCCCACTCCAAAAGAAGCCTTCCCTTGATGTTTTTACTTTGTTTTCTTGTTCCTTTGTGAGCTTTCTAACCCCTGACAGGTCGTTTGCAGGTCCCTGAGTTCCTACGAATCCAACGACTCCAGCCAAGCCTCAATCGGATCACCGAGCAGAAAGCCGGGTATCCGCGGGTCTTTGGCTCGGTTTTCCAGGCCGCATCCATCGAGGAACGAGAGACCCCTTCACTGCGATCTTCACAGACGTTGTCAGGTACACCCCTCTACCTCCAGTAGTTTTATTGTAGGAGAACTTGCCCTAACTGAGGCTTCTCAGCCCCGGCGGTCCTTCTTTGCTACTTTTCTAGGTCCTAATCTGCATGCTGATCTTCAAAAATTCATACAAAATTCCCTACAAATAATTTTGATCTGATATTTGGGAATTAATCACCTAACGCAACATGTAAAACATACAAAAAAAATTGCATGCATATTAGTTCCCCATCATTTGGTATCAGAGCTTAGATTAGGGCTTGTTTTCTGCAATTTTTCAATCCGTATATACTCTATTATTTTAATTATTTCTCCCTGTTAAAAACTCAAAAAATTCTGAAATTTATTTTCCTGGATTTATCATAATTCACAGTAATTTTAAAAATTTTTCCAAATTTTATTATGGCATGTGAATTTTCTGCAAGCCGAAATAGGGCCTGCAAATTTTTGGCTCTGTTTTTTTTTAGCAAGACATGTTTGGAAGTTTTAGGGTTTTGTTTAGGAGTTTTTGCATATTTCATAATTTTAGTATATTTTCAGTATATTAGGTCATGATTTGCAAGTTTTCTTCTATTTAAAAAAAAATACCAAAAAAAAAAAAAATACATATTTTCCAAAAATACCAAAAAAAAAATATCTAAATCCTAATTTGCATCCTCATCTGCCTGCCATCATTGCATAATTTACTTTTAAGGGCACTCTTGCTATATCAGATGGGGGGAGGATTTGATCACCTCTCCTTAGCCCAAAACTACATCCCTTGCATTCAGTCCCAAGCCTTAACCTAAAATTAATTAGACTTAATTTGCCCTAGTGGGCTAGGGACACCAACTGGTCGGGTCCGGGCTAGTGTTAGATCACTGTGTCAAGTTAACCTGTGTGTGCCTTGTGCTTAGTGTCTAGAACGGTGGTTTAGGGATTCAATCCCGAAGGGCTTGTGTGCTGGTCCGCCTACCTGGCCAATCTCTGATTGGTGTCTAGGATTGGCAATCAGGGACCTAACACTCCCCTTACACCTGCCTGGCTGAGTACAGGGTTACTATAGGCTAGTTTGCCACCCTGATTGAGCATCTAGTTTGGACTTTAGGTCTAGTCAGCTATAGTCAGTCTGATCGAGTCTTGCATGAGCACTAGATCAGGAGTTTCATATCACCCACCTCCTTCATAAATGTCTGAACCCATAGAAAATTTACAAGGCCAAATAAAAGCCCTAGCTGATCAAATTGCCCAGATAACTATCCAGATGACCCAGTTAACTCAGTCTCGTATTCAAACCAATGATAGAATTGACCATCGTGCCAATAGGTTTGATCAGTTAAAAGTCCGGGTAGGGACCCCAAGAAAAACCCATGGGTCACAGTCTGAGCCAGATCCTGACTCCCCTCAACCTAGGAGGACCCCAAACCCTGATCTATACCATGAGGTCGAACCTAGGAGAGCCCCTTATCCTGACCCGTACTATAATCCTCAACCTAGGAGGACCCCAAACCCTGATCCATACCTTGAGGCTGAACCTAGGAGAACCTATCGTCATGACCCAATCCCTAAGGTTAGTCCTAGAAGACTCAATCAGGATTTTATAGACCAAGAAGATAGATCCTATTTACCCTCTCCCTACAAGCCTAGTATACCTACAACCTATAGATCTTATGACTCCAGATCCTATGACTCTAGATCCCATGATCATAGATCCTATGCACCCACACCCTATGAGCCTAGTAGACCCAACACCCAATATTCTGACCCATATAGGGAGTCCAACCCTAGGAGGACCCAATATTCTGACCTATATAGGGAGTCCAACCCTAGGAGAACCCAGTATTCTGACCCATATAGGGAGTCCAATCCTAGGAGGACCTAATATCCTGACCCATATAGAGAGCCCAACCTTAGGAGGACCCCATACCTTGATCCATCCTTAGAACCTGATCATAAAGCTGACCCAAAATCATATGACCCCAGATCCTATAATCCCATGACCCATAGATCTGCACCCTTGTCCTATGAGCCTAGAGAACCCATAACCCCTAAGTATCAACCTAGTACTAGTCATGCTTCCCCTAGTCAACTTGAATCCCATAGGATTAGTATCCCCAAATATGAACCCAGTAGTGAGCCACTACCCCTTATACAACCTGAACCTACTAGGAGTAGTACCCATAATCAGAGACCAGAACCTAACCAATTTCTTGCTAGCCGACCTTCTCCAACCATTCCTGAGATTCACAAGGCTTACATTAATGCGAAAGTGTATGAAGCTGATGTGAGCCTAGTGGATGAGTATGAGGGAGAAGAGGAGACACCTTTAGTAGACCTAGAATTAGCTGACCCAGTAGATGCCCAGGTAGAAACCAACCCAGAGCTAGTTGACCTTGACCATATCCAACCTAAAGCTATAATGGAAGAACAAATAGAGGAAGAGAACCTGGGTACTGCTACTAGAGCCTTACCTGAGGAAACCATAGAGGAGAGCCAAATTATAGAGTCTTGTCCTAAAATACAAGAACCTGAAGATTTTATTAAGGACCTGATCTCTTTGAATCTATACCTTCAAGATGAGCCTCCTCCTATAGTTCCCATTAAGGACCTCTTCCCTGAGATTAATAACCCATCCTTCCATTATACAAATCCCATAGATATACCGCAACCCCGTAAGGTTAACCTCATCAGTATAGGATTAGTTCCTGACACCCCATCTTTTATCCTACTTTATTCAACTAACCATGAACCATTTTCTCTACCTTACCAAACTAATTCTGAACCCACTTCCTATTTTCTGCCCTTTCCTGACACCTCCAGCATTTATAGGATTATTAGATTGCATTTAATTGAGATTAGCATACTGCATGCATTCATCACGCATGTTAGGTTTGCATCTTACTTCTGGCATACTCTTTGGAATTTGCTAGGAGTTCACTGTAAATTTTCATGTGCATGTCAAGCTAGGATCAAACCTCGGGAACCTATAATCTCTTAGGTTTAGATCCAAAGAGTTCAATAAGATTTCCTTCTATAAGAATGCATAGTCAAGTCTGTTAGGTGTAGGTTTGAGTCCTTTGCATCATCTTGTTAGGAGTCTGCATGTGCCTAGCATGTTCACCACTCACACTAATATTAAAACAACTGGCTAATTCCCGAAGATGGATTAAAAAAAATTTTGATGTAGTGGATTTTATCTTGGTTAGGCTTAGGCCTAAAAGAAGCTTCATGCTCGCAGAGCCGGACCTTTTAAAGTGATAGAGAAGGTTGGATCAAATGCCTAGGTGTTAGACTTGCCTTCGGATTTGGGCATTAGTTCTACCTTCAATATTACAGACCTGGTTGAGTATAGGGAACCGGCAGCGCTACCTAGTGAGGCCTTTGGACCTATTCCTTTTCATTGTGAGTGACCCTAACCTAGAGTGTCCACAAACAAATTTAGCCTGAGAGAGGAGAACGGATCGAGCGTATCCTGGACAATCAAGCCATCACGACCCAGGGCCATGACTATCAACGCTTCCTGGTCTGATGGCAAGGCCGGCCAGAGTCGGACGATTCATGGATTTCTCGAGAGGACTTGCAACGCCTCAACCCAGACCTTCTCGAGAGATATGTGAGCCAGTATAACCTTCACTCGATAGGGTCGAGTTCCTCCCACCCCGGGAGAATTGGTGGGGACACCTGAGGCACCAGAATAAGACAGAGGCTTTTTCAACCCTCTGTAAATTGATCAATAATTTATGAATCTATCTGTAATAAGGGCTTAGCTCATCTGAGTCCATTTTAGTTGTTATTTCAGTTCTGTACTAGTCAGCTCATGTTGAGCTAGTTCAGTCCAATGCTAGTTAGCTCATGTTGAGCTAATTTTATTTTTTTTGAGTCCTGTCCAAGCATACTGAAGACTCAAGACTATATTATACAAGTGAAGACCAAGTCCAACCAGATTGAAGACATGGAAGTTTAGCCCAAGTCCAACCCAGCTTGAAGATTTGAAGACCCCAGGAGAAAAATCAGAAACCCTGATTCCTTGCAGATGCCCTCCAGATGCCCAGATTCCCTTCCAGATGCCAAAGTATATTCATAAATAAGGGCATCCATGATTCCAGAGGTCCATCTGCATCCTAGCCCAATGAAATCAAGCCCAGGTGCCAAGCCCAAGCCCCTAAGAAGCAAGATACCAGGGAATATTCCTGCTACCTGGCTACCAGGCCACCCCAGCTTCCAGAGGCCCAAACCCATGCACCCGGGCCCCTTTGGGCCGGCCTTTTGCTGCTCCTAGAAGCCCAACACGCCCCCCTAGGCGTCCTTGGAGTCTTGACCAAGTCAAGAAAAATTTTAGGGATTTTTCTACCTAATATTTCCTTATTTTCTAGCTAGGGTTTGAGAGGGAAAAGGATTCTTATGTAAAGACTTATGTACCCTTACTTGGAGCCCAAGGTTAAGGGTCTATTTAAGGGACCCTAGCCTCTTGTATGAGGAGAATTTTTTGATGAATGAAAACCTTGAGTTCTTCTATTGAGTGGTGTGATACCCTGCTGTGTGCATAAAGGGGTTAGTGAGAGTTCTTCTTCCCGGTGTTTGCAATCATCTTCCTGCTGCCAACAAACCCTCCAAATCCCTGGACGCCCACTCCAAAAGAAGTCTTCCCTTGCTGTTTTTACTTTGTTTTCTTGTTCCTTTGTGAGCTTTCTAACCCCTGACAGGTCGTTTGCAGGTCCCTGAGTTCCTACGAATCCAACGACTCCAGCCAAGCCTCAATCGGATCACCGAGCAGAAAGCCGGGTATCCGCGGGTCTTTGGCTCGGTTTTCCAGGCCGCATCCATCGAGGAACGAGAGACCCCTTCACTGCGATCTTCACAGACGTTGTCAGGTACACCCCTCTACCTCCAGTAGTTTTATTGTAGGAGAACTTGCCCTAACCGAGGCTTCTCAGCCCCGGCGGTCCTTCTTTGCTACTTTTCTAGGTCCTAATCTGCATGCTGATCTTCAAAAATTCATACAAAATTCCCTACAAATAATTTTGATCTGAGATTTGGGAATTAATCACCTAACGCAACATGTAAAACATACAAAAAAAATTGCATGCATATTAGTTCCCCATCAATGGTCCTTCCCGAGGGGTAGGCAATTCTTGGGCCTCTTGGAGCTTCTCCTTCGCTCTCGGACTGGTCTTCTTCCCAGCTCCCAATAAGCCCTCTAGGGAGCTCTATTGAGAGCTCTCTCTCTAGAGGGTCCTCTTGCTCCCGAATCTTCCTTTTTTTCTTTTCCTTCCTTTTTTTCCTTTTCCCCCTGGGGCAGGTGTTGCGCCCCCGAGCCCCATGCCATCACGGGGAGTTCCCATTCCCAGAGGGGCCGCCCGAGCATTGCAGGGCCTATGACTTAGACAGGGTTCCCCTTCTGGGAGAACTATGGGTCTCCGACTGTATGGTTATTGATGTGGCAGCATGCTACAGGGCCCTGGGTCGACGAGGCTTACCTCGCATAGAGCATGCGGGCGACGTGTTACAGAACTGGCATTGGTTGTAGGACATGTGCCACCATTCGGAGGTTGCAGGTGGAAAGGACCTCCATGCCATGGTTTGGATTCTTGTTGATCTTTCCTTCCTTCACCGCTGGCAGGAATTTTGGCCTTCGTATGGTAGGGAAGGACCACCCGAAGAGGTCCACCTTCGGCAGCATGAGCTCAACCCCGGTCGGGAGCTGACCTCAGATAGAGGGCTCATCCCATGAGCTTGATCCCGGTTAGGAGCTGACCTCGATGGGAGGGCTGGCTTTTTGAGCTCTTCTTCGGTCGGGAGCTGACCTCAGATAGAGGGCTTACCCCGTGAGCCTGACCCTGACTAGGAGTCGACCTCGGTAGGGGGGCTGACCTAGATAGGGGACTCGCTTCATGAGCTCGACCCCGGCCGGGAGCTGACCTTGGCATTCCATCGGGAGCTGCATCTAGGTGGTAGTCCCCACCCATGCGGCTACTGGCTTTCAGTTGCGTAGGCTCCATGTCAACGGATGTTGCCACATCAGATGCCCCTCACTCCCGAGTCCGGAGAATGAAGCATTGCTCGGGGTGATGAGAGTATTGACCATGCTAACATGGAGGGACATGCCTTCTGTGCCATTAATGCTTCAACTAGCCATGCCCTAGAGACCGCACCCTTACATTAACGGGGCGTTGCACTAAGTCTCCTTATGCAGGGATCGTCAATGCTCTGGCTGGATCAGGGTGCCCGTCTCATGAATTAAAGCATTGGGAGGTGCCTAGAGCTGACATGTGATGACTTCTGGTTGGCTATGTGGCTTTTAAAAGGCCTTTAGGCACAGGTGGCCAGGGTTCCGCAAGGCTTCCTTTCTTCTTCTTGAGCCCCTCTCTAGTTCTAGTGTTAGCCTCCATGTTTGCCCTCTTCAAGCCCTCTCCCTTGGCCTGCGGCTGAGGGAGGGCTCTTGGTGGGCTTCAGGATTTCAGCCCGAGGCTTGGAGAGTCAAATGAAGGCTCTCTGGGGGCGACTGGCCAGCATCAAGGCATGGGTGTCTAGTTCAATGAAGAAATGCACCGAGCTTGAAACTTCCCCCTAAGACATAAAGGGGGAGATCCTCCAGTCGTGCAGCGGGGGCAGAGAAAGAGGCTACCTCAAAAATGGAGGCGGTCGGAGCATCCTCTCAGATCACAAGACCGTAAATCTTATAGGAGGAGGTGGTGGCCTGGGTCATGGTCGCTATGGCAGGGGCCATGGCCGCCATGGTGCAGATAGGACCATATTAATGCAGAGCTGCTGTAGCTCCCCTTGGAATCACGGGATCAGTGAATTCCAAGGAGGATGGTGCAGTAAAGGCAGAGCCGATGCTGGGCTCTAGAGATCCAACGGAATCCTGAGGAAGGGTGCCCTCTGTGGTGTCTCCTACATTGATCACGGAGGTTAAGGTCAGAGCCCTCTAGTGGGTGCCATGCCATCGCTGAGGGGATCTACTCACCTATCAAGCGAGGAGCAAAGATGGGGCTTTGGTCCATCCACCATTCATCTTGTATCTTAGGATTTCAGGAGGTTTCCTGGCTTGTCGGGAGCCTCCATAGGATGTAAGAGACTTTTGATCAATGAAAACATCCCTTCTTTTATGAAGGCTGTTTTGTCTTTCCTTTTTCTCTCTTTTTTTGAGCTTGAATCTACTGCTTGGCCTTCCAAGCTACTAGGAGTCTCTGCTTGGCCTCTCGAGCTATTGGGGGCCTCTGCTCTACCTCTCAAGCTATTGGGGGCCTCCAAGCTGCTGGGAGTCTCTCTTCGAAGTGAGGGACGTTTCGATGAGGGTGGTTTTCTTTCTTCTTCCTCTAGTCGGAATGCTTTGTGTTCCCTTCACTTTGCTTATCATTTTTCTTTTCTTTAGCTTAGACTACTTCTGGGGGATCTCTTTAGCTTGTCAAGCCATGAATCAGGTGATCGATGATGGGAATTCAAAGATTCCTCACCAACATCCCCGAGCCGTGAGCAAGGCAATCAAATGCAGGGCCTCCGAAGTGTCTCGGCTCAGTTTTTCACACTGTGAGTCAAGGGGCAGATGGTGGGACTTCTGGAGTTTTTCGGTAGACATCTTAGGACTGTAAGGTAGTGGGTGCGGGGCTTCATGAGTTTCCCAGGTTATAGGTGACAAACTATGAGTTTTGCGGTAGATGGCAGGGTTCCAGGAATCCCCAATTGCACCTCAAGACTGTGAGTGGGGCGATTGAGCACGAGCCTGTTGGAAGGACCTGGCTTAGAGATTGCCCAGCTATAGGCCTCTCGGTAGGTGGTGGGTTGCCCTATCATCGCTTAAGGGTCATGAGCCCGATCGAAAAGTACGAGCTCAATGGAGTGGGCTTGGCTTGTTGAAGATGGTGCCAAGCTATGAGTCACGCCGTAGGTGGTGGATTGCCCTGCCACCACCTCCGGGCTGTGAGCTCGACCGATGAAGGCAGGCCTAATAGAGGAGACCCGACTTATTGATAAGGAGTTACCATGCTATGAGTATTGTGGTAGACGGCATCTTGGTGCCACCTCCGGGCTATGAGCATGGTTGTGAAGATGGGCTTGATGGAAGGGCCCACATTGTTGATGAGGAGTGGCCATGCTGTGAGTCTCACGGTAGATGGCATCTTAGTGCCGCCTTCGAGCTGTGAGCACGGCTAATGAGTTGTGGGGCACCGAGCTTCTCAGTTCGCCATGATGTGAGTCATGTGGTAGACGATATCTTGGTGCCGCCTCCGGGCTATGAGCACGGTCATAAGGCTATGAGGTACCAGACTGGTGGGTAAGCCAAGCTATGAGTCACGTGATAGATGACATCTTGGTGCCGCCTCCAGGCTGTGAGCTTGGTTGATGAGCGCGGGCCTGATGGAGGGTCCCGCTTGATGAGGAGTGGCCATACTGTGAGTCCCGCGATAAACGGCATCGTGGTGCTACCTTCGGGCTGTGAGCATGGTTGAGGAGTTATGGGACGTCGAGCTTCTCGGTTTACCATACTGTGATTCACGTGGTAGACGGTACCTTGGTGCCGCCTCTAGGCTATGAGCTCAACTGAGGAGGGCAGGCCCGATGGAGGGGCCCGTGTTGTTGATGAGGGCACCGAACTATGAGTCACGCGGTAAGTGGCAGGGTTGCCCTGCCGCCACCTCCGGGCTGTGAGCTCGATTGGTGAGCGCGGGCTTGATGGAGGGGCCCGCGTGCGTTCGTCGGCCTTTGAGTCAGGTAGGGACATCCCTGCATAGGTGAAAGACGAAGTTGTGCAAAAAAAGGGACTTAAATAATTGAGAAGAGGTTCTACATCACCGGTAGCGCTCTTTTAAGTTGCTCGTGTTCCAAGCTTGCGAGCGTTGGGGGGTGCCAGGACCGGCGAGGTGGTAGGCTTCGCCCGGTTGGGCTTCGACCCCTCTATTGGGATCCCTTTCGGGGGTCGTAGTAGCACACCCATCTATGATCGACAAGCTGCCCTCCCAAGGGTAGGCTCCATCCTTTGTCAGTTTGCCTCGCTGCGACCCACGCGGTAGGTGGCACCCCGCTGCCATCTGTGAACCGTAAGTGAGGGTGTGGTGCTTGCCATTTATGGTGATGCAGGGGCTTTTCCTGAAACTGTAACACAATTCTCATGTTGCAAAGGTAGTGGAAAGGAGAGTTACCCGCTAGGCTTGCATGAGACGATGGAAGCCCCATACGTAGGGGCATGCCTGGATTCCGGGTTCAATCGGAGAGTGTCACGAAAGGCGGTGGCTGTTCGGGGAGCCCACGGACTCCCTCCTCGTTCTTTGGGTGGGCCCCCAAAAGGGAGCTCTCGTGTCCCCCGCCTGCCCCCTAGGGAGATGACTACGGTCATTCTATCGGTTAGAGGGCCTGGATCCTCAGCCTTGGCCAAGATCCTGTTGGCTCTGGAATCGTCTATCATGACTGCCCGCTGCCCCCTTCCTGGCACGCCAATCTATTGCCACCTGGATCATTGTGGCCCATAGCTCCGGCACATCACCACCACGTCGGGTGCCTCCTTCTCCCGCCGGGGGTGCTCCCTCCTCCTCGGGGTCAGCTCTTCAGCCCGCTTGGCCTGCAAAATAGGGGAGACCTGGGCCAGAAATTTTGACAAGGACACTCCGATGATCAAGTCAGTGGGACGATTGAGGGAAATAGAAAATCTTTGAGAAAGAGAGCTTGGGGGACTCTCTTGCCTCAGGGGATGACATGATAAAGATATTCGAAAAATATAAAGAACATGATGATAATGCCTAAGTGGTATAAAGAAGGAATGGGGAGCGGGAAGGTTTTCTTGCTGGTTTCTTGGCCGCCGAGCTCTCGGGGAACTTGCTTGCTTAGCTCTCCCTGCTCCTCCTACGTTTGCCTCTTACCTTTCTTACCTCACGCCTTGAGCGATGGCCCCGTCCGAATCGAGGGCTTGGTCCGTCCTTCTTGAGGTGCCCTCCTGCGGTTCCTTCTCCGAAGGGGCTTGCCATTGCCTGCGCTTCTCCTTCTTCATTCCCCTATCAGAATGGTCCTTCCCGAGGGGGAGGTGATTCTTGGGCCTCTTGGAGCTTCTCCTTCGCTCTCGAACTGGTACTCTTCCCAACTCCCAATGATCCCTCTATGGAGCTCTACCGAGAGCTCTCTCTCTAGAGGGCCCTCTTGCTCCCGGATCCTCCTTTCTTCTTTTCCTTCCTTTTTCTCCTTTTTCCCCCCGGGACAGCTACACCCTCGAGCCCTATGCCATCGCGAGGAGTTCCCGGAGGGGCCACCCGAGCATTGCAAGGCCTATGGCTTTAACAGGGTCCCATTCTGGGGGAACTCTGGATCTCCGACAATATGGTTGTTGACATAGCGGCATTCTAAAGGGCTCTGGGTCTAACGGGGCTTACTTCGCATAGAGCATGCAGGCAGCTGTTACAGAATTGGCATTGGTGGAAGGACATGTGCCACCTTCCAGAGGTTGCAGGTGGTCAGGGACCTTCGTGCCATGGTTTGAATTCTTGTTGATCTTTCCCTCCTTTACCACTGATAGGAATTCTGGCCTTCGTACGGCATGGAAGGACCTCTCAAAGAGGTTCTCCTTTGGTAGGATGAGCTCGACCCCGGCTGGGAGCTGACCTCAAATGGAGTGCTTGACTTGGCAGCTCTAACTCAAACTCATCTGGGTGTGCCATGCCAACTAGATAAGGAAGAGATCCTCCTCATCCACCGAAGATGGATATGAAGGAAAACTAGTGCACCGGACGCCTACTCTAGGCATGCTACACTAAGGAGTAGGTATTGCATAATTAAGAAATTTTAACATGCATATGGAAAAACCTACTCATGCACAGGATCTAACAAAATATGATGCATGTAACTGAAATATAGGCATGTATAGGCAATTGCAATAATCATAAACAATATGATAAAATTAGATTAAACATGCATGATTAACAAAAGTAAATCACATACCTTGTAGAGCTTCCTTTAACAGCAAATCGATGCAGCCGGTTGAAATCCTTCAACAGCAAATCAGATCTGCAACTACAAGAAAAATGGAAGAGATTGATCCAATCTCTCAAGGTATCCAAATGTCCACCCTCTAGAGTATCCACGCGCAGGCTCTCGCTGATCCAACTCCCGGATGGATGCTATTCCTCCGGGAATCCAAAAATAGGTCACGGCAAAGTGGAGCAGGGAAAGCCAATAATCTTCACGGACGGTCTTCTCCAAGATCGCCCAAACACCACCAAGAGCACATAAAGGAAAACTAAAAACAAAAGAAGAAATACACAGAATGCTAAATGAATTTCAGCGCTCAGATCTTCGTCCCAAAACATGCTCTGTTTTTCTCACTTCCCATCTCATCTATCGCATGCCATGTTTTCTTCTTTTTTCATCCTTCCTTCCTCATGATAGCAAACCCTGTTCCTCTCCTCTCTCTCGACAAGCCCTACGGCCTTACATCTCTCTTTTTTTATCTCACAGCCTGCTACCCTGAAATACAACCAGTGGAGAAAACTGTGAAGCTGTGAATACATCATGAAAACAAAGACCAGATAAAAACAAACTCTCTTTGAAATTGTTTTTGATCGGTTTTAAAATTTGGGAACTCTCTGGCTGGATGAGAACAATGTCATCGTGAAAATAGGGATCGTGAGAATGAAATGAAGTGCGGGAGAAAACACTGAGAGAGAGTCCGGATAAACCCATGAATCTCGTGAAGACACCGTGAGAGAAGCCATATAAAATCCAAACTCTTTTGGATAGGCTAGGATCAGTTTCAAACACAAGGAATCGCAGGCTAAACCACCGAGAAAACAGGGAGAGAATGAAAAGAAAAACGAGCAGAAGGGAAAACACCATGAAAAATAAAACATGTAATAAACCGGTTCAACAAACCAAAAATCGGTTCATAAAAAACCCCGGTCCAACCAAACCCAATCAGTAAGAAAATCGAGTCCTGTCCCGGTCTATCAGGAACAATTCTTGGTTGACCCAAACCAATCCTGGTCAATCCAAATCAGACCAAGTGGACCAGAAAAAATCCAATGTGTGCTCAATTAGACCGTTTGACCTAAATACTGAAATGATTTCCAATCGTTGATCGGTTCTCGGATCAAGAAGAAATCTTCTATGGCGTGTGACCTCATAGGTTTGAACCTAAATGGTAGCACTGGAATACTTCTAGTACCAGTACAAGATACCATCTAGCAATGGGTCCTGGCATCCGGATAGGCCGAGATGCGAGAGCAATCTATCGAACCTCTAGTATATGGTTACCGTATAATTCATCCCTTTGACCTCCAATGCCCAAAATGACCTAGGGTTAGACTGCTAACCCTAACTGAGTCAATCCACAATATGTCTCGACCTCGCAAGTCCAGTGACTCCTCATTAGGACTATCCCGGTCGAGGATTTGCTGAATTGAGACACTGCGAGACATTCAATCCAAACAATTTGGACAGGTCAATTCCATCTTGGTCCACCACTACTCCACAAGTACTTGCCTATACCTAGAAACCTTCCATCACCGGATTAGAAATTCGGATAGTCCAGCATCAAAGCACAGGGAGTTGCTTGCAAGCTACCATGGTGACCTCAGGTTGGAGGGACACATATACCCATATCCAATCATGAGCAATCCTTTGGCAGAAAGGAGCTCCATGGAGTCATGTTCAATGAGATGTCACACATCCCACTTGCAGATCATATCAGTGTCACCACACTCCTTTGGTCAAGAGGACAACAAAACGATGTGAACCATAACAACCTATACTTGATACATTGATGTCCTGTATAATGTATCCTTTGGTTGTGAACCTTTTTAAAGGACCACTCGATATATCCTCTCTATATCGAAGTCAGTGCAGTCCTTAAGGACTTCATCACATAAATAGAGTTCATTACAGAAAAATGAATAATGTGATGTGCTGCCAAAATAAAGTTTTATTACTTCATATATAAATTACAATACTAAGCACAATCGCTTACAGTCTAAGCGATTGGCTTTGGGACACAATTCCCAACAACTCCCACTTGTACTAAAGCCAATCAAAACAGTATCTAATACCCATTTTCCTTTTACAATAGTCGAACTCTTTGATTTTGAGGACTTTAGTGAAGGGGGTTGGTCAGATTCTCCTTTCTATCGATCTTCATAAGATTTATGTCACCTCGTTCCACGATCTCTCGCATAAGGTGATAGCGCCACAGAATGTGCTTAGTGCGGTGATGAGACTTTGGCTCCTTAGCTTGAGCAATGGCTTCTGTGCTATCATAATATACTGGAACAAGACCATCTTGGAAGGTGCCACCCCTAGCTCTTCAAGGAACTTCCACAACCACACGGCTTCCTTTGCTACTCTGATGCTGCAAAGTACTCTACTTTGCATACCGAGTCTGCAACTGTTGCCTGCTTGGAACTCTTCTAGCAGATCACTCCTCCATTCAGGATAAACACAAACCCTGACATACTCTTGCTATCATCTCTGTCTAACTGGAAACTAGAATTAGTATACCCCACAAGTTTCAAGTCAAGTTTTCTATAAATCAGCCATTGGTCCTTAGTATTTCTCAAATTCTTTAAGATGGTCTTAACCACCTTCCAATGTGCCTCACCTGGATTAGATTGGTATCTGCTCACCACTCCTAGTGAGTATGCTATGTCTGGTCTAGTACATGTCATAGCATACATGATAGAGCCCACTGCAGAAGCAAAGGAACTCTACTATGCGATCTCTTTCCTCAGGAGTTGTTGCACAATCCTTCTTGGAAATAGTAATTCCATAACCTATTGAGAGATAGCCTTTCTTGGAATTCTCCATGCTGAACCGTTTCAGCACGGTATCAATGTAGGTAGACTGGGACAATCCCAGAAGCCTCTTGGATCTATCTTTATAGATCTTCATACCCAGTATGTAAGAAGCTTTACCCAAGTCCTTCATGGAGAACTGAGATGACAACCAAACCTTTATTCCTTGCAATGCTGCGATGTCATTCTCGATTAAGAGAATGTCATCAACATACAGTACCAGGAATACAATCACAGAACCATTAACCCACTTATAGATGCAGGGTTCCTCTCCGTTCCTAATGAAGCTATACGATTTGATACACTTATCAAATCGCATGTTCCATCTTCGAGATGCTTGCTTGAGTCCATAAATGGACCTCTATAATTTGCACACTTTTGACTCATTTATGGATGTGAATCCTTCAGGCTATATCATATACACCTCCTCATCCAGCTCTCCATTCAGGAAAGCAGTTTGGACATCCATCTACCATATCTCATAGTCAAAATGTGCTGCCAAAGCAAGCATGATCCGAATAGACTTGAGCATTGCCATAGGGGAGAACGTCTCGTTATAATCGATACCATATCGCTGATAATACCCCTTGGCAACCAGACAGGCTTTATAGGTCTCCACCTTTCCATCTACACCCCTTTTTCTCTTGAAAATTCACTTACACCTGATGGGTTTTATCCCTTCAGGTGGATCAACCAATGTCCATACATTATTGATCTCCATGGACTCCATCTTGGATTACATGGCTTCAAGCCACGCCTTAGAGTCAGATATCTGAAGTGTATCTATATAGGTGATCGGATCCTCATCATTCTCGTCGAGCTCAATGGGATCACTATCCCGGACCAAGAAACCATAATATCTATCTAGTTGACGCCGTACTCTACCGGATCTCCTGGTCATGGGTTACGGGTGTGATCCAATCATAGCCAGTTATACGATATCCTTAGAGTGTGCAGGTTCTTCCACTAGTTGAACTTTACCAAGTTCAATCTTAGAGTCTAGAGTTCCTTCTCCAAGGAACTCATTTTCCAAAAAGATAGCCCTAAGAGCAACGAACACTTTCTGTTCGTCCTCCAAGTAGAAGAAATACCCTATTGTTTCCTTAAGGTACCCAATAAACAGGCACCGATCAGACCTAGGACCAAGTTTATCTGAGTCTAAATGTTTACATAAGCCGGACAACCCCAGACCCGAAGGTATGAAATTGAGGGCTTACATCTAGTCCATAACTCATATGGAGTGGAGACAATAGACTTACTCGGAACATTATTCAGCAAGTAACAAGCTGTCTCAAGTGCATATCCCTAGAAGGATAGTGGCAGAATTGCAAAGCCCATCATGGTCGAACCATGTCCAACAGGGTTCAATTCCTCCTTTCGGACACACCATTCAACTGGGATGTTCCTGGAGGAGTCCACTGAGAGAGAATCCCATTCTCCTTAAGATATGTCATGAACTCACCGGATAGGTATTCCTTAATCAGATCGAAGGGTTTTAATACTCTTTCCAGTTTATTTTTCCACTTCATTACATTATCGTTTGAACATTTCAAACGACTCAGATTTATATCTCATTAAAAGGACATAACCATACCTGGAAAGGTCATCTGTAAATGTAATGAAATATCTGTATCCACCTCTGGCACTAACTGTCATGGTTCTGTAGACATCAGTATGTACGAGACTCAGAAGTTTTGTAGCTCGTTCACCTTTTCCAGTAAAAGGTGACTTGATCATTTTACCAAGCAAATAGGATTCACAAGTAGGTAGTGAGTCAGAATCACTGACCTCGAGGAGGCCATCTCCTTGCAACTAGTTTATCCTATTCTAGTTAACATGACCTAGCCTACAATGCCATAGATACAGGTCACTGACATTTTCTATCCTTGGGCGTTTGCTAGATGTGTACATTATATTAATAGGCCGTGACAACATAAATGCCATTATTTAACTTAGCTTTCATTATCACAGAGTTATTCATAATAACTTGGCAAAAATCTCCTTTTATTGAAAGTTCATAACCACAATTGGCCAATAGGCCTACAGAGATAATGCTCATGATAAAACTAGGACAATAATGATAGTCGACTAATTCGATAGTACTAAACTCAAAAACAAGACTCGGAACTCCGACCACCAGCACTGGAACACGATTTCCATTTCCGATGCTCAGGAACTACTCCCCATCCTTGAATCTCTTGCTAACCTGCAGTCCTTGCAACGAATTGCAAACATGAATAGGACTACTAGTATCCAATACTCGGTTAGCAGTGTCACAAATAGAGAAATTACAAGGTTTTATCATATAAATACCTTGTCCAGCATCCTGCTGCTTTCTCTTCCTTGGCCTGTTCGGGTCTAAGGACACCTGATAAAGAGGATAGTTCCTCTTCCAGTGTTCCTGTTCTTACAATAGAAGTATTCTGCACTAGCTTGATCAGCTTTCACTTTCTTGGTCTGACTAGGGCCAGGAGCACTCTACACCTTCTTTCCCTTATCTTTCTTCTTCCCTTTCTCAAAGGGAAGACGACCTCTAAGACCTCCCACAAAATTCACCACCCATTTTTTCAGTTGGTGGTCCTTCTCATAAGTCTGCAGCAACTCGATCAAACCATGGTAATTGACTGCAGGCTTATTCATTCTATAATGATCGAGAAAGTCAAGATAGAAGGGGGGTAGAGAATTTAGGATCGCATCCTTGCTGAGTTGCTTATGCAAGGGACATCTGAGTTTGCCCAATCATTCGATCATTTCGATCATGTACAATATATGATCAGTGACTGAAGCACCATTCCGCATTTTAGCATTGTAGATGGTACATGACACTTTGTACCGCTCCACATCGTCTGGCATGCCGAAAGATTCCTTCAACTTTTGAAGAATTTCTTCTGGCTGGGCTTCCTCGAATTTGCGACTGAACTCGTCGTTCATCGCCGCCAACATTATGCATCAGACAATAGTCCGATCAGAAACCCACTTCAAATAAGTGTCCCTGATCAAACTCCGAGCATTGGCAGGAGGGATTTCGGGTGCTGGATCCGTTATCACATAAAGGATCCGCTCGTGCTCCAGAACTATCCTCAATTTTCGATACCAACTATCGAAATTGGGACCCTTTAACTTCTCGCTATCGAGAAGTGACCGGAGCAAAAGGTTTGAAGACATCTGAAAGGAAAATTAAGACCAAATAAGTATATGAATTAATCAATTAAACCAAAAGACTTGGACTTTAGTCTAAAGGTCCCTCCCACTAATTTTTCAGATTGGGAGCCTCTAACTCCAATCCATGAAATCATCATTTCATAGTAGGTACTGAAATCCAATAGACCACGTATGAGCCCGACTTTGGCCGGCTCATCCATACGCACCTAAAGGTAGGTTCTCTAACCAATTGCTTCCCTAAGCAACTTCCAGTGATAAATTTTGCCCCACAGAATCCCTAATCAGCCTTGGGGTTTCCTATTGCGGGTCTCTGGTTAGGTCCAACCATTAATATGACAAATCCGATGCTTCCAGCTAACGAATGACCAAGCTTGACTTTGGCTGGCCCACTTGATCACCGTTAAGAAGGTTGCACTAAACCATTATCTATGGGAGAGTAATCCCGGTAACCGGATGCACACCCGTTCTTTGGAACTGCCGATATACATCAAGCTAAAGGACTCATTACTAACCCACTTAATGGGAGGCTAAAACACAATCAACTCATTGACTTAGTCTTTTTCAGGATCTAATAATTTTAGAGGATTTTAATTAAATTGTGATAGAAGAAAAGAGAGAAGAACATGGATCAACCTCCCACTGATCAAATCAATTCTCAGGAGAGTTGAATTAAATTCAACACGTTGGTCCATGGGCACCTAAAGATCAGACAGGCTGATCAACTTGGGTGACATGGGTTTACTCAAATCAATAAGCTCTTCTAATCAGTTCTAGTTGATCAGATTGGCCAGGTAGGTGAGATCATGGGTGAGTATCCACCATTAACTATCTATCCTAGATACCAACTAAGTTGGCCAGGAAAGAGGTAGCCTCATGCAGCCATGATAAAAACTGCCAAACCTACCTAGACACCAATCGATTTACCAGACTCGATTAGACCAGCCTAAGAACTCGGGCTTACCACAGAGACACTAATTAGATCAATTTTAGAAGAATGGACTAACCCATCTAACTATTAGATAGATACTAAAGAGAAGGTCCTTAATCAACATTTGATTAGTTCTCTTAAGTCCAATTCAACTAACCTTAGGTCTAACCCAATAAATTGACCCAATCAAATAGCTAACCCAATTAACCCGGATGGCTTATTCAAATGACATTAGGTTTCATAAACCCTAATATGGCTTGTTATTTAATTAATCTTTCAATTCATAATTGTTAGATTATAAGCCAACTTTTAATTAACATATTTTTAATTAAACTCATGTAAAATCCTTTTACATCTTCATGCATCATATCTAGTCCTATCACATTATTTATAATATTGCAAGCCTTAACAATTTTAGACGTGCCAATGTATAATCATGTATCAGGATTAAAATATTTTTAATACCATAAGTTTTCTTTAAGGATTCTTCTAAAAAGGCCAATATAGACGAACCACCTCGTGCCATAGAAAATTAGGGGTTTTAAACCCTGATTAATCTCTACGAACACATGGCCATGGTAAAAGTCTCAACTAGGTTCCTAAAAGTAATCCCTAATCTAGATACAGATCAAACTACATGTAATCATGATATGCTACACAGGAACCGTGGTCGAATATCACTGAAGAAAAACCAGTGCACCAGACGCCTACTCTAGGCATGCTACACTAGGGAGTAGGTATTGCATAATTAAAAAATTTTAACATGCATACGGAAAAACCTACTCATGCACAGGATCTAACATAAACATGATGCATGTAACTGAAACATAGGCATGTATAGGCAATTGCAATAATCATAAACAATATGATAAAATTAGATTAAACATGATGATTAACAAAAGTAAATCACATACCTTGTAGAACTTCCTTTAACAGTAAATTGACGCAATCGGTTGAACTCCTTCAACAGCAAATCAGATCTGCAACTGCAAGAAGAATAGAAGAGATCAATCCAATCTCTCAAGGTATCCAAATGTCCACCCTCTAGAGTATCCACGCTCGGGCTCTCGCTGATCCAACTCCCAGATGGATGCTAGTCCTCTGGGAATCCAAAAACAGGTCACGGCAAAGTGGAAGTAGGGAAAGCCAATAATCTTCACGGACGGTCTTCTCCAAGACTGCCCAAACACCACCAAGAGCACACAAAGGAAAACTAAAAACCAAAGAAGAAATACACGGAATGCTAAACGAATTTCAGCATACAGATCTTCATCCCAAAACATGCTCTGTTCTTCTCACTTCCCATCTCATCCATCGCATGCCCTGTTTTCTTCTTTTTTCATCCTTCCTTCATCACAACAGCAAACCCTGTTCCTCTCCTCTCTCTCGGTAAGCCCTACAGCCTTACATCTCTCTTTTTTTTATCTCAAGGCCTGCTACCCCGAAATACAACTAGCGGAGAAAACCGTGAAGCCGTGAATACACCGTGAGAAGAAAGATCGAATAAAAACAAACTCTCTTTGAAATTGTTTTTGATCAGTTTTAAAATTTGGGAACTCTCTGGCTGGATGAGAACAACGTCATCATGAAAATAGGGATCATGAGAATGAAATGAAGTGCAGGAGAAAACACCAAGAGAGAGAGTCCGGATAAACCCATGAATCCCGTGAAGACACCGTGAGAGAAGCCATATAAAATCCAAACTCTTTTAGATAGGCTAGGATCGGTTTCAAACACAAGGAACCGCAGGCTAAACCACCGAGAAAACAGGGAGAGAATGAAAAGAAAAACGAGCAGAAGGGAAAAACCGTGAGAAATAAACCATGTAATAACCCGGTTCGACAAACCAAAACCGGTTCATAAAAAACCCCGGTCCGACCAAACCTGATCAATAAGAAAATCGGGTCATGTCCTGGTCTATCAGGAATAATTCCTCTTGGTTGACCCAAACCAATCCTGGTCGATCCAAATCAGACCAGGTGGACCAGAAAAAATCCAATGCTCAATTAGACCGTTTGACCTTAATACCGAAATGATTCCTAATCGATGATCGGTTCCCAGATCATGAAGAAATCTTCTATGGCGTGTGACCTCATAGGTTCGAACCTAAACGGTAGCACTAGAACACTTCCAGTACCAGCACAAGATACCATCTAGCAAAGGGTCCCGGCATCCGGATAGGCCGAAGATGCGAGAGCAATCTATCGAACCTCTGGTATATGGTTACTGTATAATTCATCCCTTTAACCTCCAATGCTCAAGATGACCTAGGGTTAGACTGCTAACCCTAACTGAGTCAATCCATAACATGTCTCAACCTCGCAAGTCCAGTGACTCCTCATTAGGACTACCCCGGTCGAGGATTTACTGAATTGAAACACTACGAGAAATTTAATCCAAACAATTTGGACAGGTCAATTCTATCTTGGTCCACCACTGCTCCACAAGTATTTGCCTGTACCCAGAAACCTTCCATCACCGGATTAGAAATCTGAGTAGTCTAGCACCAAAGCACAGGGATTGCTTGCAAGCTACCATGGTGACCTCAGGTCAGAGGGACACATATACCCATATCCAATCGCGAGCAATCCTTTGGTAGAAAGGAGGTACACGGAATCACGTTCAATGAGATGTCACACACATCCCACTTGCAGATCACATCAGTGTCACCACATTTCTTTGGTCAAGAGGATAACCAAACGATGTGAACCACAATAACCTACACTTGATACATTGCCGTCTTATACAATGTATCCTTTGGTTATGAACCTTTTTAAAGGACCACTCTATATTGAAGTTAGTGCAGTCCTTAAGGACTTCATCACATAAATAGAGTTTATTACAGGAAAATGAATAATGTGATGAGCTGTCAAAATAAAGTTTTATTAATTCATATATAAATTACAATACTAAGCACAACCGCTTACAGTCTAAGCGATTGGCTTTGGGATACAATTCCCAACAGGATATATCTCCAGGCTAGTGGTAGCCGAGGATGCTCTTTTCATGGAATGTCAGGGCCTTTCATCCCTTCCTTCCTAGGTGCCTTCCCCTTCTTATGGTCCTTAGGACTCGACATTTGCCTTGAATCCTAAAAAGAAAGGAAAAATGCTATAAAGGAAAGAAAGCCGACTTGATATTTGGATGAGGTGGAGGATCAAAGGTACAAAACTCTCCAATGGGGACAGCAAGAGACGAGAAGAAGGCTGATGCTCGAGACTAGAGACGATAACTGGAAGCCTTAAGAGGAGAAACTCAAGCTCAGAACATGGAAGAAACCATGAAAAGGTAGACTCATCCTTTCAAATAATAAGGCGAGCAAGCCCTAGATGGCTTCGGAGTACTCAACTGATATTGCATGGTGAATTCTCATTACATTATGCTATCATAAGTCATCCGAAAGTAAATACATCATGCCTTACGAAGTGCCATTAGAAAATATAAGATGAGGTGCATCATGACCTTGCTTGTTCGAATCCATCTCATAGACGATGCGCCTCTAGTTTTGGAATTCCCATGCCCCCAATCCTCCTCTTTTAGAATACTTCCATGATCTGGTTGAATCCAAGATCAGAAAAGTGGGGGGTATTTGTTGGTGAAAAATGCAGTCGGATCAGGCACATGGGATCCATGATGGTACAAGTACTTTATTAGTCGGGCAATAAGCACTTGGATTGAGAACACTACTAGCTAGGACAAGCATGGATAGACATGATGTGCTCAGATTGGCCAAGGCATCAACAAGTCCTATCGATCACCCTTAGGCACTTGCTAGAAGTCTTCGAGTGAATGATAGTAAGGCCAACTCCTATGCCCTAAGGCATTGGCAAGCCTTGCTAAATGCCCCTAAGATGCTCGATCAGAAGTTTCTGAGTGGATGATGGTAGAGGCCAATTTCCATGTCCCAAGGCATCATTAAGTCCTGTCGACTTCCCTAACATGCTCAGCCAGAAGCCTCCAAGCGGATGACGGTAAAGGACAATTCCTATGCCCTAAGATATCAGTGAGCCTTATTGACCACCCCTAAGATACTTGGCCAAAAGACTCTGAGCGGATGATGATGGTGGCTAAATTCTTATGATCCAAGGCATCGACGAGCCCTGCCAACCACCTCTAAGCTGCTGGCCCAGAAGCCTTCGCGTAGATGATAGTAGAGGATAATTCCTATACCCAAAGGCATGAGTGAGCCCTGCTGACCATCTCTAAGGTGCTCGACTAGAAGCCTCTGAGTGGATGATGGAGAGGCCAATTCCTATGCTCCAAGATATCAGTAAGCCCTGCTGACCGCCCTTAAGGCACTGGGCCAAAATGTTATCCAGTACTACCTTAGCAGCATGCCCACTCTAAGCCCTTATAGTGTAGCACTCTGACACTCATCACAATTACCACATAATACTACTAGGCAGAACTCTCCATCACATTCTAAAATCACCAAATCATTATGGGATCTTTACAAGAATAATGAGCATGTTCGGATTCCCCAAAACTTAAGCCACCATTTAATGAACATGGCTTATCTTGGATTAATGACAATGATGCATTTAAGGAGCAAGATGTCTTTTTGCTAACAAAAAGATCCTAGATGACACATGGAGGTCCAACCACCTTTCACCATATTCGACAAGATTTTGGTCTTACCAGAAATATCCTGGACCATCCCTCTATAAGAAGGATTCTAAGCGAGCTCCCAAAGATACGTGAGCCTTCCTACTTACACTTCCTCATTGTTGATATCAATACTAATTTGAGCATCATAGTACCATCACTAGGACCACCCCCAGCAGGACTTTTTTGCAAGGTACCTTTTTTGGAGACTGGCCTGCACCGCCTACTCCAGCACCTCCAGCTTCCTTTTGGTGCTTGACAAATTTTGACACCAATAATATTTATTAAATTTAATAATATAATATATAGATATAATATAGTATTTAATTTATTTAAATAATATATTAAATATATATTTATTTAATATAAAAAATATCATATTAAATTTATTTAATATAAAAATATTTTTTAATTTTTTTAAAAAATTTATATATAAAAAAATAAAATATAAAAAATTATATTTTTAAATAAAATATGATAAATATTTTAAATAAATATGATAAAATATTTTATAAATAAAATATAGATTTAATTTAGAGAATTTTGAAATTTTAATTTTAAATTATGTAATATTACTTGGATCTACCAAACATAATAATCCATAATACTGATAATTCATGTTATTTTTAAAATTACCTGATAATATACCAAATACAGCCTATATATTTATTTTGGCGCAACATGAATCAATCCTCTGATAAATATTTTAATTATTTTTATGCTTCGAGGTTCCAAACAATATTGCCAACGGTCGATTTCTTATCAATTTTTATTTCTATTGGCGTGCAGGTGCTAACCGGTCCGAACCGCTGAGGTATTCCGGTTCACATTCCCGGTTCATGGCTGCCCTCCTTATCCGAAGCCACCGGCGCAGTCGAGATAAAGGATAAGCGCGGGCGGTAGTCGCCTTCCTTTGCTTGGCCGCTCTTTCTCCACCTGTTCTTGGGTTGTATCGCTTCAAAGAGAAGTATTCGTTTCAAAAGACAGGACGGAGCAAATCAAAATCTCTCCATTTCAATTCAAGGTAGCAAGCTGAGCCCTCTTAACCCCCAATCCACCTTTCGCCCTACCACACACCAAATCCTCTTCCCAACAACCAAACCCTTCTTCTTCTTCTTCTCCAAACCCACCCCATTCGTCTCATCCTCTCATCTTCCACTCCCCATATAACGTCCACCCTTTTCAAGAGGCTCTCCCCCCTCCGCCAATCTGCATCGGCCGCGGAAGCCCTCGAGACCTCCTGCGATGCCGACCAACCCAAGCCGGTGGAGGAGGAGGTCCAAGTCGAACAGAAAGAGGTAAAAAACGTCTTGCTTTAACTCTTTTTTTCTTTCTTGAGTGGGGTTACAAAAATTGGAGAAACGGGTGTGTGGATTAGAAGCTAGGGGTGGTGGTGAAGGCGATGGAGAAGCCGAGGCTGGTGCTCAAGTTCATATGGATGGAGAAGAACATCGGGCTGGCGCTGGACCAGGTGATACCGGGATATGGCAGTGTCCCGCTGAGCCCCTACTACTTTTGGCCCAGGAAGGACGCGTGGGAGGAGCTCAAGTCCAAGCTGGAGGAGAAGCCTTGGATCTCCCAAAAGCGCATGATCATCCTTCTCACCAAGCCACCGATGTAATCAACCTCTGGCAGCAGAGCGGTGGCAACATGCAGTAGAGCCCCCTCTTCGCTTCTCGAACCTGTTTTCCTTTGATTTCTTTAATCCATCTGTTAAGTGTGTTGAATGGTTACATATCATTTCTCCGCTTAGAGCATCTGTTCTTGTATAATTATTTTAGAGTTGTACTTCCCTTGCTGAGTTATATGAAACATGTTCACTCTGTTTTATATGAATACAATTTCCTTGGTAGAAATGGATTATTTTGCTAGTGAAGATCAACCAATTATTTACTGATTCTGTTAATGATATTGGAATGTGACTTGTTTCATTGACTGCAGGAGTGCTGTGCAAGTGCTGTGTCTGTGATGCAGTTTATATATATATATATATTAATTGCTATGCAAAGAAGAACACATTAAATTTTAGATTTAAAATAGGGAAAAATGTATCCCTACGTTTTATCTTGATTTGCAAATGCCTCCCTACATTTTTATTTCAGCAATGTCAACCCTACATTTTTCAATTTATTGTAATGTTCCCCTAACTATCCAATTTAGGACAAAGCTTCGTGGCTAGGGCATACATGGTAAATTATTTAGAGTTGGATGGCTGATTTGAATTTGTTGGATCATTTTAAAATGAGATGGCCATATAACATGAATTAAAAAAAAGCTTAAAAGACCAAAATATCCTAATCTTCATCTTAATCCCATCTCCTTTGAAGTCCATGTCATATGCCCATTTCATTTTAAAATAATCTAACAAATCCATATCTGCCATCCAATATTAAATAATTTGCCATTTATGCACTGGCCATAAAATTTTGTCCCAAATTGGGTAGTTAGGGGGAAAATTGCAATAAATTGAAAAATGTAGGATTGACATTGCTGAAATTAGAGAAGTAAGGGGTATTTACAAATCAAGATAAAATACAAGGATTTTTACTTTTTATCCTTTTAATTTAAAATAAATAGATAGATATGCAGAATATTACTTTGGGATGGTATCTTATCTTGATGAAAAGTATTTTTGCTTGATGTTGCATATGCCTGTTTCATCTCCTGCATGCAGAAAAAGTTACTAACTTTCAGAAATTTTGCTGAAGTTAATATGTGCTTGAAGTTCTCATATAAGTTTAGTAACTTTGCTAATTTTTACTTCCAAAATTGGCCTGCTTTACTGAATTTATTTCTGCAATTCATTCTTGATAAAGGATATCACAAGATCCATCCATGTTATCTTGGTTTCACCTCTTTCTTTCCCTGTTGTCACAAATCTGTATAGCTCTCCTTAACTAGACTTTCTTAAATCTTTGTTATAATGTTTAAATAGCTTCTTTGTTGATTTTCCACCATTTCATTCATAAATTGCAGCATTTTCCCTAGTTCCACTGCATAACAACCTCAATATTTTGATCTTTGCATTTTTGAGTATTTTTGCTTGGATCCTCTTTCTTCACAATATTCCAGTCTATGCAACATTTTAGACTTCATTGTTGTCTTATAACATGTTTACTTGAGTCTCAAAGGTTTACAACAATCATGTGATGTCCAACTAACTTCCATTTTTTCCCAAACTTCTGTTTTTCCTGTTAGATATATCTCTAAAGTATCAAAAAGGATCACTAGTGAGTATCTCTTCACCATATTAGTCTCTTTTCTAATTCACCCATATTAAATTTACATTTTATTTTTCTCATTCTTGTGAATGTTTACAGCTCTGTACTCCAAAATATCCCTTGAAATTTGAATGTACAATTTAGCTACGTTGCTTACACACCAGCATGCATCCTAGATATTGATGGTAAGTTCATTCATGCCATAGGTGAAGATTATGGGGTTAGAATTTAACCAAGAATTTATCTTGCATAGCTTGTGACATTTTTTTTTTCTTTTTCTTTTGTTTTTAAACTGATGCCATTCCTTCTATGATTTGAACATATATAATTATGCTTCTTTTTCATTTGCATCTGAAAGATTACTTTTCAAGATAGTCCATCATATGCTTTTTGAGGTCAATAATAGCTGTTTAGTTTTTTCTCCTACCTAAATTCTTTCTTTCATTTTTTTCTATAGCATCCATGGTTTATCTATCAAAGCCCATTGGTTCCCTCATAATAATTTTCATTTCTTATTCAGTATGTGAGTGGATTTTGCTGTAAATTTGTACATGACCTATATTCTCTTAATGTCACTCTGAGACTTTTCTTATCATTTGATATTCTCTTTTTTATCATCAGTTTGGAGATTCTGCTTACCAGATAGTTGGCCTCACAAACTAGTATGCTAGTTGGTATTATTTTAAGGCAATGCAATACCCATCTGCATGGTATTTGTTGCATTCTTTATTTGCAAATGTGGTCAAGGACAATGTGCATTTCCTATCTATAGGTAGAATTGTCTGAATATATGTCCTGTAGAACATTTAACTAATACTTGATGCAGATAACTTACTCAATTTTTATCACTTTTATGCATGTAACTTATAATCGATTTTTATGCTGATATGAAGTGAACAACACTTGGGTTGGTGAATCCTTGTATTCACATCAAGTAGTATACTGAAGTTCTGTTTAGATAATCTGCAAGCTGCT
The DNA here is from genome assembly GCA_021397845.1 of Areca catechu. Lineage (NCBI taxonomy): Eukaryota > Viridiplantae > Streptophyta > Magnoliopsida > Arecales > Arecaceae > Areca > Areca catechu. The sequence continues at coordinate 96,306,610 of CM038042.1, read as the reverse complement.
AGAAGTAAGGAATATCAAGCATGCACAAAATAGACAGCTTGGTTCTGTTCGTATTATTCTTGCATTTTCTTTCCATTTGAAATCGCTGTCATATTGAGTCTCATGGTGTTGCAAGGTGTCACTCTCATTGTTCTATCTTGAAAATAAGCTCTTGTTGTTTGGTTATGGAGTGTACATATTACTTTACACAGCTCATTTTCATTGGGCTTGATGAATGGTTTACTAGCACTGTTGCAAGAGTCAGAAAAGTATGTTAGAGTGGCTATTGTCAATATTCATTGGATGCCTTTTCTCTTTTTCTTATTTGTTCTTTTATTTTTTTATTTTTTTAATTTTAACCTTAAGGTTTTTAACAAATAACATTACTATTGATCTATTCATAGATAGGTTCTGATTTTCTGCATCAGGATGGAAGATAAATGTAATGGTTGAATTTATGTTTGGTCTGATGCACTTGTTTATTCAGACTATTTCAGTTGTATAACTGATAACTAGTTACAGGGCCTTTATGAATGGGTTCCTTGTTTGTGATGTGCTGTCACCTGACATACTAATTATATTTATCTTCTGATTGAACCTCATATGAAGATATCTTAGCTCATCTTTTTCATGTGTTTATGCCGATATATTATACTTTACAAAAGTAATGTTCATAATTCTACTTGGATATTTCATATATACAACTTATACATTTTAAGTTGTCCTTTCATTACATTTTATTTTACATTTTGCCCTGTGATGCATGTTTTTTGCTTGGGAATCAGGATTAGTTAAGCACGAGCCTATTGTAATCTTGAAAAGTGAATTCTTCCTGAATTTATATATGCATATTTTTCTTCCTTTGAATTTGCATTTTCTCGGTTCTGGAGTAAGTAGCATAGTCTTCGTTGGGGCTGCTTTAAGTGTTATGATTGGTTAAAAGCTTTTAGTGCTTTTAGGAGTGGATTTCCTAGTTAGGGATTGAATAAGCAGCTAATGAACAATCCGTCCATATCTTGAGGGAATGTGTCTCATAGGTGCATCATAGTCAAATTTTACATTAGCCATTTTTTTGACTTCTGATGATATGATATATTAATTTAATAACTCTTTAGATATAGATATGTTTCAGTCATGCCTCCTTGAAGAACTCTGTCTATATAATTACTTTATCATTTCTTAAGAACTTTAGTGGCAATATTACTTCTAAATTCAACTATTGCATCATATTTTCTTCATTTTGGATTTTACAGGTGAATAATTATAAGTTCTTCTTCCTCTTATTTTGATAATTCATTTGGCATTTATTTGCATATAAATTCTAGAGCTAATGAGATTCTCATTCATACTGGTTCATCTGATATGAATCTCGTTTCTTGGTGCTCAAAGTTCCCAAATAACCAAGCATTGTTCCCAAATTTGTATGTTTCACATCTGGATATCAGTTATTGGGCCCTTTTGTTTCTTTTTATTTTTATCTTTTTGTTCTTCGTTTTTCTTTTTATGTACATAGTTTGTTCTTTTTAATAATTCCCGGTGGGGTGTTTAATGCTCCTTCCATATTTTTCAAAAAAATATGTTTCATGAATTTACTGTATTGAGTCTCACGTGGTTGTATTGATTTCTGATTATCTTGAGTCAAAGGGGGAGTGTTGGGATATGTCGGTTTAAGCATAGATCAGCTATCGGTTCGATCGGCCGAAGACGTCTCTCCCAAACCAGAGCACTTATAAGAGCTGAACGGTTGATGGATGAGCCAAAGCTAAAGCTCTCAACTTCAATCGAAGAATCAGTTTCGGCTCCTGCTGAAGACATGGCTCTCAGCCTTAATCGAAGGCATGATTCTCACGACCCGTCGAAGGCATAATCTTCGGCCTATACCGAAGATGTGTCTTCGACCCATATCGAAAACATGATCTTCGACATCAGCCACAGGTACTGTCTCGAAGATGTCCAAAGATGAAAACACTCCAATTCAGCTACGAATACTTTTAAAGAAGATACCTGAAGATATATCTCCGATCTGTCTCAAATCTTCACGAACATGGTGGATAATGGTTATCATCCCCATGAAAGTGACGGATAACGGTTTTCATCGACTGCCCAGCTATCTCCAAAGCACAACCATGTCAAAATGGTCACGTAACCAGTAACTCCAACAGCAACGCCTTCGGCCTGGCCGGAATCGTTTAATAACTGTCCATGATTGCGAACGGAGGGAAAGAAATTAACTTCCCCATTGTAAACGTAGGAAAGAGAACGGAATCGCATGCTGGACGAATCATTATAAATATTGGTAAGAGGGGACGCTCCAAGTAAGGCACGATGTAGACCTGAAAATCTCAGAGTCCTTTCCTCTCTATTTATCCTCCTCAGAATCTTTCCCATTATGTGGTTGGAGTCCGTCTCTGACTTAGGCATCGGAGTATCCCTCGCCGGAGCATTTTGGCCAGGGATTTATTTTGCAGGTAAATCAAAGAGCAGACCTACGATCCAGTAGCTTTGCCTGGTCAAAAAAGGGATTCTACGCCAACAGATTGGCACGCCAGGTAGGGAGCGACTAAACATCTATTATTAAGCTCCCCCCTCCTTGAAAAAGGGGAAGTGTAAGAAGTTCCCGATGGCGAGAGGAAAGACTTAGATCGTCTCAGCAAGTGGAAGTCGCGTTCCTTCCCTGGGGGTGAACCTCCGGTGGGAAAAGATGTTCCACCTCCCACACTCCTCGTGGGACAGCAGCAGTTCAAAACTCTCCTGAACCGGGTCAATGCCCTCACAGCCATGGTTCAGGATTTCCAAGATAAAGCTTTTTAGGTGGGGCATCCGCCAGCTACCTCTAGACATAGCTCTCGATCCCGGAAGAAGAAAACCCCTCGGGGAGAGTCTACTTATCTTTCCCTCTGTCTTCGACCCTCTCCCGAGGGTCGAAGTTCAAGAATGCCTGGGCCTACTGACTCGTTGAAAGGGAAAAAAGGCCTAGGCAAACCCCCTCTCCTTCCTCTGAAGACTACTCCCATGGAGAATTCATCGAAGCAAGTGCTTCCCGATTACAATGGGAAGTTTAAAGCCATCGAATCGAAGGTTGCGAAGCTACAAGAGCGAAGGGACCACGATGATTTAGTGGCGTGTGATTTGTGCCCTCCTTATACCGACCACATCATGGTCGAAGTTGTTCCTTGGCACTTTAGGGTCCCTCAGATGGAGCCCTACGATGGCATCTCCGACCCTCTTGATCACATGCGCAGTTTCAAAGCCCACATGATGATCCAAGGAGCTTCGGATGCGCTGTATTGCCTCGCATTCCCGGCCACTCTAAAGAAAGTGCTTGGATGTGGTACTCGAGCATATGCCCAGTACCATCGACTCTTTTTTCGAGCTAGAAAAATTGTTTGTCTTGCATTTCAGGACCTGCTGCAAGACTCCTCGCAATATGGATATGTTGTTCTTCCTTCACCAGAATGAAGGAGAAAGTCTGCGAGATTACATCTCCAGATTTAATTCAGCCACACTCGAGATCCCTGATCTCAACGAGCATGTGGCCATGTCTGCACTAAAAAAGGGACTTCGTATGTCCATGCTCATCTTTTTCTTGGATAAGAAATTCTCCAAAACCTACGCTGAGTTCATGTTGAGAGCTCAGAAGTATGCCGACGGCAAAGAGCAAGCGACAAATCGACGATTAGCTGAAGGGAAGCCCCCCTCCAAGAAGAAGAACAACAGGAGACAAGGCCCCCTTGCTCCCAACAACAACAACAACAACAAATATACTGACTGGCGATGGAGTTCCAGGTCCAGAACATCGGGCGGGAGATTCGACTCCTATACCCCCCTCAACCTTCCTCGAGAAAAGATCCTCTTGGAGATAGAAAAAGAAAATTATCTCCAATGGCCACATCCCATGAAGGCATCCTCTTCCGCAAAGAACAGGAACAAATACTGTCGATTCTACCGGGACCACGGCCATGATACTGAAGAATGCATCCAGCTGAGAGATGCTATAGAGGATCTTATCAAGAGAGGTTATCTGGGGTGGTATGTTGGTCACCAAGGGCCTCGGTCGGAAGCTACGGTTCACTAGAGGGCCCCCGAAGAGGCTGAACTGCCAAACCAGAGGCTCACCAACAGAATGTTGGAATGCTGCATCGACCGACTAGCTGGAGAAGAGTCGAAGACGATGCTCTGAAGCGGCTCAAAGACAACAATGCTATACTCTTCTCTAATGATGACCTCACGGGGGCTCAACTCCCACACGACGATCCTATTGTAATTTCGGCCATTATGGCCAATTATGATATAAAACGAATCTTGGTTGATAATGGAAGCTCAGCCAATGTCTTACTTTACGATGCGTTCTCTCGGATGTGCCTGCCTAAAAACAAGTTACAAAGATCTCCTATACCACTTACTAGGTTCGGAGGCAACCAGGTCGATGTTGAGGGAGAAATAATATTACCTGTAACCCTCGGTATCGAACCTCGATAAAAAACACTACCAATCAATTTCATGATGGTCAGAACCTCTTCGGCCTACAACATGATTCTGGGACGGCCTGTCCTGAACAAATTCAGGGCCATAGTGTCAACTTACTATCTCTTGGTACGTTTTTCCACCAGGAATGGCATCGGAAAAGCCAAGGAAGATCAGAGAACGGCATGACAGTGCTTGATGATTCAAGACAAGTATTTCAACGATCCTACAACTTAGGATCAGTTGAATCTGAGGGACCCGACCGTAGATGGTGAACCCATGGAGAGAACCATCTCAGTACCACTGAATGAAGAGGACCCCACCAGGATCGTACAGATCGGAAGCATGCTTGACGAGAGGCCAAAACGGAGCTGATCTGTTTCTTCAAGAACAATGCTGATGTCTTCGCCTGGTCAGCTTCGGACATGCCAGGGATCCCAGTCGAAGTGATTACTCATCGGCTGGAAGTCATCCCTGAATATAAGCCGGTCTGGCAGAAGAAAAGGAGCTTCATCCCTGAAAGATACAAGGCAATAGATGAAGAAGTGAGCAAGCTCCTCAAAGCGGGATTCATTCGGAAAGCATATTATCCTGAATGGCTGGCCAATGTGGTGATGGTGAAGAAGGCTAGTAGCAAGTGGAAGATCTGCATTGATTACACAGATCTCAATAAAGCTTGTCCAAAAGATAACTTTTTCCTTCCGAAAATCGACCAACTGGTCGACGCCACTACTGGGCACCAGCTATTAAGCTTCATGGATGCCTTCTCTGGATATAACCAGATTCGGATGGATCCTCAATATGAGGAAAAGACAGCCTTCGTCACCGACAAAGGCCTTTATTGCTATAAAATGATGCCGTTCGGGCTTAAAATGTCGGGGCGACATTCCAAAGATTGATCAACAAGGTGTTCAAGGAGCAGCTGGGGAGAAACATGGAGGCCTATGTTGACGATATGATCGTCAAAAGCCTCCTTAAAAAATATCACATCAAGGACCTGGAAGAATCGTTCAGTGCCCTACGGTGCTATCATATGAAGTTGAATCCAACGAAGTGTGCCTTCGGGATAACTTCAGGCAAATTCTTGGGGTTCCTCGTAAATAAGCGAGGAATCGAAGCAAACCCTGTAAAAATCCAGGCCCTTAGAGATATGAGGCATCCATCTTGCAAGAAGGAAGTGCAACAGCTGACAGAAAGAATTGCTTCCTTGAGCAGATTTATCTCCGGTCAGCCGAGAAATGCTTTCCTTTCTTCAAAGTACTTTGGCAATCTAGAGGCTTCAAATGGACCGAAGACTGCCACACTGCTTTTGAAGAACTGAAGAAGTAGTTGGAGACCCCTCCTTTGCTTTCTAAACTTTAAGAAGGGAAAGTACTATACTTATACCTTTCCGCTTCAGACGAAGTAGTTAGTTCGGTCCTCGTCCGAGGAGAAGAAGACAGCTCCCACAAGCCGATCTACTATATCAGTAAAGTTCTGCACGATGCTGAAACAAGATATTCAAAAATGCAGAAGCTGATTTATTCTCTAATTATTGCGGCAAAGCAACTACGGCCCTAATTCCATGCCCACGCCATCGTGGTGCTAACTGATCAGCCCCTTAAGGCTGTTCTCCAATGCCCTGATACTTCGGAAAGAATAGCCAAATGGACTGTGAAGTTAAGTGAGTTCAACATCAGTTTCCAGCCTTGATCGGCTATGAAAGCCCAGGTGTTGTCCGACTTATTGGCGGAGTGCACCTGGAAGTCCGAAGACGAAGTGTGTCTACCAGAAGATGAAGGAGACGTACCGAAGGACATGGAGTCCGTTTGGGTACTCCATGTAGATGGGGCCTCCAACTTCGCTGGATGTGGAGCAGGCCTCATACTGGCTGAACTAGATGGGCACGTAGTAGAGTATGCACTCCAATTTTCCTTCCGTGCTTTGAATAACCAGGCCGAATATGAAGCCCTACTTGCAAGACTTCGAATCGCCAAAAGCTTAGGGGTTCAGAAACTCCTGGCCTTTTCGGACTCCCAGTTAGTGATAAACCAAGTTAAAAGAGAATTTGAAGCTAGAGACCCTACCATGGTACAATACCTAGAAAAGGTACAAGCCCTATCTTCTCAATTGGAGTTATTCGAAATCACTCATGTTCCCCGATCGGAGAACTCCCGGACAGATACATTGTCTAGACTTGCCACCACCACTCCGGAGTCTCTTGGTCACACCTTCATCGAACACCTCGAAACTCCAAGTATAGTTGAAGAGACTTTGGAGGTGCACCAAATCAAAATCGAACTCAGCTGGATGGATCCCATCCTCAAGTTTTTAAATGAGGGCATACTTCCTGAAGACAAAGCAGAGGCTAAAAAGATTCGCTGGATGGCGTCCCAATATGTCATCTTAGACAGGACTCTCTACAAAAGATCATTTTCTCAACCTCTGCTGAAATGCTTGGGACCATCAGATGCTGACTATGCTTTGAGGGAAGTCCACGAAGGAATATGTGGAGATCACCTATGGGGCAGGTCTTTGGCGTATAAAATAATATGCTAGGGATACTATTGGCCCTCCATTCAAAAAGATTCAGCTGACTTTGTACGGAGATGTGATCAATGCCAGAGATATGCCAACATGCAGAGACAGCTAGCGAGTCATTTAACCCAGCTGACGGCACCATGGCCCTTCGCCTAATAGGGCATGGATATCCTTGGTCCATTTCTATCGGTGTCTGGGCAAAGGAAGTTCCTCATTGTGGCAATCGACTATTTTACTAAGTGGGTCGAGGCCGAACCACTGGCTTACATCATGGAAGGCAAAGGCGAGAACTTTGTCAGAAATTTCATCAAATACCGGTTTGGAATTCCGCATATAATTATCACTGACAACGGGAGGTAGTTTGACAACCCGAAGTTCAATGACTTCTATGCTCAGTACCACGTGCAACATAGGCTGACCTCCATTGTCTATCCGCAATCTAATAGAGAAGTAGAAGTGACCAATCGGACCATTCTCCATGGCCTGAAGATGAGGTTAAATGCTATCAAAGAACTTTGGGCAAAGAGCTGACCTCCGTTCTCTGGGATAAGGACGACCCCGAGAATGGCCATCGACAATCTTAGTTCAACTTAGCATACGGTACCGAAGTAGTCCTCCCTATCAAAGTCTCCCTTCAATCTCTGAGAATCGGCAAGTACGAAGAGCTTGAGAACTTCGATTGCAGAAGAGTTGACTTGGATCTACTACCGAGCACCAGGCTCCAAGCTCAAATGAAAATGATGACATATCAACAAAAAGTCGCCAAATATTACAATTCTAGAGTAAAATAGTAGATCTTCCGCATTGGGGACATGGTGCTGCGAAGAACTAAAGTGTCCAGGCCAACGGAACAAAGCAAGCTTTCTCCCAACTGGGAAGGACCATACCAAGTCGAAGAAGTCATACGTCCAGGAATGTATCGACTTAAGATCCTGGATGGTAAAGTCATATCCCGGTCTTGGAATGTACGAAATTTTTGCAAGTACTATTAATAAACAGGCCCCAGCATCTTTTATGAAAATATGTTCAACTCTAAACAGCCCGTTGCACTAGCAAAATGACAACGGTTTTCATGGCCCGATTGAAAAAATTGGTCAGTAGCGTAAAGGCGAGTCTGATCCACTCACCTTATCGGTATGCCCGACGAGCGCAACGGACAGCCCAATCAGGCTGCCAAATGATCGAAGGTGCAGGATGGTTCATGCAACCTATCCTACGGTGAATCCGAAGATGCGCCGGGGCGGGCCTAACCAGCCTACCTTATACTGAAGAAAGGTGCAGGGATGGTTCATATAACCTACCCTATGGTAAGTTCGAAGATGCATCGGGGCGGGCCTGAACAGCCTACCTTAGCCACGATAGGGACACAGGGACGGCTCAAATGCCCTACCCTATGGTAAATCTGAAAACGTGCTGAAGTGAATCTACATCACTGACCCTGTCAACAGCAAACATTTGATGAGATGGCTCAATTGATCCTATCCCATTTGCAGATCTCTAATTGATGCAGGACGGTTACAATGCGGTGTAAGATAATTCAATTTTAGCCTAGATGATTTAGAGAGCAATGATCATAGTAAAGCAACTAACATAATAGATTGAAGAGAGTAAAGAAGGCAATTAACCACTTACCCGCAATCCGCTATGCAAGCTATGAAGAATAAGGACCCGACGGCTAGGAAACCATCGAAGATCAGGCTATTCCATGCTTCAATTACCAAATCTAATGAGAAAAGGATTGGTTACTTATCCCAATGAAGATTCTCTTCGACTCGAGATGGATCTGCTGCTTGGTCGCTTAGATTTCGCAGTAGGATGAAGATCGGGATTCCAGATTTCAGATCTACCATCAGATCTTGGTTCGGAAGCAAAGGATCCGTCCTCTAAAATCCTTGAACACCTGGGATCTGCAGAGAAGGCAGCAAATAAGATTTTAAGAACAAAGTAAGCAGGCTCCAAAATGAAAAAAAAAAAGAAATGTTGGATGTGTAGGGCTTGTAGAAGATCGATAGCAGCTTGATGAATCCGGCAGAACCTCCACTCAAGGACCTCCCCGCCTTGAGCTCTCAAGGACCTCCCCGTCCTAGGAGAAAATCAATCACTAAGCCTTCCCAGCTTTGTGGAAGAAGAAAGACAGCTTTTCATTTCATAAATCAATAATCATTTATAAGGGGTATGGGGTCCTATTTATAGGGTTCTTCACACATGAAGATATGATAGGACTCTTTAAATTCAAAGTACATTTAAATTTAAACTCAAATACTCCTTGTCATCTTCCTTGAAATTTGAATTGGCTTGGCTTGGTGATAACTTGAATGGCTTTCATTGAATTGGGCGACAAAAGAGAGGGAGAGAGGAGAAGTCCTTTTCTCTTACTCCTCTTAAAAAGTGGCGATGAGATTTTTTCCTTCTCCCTTCTTGGCATGAATCTGATTTTTTGATCTCTTGATCGGCAATAAGGGATAAGAAATAGCTTCAAAAGTTTGAGATTTTCATTTGAATTTAAATATGGATGAGGATACTTTTCCCTTTGAATTTAAAAATAGATAGAAGATAACTCCTTTGAATTTGGATGATCCTCCATTTATCTTGGACTCTTCCTCTTATTTAAATTTGAATGAATGGGCATCATCTGGAGTGGGCGAGAAGAGAAAATGGGGGGGCGCCATAAGAAGCAGAGTCCTTCTGCTTTACTCCTCTTAAATGGATGCCTCCTTGAAATCTCAAATGGGTGATGAAAATAAAATGGGATGGGAGCCTCTCTTGGATAAGGATGACATTCAAATTGTCTTCTTGTCTTGATATCTGGATGTCCTGATGTCTGGATGTCTGGATGTCCGGATGTCTGGTGAAAAATTTGGACAACTATTTTTGACCCAGAATTGATCCACCAAGATAATGAAGACTTGGGTCTTGGGTATTTATGACACCCCTTAACTTATTCAAGCACTAATTACAGGACTCAAATTGGATAATTCACTAAACAAAGCAAATTAATGCTATTTACAAGACTCTTAAATCAATTAATGGACTCGATGGACTCAATGGACTTAATTGGTAACTCAACAACCTAATTGACTAAATTACACTCAATATGACCAAATTACAACTCAATTTGACCTAATTACAACTCAAAACAACTGGGACTCGCGTGTTCTTTGTGAAGAACACAGGACTTATCATTGATGATTAAATTGAACTGGAAAAGATTTGCTTCCTCTTCCTGGCTCTTATGTCCTCACCACTTTTCCTGCTGTTCTCCTTGGGATACAGCAGGTAACCTTCGGCATGCGTGTTAGCTATCCGCATTCGTCGACTGAACTAATCTTGTATGTACTCCCTATTCTACAGATTTTTCTTGACCTTTCCTTGCCGGAGAAAGGTGCTCGCGAATCCATCAGCTATAGCGAAGACCTCCGAAGTCGAATGGCCTTAGCTGTAGCTGAGAAAGATGTCGCCGAAAAGCTTCATGCCGTTGCAAAAGAAGAGATGGACAAGGCAGTTGCCTCGAACGACGTCTTGAGAAGACAGATGGGTACTCTTCAGGTGCAGGCAGCCGAAATGGCAATCATTGCACAGGAGAGGAGGAGGAAGGTAGTTTTTATTGAATGGATTTTGAGGGAAACCCTTCGGAATGTCGAGGAGTCGAAGTCTCGTCTGGCCGAATTGAAGAGAAGAATCGATGGACTGGAGGCAAGCCTTTCAGCGGCCAACCAAAGAGCTGCGCAAGCCGAAAAGAGGTCTTCCAAGGTTGTTGATGCTTACAAAAGTTCTCATGCCTTCAAGGATGAGGCAAGCAAAGCCACATCAGAGGGCTATGCTTCGGGTTACGCTGATTGCCTGGGTAAAATTAAGGAACTTTACCCCAGCCTAGACTTATCCTTGCTCGCCGGTCCAAAGGATAAAGCTGAAGACTCCAAGGTTCAGCCTGAAATGGCATCGATCCTTACTCTTGTTTCAACTGTCGAAGAGGTTGGCAAGGAGTAAACTTGCTGTATTTTCTCTTTTTTCAGTTATCTGTAATGTCTTCCTTCTGGATGGGGGCTTTTCATCCTTGAAATAAATGACTAATTCTTTTTCAAGATAGTCGCTTTTGGATTGATCTTTTTTGGTGTGGTTCTTCTCTGGTAGGTAAGCCGAAGACTATTCAGTTCGACGTCGATATTCTCGGTTTGACTGAAGACGAATTCCGAAATAAGATTGGAATGCTGCTATCGATTTCTAGACCTCGATTAGGCTGATGTCAGTTACCTATTGCAATTATTCCTTCTATTTTGGAAGGGACGTGGTCGACAGGTGTCATTTCCCCATTGGTCACTAATTGAGGAATATTGAGCATATTTTTCATTGTCCGTGCCGAGTGCATGGATATTCGAATGGTTGCATCCCCACGCATTTTGGGTGCTGCCAGATTTTTCCTTTCCGAGAAATGGCCATTAATGTTGTAACCATCCAAGAGAGATCATTCTAGGTTCGAAGCACTGATGGTCTCTCTCTCGAGAGCAGTTATTGGCGATCGTACCATTCCTAGAGCAGCCACATGGATTTCGAGGCATCATTTCAACACGTGGCATCACCTGGCACGCCTGGGGAAAGGTGTGGAGCACATTTCTCTACAACCGTCCGTGAGTGGGGGATCTCTTTAAATAAGACCCTGTTCTTCCTTTTCGTAGGCCATCGAAACTTCAAACTCCCATTTTGAAAGTTGCCCCTCTTCCCTTAGCGCATCACCGAGATGAAGTTTAACATTTTTGATCTTCGGAAGGTGCTAAGAAGAGGGCCTCCAATGCCAGGAAGAGGGCAAGCCTAGTTCGAAGGCTCCCCGGGGAAGTGACGATGATGATCAGCAGGGGATTATCGCTCACCTGGAGAAAAAGGTTCGTCTCTTGGAGGCCCGTCTGGAGGAGGCCAAGGCTCGAGTTGATGTGGCCGCTGAAGAGGCGGAGGAAGCCAGAAAGAAGGCGGTGGAGGTCGTCTCAAATTTCATGGCATCTTTTGCCTATAAGGACGAGATTGCCGAGGCAGTTCAGGACTCTTACCACCGGGGGTTCCGGGAGCATTGGAACAAGGCTTTCAAGTTCTATCATTTGAAGAGCTTGGAAAATATTAGGCCTTCTGTCCCCTTCCCCAGTCACGAATTTGACTCTGACTTCGAAGAGTAGTCGGAGTCTGACTCAGAAGGGGACTCCGGAGCCTCCCTGTCCTTCCAGAACTTGGACATCCCCCGTTGGCATGGGAAAGGGCCGGTAGGTGGTTCTTAAATCTGCTTTCCCAATATCTGCTATGTTTCTTTTTCTTCTTTTTTTTTAATGTAAAATCTCAAAAATGAAATGAAGAAATTAACTTTCTTCTCACTTCTTTCCTTCTCTGTGAATGGTGTACCTTAAGATACTACAAAGTATAGACCTTGCGATATTATGAAAGTGTAGGCTTTGCAGAGCCATTAATGGTGAGGACACAAGAGCCAGGAAGAGGAAACAAACCTTTTCCAATTCAATTTGGATCACCAATGAGTAAGTCCATGTGTTCTTCACAAAGAACACTCGAGTCCCAGTTGTTTTAAGTTTGTAATTAGGTCAAATTGAGTTGTAATTTAATCAAATTGAGTGTAATTTGGTCAATTAGGGTTGTTGAGTTACCAATTGAGTCCATTGAGTCCATCAATTGGTTTAAGAGTCTTGTAAATAGCATTAATTTACTTTGTTTAGTGAATTGTCCAATTTGAGTCATGTAATTAGTGCTTGAATAAGTCAAGGGGTGTCATAAGTACCCAAGACCCAAGTCTTCATTACCTTGGTGGATCAATTTTAGGTCAAAAAAGGATTGTCCAAATTTTTCACTAGACATTCGGACATCCAGACATCCATACATCCGGACATCTAGACATCAAGATATTGGGACATCCAGATATCAAGACAAGAAAATAATTTGAAGCATGGAATAGCCTGATCTTAGATGGTTTTCTAGCCGTCGGGTCTTTATTCTTCATAGCTTGTGGAGCGGATTGTGGGTAAGTGGTTAATTGCCTTCTTTACTCTCTTTAATCTATTATATTAGTTTCTTTACTATGATCATTGCTCTCTAAATCATCTATGCTAAAATTGAATCATCCTATATCGCATCGTAACCATCCCGCATCATCTTTTTGGTATCAGAGCCTTAGGTTAGATTAGGGCTTCATACTTGCTGAATTCTGCACATACCTGAACTTGATCTGCATAGAACACAATATTAGATTAGTTATTTTCATCTGAAATTAATTTTTTGTTAATCCCCAGTAAGTCAGTAATTAGCATCCCAAATTTTATTTTAAAAAAATTAAAAAATATTTTTCTGCATTTTTTTTAATCTCTATGTCATAGTTTAGGTCTGCTGCAATTTCTCGACCTAGTTTCGATAGCTTTCATCATAGCTATCCGAAACTTAGTTCATTTGATTTTTTTTCATTAATCTATGCCAAAACAAACTCAAATCTAAATCTTCCTCATAGATTTCAGATATGAGGGTTTTTTTAAAAATAAATAAATACATAAATAAGTAAATAAATATTTTTTAAAAAATTATTTTAGAGTACTTTGGTGGAAGGAAATCATGCCTCCTAAGCGAATATACGAAAGTATATTTATGACTCATGGGAGTAATGAGCTACGGTCGGACGTGATAACCCGAGATTGAAGTTTGTTTTGTGCTTAAGTGTATGCTTGCTTGCTGGAATTTTTGTGATTTGTGTGTTTAAGATTGCTTGGTTAATTTCTTAAGCATAAATTAGGATTTCTTTAGCACATTCGATCTATTTAGATTCCACTAAAATTTAATTCCTGCAATTTAAATCTAAAATCAAAAATTTAAAATTTAAAATTCGAATATGAAATCTAAATTTAAAACTCGAAATTTAAAGTTTAAATTTTGTGTTGCTAGTGTTATCTTATCTTATCTTGGTAACTAGAATTGATTGTGCATTCCTATTTTAAACCAATTCTAAGGGCAAGCAATATAACATAAGGGAAGGATTGAAACCCTTAACCCAAAACAATCAACCCCATTTGCATAGTTCTAATCCTTAATTAAAATCGAGTAGCACTTAAAGCTAGGGATAGCAACAGGTCGGGTTTTATATATGTGTTAACCCATTGTAGTAGTTACTTCTGTGTGTGCTTCTGAGAATTGGTGTCTAAGGCCAGAGGTCCAGAGGCAACCATCCTAAGCGGACTGGTGGTTCTTTAATTAGGACCTCACGAAAGTGAGGGGAGCCTCCCACCACCCCCCTCTTACCTGGCTAATCGAGGAGTTACTACAGTCTTGGTTATTACCTTGACTAAGCACTATATTGGCCCTTAGATTTAGGAACCCTACAATTAGGTTGACTTGTATTGTTTGCACTGCATGACCACTAGGGCAGGTACCCCATACCAAGATCAACAGACTCAAGCCAGTACATTTATGGATTTCAGTCTAGAAATCCTAATGCATACTTTGACTGAACAGTTTAGGCAGTTGAATGGTAGGCTAGACCAAATTGAGCATAGAATGGGAAACCTTGAGGAATCTCATATGTCTCAACCAGACTTTACACCTCCTAGGCCCACTCCAGTTCATATTCCTAGAGCCCAACGTCCTGATCCTATTCCTAATCCAAATCCTAGATGCCCAATTCAGGATGAAACCGAAGAAGATAGAGCCTTTAGGAGTGTTAAATTTGATGCACCCATGTTCGATGGGAATTTAGATCCTAAGGTCTATACGGATTGGGAGAGCGACACGGATCAATATTTCGAATGGTATGAAATATCGGAGGAGCGAAAGGTGAAATTTGCAAAGTTCAAGTTAGTTCGACAAGCATGATTGTATTGGGATAATACTGAGAGATTGATCCTTCAGAGAGGACACATGCCCATAGTTACATGGAGGGATATGAAGGACAAGTTGAGAGAGAAGTATGTGCCATTAACATATCCACAAAGGCTATTAGATCAATGGCAGGACTTGACCCAAGGTAGTAAGACCGTGATCGAGTACATTGCCAAATTCGATGAGTTTGTTATGCGATGTGGTGTAGTCAAGTCAGAATCTGACACTATCTAGGTTTAGAAAAGGCTTGAATAAAATATTAGAAGAGAACTATTTCTAAGAGAAGTACATGATTTGGAACATGCTTACCAGGTTGCTAGAGACTGTGAACGATTTCAAAGAAGACAACCTATCTATCGACCTGAATTCAATAGGTTTAGTAACCCTAGAAATAGGTCAAGCCAAGTTCCTGTTAGTCGGCCTAGTCAACCCACACCAGTAGGTTAAATGGATGATCGAGGAAAGGCACTAATTGGTCGAGTGGATGATCAAGAAAAGGCACCAATAGGTCATATGAATGACAGAGGAAAAGTACTTGTAGTACATGGAGGAGGAAGTCAGATGTAGAGTGTTTTAGGTGTTATCAGGTTGGCCATTTTACTAACAAATGCCCTGTACAGAACCTACACATAGGAGAGATAGGAGAAGAAGAGGAACCGAAAGTAGCTGAAGAGTGTGGAGAGGAAGTATATGAAGCTGAGCTTGACTTAGCAGAAGAGTATGAAGGTAATGAGGAGGAAATAGAGTCACCTGACCATGTAGGAGTTGTTAGGTGTATTCTAGCTCAAACCAGGAAGAACGAGGACTGGCGTTGAACCAACATCCTGCAAACCTTTATCAAATTAGGGGACAAAGTGTGTAAGATCATCATAGACAGTGGGAGCTGCATCAATGCTATTTCTACCAATGCAGTCAAAAGTCTAGGTTTACCTACAGCACCCCATCCCAACCCCTATAAGGTTTTATAGATTGATGCAACCTACCATTAAGTCGATTTGTCAGGTCACAATCCATTTCCAGTCATACCAAAAGAAGGTCTGGTGTGATGTGTTACCAGTGGAAGTCAGTAGCATAATTTTGGGAAGACCTTGGTTATATAACCATGATGTTATCCTATTTGGAAGATCAAATTCTTGTTCCTTTAATTATCAGGGTAAGAGGATAGTCATAAATTCAACCCCACCCAAGGAAAACATTAAGAGGGGATCCAGTAATTTGAAAGAAGAGTAGATAGGATTGAACCTAATTACTGCTAAGGAACTAGAAAGAGAAATCATTGGAGGTGCACCCATTGGAGTTTTAGTGGTTAAAGAGACTCATGAACAACCTAAACTTGAACACCCTAAGGAAGTTGTAGAGCTTTTGAAAGACTTTCAGGATGTGTTTCCTGAAGACTTGCCAAATGAACTGCCACCATTAAGGGATATCCAACATGCCATAGACCTAGTCCCAGGAGCTACATTACCAAACCTCCCACATTATAGGATGAACCCTACAGAACACTTAGAGATGCAAAGACAAGTAGGGGAGCTTTTTCAGAAAGGATTCATTAGGGAGAGTCTTAGTCCTTATGCAGTTCCAGTCTTGTTAACCCCCAAGAAAGATGGTACTTGGAGGATGTGTGTCGACAGTAGAACCATCAATAAAATCACTATTAAATATAGATTTCCAATTCTCCATTTGGATGATATGTTAGATATGATGGCTGGATCAACCATTTTCTCGAAGATTGACCTTAAAAGTGGCTATCATCAAGTTAGGATCAGAATTGGGGATGAATGGAAAACAGCCTTTAAGATTAAGGATGGTTTGTACGAGTGGTTGGTAATGCCTTTTGGTTTGTCCAATGCTCCTAGCACTTTTATGAGGATAATGACCCAAGTATTAAGAGCCTTTATAGAAAAATTTGTGGTTGTATACTTTGATGATATCCTCATATACAGTAAAACAAGGAAAGATCACTTAGACCATCTTTATTTAGTGTGTTAGACCCTTAGGAAAGAAAACCTGTATGCTAATCTTAAGAAGTGTAGCTTCATGACCACTAGGATAGTCTTTCTAGGTTTTGTAGTGATCCCAGAGGGAGTATTAGCTGATCCTGAGAAGATCAAATCAATAGTTGAGTGGCCCATACCTAGGAATATCCATGATATCCGTAGTTTTCATGGATTAGCCACCTTCTATAGAAGATTTATCAAAGGATTTAGTACCATTTTGGCACCAATTATAGATTGCATTAGGAAGGGAGCCTTTAAGTGGACTAAGAATGCTAATAGAGCCTTAAAGAGAAGATGACACAAGCCCCGATCTTGAGACTTCCTGATTTTTTTAAAGTGTTTGAAGTTGCTTGTGATGCCTCGGGTGTTGGCATAGGAGGAGTACTTAGTCAAGAGAGTCATCCTGTAGCCTTTTTTAGTGAAAAATTAAATGAGGCTAAATCCAAGTACTCAACCTACGATAAAGAGTTTTATGCGATAGTACAAGCATTGAAATATTGGAGACATTATTTACTACCACAGGAATTTGTTTTGTACTCTGATCATGAGGCACTTAGGTTTCTAAACTCTAAGAAGAAATTAAATCCAAGACATGTTAAGTGGGTAGAGTATCTCCAGTCTTATACTTTCGTGTTGAAGCATCAAGCAAGTTTAGAAAATAAGGTTACAAATGCCCTTAGTCGCCGATCAATGTTGTTGAATTGTGTCAATACTGAGGTGTTGGATTTGACAAGATCAAGGACCAGTATGAGTCTTGTCCATATTTTGGAAAAATCTATGAGAAAATCAAGCAAGGACCATCTAGTTTGGATAGTGATTATACTTTGCGAGATGGTTATCTTTTTAAGGGAAATAAGCTTTGCATACCTAGAACATCCCTTAGGAATTTCTGATTTGGGAGATCCATGCTGGAGACTTAGCAAGATATTTTGGAAGAAATAAGACTAATCTGGCAATGGAGGACCAATTCTTCTAGCCAAGTCTTAAGAGAAATGTAGCACAAATAATGGCTAGGTATAGAACTTGTGCTGTTGCGAAGCAGCAAAGATAGAACACTGGCCTCTATACCCCTTTGCCTGTGCCCGACTGCCCTTGGCAAGATCTAAGTATGGACTTTGTTCTAGGTTTACCCAAAACCATGAGGCGACACGATTCCATCTTTGTCGTGGTAGATAGATTTTCCAAAATGGTGCATTTCATTCCTTGTTCACAAACATTCGATGCCTCTAGAGTCGCCAAACTTCTCCTAGATGAGGTGGTCAGGTGATGGGGACATCGGCTCGCACGAATCCCGGAGCAGCATGAATCTCGGAGTAGCACGGATCCCGAAGTGGCATGGATCTCGGAGCAAGCATGAATCTTGGAGCTGTACAAGTCTCGGAGGATATCCGGAATAAATTAGTTTGGGATTTATTTGAAATTTAAATTAGGATTTGGTTGGTTAGGATTAAGATATGGATAGGCTTATCTTATCCTATCTTGTATTTGAATTTGAGTCATCTTTATCTTTTTATCCTGTATTCAAATTCAAACAAGGGTTGGACAGGTCTATAAATACCACCCTCAGTCCTTTGTAAAAAAAAAAGTTTGGCTAATCAAGTGAGTTTTTAGAAAAGAGTTTTCTTTTCGTTTGCCCCGTATGGGAGGGTGAGAGGCCCATCTGTCCTTCGCCTTCGGGCGTCGAGGGGTAAGAGAGACCCTAGTCCTTCGCTTTCGAGCGTCGAGGGGTGAGAGACCCTAGTCCTTTGCTTTCAAGCATCGAGGGGTGAGAGATCCTAGTTATCCCCTTTTCCTCGTCGAGTCCCCTCTAGGTCTTAGGGATTTTCCTTCACGGCCCCAAGTAGCGATTTGGGTGGGATGCCCTAGGCTCCACATGTAGTGAGATGAGTCAGATGCCCTAGGCTACATGTAGTGGGATGGGTGAGAGGCCCCAGAGGTGAGATGTCTCTCCGTGAATGTATGTTCCAAGTCCTAGAGTGTCCAATTTTTCTACCCTCCATCCCTATTTTTCCTTCCCCACCACCAAAGAAAAAATAAAATAAAAAAAGATAGGATGCCCTAATCTTCGGCGACTTCTCAGCTCGTCGATGATCCTACCCCGATCTGTCTGCCATCAAATTTGGTATTAAAGCCCAGAAAATTAGGGTACCTGCATATCATCCTAGATTCTCTTTATCAGCCATCCCTCCATTTCAAATCTATCCATGTTTTTTCATATTCGACACCATCTAAAAAATAAATAAAACCAAGTCGCCAACAATTTAATTTTCTTCTTTCCGTGCTTCCTCCCAAATTCCATCCTCCGTCGACCATCTTTTTTTTATCGCTGTCGGCTGTCTCGAGCATCCCCTCTACCATACCACTCCTCCGACGATCCTAATCCCTTTGCTGATCTCCTCATCTCTAATCCTGTTTCCACCCAGCCCCGGTGAGTCCTCCTTCATTGTCGCCTGTGGTAATAGAAGAGGCCAGGGTTTGGGAACCATTTCTCCTACTCCAAAACTCTAACCCTAGCATTAGCCCTCGATCTCGGCCTTCGGGGACTCTTCCAGCCAAGGCGACGACGCGGGTGCTCTCCCAGAAGGATGCGGGTGCTTGTCTCTCTCCAAGGCGATCACCACCTCTACTCGGCCTCTATAAGCGATGTAGGCTTAGGTTGTGAAAGGGTTTTCTGGACTGAAATCCATTTCCTTTTCCATTCAATGGAAGAGGTTCATATCTTCACGTCAAGGGTGTGGAAAGGTCTGAAATGGAGATAAGGAAGAAGGCGATGGCTCTGGCGGCGGTATCGGCACTACTGCTGTGTTTCAGGATTACCGGAGTCACATCCAGCACCTCCAACCACCGCTACCAGCCGGAGGATTCGGTCCCCCTTTATGCGAACAAGGTCGGCCCCTTCCAAAACCCTGGTGAGACCTATCGGTACTTTGATCTTCCCTTCTGCACTCCAGAGCATGTGACCGAGAAAAAAGAAGACCTTGGTGAAGTTTTGAATGGGGACCGCCTTGTTGTTGCCCCATACAAGCTTGATTTCCATGTCGATCAAGATTCCAAAGTGGTCTGCAAGAAGCACCTGGCGCTGTCTGATGATACTCCTGTGATTGGTGAATCAAAGTTTTCAACACTCGGGGCTAATTCTCTTGACACAGTTGAGATTGTCATGGGACTGGAGGAGGCATTTGGGATATCTGTTGAAGAAGAATAAGTCCCCACCTCCGCCGTCCCTTCCCTTTGATGGCCTGAGGCCACCGTGTCGAGCCCGCCGCCACCGCCGCACCAAACCCCACAACCCCAGTAGCAGCAGCAATCCTCACCATCCCCAAAAAAAAAGAAGCCCCTAGCTCCTCCCAGAGTCATTTTCGTCTGCCCCTGGTTTCGGTTCGTAGAGAAGGGAGAAGAAGGGGCCTGCACGAAGGTGAATGCACTACACATTCCTCAAAGCAATCAGTTCCCTATTGCACATTCCTCAAAGCAGTCGATTCCCTATTGCCGATTTCTTCCTCTACATGGATTTCAAAGTGCACGGTTCTTAAAGCCACACCACTCTCAAAGCTACACCATTTTCAGAGCAACTCTTTTTTGATTGGATGTGGTTCACTAGAGTCCCTGCTGATCCACACTCAACAGAGTTGAGTTTTTCCCACCTTAGGAAAATGATGGGGACATCTGCCTGCACGAATCCCAGAGTAGCATGAATCTCGGAGCAGCATGAATTTCGAAGTGGCGTGGATCTCGGACCAAGGACGAAGCTTAGAGCTGTACGAATCTCGGAGGATATCCAGAATAAATTGGTTTGGGATTTATTTGAAATTTGAATTATGATTTGGTTGATTAGGAGTGAGATATGGATAGGCTTATCTTATCCTATCTTGTATTTGAATTTGAGTCATCCCTATCTTTTTATCCTGTATTCAAATTCAAATGAGGGTTGGACAGGTCTATAAATACCACCCTCAATCCTTTGTAAAAAAAAAATTTTGGTTAATCAAGTGAGATTTTAGAAAAGAGTTTTTCTTTTCATTCGTCCCGTATGGGGAGGGTGAGAGGCCCGTCTGTCCTTCGCCTTCGGGCGTCGAGGGGTGAGAGACCCTAGTCCTTCACTTTCGAGCGTCGAGGGGTGAGAGACCCTAGTCCTTCGCTTTTCCTCGTCGAGTCCCCTCTAGGTCTTAGGGATTTTTCTTCACAGCCCCAGGTAGTGATTTGGATGGGATGCCCTAGGCTCCGCATGTAGTGAGATAGGTGAGATGCCCAGAGGTGAGATGTCTCTCCGTGAATGTAAGTTCCAAGTCCTAGAGTGTCCAATTTTCCTACCCTCCATCCCTATTTTTCTTCGCCACCACCATAGAAAAAATAAAATAAAAAAAAAGGATATCCTAATCTTCGGTGACTTCTCAGCTCATCGACGATCCTACCTCGATCTGTCCCCCATCATCAGGTTACATGGTTTACCTAAGATAATTATGTCTGACAGGGATATACGATTTACAAGTTGTTTCTGGAAAACCCTTTAGCATATGTTAGGGACTAAGCTGAAGTTTTCTACTACTTACCACCCTCAAACTGATGGCCAGACCGAGGTAGTGAACCGAAGTCTAAGAAACTTGTTAAGATGTCTGGTAGGGTCTAGCAATTGGGATCTATTACTGTCTAGAGCTGAGTTTGCCTATAACAGTTCAGTCAATAGGTCTACTGGTAAGAGTTCTTTTGAAATTGTACATAGGTACAAGCCACGAAAGCCTTTAGATTTGATTCCATTATCCATGCATGCCCGCATTTCCGAATCAGCCGAGTCATTTGCGCAACATGTCAAAGCATTGCATAAAGAAATTAGTAACAAAATTAAAAAGAGCAATGAATCATACGAGCACGAGGCTAACTTACATAAGAGATTTAAAGAGCTTAACGAAGGGGACTTCGTCATGATCAGGTTACGACCTGAACGGTTTCCAGTCAGAACCATGAACACGCCCATAGTGCTTGACTGTATAGGATTATAAAGAAGATTGGACGTAATGCTTATATGCTAGACTTACCATCTGAGTTAGGTATTAGTCCGACCTTCAATATATCTGATCTAGTCAAGTTTAAGGAACCAATGGTGATACCTAGTGAGCCATTTGAGCTTGATCCCACCTTTGAGAGTGACCCTATCCTAGAATGTCCACCAGCCAAATTACCAGAGAGGAGAGAAAAGATTGAGCATATCATGGATGATAAGATCATAACTACTAGAAATAAGAGCTACTAAAGATATCTGGTTCATTGGCAAGGAAGACCTGAGTTTGAGGATTCTTTGATCACTCGAGAGGATCTTCAAAAGTTGAACCCTGACTTGCTAGAACATTACCAGAGCTGAATTGATCCATACTCGACGAGGTCGAGTTCCTCCCATCCCGGAAGAATTGGTGAGGACACGAGCCAGGAAGAGGAAGCAAACTTTTCCAATTCAATTTGGATCACCAATGAGTAAGTCCATGTGTTCTTCACAAAGAACACTCGAGTCCTAGTTGTTTTGAGTTTGTAATTAGGTCAAATTGAGTGTAAATTGGTTAATTAGGGTTGTTGAGTTACCAATTGAGTCCATTGAGTCCATCAATTGGTTTAAGAGTCTTATAAATAGTATTAATTTGCTTTGTTTAGTGAATTGTCCAATTTGAGTCCTGTAATTAGTGCTTGAATAAGTCAAGGGGTGTCATAAGTATCCAAGACCCAAGTCTTCATTACCTTGGTGGATCAATTCTAGGTCAAAAAAGGGTTGTCCAAATTTTTCATCAGATATTCGGACATCCGGACATCCAGACATCCAGATATCTAGACATCAAGACATTGGGACATCCAGATATCAAGACAAAAGATAATTTGAATGTCATCCTTATCCAAGAGAGGTGCCCATCCCATTTTATTTTCATCACCCATTTAAGATTTCAAGGAGGTGCCCATTTAAGAGGAGTAAAGCAAAAGGACTCTGCTTCTTATGGCACCCCCTCATTTTCTCTTGTCACCCACTCCAGATGATGCCCATTCATTCAAGTTTAAATGAGATGAAGAGTCCAAGATAAATGGAGGGTCATCCAAATTCAAAGGAGTTATCTTCTATTTATTTTTAAATTCAAAGGGAGAAGTATCTGATGCGTGTCGCAATGCACCGATTTAGAACCTTAATTCCACTACTCTAAAGGATAGAATAGCGGGAGTAAGGGTTGATCCCACAGAGACTTTGGGGTTATTTTGAAAAAGAATTTTTCAATATTAACATAAAAGTATAAATCAACTAACTAAAATAGATAATAATAAAACAAAGATAAAATCTCAAAACTCCAACTGGTTACTTGTTAGGTGGGCTGGCACTCCACTTCTATGAAATTTGTACGTTCCGATTCGGATATAACCTATTCTTGGTGATGACTACCCGTATCTATTCGATCACGGCCCGTTCCCCTGGAATATAGATTAGTCAAAAATCAGACACATGCGAATTAATAAAATCCTTTTTAGAAATAATTTATTCCAAGAGTACAAACTGTTCCTATCGCGAATACAGCTTGTCCCAAGAATATAAACTATGCTTAATAATAATTCATAAAAAATATTGACAAGAAATTCTTTTATTTCATAGAAAAGGAGTACAAAAGATAAAAAAAATAATAAAATAAAACCCCCTGTGCCAAGCACTACAGTGGAATCCCGAGAAAAGAAATACGAGAATTGGAAGTGAAATGGGGTGAAGTCTGTCCCGAATCCCTCTCGAGCATAGAATGACCCGAGATATTTATAGATGGAAATACCGTGTCGGGCCCGTGTGGGAAGCGCGGTGATTTCCTCATCTCAATCTGATTTTCAAACTCTGAGCTATCTCCTTATCTGATTTTTTTTACGATCACCCCATCTCAAAAATAAAACTCAAAATTCTATCGCACAATCCCGCGTCCATCCAGCATCGTCCGACATCTCTTCTCGTTCTGATGCTTCCTTTTTTTTCGGACATCCCGGTCTGAACAACAAGGGCGGTGACAAACAGCTCCAGGAGCTTGGGAGCGGAGGTGACGGCTGGGCGAACTACGGGGATGGGGCGGACACGGTGGTAGCGGGCACGGCAGCAGGCGCTGGGCATCTTGTGGCGACTTGGGCGGATAGCTGGGAACAGCGAACGGTGGCTCCGTGGTGGCTCGCGGCGAAGCCGAACAGCAGCAGGCGGTGGCAGTGGACGTGGCGCGCGGAGGGCGTGGCGCGCGGGAGAGGAGGCAGTAGGTTGGGCAGACAGCATGGCCGTGGGCGGTGGGCGTGGCCGTGGGTTGGGCGGCTGCAAGTTGGACGGTGCTGGGGCTGCAGGCGGACGCGGCGGACACGGCAGTGGTAGGTGCGGCAGAGGGCGACTGCGGCAGGGGCGGCGCTGCAGCAGGCTGGTCGGCGTGGCTCGTGGCGAAGACGGAACGGCGGAGGCGGTGCACGTTGGACGGCGTAGCCGTGGCGAAGACAGAACGGCGGAGGCGGTGCATGCTGGACAGCGTAGCCGTGGCGAAGACGGAACGGCGGAGGCGTGTTGAGCTCGCGGCGAACGGCGCTGCGGACGGCGGAGGCGGACACGCGGCATGGCCGTGGGCGGACGGCGCTGCGGGCGGCGAGCTTGGGCGGACACGGCGGCATGGCCGTGGGCGGAGGGCGTGAAGGCGCGGACACGGCTGCAGGGGCGGCGACGTCGGGAGCAGGGGCGCGGTGGCTTCACCGATGGGAGGTGGCGTGCGGACAGTTGCTCACTGGAGAGGAGGCAGCAGCAGGGATTCCGGCCATTTTTCTGGCCGAACGGTGACTCTCCGGCCGGCGGGAAGGTTGGCGGCGGCTTCAGCGGTGCCGGGGGAAGCTCTCCGGCGAGTTTCGGCGCGATTGGAGCACGGTGGTCCACGACTCTGCCCGTGGACCGGCAGCAATGGCTGCCGTGGACCAAGAGGTCGTGCGGTGGACCATTGAGCCGGTCCACCGTGAGCCAGCAAAAGGTTTTAAGGTTCGCTCCAAAAATCATACAGCTTTGAAATCTGTGCTAAAATCTTCTAAATTCTATTTCGGGCCTGTTTGAAGTCCGAATTACGTTCCATTTTCATCGCTGGACTCCTAAAATCAAGATCTACACGTTTATGGAGTCAATTCCTGCAAAGTATCATAAAAAGTATCAATTTTAATCAAATAAAGTTGGGTTAATTTTCATTATTCTAATGTCTAACACATCCCCCAACTTAAACTTTGCTCGTCCTCGAGTAAAGGAAATGGATGAGTCTTGTGTACTAAGATGGTCCATGAAATAAAAATTATCGTACTAACCCTAAAATCAAAGGATACATGGTTAGACTATTAAAAAGGTACTTCATTGGATTACCAATTCCACCCATTTAGTAGAATAAAGTCCATAGAAGGTTTAAGAGTTTTTATCTTTCCCAACTTTCTATCTCACTATCTAAATCTTCCAACTTACTTTGGTTTTGGTGCAATATTTATTTAGTCCCCACTTTTTCTTTTCTTTTTCTTTCCTTTTTTTTTTTTTTTTTTTTTTAATGTAAAGTCAGTGCAATGTCCTGACACCTTGCTTTCTAATTAACCCTTGTAGCGAGCTTTAAGCCAATGACTCCCAAACCAGTTGGCTTTAGGGCATTAGGTGTAAAACACCCCTCGGGCTTACTGACTCGAGTCAAAAAGGCTAAGTCAAGACTAACTCTACAAAAGATTTCATTACATCCCCACCTTTTGATGCGAACAACAACGCTTACTTAGACGAAGGGGTCCGGTTACTCAGTGAGAGATGCTAAAAATCTTTTATTAACCTCAGGAATTTTTCTTAATTGGGGACTTTTTATAATGCCTATACCAAAATAAGTAAGATTCATTATTAAGATCAATAGGCCGAAGGGTCTGGAATTACTCTTCTAAAATTTTCTGGACTACACTCTACCACTTATAGAGTTTTCTTGATAAATCATCCCTCAGTATCTCTAAAATTTTCTAAACCATTAATCACTCCTCATTTAGTGAGCTTGATTATTTTCAATTCGAGACAAATTTTTGTACACAAAAATTGATTAAAATTTTACTCAAGGATTTGATTTAATTAATTAGATTACCTCATCCCCTAACTTAATTTCCATTGTCCCTAATGGAAGAGGATAATGGCATGGAAGGATACAACTTGGTAGGGTATGGAATTGGATGTCCCTGAATCACCATGTTCCCGCAATCTTCTTTTATTACTCCATTTATTCTAAAAATAAAGAACTAGAAGTTAAAAATCTAATGCGTGTCGCAATGCACCGATTTAGAACCTTAATTCCACTACTCTAAAGGATAGAATAGTGGGAGTAAGGGTCGATCCCACAGAGACTTTGGAATTATTTTGAAAAAGAATTTTTCAATATTAACATGAAAGTATAAATCAACTAACTAAAATAGATAATAATAAAACAAAGATAAAATCTCGAAACTCCAACTGGTTACTTGTTAGGTGGGCTGGCACTCCTCTTCTATGAAATTTGTACGTTTCGATCCAGATATAACCTATTCTTGGTGATGACGACCCGTACCTATTCGATCACGGCCCGTTCTCCTGGAATATAGATTAGTCAAAAATCAGATACATGCGAATTAATAAAATCCTTTTTAGAAATAATTTATTCCAAGAGTACAAACTGTTCCTATCGTGAATACAGCTTGTCCCAAGAATATAAACTATGCCTAATAATAATTCATAAAAAATATTGACAAAAATTCTTTTATTTCATAGAAAAGGAGTACAAAAGATAAAAATAATAATAAAATAAAACTCCCTGTGCCAAGCACTACAGTGGAATCCCGAGAAAAGAAATACGAGAATTGGAAGTGAAATGGGGTGAAGTCTCTCCCGAATCCCTCTCGAGCATAGAATGACCCGAGATATTTATAGATGAAAAATACCATGTCGGGCCCGTGTGGGAAGCGCGGTGATTTCCTCATCTCAATCTGATTTTCAAACTCTGCGCTATCTCCTTATCTGATTTTTTTTTACGATCATCCCCATCTCAAAAATCAAACTCAAAAATTCTATCGCACAATCCCGTGTCCATCCAGCATCGTCCGACATCTCTTCTCGTTCTGATGCTTCCTTTTTTTTCGGACATCCCGGTCTGAACAACAGGGGCAGTGACAAGCAGCTCCAGGAGCTTGGGAGCGGAGGTGACAGCTGGGCGAATGACGGGGATGGGGCGGACATGGCGGCAGCGGGCATGGCAGCAGACGCTGGGCATCTTGTGGCGACTTGGGCGGATAGCTGGGAACAGCGGACGGTGGCTCCGTGGTGGCTCGCGGTGAAGCCGGAACGGCAGTAGGCGGTGGCAGTGGACGTGGCGCGCGAAGGGCGTGGCGCGTGGGAGAGGAGGCAGCAGGTTGGGCGGACAGCGTGGCCATGGGCGGTGGGCATGGCCGTGGGTTGGGCGGCTGCAAGTTGGACGGCGTTGGGGCTGTAGGCGGACGCGGCGGACACGGCAGCGGTCAGTGTGGCTGTGGCAGGGGCGGACGGTGCTGCAGCAAGCTGGTCGGTGTGGCTCGCGGCGAAGACAGAACGGCGGAGGTGGTGCACGCTAGACGGCGTAGCCGTGGCGAAGACGGAATGGCGGAGGCGGTGCATGCTGGACGGCGTAGCCATGGCGAAGACGGAATGGCGGAGGCGTGCTGAGCTCGCGGTGAACGGCGCTACGGACGGCAGAGGCGGACACGACGGCATGGCCGTGGGTGGACGGCGCTGCGGGCGGCAAGCTTGGGCGGACACGGCGGCATGGCCGTGGGCGGAGGGCGTGAAGGCGCGGACACGGCTGCAGGGGCGGCGGCGTCGGGAGCAGGGGCGGCGGCGGCTTCACCGGCAGGAGGTGGGCGTGCGGACGGTGGCTCACGGGAGAGGAGGCAGTAGTAGGGATTCCGGCCATTTTTCCGGCCGAATGGCGACTCTCCGGCCGGCGGGAAGGTTGGCGGCGGCTTCGACGGTGCCGGGGGAAGCTCTCCGGCGAGTTTCGGCGCAATCAGAGCACGGTGGTCCACGGCTCTGCCCGTGGACCGGCAGCAATGGCTACCGTGGACCAAGAGGTCATGCAGTGGACCATTGAGCCGGTCCACCGTGAGCCAGCAAAAGGTTTTAAGGTTTGCTCCAAAAATCATGCAGCTTTGAAATCTGTGCTAAAATCTTCTAAATTCCATTTCGGGCCCGTTTGAAGTCCGAATTACATTCCGTTTGCGTCGTTGGACTCCTAAAATCAAGATCTACACGTTTATGGAGTCAATTCCTTCAAAGTATTATAAAAAGTATCAATTTTAATCAAATAAAGTTGGGTTAATTTTTATTATTCTAATGTCTAACAGTATCCTCATCCAAATTTAAATTCACATGAAGGGTTCAAACTTTTGAGGCTATTTCTTATCCCTTGTTGCCGATCAGGAGATCAAAAAATCAGATTCATGCCAAGAAGGGAGAAGGAAAAATGGTGCGGGCACCAGACTCAGAAGAAGACTTCAGAGCTCCATTTGGATCTCTGATTGACATTGCCCGAGAAATTAGGGTTTGTAATAAAGGTTGACCTGGTCAACCAGTTTATTTATTTTATTTATTTCTTGAATCACCATTTAAATTTTGTTGAGTCATGTTGACTCGGTGCAAGTCCCAATGTGGTTTCAATTTGGTCCAAAATGGTGCCACATTTCTCTTCCAATCAACTCAAGGTTCAAGCAAGTGGAGGCCACACTCCAAGCCACACGCCCAGCCACACTCCGAGCACACGCCAGAGTCCAGGAGGCGCCATAGAGGCATCCCAGTGTCATGGTCCCCACATCCAAAGAAGAAAAAAATCAAATTGGAGGCTAAATTAAAGGAGGCGCCCACACCTGCCTAATTTACCTAAGCAAAGAAGGAAGAAAACTTCTCTTGGAGAAGAAATCAAAGAAGGACATCCAACCTACTCCTAATTGAAGTTCAAATCAAAATCAAAGAGCTTAACTTGGAGTGGAAGAAAAGAAGAAATACCTTAAGAAGAAGAGGACTCCAAATCCAAATCCAACTCCAAAGGAGGTGCCATAAAAGTTCCAAAACAATTCCTTTATGGCCGTCCCAATTTTTTTGGACTCTTGGTCGGCCAAGGGAGAGGATTTTCTACCTAATCTAGGGGTTGGAAGAGTTTAGTCCCACATGGGAATTTGTACAAGCTAGGAGAAAATTTTAGGTCTATATAATAGACCTCTCTTTGTAACTTTGAAAATCAATGAAGAAAAATTATTTTTGCTATTCTCTTGTGTTGAGTAACCTAGGTTTCTCTTCTTCCGCACTATTCTAAGTGTTGAGCTCCGTGAGGGGGTAATCCGGGTTCCATTGGAGCCTTGAGGAGGTGAGAGATCTCCATCTTTATCCAAAACCCTAGGTTAGCCACTTGAAATTCCAAAACCCTAGCCACCTTTCATTATTTTCCATCCACCAAACCCTAGATCCATCCATCTCCCACGGCCTCTCTCTCTCTACAAGTCCAGGCCGTCCACCTTCATCCAGATCCAGTCCGGCTACTTCAGATCCAGAGCAAGTTCCAAGAAAAATCACATCAGCATCCAGGAGAATCCAGTTTTCAGCAATTTCGATCTTCAAGTTCATCAACCTGGTAAATCTTTTCCTTGACTCTCTGATTCCATCAATTGTCTTTCTTCTCTTCCAGATCTTGAGTTCAGGAGAAGCCAACCCGCCAAAGGACCAGTATTGGAGGATCCATTACGAAGATATCCGACTCCGAGGATCCAACAATCTGCTCGGGAGAGTTCTTCCACCAAAATCTGTGAAGATCATTGTCTGGTGAGATAAACCTTCCCTTCTCTTTATTTCTGTTTTGTTGAAAGCTCGGAGTGAAACCCTAGGTCTGGGAGTTTCTCAACCCCCAGCGATCCGTTGCTTCTAAACTACTCTGATAATTTAGTTTCCTTAAAATTGTGCTTTCAATTATCATATTAGTATCTTTCAATGTTAGGTTAACTTTTCTTTGATTTGAAGCCAACTTCTACAAACCTATAAAAACAACAAAAAAATTAGTTAATCTTAATTTACTTCCGCATCGCATCCCTTTATTTGTTCTGCATCATTTTTGGTATCAGAGCCCAGTCTAGGGTTTCTGATTTGCTTGCTTGCTTGCTTTGATTGTTCTCTTTTTATTTTGTCTGCTCGAAGTAGACTCCCCAGGACGTCCGGTCCTAGGAACTAAGCGAGGCGCAAGCCTCCTCCTCCCATTCCACGGGGTGTTCCTAGGACGTGTAGGGGATCCATTGGGTTATAACTTCGTAGCAGGGATTATAAACGGGGAAGACAATCTAGTTGCAGCCCGTAATTGCCCTGTTGTCTGAATTATCTCTCCCTGCATAAAACTCCGAATTACATGATTTTTGCTTCGTTGAAACCAGTATAATTGAACCTATTTTCCAAAATTTTTCTGTGATTTATTGGTTTCGGTAAAAATTCTGAGAATTAAAATACAGCAACTCTATTTTTTGTGTTCTGCAATTCAATTCTTTTTGGAGTGATCATCTCATAATTTACTTAAGGGCAATTGAGCATTTAAGATAAGGGGAGGAGTTGATTACCTCTCCTTAGCCCAAAACCACCATCCAATCATTCGAACCTAGACCTAATTTAAAATCAGTTAGACCTAATTTGCCCTAGTGGGCTAGGGACACCAATTGGTCGGGTCTAGGCTAGTGTTGAGTCAGTTTGCTGAGTTATTCTGTGTGTGCTTAGCACTCAGTGTCTAGAACGGTGGTTCAGGGACTACGTCCCGAAGGGCTTGTGTGCTGGTCCGCCTACCTGGCCAATCACTGATTGGTGTCTAGGATTGGCAATCAGGGACCTAACACTCCCCTTACACCTGCCTGGCTGAGTCCTGAGTTACTACAGGCTAGCTTGCCACTCTGATTGGGCATCTAGTTTGGACTCTAGGTCTAGTGATCCAGTAGTCGATTTAGTCTAGTCTCATTTTGTGTGCTTGCTTGAATCATCATGTCTACCAGAAACGGAGTGCCATATCAACCTGGTCAAACCCAACCCGATTTAGAGGCCATGATCAGAACTCTTACTGAAAGTATGGCTAAAATGAATCAGGATATGACAAACACTGTGGCCCAGTTTAGCGCACAAATTCATGAGGATCTTACCCAACTTAGGGACCGAGTCCAAGTACTTGAAGAACCTAGACATCGAAATTGGACTCCTGACCCCGATTTTAATGTGCCTCAGCCTCACCCACATCTGGAGCCTAGAAGGCCTTTATATAGAGATCCTGAACCTAATCATAGGAGGCCTGACCCAGAGCCTGAAGATAGAGATGATAGGTTCATCAGGAACATCAAATTAGATGCACCCACTTTTGATGGTAGTCTGAACCCTAAGGTGTATTCTGATTGGGAGGGTGAGATGGATCAATACTTTGAGTGGTATGCTATGTCTGAGGAGAGAAAATACAAGTTTGCCAAGATGAAATTAGTGCGTCAAGCTAGGTTATACTGGGGGAACATTGAGCTAACCACTAGGAGACGGAATGTTGAGCCCATAACCACTTGGCAGGGTATGAAAGAAAAACTGAGAGATAAATACCTACCCATTTCATACCAGCAAAACCTGTTAGACCAATGGCAAAACCTGAAACAAGGAAACCGATCTGTCTCAGACTACATAACTACTTTTGATGAATACCTAATGAGATGTGATGTGAGTGAAGCCCACGAAGTCACTTTGTCTAGATTTAGGGCTGGACTGAGGGAAGATATCAAGAGAGAACTATTTCTGAGGGAGGTTACTGATCTAGACCAAGCCTACCAGATTGCACTGAACACTGAGAAATTTCAGAGAGGACCTATACCTTCTAGGGTTAGTGCCCCAATCCCAAGGAATGGACCTAGCCAAGTTATCCCTAGTAAACCTTTTCAGGGTACTTCTACCCCTAGGCCCATGGACAAAGGTAAGGCACCTGACACCCAGAGAACCCCTAGTTCAAATATCACCTGTTTTAAGTGTCAGAAACCAGGTCACATTTCTAGTCAGTGTACTGCCATAGCCTGTTTCAAGTGTCATAAGGTAGGTCATGTTGCTAGCCAGTGCCCACGGAGATCCCTTTACATAGAAGAGGGAGAGAATGATAATTCCGAGCCCAGTGAGGAATTTGAAGAAGAAGTTTATGAGGCCGGAATGAATTTGGTTGAGGAGTATGAAGGAGAGGAGGAACCCAATGAATCTGACCAATTAGGAGTTGTAAGATGCATCCTATCCCAGAATCTAGTTCAAGAGGATTGGCGTAGGACTAACATCCTACAGACTTTTCTTAAATTAGGGGATAAGGTATGTAAGATCATCATAGATAGCGGGAGCTGTGTAAATGCCATCTCTACTAGCACTGTCAAGATGTTAGGCTTAATCCCAGTTCCCCATCCCAACCCCTATAAGGTTTCTTGGGTAGATTCTACCTCCATACCCATCCAGTCTAGATGTCAAGTCCAAATCCAAATGCAATCTTATCACGAAAAGATTTGGTGCGATGTCTTACCCATGGGGGTGAGCAGTATAATTCTCGGAAGACCTTGGTTGTATGATCATGATGCCACCCTCTTAGGAAAATCCAATACCTGTGTCTTTAGTTTCAATGGGAAGAAGATTACGATCCATTCCGTTCCCCCTAAGGACAAGGTAACTAAAGGAGCTGGTAAGGTTAAGGAGATGAAAACTGGAGTGAACCTAATCAGTGCTAAGGATCTAGAACAAGAAATTCATAGTGGTTCACCCATCTGGATGTTGACTGCTAAGGAGCTTAGAACTTCGGAACCCTCAGAGCCTCCTCAAGAAGTTAAACCTGTGTTAAAAGAATTTGAGGATGTCTTTCCCGAGGATTTGCCAGACCACCTTCCACCTCTTAGGGATATCCAGCATGCCATAGATCTAATCCCAGGAGCAACTTTGCCCAACTTGCCCCATTACAGGATGAATCCATCTGAGCATGAAGAACTGCAAAAGCAGGTTGGAGAATTATTGAGGAAGGGGTTTATTAGAGAAAGTCTTAGCCCTTGTGCAGTCCCAGCCTTACTGACCCCAAAGAAAGATGGCACGTGGAGGATGTGTGTTGACAGTCGTGCCATCAATAAAATTACAATCAAGTATAGGTTTCCCATCCCTAGACTAGATGACATGCTTGATATGATGGCTGGTGCAATGGTTTTTCTAAGATTGATCTCAAAAGCGGCTATCATCAGGTTAGGATTAGACCCGGGGATGAATGGAAAACTGCTTTCAAAACTAAGGATGGTCTTTATGAATGGGTTGTTATGCCTTTTGGGTTGTCCAATGCCCCTAGTACCTTCATGAGAATTATGACCCAGGTACTTAGAGCTTTCATAGGAAAATTTGTGGTGGTCTATTTTGATGACATCCTGATCTATAGTAAGACCCCAGCAGATCACCTAGGCCACCTTAGAGCAGTCTGCCAAGTTTTGAGGAATGAGAGACTCTACGGCAATCTTAAGAAGTGTGAATTCATGACTAGTAGAGTTATCTTTCTTGGTTTTGTAGTAACCCCTGACGGCGTGGCGGCCGATCCTGAGAAGATTAAGTCCATAGTAGACTGGCCAGAGCCAACCAATGTGCATGAAGTTAGAAGTTTCCATGGCTTGGCTACCTTCTATAGGCGATTCATCAAGGGGTTTAGTACTTTAGCTGCTCCTATCACTGATTGTATTAGGAAGGGAGAATTTCATTGGACTAAGTCAGCCCATAAAGCCTTCCTAGATCTTAAGGAGAAAATGACCCAGGCACCCATTCTGAGATTACCCGATTTTTCTAAAGTATTTGAGGTTGCCTGTGATGCGTCAGGTGTAGGAATAGGTGGAGTCCTAAGCCAAGAGAATCATCCCATAGCATTCTTCAGTGAAAAACTTAATGATGCTAAGCTTAGGTATTCTACCTATGATAAGGAATTTTATGCGGTGGTGCAAGCTTTGCGTTACTGGAGACATTATTTGCTACCGCAGGAATTTGTACTATTCTCGGACCATGAGGCTCTTAGATTTCTGAACTCCCAAAAGAAGCTTAACCCTAGGCATGCTAAGTGGGTAGAATATATCCAGTCCTATACTTTTGTCCTGAAACATAAGGCTGGAGTTGAGAATAAGGTAGCTGATGCCCTTAGTCGCCGATCTCTGTTATTAACTTCTGTTAGAACTGAGGTCATAGGGTTTGAGCAAATCAAAGAGGAATATGAGTCTTGTCCGGATTTCACAACTGTGTATCAGGATCTAGTTCAAGGACCGTCTAGTAATCACCAGGATTATACCCTTGTAGATGGTTTTTTGTTCTTCAAAAATAGGCTTTGCATCCCTAGAACTTCTCTTAGAGAATTTTTGATTTGGGAAATCCATGCTGGAGGTTTAGCTGGCCATTTTGGAAAAGACAAGACCATTCTAGCTATTGAAGACCACTTTTTCTGGCCTAGCTTAAAAAGGGATGTAGCTAATATTGTAGCTAGATGTCGAACCTGCGCTGTTGCCAAACAGCGAAAACAAAACACTGGCCTTTATACCCCACTCCCTGTCCCAGATCGTCCTTGGCAAGATGTGAGTATGGATTTTGTGTTAGGTTTACCTAAGACCCAGAGAAGGCATGATTCTATCTGTGTCGTAGTCGACCGATTCTCTAAAATGGCCCACTTCTTGCCTTGTTCCCAAACTTTTGATGCGTCTAAGGTAGCCACACTTTTCTTCAATGAGATAGTTAGACTCCATGGCCTACCTAAGACAATCGTTTCAGATAGGGATGTCCGGTTCACCAGTTACTTTTGGAAGACCCTTTGGCATAAGTTAGGGACAAAACTTAAGTTTTCAACTGCCTATCATCCCCAAACTGATGGCCAAACTGAAGTAGTGAACCGTAGCCTAGGAAATCTGCTGAGATGTCTTGTTGGTGAAAACACCAGAAATTGGGATTTATACCTACCAAGGGCAGAATTTGCGTACAATGACTCGGTCAATAGGTCTACGGGTAAAAGTCCATTTGAAATTGTACATGGGTACAAACCTCACACACCTCTTGACCTAGTCCCTTTACCTGTCCACACTCGAGTCTCCGAATCTGCTGAGAATTTTGCACAGCATATAAAAGACTTGCATAAAGAAATTCATGCCAAAATAAATTTAAGTAATGAAACTTATAAGAAGTTGGCTGATACTCAAAGACGAGTCAAATCTTTTGTTGAGGGAGACTATGTGATGATTAGGTTAAGGCCTGAACGGTTTCCTCCTGGAACGTTAGAAAGTTACATGCTAGGGGAGCTGGACCATTTAGAGTGGTAAAGAGAGTAGGATCCAATGCCTATGTGCTCGAGTTGCCTCCAGAACTAGGCATTAGCTCTACTTTCAACATTACAGACTTAGTAGAGTACAGGGAGCCAGCTGTGATTCCTAGTGAGCCTTTTGAGCCTAACCCTATCATTGAGAGTGATCCCGACCCTGTGTGTCCACCAACAAACTGGCCTGTGAGGAAAGAGCAGATTGAAAAGATCCTGGATGATCAGGTTATCTCTACTCGTAATCGAGGATACCAAAGGTACCTGGTCCGCTGGCAAGGAAGGCCAGATTCTGATGACTCTTGGATCTCCCGAGAAGAATTACAAGAATTGGACCCAGACCTCTTGGAGAGATACCAGAGCCAACTTGAGCCTTACTCGACAGGGTCGAGTTCCTCCCACCCTGGGAGAATTGGTGCGGGCACCAGACTCAGAAGAAGACTTCAGAGCTCCATTTGGATCTCTGATTGACATTGCCCGAGAAATTAGGATTTGTAATAAAGGTTGACCTGGTCAACCAGTTTATTTATTTTATTTATTTCTTGAATCACCATTTAAATTTTGTTGAGTCATGTTGACTCGGTGCAAGTCCCAATGTGGTTTCAATTTGGTCCAAAATGGTGCCACATTTCTCTTCCAATCAACTCAAGGTTCAAGCAAGTGGAGGCCACACTCCAAGCCACACGCCCAGCCACACTCCGAGCACACGCCAGAGTCCAGGAGGCGCCATAGAGGCATCCCAGTGTCATGGTCCCCACATCCAAAGAAGAAAAAAATCAAATTGGAGGCTAAATTAAAGGAGGCGCCCACACCTGCCTAATTTACCTAAGCAAAGAAGGAAGAAAACTTCTCTTGGAGAAGAAATCAAAGAAGGACATCCAACCTACTCCTAATTGAAGTTCAAATCAAAATCAAAGAGCTTAACTTGGAGTGGAAGAAAAGAAGAAATACCTTAAGAAGAAGAGGACTCCAAATCCAAATCCAACTCCAAAGGAGGTGCCATAAAAGTTCCAAAACAATTCCTTTATGGCCGTCCCAATTTTTTTTGGACTCTTGGTCGGCCAAGGGAGAGGATTTTCTACCTAATCTAGGGGTTGGAAGAGTTTAGTCCCACATGGGAATTTGTACAAGCTAGGAGAAAATTTTAGGTCTATATAATAGACCTCTCTTTGTAACTTTGAAAATCAATGAAGAAAAATTATTTTTGCTATTCTCTTGTGTTGAGTAACCTAGGTTTCTCTTCTTCCGCACTATTCTAAGTGTTGAGCTCCGTGAGGGGGTAATCCGGGTTCCATTGGAGCCTTGAGGAGGTGAGAGATCTCCATCTTTATCCAAAACCCTAGGTTAGCCACTTGAAATTCCAAAACCCTAGCCACCTTTCATTATTTTCCATCCACCAAACCCTAGATCCATCCATCTCCCACGGCCTCTCTCTCTCTACAAGTCCAGGCCGTCCACCTTCATCCAGATCCAGTCCGGCTACTTCAGATCCAGAGCAAGTTCCAAGAAAAATCACATCAGCATCCAGGAGAATCCAGTTTTCAGCAATTTCGATCTTCAAGTTCATCAACCTGGTAAATCTTTTCCTTGACTCTCTGATTCCATCAATTGTCTTTCTTCTCTTCCAGATCTTGAGTTCAGGAGAAGCCAACCCGCCAAAGGACCAGTATTGGAGGATCCATTACGAAGATATCCGACTCCGAGGATCCAACAATCTGCTCGGGAGAGTTCTTCCACCAAAATCTGTGAAGATCATTGTCTGGTGAGATAAACCTTCCCTTCTCTTTATTTCTGTTTTGTTGAAAGCTCGGAGTGAAACCCTAGGTCTGGGAGTTTCTCAACCCCCAGCGATCCGTTGCTTCTAAACTACTCTGATAATTTAGTTTCCTTAAAATTGTGCTTTCAATTATCATATTAGTATCTTTCAATGTTAGGTTAACTTTTCTTTGATTTGAAGCCAACTTCTACAAACCTATAAAAACAACAAAAAAATTAGTTAATCTTAATTTACTTCCGCATCGCATCCCTTTATTTGTTCTGCATCAAAAAAATCTCATCGCTACTTTTTAAGAGAAGTAAGAGAGGACTTCTCCTCTCTCCCTCTCTTTTGTCGCCCAATTCAATGAAAGCCATTCAAGTTGTCGCCAAGCTAAGCCAATTCAAATTTCAAGGAAGATGACAAGGAGTGTTTGAGTTTAAATTTAAATGTACTTTGAATTTAAAGGAGTCCTATGATATCTTCATGTGTGAAGAACCTTATAAATAGGACCCCATACCTCTTCTAAATGATTATTGATTTATGAAATGAAATGCTGTCTTTCTTCTTCCACAAAGCTGTGTAGGCTTAGTGATTTTCTCTAAGGGAGGGGAGGTCCTTAAGAGCTTAAGGCAAGGAGGTCCTTGAGAGCTCAAGGCGGTGAGGTCCTTGAGTAGAGGTTCTGCCGGATTCATCAAGCTGCTACCGATCTTCTACAAGCCCTACACATCCAACATTTCTTTTTTTTTTCATTTTGGAGCCTGCTTACTTTGTTCTTAAAATCTTATTTGCTGTCTTCTCTATAGATCTCAGGTGTTCAAGGACTTTAGAGGATGGATCCTTTGTTTCCGAACCAAGATCTGACGGTAGGTTTGAAATCTGGATTCCCGATCTTCATCCTACTACAAAATCTGAGCGACCAAGCAGCAGATCCATCTCGAGTCGAAGAGAATCTCTATTGGGATAAGTAACCAATTCTTTTTTCATTATATTTTGTAATTGAAGCACGGAATAGCCTGATCTTAGATGGTTTCCTAGCCATCGGGTCCTTATTCTTCATAACTTGCGGAGCGGATTGCGGGTAAGTGGTTAATTGCCTTCTTTACTCTCTTCAATCTATTATGTTAGTTGCTTTACTATGATCATTGCTCTCTAAATCATCTAGGCTAAAATTAAATCATCCTACACCGTATTGTAACCATCTCGCATAAAAAAGGATTCCCAGATTCTTGCCTCCCGGCTTCAGTGGCAGGGGTATCGCACCCCACCGGATCTCTCTCTCCCGTGACTGGAGCCGCCAGCTTGGTGTCTTCAATATTTGAGGAAACCCTACCAACATCTTATGGGCTCGACCTCGCAGATGGCCCAGTCGGCATGGCTCTCCCCGGAGAAACCGGTTCCTCCCCTGAGGAAGAACCTATCTCGACATGATCACTACTCCTGGCCTGGGCGCACGGCAACGCCAACACATACCTTCACCTTCGATATGATCTCTTCAGCTGGAAGCCTCTCGTTGGCTTCCCCCTAGCTGCCCGCCTGAGTTGTGCTTGGTTCGGCCTCTGCTGCGACAAACCCCCAGAACGGCACGAGGATGGGAAGGCAGGAATGGTGTTGGAAATGGCATTACTAGGAGCGAATGGTAATCGGTCCAAGGAAATCCTCTTCCTTTTGTCGAGACGGGCGAGGCCCAGGTCGAATACCCTCATTTGTAGCGGGCTCCTAGACACACCACACACGTCCGCCTTAATAATTCAGGTTCTCAATTGGCATGCTGGAAGGGACCACTAAAAGGCTGCAACCACAATGATCCCTGTTCCCATGCACAGTCATTATAGCCCTGATCACCACCACCTCTCCAAGCGACAACATGACAGTCACTACACCCCTGATAAGCAAGTAAGCTAAAGATTCCTCTCACATAGGAACTTCCCTACATGCTTTGTAGTCCAAAAGGAGGAGCCTATGTTCATAAGAATTGACTCAATAAAGGACTGCATGATTCAGTCCATCGCCAAAACCAGTGACTCTACCTAAACCAAGTTCGAAAAATGGCATACTTGGAAAGCATCATAATATACACAGAAAAGGAAGGATGCTCGTTAATTCAGGAGAATTCATTGGTTGCATGCCAAAGGAAGAAAAAGAAGGGATACAGAGCCCAAAGCCCGATAAGTCCCTACAGATCGCCAAAAAAGACTCCGCATTGGCAGTACAGAGTATCTCATTAATCTGGGCAGAAAGGATCTCCTTAACCTGGGCCAAGGCCAGAGAACCTTCAGCTTGGACTCCATCTTTAGCTTGGACCGGAACTACACTCGGGTCCTAGATCAGAACTACGCTCAGGTCCTCAGCTACGATTGGGATTTCCTCACTCCGGCTTGGCATCTCTTCAACCTCCTCAGCGACCCCGATCTCTCTTTTCCTCCTTGATGTCAAATGCAGGGATGTTGGAAAGATCAAGATCGGGGAAGACCACGCTGACCTTGGCGAGTCTATCATTAAAGCCATTCTGATAGCTGTATAAGCTTGCTTCATTCATTTCCTATTGGAACTGTGAGGATTTTCTGAAATACACAATAGCTCTAGCTGCCTACTCTCTCATGGTTTCGGACTCTTTCCTGGCCACTTCGACCTCCAGGGCCGCCTCTTCGGCTTTCGAAGATGCCTCTTCGGCTCTCGAAGATGCTTCTTCAGCCTTCATGGTCGCCTTCTCGGCCATCCTAGCTAGGTCTTCAACCCTCTCTTGGTTCTCTTTAGCAGAACACTCCAGGGAGTCAATCTGCTTCTTATTCCTCTTTAACTCCGCCTCCTACCCTGAGATCATCGAATGGGCGTTCTTCTGTTCGCCTTTCAGGCCCCGAACTTCAGCGTCCACGCGAGCGAGCTGATTCTCCATGGACTACTTCAGTTCCTCGGCCACCTCCCTTTCGGCCCTGGCCATGTGGAGCTCTTCCTTCAAGCTATGAATGAGACTGTCAATGTTTCCTAGGCCCTCTTCCATAAAAGTAATGTCGTAAACCAGCTACACCAGCAAAACAAGGTATAAGACCAATCACGAACTGAACAACTCATTAGGCAAGGGAGAGGCGATCACGAACTGAACAACTCATCAGGCAAGGGAGAGGCGATAAAGATCTTACCTGTTACAGGGAGGAATAAGCAAAATCGGACACCCTAGCGAGGCTCCGACCCCGAACAACTGCCAAATCATGAGACAGCAAGGTATCCTTCAGCGCCCGCCTGGCAATGGTTAGGACCAAAAGACCCCCCGTGGGGGAAAACTCAGAAGAGTCCACGGGATGATTCCCACTTAGAGGAACATCTCAGACGAACTCCCTCTCGACTTGCAGTGCTTTGCCCCTATCCATCGCAGGGTGGCAAGGCGGTGACTCATCGACCACCGGAGATGGACTCTCCCTTATCTGAACTAGAGAGCTGACCATCGACAGAGACTCAACTGGCAAAGGCCCTCCTGGAGCCTCCATTGCCGATACCCCATCTCCTCTAGATGTTCCTCTGGAGGATGAGGTGCTTCTACTTCTCTCAGGATCATCCCCCTGGTCTTCTTCCAGATCTCTGATCCTAAAGCAGGAGCCTGAACCACCTTCCTTTTGGAGGATTGGTGAAGCCAACCCAAGCTAGGCTTCATTTCTGAATCAGCTGGACCATAAAGGAGTTAGAAGAGGAGAGCTGAAAACTTCCACCACTTATACCTAGCACAGAGAACTTGCTAATCCCTGCGAGATGGAGATTCCTCTCCTCCAACAATTCACGGATGGGAAGGCCTTTAAACCAGTCAGTAAGACATAATCAGACTGATTGACCACCAAAACATTTTTTCCATCATTGGCAACCAGGCGTGGCTCCCTTCCTCGCTACTGAAACCCCACGGTTCGATAGATGAAACAAAAATAAAATTGGGCTTCCACTTATGAATGGCGCTGGGCATATCCTTTATGATCTTGTGACCAGGCTGAGGACTGATCACCCACCATCTGTGACCATGAAAATTTCTCTTGAGAACAAAAAGAGCGGTGAATAAATTGGTCCTGGGGCTCACATTAGCAATATGGCACTGGACCAAGAACCCGCAGATATTCTGAATACTGTTCGGAGTTAATTGCACGGGCACTACTTGGTATATGCGAAAGACTTTGACGAAAAAGGGATGCAGGGAAAATTGAAGACCGGCTTTTAAATGATCTTCATATATTGCAAGACATCCGATAGGAGGTTTATGCACCCGCTTCTCAGATGTGGAAAGTACGAGAGGAAACCCTTAGGGAACATGGTAATGCTCCCGAAGGTGGGCAATCTTTCCCGATGAGATGGAGCTGGAAACTTACTCCGGACTTACCATATCATCAAAGAGCCCAACCTTTTCCCCTTGACTTCTTACAGTCTCAGCCAAGATAGGAAAAAGGGACAAAGAAATAAAAGGAAGCTTGCAGAAGGGGAAGATAGCCAAGAACAGGAAAGTTGGGCCAAAGCTGAAGGAATGCAAGGATAAAGAAGCTTCCCCAGCTAGACTTTTTCTCTTTCTCATAAAAGAACAAGGAGACTCCAGAGCGACATCTCGATAAGGGGAACCATCTCTCCAAATCCACCATGGACGCTCGAGATGGGTGCACAATCCCAAACAGCCTCAAACTTATTTGATGCGGGATGGGCCGAAGGTCATAATCCGCACAATGCTAATCAATGGCTAAGATGGAGCATGCCACCTTTCCAAGGGACAAGAAGAGGCCACAACCTCCACCCAAATCCCAATGAAAAGATCGGCTGAACTATTGCACAACAAAAAAAATGAGGGATAGTCCCTGGTTTGCTCGTACCTTTTTCACACCCCAATCAGGGGGCAATAGCTATCCGTCACCTGATCTTCGAATCAACCAGCAGTTATGGCAAATGGTCCAATCAGAGATTTCACAATCATCTACCGCACCACTTCCAGAGGAAAACGACAATCCAGTGATACTCTCACTTTTCGAGGAAATCATCACTTCAAAAATTGAGAGTGGGGGGCAACTGTTGAGATATGTCGGTTCAAGCATAGATCAACCACCGGTTCAACCGGCCGAAGACGTCTCTCCCGAACCAGAGCACTTTTAAGAAGCCGAATGGTTGACGGATGAGCCAAAGTCGAAGCTCTCAACTTCAACCGAAGAGTCAGTCTTCGGCCCCTACTGAAGACAGGGCTCTCAGCCTTAGCCGAAGGCATGATTCTCACCACCCGCCAAAGGCATAGGATCATGGTAGGATCGTCGGCGAGATGAGAAGTCATCGAAGATTATGGTATCCTATTTTTTTTAATTTTTTTGATTTTTCTATGGTGGTTGCGAAGGAAAAATGGAGATGGAGGGTAGGGAAATTGGACACTCCAGGACTGGGGACTTATATTCACGGAGAGACATCTCACCTCTAGGGCATCTCATCCATCCCACTACATGTAGCCTAGGGCATCCCACTCATCTCACTATATGCGGAGCCTAGGGCATCCCACCCAAATCGCTACCTGGGGCCGTAAAAGAAAAATCCTAAGACCATAGAGGGGACTCGACGTGGAAGGGGATAACTAGGGTCTTATACCCCTCGATGCCCGAAGGCGAAGGACAGACGGGCCTCTCACCCTCCCCATATGGGGCGAACAAAAAGAAAAACTCTTTTCTAAAAAACTTACTTGATTAACCAAACTATTTTTTTACAAAGGATTGAGGGTGGTATTTATAGACCTGTCCAACCCACATTTGAATTTGAATATAAGATAAAAAGATATGGATGATTCAAATTCAAATACAAGATAAGATAAGATAAGACTATCCATATCTCAATCCTAACCAACGAAATTCTAATTCAAAATTTAAACAAAAGATAAATCCCAAACAAATTTATTCTGGATATCCTCTGAGATTCATGCATCTTGGAGATCCGTGATGCTTTGAGATCCATGCAGGTCGATGTCCCCATCATTCCCTTGAGGTGGGGAGAACTTGACTCCGTCAAGTTTGGATCAGCAGGGATTATAGTGAACCGCATCCAATCAAAAGAGGCTCCACACCAGATAATGATGCTTCAGTCGGGAACATTTGATTGATGTACTCCAAAGCACTAGACTTGTCCATGCCTCCTGATGTTGTTGATAGTGGAAAATCAATCTGATCGGTAATGTTTGTGTTTAGCTTGATTTAGCTTGTTACCGATGGTTGAAGAACACTGGGATGGCTTTTATGTGGATGACAAGGAATTATTTGAAGCACGACCGTAGCCCTTGGTAATGTCCCATTCTGCAACTGGGTCTCATCCTCCCAAGCTTCAAGAGAGGGCTGAACTGGTGACCCCACGAACCCAACAATGGCTACAAGATCTGGGCCGTAACACAAGCTATGACGTGGACTGGAACAGGACTATGAAACATGCCTAGTGAATCGAACTGAAACAGGGTCTGGGAGAGGAGCTGGTGAAGATGACTGTAGAGCTTTGAGATTGGTGCGGGGTCCCTTAAGTGAAGTCAGTAGCACGGGGGGAAATTAATTGCATTCACGTTCATGCAATCCCTCCCCTGCTTCTTCACAGACCAATGATGGGAAATCGAT
Source organism: Areca catechu (assembly GCA_021397845.1). NCBI lineage: Eukaryota > Viridiplantae > Streptophyta > Magnoliopsida > Arecales > Arecaceae > Areca > Areca catechu. The sequence goes on along the minus strand of CM038042.1, from coordinate 96,263,103 downwards.
GGCCGGCGCGGAGGTCATCGTGGTCGATGGAGGGTACGGGTAGCTGCGGGAAGCAAGGAGATCCGGTGGAGGCGGCACAGCAGGGTGGGACTCCAGGCGGAGTTTTGGTGGGGAAGACCGGTAGGGTGGTGTCGATTGCTGTCGCAATGGTGGGGAAGACTGGCAGGGTGGGGCTTTGGGGAGGAAACAGCGATGACGTCAGGCTTCACGGCAACAGGGGTACCAGAGATGGAGAAATGGGATCGCAAGCAGACGAATTGGTGGAATCCAGTAGTGGAGGTGGAATTGGTGGTGGAGCGCGGTCGTCGGCTGTTGGGTGTTGACGGTCGGTGGCTGCTGGGTGGGTGAGAAGATGGCGGGGTGGATGTCGACGGTGAAGACGTCCATGATGCGGGACTGGAGGGCGAGGAAGAATGCCGTTAAGGGAGAGGGCGTAGGGGTGGAGCAGAACAACTGGACGAGCAGCTGGCTGGTGGAATCGTCGGACTCGAGCTCGCGGGCGAGGGGCAAGGGTCTTTCAGACGTTGGTGCAGGGGGTCTTTCCCAAACACCAGATTCATCCGCTCCACACCGATGCCGAGTCTTCCGCTACCGCCTAGATCTCCCGCTCATCATCCCCATCTCTTCCCTCTTCCCACATCGCCCCATGGCCCTCCGTGAGTTCGACGCCGGCCTTACCAAGTCCTGATGAGCCCACATGAAGCTTCTTCCGCTAATCGACAGCCCAACCACAACCTCATCAGCCCATGTCCTTCCTCCACCAGCAATTGCCACTCATGGTCCAATACCTCATCTCACCATGCTGCCGTGGCTGGTGATCCCTTTCATCTTCTTAGGGCGTTGTTGCAGTTCCTCCCTCCAGGCTTCTGATTCAAGATCACCTCGCCGCGGTTGGCCTGCGTGCTTGTTCTTTTCGTTACCCTATTCTGGTATAATATCCTGATGCCACAGCTGTTGGTATGGCAGGCCCGACGGTCAGCACGCCTCCGGGAGTGGCAGCGGATCGAGGCCCTGGAGCTACAGAAGCTCTAGAAGATAGCCACCCACCATTGCCGAATTGCCTCACCTCAACCCCATACCAATCAGAACCCTGGAGGCGGCCGGTTCATGTGCTCGTATTGCAGGCATATTTCTAAAAGGCCCATGCTGGACATCCCGGGTGAAAGGAAACATGCAGGTGGTTTGACAAGATCCTACACTAGGCATGCAAACATTGCGGGAGTAGAATGGAATTTTAAAATATTTTTTAAAATTCGTGCAGCGAAAATGCTCCGCCAGGAACTAATCTAAATCTAGTTGCATTTAGGCATGTATGGTCATATAAAATATTTGTAAAATTTAAACAATAAGTCTATCCAGCATGATTAAAAAATTAATTTTCCATACCTTTATTCCACCTGGAATAACTCTGGAATAAACCTGAAATAGGCTGGAATAACTGGAATAAAGTTATTCCAGTCGTCTTCCTCCTTGGGCTGTTTGAAAACTCTATTTTTGGCTTTCAAAACGGCATCAGAACACCACCTTCGGACTCCGTTTGCTCCAAATTCGATCAGCGGCAACTGGACAAGTGCTCTTCAATCTCCAATTGAAATCTGCAAGAAATGGTTAGCCAAATAATTATAAAAAATCACCAAAGTCTGCTGCCAGATTTCTACAGCAGAACTGTGCAGCAGACTTTGGTCTTCATTTTGGAGCAGTTGGGGTGATCCCGGTCCATGTAGCTTGCTCCTAGGAGTAGAAGGATACTCCCTCTAGAGGGGAGACATGCCCGGGGCTCTCGGATCCACCTCCATGCATGGTGCTAGCCGCTGGAAGAGGGTTCACGGTCACAGGAATTCTGCAACAGGGCAGAACTGAGCACTTGAAACAATGGGATTTAAAGCCTTGTTTCTCTCTCTCACACACTCCAAATCCTAGCCTAACAAGTACCCAATGGGTGGAAAAGGATCAAGCTCTCAGCCTCTCAAAGGGAAGAACACACACTTCCTTTTCTTCTTCACACGGTGTATCAATCCAACTGAAACAGGGGCGCTGGAAGTAGTTATATAGGCTGCAGGGAGGAGGAATGAGCTAGAAACGAAAAGGCTGTAGTTAAATCCATTAACAAAGCCATAAACTAGATGTAAATGAAGGACGGGTGGAGGAGAGGAAGAGACTTCCAAAGGTCTTCAATCGGACGCCCAGCATTTGTCATTTTGCCTTCCAACGAATGGGATTCCTTCTAGCAAATGAATTTCCAACGATTCACCGTGTAAAACGGCTAGGAGGAAAAAGATCACCGGTTCAATCCCATTAAACCAAGTGGTTCAATCCAATTGAACCGGTCCAGGAAAATTCCCAACCAATTTAATTTGGTTCAATTGGTTCACAACCAATTGGAGGCTGAAACGAACTCCGAATCAGTTCAAAACTGATTCAAAAAAAATTTGGCACAGTTCTAGTCAACCCGGAACAATTTTCGGTTGACACAGACAGGGCAAGACGGGAAAAGAGTGCTAAAAATACTGTGACCATTAAACCGAGACGATTCTCAATCGTAATCGGTATCCGGATCAGAGAGTTATCCTCTTTGGCGTGTGACCTCATAGGTTCGAACCTAAATGGTAGCACTAGAATAATTTTAGTACCAGCACAGGAAACCATCTAGCAATGGATCCCGGCATCTGGATAGGTCGAAGATGCGGGAGCAAACTATCGAACCTCTGGCATATGGTTACCGTATAATTCATCCCTTTGACCTCTAATGCTCATGACGACTGAGATTGGGCTGCTAACCCAGACTGAGTCAGTCGACTACGTGTCTCAACCTCGCAAGCCCAGTAACTCTTCACTAGGACTACCCCGGCCGAGGATTTGCTAAATTGAGATACTACGAGACATTCAATCCAAACTGTTTGGACAGGTCAATTCCATCTTGGTCCATCACTGCTCCACAAGTACTTGCCTGTACCCAGAAACCTTCCATCACCGATTAAAAATCCGGGTAGTCGGCACCAAAGCATAGGGAGTTGCTTGCAAGCTACCATGATGACCTCAGGTCGGAGGGAACATATACCCATATCCAATCGTAAGTATCCCTTTGGCAGAAAGGGCTGCACGGAGTCACGTTCAATGAGATACCACATATCTCACTTGTAGATCACATCAGTGTCACCACACTCTTTGGTCAAGAGGACAACAAACGATGTGAACTACAACAACCTATACTTGATATATTGCCGTCCAGTACAATATATCCTTTGGTTGTGAACAGGGTTTAAGGACCACTCGATACATCCTCTCTGTATCGAAGTCAGTGTAGTCCTAAGGACTTCATCACATGGAAAGAGTTCATTTCAGGAAATACAATATGTGATGAGCTGCCAAAAATAATATTTATTAATTCATAAAAAGAATACAATACTGAGCTCAACCGCCTACAACCCAGGTGATTGGCTTTGGGACACAATTCCAACAACTCCCAGTTTTACTAAAGCCAATCAGAAGAGTATCTAATACCCATTTCCCATTTACAATAGTCGAACTCTTTTATTCCGAGGGCTTTAGTGAAGGGGTCAGCCAGATTTTCTTTTCCATCGATCTTCAGAAGATTGATGTCGCCTCGTTCCATGATTTCTCGTACGAGGTGGTAGCACCGCAGTATGTGCTTGGTGCGGTGATGAGCTTTAGGCTCCTTAGCTTAAGTAATGGCTCCAGTGCTGTCACAGTACACCAGAACAGGACCATCTAGGGAAGGTGCCACCCCTAGCTCTCCAAGGAACTTCCACAACCACACGGCTTCCTTTGCCACATCTGATGCTGCAATGTATTCTGCTTCGCATACCGAGTCTGCAACAGTTGCCTGCTTAGAACTTTTCCAGATCGCTCCTCCATTCATGGTAAATACAAACCCTGACACACTCTTGCTATATCATCTCTATCTGACTGGAAACTGGAGTCAGAGTACCCCACAAGTTTCAAGTCAGATTCTTCATAAATCAGCCATTGATCTTTAGTATTTCTTAAATACTTAAGGATGGACTTAACCACCTTCCATGAGCCTCACCTGGGTCAGACTGGTATCTGCTCACTACTCCTAGTGAGTATGCCACGTCTGGTCTAGTACAAGTCATAGCATACATGATAGAGCCTACTGCAGAAGCATAAGGTACTCTACTCATGCACTCTCTTCCTCAGGAGTTGTCGCACAATCCTTCTTGGAAAGTGTAATTCCAGAACCTATCGGGAGATAGCCTTTCTTGGAATTTTCCATGCTGAACCGTTTCAACACAGTGTCAATGTACGTAGACTGGGACAGTCCCAAAAGCTTCTTAGATCTATCTCTATAGATTTTCATACCTAGTAGTATGTAAGAAGCTTCACCCAGTCCTTCATGGAGAGCTGAGATGATAACCAGACCTTTATTCCTTGTAATGCTGCGACATCATTCCCGATTAAGAGAATGTCGTCAACATACAGTACTAGGAATATAATCACAGAACCATTAACCCATTTATAGATGCACGGTTCTTCTCCATTCCTAACGAAGCCATACGATTTGATACACCTATCAAACCGTAAATTCCAACTTCGAGATGCTTGCTTGAGTCCATAGATGGACCTCTGCAATTGCATACTTTTGATTCATCTGTGGATGTGAACCCTTCAGGCTGTATCATATACACCTCCTCTTCCAGTTCCCCATTTAGGAAAGCGGTTCGGACATCCATTTGCCAGATCTCGTAATCAAAATATGCTGCCAAAGCAAACATGATCCGAATGGACTGAGCATTGCCACAGGGGAGAAAGTCTCGTCATAATCGATACCATATCGCTGACGATACCCCTTGGCAACCAGACGGGCTTTATAGGTCTCTACCTTTCCATCTGCGCCCCTTTCCTCTTGAAGATCCATTTACACCCGATGGATTTTATTCCTTCAGGCAGATCAACCAATGTCCAAACATTGTTGATTTCTATGGACTCCATTTCGGATCGCATGGCTCCAAGCCATGCCTCAGAGTCAGATCTCTGAAGAGCATCCATATAGGTGATCGGATCCTCATGTTCTCATCGAGCTTAATGGGATCGTCGTCCCGGACCAAGAAACCGTAGTATCTGTCGGCTGACGCGGTATTCTACCGGATCTCTTAATGGGTTCTGGGTATGATTCAATCACAGCTGGTTCTACGATGTCCTTAGAGTGTGTAGGTTCTTCTATTGGCTGAACTTCATTAAGTTCAATCTTAGAAGCGATAGTTCCTTCTCCAAGAAACTCCTTTTCCAAAAAGATAGCTCTAAGAGCAACGAACACCTTTTGTTCATTTTCCAAGTAGAAGAAATACCCTTTGGTTTCCTTAGGATAACCAATGAATAAACACCGGTCAGACCTAGGACCAAGTTTGTCTGAGTCTAAACGCTTTACGTAAGCTGGACAACCCCAGACCCGAAGGTGTGAGATTGAGGGTTTACGTCCATTCCATATCTCATACGGAGTGGAGATAACAGATTTACTTGGAACATTATTTAATAAGTAACAGGCTGTCTGAAGCGTATATCCCCAAAAGGATAGCGACAGAGTTGCAAAGCCCATCATGGATCGAACCATGTCCAACAAGTTCGATTCCTCCTTTCGGACACACCATTCAACTGTGGTGTTCCTGGAGGAGTCCACTGAGAGAGAATTCCATTCTCCTCAAGATATGTCAAAAAAGCACCAGATAAGTATTCACCACCTCGATTAGATCGAAGGGTTTTAATACTTTTTCCAGTTTGCTTTTCTACTTCATTACGGTATCGTTTGAACACTTCAAACGATTCATACTTTGTCTCATTAAAAAGACATAACCGAATCTTGAAAAGTCATCTGTAAAAGTAATGAAATATTTGTATCCTTCTCTGGCACTAACTGACATCGGTCCACATACATCAGTATGTATTAGACTTAGAAGTTCTGTAGCTCGTTCACCCTTCCAGTAAAGGTGACTTGGTCATTTTATCAAGTAAACAGGATTCACAAGTGGGCAGTGATTCAGAATCACTGACCTCGAGAAGTCCATCTCCTCACATTTTGTTTATCCTATTTTGTTAATATGACCTAGCCTACAGTGCCAAAGATACAAATCGTTGACATTATCTAACCTTGGGCATTTGCTAGAAGTGTACATTACACTAACAGGCCTTGATAGTACATATATGCCATTATTAATCTAGCTTCATTATAACAGAGTTATTCAAAATAACATTGCAAAAATATCCTTTTATTGATAGTTCAAAACCACAATTGGCCAAAAGGCCTACAGAGATTATGCTCATAATGAAACTAGGACAATAATGATAGTCGACTAGCTCGACAGTACAAGACTCAAAGACAAGACGCAGGGCTCCGACCGCCAGTACTGGAACACGTTTCCATTCCCGATGCTCAGAAACTGTTCTCCATCTTCAAATCTTCTGCTAACTTGAAGTCCCTGTAATGATTACAAACGTGAATTGGACTACCAGTATCCAATACCCAGTTAGCAGTATCAACATTGAGTAATTACAAGGTTTTATCATATAAATACCTTGTTCAGCAGACTTCTGCTTCCTCAGCCTGTTCGGATCAAGGGACGCAATGTAAAGAGGACAGTTCCTCTTCCAGTGTCCCTTCTTCTTGCAGTAGAAACACTCTGCAGAAGATTGATCAGCCTTATACTTAGTCATGGTCTGACTAGGGCCAGGAGCATTCTGCACCTTCTTTCCTTTCTTATTCATTTTCTTCTTCCCTTTCTTAAAGGGATGACGACCTCTACTACCTCCCACTAAATTCACCACCCCCTTATACAGTTGGTGGTCTTTCTCGAAAGTCTGCAGCAAACCCAAAAGACCATGGTAGTTGACTGCAGGCTTGTTCATTCTGTAATGATCGAGAAAATCAAGATAGGAGGAGGGAAGAGAATTCAGGATCGCATCTTGCCAAGCTGCTCGTGCAAGGGGCATCCGAGTTTGCCCAGTTTTCAATCAGCTCGATCATGTATTATACATGATCAGTGACTGAACCACCATTCGGCATCTTGGAGTTGTAGATGGCACAAGACACTTTGTACCGTTCTACATCATCTGGGGTGCCGAAGGATTCCTTCAACTTTTGAAGGATTTCATCAGGTTGGGCCTCCTCGAATTTGTGACTGAACTCGTCGTTTATCGCCGCTAACATAATGTATTGGACAGTAGTCCGATCAAAGACCCACTTCAGATAAGCATCTCTGACCGCACTCCGTGTATTAGCGGGAGGGATTTAAGGTGCCGGATTCGTTATCACATAGAGGATCCGTTCATGCTTCAGAACGATTCTCAATCTTCGATACCAACTATCGAAGTTGTGACCCTTTAACTTCTCATTATCGAGAAGTGACTGGAGCGATAAATTTGAAGACATCTGAAAAGAAATAAGACCAAATTAGTTTATGAATTAATAACTTAACTAAAAGACTTGGACTTTAGTCTAAAGGTTTCTTCCACTAATTTTTTAGATTGGTAGCCCCTAACTCCAATCCGTGAAAACAATTTTTCAAGTTGGTACTGAAATCCAATAGGCCTCGCATGAGCCCGACTTTGGCCGGCTCACCCATACGAGCCTAAAGGTAGGTTCGTAAACCAATTGTTTCCCTAAACAATTTTCAATATTTCATTTTGCCCCAGAGAACACCCCAATCGGCCTTGGGGCCTCCTATTGCGGGTCTCTGGTCAGGCCCAACCATTAAAATGACAAATCCAATGCTTCCAGCTAACTAAAGACCAAGCCTGACTATGGCCGGCCCACCTGGTCCTGTTAAGGAGGTTGCACTGAACCATCATCGATCAGATAGAAATTCCAGTCACCGGATGTACACCCGTTCTATGGAACTGCCGATGCACACCAAGCTAGTGGACACATTTCTATCCAACTTAATGGGAAGCTAAGACACTATCAACTCCTTGACTTAGTCATTTTAAGGACCTAATAATTTTAGAGGATTCTTTTTTTATAGTTGTGATAGAAGAAAAAGATAAGGACATGGATCATCCTCCCACTGAATCAATCAGATTCCAGGAGGGTTGAAATAAATCAACAAATGATCCATGGGCATCTAGAGATCAGTCAGACCGATCAACCTGGGTGACATGGGTTAACTCGAGTCATTGAGCTTTTCCAATCAGTTCTGGTTGACTCGACTAGCCAGGTAGGTGAGATCATGGGTGAGTATCCGCCATTAACATCTTTCCTAGACACCAACCAAGTTGGCCAGGAAAGAGGTAGCCTCATACAGCCATGATCACAATGCCAAACCTACCTCGACACCAGTAGGTTTACTAGACTCGATCAGACTAGACTAAAGACTCGAGCGTCCACTGAGCCACTAATTGGATCCATTTTAGATAAACGGATCAACTAATCTAACTATTGATAGTTCTAAAGAAGGACCTTAAACAACTTTTGTTTAATCTTCTTATTATCCGGTTCAACTAAAATTAGGTCTAACCCAGTTATGGACCCAACTAGTCAGCTAACCCAATTAACCCAAAATGGCTTATGCAAATTTGATTAGATTTCATAAACCTAATTTTTTTTTTTTTTTAATAAGCCAAACACTTAATTAAATATTTTTAATTAAGTCTTTATGTAAAACATTTTTTACATAAACAAATCATGCATCAAAATATTTTACAAATTTTATAAAACATGCCTAAAACATGTATCCCCAAATTAAAATAATTTTAATTTTTAATATTCTTTAAGGATCCTTCTGAAGAGGCCAACACAGATGATCCGCATCGTGTCAAAGACACACGGTCATGGTGAAGGTCTCAACTAGGTTCCAAAAAGAAATCTGGATACATATTAAGATTAAACAATTTTTAATCTATAAACATGCATACTAGATTAGATTACAAATGTAACCTGCTCTGATACCACTGAAAGGAAACATGCAGGTGGTTTGACAAGATCCTACACTAGGCATGCAAACATCTACGGGAGCAGAATGGATTTTAAAATATTTTTTAAAATTCGTGCAGCGAAAATATGCTCCGCCAGGAACTAATCTAAATCTAGTCGCATTTAGGGATGTATGGTCATATAAAATATTTATAAAATATTAAACAATTAAGTCTATCCATGCATGATTAAAAAATTAATTTCCATACCTTTATTCTGCCTGGAATAACTCTGGAATAACTGGAATAGGCTGGAATAACTGGAATAAAGTTATTCCAGTCATCTTCCTCCTTGGGCTGTTTGAAAACTCTGTTTTTGGCTTTCAAAACGGCATCAGAACACCACCTTTCGGACCTCCGTTTGCTTCCAAATTCGAGCAGCGGCAACTTGAACAAGTGCTTTTCAATCTCCAATTGAAATCTGCAAGAAATGGTTAGCCAAATAATTATAAAAAATCACCAAAGTCTGCTGCCAGATTTCTGTAGCAGAATTGGGCAGCAGACTTTGGTCTTCGTTTTGAAGCAGTTGGGGCGATCCCGGTCCGCGTAGCTTGCTCCTAGGAGTAGAAGGATACTCCCTCTAGATGGGAGACACGCCCGGGGCTCTCGGATCCGCCTTCATGCATGGTGCTAGCCACTGGAAGAGGGCTTCACGGTCACAGGAATTCTGCAACAGGGCAGAACTGAGCACTTGAAACAATGGGATTTAAAGCCTTGTTTCTCTCCTCACACACTCCAAATCCCAGCCTAACAAGTACCCAATGGGTGGAAAAGGATCAAGCTCTCAGCCTCTCAAAGGGAAGAACACACACGTCCTTTTTCTTCTTCACACGGTGTATCAATCCAACTGAAACAGGGGCGCTGGAAGTAGTTTATATAGGCTGCAGGGAGGAGGAATGAGCTAGAAACGAAAAGGCTGTAGTTAAATCCATTAACCAAGCCATAAACTAGATGTAAATGGGACGGGTGGAGGAGAGGAAGAGACTTCCAAAGGTCTTCAACCGGACGCCCAGCATTTGTCGTTTGGCCTTCCAACAAATGGGATTCCTTCCAGTAAATGAATTTCCAACGATTCACCGTGTAAAATGGCTGGGAGGAAAAAGATCACCGGTTCAATCCCAATTTGGTTCAATCCCATTAAACCAAGTGGTTCAATCCAATTGAACCGGTCCAGGAAAATTCCAAACCCAATTTAATTTGGTTCAATTGGTTCACAACCAATTGGAGGCTGAAACGAACTCCGAATCAGTTCAAAACTGATTCAGAAAAAATCTGGTACAGTCCTGGTCAACCGAAACAATTTTTGGTTGACATAGATAAGGGCAAGACGGGAAAAAGAGTACTCAAAAATACTGTGACCATTAAATCGAGACGATTTCCAATCGTAATCGTTATCCGGATCAGAGAGTTATCCTCTGTGGCGTGTGACCTCATAGGTTCGAACCTAAACGGTAGTGCTAGAACAATTTTAGTACCAGCACAGGAAACCATCTAGCAATGGGTCCCGGCGTCCGGAAAGGTCGAAGATGCGGGAGCAAACTATCGAACCTCTGGCATATGGTTACCGTATAATTCATCCCTTTGACCTCTAATGCTCATGACGACTGAGATTGGGCTGCCAACCCAGACTGAGTCAGTCGACTACGTGTCTCAACCTCACAAGCGCAGTGACTCTTCACTAGGACTACCCGGTCGAGGATTTGCTAAATTGAGATACTGCGAGACATTCAATCCAAACTGTTTGGACAGGTCAATTCCATCTTGGTCGATCACTGCTCCACAAGTACTTGCTTGTACCCAGAAACCTTCCATCACCGGATTAAAAATCTGGGTAGTCCGGCACCAAAGCACAGGGAGTTGCTTGCAAGCTACCGTGATGACCTCAGGTCGGAGGGACACATATACCCATATCCAATCGTGAGTATCCCTTTGATAGAAAGGGGCTACACAGAGTCACGTTCAATAAGATACCACATATCTCACTTGTAGATCACATCAGTGTCACCACACTCCTTTGGTCAAGAGGATAACCAAACGATGTGAACTACAACAACCTATACTTTATATATTGCCGTCCAGTACAATATATCCTTTGGTTGTGAACAGGATTTAAGGACCACTCGATACATCATCTCTGTATCGAAGTCATTGTAGTCCTAAGGACTTCATCACATGGAAAGAGTTCATTTCATGGAAATACAATATGTTATAAACTGCCAAAAATAATATTTTATTAATTCATAAAAGAATACAATACTGAGCTCAACCTCCTACAACCCAGGTGATTGGCTTTGGACATAATTCCCAACACCGGGTACTGTTGTTGGGAGCTCAGGGATCATCAGCAATCTTGTTGGAAAGAATGGTCCTCGAAGATGCCCTAAGGCCTCTCGCACCCTCCCTGCCAAATGCCAGTCCACCAAGAACCCGGAATGTAAGTCCCCGTAGATATCTCTCCCTGAATGTAAGTCCCCAGTCTTAGAGTGTCCAATTTTCCTACCGTCCATCTCCATTTTTCCTTTGCCACCATCATAGAAAAAAATAAAAAATAAAAAAAATAGGATACCCTAATCTTGGCGACTTCTTAGCTCGTCGACGATCCTACCATGATCCATCCCCCATCAGGTGAGATGTCCTAGAGGTGAGATGTCTCTCCGTGAATGTAAGTCCCCAGTCCTAGAGTGTCTAATTTTCCTACCCTCCATCTCCATTTTTCTTTCGCCACCACCATAGAAAATAAAAAAAATAAAAAAATAGGATACCCAATCTTCGGCCACTTCTCAGGCTTCACGGGAGGAAGAGAGGAGGGGGGGCTCGGCCTAGCAGAAGCGGCTCGATCTGGGCACCATGGGCATCGACGAGGGCAGTGATCGAATCCGGATGGGTGGTCCTCGGATGGCGATGAGGACATTGATGAGCGATGAGACGGCATGCGAGAGCTGAGAACCGGAAGATCGTATGAAAGCTCGGGGAGCCGGCAGAGGGGGTGGCTGGGGCAGCAGAGATTGGGTTGATGGTCTTTCCTTTCCAGGATCCATCGATGTTGATGCCACCTTTGCGATGGGGGATCGGTAGCCAAGGTTCTTCGATCCGGAAAGTGACTTGCGGTGTCGGATCAGGCACCGGAGAAGAAGGTGGATAGTGGAGAAGACTCCGGGCGGATCCGGAGAGGATGGGTGATCGGATGAGTCCATCTACGGGGAAGCTCTCAGTGAGGCGAACCATGGTGCGAGCCGATGAGGTCCAGACATCTGCGAGATGAGATAGATGGAGACCGTGCGAGGAAGCCCAGGGCTTCAAGCCGGAATACCGAGCTCATCCGCGGGATCAGGAAGCACTCATGGTCGAAGTAGTGCATGCCGACCTTGCTGAAGTACAGGGGTGATACTTGTTGAAGAGGATGCGGTGGTGGTGCAAGCCATCGGTGTTACCGCGGCCTCCGGGGTGCTTTCATTGCTTGCTGATGCGGCTGTGCCCGGTGCTCACGTGGCCATGCTTCTTCTTTTTGGGACAGCAAGGGGGCAGCTGCAGGGAGCAGGTGCGTGGGGGGGTCAGCGGATGAAGACGAGATCGCTGCTATGGACGGCCACGAGCCAGCCGAGGCGATTGCGGATTTTGGGATGACCAGATCGGAGGGGAAGATGGGCGCGAGGCGGCTGTGGCAGTTCTTCCTTGGAAATGGAATCGGGACTGGACCTGGGGAAGTCTGTCATCGATCGGCTATCGGACGGTGGCTGTGGGTAGTGGATCAAGCACAGGGAAGACAGAGAACGACAGAACTGATGGGAAAATTTGGGATCGTGAAAGAAATGTACCCTAACCTGACCTAATGATCTGATACCAATTTGATGGGGGACGGGATTAGGATAGGATCGTCGAGGGATGGGATAGGTTAGGATCATCGACGAGCTGAGAGTCACTGAAGATTAGGGTATCCCTATTTTTTTTATTTTTTTATTTTTCTATGGTGGTGGCGAAGGAAAAATGGAGATGGAGGGTAGGGAAATTGGACACTTTAGGACTGGGGACTTACATTCACGAAGAAATATCTCATCCTAGGGCATCCCACCCATCCCACTACATGTAACCCAGGGCATCCCACCCATCTCACTACATGGGAACCTAGGGCATCCCATCCAAATCGCTACCTGGGGCTGCAAAAGAAAATCTCTAAGACCATAGAGGGGACACGACAGGGAAGGGGATAACTAGGATCTCATACCCCTCGATGCCCGAAGGTGAAGGACAAATGGGCCTCTTACCCTCCCCATACGGGGCGAACAAAAAGAAACACTCTTTCTAAAAAACTTACTTGATTAACCACTACTTTTTACAAAGGACTGAGGGTGTTATTTTTAGACCTGTTCAACCCTCATTTGAATTTGAATCAAGATAAAAATATAGGGATGATTCAAATTCAAATACAAGTAGGATAAGATAAACCTATCCATATCTCAATCCTAATCAACCAAATCCTAATTCAAAATTTAAACAAAAGATAAATTCAAACAAATTTATTCTGGATATCCTCCGAGATTTGTGCATCTTCAAGATCCATGCTGCTCTGAGATCTGTGTAGGTCGATGTCCCCATCACATAGTCTTCGGCCTACGTCGAAGATGTAGTCTTCGACTCATACCAAAAACATGATCTTCGACATCAGCCACAGGTACTATCTCGAAGATGTCCAAAGATGAAAGCACTCCACCAATTCAGCTACGAATACTCTTACAGAAGTAACCTGAAGACATATCTCCGATCTGTCTCAAATCCCGACAAACATGGTGGATAACGGTTATCATCCCCACGAACGTGGCGGATAACGGTTATCATCGACTGCCCAGCTATCTCCAAAGCACAACCATGTCAAAATGGTCACGTAACCATTAACTCCACAGCAATGCCTTCGGCCTGGCAGGAACCATTAATAATGGTCCACAATTGTGAATGGGGGGAAAGGAATTAACTCCTCCATCGTAACCACAGGGAATAGAACAGAATCGCAGGCCAGACGAATCAATATAAATATTGGTAAGAGTGGACGCTCCAGGTGAGGCACAACGTAGACCTGAAAATCTCAGAGTCCTTTCCTCTCTATTCATCCTCCTCAGAATCTTCTTCATTATGTGGCTAGAGCCCGTCTCTGACTTAGGCATCGGAGTGTTCCCTGTCGGAGCATTTTCGGTCAGGAATTTATTTGCAGGTAAACCAGGGAGCGGACCTACGATCCATTAGCTTCACCGGTCAGAAAAGGGATTCTACTCCAACAGGGAGTATGCAATATAAATTACTGAATGAAACTTCAATTCCCCATTTTAAATTCGGACCTTGAATAAATCAACTATTATGGTCCAAGATCTAAATTCAATAAATAAGCCACACCAAGAGAATGATGTTGGAGATTGATGAATTAGTTCTCCCATTGGGATGAGCCTCTTTGATGGGGACATCAATAAGAAGGAAAAATCTCAAACTAATTCTCTTTGGTTTTACGGCTAAAAGAATCTACTTAAATTCAATAAAGGTCATGGGATGAAGCCCAATCATAAAGCCCATGAGCCGACTCCACCATCCTCATGAGTCGACTCATCCTTTTGAAGAAGAAGTTCATGAGCCGACTCACGAAGGAAAGCCACCATTCTCATGAGTCGACTCAACCCAAGTCAACCCTAATTTGAGCATGCCATTTGGAGCTTTCAAGGATGCCACCTCATCACCTTCACATGGAGGACACTTCATCAAGTATATTTGGGGAAAACATGAAGGACACTTCATCAAGCAATTTGTGGGGAGCATATAACCACTTTCCAATCCCCTAACAAATCTCCAACCAACTTGCCATGTGGAATGCCACATCATATTCCACCAAAGGATCTACATCAGCAAGAGGAGACCATGTCATTGCCACCTAAGTGCCACATGTTCAAGTTGTTAAAACTTTCTACTAAAAGTTGTTGCAAACTACTTCTAGTTAGAACCATGTAACCAAATTTGTTAGATCTAACTAGGAGTTAGTTAGCTTAACCTAACCCTCTCTCCTCTCTCTCTTTGGCCGACTTCCATGGTTAGTAGATCATAAATAGGGCTCTAAGCCCTCTTTTGTAAGCATGCTATACTTTGAGTAATGAATGAAAGGTTTGCTTCTTGTTAAGTTCCTTCTTGTGTTCTCTTGTGTGGAGTGAGTAAGATTTATTTGGTTTGAAGGTGCGAAGCCTTATTTGAGAAGAGGGTGGGATGCCCTTGGATTTGTGTTTGTAGGGTGGGATGCCCTTGTGATGAGTGGAGTGTGGGATGCCCTTTGATTGATCCAAGTTCAAGCTCCTTAATTCCAAGTACCGACCACTATTCCTTCTTCCTTCTTTCCTTTGTTTCAATTCCATCTTTGATTCCTCTTCCACGCTTAATGTTTGGTTTTGTTGTAGGTTCTCTCATGGTTTCCAAGTCAAAGATGATGATCTTCATGCCATGGATCAAGGCCAAAGTAAGTCCTAAAGGTAGGGAGTGCTAGTCTTAGAGTTTAGGCTTCAATCCTTGAGTCTTGAAAGCTTCCTTTACACCAAAATTCCTAGTCGTCATTGTTGGTAGGAGAACCCCTCTTGACCCTTTAGATCTGATCATTATAAGTGACTTGGCCTAGTACAAATGATTTTTTATCCATAAGATCCTTTTCTTATTTTTTTTGGATGCGATATACTTGCGGGTGTTAATTTTTAGATCGACTAGTGTCTTGCTTCGAAGTTTTAGTCTTTCTTAATTATAATTTTTTCTTATGTTATAATCATTGCTCAATAAGTTTAGGTAATCATTTGAGTGCATCACACCCATCAATTTCATCACCCTCATCCCGCATCAATTTTTGGTATTAGAGCATGGTTTACTAGGTCAAGTGTTTAATTGCTGAAATTTTGCTCTAGTATTAATCCGAGTTTTTCATGAATTTTAGTAACTTTTCACGTTGCAAAAAAAAAAAACCTAATTTTTTTTTTGCTGCATTTTAGGATCTTAGGATCTGAGATCTAAAATTAAAAAAAAATCAAAATTTTTGTAGTTTAAATTCATCATCTCACGTTGCTCATTTAGTTAGCTAGTACTTGCTTCAATTCTAGTTTCATGCCATTAAGTTGTTCCATTAAATTTAAAATAAAAATTCAAAATTTTTTGTTTCTGGATTCCTGGATTAAAATATGAGTTTTCCATCTTTAGAAATTTGAATTTTTGGAATTTTAAACTTTGAATTTCGGATTACAACTAATTGTTGGTTAGAAGTTTGTTAGATTGGAGGTTTCTTACAACAACTTTTGGTTACATCCCTCCAAAATAAATTTCCAACCATAAATTTAAAATTTAAAATTCAAAAAATTTGAATTTTAAAATCTAGATTTCCATATCTGCATTTCATTTTTTTTTGAATTTTGAAATTTTTAGAATTGAATTTGAATCATATGTTTGTGTTAATCTAGTTATTGTGCTAACTAGTTGGTGAATTGTTTATGCATCCATTTATAAATCCATTTAAGGGCATTCAATATAATATAAGGGAAGGAGGTCATTACCTTTCCTTGGCCCAAAACAATCACCCACATTTGCATTGACCTAAGCCATAATTAAAATCAAATAGGAACCTAAAACTAGGGACATCCACAAGTCAAGTTCAAGTGCAAGATGAGGCAAAGTATTATTTAAGTTTGTATCTACTCCTTGAAATTGGTATCTAAGACTAGAGGTCCAATGGTAAACGCCTTAAGTAGACTTGAGATTTAATTAGGACCTCACGAAAGCGAGGGGAGCCTCCCGTAACCCCACCTCTTACTGATCAGTGGAAAGGATAATTGTATCATTAACTAGTACTTAGCCAATCTTGTATTTTGAACTTCTAGGTCTAGGAGCCCTAGAAGCTAGGTTTGTACTGCTTGTCCAATTAGTTTGAAGCCCTATACCAACAGTCCTACACTCAGTTTGGTTTATCCTTGGATCCTAATCTTGATTTCTTTATGAGGACCCTGACTGAAAAATTTGATACTGTAACTGAGCAATTAGGGCCAATGAGCAAGGAATTAGGTCAAGTGAAAGGTAGAATTGGGACCCTTGAAGAGGTCCAAAAGATCCCCACCGAACCTGAGTCATCTAGATCAATTCCCCGAGGTCCAAGAGTCCAACATCATGATCACACCCTTGAGTACAATCCAAGGCAGCTTCATCCTGATTTCATTAAAGAAGCCCGTAGAGTCCATGCTAAGCCTAAGCCACCTAGGTCGATTCCCCGTGCCCATTGTTATGAATACACCCCTGAGCACACTCCTAGGCAACCTCACCAGGACTGCTTAGATCAAGATGAAAGAGTCATGAGGAACATTCGATTAGAGGTTCCTATCTTTGATGGAAGCCTAGATCCTAAGGCCTACATTAATTAGGAGGGAGAAATGGACCAATATTTTGAATAGTATGAGATGACTGAGGAGAGAAAGTCCAGTTTATCGAACTGAGATTAGTCCGCCAAGATAGGTTATACTGGGAAATGTTGAGCAAGTGATTAGGCAAAGAGGAGACATGCCCATAACTACCTTGAGAGCCATGAAAATCAAGCTTAGGAAAAAATACCTTCCTAAGTCCTATAACCAAAGACTATTAGATCAGTGACAAAAGTTATACCAGGGCAATAAGAATGTGTCAGAATATATTGCCAAGTTTGATGACTTTGCAATGAGATGCAACATTGATGAATCAGAGGCTGTAACACTGTTTAGGTTTAGAGCTGGTCTGTGAGAAGAGATCCAAAGGAAATTGTTTTTAAGGGAAGTCACTGACCTAGACCAAGCCTACCAGATAGCCAGGGACTGTAAGAGATTTCATAGGGGACCAATAATCTGATGACCTGAACCAACTAATGTTAGTGCTCCTACTCAAAAACTAGGGTTCAACTAAGTGCATCAAAACTGCCCCACTCCTCCAGCCCCATCAAGCCAATCAGTTGATAAGGGTAAGGCCCCTGCAATTCAGAAGAGTGGTAACCCAAATGTCCAATGTTTCAAATGTCAAAAAATGGGACACCTTGCTAGCCAATGCCCTACCCGATCCTTACATATAGGAGAGTTAGCTGATGAGGAGACTGAACCCACTAGAGAGTTTGAAGAAGAGGTATATGATGCCAAATCAATTTGATCAATGAGTATGATGATGAAGAAGAAGAAGGTGGTTATGATAAGACATTAGGTGTTGTTAGAATCTTGGCCCAAACTAAAGAAAAGAAGGATTGGAAAAGGACTAACATCCTCCAAACATTTATCAAGATAGGGGAGAAAGTCTATAAAATCATTATAGACAATGGGAGTTGTGTAAATACGATTTCAACCCAAGCCCTTAAGAACTTAGGCTTGACCCTGTTCCACATCCTAATCTATATAAAGTCTCTTGGATAGATTCTACTTCAATCCCCATCAAGTCTAGATGCCAGGTTCCAATTCAAATCCAATCCTATCAGGAACAAGTATGGTGTGATGTTCTTCCCATGGGGGTAAGTAGCATCATTTTGGGTAGACCATGGTTATATGACCACAATGCAATTTTATATAGTCAATCCAATTCTTGTGCCTTCACCCATAAAGGAAAGAAGCTTATCATTAACTCGACCCCACCTAAGGACAACATCAAAAAAGGGTCTAATGACTTAAAAGAGAAGAAGCAAGGTTTAAATTTAATTGATGCCAAGGATTTGGAGAAAGAAATTAAGGAAGGATCACCCATGTGGATTTTGATCCTTAGGGAAGTCCAGGAGCAAAACCCTAAGGAACCACCCCAGGAAGTCAAAAAGACCTTGAAAGACTTTAAGGATATATTTTCAGAAGACTTACCTGTTCATCTGCCTCCACTGAGGGATATTCAGCATGCCATAGACTTAGTCCCGGTAGCCAGTTTGCCCAACCTACCTCACTATAAGATGAATCCTACTGAGCATGCTAAGCTTCAAAGACAAGTAGGAGACCTCCAAAAAAGGTTCATTAGGGAGAGTTTAAGTCCTTGTGCAGTACCCGCCCTATTGACCCCTAAGAAAGATGGTATTTGGAGAATGTGCATTGACAGTCGTGCCATCAATAAGATCACAATCAAATATAGGTTTCCAATTCCTTGTCTAGATGATTTGTTTGATATGATGACCGGAGCCACCGTCTTCTCAAAATTAGATTAAGAGTGGCTATCACCAGGTTAGGATTAGATTTGGGGATGAGTGAAAAACGGCATTTAAGACTAATGGTCTTTATGAGTGGCTGGTAATGCCCTTCGTTTTATTGAATGCCCCTAGTACGTTCATGAGGATCATGACTCAAGTTTTAAAATCATTCATAGGAAAATTTGTTATAGTATACTCTGACGACATCCTTTTCTACAGCAAAACTAGGGAAGACCATTTGGAGCACCTCAACCAAGTTTGCTGCATCCTTAGAAAGGAAAGCCTCTATGCCAATCTAAAAAAGTGTGAATTCATGACTTATAGAGTGATCTTTCTATAGTTCATCATTATTGCTGAAGGGGTATCTGCTGACCCCGAGAAAGTTAAATCCATAGTTGAGTTGCCCGAACCCATGAGTATACATGATGTGCGTAGCTTTCACAGCCTTACCACCTTTTATAGGAGATTCATCCGAGGGTTTAGTACCATTGTTGCCCCAATCATGGATTGTCTTTAGAAAGGAACCTTTGAATGGACCAAGCAAGCCAACAAAGCCTTCCGTGAAATTAAAGAAAGAATGATTCAAGCACCAATCCTAAGATTACCTGATTTTTCTAAGGTTTTTGAGGTGCTTGTGATGCCTCTGGGATTGGAATTGATGGAGTGTTAAGTCAAGAAAACCACCATGTTGCCTTCTTTAGTTATAAACTAAATAAAGTAAGACTAAAGTACTCCACTTATGATAAGGAACTATATGCGGTAGTTCAAGCTTTAAGGTACTGGATGAAAGGGATATGCCCTACAAGCCAATCTATGTTATATCTCCCAAACCATTGTAATTGACAATTTTCTAAATAAAGGCATTATTTTTCATCATACGCTGTGTTTATACTATATGATGAACCCCATAGATTAGGGCTATGATTTTAGGGTTATGATGAGATCATACCAGTGAGACCTAAAATCTTAAAACCTTAATCTAAAGATTTATAGTCAAAGGAACCTGAGTAGGGGATCAGGGTTTCTGGTAAGACTAGCACATCCCATGTATACTGGAAAGGGAGACTGCTCTCACAGTCACTTGTGTATGACACTAATACTGGGATGTGGGTGCTCATTGGAGAATGAGTTCACTGATATGATCCAACTTGAGAACATCTAATGGAGTCTTAGCTACATGTCAATAGAAGGTTCTCATAGTGGGAGTGGTACAAGTAATCTTTTGACCTGAGACTGCCATAAGTACCTTATGTACATGAACCCATTCTTTGATTCAATCCTAATCATGACACTGAGTCATGCACAGGATTGATACTGGGAATGGTGAATTGGATATGAAGGTAATGAGTAGGTCAACAAGAAATCGATCACTCTTAGTAAGAGGAGATTGCATCCAGCTAGTTAACAATCGGATGATGATTCAGGGAATCTTTGATCAAAGTAAAGATATTAAAGATGGTTTCTAATATCAAGATAATTGAATCATCGATATAAGATTGAGCTAGAAATAAATATAATATTGGATTTGACATATATCCATATCCATAGTTATATTTTGGGTGCAGGCTGATCGAAAGATTTAATTGTACGGTAACTCTCTACTGAAGGGTAATTTTGGTATTTCACCAGAATTTCCATATTTCTGGGTAGACATGACACATGCTAGACGTCAATCTTGTCTTGTGGGTTGATCAAATTCAAAGATCTTTTATTAGGAAGAGTCCTAATTGATCAAATCGGGTAAGCCCGATTTGACCTAAATCGATTAGAAAGAGTTCTAATCAATTAGGTCAACTTGTATTCGAA
The DNA here is from genome assembly GCA_021397845.1 of Areca catechu. Lineage (NCBI taxonomy): Eukaryota > Viridiplantae > Streptophyta > Magnoliopsida > Arecales > Arecaceae > Areca > Areca catechu. Next base: position 96,242,192 of record CM038042.1, on the reverse strand, counting down.
CCCACTGCTGGCTAGATGTGGAACCCAATGGGTCACACACTTAAGAGGATTGATCAAGAGTTTAATTTAGAATTAAATCATCTTTGCAGGATAACACTCTAGCAGGTGTTGCAAACCCTAGCTTCTATTCGAATCGGATTCGAATTAGGGTTCCGAATTGGTTCAAATTGGGTTCTAATTGGACCTAATTAGACCTTAATTATGAAAATAGGATTATGGCTGGCTAGCCATGTAACTTGGCTAGCCTTCCCACCCGCCCCCTTGCTATTTCATGCCAAATGCCAAGAGTCCATGCGCATATGGACTCTTGGCGCGCCATTGGAAGAGTCCATGGCGCATGGACTCTTGGCGCGCCCCACTTAATCTCCGATGATTTTATTTGGGGCGGCCTCCTTTCTTAGTCATTAGCGCCTCACATACCTCCCTTTGGATGGGAATCCAACGGCTGGAAGTCTTTTAAGAAAGATAAAAGTCACTGTTTTCTCCCGGGCGTGCGAAATAACATCTCTTGGAGATGAAAAGTCGCGACCCCTTTCCTTTTAAACACCGCGTTTTTCTTTTAAGAAAAGCCGTGGGATTTAATCTGGAAGGCCGTGAGATGGGAGGATGGGGCATGAGAAATTGAGAAGGGCGTGAGAAAGTGTTTACGGAGAGGGTGTGTAGGCACCTATCTGAGATTTATTTAAAGGGTCGGGAAAATCAGAACATCCGTAATGTTAATGTTTTTCTTTCTTCCTCTCCTAAAGACTCTTTATTTTTTTCTTGCTCTTGCATTGTTTCCTTACAGAGTACACCTCTGTCAAAACTCTGCTACGGAACAAGAATAAAAGTAAAAGTCTCCGATGGTAAAGGAAAGAAAGGAGTTCTGATTTATTCCTTTCTTTCTTACATTAAGACATCATTGTCTTAATTTCTTCTCCAACTTAAGACAAGCCTATGTCCTCTTAGGACAAGGTCTTTTCTTCAAGACAAGGGTGTCTAAAGGGCCAAGGTCTTAGTGGAAGGAGGAGAAGAGGTCAAGGAAAGGGAGGCAAGTTTTTGTGTGGAGGAATTCAAGCCATAGTCCAAGCAATTGAGTTCTAGGAAGAAGAACTCAATAGAAGGAACCATTGAAAAGAAGATAGAGTTATCTTGATCACTGCTCTGTGTGGATCACCATCGGAGGGGGGACACTTGGATGCCTGGTGAATTCAATCAGCCCCTTCAACATCAACTTTGTTGGAATTAGCGATTACAGGTTGGTACTCTAATTCTAACAATGTATGTTTATATGTTTAATATATGTTTTAATCCTGAATAAGGAGATCTTGGCTAAGGGATTATGGTGCAAATTTCATCATTCAGAAATTACACTTCCGCTGCGGTGCACCGGAATCCCAACACTGGAGACACTATATTACCACAGGAGTTTGTTTTATACTCAAATCACGAAGCAGTCCGATTCCTTAGTCCACAAAAGAAGCTAAACCCTAGGCACGGTAGATGGGTAGAGTATATCCAAGATTATACTTTTATCTTAAAAATCGTGCGGGCACCGAAAATAGGGTTGCTGATGCCCTGAGTCGACGTTCTTTATTGTTGACTTCTGTTAGCACCAAAGTCATAGGATTTGATAGGATAAAGGTGGAATACAAAAAATGTCCTGACTTTGGTAGGATCTTTGACTCTGTTCACCAAGGATCATCTAGTGAACACAATGATTATATCCTTCATGATGGATACCTTTTTAAAGGAGACAAGTTGTGTATCCCCGAACCTCTATCTGGGAATTCTTGATTGGGAAATCCATGCAAGGGTCAGCTGGCCATTTTGGTAGGAATAAAATTATTCTAGCTTTGGAAGACCAATTCTTTTGGCTAAGCCTTAAAAGAAATGTGGCCCAAGTTGTAGCCCAGTGTCGAACATGTGCTGTTGCTAAAATACAAAAACAAAATACTAGCTTATACACCCCTTTACCTGTCCTTGACTGCCCTTGGCAAGACATCAGTATAGATTTCTTGCTAGGATTGCCAAAGACTATGCATAGACATGATTCCATCTATGTTGTTGTTGATCATTTTTCAAAGATGGAACATTTCTTACCCTGTTCCCAGACCTTTGATGCTTCAAGAGTGGCCAATTCTTTAATGAAGTGGTTAGGTTACATGATTTACCTAAGACCATTGTGTCCGATAAGGATATCAAATTCACTAGCTATTTCTGGAAAATCCTATGGCCTAATGAAAACTAAGTTGAGCTTCTCTACCTCTTACCACCCCAAACTATGGCCAAACAGATGTTGTGAATGGGAGTCTGGGGAATATGTTAAGATGTTTAGTGGGGGAAAATACTGGAAATTGGGACCTTTTGCTGCCTTGCATAGAATTTGCTTATAATAGCTCAGTTAACAGGTCCACTGGAAAAAGTTCCTTTAAGATTATTCATGGGTACAAACCAAGAAAGCCAATAGATCTTATCCCTATACCCATGCATGCATGAATCTTAGAGTCTACCGAATCATATGCACAGCATCTTAGGGATTTGTACAAAGACATTAGCAAGAAAATTCTATTTGAGCAATGAAACTTATAAGCATATGATTAAGTCCCATAAAAGAGCCAAAGAATTTCAGGAAGGAGACTATGTCATGATTAGGCTCAAACCTGAATAGTTCCCACCAGAATTATAAAAAATTACATGCCCGTGGTGCAAGTCCTTTGGTGTGGACACCAGAGGCACCAGAATAAGGCAGAGGCTTCTCAACCCTCTGTGGATCACTTAGTTAATATTTGAGTCCCCTGTAATAAAGCTTAGTCCAGCTCTTGTTGAGCTAGTTCAGTTCGTTCAGTACTAGTCAGCTCATGTTGAGCTAATTTCAATTTTTGAGTCCTGTCCAATCAAATTGAAGACTCAAGACCACATCATACAAGTGAAGACCAAGTTCAACCTAATTGAAGATATAAAAGTTGAGCCCAAGTCCAACCCAGCTTGAAGATTTGAAGACCCCAGGAGGAAAAATTCAGAAAACCCTGATTCCTTGCAAATGCCCTCCAAATGTCCAGATTTCCTTCCAGATGCCAAAATATATTCATGGACCAAGGCATCCATGATTTTAGAGGTCCATCTGCATCCTAGCCCAAAGAAATCAAGCCCAGGAGCCAAGCCCAATCCCCTAAGAAGCAACATACAGGGAATATTCCTATGCCTGGCTACCAGGCCACCCCTGCTTCCAGAGGCCCAAACCCATGCACCCGGGCCCCTTTGGGCCAGCCCCTTGCTGCTCTTAGAAGCCCAACATGCCCCCTAGGCGTCCTTGGAGTGTTGGCCAAGTCAAGAAATTTTAGGATTTTCTACCTAATGTTTCTTTATTTTCTAGCTAGGGTTTGAGAGGGAAAAGGATTCTTATGTAAAGACTAATGTACCCTTACTTGGAGCCCAAGGTTAAGGGTCTATTTAAGGGACCTTAGCCTCTTGTATGAAACCTAATTTTTGATATGAATTAAACCTTGAGTTCTTCTATTGAGTTGTGTGATACCCTGCTGTGTGCATAAAGGGGTTTGTGAGAGTTTTTCTTCCCAGTGTTGCAATCATCTTCCTGCTGCCAACAAGCCTCTCAGATCCCTGGACGCCCACTCCAAAAGAAGCCTTCCCTTGCTGTTTTCCATTTGTTTACTTGTTCCTTTGTGAGTTTTCTAACCCCTAACAGGTCGTTTGTAGGTCCCCGAGTTCCTACGAATCCAACGACTCTAGCCAAGCCTCAATCGGATCACCAAGCAGAAAGCGGGTATCCGCGGGTCTTTTTGGCTCAATTTTTCAGGCCGCATCCGTCGAGGAACGAGAGACCCCTTTGCTGCGATCTTCATAGACATTTCAGGTACACCCCCTCTACCTCCAGTAGTTTTATTGTAGGAGAACTTGCCATAACCGAGGCTTCTCAGCCCTTGGCGATCCTTCTTTTCTACTTTTCTAGGTCCTAATCTGCATGCTGATCTTCTAAAATTCATATAAAATTCCCTACAACTTATTTTAATCTAAAATTTGGGAGTTAATCACTCAACCCCACATATAAAACATACAAAAAGAATTGCATGCATATTAGTCCCCCATCATTTGGTATCAGAGCTTAGATTAGGGCTTGTTTTCTGTAATTTTTTAGTCCGTATATGCTCTGTTATTTTAATTATTTCTCCCAGAAATAAACTCCAAAAATTATGAAATATGTTTTTCTGGATTCACCATAATTCACAGTAAGTTTAAGAGTTTTCTCATATTTTATTATGTCCTGTGAGCTTTTTGCAAGCTGAAATACAGCCTTTAAACTTTCGGCTCTATTTTTTCTGCAAGACAAGTTTGGAAGTTTTAGGATTTTGATTAGCATCTTTTTGAATATCATTTAATTTTAGTTTATTTCCTGCATATTAGGGCATAAATTGCATGTTTCTTATATTTAAAAAAAACACCAAAAAAAAAAAACATATTCTCCAAAAATACCAAAACTTCTAGATCCTAATTGCATCCTCATTTGCCTGCCATCATTACATAATTTACTTTTAAGGGTACTCTGTTATATCAGATGGGGGGAGGATTTGATCACTTTTTCTTAGCCCAAAACCACATCCCTTGCATTCGGTCCCAAGCCTTAACCTAAAATTAACTAGACTTAATTTGCCCTAGTGGGCTAGGGACACCAGCTGGTCTGGTCCGGGCTACGTGTTAGATCACTGTGTCAAGCTAACCTGTGTGTGCCTTGTGCTTGGTGTCTAGAATGGTGGTTTAGGGATTCAATCCCGAAGGGCTTGTGTGCTGGTCCGCCTACCTGGCCAATCTCTGATTGGTGTCTAGGATTGGCAATTAGGGACCTAACACTCCCCTTACACCTGCCTTGCTGAGTACAGGGTTACTATAGGCTAGTTTGCCACCCTGATCGAGCCCTTAGTTTGGACTCTAGGTCTAGTCAGCTGTAGTCGGTCTGATCGAGTCTTGCATGAGCACTAGATCAGGAGTTTCATATCACCCACCTCCTTCACAAATGTCTGAACCCATGGAAAATTTGCAAGCCCAAATGAAAGCCCTAGCTGATCAAATGGCCCAGATGACAACCTAGATGACCCAGTTAACTCAGTCTGGTATTCAAACCAATGATAGAATTGACCATCTTGCCAATAGGTTTGATCAGTTAGAAGTCTGGGTAGGGACCCCAGGAAAAACCCATGGGTCACAGTCTGAGCCAGATCCTGATTCCCCTCAACCTAGGAGGACCCCAAACCCTAATCCATACCCTGAGGTCGAACCTAGGAGAGCCCCTCAGCTTGACCCATACAATAATACTGAACCTAGAAGAACCCCTTACCATGACCCTTATTATGATACTGAACCCAAGAGAACCCAATACTCTGACCCATATAGGGAGTCCAATCCTAAAAGAACCCAATACTCTGACCCATATAGGGAGTCCAATCCTAGGAGAACCCAATACTCTAACCCATATAGGGAGCCCAACCCTAGGAGAACCCAATATTCTGACCCATATAGGGAGTCCAACCCAAGGAGAAACCAATATCCTGACCCATATAGGGAGCCCAACCTTAGGAGGACCCCATACCATGATCCATCCTTAGAACCTGACCATAGAGCTGACCCAAAATCCTATGACCCCAGATCCTATAATCCCATGAACCATAGTCTGCACCCTTGTCCTATGAGCCCAGAGAATGCATAACCCTTAAGTATCAGCCTAGTACTAGTCAGGTTTTCCTTAGTCAACTTGAACCCCATAGGATTAGCACCCCTAAATATGAGCCCAGTAGTGAGCCACTACCCCTTAGGCAACCTGAACCTACTAGGATTAGTGTCCATAATCAGAAACCAGGACCTAGCCAATTTTCTCCTAGCCGACGTTCTCCAACCATTCCTGAGATTGACAAGGCTTACATTAACGCGGAAGTGTATGAAGCTGATGCGAGCCTAGTGGATGAGTATGAGGGAGAAGAGGAGACACCTTTAGATGACCTAGAATTAGCTGACCCAATAGATATCCAGGTAGAAGCCAACCTAGAGGTAGTTGACCTTGACCACATCCAACCTAAAGCTATAGTGGAAGAACAAATAGAGGAGAGCCAAATTATAGAGTCTAGTCCTAAAATACAAGAACTAGAAGAATTTGTTAAGGACTTGATCTTTTGAATCAGTACCCTCAGGATGAGCTTCCTCCGATAGTTTCCATTAAGGACCTCTTCCCTGAGATTAGTAACCCATCCTTCCATTATGCAAACCCCATAGATATACCGCAACCTCGTAAGGTTAGCCTCATTAGTCTAGGATTAGTCCCTGACATGCCTTCTTTTATTCTACAATATCCAACTAATCCGGAACCTTTTTCTCCACCCTACCAGACTAATTCTGAACCAACTTCCTATTTCTTACCCTTTCCTGAGTCTTCTCATGTGTCTAGAACTATTAGGTTATATTTTGTTGAGGTTACTAGGTTGCAAGGATCCATAGAGCCCATCCCATTTGCTACCTACTTTTTGCAGACCCTCTGGCACCTATTAGGAGTTAATAGCAAATTTTCTTCTGCATGTCATCCATCAACCACGACTCATGCCCCCATGCCCAAGTGGTAGTTAAGACCTAACAAACCTCTTTAGTCAAGTCTGTTAGGTGTAGGTTTGAGTCCTTTGCATCATATTGTTAGGAGTCTGCATATGCCTAGCATGTTCATCACCCGCACTAATGTTAAAACAACTGGCTAATTCCCGAAGAAGGGTCAAAGAATTTGATGTAGTGGATTCTATTTTGGTTAGGCTTAGGCCTAAAAGAAGCTTCATGCTCACAGCACCGAACCTTTTTAAAGTGATAGAGAAGGTTGGATCAAATGCCTAGGTATTAGACTTGCCTTCAGATTTGGGCATTAGTTCTACCTTCAATATTACAGACCTGGTTGAGTACAGGGAATCGGCAACGATACCCAGTGAGGCTTTTGGACCTATCCCTTCTGTTGAGAGTGATCCTTACCCAGAGTGTCCACCCATCAATTGGCCTGAGAGAGGAGAACGGATCGAGTGTATCCTGGACGATCAAGCCATTACGACCCGGGGCTGTGGTTATCAACGCTTCCTGGTCGATGGCAAGGCCGGCTAGAGTCAGACGATTCATAAATTCTCGAGAGGACATACAACGCCTCAACCCAAACCTTCTCCATCTCTTCTTTTTCATCACTGTTCTTTCCCCTTTCCCATCTCCATTCCATTTCTCCTTTGAATATGAGAACAATAATCAAACCATCAATCTTTCCTAGATCCCACCTCCGCCCGAGCACCATTCGGTCACCAATCTTGTTGGAGGCCAACCACCCCTCCCTCCGATGTCTTCAACATTGCTGTCGAGACTGCCATCTCTCGAATTCGCCTGAACACAAGTCGACTCGCCCACGCCTCTGCTGCAAATCGCCAAATGCCCCATCCGTGCAGAAACCTCCGTTGGCCATTTTCTCCCAACCAAGTCGGCGACCACCCTTTTGCCTGTGAAAAGCACCGTGTCGAGCCATCACCAGCTACCCTCGGCACCGCCATCCCTATATTTTTCGAGCACCATCAGCGACCCCTTATCCGACGATCATGGCCAACTCCCCATAGCTCGTCTCCACAATCGCCGGAGACCCAGTCTTCCACCTAAAATCATCCATAACCAGCCGTGACCTCCATCGTTTGTTCCGCCATCTCCGCTCAGTGCTGCCATTGGCAAAACCCCTCCGAACCTGTTCCCTGCCGTAATGCCCGATGCCTCACCTCCGTCGCCAAACGCCATCACCGCATATTCCCCATGTCGCCGCCCGCCTCCCATCACTGGTGCCGGTGAAGACCACCGGTTCCATTGAAATAGCCAGTGAAATCCCCCCTCCGTGGCCTCCCTGCTCTTGGTTCGGTCCATGGAGAAGAAGAGGATGCCTAACAATCATGAAAGCATCTCTGGGTTCCTTAATGTCGACTTCAAGTACAGAGTATTCTACACACTTCTCAAAGCATAGCTGCCTTCACTTTAGTTTGGACAGGAAATAAAAAAAAAAGTGAAAAAAAGAGAGAAAAAAATGAAAAAAAAAGAAAGAGAGAAAACAAAAAAAATATGTGTTTCTTTTGCATAATTGGGTTTAAATAATTAGGAGTTGAACCTAGCCTAAAAGTCATTTCCTAGCGACCAATGATCCACCCTTCTCTAAAATAATCCTGATCAGGGCCCGTCCCGTAACAATTTTGGTATCAAAGCGAGGGTTAGGTTAGGTTAGTAAATTTTATTTTTAATTACATTATTTGTATATAAAAAAAATTTAGTCTACAGACCATGTGCGTCCTGGAGCCAGAAGATTACGGAAGCCTGACTCGATGGAGTCAAGTTCTCCCCACCTCAAGGGAATGATGGGGACAACCACTAGCCCAGAATCTAAAGCAACCCAGCCCATCCCAGAACCTGAAGCCTGCCCAGTCCAAACCCTGGGGCCCAAGATCCTGAAGTCAATGAGGCACACATTTCGATACAGTACGGTTCCTAATGCAGCACAAATCTTGAAGTAGCATAAATCCTGGAGTAGTACAAACCCCGGAGCAGCACAAATTTTGATGAAGATAAGTATAATATTTTATTTCCTTGGGTGTTCATGGTTTGGGATATTGGGATATTTTTAGTATTTATCTCGATTGTTTGAAAGTTATTTTTAGGATTTATTTTATCCTTTAGTTGGTTGGATTAGTTTAATTTTTTTAAAAAAATAGTTTGATTTGCTAGGATTGAGATTGGGATATGATTGGATATCTTATATTAGTCTATTTAATTATTTTATCGATTGAATAAAAAAGATGGACGATGAATTTGAAAAGGGATCTTTGCTTTGTTTCTCTGGTTAAGAGATCTTTGTTTCCCTGATTAGGAGACCTTTATTTCTCTGGGTAGGAGAAGGGCCCCAACCTTTGTTTCTCTAGGTAGGAGAAGGGCACCCAACCTTCGTTTCTCCGGGTAGGAGAAGGGACCCAACCTTTGTTTCTCCGGATAGGAGAAGGGTCCCTAACCTTTGTTTCTCCAGGTAGGAGAACGGTGAGAAGCCCTGCAATTTTTTTTCCAGATCTACCTCTCTGTCTTTCTTCTCCATCTCTTCTTTTTCATCACCATTCTTTCCCCTTTCCCATCTCTGTTCCCTTTCTCCTTCGAATCTGAGAACAACCATCAAACCATCAATCTTTCCTGGATCCCGCCTCCTTCCGAGCACCATCCGATCATCAATCTTGCCAGAGGCCAACCACCCCCCCCTCCGACATCTTCAACATCGCCGCTGAGACTGCCATCTCCCGGATCTGCTCAAACACCAGTCAACTCTCCCACGCCCCTACTGCGAATCGTCGAATGCCCCATCCATGCAGAAATCTCTATTGGCCATTTTCCCAACCAAGTCAGCCATTGCCTTCTGCCTGTGAAAAGCACCGTGTCGAGCCATCACCACTTCCTCGTTACCGTCGTCCCTCTATTTTTCGAGCACCATCAGCGACCCCTTCTTCGACGATCATGGCCAACTCCCCATCGATCATCTCCATAGCCACCAGAGATCCAGTCTTTCGCCCGAAATCGTCCACAGTCGATTGTGACCTCTGCCATCCATTCCGCGGTCTCCGCCCAACACCACCAACGGCAAAACCCCTCCAAGCCATTCCTTGCTGCAATGCCCGATGCCTCACCTCCGTTGCCAGATGCTATCGACGCGTGTTCCCCATGCTGCCGCTCACCTCCCATCGCCGGTGCCAGTGAAGACCATCAGTTCCATTGAAATCATCGGTGAAATCCCCCCTCCGCGAGCCTCCCTGTTATTGGTTCAATCCGTGGAGAAGAAGAGGATTCCACACGATCATGAAAGCATATCCAGGTTTACTAATGCTGACTTTAAGTGCAGAGTATTCTGCATGCTTCTCAAAGCATAGCTGCCTCCACTTTAGTTTGGGCAGGAAATAAAGAAAAAAGAGAGAGAGAAAAATGAAAAAAAAGAAAGAAAGAAAAAGAAAAAATAATGTGTTTCTTTTGAATAATTGGGTTTAAATAATTGGGAGTTGAACCTAGCATAAAGGTCATTTCCTAGCGACCAACGATCCACCCTTCTCTAAAATAATCCTGATCCGGATCCGTCCCGCATTAGTTTTGGTGTCAGAGCGAGAGTTATGTTAGGTTAGTCAATTTTATTTTTAATTGCATTATTTGTATATAAAAAAAAATTCAGTCTGTAGATTATGTGCGTCCTGGAGCCAGAAGATGGTTGAAGCCTGACTCGATGGAATTGAGTTCTCCCCACCTCAGAAAAATGATGGGGACATCAACTAGCCTAGATCTGAAGCAGCCCAACCCAGCCCAGAACCTAAAGCCAGCCTAGCCCAGAACCTGAAGCCAGCTTAGCCCAGAACCTGAAGCCTGCCTAGCCCAAACCCTGGGGCCCAAGATCCTGAAGTCGATGAGGCACACATTCTGATGTAGTACAGTTCCTGATGCAGCACAAATCCTGAAGTAGCATAAATCCCAGAGTAGTACAAACCTCGGAGCAGCACAAATTCTGATGAAGAAAAATATAATATTTTATTTCTATGGATGTACAGGGTTTGGGATATTGGGATATTTGAGGATTTATCTCGATTATTTGAAAGTTGTTTTTAGGATTATTTTATACTTTAGTTGGATTAGTTTATTTTTTTAAAAAAATAGTTTGATTTGTTAAGATTGAGATTAGAATATGATCGGATATCTCATATTAGTCTATTTAATTATTTTATCGATCGAATAAAAAAAGATGGATGATGAATTATTGAAAAAGGGATCTTTGATTTGTTTCTCCATTTAGGGGATCTTTGTTTCTCCGGTTAAGAGACCTTTATTTCTCTGAGTAGGAGAAGGGCCCCAACTTTATTTCTCCAGGTAGGAGAAGGGACCCAACCTTTGTTTCTCCGAGTAGGAGAAGGGTACCCAACCTTTGTTTCTCCGGGTAGGAGAAGGGTACCCAACCTTTGTTTCTCCGGGTAGGAGAAGGGTGAGAAGCCTTGTAATTTTTTTCCAGATCTACCTCTCGTCTCTTCTTTTTCATCGCTGTTCTTTCCCCTTTCCCATCTCTGTTCCCTTTCTCCTTCGAATATGAGAACAACCACCGAACCATCAATCTTTCTTGGATCCCGCCTCCTCTCGAGCACCATTCGGTCACCAATCTTGCCGGAGGCCAACCACCCCTCCCTCTGATATCTTCGACATCCTTGCCGAGACTGCCATCTCCGGATCTGCTTGAACACCAGCCGACTCATCCACGCCCCTGCTGCAAAGTGCCGAATGCCCCATCTGTGTGGAGACCTCAGTTGGCCATTTTCCCAACCAAACCGGCCACCACCCTTCTGCCAGTGAAAAGCACAGCGCTGAGCCATCATTCGCTGCCCTCGGCATCATCGTCCCTCTATTTTTCGAGTGCCATCGGTGACCCTTCTCTGACGATCATGGCCAACTCCCCATTGCTCGTCTCCACAGCCACGGAGACCTAGTTTTCCACCCAAAATCATCCATAGCTGGTCGTGACCTCTGCCATCCATTCAGTTGTCTCCGCCCAGCATCGTCGTCGACAAAACCCCTTGAAGCCGTTCCCTACCGCAACGCCTGATGCCTCACCTCTGTAGCAAAACACTATCGCCGCATGTTCCCTGTGCTACTGCCCACCTCCCGTCACCGATGTCGGTGAAGACCACCAGTTCTATTGAAATCACCAGTGAAATTTCCCCTCCATGAGCCTCCTTGTTCTTGGTTTGGTCTGTGGAGAAGAAGAGGATGCTGGATGATTGTGAAAGCATCTCCGGGTTCCCTAATGCTGACTTCAAGTGCAGAGTATTCTACATGCTTCTCAAAGCATAGCCGCCTCCACTTTAGTTTGGGCAGGAAATTAAATAAAAAGAAAAAAAAAGAGAGAAAAAAATGAAAAAAAAGAAAGAAAGAAAAAGAAAAAAATGTGTGTTTCTTTTGAATAATTGGGTTTAAATAATTGGGAGTTGAACTTAGCCTAAAGGTCGTTTCCTAGCGACCAATGATCCACCCTTCTCTAAAATAATCCTGATCAGGGTCCATCCCGCATCACAGAAGTGGTACATCACTCTGATTCTAATAATGAGGCTGAGGCTTCTGAGTTTGCTGATACTGCTACTGGAGAGATGTTAGAGATGCTGAGCATGAGTCTAATAGTGATAGCTTTGATGATCTGATGAGGATTCCATTGATGAGAGAATCCAGGGATAGGCTGGACATACTAACAGCCCCAGGACACCTCCATACCATTAGCTACACCTGCACCTTCTAGACCATCGATTTCAGCACCACCGACTATCCTCAAGCAAATATTACTGAGCAGCTCACTCACTTTACTAAGACTCTGACAGCTTCTTTCAGATCCATGTTTGATGAGCTTCGTCAGATAGTGGACCATGGACTTCTGGAGTTCAAAGCAGAGATTAGAGAGCTCACTATGACAGTGGAATCATTGAGATGCGATAGCGGATCTAGGGTGAGCATAATGCAGATCTCAGGGACTTGCATTCAGATTTTGGGCAACTTCGAGGAGCCGCAGATTCTTTAATTACTCAGCAGACTGCTACTCTACTATAGAGCATATGGGAGAGAGTTCAGAGGATACAGTCTAGGATGAGCACTGCTCCTTTTCATCTCTCTTGTGCTTCCACTTTAGGATACCCACCTTCTCAGCCTACTCCCAATCCGAGATCATCACTTGTTAGGCAGCCATCACCTCCTGATCAGCCTCCACCTTATGTCAGTCAGCCATCACCTCTTGCCACACAGCCACCACCTCCTGCTCAGACTGACGCTATGCCTTCTAATGACATAAAAAATGAGCCTACTCCTATTAGTTCTAAACCTAAAGCTAGACCTAAAGCCAAATCCACTAGACCTAAGGCTCCTATAAGAACCAAATTTAGAGATCTTAGATAGAAACATTTGAAAACCAAGGTCTCTTCTACTATTTTAGAGATAGGTTCTTCCTCTAGTGAAAAAGAAGATGATTATATCTTGCATCTTTTTGTTGGATGTATCTTTTTGATGTTTTTATCTTTTTTTGTATCAAAGACTTGATTATATATATATATGTGTGTGTGCACTTTGTTCCAATTATCTTTCTACTCTTTTAACTGTTATGTGATGCTTATAGCTTGGACTCAACAAGCAATATCAAACAACTTTCATTGAAAAAGAAAAGAAAATATTAATAAGAATATCAAGATTATAATGAGAAGGTGAAATTATCTCAAATCATATTCATATTCTTATTCTATTTCAAAAATCATTGAATGCTTAGTAAATTTTTTTGATTAATGACAAAAAGGGGGAGAAAATAGTAGTATGATGCATGGAAAAAGAGAAAAAAATCATTAAAATATGCAAAGAAATGAATGAAACAGGGGGAGAAGTTATTAACCCAAAAATTTCAAAATTTGCTTTGATACTTCTTCATTAGTCTTTGATTAGCTCTGACACCTCTTAATATCCAATATTCATTAGCTCTATTACACTCATACTTGGGATTTCATTAATGTGATACTTCTTGATGCTAAAAGGAAATCAGCACTGATACATTTGAAATTAGCTTTGATACATCTTGAAATGCTCTATCAGCTATGATACACTTTGATTAACCTTGACTAGCCCTGATACTTTTTGATATTTAATTGACTTTGATACTTTCTAGAGCAAAAGCAGATTTTGTTAAATATTGGATCTGATACAAAATGCTTAAATTTTTTTTAGGCTCTGATACTTTTGATACATTCTGATACATTATTGATACTCACTTCTAAGTATTCATATATACTTAACTGTAAAGTTTTTCATGCCCAGTGGTGCGGGCACCAGACTCAGAAGAAGACTTCAGGGCTCCATCTGGATCTCTGATTGACCTTGCCCGAAGAATTAGGATTTTCTGGTTTTGTAATAAGGGTTGACTTGGTCAACTCAATTTTAGTCTTGAGTCTGTATTTCCCTGTAATTTAAATTTTGTTGAGTCATGTTGACTCAGTACAAGTCCTAGTAGTGGTCTAGATCTTCTCCAGGTTGGTGCCACTTTTTTTTTTTTCAGTCAAGTCAAGGTCCAGGGTGCCCCATTTTTTTTCTCCCAGGCCCAAGCAAGTGGGTGCCACACTCCTAACCACACGCCAGAGTCCAGGAGGCGCCACATCTCCATCCAGTGTCTTTAGTCCCTACACCACAAGAAGTAAGTTCCTTTTTTTCTTGCACCACTTGGGAGAGAAATCTATCAAGATACCTCAATCCAAGGAGGAGCCAATTTCTTTCCAGATAAACCCAAGCCAGGATGGCAAGAATTTTTCTTGAAGAGAGGATCAAGGAGGTGCCCCATAATGTTCCATAAAAATCCAAGTTATAAAAGGGAAGAGAGCATGTCTTGGGGAGGAATTCAAGGAGGTTCCCAAAAGTTTCCAAAAGTGCCAAAGCCATGAAAGGAAGAAGCCTAAACTTGTAGAGCAAGACTAGGAGGTGTCCAAATGAGCCAAACCATGAAGGGAAAATCCTTGATTCATGGAGAGATACTAGGAGACAACCCCATAACCTGCCAATTTGGAGCTGATTTTCAAGTTTTCTTGGAGTTTTTGGGCTGCCCACTCATGGAAGGAGTCTTGGGAAGAGAATTTGATGCCTAAAGTGTGGGTTAGTCCTATTAGTCCCACATGGAAAATGTATAAAATTTTATTTCTTTGTTATGTCTATATATTCAACTCTATGTAACTCTTGAATTTAATGATGAATAAAATCAATTTCTTTGTGAGCAACTTTGTGTTTTTCTCTTCCGCACTTGTGTTCAGGTGTTGAGCTCCGTGAGGGAGTAAATCCGGGTTCCCTAGGAACCTTGAGGAGGTGTGAGATCTCCAATCCCAAAACCCTACCAAAACCCTAGGTTAGCCACTTCAATTCCAAACCCTAGCCGCCCATCATCTTCTTCATTCCACCAATCATCCAAACCCTAATCTACCTCATCATCTCACAGCCCCTCTCTTCCAAGTAGAGGCCGACCACCAACATCCAGGTCCAGATCGACTACTTCGAATACAAAGCAAATCCCAGAGGAAGTCAGATCAGCATTCCAGGAGAATCAGGATTTCAGCAACATCAGCTTTCAAGTTCTACTATCTGGTAAATCCTTCCTTGAGTATCTGGTTCCATAACTTGTTCTTCTTCTTTCCCAGATCTTGAGTTCAGAAGAAGCCAACTCTGCCAAAGGGCCAGTATTGGAAAAATCCATTGCAAAGATATCTGAATCCGAGGATCCAACAATCTGCTCAAGAGAGTCCTTCCACTAACTCTGTGAAGATCACTACCTGGTCTGTAACCCTTCTCTCTTCTCTTTACTTCTGTCTTGTTGAAAGTTCAGAGCAAAACCCTAGGTCTGGGAGTTTCTCAACCCCCAGTGATCCTTTACTTCTGAACTACTCTGATAACCTAGTTTCTTTAAATTGTGCTTTCAATTATTATATAGTTTATTTCAATTTAGTTTAACTTTTCTTTGAGTCAAAGCCAACTTCTGAAAATATAAAAAAAAGAAAGAAAAAAGAACTAGTCTTAATTTACTTCCGCATCGCATCATCTCTTTTTTGTTCTACATCACCCAGTGTTTTGTCATCATCAAAAAGGGGGAGATTGTTGATCCCTAGAATGATTTTGATGATAACAAAATATTGAAGCATGCATTCGTTATTAATACTTTTGAATGTTTGAGAAGTTTTTGTAGGATGATTTAAATGAACAACTACTCTTCCTATAACTCTGATCTAATTGATGTATGTCAAGGATATTTTTGAAAAAGTATTATGTAATGAAGAGACCAAAGAAAAATTACTTATATATTTATGAGAATGGGCCAATCCTATGTAAATCTCAAGTTTAATTTTCTTAGAGTAAGCTTTAAAAGAGCTTGAAAGAGCATTGAAGACAGTTGGAAGCTTTCGGAAGAAGATTGGAGAAGTTTGGAAGGTTTTCAACAAAAATCACTCGAGCCGACTTAAGGTAGGAGAGCCGACTCATTATTTTGGCATGGCACGAAGTTTTTGGCATGCATTCATTCAAGTTGACTCGAATGAACCCGAGCTGACTCATCCAAAGCTATAATTCCTCAATCAGACAACCGAGCTAACCTGATAGAAATCCGAGCCGACTTAAATATTCAGTCTGTCAACCGAGTTGACTCGATAGAAAATCGAGTCGACTCCTTCAGAGTTTTGAAAAATTAGTTCTGAGAAAAACAGTCAAGCGAGCCGACTCATCAGTGAAGAGCCGACTCGATCAGAGTTCAATTACTAAAGGACCAAGAATCCAAGCCGGCTCGACCCATCGAGCCAACTTGAATCCCTATTCCAAGTGTGTAACTGCTAGTTCCAAAATTGATTTTTTGAATCCAAAAAGTGCTCCAACAGCCATATTTCAAATCCCAATACAATGATCATATTCATCTAAGATCAGTTCAAGGACTATAAATAAAGGATTTAAACAACTTTTGAAGAACTTTTGAATGAGAACTTAAAAGAATATTCATTATTCAAGAGAGCTTTGAAGAGAAGAACTCAAGACTTCACCAACTCCCATTTTTTCTTGAGTCATTTATTGAAGAAGATTAGAAGCCTTGAAGAGCATTAAAAGCAATCAAGAAGTGCTTGCAAAAACTTCAACTGCACTATTCGATAATGTTTGGTTTGTCCATTATTGTTGCTCTGTTTTCTTAATTCTTTATTTGCTTTGTGCTTCAAGTACAAGCAGGGGCTTGTAACTTGGAGATTTGTTTTAGGTTTTTGGTGAGCCTTTGAAACCCCCGTTTTGGGTTGGTTAGTGAAGCCCGAGAAAAAATACATTGTAATTGGGTTCTGGTGATCCCAATGTTAAACCGTTGGGGTGTTAGTGACCCAGAAAACTACCTTGTATTGGGTTCTTGGTGATCCCAATGTCAACCAGTTTGGGTTCTTAGTAATCCCAATGTAAAACCAAGTTTGGGTTTGGTTTGTGATCCCAGTGCAAAATAAAACCGGCAATATTCACGACGATATAGGGGAAAATCCCAATTGGTATCTTGGATAGTAGAGAGGGCTAGTTGCTCCAAACCACTATAAATTGGTTCATTTTTTGTGCTTATGCTTATTGTGTTTTCTTTACTCTTGCTTCTGCTATTTATTACATAAATCACATCCTCCCACACAAGATTTTAAAAAGAGCATATATTTGTGAAAATTTTTAAACCCCCAATTCACCCCTCCCTTCTTGGGTGGCCCCACCTGGACAACCGATCACTTGAATATTAACATGCAATAAAGAAAATATAAACCATACAAAGTCTGCATCACGTAGACCACTATATGTTGATGCCATGCTATCACACTTCTTTAGCAAACTCCCCAAGAACCTTACCTTTAATCCAATGTGACACTCGATGGGTGAGAAACGTACCAAGGAAGCATCGCTCTGGAATCCTCACTCCTGTCCAGCCCTATGAGTAATCCCTCCAGAGTTCATCGTAACAAGGAATGGCTTATGGACTCTTCTTCTTCAGCTTCTTCAACCGGGCACACTCTAGGAGATGACGTACAGGAGGAGTTTAGGAAGTCACAATGAACTCTTTCCAAGACATTCTTCCCAGCTTAAAACACAACCATCACACACCAAATCCAACCTTCTCTTTTCCCATACAAAGGTCTCAAAATCTTCTAGCCTTGTCTCACCTCTTTTTAAGCTTTTTTCTTCAACAAAAACATTTCAAAATCTCCTATCTCCATGGCCCTCATTCAACCCCCAATAATGAGGTAAGTGGGGAGCGAGAAAAGGGAAGAGTTACAAAACAAAGGGGATTACTAAGTTTGGGATTACATAATTAGGGGTGTTCATGATATTCAAGGCCATGGGGAGTTACAGAATCCGTTTAATTCACACTTAAATTCTTAATTTAAATTCTTAATGCCAAATTTGAATTTATAATTCAAACTTAAATTTGAAATGGATGCAATGATTTAGCCCAATCCATAGACCTTATGACCCAACCCAAACCGAATCACATTCGGTTTTTGGACCCAACTTAATTACTCAATCAAATTGAGTTAATACGCAATCACATTGCCACTAACCTCCATATAATTACCGACTTTAGTAATTAAAAGAGTTGTCATAACATTATGTGAAGATATGTCAAACACTTGATAAAATCATCAAATCCCTCCAACTAATCGACTCTAAATGTAGATGTACAATCAGTTGTCCAAAAGTCCAAAAAATGATTTCCCATCATTCAATAGCCATTAGGTCATCAAAACCCCTATGGTGTGTGGACCCTATAGGTTTGAAACAAGCCGGTAGTATTGAAGTACTTTCTAGTACCAGCCAAAGTCACCTCTAGCATTGACACCTGGTGTCTGTATAGGTCCGAAGTGTAGATCAACTATCCAGAACCAATGAATATGATAATCATATATATATTCCTTTAAGACCCTCATGCTCTGGAAGACTTAGTTTATTTGCCCAACCTAAGAAAGTCCTCCTAATCTTGTCTAATACCAATCCCTGTAACACTTACATGACTATCCTGGCCACTCAATTGAGACTAATGAGTCCATTCACGTCCAAACTCTTTTGGAGGATTTAATCCCTCTGATCCACCACTGCTACCCGGTACTTGATGTACCCAGCAACCTTTTATCACTTATTAGAATCCGTGTAGTTCGTACCTAATCCAGGAATGCTTGAAAGCTACCATGATGATCTTAAGCAAAGGAACACTTCTATCCTATCCTATTGAACTAACGCTTAGCAGAAAGAATTTTTTAGATAGTTCACGTCTAATGAAGTGTCATACACAACAACCTTCATGCCCATACCAGTGTCTCCCACCTCCTTGGTTAAGAGGACAATGCAACACTACTATTTACAACTACCTCCACTTGATACATTAATCCTATGACATGCATCATTTGGTCTGAATCATTAGAACTAATATGATATATCCTCTATATCCCTCAACTTAGTCCTAGGACTTCATCATACAAGATTCATTACATTACTTGTGAAATTTGATGACAGCTGAATAAATATTTTATTCAATATAATTCAGATACAATTACAACAGAGCTCACCTCTATATGCTAGATTGGCTTTGGGACACATTTCCAACACTCCTACTTAGACTAAAGCCAATCAGAATAGAATCATATTCCATCTTTCATTTACATTCGTTAGAACTCTTTGAACTCCACGGCTTTAGTGAAGGGGTTTAGCCAATTCGTCCTTTCCTCGTCTTCATATTCGATGTCACCTCGTTCCTGATCTTCTACATGTGGTAGCAATGCAGAATGTGCTTTATACGCTGATGGGACTTTGGCTCTTTAGCTTGAGTAATGGCTCTAGTGCTGTCATAGTATAACTAGAATCAGGACCATCCACGGAAAGGTGCCACTCCAGCTCTCCTAGGAACTTTGCCCCACCAACTCTTTTGCAGCAATCTGATTATGCAATCACTACATAGTCCTGCCCTATATGCTGCTTGTAACTTTTCTAGCAGATGGCTCTCCATTCCGGGTAAACACAAATCGGATATACTTTGCTGTCATCTTTATCTGAACTAAATACTTGAATCAGTATACCCATATAAGTTTTAAGTCATGTTCTCCAAATAGCCATTGGTCTTTAGTATTTCATAAATCCTTAAGGATAGTCTTTACTACCTCCAATGTACCTCACCTGGGTCAGACTGGTAATCTACTCACCATCCCTATTGAATATGCTATGTCTGGTCTAGTACATTCATGGCATACGATAGAACCCTTGCTGAAGCATGTGGAATCTTACCATATGCTCTCTCTCCTCAGAGTTGTTGCACAATACTTTTTGGAAAGATTAATTCCATGGCCTATCGGAAGATAGCTTTTCTTAAAATTTTTCATGCTAAACCGTTTCAGCACAGTGTCTATGTATGTAGATTGAGACAATCCCAAAGCTTCTTAGATCTATCTCTATATATTTTCATACCAAATATGTAGGAAGCTTAACCCAAGTCCTCATAGAAAACTAAGATGACAACCAAACCTTTATTCCCTGTAATGCAGGATATCATTTCTGATTAGAGAATGTCATCCATATACAGAATATGAAATATACGACAGAACGATTAGACCATTTATATATGCAGGTTCTTCTCCATTCCTAACGAAGCCATACGTTGATACATTTATCAAAATGCATGTCCCACTCTGAGATACCTACTTCAGTCCATAAATGGACCTCTACAGCTTGAACACCTTAGAATCATGATGGGGACATCGTCAACATGGATCCCAGAGCAAGCACGAATCTGGAGCTGCACGAATCTCGAAGGATATTTGGAATAAATTAGTTTGGGATTTATTTTTTTGAAATTTGAATTAGGATTTGGTTGGTTAGAATTGAGATATGGATAGGCTTATCTTATCCTATCTTGTATTTGAATTTGAGTCATCCCTATCTTTTATATCCTTTATTCAAATTCAAACGAGGGTTGGACAGGTCTATAAATACCACCCTCAGTCCTTTGTAAAAAAATTAGTTTGGTTAATCAAGTGAGTTTTTAGAAAAGTTTCTTTTCGTTCGCCCCATATGGGGAGGGTGAGAGGCCCGTCTGTCCTTCGCCTTCAGGTGTCGAGAGGTGAGAGACCCTAGTCCTTCGCTTTTGAGGTCGAGGGATGAGAGACCCTAGTCCTTCGCTTTTGAGGGTCGAGGGATGAGAGACCCTAGTTATCCCCTTTTCCCTGTCGAGTCCCCTCTAGGTCTTAGAGATTTTCCTTCACGGGCCCAGGTAGTGATTTGGTTGGATGCCCTAGGCTCTACATGTAGTGAGATGGGTGGGATGCCCCTAGGATACATGTAGTGAATGGGTGAGATGCCCTAGAGATGAGATGTCTCTCTGTGAATGTAAGTTCCAAGTCCTAGAGTGTCCAATTTTCCTACCCTCCATCCCTATTTTTCCTTCACCACCCACCATAGAAAAATCAAAAAAAAATTAAAAAATAGGATACTCTAACCTCGGTGACTTCTCTCTCGTCGACGATCCTACCCCTACCTGTCCCTCGTCAAATTGGTATCAGAGTAATAGGTCAGGTTAGGGTACATTTTCTTCCAATCCCAGATTTCCCTCACCGGTTTTGCCATTCTCTGTCTTCCCTGTGCCTGTGCTTGATCCCGTTCTCTTTGTTCTTCATCTCTCTGCTCCCTATTTCTCTAGATAACTGAAATCTTCTCTCTTCCCCTCGCTATCCAATCCCGAAAACTTCAACTCCCAAATATTCCAGTCCATCACCAATTCCTCCCACCCGTTCCACATTCGCACAACACCCCATCTAGATTAAAGCCCAACAGGAACAATTCCTCGAAGCCATTGCTGGCCAAGTCCGCCCCATCCCACTGAACTGCCGGACGGCCCGGAGGCCCTCCCTGCTCCCGCCTCCACCGGCACCACCACCGATCCTGCCCTGGACAAGGCACCGGAGCCCGTGAAGATCCTCAATGAGGACCTTAAGAAGCTTCCATCGGCGACTCCAATGCTAGCTCCCGCCTCGGAGGAGCTCCCTCCCAATCCTCCCCAATGGATGCCCAGAATGGTGCCCAGGATCTCGCCGCCTCCACCTCACTGCCACCTCCCCGACCCAGATCGCCGCCACTTGCTCTACGATCGATGCCTTCCTCCGCCACCATGCCTCTGATCAGATTCAAAGATCTAGTCGCCGAGTCCAGCAGCCTTGGAGTCTCCTCCTCGTCTTCGTCGGGCTCCACCTCCGCCATCCTCACCACCAATCAGAACACCTCCATCGCAATCCAGCCCATTGGACCTCTTCTTGGTCTACCAACCTCACTGGAAAGACCACCACCAAGCCCAGCCATGTATAGTCCCCTTCGTGGGATCTGCCTCCGTCCATGCACACTTGTCCTAGCTACGCCGCCTTCTTCCTCCCCAGCACCGTCGCCGGCCACCGTCTTCCTCCATATCACCATCGCCGTGAACGCCCGTCGGCGACCCCCTCCGTGAGCCTTATGCTGGTTAGGTCCATGAAGAAGGGGAGGGATTGCACGAACGTGAATGCAATTCCCCCTCTTGCTGCCGACTTCACTTAAGGGAACCCTGCACCAATCTCAAAGCTATGCAGTCTTCTTCATCAAGTCCTCTTCCAGTCCCTGTTTCAGTTTGATTCACCAGGCCATGTTTTAGAGTCGCACGGAGTTCAAAGATGCACCAATTTCAAAGCACACAATCTTCAAAGCTGCACACTCTTTAAAGCACACAGATCTTAGAGCAGAGTTAAAAGAAATCATTCTACAGGTCATGTGCATCCTAGAGCCAGCCTAACTCGATGGAGTCGAGTTTTCCCCACTTAGGAGAATGATGGGGACATCGCTAGCATGGATCTCGGAGCAAGCATGAATCTTGGAGCTGCACGAATCTTAGAGGAATCTAGAATA
Organism: Areca catechu; assembly: GCA_021397845.1. Lineage (NCBI taxonomy): Eukaryota > Viridiplantae > Streptophyta > Magnoliopsida > Arecales > Arecaceae > Areca > Areca catechu. Next base: position 96,219,683 of record CM038042.1, on the reverse strand, counting down.
AATTAGTTTGGATTTATTTTTTTGAAATTTGAATTAGGATTTGTTGGTTAGGATTGAGATATGGATAGGCTTATCTTATCCTATCTGTATTTGAATTTGAGTCATCCCTATTTTTTATCCTGTATTCAAATTCAAACGAGGGTTGGACAGGTCTATAAATATCATCCTCAGTCCTTTGTAAAAAAATCAGTTTGGTTAATCAAGTGAGTTTTAGAAAAGAGTTCTTTTCGTTCGCCTCGTATGGGGAGGGTGAGAGGCCCGTCTATCCTTCACCTTCGGGCATCGAGGGGTAAGAGATCCTAGTTATCCCCTTTTTCCTTCCCGTCGTCCCCTCTAGGTCTTAAGGATTTTCCTTCACGACCCCAGGTAGCGATTTGGATGGGATGCCCTAGGCTCCGCATGTAGTGAGATGGGTGGGAGGCCCTAGGCTACATGTAGTAGGATGGGTGAGATGCCCTAGAGGTGAGATGTCTCTCCATGAATATAAGTTCCAAGTCCTAGAGTGTCCATTTTCCTACCCTCCATCCCTATTTTTCCTTCACCACCACCATAGAAAAATCAAAAAAAAATTTAAAAAATAGGATACCCTAATCTTCGGTGACATCTCAGCTCGCCGACGATCCTATCCCTACCTGTCCTCATCAACTCATCTATGGATGTGAACCCTTCAGGTTGCATCATATATACCTCAGTTCATCATTTAGTATTGCTGTTTGGACATCCATTTATCAAATTTCATAGTCCAGATATTTTGCCAGAGCAAGCATAATCCGAATAGACTTGAGCATTGCCATAGAGAAATGTCTCGTCATAGTCTATACCAGACGGGCTTTATAGGTCTCCACCTACCTGTCTGCGGCCCTCTTCCTCTTGAAGATTTATTTGCATCCAATGGGTTTTATCCCTTCAGGTGGATTAACCAATGTCCACACATTATTGATTTCCATGGACTCCATTTTGGATTTCATGGCCTCAAGCCATTTCTCAGAGTCAGACCTCTACATTGCATCCATATAGGTGATCGGATCCTCGTTGTTCTCATCAAGCTCAATAGGATCACCATCTCGGACTAGAAAATCATAGTATCTATCTGGCTAATTTGGTATTCTACTGGATCTCCTTAATGGTTGTATACTAGGCTCAGCTTTTATCAAATCTGCTTCTATAGCGATCTTAGAATGTGTTGTTTCCTCTACCTATCGAACTTCCCCAAGTTCAACCTCAATAACTCAAGTGCCTTCAATAAGGTACTCCCTTTCCAAAAAGGCAGCCCTAAGACTGACAAACACTCTATGTTCCTCAGGTAGATAGAAGAAATACCCTTTAGGCTCCGTTGGATACCTAACAAAGAGGCACCTGCCAGATCTAGGTCCAAGTTTATCTATCTGCAAATGTTTGACATAAGCCGGACACTCCTAAATCCAAGATGTGAAAGAGTTGTCTTCGCCCAGTCCATATCTCATATGGAGTTTTCTTAACGGATTTACTAGGAACCTATTCAAAAGATAACATGCTACTCAAGAGCATATCCTCTAAAACATATAGGTAGAGTGGCTAAGCCCATCATGGATCGGACCATATCTAATAAAGTCGATTCCTCCTTTCAGACACCATTTAACTGAGATGTTCCTGGATGAGTCCATTGAGAAAGGATCCTATTCTCCTTAAGATAAGTCAGAAACTCTCTGGAAAGATACTCACCACCTCGATCTGATTGAAGGGTTTTAATAAACTTTCTAGTTTATTTTTCTACTTCATTACAATATCATTTGAATATTTTAATGATTCAGATTTATGTCATATTAAGAAGACATAACTATACCTGGATCAGTCATCTGTAAATGTAATAAAATAATTATACTACCCTTGGCACCGATATTCATTGGTCCACATACATTAATATGTACCAGACTAAGAATATCATTGGCTCGCTCACCTTTTCTAGAAAAAGGTGACTTAGTCATTTTACCAAGAAGACAAGATTCACAAGTTGGCAGTGATTCACAATCACTATATTCAAGAGATCTTCTCCAACTAACTTATTGATCCTGTTCTTGTTAATATGACCTAGTAGTGCCAGAGATAAGTATCGCTGACATTATCTATCCTAGGGCATTTGCAAAAAGTAGTCATTACTGTAACAGGTCATGATAGTAAGTATATGCTATTACTTAAATGTCCATCCATAAGTTTCACACCATTCACAATGATAGAAAAAACACATTCTTTATTGAAAATTCATAATTTTTATTGGCCAATTGGCATACAGAAATGACATTCATATAAAAGATGGACAGTAATGACAGTCATTCAAAATGACATTACAAGACTCGAAAACTAGCTTGATAACTCCTAATGCCAAGACTAGAACTTGGCTTCCATTTCCCATGTTCAACAATTTCTCACCATCCTCGAATCTCCTACTAACTTGAAGCCCATGCAAAGAATTGCAAATATGAATAGGATTTCTGGTATCCAATACCCAATTAGTAGTATCACATATAGAGAACTTATAAGGTGTTATCATATATTACTTTATGCATCAATAGCTTGCTGTTTTCTCTTCTTCGACCTGTTCAGGCAAGAGTAGCAAGGTAGGCAGGATAATTCCTCCAATGATCCTGCTTCTTGCAATAGAAGCACTCTGCCTTACTCTCTATATATTTTCTTAAAATTTTTCATGCTAAACCGTTTCAGCGCAGTGTCTATGTATGTAGATTGAGACAATCCCAAAAGCTTCTTAGATCTATCTCTATATATTCCATACCAAATATGTAGGAAGCTTAACCCAAGTCCTCATAGAAAACTAAGATGACAACCAAACCTTTATTCCCTGTAATGCAGGATATCATTTCCGATTAAGAGAATGTCATCCATATACAGAATATGAAATATAACGACAGAACGATTAGACCATTTATATATGCAGGGTTCTTCTCCATTCCTAACGAAGCCATACGTCTTGATACATTTATCAAAATGCATGTTCCAACTCTGAGATACCTACTTCAGTCCATAAATGGACCTCTACAGCTTGAACACCTTAGAATCATGATGGGGACATCGTCAACATGGATCCCAGAGCAAGCACGAATCCTGGAGCTGCACGAATCTCAAAGGATATTTGGAATAAATTAGTTTGGGATTTATTTTTTGAAATTTGAATTAGGATTTGGTTGGTTAGAATTGAGATATGGATAGGCTTATCTTATCCTATCTTGTATTTGAATTTGAGTCATCCCTATCTTTTTATCCTTTATTCAAATTCAAACGAGGGTTGGACAGGTCTATAAATACCACCCTCAGTCCTTTGTAAAAAAATTAGTTTGGTTAATCAAGTGAGTTTTTAGAAAAGAGTTTCTTTTCGTTCGCCCCATATGGGGAGGGTGAGAGGCCCGTCTGTCCTTCGCCTTCAGGTGTCGAGGTGAGAGACCCTAGTCCTTCACTTAGGGTCGAGGGATGAAGACCCTAGTCCTTCGCTTTTGAGGGTCGAGGGATGAGAGACCCTAGTTATCCCCTTTTCCCTGTCGAGTCCCCTCTAGGTCTTAGGGATTTTCCTTCACGGCCCCAGGTAGTGATTTGGATGGGATGCCCTAGGCTCTACATGTAGCGAGATGGGTGGGATGCCCTAGGATACATGTAGTGAGATGGGTGAGATGCCCTAGAGATGAGATGTCTCTCTGTGAATGTAAGTTCCAAGTCCTAGAGTGTCCAATTTCCTACCCTCCATCCCTATTTTTCCTTCACCACCACCATAGAAAAATCAAAAAAAATTAAAAAAATAGGATACTCTAACCTTCGGTGACTTCTCAGCTCGTCGACGATCCTACCCCTACCTGTCCCTCATCAAATTGGTATCAGAGTAATAGGTCAGGTTAGGGTACATTTTCTTCCCAATACCAGATTCCCTCACCGGTTTTGCCATTCTCTGTCTTCCCTGTGCCTGTGCTTGATCCCGTTCTCTTTTGTTCTTCATCTCTGCTCCCCTATTCTCTAGATAACTGAAATCTTCTCTCTTCCCTCGCTATTCCAATCCCGAAAACTTCAACTCCCAAATATTCCAGTCCATCACCAATTCCTCCCACCCGTTCCACATTCGCACAACACCCCATCTAGATCAAAGCCCAACAGGAACAATTCCTCCGAAGCCATTGCTGGCCAAGTCCGCCCCATCCCACTGAACTGCCAGACGGCCCGGAGGCCCTCCCTGCTCCCACCTCCACCGGCACCACCACCGATCCTGCCCCGGACAAGGCACCGGAGCCCGTGAAGATCCTCAATGAGGACCTTAAGAAGCTTCCATCGGTGACTCCAATGCTAGCTCCCGCCTCGGAGGAGCCCCCTCCCCAATCCTCCCCATGGATGCCCAGAATGGTGCCCAGGATCTCGCCGCCTCCATCCTCACTGCCACCTCCCCGACCCAGATCGCCGCCACTTGCTCTACGATCGATGCCTTCCTCCGCCACCATGCCTCTGATCGGATTCAAAGATCTAGTCGCCGAGTCCAGCAGCCTTGGAGTCTCCTCCTCGTCTTCGTCGGGCTCCACCTCCACCATCCTCACCACCAATCAGAACACCTCCATCGCAATCCAGCCCATTGGACCTCCATCTTCCGGTCTACCGACCTCACTGGAAAGACCACCACCAAGCCCAGCCATGTGATAGTCCCCTTCGTGGGATCTGCCTCCGTCCATGCACACTTGTCCTAGCTACGCCGCCTTCTTCCTCCCCAGCACCGTCGCCAGCCACCGTCTTCCTCCATATCACCATCGCCGTGAACGCCCATCGGCGACACCCCTCCGTGAGCCCTTATGCTGGTTAGGTCCATGAAGAAGGGAGGGATTGCACGAACGTGAATGCAATTCCCCCTCTTGCTGCCGACTTCACTTAAGGGAACCCTGCACCAATCTCAAAGCTATGCAGTCTTCTTCATCAAGTCCTCTTCCAGTCCCTGTTTCAGTTTGATTCACCAGGCCATGTTTTAGAGTCGCACGGAGTTCAAAGATGCACCAATTTCAAAGCACACAATCTTCAAAGCTGCACACTCTTTAAAGCACACAGATCTTAGAGCAGAGTTAAAAGAAATCATTCTACAGGTCATGTGCATCCTAGAGCCAGCCTAACTCGATGGAGTCGAGTTTTCCCCACCTTAGGAGAATGATGGGGACATCGCTAGCATGGATCTCGGAGCAAGCATGAATCTTGGAGCTGCACGAATCTTAGAGGAATCTAGAATAAATTAGTTTGGGATTTATTTTTTTGAAATTTGAATTAGGATTTGGTTGGTTAGGATTGAGATATGGATAGGCTTATCTTATCCTATCTTGTATTTGAATTTGAGTCATCCCTATTTTTTTATCCTGTATTCAAATTCAAACGAGGGTTGGACAGGTCTAAATATCATCCTCAGTCCTTTGTAAAAAATCAGTTTGGTTAATCAAGTGAGTTTTTAGAAAAGAGTTTCTTTTCGTTCGCCTCGTATGGGGAGGGTGAGAGGCCCGTCTATCCTTCACCTTCGGGCATCGAGGGGTAAGAGATCCTAGTTATCCCCTTTTCCCCCGTCGAGTCCCCTCTAGGTCTTAAGGATTTTCCTTCACGACCCCAGGTAGCGATTTGGATGGGATGCCCTAGGCTCCGCATGTAGTGAGATGGGTGGGATGCCCTAGGCTACATGTAGTGGGATGGGTGAGATGCCCTAGAGGTGAGATGTCTCTCCATGAATGTAAGTTCCAAGTCCTAGAGTGTCCAATTTTCTACCCTCCATCCCTATTTTCCTTCACCACCACCATAGAAAAAATCAAAAAAAATTTAAAAATAGGATACCCTAATCTTCGGTGACTTCTCAGCTCGCCGACGATCCTATCCCTACCTGTCCCTCATCAACTCATCTATGGATGTGAACCCTTCAGGTTGCATCATATATACCTCAGTTCATCATTTAGTATTGCTGTTTGGACATCCATTTATCAAATTTCATAGTCCAGATATTTTGCCAGAGCAAGCATAATCCGAATAGACTTGAGCATTGCCATAGGGAAAAATGTCTCGTCATAGTCTATACCAGACGGGCTTTATAGGTCTCCACCTACCTGTCTGCGGCCCTCTTCCTCTTGAAGATTTATTTGCATCCAATGGGTTTTATCCCTTCAGGTGGATTAACCAATGTCCACACATTATTGATTTCCATGGACTCCATTTTGGATTTCATGGCCTCAAGCCATTTCTCAGAGTCAGACCTCTACATTGCATCCATATAGGTGATCGGATCCTCGTTAAGCTCATCTAGGATCACCATCTCGGACTAGAAAATCATAGTATCTATCTGGCTAATGTGGTATTCTACTGGATCTCCTTAATGGTTGTATACTAGGCTCAGCTTTTATCAAATCTGCTTCTATAGCGATCTTAGAATGTGTTGTTTCCTCTACCTATCGAACTTCCCCAAGTTCAACCTCAATACTCAAGTGCCTTCAATAAGGTACTCCCTTTCCAAAAAGGCAGCCCTAAGACTGACAAACACTCTATGTTCCTCAGGTAGATAGAAGAAATACCCTTTAGGCTCCGTTGGATACCTAACAAAGAGGCACCTGCCAGATCTAGGTCCAAGTTTATCTATCTGCAAATGTTTGACATAAGCCGGACACTCCTAAATCCAAAGATGTGAAAGAGTTGTCTTACGCCCAGTCCATATCTCATATGGAGTTTTCTTAACGGATTTACTAGGAACCCTATTCAAAAGATAACATGCTAACTCAAGAGCATATCCTCTAAAACATATAGGTAGAGTGGCTAAGCCCATCATGGATCGGACCATATCTAATAAAGTCCGATTCCTCCTTTCAGACACCATTTAACTGAGATGTTCCTGGATGAGTCCATTGAGAAAGGATCCTATTCTCCTTAAGATAAGTCAGAAACTCTCTGGAAAGATACTCACCACCTCGATCTGATTGAAGGGTTTAATAAACTTTCTAGTTTATTTTTCTACTTCATTACAATATCATTTGAATATTTAAATGATTCAGATTTATGTCAAATTAAGAAGACATAACTATACCTGGATCAGTCATCTGTAAATGTAATAAAATAATTATACCTACCCTTGGCACCGATATTCATTGGTCCACATACATTAATATGTACCAGACTAAGAATATCATTGGCTCGCTCACCTTTTCTAGAAAAAGGTGACTTAGTCATTTTACCAAGAAGACAAGATTCACAAGTTGGCAGTGATTCACAATCACTAATATTCAAGAGATCTTCTCCAACTAACTTATTGATCCTGTTCTTGTTAATATGACCTAGTAGTGCCAGAGATAAGTATCGCTGACATTATCTATCCTAGGGCATTTGCAAAAAGTAGTCATTACTGTAACAGGTCATGATAGTAAGTATATGCTATTACTTAAATGTCCATCCATAAGTTTCACACCATTCACAATGATAGAAAAAACACATTCTTTATTGAAAATTCATAATTTTTATTGGCCAATTGGCATACAGAAATGACATTCATAATAAAAGATGGACAGTAATGACAGTCATTCAAAATGACATTACAAGACTCAAAACTAGCTTGATAACTCCTAATGCCAAGACTAGAACTTGGCTTCCATTTCCCATGTTCAACAATTTCTCACCATCCTCGAATCTCCTACTAACTTGAAGCCCATGCAAAGAATTGCAAATATGAATAGGATTTCTGGTATCCAATACCCAATTAGTAGTATCACATATAGAGAACTTATAAGGTGTTATCATATAATTACTTTATGCATCAATAGCTTGCTGTTTTCTCTTCTTCGACCTGTTCAGGCAAGAGTAGCAAGGTAGGCAGGATAATTCCTCCAATGATCTTGCTTCTTGCAATAGAAGCACTCTGCCTTACTCTCATATATTTTCTTAAAATTTTTCATGCTAAACCGTTTCAGCACAGTGTCTATGTATGTAGATTGAGACAATCCCAAAAGCTTCTTAGATCTATCTCTATATATTTTCATACCAAATATGTAGGAAGCTTAACCCAAGTCCTCATAGAAAACTAAGATGACAACCAAACCTTTATTCCCTGTAATGCAGGATATCATTTCCGATTAAGAGAATGTCATCCATATACAGAATATGAAATATAACGACAGAACGATTAGACCATTTATATATGCAGGGTTCTTCTCCATTCCTAACGAAGCCATACGTCTTGATACATTTATCAAAATGCATGTTCCAACTCTGAGATACCTACTTCAGTCCATAAATGGACCTCTACAGCTTGAACACCTTAGAATCATGATGGGGACATCGTCAACATGGATCCCAGAGCAAGCACGAATCCTGGAGCTGCACGAATCTCGAAGGATATTTGGAATAAATTAGTTTGGGATTTATTTTTTTGAAATTTGAATTAGGATTTGGTTGGTTAGAATTGAGATATGGATAGGCTTATCTTATCCTATCTTGTATTTGAATTTGAGTCATCCCTATCTTTTTATCCTTTATTCAAATTCAAACGAGGGTTGGACAGGTCTATAAATACACCCTCAGTCCTTTGTAAAAAAATTAGTTTGGTTAATCAAGTGAGTTTTTAGAAAAGAGTTTCTTTTCGTTCGCCCCATATGGGGAGGGTGAGAGGCCCGTCTGTCCTTCGCCTTCAGGTGTCGAGAGGTGAGAGACCCTAGTCCTTCGCTTTTGAGGGTCGAGGGATGAGAGACCCTAGTTATCCCCTTTTCCCTGTCGAGTCCCCTCTAGGTCTTAGAGATTTTCCTTCACGGCCCCAGGTAGTGATTTGGGTGGGATGCCCTAGGCTCTACATGTAGTGAGATGGGTGGGATGCCCTAGGATACATGTAGTGAGATGGGTGAGATGCCCTAGAGATGAGATGTCTCTCTGTGAATGTAAGTTCCAAGTCCTAGAGTGTCCAATTTTCCTACCCTCCATCCCTATTTTTCCTTCACCACCACCATAGAAAAAATCAAAAAAAAATTAAAAAAATAGGATACTCTAACCTTCGGTGACTTCTCAGCTCGTCGACGATCCTACCCTACCTGTCCCTCATCAAATTGGTATCAGAGTAATAGGTCAGGTTAGGGTACATTTTCTTCCAATCCCAGATTTCCCTCACCGGTTTTGCCATTCTCTGTCTTCCCTGTGCCTGTGCTTGATCCCGTTCTCTTTTGTTCTTCATCTCTGCTCCCCTATTTCTCTAGATAACTGAAATCTTCTCTCTTCCCCTCGCTATTCCAATCCCGAAAACTTCAACTCCCAAATATTCCAGTCCATCACCAATTCCTCCCACCCGTTCCACATTCGCACAACACCCCATCTAGATCAAAGCCCAACAGGAACAATTCCTCCGAAGCCATTGCTGGCCAAGTCCGCCCCTATCCCACTGAACTGCCAGACGGCCCGGAGGCCCTCCCTGCTCCCGCCTCCACCGGCACCACCACCGATCCTGCCCTGGACAAGGCACCGGAGCCCGTGAAGATCCTCAATGAGGACCTTAAGAAGCTTCCATCGGCGACTCCAATGCTAGCTCCCGCCTCGGAGGAGCTCCCTCCCCAATCCTCCCCAATGGATGCCCAGAATGGTGCCCAGGATCTCGCCGCCTCCATCCTCACTGCCACCTCCCCGACCCAGATCGCCGCCACTTGCTCTACGATCGATGCCTTCCTCCGCCACCATGCCTCTGATCGGATTCAAAGATCTAGTCGCCGAGTCCAGCAGCCTTGGAGTCTCCTCCTCGTCTTCGTCGGGCTCCACCTCCGCCATCCTCACCACCAATCAGAACACCTCCATCGCAATCCAGCCCATTGGACCTCCATCTTCCGGTCTACCGACCTCACTGGAAAGACCACCACCAAGCCCAGCCATGTCATAGTCCCCTTCGTGGGATCTGCCTCCGTCCATGCACACTTGTCCTAGCTACGCCGCCTTCTTCCTCCCCAGCACCGTCGCCGGCCACCGTCTTCCTCCATATCACCATCGCCGGTGAACGCCCGTCGGCGACACCCCTCCGTGAGCCCTTATGCTGGTTAGGTCCATGAAGAAGGGGAGGGATTGCACGAACATGAATGCAATTCCCCCTCTTGCTGCCGACTTCACTTAAGGGAACCCTGCACCAATCTCAAAGCTATGCAGTCTTCTTCATCAAGTCCTCTTCCAGTCCCTGTTTCAGTTTGATTCACCAGGCCATGTTTTAGAGTCGCACGGAGTTCAAAGATGCACCAATTTCAAAGCACACAATCTTCAAAGCTGCACACTCTTTAAAGCACACAGATCTTAGAGCAGAGTTAAAAGAAATCATTCTACAGGTCATGTGCATCCTAGAGCCAGCCTAACTCGATGGAGTCGAGTTTTCCCCACCTTAGGAGAATGATGGGGACATCGCTAGCATGGATCTCGGAGCAAGCATGAATCTTGGAGCTGCACGAATCTTAGAGGAATCTAGAATAAATTAGTTTGGGATTTATTTTTTTGAAATTTGAATTAGGATTTGGTTGGTTAGGATTGAGATATGGATAGGCTTATCTTATCCTATCTTGTATTTGAATTTGAGTCATCCCTATTTTTTTATCCTGTATTCAAATTCAAACGAGGGTTGGACAGGTCTATAAATATCATCCTCAGTCCTTTGTAAAAAAATCAGTTTGGTTAATCAAGTGAGTTTTTAGAAAAGGTTCTTTTCGTTCGCCTCGTATGGGGAGGGTGAGAGGCCCGTCTATCCTTCACCTTCGGGCATCGAGGGGTAAGAGATCCTAGTTATCCCCTTTTTCCCGTCGAGTCCCCTCTAGGTCTTAAGGATTTTCCTTCACGACCCCAGGTAGCGATTTGGATGGGATGCCCTAGGCTCCGCATGTAGTGAGATGGGTGGGATGCCCTAGGCTACATGTAGTGGGATGGGTGAGATGCCCTAGAGGTGAGATGTCTCTCCATGAATGTAAGTTCCAAGTCCTAGAGTGTCCAATTTTCCTACCCTCCATCCCTATTTTTCCTTCACCACCACCATAGAAAAAATCAAAAAAAAATTTAAAAAATAGGATACCCTAATCTTCGGTGACTTCTCAGCTCGCCGACGATCCTATCCCTACCTGTCCCTCATCAACTCATCTATGGATGTGAACCCTTCAGGTTGCATCATATATACCTCAGTTCATCATTTAGTATTGCTGTTTGAACATCCATTTATCAAATTTCATAGTCCAGATATTTTGCCAGAGCAAGCATAATCCGAATAGACTTGAGCATTGCCATAGGGAAAAATGTCTCGTCATAGTCTATACCAGACGGGCTTTATAGGTCTCCACCTACCTGTCTGCGGCCCTCTTCCTCTTGAAGATTTATTTGCATCCAATGGGTTTTATCCCTTCAGGTGGATTAACCAATGTCCACACATTATTGATTTCCATGGACTCCATTTTGGATTTCATGGCCTCAAGCCATTTCTCAGAGTCAGACCTCTACATTGCATCCATATAGGTGATCGGATCCTCGTTGTTCTCATCAAGCTCAATAGGATCACCATCTCGGACTAGAAAATCATAGTATCTATCTGGCTAATGTGGTATTCTACTGGATCTCCTTAATGGTTGTATACTAGGCTCAGCTTTTATCAAATCTGCTTCTATAGCGATCTTAGAATGTGTTGTTTCCTCTACCTATCGAACTTCCCCAAGTTCAACCTCAATAACTCAAGTGCCTTCAATAAGGTACTCCCTTTCCAAAAAGGCAGCCCTAAGACTGACAAACACTCTATGTTCCTCAGGTAGATAGAAGAAATACCCTTTAGGCTCCGTTGGATACCTAACAAAGAGGCACCTGCCAGATCTAGGTCCAAGTTTATCTATCTGCAAATGTTTGACATAAGCCGGACACTCCTAAATCCAAAGATGTGAAAGAGTTGTCTTACGCCCAGTCCATATCTCATATGGAGTTTTCTTAACGGATTTACTAGGAACCCTATTCAAAAGATAACATGCTAACTCAAGAGCATATCCTCTAAAACATATAGGTAGAGTGGCTAAGCCCATCATGGATCGGACCATATCTAATAAAGTCCGATTCCTCCTTTCAGACACCATTTAACTGAGATGTTCCTGGATGAGTCCATTGAGAAAGGATCCTATTCTCCTTAAGATAAGTCAGAAACTCTCTGGAAAGATACTCACCACCTCGATCTGATTGAAGGGTTTTAAATACTTTCTAGTTTATTTTTCTACTTCATTACAATATCATTTGAATATTTTAAATGATTCAGATTTATGTCAAATTAAGAAGACATAACTATACCTGGATCAGTCATCTATAAATGTAATAAAATAATTATACCTACCCTTGGCACCGATATTCATTGGTCCACATACATTAATATGTACCAGACTAAGAATATCATTGGCTCGCTCACCTTTTCTAGAAAAAGGTGACTTAGTCATTTTACCAAGAAGACAAGATTCACAAGTTGGCAGTGATTCACAATCACTAATATTCAAGAGATCTTCTCCAACTAACTTATTGATCCTGTTCTTGTTAATATGACCTAGTAGTGCCAGAGATAAGTATCGCTGACATTATCTATCCTAGGGCATTTGCAAAAAGTAGTCATTACTGTAACAGGTCATGATAGGTATATGCTATTACTTAAATGTCCATCCATAAGTTTCACACCATTCACAATGATAGAAAAACACATTCTTTATTGAAAATTCATAATTTTTATTGGCCAATTGGCATACAGAAATGACATTCATAATAAAAGATGGACAGTAATGACAGTCATTCAAAATGACATTACAAGACTCGAAAACTAGCTTGATAACTCCTAATGCCAAGACTAGAACTTGGCTTCCATTTCCCATGTTCAACAATTTCTCACCATCCTCGAATCTCCTACTAACTTGAAGCCCATGCAAAGAATTGCAAATATGAATAGGATTTCTGGTATCCAATACCCAATTAGTAGTATCACATATAGAGAACTTATAAGGTGTTATCATATAATTACTTTATGCATCAATAGCTTGCTGTTTTCTCTTCTTCGACCTGTTCAGGCAAGAGTAGCAAGGTAGGCAGGATAATTCCTCCAATGATCCTGCTTCTTGCAATAGAAGCACTCTGCCTTACTCTCTATATATTTTCTTAAAATTTTTCATGCTAAACCGTTTCAGCACAGTGTCTATGTATGTAGATTGAGACAATCCCAAAAGCTTCTTAGATCTATCTCTATATATTTCCATACCAAATATGTAGGAAGCTTAACCCAAGTCCTCATAGAAAACTAAGATGACAACCAAACCTTTATTCCCTGTAATGCAGGATATCATTTCCGATTAAGAGAATGTCATCCATATACAGAATATGAAATATAACGACAGAACGATTAGACCATTTATATATGCAGGGTTCTTCTCCATTCCTAACGAAGCCATACGTCTTGATACATTTATCAAAATGCATGTTCCAACTCTGAGATACCTACTTCAGTCCATAAATGGACCTCTACAGCTTGAACACCTTAGAATCATGATGGGGACATCGTCAACATGGATCCCAGAGCAAGCACGAATCCTGGAGCTGCACGAATCTAGAAGGATATTTGGAATAAATTAGTTTGGGATTTATTTTTTTGAAATTTGAATTAGGATTTGGTTGGTTAGAATTGAGATATGGATAGGCTTATCTTATCCTATCTTGTATTTGAATTTGAGTCATCCCTATCTTTTTATCCTTTATTCAAATTCAAACGAGGGTTGGACAGGTCTATAAATACCACCCTCAGTCCTTTGTAAAAAATTAGTTTGGTTAATCAAGTGAGTTTTTAGAAAGAGTTTCTTTTCGTTCGCCCCATATGGGGAGGTGAGAGGCCCGTCTGTCCTTCGCCTTCAGGTGTCGAGAGGTGAGAGACCCTAGTCCTTCGCTTTTGAGGGTCGAGGGATGAGAGACCCTAGTCCTTCGCTTTTGAGGGTCGAGGGATGAGAGACCCTAGTTATCCCCTTTTCCCTGTCGAGTCCCCTCTAGGTCTTAGGGATTTTCCTTCACGGCCCCAGGTAGTGATTTGGGTGGGATGCCCTAGGCTCTACATGTAGTGAGATGGGTGGGATGCCCTAGGATACATGTAGTGAGATGGGTGAGATGCCCTAGAGATGAGATGTCTCTCTGTGAATGTAAGTTCCAAGTCCTAGAGTGTCCAATTTTCCTACCCTCCATCCCTATTTTTCCTTCACCACCACCATAGAAAAAATCAAAAAAAAATTAAAAAATAGGATACTCTAACCTTCGGTGACTTCTCAGCTCGTCGACGATCCTACCCCTACCTGTCCCTCATCAAATTGGTATCAGAGTAATAGGTCAGGTTAGGGTACATTTTCTTCCCAATCCCAGATTTCCCTCACCGGTTTTGCCATTCTCTGTCTTCCCTGTGCCTGTGCTTGATCCCGTTCTCTTTTGTTCTTCATCTCTGCTCCCCTATTTCTCTAGATAACTGAAATCTTCTCTCTTCCCCTCGCTATTCCAATCCCGAAAACTTCAACTCCCAAATATTCCAGTCCATCACCAATTCCTCCCACCCGTTCCACATTCGCACAACACCCCATCTAGATCAAAGCCCAACAGGAACAATTCCTCCGAAGCCATTGCTGGCCAAGTCCGCCCCAATCCCACTGAACTGCCAGACGGCCCGGAGGCCCTCCCTGCTCCCGCCTCCACCGGCACCACCACCGATCCTGCCCCGGACAAGGCACCGGAGCCCGTGAAGATCCTCAATGAGGACCTTAAGAAGCTTCCATCGGCGACTCCAATGCTAGCTCCCGCCTCGGAGGAGCTCCCTCCCCAATCCTCCCCAATGGATGCCCAGAATGGTGCCCAGGATCTCGCCGCCTCCATCCTCACTGCCACCTCCCCGACCCAGATCGCCGCCACTTGCTCTACGATCGATGCCTTCCTCCGCCACCATGCCTCTGATCGGATTCAAAGATCTAGTCGCCGAGTCCAGCAGCCTTGGAGTCTCCTCCTCGTCTTCGTCGGGCTCCACCTCCTCCATCCTCACCACCAATCAGAACACCTCCATCGCAATCCAGCCCATTGGACCTCCATCTTCCGGTCTACCGACCTCACTGGAAAGACCACCACCAAGCCCAGCCATGTCATAGTCCCCTTCGTGGGATCTGCCTCCGTCCATGCACACTTGTCCTAGCTACGCCGCCTTCTTCCTCCCCAGCACCGTCGCCGCCACCGTCTTCCTCCATATCACCATCGCCGTGAACGCCCATCGGCGACACCCCTCCGTGAGCCCTTATGCTGGTTAGGTCCATGAAGAAGGGGAGGGATTGCACGAACGTGAATGCAATTCCCCCTCTTGCTGTCGACTTCACTTAAGGGAACCCTGCACCAATCTCAAAGCTATGCAGTCTTCTTCATCAAGTCCTCTTCCAGTCCCTGTTTCAGTTTGATTCACCAGGCCATGTTTTAGAGTCGCACGGAGTTCAAAGATGCACCAATTTCAAAGCACACAATCTTCAAAGCTGCACACTCTTTAAAGCACACAGATCTTAGAGCAGAGTTAAAAGAAATCATTCTACAGGTCATGTGCATCCTAGAGCCAGCCTAACTCGATGGAGTCGAGTTTTCCCCACCTTAGGAGAATGATGGGGACATCGCTAGCATGGATCTCGGAGCAAGCATGAATCTTGGAGCTGCACGAATCTTAGAGGAATCTAGAATAAATTAGTTTGGGATTATTTTTTTGAAATTTGAATTAGGATTTGGTTTGTTAGGATTGAGATATGGATAGGCTTATCTTATCCTATCTTGTATTTGAATTTGAGTCATCCCTATTTTTTTATCCTGTATTCAAATTCAAACGAGGGTTGGACAGGTCTATAAATATCATCCTCAGTCCTTTGTAAAAAAATCAGTTTGGTTAATCAAGTGAGTTTTTAGAAAAGAGTTTCTTTTCGTTCACCTCGTATGGGGAGGGTGAGAGGCCCGTCTATCCTTCACCTTCGGGCATCGAGGGGTAAGAGATCCTAGTTATCCCCTTTTTCCCGTCGAGTCCCCTCTAGGTCTTAAGGATTTTCCTTCACGACCCCAGGTAGCGATTTGGATGGGATGCCCTAGGCTCCGCATGTAGTGAGATGGGTGGGATGCCCTAGGCTACATGTAGTGGGATGGGTGAGATGCCCTAGAGGTGAGATGTCTCTCTCTGAATGTAAGTTCCAAGTCCTAGAGTGTCCAATTTTCCTACCCTCCATCCCTATTTTTCCTTCACCACCACCATAGAAAAAATCAAAAAAATTTAAAAAATAGGATACCCTAATCTTCGGTGACTTCTCAGCTCGCCGACGATCCTATCCCTACCTGTCCCTCATCAACTCATCTATGGATGTGAACCCTTCAGGTTGCATCATATATACCTCAGTTCATCATTTAGTATTGCTGTTTGGACATCCATTTATCAAATTTCATAGTCCAGATATTTTGCCAGAGCAAGCATAATCCGAATAGACTTGAGCATTGCCATAGGGAAAAATGTCTCGTCATAGTCTATACCAGACGGGCTTTATAGGTCTCCACCTACCTGTCTGCGGCCCTCTTCCTCTTGAAGATTTATTTGCATCCAATGGGTTTTATCCCTTCAGGTGGATTAACCAATGTCCACACATTATTGATTTCCATGGACTCCATTTTGGATTTCATGGCCTCAAGCCATTTCTCAGAGTCAGACCTCTACATTGCATCCATATAGGTGATCGGATCCTCGTTGTTCTCATCAAGCTCAATAGGATCACCATCTCGGACTAGAAAATCATAGTATCTATCTGGCTAATGTGGTATTCTACTGGATCTCCTTAATGGTTGTATACTAGGCTCAGCTTTTATCAAATCTGCTTCTATAGCATCTTAGAATGTGTTGTTTCCTCTACCTATCGAACTTCCCCAAGTTCAACCTCAATAACTCAAGTGCCTTCAATAAGGTACTCCCTTTCCAAAAAGGCAGCCCTAAGACTGACAAACACTCTATGTTCCTCAGGTAGATAGAAGAAATACCCTTTAGGCTCCGTTGGATACCTAACAAAGAGGCACCTGCCAGATCTAGGTCCAAGTTTATCTATCTGCAAATGTTTGACATAAGCCGGACACTCCTAAATCCAAAGATGTGAAAGAGTTGTCTTACGCCCAGTCCATATCTCATATGGAGTTTTTCTTAACGGATTTACTAGGAACCCTATTCAAAAGATAACATGCTAACTCAAGAGCATATCCTCTAAAACATATAGGTAGAGTGGCTAAGCCCATCATGGATCGGACCATATCTAATAAAGTCCGATTCCTCCTTTCAGACACCATTTAACTGAGATGTTCCTGGATGAGTCCATTGAGAAAGGATCCTATTCTCCTTAAGATAAGTCAGAAACTCTCTGGAAAGATACTCACCACCTCGATCTGATTGAAGGGTTTTAAAAACTTTCTAGTTTATTTTTCTACTTCATTACAATATCATTTGAATATTTTAAATGATTCAGATTTATGTCAAATTAAGAAGACATAACTATACCTGGATCAGTCATCTATAAATGTTATAAAATAATTATACCTACCCTTGGCACCGATATTCATTGGTCCACATACATTAATATGTACCAGACTAAGAATATCATTGGCTCGCTCACCTTTTCTAGAAAAAGGTGACTTAGTCATTTTACCAAGAAGACAAGATTCACAAGTTGGCAGTGATTCACAATCACTAATATTCAAGAGATCTTCTCCAACTAACTTATTGATCCTGTTCTTGTTAATATGACCTAGTAGTGCCAGAGATAAGTATCGCTGACATTATCTATCCTAGGGCATTTGCAAAAAGTAGTCATTACTGTAACAGGTCATGATAGTAAGTATATGCTATTACTTAAATGTCCATCCATAAGTTTCACACCATTCACAATGATAGAAAAAACACATTCTTTATTGAAAATTCATAATTTTTATTGGCCAATTGGCATACAGAAATGACATTCATAATAAAAGATGGACAGTAATGACAGTCATTCAAAATGACATTACAAGACTCGAAAACTAGCTTGATAACTCCTAATGCCAAGACTAGAACTTGGCTTCCATTTCCCATGTTCAACAATTTCTCACCATCCTTGAATCTCCTACTAACTTGAAGCCCATGCAAAGAATTGCAAATATGAATAGGATTTCTGGTATCCAATACCCAATTAGTAGTATCACATATAGAGAACTTATAAGGTGTTATCATATAATTACTTTATGCATCAATAGCTTGCTGTTTTCTCTTCTTCGACCTGTTCAGGCAAGAGTAGCAAGGTAGGCAGGATAATTCCTCCAATGATCCTGCTTCTTGCAATAGAAGCACTCTGCCTTACTCTCTATATATTTTCTTAAAATTTTCATGCAAAACCGTTTCAGCACAGTGTCTATGTATGTAGATTGAGACAATCCCAAAGCTTCTTAGATCTATCTCTATATATTTTCATACCAAATATGTAGGAAGCTTAACCCAAGTCCTCATAGAAAACTAAGATGACAACCAAACCTTTATTCCCTGTAATGCAGGATATCATTTCCGATTAAGAGAATGTCATCCATATACAGAATATGAAATATAACGACAGAACGATTAGACCATTTATATATGCAGGGTTCTTCTCCATTCCTAACGAAGCCATACGTCTTGATACATTTATCAAAATGCATGTTCCAACTCTGAGATACCTACTTCAGTCCATAAATGGACCTCTACAGCTTGAACACCTTAGAATCATGATGGGGACATCGTCAACATGGATCCCAGAGCAAGCATGAATCCTGGAGCTGCACGAATCTAGAAGGATATTTGGAATAAATTAGTTTGGGATTTATTTTTTTGAAATTTGAATTAGGATTTGGTTGGTTAGAATTGAGATATGGATAGGCTTATCTTATCCTATCTTGTATTTGAATTTGAGTCATCCCTATCTTTTTATCCTTTATTCAAATTCAAACGAGGGTTGGACAGGTCTATAAATACCACACTCAGTCCTTTGTAAAAAAACTAGTTTGGTTAATCAAGTGAGTTTTTAGAAAAGAGTTTCTTTCCGTTCGCCCCATATGGGGATGGTGGGAGGCCCGTCTGTCCTTCGCCTTCAGGTGTCGAGAGGTGAGAGACCCTAGTCCTTCGCTTTTGAGGGTCGAGGGATGAGAGACCCTAGTCCTTCGCTTTTGAGGGTCGAGGGATGAGAGACCCTAGTTATCCCCTTTTCCCTGTCGAGTCCCCTCTAGGTCTTAGGGATTTTCCTTCACGGCCCCAGGTAGTGATTTGGGTGGGATGCCCTAGGCTCTACATGTAGTGAGATGGGTGGGATGCCCTAGGATACATGTAGTGAGATGGGTGAGATGCCCTAGAGATGAGATGTCTCTCTGTGAATGTAAGTTCCAAGTCCTAGAGTGTCCAATTTTCCTACCCTCCATCCCTATTTTCCTTCACCACCACCATAGAAAAATCAAAAAAAAATTAAAAAAATAGGATACTCTAACCTTCGGTGACTTCTCAGCTCGTCGACGATCCTACCCATACCTGTCCCTCATCAAATTGGTATCAGAGTAATAGGTCAGGTTAGGGTACATTTTCTTCCCAATCCCAGATTTCCCTCACCGGTTTTGCCATTCTCTGTCTTCCCTGTGCCTGTGCTTGATCCCGTTCTCTTTTGTTCTTCATCTCTGCTCCCCTATTTCTCTAGATAACTGAAATCTTCTCTCTTCCCCTCGCTATTCCAATCCCGAAAACTTCAACTCCCAAATATTCCAGTCCATCACCAATTCCTCCCACCCGTTCCACATTCGCACAACACCCCATCTAGATCAAAGCCCAACAGGAACAATTCCTCCGAAGCCATTGCTGGCCAAGTCCGCCCCAATCCCACTGAACTGCCAGACGGCCCGGAGGCCCTCCCTGCTCCCCCCCTCCACCGCACCACCACCGATCCTGCCCCGGACAAGGCACCGGAGCCCGTGAAGATCCTCAATGAGGACCTTAAGAAGCTTCCATCGGCGACTCCAATGCTAGCTCCCGCCTCGGAGGAGCTCCCTCCCCAATCCTCCCCAATGGATGCCCAGAATGGTGCCCAGGATCTCGCCGCCTCCATCCTCACTGCCACCTCCCCGACCCAGATCGCCGCCACTTGCTCTACGATCGATGCCTTCCTCCGCCACCATGCCTCTGATCGGATTCAAAGATCTAGTCGCCGAGTCCAGCAGCCTTGGAGTCTCCTCCTCGTCTTCGTCGGGCTCCACCTCCTCCATCCTCACCACCAATCAGAACACCTCCATCGCAATCCAGCCCATTGGACCTCCATCTTCCGGTCTACCGACCTCACTGGAAAGACCACCACCAAGCCCAGCCATGTCATAGTCCCCTTCGTGGGATCTACCTCCGTCCATGCACACTTGTCCTAGCTACGCCGCCTTCTTCCTCCCCAGCACCGTCGCCGGCCACCGTCTTCCTCCATATCACCATCGCCGGTGAACGCCCATCGGCGACACCCCTCCGTGAGCCCTTATGCTGGTTAGGTCCATGAAGAAGGGGAGGGATTGCACGAACGTGAATGCAATTCCCCCTCTTGCTGTCGACTTCACTTAAGGGAACCCTGCACCAATCTCAAAGCTATGCAGTCTTCTTCATCAAGTCCTCTTCCAGTCCCTGTTTCAGTTTGATTCACCAGGCCATGTTTTAGAGTCGCACGGAGTTCAAAGATGCACCAATTTCAAAGCACACAATCTTCAAAGCTGCACACTCTTTAAAGCACACAGATCTTAGAGCAGAGTTAAAAGAAATCATTCTACAGGTCATGTGCATCCTAGAGCCAGCCTAACTCGATGGAGTCGAGTTTTCCCCACCTTAGGAGAATGATGGGGACATCGCTAGCATGGATCTCGGAGCAAGCATGAATCTTGGAGCTGCACGAATCTTAGAGGAATCTAGAATAAATTAGTTTGGGATTTATTTTTTTGAAATTTGAATTAGGATTTGGTTTGTTAGGATTGAGATATGGATAGGCTTATCTTATCCTATCTTGTATTTGAATTTGAGTCATCCCTATTTTTTTATCCTGTATTCAAATTCAAACGAGGGTTGGACAGGTCTATAAATATCATCCTCAGTCCTTTGTAAAAATTAGTTTGGTTAATCAAGTGAGTTTTTAGGAAAGAGTTTCTTTTCGTTCACCTCGTATGGGGAGGGGAGAGGCCCGTCTATCCTTCACCTTCGGGCATCGAGGGGTAAGAGATCCTAGTTATCCCCTTTTTCCCGTCGAGTCCCCTCTAGGTCTTAAGATTTTCCTTCACGACCCCAGGTAGCGATTTGGATGGGATGCCCTAGGCTCCGCATGTAGTGAGATGGGTGGGATGCCCTAGGCTACATGTAGTGGGATGGGTGAGATGCCCTAGAGGTGAGATGTCTCTCCATGAATGTAAGTTCCAAGTCCTAGAGTGTCCAATTTTCCTACCCTCCATCCCTATTTTTCCTTCACCACCACCATAGAAAAAATCAAAAAAAAATTTAAAAAATAGGATACCCTAATCTTCGGTGACTTCTCAGCTCGCCGACGATCCTATCCCTACCTGTCCCTCATCAACTCATCTATGGATGTGAACCCTTCAGGTTGCATCATATATACCTCAGTTCATCATTTAGTATTGCTGTTTGGACATCCATTTATCAAATTTCATAGTCCAGATATTTTGCCAGAGCAAGCATAATCCGAATAGACTTGAGCATTGCCATAGGGAAAAATGTCTCGTCATAGTCTATACCAGACGGGCTTTATAGGTCTCCACCTACCTGTCTGCGGCCCTCTTCCTCTTGAAGATTTATTTGCATCCAATGGGTTTTATCCCTTCAGGTGGATTAACCAATGTCCACACATTATTGATTTCCATGGACTCCATTTTGGATTTCATGGCCTCAAGCCATTTCTCAGAGTCAGACCTCTACATTGCATCCATATAGGTGATCGGATCCTCGTTGTTCTCATCAAGCTCAATAGGATCACCATCTCGGACTAGAAAATCATAGTATCTATCTGGCTAATGTGGTATTCTACTGGATCTCCTTAATGGTTGTATACTAGGCTCAGCTTTTATCAAATCTGCTTCTATAGCGATCTTAGAATGTGTTGTTTCCTCTACCTATCGAACTTCCCCAAGTTCAACCTCAATAACTCAAGTGCCTTCAATAAGGTACTCCCTTTCCAAAAGGCAGCCCTAAGACTGACAACACTCTATGTTCCTCAGGTAGATAGAAGAAATACCCTTTAGGCTCCGTTGGATACCTAACAAAGAGGCACCTGCCAGATCTAGGTCCAAGTTTATCTATCTGCAAATGTTTGACATAAGCCGGACACTCCTAAATCCAAAGATGTGAAAGAGTTGTCTTACGCCCAGTCCATATCTCATATGGAGTTTTCTTAACGGATTTACTAGGAACCCTATTCAAAAGATAACATGCTAACTCAAGAGCATATCCTCTAAAACATATAGGTAGAGTGGCTAAGCCCATCATGGATCGGACCATATCTAATAAAGTCCGATTCCTCCTTTCAGACACCATTTAACTGAGATGTTCCTGGATGAGTCCATTGAGAAAGGATCCTATTCTCCTTAAGATAAGTCAGAAACTCTCTGGAAAGATACTCACCACCTCGATCTGATTGAAGGGTTTTAATAAACTTTCTAGTTTATTTTTCTACTTCATTACAATATCATTTGAATATTTTAAATGATTCAGATTTATGTCAAATTAAGAAGACATAACTATACCTGGATCAGTCATCTAAATGTAATAAAATAATTATACCTACCCTTGGCACCGATATTCATTGGTCCACATACATTAATATGTACCAGACTAAGAATATCATTGGCTCGCTCACCTTTTCTAGAAAAAGGTGACTTAGTCATTTTACCAAGAAGACAAGATTCAAAGTTGGCAGTGATTCACAATCACTAATATTCAAGAGATCTTCTCCAACTAACTTATTGATCCTGTTCTTGTTAATATGACCTAGTAGTGCCAGAGATAAGTATCGCTGACATTATCTATCCTAGGGCATTTGCAAAAAGTAGTCATTACTGTAACAGGTCATGATAGTAAGTATATGCTATTACTTAAATGTCCATCCATAAGTTTCACACCATTCACAATGATAGAAAAAACACATTCTTTATTGAAAATTCATAATTTTTATTGGCCAATTGGCATACAGAAATGACATTCATAATAAAAGATGGACAGTAATGACAGTCATTCAAAATGACATTACAAGACTCGAAAACTAGCTTGATAACTCCTAATGCCAAGACTAGAACTTGGCTTCCATTTCCCATGTTCAACAATTTCTCACCATCCTCGAATCTCCTACTAACTTGAAGCCCATGCAAAGAATTGCAAATATGAATAGGATTTCTGGTATCCAATACCCAATTAGTAGTATCACATATAGAGAACTTATAAGGTGTTATCATATATAATTACTTTATGCATCAATAGCTTGCTGTTTTCTCTTCTTCGACCTGTTCAGGCAAGAGTAGCAAGGTAGGCAGGATAATTCCTCCAATGATCCTGCTTCTTGCAATAGAAGCACTCTGCCTTACTCTCTATATATTTTCTTAAAATTTTTCATGCTAAACCGTTTCAGCATAGTGTCTATGTATGTAGATTGAGACAATCCCAAACTTCTTAGATCTATCTCTATATTTTTCATACCAAATTGTAGGAAGCTTAACCCAAGTCCTCATAGAAACTAAGATGACAACCAAACCTTTATCCCTGTATGCAGGATATCATTTCCGATTAAGAGAATGTCTCCCATATACAGAATGAAAATATAACGACAGAACGATTAGACCATTTATATATGCAGGGTTCTTCTCCATTCCTAACGAAGCCATACGTCTTGATACATTTATCAAAATGCATGTTCCAACTCTGAGATACCTACTTCAGTCCATAAATGGACCTCTACAGCTTGAACACCTAGAATCATGATGGGGACATCATCAACATGGATCCCAGAGCAAGCACGAATCCTGGAGCTGCATGAATCTAGAAGGATATTTGGAATAAATTAGTTTGGGATTTTTTTTTTTGAAATTTGAATTAGGATTTGTTGGTTAGAATTGAGATATGGATGGCTTATCTTATCCTATCTTGTATTTGAATTTGAGTCATCCCTATCTTTTTATCCTTTATTCAATTCAAACGAGGGTTGGACAGGTCTATAATACCACCCTCAGTCCTTTGTAAAAAATAGTTTGGTTAATCAAGTGAGTTTTTAGAAAAGAGTTTCTTTTCGTTCGCCCCATATGGGGAGGGTGAGAGGCCCGTCTGTCCTTCGCCTTCAGGTGTCGAGAGGAGAGAGACCCTAGTCCTTCGCTTTTGAGGGTCGAGGGATGAGAGACCCTAGTCCTTCGCTTTTGAGGGTCGAGGGATGAGAGACCCTAGTTATCCCCTTTTCCCTGTCGAGTCCCCTCAAGGTCTTAGAGATTTTCCTTCACGGCCCCAGGTAGTGATTTGGGTGGGATGCCCTAGGCTCTACATGTAGTGAGATGGGTGGGATGCCCTAGGATACATGTAGTGAGATGGGTGAGATGCCCTAGAGATGAGATGTCTCTCTGTGAATGTAAGTTCCAAGTCCTAGAGTGTCCAATTTTCCTACCCTCCATCCCTATTTTCCTTCACCCACCATAGAAAAAATCAAAAAAAAATTAAAAAACAGGATACTCTAACCTTCGGTGACTTCTCAGCTCGTCGACGATCCTACCCTACCTGTCCCTCATCAAATTGGTATCAGAGTAATAGGTCAGGTTAGGGTACATTTTCTTCCCAATCCCAGATTTCCCTCACCGGTTTTGCCATTCTCTGTCTTCCCTGTGCCTGTGCTTGATCCCGTTCTCTTTTGTTCTTCATCTCTGCTCCCCTATTTCTCTAGATAACTGAAATCTTCTCTCTTCCCCTCGCTATTCCAATCCCGAAAACTTCACTCCCAATATTCCAGTCCATCACCAATTCCTCCCACCCGTTCCACATTCGCACAACACCCCATCTAGATCAAAGCCCAACAGGAACAATTCCTCCGAGCCATTGCTGGCCAAGTCCGCCCCAATCCCACTGAACTGCCAGACTGCCCGAGGCCCTCCCTGCTCCCGCCTCCACCGGCACCACCACCGATCCTGCCCCGGACAAGTCACCGGAGCCCGTGAAGATCCTCAATGAGGACCTTAAGAAGCTTCCATCGACGACTCCAATGCTAGCTCCCGCCTCGGAGGAGCTCCCTCCCCAATCCTCCCCAATGGATGCCCAGAATGGTGCCCAGGATCTCGCCGCCTCCATCCTCACTGCCACCTCCCCGACCCAGATCGCCGCCACTTGCTCTACGATCGATGCCTTCCTCCGCCACCATGCCTCTGATCGGATTCAAAGATCTAGTCGCCGAGTCCAGCATCCTTGGAGTCTCCTCCTCGTCTTCGTCGGCTCCACCTCCTCCATCCTCACCACCAATCAGAACACCCCATCGCAATCCAGCCCATTGGACCTCCATCTTCCGGTCTACCGACCTCACTGGAAAGACCACCACCAGCCCAGCCATGTCATAGTCCCCTTCGGGTTGGATCTGCCTCCGTCCATGCACACTTGTCCTAGCTACGCAGCCTTCTTCCTCCCCAGCACCGTCGCCGGCCACCGTCTTCCTCCATATCACCATCGCCGGTGAACGCCCATCGGCGACACCCCTCCGTGAGCCCTTATGCTGGTTAGGTCCATGAAGAAGGGGAGGATTGCACGAACATGATGCAATTCCCCCCTCTTGCTGCCGACTTCACTTAAGGGAACCCTGCACCAATCTCAAAGCTATGCAGTCTTCTTCATCAAGTCCTCTTCCATCCCTGTTTCAGTTTGATTCACCAGGCCATGTTTTAGAGTCGCACGGAGTTCAAAGATGCACCAATTTCAAAGCACACAATCTTCAAAGCTACACACTCTTTAAAGCACACAGATCTTAGAGCAGAGTTAAAAGAAATCATCTACAGGTCCTGTGCATCCTAGAGCCAGCCTAACTCGATGGAGTCAAGTTTCCCCACCTTAGGAGAATGATGGGGACATCGCTAGCATGGATCTCGGAGCAAGCATGAATCTTGGAGCTGTCAACGAATCTTAGAGGAATCTAGAAAAATTAGTTTGGATTATTTTTTTTTGAAATTTGAATTAGGATTTGGTTTGTTAGGATTGAGATATGGATAGCTATCTTATCCTATCTTGTATTTGAAATTTGAGTCATCCCTATTTTTTTATCCTGTATTCAAATTCAAACGAGGGTTGGACAGTCTATAAATATCATCCTCAGTCCTTTGTAAAAAATCAGTTTGGTTAATCAAGTGGTTTTTAGAAAGAGTTTCTTTTCGTTCACCTCGTATGGGGAGGGTGAGAGGCCCGTCTATCCTTCACCTCGGTCATCGAGGGGTAAGAGATCCTAGTTACCCCTTTTTCCCTCCCTTCGAGTCCCCTCTTAGTTCTTAAGGATTTTCCTTCACGACCCCAGGTAGCGATTGGATGTATGCCCAGGCTCCGCATGTAGTAGATGGGTGGGATGCCCTAGGCTACATGTAGTGGGATGGGTGAGATGCCCTAGAGGTGAGATGTCTCTCCATATGTAATTTCCAAGTCCCCTTAGAGTTTCCAATTAGCTAGAGTGTCCAATTTTCCTACCCTCCATCCCTATTTTCCTTCACCACCACCATAGAAAAATCAAAAAAAATTTAAAAATAGGATACCCTAACCTTCGGTGACTTCTCAGCTCGTCGACGATCCTCCCTACCTGTCCCTCATCAAATTGGTATGGATGTGAACCCTTCAGGTTGCATCATATTTACCTCAGTTCATCTGTGGTGTATTGCTGTTTGGACTCCATTTATCCAAATTTCATAGTCCGAGCTGTTGCCAGATCAGCAACTCCGCATAGACTTCATTGCCATAGGGAAAAATCTCGTCCATAGCACTATACCAGACTGGCTTTATAGGTCTCCTCTCACCTACCTGTCTGCGGCCCTCTTTCTCTTGAGATTTATTGCTCCATGGGTTTGATCCCTTCAGGTGGATTAACTCAATGTCCCCACGCCTTATTGATTTCCATGGACTCCATTTTGGATTTCATCCTCGCCATTTCTCAAGTCGACCTCTACATATGCTCCATAAGTGATCGGATCCCGTTGTCTCATCAAGCCATGTATCACCTCTCGGAGTAGGCAAAAATCACGCAATAGACTCCGAGCTTAGCATGCTCACCAGCACATCGAGGAAGAGATGTTCATCGTCACTCATTAGATAGGAAAGATTCAGGGATTGGAATCTATTAAGGCCTAGTCAAGTCCCCTACTAGGAGTATTATTTAATTAACACTACTTCTCATGCCTTCTTTTCGTCCTCTAACCGTGCCTCGTCCTCCCTCCTAGAAGATATTTACTGGAGTTCATCCTAATAGGGTTTTAATCCCTTCAGGTGAGGTAGGATTACCTCAATGTTCTCACCACATTATTGATGAATTGAATGGACGAGTTGTAATCAAAGTAAAAACCATTTAGAAGATATAAAAGGTAGACCTTCCTCGCTCTCTCTCCCCTTTCGCTTTTCTCACCCAATTATCCTTTCCTGCTTCGATTTATCTTCTCCACTCCTTTGTTCGTTCCCATCTTCATCTATGATTTCCTCTTCTGGCCTCAAGCCTTGTCAGTAGAGCACACACACATAACTAGTCAAGCACTCAAGAGGGACTAGAAAATCATAGTATCTATCTGGCTAATGTGGTATTCTACTGGATCTCCTTAATGGTTGTATACTAGGCTCAGCTTTTATCAAATCTGCTTCTATAGCGATCTTAGAATGTGTTGTTTCCTCTACCTATCGAACTTCCCCAAGTTCAACCTCAATAACTCAAGTGCCTTCAATAAGGTACTCCCTTTCCAAAAAGGCAGCCCTAAGACTGACAAACACTCTATGTTCCTCAGGTAGATAGAAGAAATACCCTTTAGGCTCCGTTGGATACCTAACAAAGAGCACCTGCCAGATCTAGGTCCAAGTTTATCTATCTGCAAATGTTTGACATAAGCCGGACACTCCTAAATCCAAAGATGTGAAAGAGTTGTCTTACGCCCAGTCCATATCTCATATGGAGTTTTCTTAACGGATTTACTAGGAACCCTATTCAAAAGATAACATGCTAACTCAAGAGCATATCCTCTAAAACATATAGGTAGAGTGGCTAAGCCCATCATGGATCGGACCATATCTAATAAAGTCCGATTCCTCCTTTCAGACACCATTTAACTGAGATGTTCCTGGATGAGTCCATTGAGAAAGGATCCTATTCTCCTTAAGATAAGTCAGAAACTCTCTGGAAAGATACTCACCACCTCGATCTGATTGAAGGGTTTTAATAAACTTTCTAGTTTATTTTTCTACTTCATTACAATATCATTTGAATATTTTAAATGATTCAGATTTATGTCAAATTAAGAAGACATAACTATACCTGGATCAGTCATCTATAAATGTTATAAAATAATTATACCTACCCTTGGCACCGATATTCATTGGTCCACATACATTAATATGTACCAGACTAAGAATATCATTGGCTCGCTCACCTTTTCTAGAAAAAGTGACTTAGTCATTTTACCAAGAAGACAAGATTCACAAGTTGGCAGTGATTCACAATCACTAATATTCAAGAGATCTTCTCCAACTAACTTATTGATCCTGTTCTTGTTAATATGACCTAGTAGTGCCAGAGATAAGTATCGCTGACATTATCTATCCTAGGGCATTTGCAAAAAGTAGTCATTACTGTAACAGGTCATGATAGTAAGTATATGCTATTACTTAAATGTCCATCCATAAGTTTCACACCATTCACAATGATAGAAAAACACATTCTTTATTGAAAATTCATAATTTTTATTGGCCAATTGGCATACAGAAATGACATTCATAATAAAAGATGGACAGTAATGACAGTCATTCAAAATGACATTACAAGACTCGAAAACTAGCTTGATAACTCCTAATGCCAAGACTAGAACTTGGCTTCCATTTCCCATGTTCAACAATTTCTCACCATCCTCGAATCTCCTACTAACTTGAAGCCCATGCAAAGAATTGCAAATATGAATAGGATTTCTGGTATCCAATACCCAATTAGTAGTATCACATATAGAGAACTTATAAGGTGTTATCATATAATTACTTTATGCATCAATAGCTTGCTGTTTTCTCTTCTTCGACTGTTCAGGCAAGAGTAGCAAGGTAGGCAGGATAATTCCTCCAATGATCCTGCTTCTTGCAATAGAAGCACTCTGCCTTACTCTCTATATATTTTCTTAAAATTTTTCATGCTAAACCGTTTCAGCACAGTGTCTATGTATGTAGATTGAGACAATCCCAAAAGCTTCTTAGATCTATCTCTATATTTTCATATACCAAATATGTAGGAAGCTTAACCCAAGTCCTCATAGAAAACTAAGATGACAACCAAACCTTATTCCCTGTAATGCAGGATATCATTTCCGATTAAGAGAATGTCATCCATATACAGAATATGAAATATAACGACAGAACGATTAGACCATTTATATATGCAGGGTTCTTCTCCATTCCTAACGAAGCCATACGTCTTGATACATTTATCAAAATGCATGTTCCAACTCTGAGATACCTACTTCAGTCCATAAATGGACCTCTACAGCTTGAACACCTTAGAATCATGATGGGGACATCGTCAACATGGATCCCAGAGCAAGCACGAATCCTGGAGCTGCACGAATCTAGAAGGATATTTGGAATAAATTAGTTTGGGATTTATTTTTTGAAATTTGAATTAGGATTTGGTTGGTTAGAATTGAGATATGGATAGGCTTATCTTATCCTATCTTGTATTTGAATTTGAGTCATCCCTATCTTTTTATCCTTTATTCAAATTCAAACGAGGGTTGGACAGGTCTATAAATACCACCCTCAGTCCTTTGTAAAAAAATTAGTTTGGTTAATCAAGTGAGTTTTTAGAAAAGAGTTTCTTTTCGTTCGCCCCATATGGGGAGGGTGAGAGGCCCGTCTGTCCTTCGCCTTCAGGTGTCGAGAGGTGAGAGACCCTAGTCCTTCGCTTTTGAGGGTCGAGGGATGAGAGACCCTAGTCCTTCGCTTTTGAGGGTCGAGGGATGAGAGACCCTAGTTATCCCCTTTTCCCTGTCGAGTCCCCTCTAGGTCTTAGGGATTTTCCTTCACGGCCCCAGGTAGTGATTTGGGTGGGATGCCCTAGGCTCTACATGTAGTGAGATGGGTGGGATGCCCTAGGATACATGTAGTGAGATGGGTGAGATGCCCTAGAGATGAGATGTCTCTCTGTGAATGTAAGTTCCAAGTCCTAGAGTGTCCAATTTTCCTACCCTCCATCCTATTTTTCCTTCACCACCACCATAGAAAAAATCAAAAAAAATTAAAAAATAGGATACTCTAACCTTCGGTGACTTCTCAGCTCGTCGACGATCCTACCCATACCTGTCCCTCATCAAATTGGTATCAGAGTAATAGGTCAGGTTAGGGTACATTTTCTTCCCAATCCCAGATTTCCCTCACCGGTTTTGCCATTCTCTGTCTTCCCTGTGCCTGTGCTTGATCCCGTTCTCTTTTGTTCTTCATCTCTGCTCCCCTATTTCTCTAGATAACTGAAATCTTCTCTCTTCCCCTCGCTATTCCAATCCCGAAAACTTCAACTCCCAAATATTCCAGTCCATCACCAATTCCTCCCACCCGTTCCACATTCGCACAACACCCCATCTAGATCAAAGCCCAACAGGAACAATTCCTCCGAAGCCATTGCTGGCCAAGTCCGCCCCAATCCCACTGAACTGCCAGACGGCCCGGAGGCCCTCCCTGCTCCCGCCTCCACCGGCACCACCACCGATCCTGCCCGGACAAGGCACCGGAGCCCGTGAAGATCCTCAATGAGGACCTTAAGAAGCTTCCATCGCGACTCCAATGCTAGCTCCCGCCTCGGAGGAGCTCCCTCCCCAATCCTCCCCAATGGATGCCCAGAATGGTGCCCAGGATCTCGCCGCCTCCATCCTCACTGCCACCTCCCCGACCCAGATCGCCGCCACTTGCTCTACGATCGATGCCTTCCTCCGCCACCATGCCTCTGATCGGATTCAAAGATCTAGTCGCCGAGTCCAGCAGCCTTGGAGTCTCCTCCTCGTCTTCGTCGGGCTCCACCTCCTCCATCCTCACCACCAATCAGAACACCTCCATCGCAATCCAGCCCATTGGACCTCCATCTTCCGGTCTACCGACCTCACTGGAAAGACCACCACCAAGCCCAGCCATGTCATAGTCCCCTTCGTGGGATCTGCCTCCGTCCATGCACACTTGTCCTAGCTACGCCGCCTTCTTCCTCCCCAGCACCGTCGCCGGCCACCGTCTTCCTCCATATCACCATCGCCGGTGAACGCCCATCGGCGACACCCCTCCGTGAGCCCTTATGCTGGTTAGGTCCATGAAGAAGGGGAGGGATTGCACGAACGTGAATGCAATTCCCCCTCTTGCTGTCGACTTCACTTAAGGGAACCCTGCACCAATCTCAAAGCTATGCAGTCTTCTTCATCAAGTCCTCTTCCAGTCCCTGTTTCAGTTTGATTCACCAGGCCATGTTTTAGAGTCGCACGGAGTTCAAAGATGCACCAATTTCAAAGCACACAATCTTCAAAGCTGCACACTCTTTAAAGCACACAGATCTTAGAGCAGAGTTAAAAGAAATCATTCTACAGGTCATGTGCATCCTAGAGCCAGCCTAACTCGATGGAGTCGAGTTTTCCCCACCTTAGGAGAATGATGGGGACATCGCTAGCATGGATCTCGGAGCAAGCATGAATCTTGGAGCTGCACGAATCTTAGAGGAATCTAGAATAAATTAGTTTGGGATTTATTTTTTTGAAATTTGAATTAGGATTTGGTTGTTAGGATTGAGATATGGATAGGCTTATCTTATCCTATCTTGTATTTGAATTTGAGTCATCCCTATTTTTTTATCCTGTATTCAAATTCAAACGAGGGTTGGACAGGTCTATAAATATCATCCTCAGTCCTTTGTAAAAAATTAGTTTGGTTAATCAAGTGAGTTTTTAGAAAAGAGTTTCTTTTCGTTCACCTCGTATGGGGAGGGTGAGAGGCCGTCTATCCTTCACCTTCGGGCATCGAGGGGTAAGAGATCCTAGTTATCCCCTTTTTCCCGTCGAGTCCCCTCTAGGTCTTAAGGATTTTCCTTCACGACCCCAGGTAGCGATTTGGATGGGATGCCCTAGGCTCCGCATGTAGTGAGATGGGTGGGATGCCCTAGGCTACATGTAGTGGGATGGGTGAGATGCCCTAGAGGTGAGATGTCTCTCCATGAATGTAAGTTCCAAGTCCTAGAGTGTCCAATTTTCCTACCCTCCATCCCTATTTTTCCTTCACCACCACCATAGAAAAAATCAAAAAAAATTTAAAAATAGGATACCCTAATCTTCGGTGACTTCTCAGCTCGCCGACGATCCTATCCCTACCTGTCCCTCATCAACTCATCTATGGATGTGAACCCTTCAGGTTGCATCATATATACCTCAGTTCATCATTTAGTATTGCTGTTTGGACATCCATTTATCAAATTTCATAGTCCAGATATTTTGCCAGAGCAAGCATAATCCGAATAGACTTGAGCATTGCCATAGGGAAAAATGTCTCGTCATAGTCTATACCAGACGGGCTTTATAGGTCTCCACCTACCTGTCTGCGGCCCTCTTCCTCTTGAAGATTTATTTGCATCCAATGGGTTTTATCCCTTCAGGTGGATTAACCAATGTCCACACATTATTGATTTCCATGGACTCCATTTTGGATTTCATGGCCTCAAGCCATTTCTCAGAGTCAGACCTCTACATTGCATCCATATAGGTGATCGGATCCTCGTTGTTCTCATCAAGCTCAATAGGATCACCATCTCGGACTAGAAAATCATAGTATCTATCTGGCTAATGTGGTATTCTACTGGATCTCCTTAATGGTTGTATACTAGGCTCAGCTTTTATCAAATCTGCTTCTATAGCGATCTTAGAATGTGTTGTTTCCTCTACCTATCGAACTTCCCCAAGTTCAACCTCAATAACTCAAGTGCCTTCAATAAGGTACTCCCTTTCAAAAAGGCAGCCCTAAGACTGACAAACACTCTATGTTCCTCAGGTAGATAGAAGAAATACCCTTTAGGCTCCGTTGGATACCTAACAAAGAGGCACCTGCCAGATCTAGGTCCAAGTTTATCTATCTGCAAATGTTTGACATAAGCCGGACACTCCTAAATCCAAAGATGTGAAAGAGTTGTCTTACGCCCAGTCCATATCTCATATGGAGTTTTCTTAACGGATTTACTAGGAACCCTATTCAAAAGATAACATGCTAACTCAAGAGCATATCCTCTAAAACATATAGGTAGAGTGGCTAAGCCCATCATGGATCGGACCATATCTAATAAAGTCCGATTCCTCCTTTCAGACACCATTTAACTGAGATGTTCCTGGATGAGTCCATTGAGAAAGGATCCTATTCTCCTTAAGATAAGTCAGAAACTCTCTGGAAAGATACTCACCACCTCGATCTGATTGAAGGGTTTTAATAAACTTTCTAGTTTATTTTTCTACTTCATTACAATATCATTTGAATATTTTAAATGATTCAGATTTATGTCAAATTAAGAAGACATAACTATACCTGGATCAGTCATCTATAAATGTAATAAAATATTATACCTACCCTTGGCACCGATATTCATTGGTCCACATACATTAATATGTACCAGACTAAGAATATCATTGGCTCGCTCACCTTTTCTAGAAAAAGGTGACTTAGTCATTTTACCAAGAAGACAAGATTCACAAGTTGGCAGTGATTCACAATCACTATATTCAAGAGATCTTCTCCAACTAACTTATTGATCCTGTTCTTGTTAATATGACCTAGTAGTGCCAGAGATAAGTATCGCTGACATTATCTATCCTAGGGCATTTGCAAAAAGTAGTCACTGTAACAGGTCATGATAGTAAGTATATGCTATTACTTAAATGTCCATCCATAAGTTTCACACCATTCACAATGATAGAAAAAACACATTCTTTATTGAAAATTCATAATTTTTATTGGCCAATTGGCATACAGAAATGACATTCATAATAAAAGATGGACAGTAATGACAGTCATTCAAAATGACATTACAAGACTCGAAAACTAGCTTGATAACTCCTAATGCCAAGACTAGAACTTGGCTTCCATTTCCCATGTTCAACAATTTCTCACCATCCTCGAATCTCCTACTAACTTGAAGCCCATGCAAAGAATTGCAAATATGAATAGGATTTCTGGTATCCAATACCCAATTAGTAGTATCACATATAGAGAACTTATAAGGTGTTATCATATAATTACTTTATGCATCAATAGCTTGCTGTTTTCTCTTCTTCGACCTGTTCAGGCAAGAGTAGCAAGGTAGGCAGGATAATTCCTCCAATGATCCTGCTTCTTGCAATAGAAGCACTCTGCCTTACTCTCTATATATTTTCTTAAAATTTTTCATGCTAAAACCGTTTCAGCACAGTGTCTATGTATGTAGATTGAGACAATCCCAAAAGCTTCTTAGATCTATCTCTATATATTTTCATACCAAATATGTAGGAAGCTTAACCCAAGTCCTCATAGAAAACTAAGATGACAACCAAACCTTTTTTCCCTGTAATGCAGGATATCATTTCCGATTAAGAGAATGTCATCCATATACAGAATATGAAATATAACGACAGAACGATTAGACCATTTATATATGCAGGGTTCTTCTCCATTCCTAACGAAGCCATACGTCTTGATACATTTATCAAAATGCATGTTCCAACTCTGAGATACCTACTTCAGTCCATAAATGGACCTCTACAGCTTGAACACCTTAGAATCATGATGGGGACATCGTCAACATGGATCCCAGAGCAAGCACGAATCCTGGAGCTGCACGAATCTAGAAGGATATTTGGAATAAATTAGTTTGGGATTTATTTTTTTGAAATTTGAATTAGGATTTGGTTGGTTAGAATTGATATGATAGGCTTATCTTATCCTATCTTGTATTTGAATTTGAGTCATCCCTATCTTTTTATCCTTTATTCAAATTCAAACGAGGGTTGGACAGGTCTATAAATACCACCCTCAGTCCTTTGTAAAAAATTAGTTTGGTTAATCAAGTGAGTTTTTAGAAAAGAGTTTCTTTCCGTTCGCCCCATATGGGGAGGTGGGAGGCCCGTCTGTCCTTCGCCTTCAGGTGTCGAGAGGTGAGAGACCCTAGTCCTTCGCTTTTGAGGGTCGAGGGATGAGAGACCCTAGTCCTTCGCTTTTGAGGGTCGAGGGATGAGAGACCCTAGTTATCCCCTTTCCCTGTCGAGTCCCCTCTAGGTCTTAGGGATTTCCTTCACGGCCCCAGGTAGTGATTTGGGTGGGATGCCCTAGGCTCTACATGTAGTGAGATGGGTGGGATGCCCTAGGATACATGTAGTGAGATGGGTGAGATGCCCTAGAGATGAGATGTCTCTCTGTGAATGTAAGTTCCAAGTCCTAGAGTGTCCAATTTTCCTACCCTCCATCCCTATTTTTCCTTCACCACCACCATAGAAAAATCAAAAAAAAATTAAAAAATAGGATACTCTAACCTTCGGTGACTTCTCAGCTCGTCGACGATCCTACCCATACCTGTCCCTCATCAAATTGGTATCAGAGTAATAGGTCAGGTTAGGGTACATTTTCTTCCATCCCAGATTTCCCTCACCGGTTTTGCCATTCTCTGTCTTCCCTGTGCCTGTGCTTGATCCCGTTCTCTTTTGTTCTTCATCTCTGCTCCCCTATTTCTCTAGATAACTGAAATCTTCTCTCTTCCCCTCGCTATTCCAATCCCGAAAACTTCAACTCCCAAATATTCCAGTCCATCACCAATTCCTCCCACCCGTTCCACATTCGCACAACACCCCATCTAGATCAAAGCCCAACAGGAACAATTCCTCCGAAGCCATTGCTGGCCAAGTCCGCCCCAATCCCACTGAACTGCCAGACGGCCCGGAGGCCCTCCCTGCTCCCGCCTCCACCGGCACCACCACCGATCCTGCCCCGGACAAGGCACCGGCCCGTGAAGATCCTCAATGAGGACCTTAAGAAGCTTCCATCGGCGACTCCAATGCTAGCTCCCGCCTCGGAGGAGCTCCCTCCCCAATCCTCCCCAATGGATGCCCAGAATGGTGCCCAGGATCTCGCCGCCTCCATCCTCACTGCCACCTCCCCGACCCAGATCGCCGCCACTTGCTCTACGATCGATGCCTTCCTCCGCCACCATGCCTCTGATCGGATTCAAAGATCTAGTCGCCGAGTCCAGCAGCCTTGGAGTCTCCTCCTCGTCTTCGTCGGGCTCCACCTCCTCCATCCTCACCACCATCAGAACACCTCCATCGCAATCCAGCCCATTGGACCTCCATCTTCCGGTCTACCGACCTCACTGGAAAGACCACCACCAAGCCCAGCCATGTCATAGTCCCCTTCGTGGGATCTACCTCCGTCCATGCACACTTGTCCTAGCTACGCCGCCTTCTTCCTCCCCAGCACCGTCGCCGGCCACCGTCTTCCTCCATATCACCATCGCCGGTGAACGCCCATCGGCGACACCCCTCCGTGAGCCCTTATGCTGGTTAGGTCCATGAAGAAGGGGAGGGATTGCACGAACGTGAATGCAATTCCCCCTCTTGCTGTCGACTTCACTTAAGGGAACCCTGCACCAATCTCAAAGCTATGCAGTCTTCTTCATCAAGTCCTCTTCCAGTCCCTGTTTCAGTTTGATTCACCAGGCCATGTTTTAGAGTCGCACGGAGTTCAAAGATGCACCAATTTCAAAGCACACAATCTTCAAAGCTGCACACTCTTTAAAGCACACAGATCTTAGAGCAGAGTTAAAAGAAATCATTCTACAGGTCATGTGCATCCTAGAGCCAGCCTAACTCGATGGAGTCGAGTTTTCCCCACCTTAGGAGAATGATGGGGACATCGCTAGCATGGATCTCGGAGCAAGCATGAATCTTGGAGCTGCACGAATCTTAGAGGAATCTAGAATAAATTAGTTTGGGATTTATTTTTTTGAAATTTGAATTAGGATTTGGTTTGTTAGGATTGAGATATGGATAGGCTTATCTTATCCTATCTTGTATTTGAATTTGAGTCATCCCTATTTTTTTATCCTGTATTCAAATTCAAACGAGGGTTGGACAGGTCTATAAATATCATCCTCAGTCCTTTGTAAAAAAATTAGTTTGGTTAATCAAGTGAGTTTTTAGGAAAGAGTTTCTTTTCGTTCACCTCGTATGGGGAGGGTGAGAGGCCCGTCTATCCTTCACCTTCGGGCATCGAGGGGTAAGAGATCCTAGTTATCCCCTTTTTCCCGTCGAGTCCCCTCTAGGTCTTAAGGATTTCCTTCACGACCCCAGGTAGCGATTTGGATGGGATGCCCTAGGCTCCGCATGTAGTGAGATGGGTGGGATGCCCTAGGCTACATGTAGTGGGATGGGTGAGATGCCCTAGAGGTGAGATGTCTCTCCATGAATGTAAGTTCCAAGTCCTAGAGTGTCCAATTTTCCTACCCTCCATCCCTATTTTTCCTTCACCACCACCATAGAAAAAATCAAAAAAAATTTAAAAAATAGGATACCCTAATCTTCGGTGACTTCTCAGCTCGCCGACGATCCTATCCCTACCTGTCCCTCATCAACTCATCTATGGATGTGAACCCTTCAGGTTGCATCATATATACCTCAGTTCATCATTTAGTATTGCTGTTTGGACATCCATTTATCAAATTTCATAGTCCAGATATTTTGCCAGAGCAAGCATAATCCGAATAGACTTGAGCATTGCCATAGGGAAAAATGTCTCGTCATAGTCTATACCAGACGGGCTTTATAGGTCTCCACCTACCTGTCTGCGGCCCTCTTCCTCTTGAAGATTTATTTGCATCCAATGGGTTTTATCCCTTCAGGTGGATTAACCAATGTCCACACATTATTGATTTCCATGGACTCCATTTTGGATTTCATGGCCTCAAGCCATTTCTCAGAGTCAGACCTCTACATTGCATCCATATAGGTGATCGGATCCTCGTTGTTCTCATCAAGCTCAATAGGATCACCATCTCGGACTAGAAAATCATAGTATCTATCTGGCTAATGTGGTATTCTACTGGATCTCCTTAATGGTTGTATACTAGGCTCAGCTTTTATCAAATCTGCTTCTATAGCGATCTTAGAATGTGTTGTTTCCTCTACCTATCGAACTTCCCCAAGTTCAACCTCAATAACTCAAGTGCCTTCAATAAGGTACTCCCTTTCCAAAAAGGCAGCCCTAAGACTGACAAACACTCTATGTTCCTCAGGTAGATAGAAGAAATACCCTTTAGGCTCCGTTGGATACCTAACAAAGAGGCACCTGCCAGATCTAGGTCCAAGTTTATCTATCTGCAAATGTTTGACATAAGCCGGACACTCCTAAATCCAAAGATGTGAAAGAGTTGTCTTACGCCCAGTCCATATCTCATATGGAGTTTTCTTAACGGATTTACTAGGAACCCTATTCAAAAGATAACATGCTAACTCAAGAGCATATCCTCTAAAACATATAGGTAGAGTGGCTAAGCCCATCATGGATCGGACCATATCTAATAAAGTCCGATTCCTCCTTTCAGACACCATTTAACTGAGATGTTCCTGGATGAGTCCATTGAGAAAGGATCCTATTCTCCTTAAGATAAGTCAGAAACTCTCTGGAAAGATACTCACCACCTCGATCTGATTGAAGGGTTTTAAAAAACTTTCTAGTTTATTTTTCTACTTCATTACAATATCATTTGAATATTTTAAATGATTCAGATTTATGTCAAATTAAGAAGACATAACTATACCTGGATCAGTCATCTATAAATGTAATAAAATAATTATACCTACCCTTGGCACCGATATTCATTGGTCCACATACATTAATATGTACCAGACTAAGAATATCATTGGCTCGCTCACCTTTTCTAGAAAAAGGTGACTTAGTCATTTTACCAAGAAGACAAGATTCAAAGTTGGCAGTGATTCACAATCACTAATATTCAAGAGATCTTCTCCAACTAACTTATTGATCCTGTTCTTGTTAATATGACCTAGTAGTGCCAGAGATAAGTATCGCTGACATTATCTATCCTAGGGCATTTGCAAAAAGTAGTCATTACTGTAACAGGTCATGATAGTAAGTATATGCTATTACTTAAATGTCCATCCATAAGTTTCACACCATTCACAATGATAGAAAAACACATTCTTTATTGAAAATTCATAATTTTTATTGGCCAATTGGCATACAGAAATGACATTCATAATAAAAGATGGACAGTAATGACAGTCATTCAAAATGACATTACAAGACTCGAAAACTAGCTTGATAACTCCTAATGCCAAGACTAGAACTTGGCTTCCATTCCCATGTTCAACAATTTCTCACCATCCTCGAATCTCCTACTAACTTGAAGCCCATGCAAAGAATTGCAAATATGAATAGGATTTCTGGTATCCAATACCCAATTAGTAGTATCACATATAGAGAACTTATAAGGTGTTATCATATAATTACTTTATGCATCAATAGCTTGCTGTTTTCTCTTCTTCGACCTGTTCAGGCAAGAGTAGCAAGGTAGGCAGGATA
Organism: Areca catechu; assembly: GCA_021397845.1. Taxonomy (NCBI): domain Eukaryota; kingdom Viridiplantae; phylum Streptophyta; class Magnoliopsida; order Arecales; family Arecaceae; genus Areca; species Areca catechu. Next base: position 96,179,815 of record CM038042.1, on the reverse strand, counting down.
ATTCCTCCAATGATCCTGCTTCTTGCAATAGAAGCACTCTGCCTTACTCTCTATATATTTTCTTAAAATTTTTCATGCAAAACCGTTTCAGCACAGTGTCTATGTATGTAGATTGAGACAATCCCAAAAGCTTCTTAGATCTATCTCTATATATTTTCATACCAAATATGTAGGAAGCTTAACCCAAGTCCTCATAGAAAACTAAGATGACAACCAAACCTTTATTCCCTGTAATGCAGGATATCATTTCCGATTAAGAGAATGTCATCCATATACAGAATATGAAATATAACGACAGAACGATTAGACCATTTATATATGCAGGGTTCTTCTCCATTCCTAACGAAGCCATACGTCTTGATACATTTATCAAAATGCATGTTCCAACTCTGAGATACCTACTTCAGTCCATAAATGGACCTCTACAGCTTGAACACCTTAGAATCATGATGGGGACATCGTCAACATGGATCCCAGAGCAAGCACGAATCCTGGAGCTGCACGAATCTAGAAGGATATTTGGAATAAATTAGTTTGGGATTTATTTTTTTGAAATTTGAATTAGGATTTGGTTGGTTAGAATTGAGATATGGATAGGCTTATCTTATCCTATCTTGTATTTGAATTTGAGTCATCCCTATCTTTTTATCCTTTATTCAAATTCAAACGAGGGTTGGACAGGTCTATAAATACCACCCTCAGTCCTTTGTAAAAAAACTAGTTTGGTTAATCAAGTGAGTTTTTAGAAAAGAGTTTCTTTCCGTTCGCCCCATATGGGGATGGTGGGAGGCCCGTCTGTCCTTCGCCTTCAGGTGTCGAGAGGTGAGAGACCCTAGTCCTTCGCTTTTGAGGGTCGAGGGATGAGAGACCCTAGTCCTTCGCTTTTGAGGGTCGAGGGATGAGAGACCCTAGTTATCCCCTTTTCCCTGTCGAGTCCCCTCTAGGTCTTAGGGATTTTCCTTCACGGCCCCAGGTAGTGATTTGGGTGGGATGCCCTAGGCTCTACATGTAGTGAGATGGGTGGGATGCCCTAGGATACATGTAGTGAGATGGGTGAGATGCCCTAGAGATGAGATGTCTCTCTGTGAATGTAAGTTCCAAGTCCTAGAGTGTCCATTTTCCTACCCTCCATCCCTATTTTTCCTTCACCACCACCATAGAAAAAATCAAAAAAAATTAAAAAAATAGGATACTCTAACCTTCGGTGACTTCTCAGCTCGTCGACGATCCTACCCCTACCTGTCCCTCATCAAATTGGTATCAGAGTAATAGGTCAGGTTAGGGTACATTTTCTTCCCAATCCCAGATTTCCCTCACCGGTTTTGCCATTCTCTGTCTTCCCTGTGCCTGTGCTTGATCCCGTCTTCTCTTTTGTTCTTCATCTCTGCTCCCCTATTTCTCTAGATAACTGAAATCTTCTCTCTCCCCTCGCTATTCCAATCCCGAAAACTTCAACTCCCAAATATTCCAGTCCATCACCAATTCCTCCCACCCGTTCCACATTCGCACAACACCCCATCTAGATCAAAGCCCAACAGGAACAATTCCTCCGAAGCCATTGCTGGCCAAGTCCGCCCCAATCCCACTGAACTGCCAGACGGCCCGGAGGCCCTCCCTGCTCCCGCCTCCACCGGCACCACCACCGATCCTGCCCCGGACAAGCACCGGAGCCCGTGAAGATCCTCAATGAGGACCTTAAGAAGCTTCCATCGGCGACTCCAATGCTAGCTCCCGCCTCGGAGGAGCTCCCTCCAATCCTCCCCAATGGATGCCCAGAATGGTGCCCAGGATCTCGCCGCCTCCATCCTCACTGCCACCTCCCCGACCCAGATCGCCGCCACTTGCTCTACGATCGATGCCTTCCTCCGCCACCATGCCTCTGATCGGATTCAAAGATCTAGTCGCCGAGTCCAGCAGCCTTGGAGTCTCCTCCTCGTCTTCGTCGGGCTCCACCTCCTCCATCCTCACCACCAATCAGAACACCTCCATCGCAATCCAGCCCATTGGACCTCCATCTTCCGGTCTACCGACCTCACTGGAAAGACCACCACCAAGCCCAGCCATGTCATAGTCCCCTTCGTGGGATCTACCTCCGTCCATGCACACTTGTCCTAGCTACGCCGCCTTCTTCCTCCCCAGCACCGTCGCCGGCCACCGTCTTCCTCCATATCACCATCGCCGGTGAACGCCCATCGGCGACACCCCTCCGTGAGCCCTTATGCTGGTTAGGTCCATGAAGAAGGGGAGGGATTGCACGAACATGAATGCAATTCCCCCTCTTGCTGCCGACTTCACTTAAGGGAACCCTGCACCAATCTCAAAGCTATGCAGTCTTCTTCATCAAGTCCTCTTCCAGTCCCTGTTTCAGTTTGATTCACCAGGCCATGTTTTAGAGTCGCACGGAGTTCAAAGATGCACCAATTTCAAAGCACACAATCTTCAAAGCTGCACACTCTTTAAAGCCACAGATCTTAGAGCAGAGTTAAAGAAATCATTCTACAGGTCATGTGCATCCTAGAGCCAGCCTAACTCGATGGAGTCGAGTTTCCCCACCTTAGGAGAATGATGGGGACATCGCTAGCATGGATCTCGGAGCAAGCATGAATCTTGGAGCTGCACGAATCTTAGAGGAATCTAGAATAAATTAGTTTGGGATTTATTTTTTTGAAATTTGAATTAGGATTTGGTTTGTTAGGATTGAGATATGGATAGGCTTATCTTATCCTATCTTGTATTTGAATTTGAGTCATCCCTATTTTTTATCCTGTATTCAAATTCAAACGAGGGTTGGACAGGTCTATAAATATCATCCTCAGTCCTTTGTAAAAAATTAGTTTGGTTAATCAAGTGAGTTTTTAGAAAAGAGTTTCTTTTCGTTCACCTCGTATGGGGAGGGTGAGAGGCCCGTCTATCCTTCACCTTCGGGCATCGAGGGGTAAGAGATCCTAGTTATCCCCTTTTTCCCGTCGAGTCCCCTCTAGGTCTTAAAGATTTTCCTTCACGACCCCAGGTAGCGATTTGGATGGGATGCCCTAGGCTCCGCATGTAGTGAGATGGGTGGGATGCCCTAGGCTACATGTAGTGGGATGGGTGATGCCCTAGAGGTGAGATGTCTCTCCATGAATGTAAGTTCCAAGTCCTAGAGTGTCCAATTTTCCTACCCTCCATCCCTATTTTTCCTTCACCACCACCATAGAAAAAATCAAAAAAAAATTTAAAAAATAGGATACCCTAATCTTCGGTGACTTCTCAGCTCGCCGACGATCCTATCCCTACCTGTCCCTCATCAACTCATCTATGGATGTGAACCCTTCAGGTTGCATCATATATACCTCAGTTCATCATTTAGTATTGCTGTTTGGACATCCATTTATCAAATTTCATAGTCCAGATATTTTGCCAGAGCAAGCATAATCCGAATAGACTTGAGCATTGCCATAGGGAAAAATGTCTCGTCATAGTCTATACCAGACGGGCTTTATAGGTCTCCACCTACCTGTCTGCGGCCCTCTTCCTCTTGAAGATTTATTTGCATCCAATGGGTTTTATCCCTTCAGGTGGATTAACCAATGTCCACACATTATTGATTTCCATGGACTCCATTTTGGATTTCATGGCCTCAAGCCATTTCTCAGAGTCAGACCTCTACATTGCATCCATATAGGTGATCGGATCCTCGTTGTTCTCATCAAGCTCAATAGGATCACCATCTCGGACTAGAAAATCATAGTATCTATCTGGCTAATGTGGTATTCTACTGGATCTCCTTAATGGTTGTATACTAGGCTCAGCTTTTATCAAATCTGCTTCTATAGCGATCTTAGAATGTGTTGTTTCCTCTACCTATCGAACTTCCCCAAGTTCAACCTCAATAACTCAAGTGCCTTCAATAAGGTACTCCCTTTCCAAAAGGCAGCCCTAAGACTGACAACACTCTATGTTCCTCAGGTAGATAGAAGAAATACCCTTTAGGCTCCGTTGGATACCTAACAAAGAGGCACCTGCCAGATCTAGGTCCAAGTTTTATCTATCTGCAATGTTTGACATAAGCCGGACACTCCTAAATCCAAGATGTGAAAGAGTTGTCTTACGCCCAGTTCCATATCTCATATGGAGTTTTCTTAACGGATTTAACTAGGACCTATTCAAAAGAGATAACATGCTAACTCAAGAGCATATCCTCTAAAACATATAGGTAGAGTGGCTAAGCCCATCATGGATCGGACCATATCTAATAAAGTCCGATTCCTCCTTTCAGACACCATTTAACTGAGATGTTCCTGGATGAGTCCATTGAGAAAGGATCCTATTCTCCTTAAGATAAGTCAGAAACTCTCTGGAAAGATACTCACCACCTCGATCTGATTGAAGGGTTTTAATAAACTTTCTAGTTTATTTTTCTACTTCATTACAATATCATTTGAATATTTAAATGATTCAGATTTATGTCAAATTAAGAAGACATAACTATACCTGGATCAGTCATCTGTAAATGTAATAAAATATTATACCTACCCTTGGCACCGATATTCATTGGTCCACATACATTAATATGTACCAGACTAAGAATATCATTGGCTCGCTCACCTTTTCTAGAAAAAGGTGACTTAGTCATTTTACCAAGAAGACAAGATTCACAAGTTGGCAGTGATTCACAATCACTAATATTCAAGAGATCTTCTCCAACTAACTTATTGATCCTGTTCTTGTTAATATGACCTGTAGTGCCAGAGATAAGTATTGCTGACATTATCTATCCTAGGGCATTTGCAAAAAGTAGTCATTACTGTAACAGGTCATGATAGTAAGTATATGCTATTACTTAAATGTCCATCCATAAGTTTCACACCATTCATCAATGATAGAAAAAACACATTCTTTATTGAAAATTCATAATTTTTATGGCCAATTGGCATACAGAAATGACATTCATAATAAAAGATGGACAGTATGACAGTCATTCAAAATGACATTACAAGACTCGAAAACTAGCTTGATAACTCCTAATGCCAAGACTAGAACTTGGCTTCCATTTCCCATGTTCAACAATTTCTCACCATCCTCGAATCTCCTACTAACTTGAAGCCCATGCAAAGAATTGCAAATATGAATAGGATTTTCTGGTATCCAATACCCAATTAGTAGTATCACATATAGAGAACTTATAAGGTGTTATCATATAATTACTTTATGCATCAATAGCTTGCTGTTTTCTCTTCTTCGACCTGTTCAGGCAAGAGTAGCAAGGTAGGCAGGATAATTCCTCCAATGATCCTGCTTCTTGCAATAGAAGCACTCTGCCTTACTCTCTGATCATCCTTCTTCTTCGTCTAACTAGGCCCCAGTACTTTGCACCTTGGATTTATTTTTTTTTCTTATCCTTTTTCCAAAGGGATGACGTCCTGTCGCACTACCTCCCACTAGGTTCACCAACCCTTTATTGAGCTAATGATCTTTCTCGTAGGTCTGCAGTAAACCCAATGAACCATGGTAGTTTACTACAGGCCTATTCAATCTATAGTGATCGAGAAAGTCCAAGTAGGAGGGAGGCAAGGAATTCAAAATGCATCTTTTCCTAGCTGCTTATGCAAGGGAAATTTGAGCTTGCCTAAATGCTTAATCAACTCGATCATGTACAGTACAAGATTAGTGACTGATGCCTTATCATGCATCCGAGTGCTGAAAATGGCAGAGGAAATCATGTACCACTCAACATCATCAGGTGTGCCAAAAGACTACAACTTTTGAAAGATCTCCTCTGGCTGGTCTTCCTCGAACCTGCAACTGAACTCATCATTCATTATCGCCAACGTAATACATCGCACCATAGTGCGGTCAGAGCCACTTCTAATAAGCATCCCTGACTGCAGTATGGACATTGGTAGTAGGTTCCTTAGGTGCAGGATCCACTATCACATATAGGATCTTTTCATGTTCCAGAACTATTTTGAGTGTTCGATACCAGTTATCAAGTTAGGACCCAAAGTTTGTCATTGTCAAGCAATGACCAGAGTGACAGACTGGTAGACATAATCTAAAAAGAAAACCCCCAAAAAAAAATTAGTAATATGAGTTATTAACATCCTTAAGACATGGACTTTACTCTAAAGGTTTCTCCCACTATTTTGTATAGACTGGTAGCCTCTACACTCCAATCCGAAGAATAACACTTATTCCTTAGCGAGTACTAGAATCTAATAGATTACACATGAGCCCGACTTTGGCCGACTCACCCTTGTGCATCTAAAGGTAGGTTCATAACCAATTACTTCTTGAAGCAATTTCTAGTAAATAATTTTTTTTGCCCTAAGGTGCCAATCAATCAACCTTTGGGCCTCCAATTGAAGCTTGGTTAAGTCCAACTATTAACATGACCAACTTTAATGCTTCCAACTAACGATGATCAAGCCCAACTTTGGCTGGCTAACTTGATCACTTGTTAAGATAGTTGTACTGAGCTATCATATTATGAATGGCTATTCCACTAGCTTGATGACCACCCGATCTTTGGATCTGTTGATGATCACCCTACTAATGGACTCATTAATATCCACTCAATGGAAGGCTAAGACTAGGTTATCCTATAACTTTGTCTTTTAAAGGGCCTAATAATTTAGAGGATTAATTCATTATGATACATAAGAGAAGACATAGACCTAATCAAGAAATCTCCCACTATCTCATAGGGGGTTCATGATCAATTAGTCCTTGGGCACCTAATAACTAGTCATGACTGATTAACCCTAGTTGACATGGTTTAACTCGAATCAACAAGTAATCCAATCAATTTGGTTCACCACATTGGCCAGGTAAGTGAGATCAGGGATGGGTTACGCCAAGTAAGACTCTTGCCTTTGACACCAACTTTGAGTTGGCCAGGTAAGAGTTAGCCCCAAAGCCTTGATCAAGATGTTAGACTTATCTTAGACACCAATTGGTTTACCAGACTCAATTAGACTAACCTAAAGACTCGGGCTCACCATGAAGCTAAAATCAAGTCCATTTAGATGTATGGACCGATCAAACTAACTAATTAGAGTGATCATAGAGAGAGACCTAATACAAATTTGATTAGACTTATTCTCTATTTAATCCATTTCATCCAAACTTAGGTCTAACCCAATTAAGGACTAATCATAGCTAGCCCATTAACCCAAGGTTATGATCATGTCTTAAGATTTTTAATCACATTCCTAAATCTTAAAAGGTTATCAGATAACTTAATTCATAATTAAGTTTATCAATTCTAATTGAAACATTTTCAATTAATCACTTATTATTTGAAATAATTTGAAATATGTGACATAATTTTACAAAAATTCAAGATTTTCACTAAACTTTTTAGTGGATCTAGATCATATTATTGTATTAGATCATATCTAAATAAATTAAAGATCTAACATACATGATTACAACTATTTTAATCTACTAAACTTTCACTTTTCTTCTTCATAAGATCATGATGCAAGCGGCACCCGTACATGCCATAGGAGATCCCATTAAATGAAAAGAGAGGGTCTTTAAACCCTATTTCTCTCCTATGACCAGACGCCATGGCGAATTCACCTTAATCCAAGTACTTCCTTTATGAAAGGAAACTAAGATTTCTTATCTACAGTAATAATAATCATACAAATGAACCTTGCTTTGATACCACTGTAAGAAAATGTTATGTAGGCAATAGTCATGCAACTTAAGAATTTTTTTGATCTTGCATCACAGCGGAAGACTAGATTAATCATATTATCAACATATAATATTAGAATATTTCTAATATAGGCCTACAAATAGGATCATATATGAATTTTAACATGCAAATGAAAGAAAACATAACCATACAAAGTCATGCATTATATAGAACACTCTATGTTTGATGCATATGCTAAAGCACACTTCTTTAGCAAACTCACCAAGAACCTTATCTTTAATTCGATGTGATACTTGTTGGGTTGAGCAAAAGCTCACCAAGGAACAATCGCTCTGGAAGTTGCACATGTGCCCAGTCTCTACAGGTAATCCTATTAGAAATCTTGATTTTGATGAATAAAAAAATACTTAAGCATATTTGAGTACTAACTATGTGTTTAAAGTGTGTTTATCAGAATAAGGTACTCATCAAGTTGTAGTATAGTGAAAGTTCAAAGTGCTTGTCAACTTGTTGAAAGTCACCTATAATGATGAAATTTCAAGTTATTTAAACCTTGGCACATAAGAATGACCTTGAAGGACTCAATTTTTGAATTTGGCAAAGTTTCAGCAAAGTTTCAGCCAATTGTCGACTCATTGAGACCAAGTGTCAACTCAAGGTGTCAACTTATAGAACCCTGAGCTAATACACAGAAAGAGTTTCGCCAGTACGCATAAAGTGTCGACTCATGGAATCCAAGTGTCGACTCATATGTCAACTCATGGTCAAGCAGTGTTGACTCAAGGCCTGAGACTAAAATGAAGATAGAACATGCTGATTTTGAAAAATTACTTAAGCATCGACTCATGAAGATGAAGTGTCACTCAAGTGTCGACTCACCAGAAGAAGTGTCAATGTACCAGAGCACCCTAGAGAGATTCAAAAATATTTTTGATATAGTATTGACTCAGTGATGATACATGAGTCGACTCATGACCTGAAGTATCGATACTTGCAGGTCAGGATGAATAGTAATGGCTATTTTTTTGAAGCACATAATTGGTCCTTTTTATGTTTAATGGCTATGTTATCCTCTCCAATGATCATAAATGGTCATTTAATGCTTGGAAAGGTATTTAAAGTGGACCAAACACATAGAAGAAGCATTCATTAAGAGAAATGAGCATTCATTCAAATATTCATTGAAGAACTACTACTTTTAAGTGAAGTTGAGCCTTCAAGCATTCAAGAGCATTCAAGAAGCATTCAAGTCCAACTCTAAAGCATTGATTAAGGATTCAACAACTTGGAGACAAGCTCTCAACAACATTCAAGAGCTCCAATGAGATATTTGCTTTTATTTGAAAGCTTATTGTACTCTTACATTATACTTGATTTATCTTGTTCTTCTTAGTTTCAAGTGATTTGAAACTAGTGTCTAGGTTGTTGGTGAGCCTTGTGAAAAACCAACTAGGTTGTTGGTGATCCTTATTTGAAAACCAACTAGTTATTGATAAGCCTTATTTGAAAAACAACTAGGTTGTTGGTAAGCCTTGTGGTGTGGGCACCAGGTTAACAAAAAGACTTCAACCCATCCAAAAGTCCTTATGGTTGGAGTAACAAATCATGTCAATATTTTATTTCAAAATAAATGTAATCAAGGACAGGTTAGTCCGCTGTTGGGTCAGTCAATCCAGTCAACTCACTTTTGAAGACTTATCAAGAAGCAACTCGGGCTTCAAAGTACCACTTCAACACATCACCACCCTGGAGCCGACTCTTGAAGGCACATCACCACCACCTTGGAGCCGACTCTTGCCACCTCATCAGACACCTCACCACTAAAGGAGCTGACTCTTAATCAAGTCCCAAGGAGCCAATTCTTGAAGAAAGTCAATTAGTCAAAGTCCAAAGTCATGGAGATGGTCAAATTGTCAAAATCAAGAAGAGGTCAAATCACCAAGTCCAAGCTTTTGAAGATGGTCAACCAAGTCAAGCCTTAGCATGTCATTTGAATTTAAATTCATGCTTGGCCGACCAAAGCTCTCCAAAGCAAGGGTGGTCGGCCAAAGTGAGGGGGGACCACACTCCTCCAAATCATATCAAACCTATTCCCACAATTCTCTCCTTATCCATGTAACTTCCCATGATATCCTCCACCAAATTAGGTTAGTTTGAATTCAAATGTAAGTCTTTAAAAGCCTTGGGCATGAGAAATGTGGGAGATTGATAAATGAATGAAAAAAAAAGCTCTTTCTTCTATGTGAAGGTCTTGGCTATGTGCCCCCCTTTGGCTTTGTGCCTAGGTTTCTTTTAGGTCTATGTGACCTTGTTTCTCTCTTCCTCTTCCTCCTCTTTTCTCCACTTCAAACACTTTCTTTCCATTGCATCTCTCAAAGAAGATCAAGTTCGCATCAAAGTTCAAGAAATCAAGCCAAGAATCAAGTGATCAAGCAAGGAGCCGGTCTCCAACCCTAGGACAGAAAGGAGTCGATTCCCTCAAGAAGAAGCCTTCATCATCCTTCAACCATCATTCTTCCCTTCTTTAACTTGAGTTTTTAGCTTGTTTCTAATCCCAGGTTTCTTTGTGACAGGGCCTCCGGAATCCAGACTTTAGAAGAAGGAACTTCTTGCCAGAACCCAGAATGCTGAGTGAGCCACCAAGTGGTGTATTTTGGTCATCCTAGAACTTACCTTGAGAGAAATCCTTTGGATTGATCAAGGTCAGGTAATCCCTAACTTCTTAGGTTTTGGATTATTAAAAAGTAGGACTAGCTTATTTAGATGGTTAATTTACTATGGTAGATCATTATTATTCTGTTAGTCCACTCTAGATTTGCGTTTAATCATATTGAGTGTTGTGTTCATTAATTCCTAGTCATTATAGTTCGATTAGCCATATGCTTAAGAAATTAATTAGATTGATCTTTAACTAATCTCCTTTAGAATTAGTCTCATTCCTTCATCTCATAAAGCATTTTTTTTCATTTCTTCTTCCCATCATTTTTGGTATCAGAGCAGGTTGATTAGGGCATATCTGTGTTTAGGGTTTGCATCGATTATCTCTTTGTGCTATAAGATTATAGCCAACCCTTGCATTGCAAAACCAAGATGAAATCAGTTGTCCTACTATAAGGTGGATCCTTATAGTGTAAGGTTGTCCTATCTTGGTCATTGCTTTGGACTACATAGAAGAATTCTATGTAAGTCTGATTTTCCCCTGCTTGCTGTAATTAGGTGTAGGCTGACTGTAATCCGCCTGCAGCTCCAAAGGCAAGTAGTGCATTTTTCTTTGACATATTTTTTTTCTTGTTCCATTTTAAGTTGTTTATCACCGTTTAAAATTTCAGCTTCAGAAAAAAATTACAAAAAATGAAAATTCCTGCAGTCCGATAGTGTCATTAGGTTTTCTGTTCTGTTCTTGAGCTTTTAGTGCCTTTATTCAGGATCTGCCTAGAACAGTCTAGATTTATTTTGAAATTCTGCTTCACCTGGTATGACATCTATAAGTTAGGAGTTCTCATTAAATTTTTTCAAATTTTTTTGACGTTTTTTACTGCACCTTCCAACATCACTTTCGAACTGCAACACACCACTCTGCATCAGTAATTTAGTCATGCATTCATTTCATGATTAAGCTATCTAAGGGCATGAAATTAACATAAGGTCAGGAAGTAATTACCTGTCCTTAGCCCAAAAAAACACCTCCCTTCATCTTCGAACCCAATCCTTAATTAAAATCAATTAGACCTAATACCCTAGTGGTTAGGGACACCACAGGTCGGGTTCGAATTAGAAATCAAGTTGATTGTATTAGCTAGTTAGTGTGTGCTTATTAACTTGGTGTCTAGGATTGGTGTGTAAGGGCTTGTGGTTTGATCCACCTACCTGGCCAATCTCTGATTGGTGTCTAAGGTTGGTATTCAGGGATCTCCAGCTCCCCTTCCACCTACCTGGCCAGTGACATAAGTTACTACTGGTTAGTTAGTCTTTCAATTGGTTCTTAACTTGTGCTCTAGGTCTAGGAGCCATAGTCGTTCGAGTGCATCATTTTCATGACCACTAGATCAGGAACACCATTCTCCACCGTTCACAAGATCAACCAGTTCGTCCATGGACCCTAATATGGAGAGTCTCATGAAGTCTATGATAGAGCAATGGCTACAATGAATGCTAAGCTTGATCGGGTCGAGGATAGAATAGGGGTCCTAGAGGAAGCTAGGTTAACTCCAACTGAACCACCATCTCCCAGATTACCTCCAGACCATCCCAGAGCCCAACGACAAGAACGCACTCCTGACCCACCCATAGAAGGCCACAACACATTTTGATGATCACACCCCCTGACTTTAATCAAAGAAGGCATCACCATGAAAATTTCGATCAGGATGACCGTGCCTTAAGGAACATCCGTCTAGATGCACCAACTTTGAAGGAAGCTTAGATCCTAAGGTGTATATAGATTGGGAGGCTGACATGGACCAGTATTTTGATTGGTATGACATGTCAGAGGAGAGGAGATTCAAATTCGCTAAGATCAGGCTGGTTCGACAGGCTAGACTACATTGGGGAAATGTAGAGCGCACGATTAGACAGAGGGGAGATGTACCGGTAAGCACATGGAGAGATATGAAAGAAAACTTAGAGAAAATACCTACCCATGTCTTATCAAGAGAGATTACTAGATCAGTGGCAACGGTTAACACAAGGAACAAAACCGTCTCTGAGTATGTCACCAAATTTGACGAGTTTGTCATGCGGTGCAACGTGGTCGAGTCGGAGGCAGCCACTTTGTCTAGGTTTAGATCAGGGCTGAATGAAGACATCAAGGGGGAATTATTTTTGAGGGAAGTCCATGATTTAGAGCAGGCATATCAGGTTGCCATGGACTATGAGAGATTTCAGAGGAGATCTACTTTTAGGAAACCAGAGCCCTCTAGTTCAGTCCACTTGCTAGTAGACCCAGTTCGGTTCCTACCCCACAGCTAAGCCTAGGTCCAGCTCAAATCCAATTCCTAGGCCCAATTCAGCCACCCCATCTAGAGAATATAAAGGAAAGGGCCTGAAAGTCAAGGTAGGACAGTCAAGTATGTTATAAGTGCCGTCAACCGGTCATTATATGAGTCAGTGTCCCTCTAGAGCTTTACACATTGGTGAAGTAGAGGAAGAGGCTTGAGCATTTAGAATGGTGACGAGAAGTGTATGAAGCAGAAGATTGCTTAGCTGATGAGTATGAGGGAGATGAGAAAATTTGGACTCATCAGATTTTACTAGGAGTCGTTAGGGTATCATGACACAGACCAAAGAACAAGAACTGCGTAGGACTAACATCCTACAAACATTTGTCAAAATTAAGGAAAAGGTCTGTTAAGATTGTGATAGATAGTGGAAGCTGTGTCAACGCCATTTCCACTAGTGCAGCAAAGTTTAGGGTTATCCGTTGTACCACATCCCAATCCATATAAGGTATCCTGGATAGACTCTACATCTATTCCAATCAAGCTACGGTGCCAAGTCCAAATCCAAATTCAATCCTATCAAGATAAGGTCTGGTGTGATGTGCTTCCTATGGGAGTAAGTAGCATCATCTTAGGCAGGCATGGCTGTTGATCATGATGTGACCATCTTTGGTCGGTCAAACTCCTGTGCTTTCAATTTTAATGGCAAGAGAATTGTCATTCCTCCAAAAGAGCCTAAGGACAATGTCAGGAGAGGACCAGTAGCTTGAAGGAAAAGAAAACTGGATTAATCTGTAGGTGCAAAGAAATAGAACAAGATATCCAAGAGGGAGCACCTATTTGGTGGTAGCAGCAAAGAGGTTAAGGACCACACACCTATAGAACACCCTCCAGAGGTGGGTCCAATATTAGAAGAGTATAAGGACGTATTTCCCGAAGATCTTCCCGATAGCCTTCCACCTTTAAGGGACATACAGCATGTCATAGATTTAGTCCCTGGGCAACTTTACCTAATTTGCCTCACTATAGGATGAACCCAGCTGAACATCAGGAAATGCAGAAACAGATTGGGAATTACTTAGGAAGGGTTTTATTAGGAAAGTCTAAGTCCTTGCGCAGTCCCCGCATTGTAACCCCTAAGAAGGATGGTACTTGGCGGATGTGTGTAGATAGCCGAGCCATCAATAAGATTACGGTAAAGTATAGGTTCCCGATCCCACGACTTGACGACATGTTAGATATGATAGCCGGAGCAACAATTTTCTCCAAAATTGATTTAAAGAGTGGCTATCATCAGGTTAGAGTTAGACCTGGGGATGAATGGAAGACCGCTTTCAAGACTAAAGATGGATTATATGAGTGGTTAGTCATGCCATTCGGTCTTTCCAACGCACCCAGCACATTTATGAGGATCATGAATCAGGTGTTGAAAGCCTCATAGGAAAATTGTTGTGGTCTATTTGATGATGATCCTTATATATAGCCAAACCAAGGCAGACCACTTAGATCACCTGAGCCAAGTTTGTCAAGTTCTTAGAAAAGATAGCCTCTATGCCAATATCAAAAAGTGTGACTTCCTCACACAAGAGTCATCTTTCTAGGATTTGTAGTTACTTCTGAAGGATGTCAGCTGACCCAGAGAAAGTCAAATCCATAGTAGAATGGCCTGTACCCAAGACATCCATGAAGTACGTAGTTTCCATGGTCTAACCACTTTCTATAGGAGGTTTATAGGGGATTCAGTACGATAGTGGCACCCATCACTGATTGCATTAGGAAGGAAATTTTGAATGACTAGAGCGGCTGATAAAGCTTTCCTAATGATTAAAGAGATAATGACACAAGCACCTGTTTTAAGGCTTCCGGATTTTTCCAAATTATTTGAGGTCGCTTGTGATGCTTCTGGGGTTGGAATTGGAGGAGTTTTAAGTCAAGAGAATCCCCAGTAGCATTCTTTAGTGAGAAGTTGAATGATGCGAGACTAAGGTATTCAACCTATGATAAGGAGCTATATGCGGTAGTACAAGCTTTACGCTATTGGCGTCACTACCTTTTACCGCAGGAATTTGTTTTTTTGCTGATCATGAAGCTCTTAGGTTCCTTAGTTCTCAGAAGAAGTTGAACCCTAGGCACGGGAAATGGTAGATTCATACAAGGGTACCGTTCGTTCTGAAACATCGTGCCGTACTGAGAATCGAGTTGCTGATGCATTAAGCCTCGATCTATGTTGATGAATACTGTGAGGACTGAGATAGTAGGATTTGATAGGTTGAAGAGTGAGTATTCTACATGCCCTGACTTTGGTCATATCTATCACTCCCTCCCACAAGGTCCGTCTAGTGAACATAGCGATTACATTCTATTAGATGGATACCTTTTCAAGGAAAATAGGCTGTGCATTCCCAAACTTCTGTTAGGGAAGTTCTGATCTGGGAAGCCCATGCTGGAGGATTAGCTGGACATTTTGGTAGAAACAAAACCATCTTGGCTATGGAGGATCAATTTTTCTGGCCTAGTCTTAAGAAGAATGTTGCCCAGATAGTAGCCCAGTGTCGAACCTGTGCGGTAGCAAAGCACCAAAAACAAACACTGGTTGTACACACCTTTACCTGTCCCTGAGGGTCCGTGGCAAGACATTAGTATGGATTTCGTGACAGGTCTCCCTAGACTCCCAAGAAACATGATTCATCTTTGTGGTTGTCGATCGTTTTCTAAGATGGCGCACTTTATTCCGTGTTCTCAGACTTTAGATGCGTCAAAAGTGCCCAACTTTTCTTGGATCATATCGTTAAGCTTCATGGTTTACCTAAACCATTGTGTCAGATAGAGATGTCAAGTTTCACCAGTTACTTCTGGAAAACCCTCTGGCACATGTTAGGTACCAAACTGAAATTCTCTACAGCCTATCACCCTCAAACTGATGGCCAAACCGAGGTTGTAAACCGAAGCTTAGGTAATCTATTGAGGTGTTTAGTTTGGAGAAAACTTAGGGAACTGGGATCTTTTACTTCCTCGTGCTGAGTTTGCTTATAATAGCTCAGTCAATAGATCTATTGGGAAGAGTCCATTTGAAGTGGTCCATGGATATAAACCTAAGAGACCTTTAGATCTAGTCCCATTACCAGCACATGCACGGGTGTCGGAATCCGCCGAATCATATGCACAGCATCTAAGGACTTGTATAAGGAGATAGCCAAAAGATTCAAACAAGCAATGAATTTTATAAGCATACGGCTAATCTACATAAACGGCTTAAAAAATTTAATGAAGGGATTTAGTAATGATTAAACTCAACCAGAGAGTTTCCACCCGGAACAATGAAGAACTCCATGCCCGGGGAGCCGGACCCTTCAGAATAATAAAGAGAATTGGATCTAATGCTTATGTAGTAGATTTACCATCTAGTTATGGCATTAGTTCTACTTTTAATATTTCTGACCTCAAAGAATACAAGGAACCTGTACCAATACCTGATGAGCTTTTTGGTCCTAGTGTATCCTTTGAGAGTGATGTCCCAAATGAGTGTCCACCACCAAATATCCTGAGCAAGAGAGAGTGTTGAAAGAATCTTGGATGACCAGATTATCACCACTAGAAATAAGGGCTACCAACGCTATCTGATTCGATGGCAAGGACGTCCTGAATCTGAAGACTCCTGGATCACCCGAGAGGACCTGCAACAAATCGACCCGGATATAATAGAAACATATCACTCGACAGGGTCGAGTTTCCTCACCCTGGGAGAATTGGTGTGGGCACCAGGTTAACAAAAAGACTTCAACCCATCCAAAGTCCTTATGGTTGGAGTAACAATCATGTCAATATTTTATTTCAAAATAAATGTAATCAAGGACAGGTTAGTCCTGTTGGGTCGTCAATCCATTCAACTCACTTTTGAAGACTATCAAGAAGCAACTCGGGCTTCAAAGTACCACTTCAACACATCACCACCCTGGAGCCGACTCTTGAAGGCACATCACCACCACCTTGGAGCCGACTCTTGCCACCTCATCAGACACCTCACCACTAAAGGAGCTGACTCTTATCAAGTCCCAAGGAGCCAATTCTTGAAGAAAGTCAATTAGTCAAAGTCCAAAGTCATGGAGATGGTCAAATTGTCAAAATCAAGAAGGAGGTCAAATCACCAGTCCAAGCTTTTGAAGATGGTCAACCAAGTCAAGCCTTAGCATGTCATTTGAATTTAAATTCATGCTTGGCCGACAAAGCTCTCCAAAGCAAGGGTGGTCGCCAAAGTGAGGGGGGACCACTCCTCCAAATCATATCAAACCTATTCCCACAATTCTCTCCTTATTCCATGTAACTTCCCCATGATATCCTCCACCAAATAGGTTAGTTGAATTCAAATGTAAGTCTTTAAAAGCCTTGGGCATGAGAAATGTGGGAGATTGATAAATGAATGAAAAAAAAACTCTTTCTTCTATGTGAAGGTCTTGGCTATGTGCCCCCCTTTGGCTTTGTGCCTAGGTTTCTTTTAGGTCTATGTGACCTTGTTTCTCTCTTCCTCTCCTCCTCTTTTCTCCACTTCAAACACTTTCTTTCCATTGCATCTCTCAAAGAAGATCAAGTTCGCATCAAAGTTCAGAAGAAATCAAGCCAAGAATCAAGTGATCAAGCAAGGAGCCGGTTCTCCAACCTAGGAATCAGAAAGGAGTCGATTCCCTCAAGAAGAAGAAGCCTTCATCCATCCTCAACCCATCATTCTTCCCTTCTTTAACTTGAGTTCTTAGCTTGTTTCTAATCCCAGGTTTCTTTGTGACAGGGCCTCCGGAATCCAGACTTTAGAAGAAGGAACTTCTTGCCAGAACCCAGAATGCTGAGTGAGCCACCAAGTGGTGTATTTGGTCATCCTAGAACTTACCTTGAGAGAAATCCTTTGGATTGATCAAGGTCAGTAATCCCTAACTTCTTAGGTTTGGATATTAAAAAAGTAGGACTAGCTTAATTAGATGTTAATTTACTATGGTAGATCATTATTATTCTGTTTAGTCCACTCTAGATTTGCGTTAATCATATTGAGTTGTGTTCATTAAATTCTAGTCATTATAGTTCGATTAGCCATATGCTTAAGAAATTAATTAGATTGATCTTTAACTAATCTCCTTAGAATATTTAGTCTCATTCCTTCATCTCATAAAGCATTTTTTTCATTTCTTCTTCCCATCACCTTGTTAAAAAATCATTTAGGTTGTTGGTGAGCCTTATGAAAACTAACTAGATTTTTGGTTAGCTAAAATCAAAGGATTTGATTAGTGATCCCAAAAAACTATCAATGTAATCAGAAAAGATTATAGTGAAATACCCAAGTAGACCTTGGGAAGTAGATGTAGGTTCTTGGTATGCACCGAACCATTATCAATTTGTGTCTATGATGCTTATCTTTCTTTTCTTGCATTGCTTATTACTTATGTTGCATACTATTGTTGAGCACACAATACTTGCAAACCACTAGCACTTGCTTTAATCTTGTAAAATTTTTAAACCCCATTACCCCCCTCTTGTATTGCTTTAGCTGGGCAACAAGTGGTATCAGAGCCTTGTACTCAGCTTATAGTCTAACTACCTGAGTTAAGATCTATGGTAGCCCCTATAGGAACTACTAGTTGTTGTTGGGTCACAAGCCTCAAATAGACCTCCATTTTTTAATGGCACTAATTATACATATTGGAAAACCCGCATGAGAATTTATATGCATTCAATAGATTACAATTTTTGGAAAGTTATTGTAAATGTCCCCATGTTCCTTTAATGATGGTTAATTGCATTTCCATTCCCAAAACTAGAAGAGGATTGTGATGAAAATGATATTAAGCAATCTGAGCTTAATGCCAAGGTAATGAATTTGCTTTATTGCACATTAGATCCTAGTGAATTTAATAAGATGTCCACATGTGCTTCGGTAAAGAATTTGGGCACACTTGAAATTACTATAAGGGTACCCATCAAGTGAAGAATACTAAAGTAAATATGCTCTCATTCATACATATGAAATGTTAGAATGGAGCCTAATGAATCTATTACTGATATATACTAGATTTATTATATTGTAAATTGTATGAGAAGTCTTGAACAAGTTATGTCTAATACTAACCTTGTAAATAAAATTCTCAGTCCTTACCAACCTCATGGGATCCAAAGGTCATGACAATCCAAGAAGTAAAAGATGTTGAGACACTTCCCTTGGAGCAACTTGTTGGTTCACTCTGACTTGTGAGTTGAACTTAAAGAAAAAGGTAGTAGATGTAGATAGCAAGAAGAAAATAATTGCTTCAAATCCACTACACCAATAAGCTTTCAAGTGAAGAATTAGAAGAAAGTGAAAATGAAATGAAGAGGCTCTAGTGGCAAGAAAATTTAGAAGATTCATGACAAAGAAGTTTCCTTACAAAAAGAAGTCACTGCCTAGCAAAGTTAAAGGGAAGGATAAGAAAAAGAAAAGAGAAGGAGAAGGACCAATCAATGTGCTTTGAATGCAAAACCCAGACACTACAGGTTGATGTCCTCTTCTCAAAAAGTTAAAAAGAAATTCAAGAAGAAAGCAATGTTGGCTACATGGAGCGACAGTGAATACTCCAGTTCAGAGGAAGAAGAACAAGAAGTCGCCAATCTTTGCCTTATGGCACAAGAAGATGAGGTATAATCTGAACTTGAATTTGAATTTACTTTTGAAAAACTTAGAGATGCTTTTGATGAACTTGTGCATGAGTACAATTTGTTAAAAATTGAGCACAAGAAGTTTAAAAGCATGTTGATACCTCTTCTATTGAAAATAATATAACTTGTTAATGAAAATACTGATTTAAAAGCCAAGATTGATGTTTTGGAAAAACAAAAGAATGCTTTATCAAAAAAAAAGAAGTTTTAAAAGACCCAAGGCTTTTATTCCAAATAATATGCTTTTAAAGAAAACAAAGACATTGAGATAGGAAACAAGAAATTAAAAGGAGCTTGATAAAGTGAAACTTTTATTGAAAAGTTTAATTTAGTTATGAAAAGTTGAATTTATTATTGTATAATCAGAGGGCTATATTTGATAAAGCTGGACTCGGTTATAAGCAATAAAAGAAACAAAAATTTTCAAGAATTTTTTGTTCCAGCATCATCTAATGTTACTTGCTTTAGTTGTAAAAAATTTGTGCATAAAGCTTATCAATGCAATCTTAAAAAAAAAAATTCTAGAAAAGTTTGGGTTCCAAAATGAACCATTGCTACTAATCCTAAAAGACCCAAGTATCTTGGATACCTAAAGCAAAAACTTGATCTGTTTTGCAGGTGTGTCTTGCAACCAAGAAGTAAAGGAGATTGTGGTATCTTGATAGTGGTTGCTCAAGATACATAATAGGGGATATGAAGCAATTCACATATCTTGAAATGCAACTTTTGGAGACAATGATAAGGAAAAAATTATTGGTATCGATAAAGTTTACATCTCTCCTTCCACTTTTATTGATAATATATTAGTCAAAGGATTAAAGCATAATTTACTTAGCATAAGTCAATTTTGTGATAAATGTTTTAAAGTAGTTTTTGAATCATCTCTTTGATGGTATAGTCTTGATGATGGAGTGAAATTCATTAAAAAATAGCATGGAAACACCACCTTGTTGATCTTGTAATTTATCTATACAAGATGGTGAATGCCTAGTTGTAATGAATGCCACAATTAATGAGACTAGTTGGCTATAGCATCATAGATTAGGGCATGCAAGCATGCATTTGCTTTTCAAATTATGTAAAATGAATTTAGTTAAAGATTTACCAAAACTTAGATTTGAAAAAGACAAAATTTGTGATGCTTGTCAATGTGGAAACAAACAAGAATCTCTTTTAAATCAAAAAGAATTGTTTCAACTTCTAGGCTACTAGAACTACTCCATATATATCTCTTTGGACCAACTAAGATCATTAGCCTAGGAGGCAAGAGATATGGATTAGTGATAGTTGATGATTTTTCTCTCGATTTACTTGGATTTTGTTTTTAGCACATAAAGATAAATTTTTCATAGCTTTCACAACATTTTAAAAAAATGTTTCAAATAACAAAGGTACTCTATAGTGTATATTCGAAGTGATCATGCAACTGAATTTGAAAATCAAGATTTTGAAGATTTTTGTAATGAAAAAGGTATTGAACACAATTTTTTGTACCTAGGACATCTCAACAAAATGGTTGGTAGAAAGAAAAATAGGACTTTAGAAAAAATAGCATGTACAATGCTTTGCAAAAATGATCTTCCTAGATATTTTTAGGTCGAAGCTGTCATATTGCTGCTATATTTTAAATCATGTTTTTATCTAACAATTTTAAAGAAAACACCATATGAGCTTTGAAAAGAAGGAAAACCTATTTTAAAGTATTTTCGGTATTTGGTTGTCGATGTTTTATATTGAACAACAGAAATGATAATTTAGGCAAATTTAATGCCAAGTCAGATGAAGGTATCTTTTTAGGATACTCTATATCTAGCAATGCATATAGAGCTTTTAACAAAGAACCTTGTAGTAGAGGAGTCTATGCATGTTGTATTTGAAGAGTCTACTAACAAATCCTGTAGAAAAGAGGATATTTTTGATGATTGTACAGGTATTGAAGGACTTAAGAAGCTGACTTTGGATGATCATCCTTCAAAGACAACAAAGAAGTTCGAAACAATAAGAATGAAGAAGAAGTTACAAGATCTTCATCAAAGGACAAAGGTTTATCAAAGAATAGAGGTATGCTCAAGGATATCCTAAGAAATTAATCCTAGTTGATCCATCAAAAAGAGTAAGAACTAGATCCTCCCTAAGAATAAATATATTATTATAGCATTTATATCTCAAATTGAATTTAAATGCATAGAGAAGCTGAAAAAGATCCAAATTGGATGATGCTATGCAAGAGAAATTAAATCAATTTGAAAGAAATAAAGTTGGACATTAATAGAAAGACCATCTAATGCTTCCAAAATTGGTACTAAATGGGTATTTAGGAATAAATTATATGAAAATGTATAGTAACTAGAAATAAGGTTAGATTGGTAGCTATTGTTATAATCAAGAAAAAGGAATTAATTTTGATGAAACCTTTGCTTCAGTAGCTGACTTAAAGCCATTAGATTACTTCTAGCTTTTGCATATTTTATGGATTTCAAATTATTTCAAATGGATGTTAAAGTGCATTTTTGAATGGTTATATTGTTGAAGAAGTTTTTGTTGAACAGCCACCTGGTTTTGAAATCATGCATATCCTGACCATGTTTTAAATTGCATAAAGTATTTTATGGTTTAAAATAGGCCCCCATGTATAGTATGAAAGACTAAATAAATTTCTAATTGATAATGGATTTACTAGGGGTCATGTAGATACAACCTTGTTTTCAAGGAAAAGGTTGATGATATCTTAGTAGTATAGATTTATATCGATGATTATCTTTGGTAGTAGAATCTAATTGATAATGAATCTCTTTGTTAAGAATTTGCAAAAACTTATGCAGGGAGAATTCAAGATGAGCATGATTAGAGAATTGAGCTACTTCCTCGAACTTCAGATCAAGCAAACTAATAAAGGGATCTTCATCAACCAAGCTAAATATACAAAGAAGATTCTGAAAAAGTTAGGATGGAGAAGTCTAAACCTATGGTACACTTGACAAGGATGAATCTAGTAAGAAAGTTGATCAAAAATTTTATAGAGGCATCATTAGATCTTTACTATACTTAAATGCAAGTAGACCAGATATTATGTTTAGTATATGCATGTATGCTAGATATCAGTCTGAGCCTAAAGAATCTATTTAATGGCTGTTAAATGCATACTTAGATTTATCTAGTACTCTGATATTGGATTATGGTACTCTAAGAATTCAGCTATAGATTTAATTGCATATTCTGATACTGATTTTGCTAGTTGTAAATTAGATAGAAAAAGTACATCTGAAACTTGTCAATTTCTTGGAGTTAACTTAGTCTTATGGTTTAGCAAGGAACAAAATTTAATTGTACAATTTACAGCTGACTGAATATTTTACACTGGAAGTTGTGTGCTCAAATCTATAGATTAAGCAACAACTTGAGGACTTTGGCATCAAGCTAATTAAAACACACCCATAATTGATAATACAAGTGCAATTAACTTAATTAAATATCTAGTTCAACATTCAAGAAGTAAGCATATAAAATTAGACATCATTTTATTAGAGACCATATTTAGAATTTATTTATACTGAAATACAATTAGCGATATATTAACCAAGCTTCTTAATGAAGATAGGTTCAGTATGATTAGAAGGGAATTAGGGGTCATCAATCTTTTTGATTAGATCTCAATCTTCTTTTGTGACCCTTGGAGTTCCACTTGAAAATTCTTGATCAAATGTCCTTAAAATCATATTCAATCATTATGGCTATTAAAATCAATTATCTTGGTTTTCTATGATTTTTCCCTATTTTCTAATTTTCTTCAAAGTGTCGACATCTCGAAGTATCGACATTTGGCTTAAGCTCGTGACTCGACACTTGACCAGAGGGAATCGATGAGAAATAGGGAAATCGATCCAATTTCTTCTCATTTCCTCCCCGATTTTCTTGAGCCGACACTTCCCCCTACTATTCCCCAACATCTAGTGATCCTATTCACTGTTCTAACCCATTCCATTTTGAGGTTGAGCCTGATCTTGCCCTCACATTCACCATTCTCTTTCATGGTTTTCCATTGAACTTTTGCCCATTTCACCTACCATTTGCTTGTATCCCTTTTGTCCAGAATATGTACCCAAAAAATATTGTCTTAGCGGAGGCCTCGACCTTTCTCTAAGATGCCAAATGGATTGGTACCAACTCCTGACTTGATGATCATATAGTTAAGGTGCAGAATGGTTTACCAAAGCCTGACTTGATGATCAATATATAGATGGAGTGACTCGGTAGGAGATTCTAGTATGACCACTAGTCCCTATAGCAGACAAGATAGCCTCCAAGGCCGTTGTCGGAGGATGGAGAGTGGATTTCAACTTCATGGACCAATAGCATTTTTGGATTGGTAGACATGCTGGTCTGGCTCAATTCTGTTCCCTCAATGAGAGATTCTATCTAGCATTGATGAGGGAGTTTTATGGTACCCTGGCCCAAAGTGCTGATGGGTGGATGGCTGAGGTTAGAGGGATTTCTATATCATAATCTGTAGAGATATTGAGCGGAGTTTGGGAGATCCCGATGATAGGGATAGTTGCTGATTCACTAGTGGACAGGATCAGTGGATACAGATATATATTTGAGAGAGATGATATTGAAGAGAGAGCCAGCATTGTAGCTTCATGACTATCACCTAAGATGAGGCTCCTGCATCATATAGTTGCCCGGATCCTTCTACCAAAGACTGGGCATTTCGATTTCATCACTGAGAGAGAGCTACTAGTGATGGTTTCCCTGATACAGAGGACTCCAGTCTGCCTACCGGTGCTTATGGTACATTAGATGATGGAGGCAGTGACTAGCAGGAGACTTTGTCTACCCTATGGGATGGGTCTTACTTTACTATTTAGGGCATACAGAGTGGATCCAGATGGAGAGCCCTACCAACAGCTACTTCATACAGATATGTATGATGAGAAGTCTCAACACAGGATGGGCTATCAGAGACATAGAGTCAGAGGAGGTGCAGGATTTTAGGATAGACATCTGACACTGACCAGGATGCTGAGGAGGTTGTTGATACAGATGCTAAGGAGGATGTATATAGAGATGAGGTCGGGCCATCTGAGCCACATAGAGATATACCTGAGACAAATCCTGAGCCATCAGTAGTGGCACATGTTGAGGTGCCACCACCTATAGAAAGTACCGAGGATCGGATCACTCGACTGGAGGGTGAGATGCAGATCATTAGACAACAAGTAGATCTAATGCATGTGGAGATAAGAGCAGGTTTTCAGGAGATGAGAGCAGGCTTTCAGGAGATGAGGGAGAGTTTCACTGCTGTTCTGGCTACTATACAGGGATTATCTTCTAGTAGGGCACCTTCACCTCCACCAGCACTGCTAGCTCCACCTGCTGACACTGGGATGGGAGTGGACAGGATGATTCTTCCACAGACTTCGATATTGATGACTTCATGGCGGATCCTGAGCCGGATACTATAGCCGAGCCTATGATGGATGGTGAGAGGACCTCAAAGGTTGCTCCTGCTCCACCCAATCCAATTCATCAGACTCCTATCCTCCCTAGTACCCCAGTCATACCAGATCCTTCTTATTCTGATACTTTACCTAATATATCCACACCCATTCTTTATACTGACCCTTTTGATAACTTAGCTGACCTACCTACACCATCCATTGGTATACCCCCTACACCAGTGATTCCTTCCACTTCTTTACACACCTCTTCCATGAACAGAGAGCTAGGATTTTATACTCCTGGTTTTCACATTCTATCATTTGGTCCCATTTTTGATATGACTCCATCTATTCCTGATACCAATACTGATCCTGACCTTGCACCATTTCCTGACTTTGCTACTGACATTACTTCTTCTTTGGCAAGAGCCAAAGGGAGAGCATGAGCCAGAAGCCAAAGCCAAGAATGTGGTGTTATTCGTAGAGCTATCCGACCAAACTTGCAGATCTTCACCCGATATGGCCGCGACCCCATCCCTCTAGGATTATAGGACCTACTATTCTTGAGATCGGGTCTTCTTCTAATGTGGAAATCACCCCTTAGGATAAATCAGTATATCAATGTATCAGTATATCTGTGTATCAGTTATATCAGTCATCTATCAATTATATGTTGTTTGTATTAAACTCTATATCAATGTTTTGAATATTATGTATCAAATTTTGAATCTTATGAATCAATGTTTGCAATTATATCAATTTCTTATGTATTCAATTTCTTTACTATCTTTCACCTTTTCTTTTATGATGATGACAAAAAGGGAGAGAATTAATGATAATGATATCGAATTATAATGGTAATGAAATCAAAATTGATGGTAATGAAAATGAAAATGGAAATGTTTAATGTTTTGTAATATCAAAATAAATGGTTAAGGGGAAAAAGTAATAAAGAACAAAATTTTTGAAAATTTTGAAAAATGTTTTTTAGATTATATTCAGGGGGAGCTTCAGCTTTATACTTTGATATTTCATATATTTTTGCTCATTTTTGCTCTGATATTCTTTATTGTTATGATCTGATACTCTTTTTTTATTATTATTTTTATGCTCTGATACTCTTTATGTTCATGCTCTGATACTCTTCATGCTCTAATATTTTTGCTTTAATACTCTTTATCTGTATGTTATATTATTTGCTCTGATATGCTCTGATACTTTTCATACCTTGATACTCTTAAAGATTTCACTTTGATACTTTTCATGTTTAACCTATTTTTGCTCTAATGCTTGTCTTTCAAATCTATTTTAAAGCTCTGATACACCTTTTTGAATATCTCATAAGTATATAGCTCTGATACATCTTAATCATAGCTCTAATACATTTTTGTTATTGCTCTAAAATATTAAAACTATATGAATTGAGTTCTTTCTTATATATATATTTGATACATTTCAATTATAGCTCTGATACATTTTTGTTACAGCTTTGAAATATTGAAACTATGTGAATTGAATTCTTTCTTATAGCTCTGATACATTATAGAG
Source organism: Areca catechu (assembly GCA_021397845.1). Lineage (NCBI taxonomy): Eukaryota > Viridiplantae > Streptophyta > Magnoliopsida > Arecales > Arecaceae > Areca > Areca catechu. The sequence goes on along the minus strand of CM038042.1, from coordinate 96,153,569 downwards.
AAATTTTTGCTCTTGATAATCATTGCAACTTAGCTCTGATATCTATTATCAATAGCTCTGATACTTATAGTCAATTGCTCTATTCTTATTGCAAATCTTTTGAGCTTATAATATGTATATACTTAAAGATTTTGTCATCATAAAAAAGAAAAGATTGTTGACTCCTATCTTGATTTTGATAAATAACAAAATACTTAAGTATATTTGAGTACTAACTATGTATTTAAAGTGTGTTTATCAGAACAAGGTACTTATCAAAGTTGTAGTGTAGTGAAAGTTCAAAATGCTTATCAATTTGTTGAAGAAGTCACCTATGATGATGAAATTTCAAGTTATTTGGACCTTGGTACATAAGAATGACCTTGAAGGACTCAAGTTTTGAATTTGGCAAAGTTTCAACAAAGTTTCAGCAAAGTTTCAGGCAAGTGTCGACTCACTCCACCAAGTGTCGACTCAAGGTATCAACTCATAGAACCCTAAGCTGATACACAGAAAGGTTTCAGCTGGCATGCATGAAGTGTCGACTCATGGAATCCAAGTGTCGACTCATGTGTCGACTTATGATCAAGCAAGTGTCGACTCAAGGCCTGAGACCAAAATAAAGATAGAACATGCTGATTTTAGGAAATTGCTCAAGTGTCGACTCAAGTATCGACTCACCAGAAGAAGTGTCGATGTATTAGAGAACATCAGAGAGCTTCAAAAAATATTTTTGATCTAGTCTCAAGTATCAACACATGTGTCAATTTGACCTGAAGTGTCGATACTTGTAGGTCTGGATGAACAATAGCGAATAGTTTTTTGAAGTGCAGAATTGGTTCTTTTTGTGTTTAACGGCTATTTTCTCCTCTACAATGGTCATAGACAGTCATTTAAGGCTGATAGATTTCATAAGGGTCATCTTGCATGTATGAACATTGGATTTCAAAATTTTGCATATAAAAAAAAATCCTTATCAGCTAGAAACCCTAATCCCAAGATCCCTTTATTCATGTACAACTAATAAGTCACTAATAAGGTTTATGAAGAATACCTGGAACACTGTTTTCCACTCTTTTCCACTAGGCTCACAAGTGCAAGCCCTGCAACGGTGATCCACACATGAATTGACCCCAAGGAAGAACTCCTACTTCTATTGCTTACTTGACTAGGACTCTTCTTGACAGCCTTTTGGACTTTCACCTTTGTAGGACATCCTACCCTCTTGTAGGGCACTCTGAATGCTTTCCAAAACCACTCTTGGATTTGGGATAGCCCTCCTGTAGGACACTCTAGGCTTATGTCTTAAAACATAAGACTTGTCCTAGAAAGAACAACCTTGTCTTAAGGAGACAAGGTTTGTCTAAGGAGAAGGGAGGGAGATAAAGACACTCAGAATAACTCCGATGGAAATCTGATGCTGAAACTCAAAACACCACCCCTATTTATAGTTTTAAGAGGGGCGTGTGATATGGCCAGCCATCAACTTATCATATATGATTTTTCAAGACCGAAGAGAAGTTATCTGGCTTGAAAAAGCATATCCGATACGTAGATTCATGCACCAAGGCCCATATCTATGTCCCTTCTCATTCTTGGATGATTTCTCACTTGCCACGTGACAAGTACCTGTCTCTAGGAAGCCAAGAGGAATCTTTTTAGTCTCCAAGCATCAGAGAAATGAAGAGTCCTCATAGCAGAAGGACTCTGCTTCAGAGCCGCATGCCACATGAAGAATGTGACTCTTCATGCACGCGTGCTCTTTATCCAACCTCCACACCAATTTCACACACACTTTGACCGGTCAATCTATCCTAGGAGGCATGGAGATGTGTGCAAAGAGGAGTCCAAATGAAATTAGTTAGAGAATTTCATCAGCAGGACTCTTGGTCCTTTCTGCGCCCTCTCCTTGGCGCGTGCAATATTGTGCCCAAGCATCCCAACCGACTTGGACTCTTGTCCAAGTGGCACCAGGTGACCAAAATTAGTCAGATAAAATCTGACATAGGCTGCCTCAATTAAGACATGTCCTAATTTAAGTTCCCTTTAAATTGATGAATCAATTTAGCAAGCAACTAGACCCAAATCAACTTGGATTAGGAATTAGGTTAGCATACACATGCTAATGTGCAATCTAGCAAAACAATTAGGATCCCATGATCCTAATTAAATTATGAATGACTTCCTTGGTAAACTCCTTAATATGTATGACCTTTTGGGTTCCACATCTAGCCAGCAGTAGAGGTTCAAGCCGATTCGAACCAATTGAACCTAATTGACCTAATTAGGTCAAATTGAGCTGACATAAATTGCCAATTCGATCTATCCATCGAATTGACTCATGAAACCAATCCAATTAATTCATGAATACCTACAAGACATGATTGACGTCTATTAATGTGTCATGCCCGGAAGATGAGGAATTTGGTGAAAAGTACCAAAATACCCTTTAGTAGAAAGTTACCGTGCAATTCAATCTTTCGATCTCCCATTATCCCGATTAAGTGATGGGTATGGATAAATGTCAAACCCTAGTACTTAGTCATTTTGAATCTCTATTTGATAATGAAGACTCAGCTGATGACTGACTAGAAACCACTTCTAATCTTATCCTGCTTTGATCAAAGACTCCTTGAGTCATCAATCGAAGATATCACTTGGGTTAACAATTCCTCTTACTAGGAATGATTGATTCCTGGTTGGTCCACTCATATCATTCATACACCTTTCACCATATTCGAGAACACCTCAAACAGTGAGTATGAACCAAAATGTGGCTTAGTGTGCATAAGGAACCATGGTGACCTCAAGTCTAAAGATCACATGCACAACCCCTAGTTTGAGGTCTGTCTTTTGACAAGTAATAAGACTTTCATAAGATAGTTCCAGTGCGGATCAGTTCAGTGAACTCATAACCTAATGAGCACCCTTATCCTTGTATTACTGTCTCTACACAAGTGGCTGTGAGACCAACCACCTCTTTACAGAGCATACATAGGATAAGCTAGTCTTTCCAGACTTATCGATCCCTGAATTGATGGTCCATCGACTAAGAATATTTTAGATTAGGGTTTATAGGAACTTAGGTCTTATTGTTAAAATTTCCATCATAACCCTCACTTCATTTGCCCTAACCTATGGGGTTCATCATAATCTTTAAGTAAGACACAGCAATATGATGAAACTATATGCCTTTATTAATATATTAAATATCGTACAGGAGTTGGAAGATTACAAAAATGCCCTTACATATGATTGGCTTTTAGGGCACTTTCCTTTCGATCTCCCACTAAAGGCACTAAAGCCAATCGCCCTTGTACTTTATGCCCATACAATCTAAGGTAGTGCTTGAGTGAATGGGTCTGCTATATTGTTCTTAGTATCAACTCGTTCAATAATAACATCTTGTCTTTCTATGATTTCCCGAACGAGGTGGAAATGTCTTAGGATGTGCTTGGACTTATGATGAGACCTCGGTTCCTTTACTTATGCAACAGCTCTAGTGTTATCATACTGGCTATTGTATTTCAGGAACCATGCCCAATTTCATGATGAATTTCTTCATCCAGACAGCTTCCTTCGTGGCTTTACTTGCAGCTATGTTTCATCTCAGTGACTGAGTCAGCTACGGTTGGCTGCTTTGTACTCTTCCAACTTACTGCACCACCATATAGGATGAAGACATACCCTGATATGAATTTGTTATCATTTGGATCTGATTGAAAACTAGAATTCGTACCTTCTAGTTTCAACTCTGATCTTCCATAAATAAGAAAAATATCTTTAGTCCTTTTAAGGTACTTAAAAATATTTTTCACAGCTTTCCAATGATCCTCACCTGGATCTGCCTGGAACCTACTTACTATGCCTAAGGTATAAGCAACATTAGGCCTGGTACATAGCATAGCATACATTATTGATCCTATAGCCGAAGCATAAGGAATCATAGCCATTCTTTCCCTTTCTTCTGATCTCTTAGGAGACATTTTCTTAGAGAGATGTATGCCTTGACTCATAAGTAAGTAACCCCTTTTACTTCCATCCATGTTGAATCTCTTCAACACTATAATCAATATACCTAGATTGAGATAAGCGTAGCATCCTTTTAGATATAGCTCTATAGATCCTTATAATACCTAGTATATAGGATGCTTCTCTCAAATCCTTCTGAAAAACTTTGATGATAATAGCCAAGTTTTAATCGATTGTAATATTGGGATATCACTCCCAATGATTAGTATGTCATCAACATACAAAACCAAGAAAACAAGTGCACTCTCACTTGTCTTCTTATACACATATGGTTCATCCACATTCTTGATAAAACCAAATTACTTGATTGTTTCATCAAAGTAGATGTTCCAACTCCTTAAAACTTGTTTTAATCCATAAATGGACTTCTTTAACTTGCATACTTGGTTTGGTCTCCCACTTGAAACAAAACCCTCTGGCTATGTCGTATAGACTTCTTCCTCAAGATTTCCATTAAGGATAGCAGTCTTGACATCCATCTGCCAGATTTTATAATCATGGTATGCTACTATGGCAAGCATTATCCGAATGGACTTGAGCATGGCTACTGGTGAAAAGGTTTCATCATAGTCAATGCCATGTTTTTGTCTAAAATCTTTTGCTACCAGCCAGGCCTTGTAAACTTGACCATCTGCACCTATCTTCTTCTTGAAGACCCATTTACACCCTATTGGATTAATTCCTTCAGGTGGATCTACCAAGGTCCAAACCTTATTGGAATACATTTTAGACTTCATGGAACTTAGCCATTTATCGGAGTCTTTTCTCTTGATAGCTTCCGAATAGGTCACAGGATCATCATCCTGAATGATAATAGCTTCATTGTCATCCCCGATGATAAAGCCATATCTAAGAGGTGCTCCCCGTACCCTCTCTAACCTTCGAAGGGGAGGTGTGTATTGTGGTTATTCTTGGTCTACAAGAACTTCTGGTTAAGGAATTTTACTTGAAGACTCATCAGGTAGTTGGTTCTGTTCTTCACTTAATTCAAGTGTAGATTCACTACTTTTTTCTTGAATGAATTCTTGCTCCAAGAATGTAGCATGTCTCCTGACAAATACCTTTTATTCAGTAGTATTATAAAAGAGGTATCAAACAACCTCTCTAGGATAACCAACAAACCTACATTTGCCAGCCCTAGCACTTAACTTATATCCAAAATTATTCTTGACATAAGCATAGCAACTCCAAATCTTTAAGTACTTAAGATTTGGTCTTTTGCCATTCCATAATTCATATGGAGTGCTAATCACGACTTAGATGGTACCCCATTCAAAATATAGGCAGCAGTCTCCAGGGCATGTCCCCAGAAGGAAATAGGAAGATCTGTGAAGCTCATCATGGACCTCACCATGTCTAACAAGGTGCGATTTCTCCTTTCTGCCATACTATTTAATTGGGGTGTGTAAGGAGGGGTCCATTTAGAGATTATGCCTTTGTCCTTAAGATGGTTTAAAAATTCACCAGACAAGTATTCATCTCCTCGATCAAAAACGAAGAGTTTTAATACTATGTCCAGTTTATTTTTCAACCATACTTTGATATTCTTTAAACTTATCAAAGGCTCCAGACTTGTGTTTCATTAGATACACATGACCAAACCTAGATAAGTCATCAATAAAAGTGATGAAGTAATAATATCCACCTCTGCTTGAGTTGTCATAGGTCCACACATATCAGTATGCACAAGACCTAATAATTCAGTTGCCCTATCCCTGATGTGGCAGAACGCTGATGTGTAATCTCTGTCAGATGCCATGTCAGAGAAAGCTGCCACGATAAACACTCCTCCTCGGACTCCTTTACCGGGCCGAGCTCCTTTAGAATGTCGGGGCGACCTGTCGAAGCTAAGTTCCATCCTCTGCCAGGTCGGTTCCCGCAAAATCGGGATGCCTGGACCGAAGTCGAGTGATCTCTTCTGCTAGATTGAGCCACTCCGAGGTTGAGCCCCCTTATCCAAAGTCGAGCCCTGCCCTCCTCCGCCAGGTCGAGCCCCTCCGAGACCGAGCTCTCTGAGCTAGAGTCGTGCCATGCCCTCCTCCGCCAGGTGGAGCCCCTTCGAGGTTGAGCCCCTCGGAGTCGAGCCCTGCCCTTCTCTACCAGGTCAAGCCCCCTCGAAGTTGAGCCCCTTGGTCCAGAGTCAAGCCCAGCCCTCCTCTGCCAGGTGGAGCCCCTTCGAGGTCGAGACCCTCAAAGTCGAGCCCTGCCTCTCTAGTTCAGCCTCCACCTCGAGCGAACATGCCAACAACAAAAGAGGCGATGCCATCCTCCATGGATGTCGACGAGCTGCCCGAGGACTGCAAGGAAGCACCCACCAGGCCATGATGATCGCCCCCAATTGCCACTTATATCAGAAAAGGAGGAAGCTTCCTGATCGAGGCACCGCGCTCTCCACTGACTATCTGCACAACCCAGAAAGAGAAAGTAAACCAGGAGATTCAAATCCCAGGGGCGGCTGCTCTCCGATCGAGGCCCTGCCATGTTTTTCGGAATGGAGTGACTGGAAGGAATGTTAGAGCGCATGGTAGGTTCCCTTATCACAAACCAGGAAAGACATCCCATCCATGGCAAGGAACACTGCCGCATGCGTCTGTTGACATGGGAGAGATCTCGAGGTAGGCTTTCAGCAACCACCTGGACTTAAAAGAGCCATCGACAGCCCCAACGAGGAGAGGTAAGCAAGAAAACACTCAAGCAAGTAAGAGGGAAGGGGTCACATAGGAGAACCACCAAGGAGACTGAGAATTCAAGGCTACCAGAGATCCACGGGAAGGGTCGCCCGGACACAGCCATCCAGCTCCATTTCATCTTGGCTACTACTTTTCCCAACTCACTTGCACCATTCTCACACATTATTCACTCCTCCTAGCATGGAGTCCATCTTAGGGGCTCGACCAAGAGGATCTGTTCTCCTGGATCGTCACTGACTTGACCATCGGAGTTCCCCCATCGAAATCCCTGGCTCGGGTCTCTAATTCTATTTTGCAAGTCCCGAAGAGCAGGCCGATCCCGAAGAGACGAGGGGTGTTCTGACACCGACAGCAGCTACGGGCCACGACGATTTTGGCAGCAATAGTCCCCATATCCAACGAATGGAAACTTGGTTATTTTTTCTTTGAGGCAAGACTCACAAGTTCCTAATGATTGAAAATCATAAGAGTTAAAGTAATTATTTTTAATTAACTTGTTTATCCTTGACTCACTTATATGACCTAACCGGCAGTGCCAGAGAAAAGTGACATTAACATTATCTCTCTTTCTCTTATTGTCATCAACAAGTAGTATTTCATCATTGAGTTCTAAAGTCAGAAGACCATTTATAAAATAACCATGTACAAATATTTAATTGCAATGAAGAATAGAGCAGCCACTACTCTTTACATTTATCTCAAATCCTTATTGTAATAACAAGGGTATTGATATAATGTTTCTTACAATATCTGGGACATAGTAATTCTTCCAACTTTAAGATATTACCCGAAGGTAATAACAATAGATAGGTGCCCACAGCTTCAGCACACATGGCTTCTCCATTTGTTCCATATAATTTGAAGTCACCTTTCTTCAGACTTCTAATTCTGTAGAGTCCCTGTAAAGATTTACAGATATGAGACCCACATGCGATATCCAATACCCATGAATTAGAAATGGAAGCACTCAATGATAAATAGTTTGTATCATGTACAAACCTTTAAATGCTCCACTTGTATCCGGCTTCACACTTGCAAGATATGTATTGCAGTTTTTTTTCCAATGCCCTTGCTTACCGTAGTGGAAATAGGCTCCCCATCATTAACTGCCTTCTTGGTTATCTTCTTCTTTTGGATGCTCCTTTTAGGGTTGAACTTTCTTTTCAAACCCTTTTTATTTGCCTATTTCTTCTTTCCATCAATGAGAAGAAGATGAGCCTTATCACCTTTTGAATGGCTCTCTGCTGTTTTCAACATATTCAGCAGTTCAGGCAAAGATATATTCAGTTTGTTCATATGGTAATTAAGAACAAATTGAGAGAAGAAATCTGGGAGTGATTGTAGGATTAAATCCTGATTGAGTTTACCATCCATCACAAATCCTAATTAACCTAATCAGGTAATTAAGTCAATCATTTTTAACACATGGGTTTGTATAGATGAACCCTCACTCATTCGTGCAAGGAACAACTACTTCGATATCTCATATCAAGTAGCTCTACTATGCTCTCTATATAGCTCCTTTAAGTTGAGCAATATGGATTGAGGTTCCATTTATTCATGTTGCCTCTGAAGCTCATTGCTTATCGAGGCTAACATGATGCACCTGATAGTTGTACTGTCATTTTTCCACATTCTATGTGTGGCAATTTCCTCCTCGGATGCATCTTCTCCGATCGATTCAGGATCCAGAGAATCTAGAATATAAGAAAATTTTTCCTGAGTCAAAACTATTCTCAGGTTCCTCAACCAGTCCATATAATTGGGACCAGTTAACTTGTTGGCATCTAAGATGCCCTGCAGTGACAAATTTGAAGCCATAATATATACCTTATATTTAATTAAAGAACAATATAAGCAGACCACTCAAGATGACATTCATAACTAGATAAAGACTTTATATCTAATTATGTCTTCCACTATTTTTATCGAATACCATAACCCTCAATCTATGGTAAGCGAGAAACCTTACTAGTTTTCTTACTTGGGTTGAGATCCCAATTCCTCGTGAGTGCCTTGTGTTACACAACAAACACACATGAGTTCAAAGGTAAGATTTCCTTTCCAATTGCAACCCATACAATTCTTAACAAATAAACTGCCTCTAAAACACTTATAGTCTTATGTTATACAACAAACTATAATATCTTAGTTTAGTCAGACCCTTCATTTCTATATTACCATGATGGAATAATGTAGCCCTTGTGTTACAGAACAAAGCAACAATTTCCAACCAAGCCATAAAGCACTAAGTGCACCAAGTCAAATTTTATATCAAACCCTAGAGTTGGCCTTGTGTTACACAATAAACCTACTATAATTTTGATATTAATTTAGCTTATCATGAAGGAAGGCCAATTATAGTATACTTAATCAATTAGCATTCCCAAGTTAAGGTTTAGATATGACTAAATTGGCCAGGTAAGTGGAAGGGGTGAGAGGGTCCCGTCATTGCTTTCCTTAGACACCAATTGAATTGGCCAGGTCAGACAACGGAACCAATTAAAAATCTCATTACCTTTACCATCACAAAACCACTTGTCTAGACACCAACTGGCTGATCAAACCCTAATCAATTTTGCATCATGATTAAATTAATATTATGACTAAATATATATTTTTTTAAGGGCTTTGATGGTCTCATACATATCCTAAATAATCATGTTATCATGTTTGTTACAGCAAGTATAACAATAGCATATCAATCTAGCATATGCATAGTATGATTATCCAATACTCCGTTCACCTCACTTATTCATGGGATATAGCTACAACGGCACCCCTACATGCCATAGGAGACCCTATTGAATGGAAAGAGAGGGCCTTTAAACCCTACTTAACCCCTATGATCGGACGGCCATGGTGACTAACCCAATCCAAAGCAGTTACTAGGATAAGACATGTTACTAAGTTGCATTTGATTAGTAATATGCATTATTTCATATTAAAACAATAACATGCTCTTTTCATGATAATATTAATTATCATACGTAGATTAGGGTTTAAGTATAACAATCCCTAATCCAATAGCAAACATCATACTATGATTATTTTACATAACCATATAGCATTCCACTGAACCCTAATTAATGGCATGCATCAAAAACCTATGATCAAACTAGCTATCTAATAAGCATTTGATCATACAAATGACAATTAATTGAATGAATTAAGGATTGCTCTGATACCACTTATGGGTTTCATAAGGGTCATCTTGCTTGTATGAACATTGGATTTCAAAATTTTGCATATAAAAAAAACCCTTATCGGCTAGAAACCCTAATCCCAAGATCCCCTCATTCATGTACAACAAATAAGTCACTAATAAGGTTTATGAAGAATACCTGGAATGCTATTTTCCATTCTTTTCCACTAGGCTCACAAGTGCAAGCCCTCCAACGGTGATCCACATAAGAATAGACTCAAGGAAGAACTCCTACTTCAGTTGCTTGCTTGACTAGGACTCTTCTTGATAGCCTTTTGGACTTTCACCTTTGTAGGACACCTTACTCTCTTATAGGGCACTCTGAATGCTCTCCAAAACCACTCTTGGATTTGGGATAGCCCTCCTGTAGGACACTCTAGGCTTATGTCTTAAAACTTAAGACATGTCCTGAAAGGATTATGCCCTAAAGGCCAATCGAAATATTATATTTCGTTGGGATTTTTCCTTATCCATCCCAAAAATCAATGTATTGATATTATCATTCAATAAAGGCATTATTTTCATCATACGCTGTGTCTTAATTATTATATGATGAACTCCATAGATTAGGGCTATAGTTCTAGGGTTATGATGAGATCATACCAGTGAGACCTAAAGCCTTAAAACCCTAATCTAAAATATTCCTGGTCAATGGGACTGGTGCGGACACCAAAGGCACCAGAATAAGGCAGAGGCTTCTCAACCCTCTGTGAATTGATCAATAATTTATGAGTCCATCTGTAATAAGGGCTTAGCCCATCTGAGTCCTTTTTTTAGTTGTTGTTTGAGTCTTTTGAGTTGTTATTTCAGTTCTGTACTAGTCAGCTTATGTTAAGCTAGTTCAGTCCAATGCTAGTCAGCTCATGTTGAGCTTATTTTATTTTTTTGAGTCCTGTCCAAGCATACTGAAGACTCAAGACTATATCATACAAGTGAAGACCAAGTCCAACTAGATTGAAGACATGGAAGTATAGCACAAGTTCAACCCAGCTTGAAGATTTGAAGACCCCAGGAGAAAATTCAGAAAACCCTGATTTCTTGCAGATGCCCTCCAGATGCCCAGATTCCCTTCCAAATGCCAAAGTATATTCATAGATAAGGACATCCATGATTTCAGAGGTCCATCTGCATCCTAGCCCAAAGAAATCAAGCCCAGGTGCCAAGCCCAAGCCCCTAAGAAGCAAGATACCAGGAAATATTCCTACTACCTGGCTACCAGGCCACCCCAGCTTCCAGAGGCCCAAACCCATGCACCCGAGCCCCTTTGGGCAGGCCTTTTGCTGCTCCTAGAAGCCCAACACGCCCCCCTAGGCTTCCTTGGAGTCTTGACCAAGTCAAGAAAATTTTTAGGGATTTTTCTACCTAATATTTCCTTATTTTCTAGCTAGGATTTGAGAGGGAAAAGGATTCTTATGTAAAGACTTATGTACCCTTACTTGGAGCCCAAGGTTAAGGGTCTATTTAAGGGAACCTAGCCTCTTTTATGAAGGAGAATTTTTGATGAATAAAAATCTTGAGTTCTTCTATTGAGTTGTGTGATACCCTGCTGTGTGCATAAAGGGGTTTGTGAGAGTTTTTCTTCCCAGTGCTGCAATCATCTTCCTGCTGCCAACAAGCCTCTCAAATCCCTGGATGCCCACTCCAAAAGAAGCCTTCCCTTGCTGTTGTCCCTTTGTTTTCTTGTTCCTTTGTGAGTTTTCTAATCCCTGACAGGTCGTTTGCAGGTCCCCGAGTTCCTACGAATCCAACGACTCCAGCCAAGCCTCAATCGGATCACCGAGCAGGGTATCCACGGGTCTTTGGCTCGGTTTTCCAGGCCGCATCCGTCGAGGAACGAGAGACCCCTTCGCTGTGATCTTCACAAACATTGTCAGGTACACCCCTCTACCTCCAGTAGTTTTATTGTAGGAGAACTTGCCCTAACCTCAGCCCTGGCGGTCCTTCTTTGTTACTTTTCTAGGTCCTAATCTGCATGCTGATCTTCAAAATTCATACAAAATTCCCTACAAATAATTTTGATCTGAAATTTGGGAATTAATCACCTAACTCAACATGTAAAACATACAAAAAAAATTGCATGCATATTAGTCCCGCATCAGGGACACTGAGTAGGGGATCAATGTTTCTGGTAAAGATCTTCCTATTTCCTTCTGGGGACATGCCCGTGCGTGCGCCCGGTGCCCCGCGCCCGGCGCTGCCGGGACGCGCGCCCGCACGTGCCCGTGCGTGCGTCCGGTGCCCCGAGCCCGGCGCTGCCGGGACCCGCGCACGCCCGCGACCGTGCGCGCGCCCGGTGCCCCGCGCCCGGCGCTGCCGGGACCCGCGCACGCCCGCGCCCGGTGGTGCCGTGACCCGCTCACGCCCGTGCCAAGACCCGCGCACCCGCATTCTATGCACCGGCCCGTGCCATGACCAGCGCGCGCCGTGCCAGGACCGGCACGCGCCGTGCCCTCGTGCGAGCTCGGTGCCTCGCACCCGCCCGTGCCGTGACCGGCGCACGCCCTTGGCACGACCCGCGCGTGCCATGGCCCGTGCCCGGCTCCTCACGCCCGGCAGCGCCGTGACCCGTGCAAGCCCGTGCCACGACCCGCGCGCGTGCCGGTTGACACGCTCCAGGCGGCCCCGTGACCCGCGCGCGCCCGTGCCATGTCCCGCGCATGCGCGCCGGCGGCGCCGTGACCCGCGCGCGGCGCCCGGTGACCCGCACACTCCCGTGCCGTGACCCGCGCCCGGAAGCGCCGTGACCCGCGCATGCCAGTGCCGTGGCCGCGTGCGCGCCCGGTGACCCGTGCAAGCCCGCGCCGCGACCCGCGCGCGCGCAGGGCGTCCCGCGCCCGGCTGCTCCGTGACCCGCGCACGCCCGTGCCGTGGCCCGCGCATGC